>JAEOAD010002713.1:787500-2148154 GCA_036365145.1 Orientallactaga sibirica | reverse complement strand
GACTTACAAATGGACAAAAATTCTCAGTCTTGTGTAACTCTACAATTTTTCAGAAGTAAATTACTACAATTCCTCATTATTGCTTTAATTTACCGCCTTTTATATTTCTGCTGGATCATAATGTCTGAGATAAAAAGTTCAGAAACAGCTTCCCACTCACCAAAACAGAAAGGGAAGATTTCTCTGTCGAGATTCACAGTACTCACTCTTGGACTTTTGGCCAGAAGTCGGAAGAATCAGCCCACCAGCCCGGGTTTAAGTCCTTTTACTTCTCACAAACCCCTTTACCAGCCCAGACACACTTATCAAGCAGGAGTTTAAAGATCACCGTGATGTCAAGTCCCCTGCTGTCATGCCTCTCCGTCCCTGGAGCCCCACGGGCTGGGCAGGTCCACTTCAAGCATCTCCCACAGCACCGCCTCTTGTGGCCAGGACTCTACCTTCCTGAGCATGTGACTTCAGGCAAGGGGCCAACCTGCTCTCACAGCATGCTTGTCTTAGAAGAACGTGCAAGTAGGTGTTGGTTGTAGAAAACTGTGACAAACACCAGACAGCGCAGAATAGACGCTGAACAACATTTTACAATATTGTCTGAAAACTCTGAACCAGAAAGATTATCCACCAACCAGACTTCATCTAACTGACTTTTCCAAAGCCCATAGAAAATGGCAGCTAAACTGGGCGTGGTGGCGCACTCCCAGCGCTTGGGAGGGAGAGACAGGAGGATTGCTGTGAGTTTAAGGCCAGCCTGAGACTACAGAGTGAGTTCCAGCAAGATCCTACCTCAACCCCCCGCCCCCACCTCACCCCAAAGAAAGGAAAAAAAAGAAAAGGGCAGCTAATGAAACATTTGGAGAACTAGCTCACTGTTTCATTACTGCTGTTTTTGTTTTGTTTTTGTTTTTTGAGGTAAGGTCTCATTCTCATCCAAGCTGACCTGGATTTCACTATGTAGTGTCAGGGTGGCCTTGAACTCACAGAGATCCTCCTGACTCTGCCTCCCGAGTGCTGGGATTAAAGGCATGAGCCACCACGCCCAGCTCATTACTGCCATTTTAACAGGCAACAAAACTTTGTATGCAGGAAAGCTGAAGGGCAGGGCACTGGAAAATGTATTTCAGAATTATTTTCCTAGACAAAGAATGTATTATATTTGTAATATAACAGTTACATTATAAATAAATTTTGTTCTTAATGTGCATTTCTAAAACCAGAATGATAGCAGAAGTTAACCTTATTATCATAGCAAATGTTGATTATGGACATAAGCTTGCCAGGAGCAGATATAACCTTAATAAGATGCTTCATTTTCTTTGTTTTTATTTTTATTTATTTATTTGAGAGAGGGAAAGAGGCAGAGTGAGATAGAGAGAGAATGGGTGCACCAGGGCTTCTAGCCACTGCACACGAACTCCAGATGCATGCACCCCCTTGTGCATCTGGCTTACGTGGGTCCTGGGGAATTGAACTGAGGTCTTTGGCTTTGCAGGCAAATGCCTTAACTGCTAAGCATGATCAAATGTGAATGATTCTAATGATTTCAGCAGTTTGCTTAACTGCTCACTTCTGAGAGAGCCGCTGACACGAGGGCCTCAGCAGTGGGGGTGTTAGAAACACAGAGATCTGAGGCTCTGTGCCCTCACTAGTGCCCATGTTCTTCTCCGTTGGCACTGTCTTCATAGGTGACACTGCACATCTTGAGTGAAGTTACCAGGTGATAGCACAGATGTGATGTAGTTTGCCTGGTCATCTTGATGAAAAAAGCTCACAAAGGGGCTGGAGAGATGGCTCAAAATTATTTGGCACTGACTCAGGTAGCCCTTGAGGATGGTCTTGAGTTTAAGGCCAGCCTGGGATTACAGAGTGAGTTCCTGGTCAGCCTGGGCTAGAGTGAGACACTGCCTCAAAAAAAGCAAACAAAAAAAATAAGAAAAGACAGGGCTGGTGGGATGGCTTAGCGGTTAAGGCACTCACCTGCAAAACCAAAGGACCCAGGTTCTATTCCCCAGGACCCACATAAGCCAGATGCATAAGGTGGTGCATGCTTGTGGAGTTTGTTTGCAGTGGCCAAAGGCCTTGGCATGCCCATTCTCTCTCTCTCTCTCAAATAAATAGAATAAAAATAAAAAAATTAAATTAAAAAATTATTGAATAACCCCCATTTGGATGTGTGCCAAAAGCTTGTTTAGATTCCCACCACACCAAGTCAACCAGCATTCTACTGATGAGTGATGCCAACATGTACCTACCACGACCAGCTAGACACCCAGGTGGTGGTGTCCTCTTTCATGCCATCGCCCTTACTTTGAAAGTATGGACTATTGCAAAGTCTTTTTTCTCCATTTTTTGGTCGTTCCATAAGCTGACTCACTCACTTCTTGTCAGGATGACCCATTTGCCTCCTTTGTTCATTCCCTAAGCAAAACTAGCTTCCCTTTCAATCTGTTCTCTACGTGGCGATCCAGGTCAGTGAAGGCAGCTTGTAAAAGTACTCAGAACTGAAGCCGGGCGTGGTGGCGCACGCCTTTAATCCCAGCACTCGGGAGGCAGAGGTAGGAGGATTGCTGTGAGTTTGAGGCCACTCTGAGACTACATTGTGAATTCCAGATCAGCCTGAACTAGAGCGAGACCCTGCCTTGAAAAACAAGAATCAAAAAACAAAAAACAAAAAAGAAAAGAAAGAAAGAATACTCAAAACTGGAAGCAACTCATGTCCTCAAACCCATGTTTTAGAGTAAACATAAACTAACAGATTCACACAATAAAAAACTTTACATATATGAAAGGGAAAAGACTACAGTTCCATATAACAAGACCATGAATATACTTATATTGCATTTTACTAAATTAAAAAAAAATCCAAGTTGGAGAGATGGCTTAGTGGTTAAGGCACACTTGTCTGTGAAGCCTAAGGACCCATGCTCGACTCTCCAGGTCCCATGTAAGCCCAACGCACAAAGTGACACAAGTGTGCAAGGCTGCACATGCACACAAGGTGGCACACGCATCTGGAGATCGATTGCAGTTGCTAGAGGCCCTGGCACACCCATTCTCTCTCTCCCTCCTTCTTTCTTTCTCAAATAAATAAATAAAATATTAAAAAATATTTAGAGATGATGTCATTCAAAAGCAAAGTGCAACGTGGCACTCAGATATCTGTTTCTAATAATATTCCACCATGAACAGGACCAGGAAGATCTGGAGGAATGTGTGGTTCAGAAGCTGTGGAAGGGATATGTGGGACAAGCCTGACAGTGTGGTAACAGTGTCATCAGGCAGACCCTGTGAAGCCAAGGAGGTCCAGTGTCAGTCACAGCCCTTCTGACGGGACGCCGAGAACCGTCTTTCCTGTGTGTGGAACTGCTGGAAGACAAGCTGGTTGGGCCAAAGGACATGCCTGGGTCCCTAGTCAGCCATCTCACAGATCTGGGACGCCTGCTTTGCGTTTTGTGCAGGTCAGTGTAGTCCAACCTCAGAGCCATTTTGAGACTCTGGTCCACGCTAGGGCTCAAATTGCTGGAGCTAGCAAAGTCTCCAAAAACAGGGCTGAGAGATGGCTTAGAGGTTAAGGCACTTGCTGGCAAAGCCAAAGGACCCAGGTTCAATTGCCCAGTACCTCTGTAAAGCTGGCTGCACAAGGTTGTGCATGCATCTAGAGTTCATCTGCAGTGGCTAGAGGCCTTGTCACACCCGTTTTTCTCTCTCCTCTCTCTCACTTTCAAATAAAAGAAAAAACAAGGGGCTGGAGAGATGGCTTAGTGCTTAAGGAGTTTGCCTGCAAAGCTAAAGGATCCTGGTTCAATTCTCCAGGACCCACGTAAGCCAGATGCACAAGGAGCGCATGCATCTGGAGTTCGTTTGCAGTGGCTGAAGGCCCTGGTGTGCCCATTCTATCTCTATCTCTCTGCCTCTTTCTCTCTGTCTGTCACTCTCAAATAAATAAATAAAAAATAAACAACAACAACAACAAAAAAACAGCTCTGCTAAGAAAGTTCAGTGGACAAAAGTCAGAATCTATCATATAATTTTAACAGAGATTGAAATAAGAATCCAAAGCAACTCTTGAGCTAAGCAACATAATGAATGAAATTAAAAGGCAATAAAGCAGAATTATTAAGTGGATCAAGATGGAAAGTCCATGAGCTTGAATACAGTCTACCTGAAAACACAATACAGAAAAAGCAATCAAGCTGGGCGTGGTGGCGCACGCCTTTAATCCCAGCACTCGGGAGCCTAAGGTGGGAGGATTGCCATGAGTTCGAGGCCACCCTGAGACTACACAGTGAATTCCAGGCCTGGACTAGAGAGATACCTTATCTTGAAGAAAAAAAAAGAAAAGAAAAGAAAAAGAAAGAAAAAAGAAAAACAATCAAGCCAGCTCACCGTCACCGAGGAGCTCTGTCTCCGAGTGCGACTACTCCTTCCTTTTCCCTGACGCATTGGAGTTTGTCACTCTTTCTCCGTCAATCTCCATTGCCTTTCTCACCTCTGGCTGATCATGTACCTGATTGTTGTGGTCATGAGACAATGTGCTTGACAGTATGAAAATCTGCAACATTTGGGGGTTCCATGATCTTGTGCACTGAGGGAACTCGAGCCTCACACTCAGCTGTCGGATCTAGATCTGACATGACTGCCACCAGGACCAGAGTCGTTCCACCCCGAGATGATCCGACACAGCCTAACTCCACCCAGCTGGGTCCCATTTGATCATCCTCCAAGGCCTGAAATTCAACAGGTGTGGAGCACCCGAAAACCCCTCTATGCCCCAGTTCAGCTGGAAGTAGCTCGATTGAGCCAACACCCATCTCCTAAATGATTTTAGGATCTTAAGTTTTGAGGGGGAGTTTTGTAGGTAGGCAGATATTAGCAGGCTTGGGAGTCAAAAGACAGATCCCACCACCCATCTCCCTGATACGAGTGACAGAGAGGACAGTGGAGGCGTTAGGCTATGGTCCTCTTCCTTAACAGCTAACCTAACAGGGCCCGTCCATCGCTCATCTGGTCCAAAGACCCCCCCTCACCTACAGACATGCTGCCCATGTGGGGATTGTTATCCCCTTAATGAGACGGTATGCTCTATCTGCCAGAGCCCTCCCCCAGTGCAGTTGTTTTCAGATCCTCACTGCCGAGCATTCCTAACGCCTGGAGCTCTAACTCAGAACACTTAGCTTCTCTAGTTTTGCCTTTTTGTTTCTTTCACCTCTCTGGATGCTGGCCAGATTCCAAAGCATATTTTCCTTGATGACATGGAGCCATTTCACCTTTTTCTCAATAAACCTCCTTTGCTCTACTCACTCAAAAAAAAAAAAAAAAAAAAAGGAATGGAAAAGAATAGGAAAATTTCAGAGATCTGTATGATAGCATGGGGGAGGGGGCGGGAAGAAATGTCTCCATCTCCGGAGCTCAGGAGGGACAGAGAGAGATGAAGGGGCAGAATGTTACTCTGAGAAATAACGAAAACTTTCCAAATCTGGAGAATGATAAATATCCAGGCCTGGCATATCAAAGATTAACCATCATATCCAACACAAGCCAGATCACCCCAAGCCATCTTACAGTGAAACTATGAAAAATAACCAACATGAAGAGGCTCCAGAAAGCTGTGAAAGAGAAGAAAATAAATAACATTAAAGGGACTCCAAATACTACTGACTTCTCTTTCTCCTCCTTTTTTCTTTTTGTTTTCGAGGTAGGGTCTCACTCTAGCCCAGGCTTTGAAGTCACAGTGAACTTCTTACCTCTGCCTCCCGAGTGCTGGGATTAAAGGCATGCTCCACCACCCTGGGCCTGACACAGAATTTTCAGTGGAAACTTTCTGGGCTGGCAGGAAGCAGAATGATGCAGTCAGAGTGGTGAAAAGAAAAAAACTATTGGGCTGCAGAAATGGCTTAGTGGTTAAGGCATTTGCCTACAAAGCCAAAAGACCTAGGTTCAATTTGCCAGAACCCACTTAAGCCAGCTGCACAAGGTGGCACATGCATCTGGAGTTCATTTGCCGTGGCTGGAGGCCCTGGCGCGTCCATTCTTTCTGTCTCTGTCTCTCTCCTTGCCTATTTCTGTCTCTCTCAAATAAAGAAAAAATTTAAAAAAAAACCTATTTGCTAACTGTAGCTATGTTTTTGTTTTTTGTTTTTCCCCAGAAATAAAAGAAGGGTAAACTTTCTCAGAGAAAGAAAACTAAGGAAATTTGTCTCTGCCAGATCTGTTTATGAAAGTTGTCAGATCAAGCCAGCTCACCGTCACCGAGGAGCTCTGTCTCCGAGTGCGACTACTCCTTCCTTTTCCCTGACGCATTGGAGTTTGTCACTCTTTCTCCGTCAATCTCCATTGCCTTTCTCACCTCTGGCTGATCATGTACCTGATTGTTGTGGTCATGAGACAATGTGCTTGACAGTATGAAAATCTGCAACATTTGGGGGGTTCCATGATCTTGTGCACTGAGGAATCCCTGAGCCTCACACTCAGCTGTCGGATCTAGATCTGAGCATGACTGCCACCAGGACCAGAGTCGTTCCACCGAGATGATCCGACACAGCTAACTCCACCCGGCTGGGTCCCATTTGATCATCCTCCAAGGCCTGAAATTCAACAGGTGTGGAGCACCCGAAAACCCCTCTATGCCCCAGTTCAGCTGGAAGTAGCTCGATTGAGCCAACACCCATCTCCTAAATGATTTTAGGATCTTAAGTTTTGAGGGGAGTTTTGTAGGTAGGCAGATATTAGCAGGGTCTCTTCCACCCCCACCACCCCCACAAACCACTGCCCATGTGGCTTTACATAGGTGGCTGGAAACCTGGGACTCCAGTAAACCAGTGCCGACAGGCTTTTGCAAATTAGCTCCTTTATCCACAGAGCTATCTCCCCAGCCCTTATTCCCCCTTTTTTTAATGTGCAGACCTGAGGTGAAAACCATTTTCTTGGGGCTGGATAGATGGAGTCAGTGGTTTTAAGATTGCTTGCCTGGAATTCCTAACGGCTCTGGGTTCATCCCAGAACCCAAGTAAATCTAGTTTTGCAGACTTGTTTCTTTCACCTCTCTGGATGCTGGCCCAGATTCCAAGCATACTTTTTTGACGACTCAAATACATTTTCACCTTTTCTCAAAAATTAGTTTGTGGCCTCTTAGGGTGAAAACAAAGTTTGTGGCCCAATAGGAATGGAAAAGTGTCATGATGTGGGTTCTTTAGATCTGTGTGGGTGAAAAGGGTAGTGGAAGTTTTCAATCCCTCTGACATGTTGTTTTTCATGTTTCCACAAAATTACTGAAGGGAAAGAATCTTACCTCTGAAAATTCATTACTTTCCAAATCTGGTGGTGCCGCCTTTAATCCCAGGCCTGGCATATCAAGAGATAAGAGGATCTTATCCAACACAAATACAGATCACTCCCAGCCATCTTACAGTGAAACTAGGTCAAATGACCAACATGAAGCCCTGCCTCAAAAAAAATTCTTTCTTATAAAGAAAATAAATAACATTAAGGGAGCGATTGGGGACTTCAGTTGGTATCCTTTTTCTTTTATGTTTTGAGGTAGGGCCTGGACTCAAACCACAGGCTTCTAAGGCAGGTGTGGTGGTATATACCTGTAATGCCTGCAATGCTGATATTAAGGCATGCATGGCCACCACCCTGGGCCTGACACAAAGGAGGCAGAAGCAAGAAACTTTCTGGGCTGGGAGGCAAGTTCCAGGATGCTAGGGTAGTGTGGTGAAAGAAAAAAAAAACAAAAACCCCAAATGGCTTAGTGGATGTTGATGTCGCTCTGCAAAGCCAAAAAGACCCATGTTAGTCACCTGCAGAACAAAACCTTAAGCCAGCTAGATTTTCAGGTCACGGCCATCCTGAGACAATTTGCAGTGGCTGGAGGCTCTGGCAAGATGTTGCTGCAATGCCCCTGCAATCTCCAGCCTTGGCTATTTCTGTCTCTCTCAAATAAAAAGAAAAATTAAAAACAAAAACCTATTGCTAACTGAAAACTGTGTTTGCGGAGCAGGTGTTTTCAGAAGGAAAAGCCTGTAAACTTTCTCAGAGCCTCCCAACTAAGGCTGGAATTTGCCACTGCCAGATCTGTTTTATGTCTCTTGTCAGGATGGGCTCTGTCATTCCTTGGAACAGCTCAGGTAGTTTCTAAGAAGGCCACCTTCAGATATGTATAAGACGAATTGTTAAAAATAAACATGTAGGGGCTGCAGAGATGGCTTAGTGGTTAAGGCATTTGCCTGCAAAGCCAAAGGACCCAGGTTCGATTCCCCAGGATCCACGTAAGCCAGATGCACAAGGTAAACTTCCATCTAGAGTTCGTTTGCAGCGCCTGGAGGCCCTGGCTTGCCCCTTCTGTCTCTCTTCTATCTCTCTCTCTCTGCTTGCAAACAAATAAATAAAATTAAAAAAAATAAGCATATAAAAAATTCAGTATACACTTATATCTTTAGTGTGAAGACTAAAGGTCAATGTGTCAAAAGAATTAATGACAAAAACTTATTAAGAGAGGAACAATACAAAAAGAGGCCTGGGAGAGAATAGTAGATTAAGTTAGAGGGACCGAGTACAGTGGGTAGAAAGGTCTAAGTGAAGTCAGGGGAGGCGGAGGAGGAGAAGTAGGTTAATTTTGGTTAATTTTAACCAAAATTAAAGATGATATAAATAAGCCATATGGAAACCCACTTCTTTGTCAGCTAATTATAAAATAGAATTTTTTCTAAAGAGAGAGGTGTTGGGCAGAAGTATTCTGCTAGAACCAATAATGTTGCAGCGGAAGCCGTAGCAAAGTCCTAGTGCCAGGAATGGGACACCCCCCAGGGAGTTGATAGTCAAGGAGACTGACGAACCCCCTCACCCCAGAACAGTACAGGCTATCCCCAGTGCTATTGGTGGCCCACCAGAAGCAGACGGAAAGACCGTGTTGCTGAAGACGCATTGGTCGCAAGACACTGAGAGGTCAAGTGTCCTGCTGCTGCCTGAGTCAGCGCTGGATAACGCTGTGCAGCCTGGGGGAGGATAAAAGTCATCAAGAGTCTTAACCAAGCCGGCGTGGTGGCGCACGCCTTTAATCCAGCACTCGGGAGGCAGAGGCAGGAGGATCGCCATGAGTTCGAGGCCACCCTGAGACTACTTAGGGAATTCCAGGTCAACTTGGGCTCGAGCAAGACTCTACTTCAAAAAACCAAAAATAAATAAAATAAAATAAAATAAAATAAGATAAGATAAAATAAAAGACACTTAACCAGCAGTGGATTCTCTAAGCTACATCATCAAGCAGCCAGGCAAGATGTGTCCTTTGGTGCACTAGACGCATGTTAGTTATGGGGACAGCCAGCTGCTCTCTGACTGGATTTGAGGCCTGCTCCTTGGGAAGAAATTCATGCCTGGCACTGAAAACTGAGCCAAAAGCCTATGGGTTTAGAGGTCAAGGCCCCAGTGGGGAAGCCACCACTGTTCTCGGGCTACAAAGACATCTTGTACCCGTCAAGCTGCCTCTAAATGTTGAGTTTACACCTTTGTGCTCATAGATTGTGCTGCTCTCACTTGTGGTCAGAGAATCTTCTTTTTCTTCCTTCCTTGTTTTTTTTTTTTTTCTAGGTAGGGTCTCACTAATCTGGAACTCACTCTGTAGTTCCAGGCTGGCCTCGAGTTCACAGCGATCTTCCTCCCTCTGCCTCCTGAGTGCTCCATCATGTCCGGCCAGAGACTCTTCTCGTTTTGCAGATGGCAGCGACAACTGTAGAGATTCAAGGCTCATCAAGGTGATGAGAAGAGGTGACAGCCAAGTGTTCAGTGTTGGGTAAACCATTTCTATAACCCCACCAGGACTCGAGAACTGCATAGCAAAAGCATTTAAAAATTTATTTATTTACTTATATATTTATTACAGTCAGAGAGAGAAAGTAAAAGAGAGAGAGAGAGTGAGAATGGGTGCACCATGGCTTCTAGCCACTGCAAACAAACTCCAGATGCATGAGCCACCATGTACATCTGGTTTATGTGGGACCTGGAGAATCGAACCTGGGCCCTTAGGCTTTGCAGGCAAGGGCGTTAACCGCTAAGCCATCTCTCCAGCCCTCAAAAGCATTTTGTTTTAAAAAGATATTTTAGCTGGGCATGGTGGTGCACGCCTTTAATCCCAGCACTTGGGAGGCAGAGGTAGGAGGATTGCTATGAGTTCGAGACCATCCTGAGACTACATAGAGAATTCCAGGTCAGCCTGGGCTAGAATGAAACCCTACCTTGAAAAAAGAAAATTTAGGACTGGCTGCTGAGAGGAAAGCTTCACCAGGAGTCTCCGCATAGCGTGGGGAGACGGACCCCGCTGCCTTGCATCACCCTTGGTCCTCACAGCTCCAGAAAGAAAGATGAGCTCTAAAGTCGAAGTGCAAAGCTCGGCAGATTATAAACCAGTTTGGCCCTCAGCTCTAAGCAACCTCCAATTTCTCATCCATAAACCCAGAACCAGCCAGCACCCTCCACAAGGCTCCATGGCCAATAGCACCACTGTGCTGATGACCCCAGGCACTCCTGCCTTCTTAGTCCTGAAAACATCGGGTAGGAGCCCATACTCACATTCTTTCTGTCTGCCGCTCTCTCTGTCTCTCTCAAATAAATAGATAAAAATAATTTTAAAAATGATGAAAAAGGAGACATTTCGATGGATGCCACATGAATGTTGCGAACAACCATAGCCCAGAAATAATACATGAATATTAGGAACAACTACACCATAGAAATAACACGTGAATGCTACGAACAACTATACCAGAATGAGATGGGAAACCCACATGAAATGAAGAAATTTCCGAGTCCATACCCTTTATCATAACTGGGTTAAGAAGTAGGAAACTTGAATTACTGAGTGAGAACTAAGAGTGAGCCAGTACCAAGTCAGATTGCCATTCGTGGACACCCAGAACTTGATAACTTCATGACTGAAGAGTTTCAGGCATTTCAGGAAGAACTTGTTAACTAATTCCCCTCAAACTCTTCCACAAGGCTGAAGTGGAGGGACTCCTCTGAAACTCATTCTGTGAACCCAGGATTACCCCGATGCCAACAGTAGACAGAGCACAAGAAAAACATGGCGTTAACGGGATCAAAGACAAAAGCGGGCTGGGGGATGGCTTGTCAGTTAAGGTGTTGCCTGCAAAGCCAAAGGCCCAGGTTCGATTCTCCAGGACCCATGTAAGCCAGATGCACAAGGTGGCGCATGCATTTGGAGTTCGTCTGCAGTGGCTGAAGGCTCTGGAGGGCCCATTCTTTATCTGCCTCCCTCTCTCTCTTTCTCTCAAATAAATAAAATAAATCAATATAAAAGAAATCATGATATCAACACAATATAGGTGTCATAGAAGAAGCACACGGCTATCAGAATACCAAATGAGGAAAAGTTAAATGCCTTTTATTTAAAAAATTTTTTTTGTTGTTTATTTTGTAATTATTTATTTGAAAGTGACAGACAGACAAGGAGAGAAAGAGGCAGATAGATCGAGAATGGGCATGCCAGGGCCTCCAGCCACTGCAAACAAACTCCAGATGTGTGTGCCCCCTTGTGCGTATGGCTGATGTGGGTCATGGGGAATCAGGCCTCGAACCTGGGTCCTTAGGCTTCACAGGCAAGCACTTAAGTGCTGAGCCGTCTCTCCAGGCCCCTTTTCTTTCTCTCTTTCTCTCTCTATTTCTTTTTTCAAGGGAGGGTCTCATCTAGCCCAGGCTGATCTAGAATTCACTCTGTAGTCCTAGGCTGACCTCGAACTCACAGTGATCCTCCTACCTCTGCCTCTGGAGTGCTGGGATTAAATGCTTTTTCTTTAAGACCAGGGGTGACATATGGCTGTCCACACTCACCACGTCTAGTGAACCTGGAGTGTGCTGTGTGACACCCACTCCCTCCTGGTTCATGTTGTGGATGTTTGGTCCCAGTGTGATGGTGTGGGACAGGTCAGACATTTAGATGGTGGGTCTAGTGCGACTCAATTCAGTCTCTGGAAGCAATTAATGGAACCTCAGTTAGTTCCTGAGCGAAGAGTTGTTCCAAAAGCGTGAGGGCCTGGGGAGATGGTTCATGGGTAAAACCATTTGCTGCACAAGCGTGATGTGCTAAACTGAGGTCCCCAGAAGCAGACAGATAAAGGCAGACACAGTGGGCACGTCCGTAATCCCAGCGCACCGACCACGAGATGGAGGTGGACACAGGAGGATCCCTGGACGCCTGTGGACCAGCTAGTCTGAACGGTGGAGCGTGAACAGGAGGCCTTGTCTCAAACAAGGCAGGAGGTGAGGCTGTCCCGCGACCTCCACGTGCGCCATGGCATGTGTACATCCTTAAACACGGTGTGAGCCTGGATTACCTGGGCTCTCCCCTCCTGTTTCAACCTGTGCAGGTAACTCCTGAGCATATTACATTCGTTTCCTTCAGTTATACACCCTGAGGTGTGAATTCCAAGCTTGTGTATTTCCACATCAAAATTTAAGGACTTCATACTGTTATCCATAAGGGCTATGCTGACAGTCGCATCAAGAGCAGGCTAGGATTTTATTCTTCTTACATCCTCAGGAACAATTTAAAAAATTATTTATTTATTTGCAGAGAGAGAGAGAGAGAGAGAGAGAGAGAGAGAGAGAACAGGGCCTCTTGTCTCTGCAAACGACCTCTGGATACATGCCCCACTTTGTGTGTCTGGTTAGGTGCTTGGTGGGAAATCGGATCCTGGCTGTCAGACTTTGCAAACAAGCACTTTGAACTGCTGAGCCATCTCTTCAGCCTCAAGAAAAATGTTTTCCGTGTATTTTTGAAGACAGGCTTACGTGTGTGAGATGGCAGTCATCTCACGTGGTTCTAATTTCCGTGTTTGAGGATTAGTGGTTAGCGTGATTATTACTATTTATTTTGTATTTCTTCTTTAGAGAAATGTCAGTTCACATTTTTCGCCCACATTTTACTTTGGTCTATTGATTTTACAAGATGCACTCAGATTGTAGGTCTAGGCTTTAGAAATACTATTGTTTACCTACCTACCTGAATAATATAGATTGTTTATGTATATTTGTGTGTATGAGAGAAAGCGAGGGCATGTAGTCTTTTGTTATAAAAATGTTAATATTTTCAACTCCCAGTTTAAATGATCCTCACTGGAACAATCACTATGATTTTCTTGTCTTTTCAGTTCATTTTGGTGCTGCCTTTTTTTTTGTTTGTTTGTTTTGTTTTTCAACGTAGGGTCTCACTCTTGCTCAGGCTGACCTGGAATTCACTATGTAGTCTCAGGGTGGCCTTGAACTCATGGCGATCCTCCTACCTCTGCCTCCCGAGTGCTGGGATTAAAGGCGTGCACCACTATGCCCGGCACTTTTTTAACTTTTATAATCAGAAATTAAATATTAGGTGACAAATTTTAAAATCAATGATGGAATGTAGATGAGAATCTTGCATTTAAATCCCCCAAACGACGTAGTCAGTTAAGTTCAGATTTAATTGTTCCCTATTCAGTATTTTCACAGCAGGCCTCCATGTCCCCAGGACCCACATCTGCAGTTGTAACCAACAGTAGGCCGTGTGTTTAGTGCTATGGTAGTTGTGATTACATCAAATAAACACAGACATTTATGGTGATTTATCCCTAAACAATACAGCACAGCATCTATTTCCACAGGATTAACATTCTATTAAGCATCATAAGTAATTTGGAGATGATTTAAGATATATTACGACAATGTCAGCAGGTTATAGGTAAATATCATGTCATTTTACATATGAGGGACTTGGGTAAACACAGATTTTTCTACATATCAGGAGTCCTGGAAATAATTGCATATACAAATAGACAATCTTATGCTGTTTTAAATTAGTGTCTGTTGTTCTGATAAAATGAATGAGTTTATGTTGGAACACATCAAAACCAAGAGACTTGCTGCCAAGCTAAGTGAGGTTGAGGTAACTAATTGTATTTCAGAAGGTTTTCCATAAAGGACTCCGTCCCAAGGAACCGTCTCTGCCGAGTCTCCCGGGAGGAAGACAAATGAGTGGCCTGTGTGAAGTCAGTACCCAGGAGGCCTCGGGAACAGTGTACAAAGCTTTCTTGAAATTTTCTGCTGCCTTCCTGACCCCATGTTAGGAAGGTTTTTTTCTTGTTGGCGTCTTGTGTTAGCTGAAAAACTTGATTTCTGAAGCAATTCTTATGTGATGCTGGGCCTTGTGGTTGGACACCAGGAAGCACTCTACCTCTGAGCTACATCTCCAGGCCCGAAGTGAATTCTTAAATCTGTACCTACAGACAATGGATTCTTTCTCTGCTCATCTGAAAACATTCTAATGATTTCCTTCATAATTCCTGTCTAACAAGTGACATTTATCAAAATAAGGTAAGTAAAAGATGCTTAAAACTTTTAATTTTTCTACTGTGGAATTGTCCACAGTAGAAAAATTTTATAAGTAAATATGATAATGTCATATGAATAGGTACCATGCTTAATTATTTAATAAAGTAAATATATTCCAATTTTTAGAATATTTAAGAATCTAATTAATTAATATAATGCTTTTAAAAACTTCATGTAGAACATAGACATTTCATGAGAAAAATGTCTTAGAAAAAAATATTTCAGACCTAGGTGCATTCTTTTTAAAAACTTTAAAAAAATTTTATTTATTTATTTGTAAGGAGAGAGAGAGAGAGAGAGGAGACAGACAGAGAGAAAATGGATGCTCCAGGGCCTCTAGCCACTGCAAACAAACTCCAAATGCATGTGCATCTGGCTTACTGGGGAATTGAACCTGGGTCCTTTGGCTTTGCAGGCAAGTGCCTTAACCACTAAGCCATCTCTCCAGCCTTTAAAAAATTTTTTTTAAAAAATTAATTTATTTATTTGCAAGCAGAGAGAGAGAGAGAGAGAATGGGTCTAGATGCATTCTTAAATGCTCAAATAACATCTTGAATGATGCCACAAGCTCGTGTGAGGTTCGGGGTGACAGTCTTTCAGGAAGCCCTCGCCGTACAGGTCCTTCGCACAGAATTTTGAAACTCGAAGCTTCTGTTCTCGAGATGTCAGTACCTCCATAGGTTAACACCTGAGGCATTGGTTGCTTTTTTGAAAAATAGTTTTATTTATTTGAGAGAGAGAGAGAAAGAGAGTAAATATGGGCACGCCAGGGCCTCCAGCCACTGCAAACGAGCTCCAGATGAACGCACCGCTTTGTACATCTGGATTTATGTGGCTGCCAGGAATCAAACCGGGTCTTTAGTATTTCCAGGCAAGTGCCTTAACTGCTAAGCCTTCTTGCCAGCCTGCTGCTGCTTTAAAATTTTTTTTTCTTTTATTTTTGGCTTTTCAAGGTAGGGTCACACTCTAGCCCAGGCTGACCTGGAACTCACTATGTAGTCTCAGGGTGGTCCTTCTATCTCTGCCTCCCAAGTGCTGGAATTAAAGGCGTGTGCCACCACACCTGGCTTGCTTTTTTTTTTTTTTTTTTAATCTTTAGAGCTTTTCCGATTATTAATAAACTGTGAGAAAAATCAGTAACATCTTAAAATATAGATACTGAATTTTTCTTATATCATGAAGGCTGAAGTGGAAAGTAAATGATTGAATATGAGATTAAGCTTGTTGGGGTTTTGAACAAAGGTCTCACTAAGGACTAGTTGGGATTATTATTATTATTTCATGAATGCAATCAGGTACTTCTGGATTAGAAGAATCATAGGGCAACATTCATGTCAGCCATTCATGTCTGGGTGTCTTTTCCTTCCTTCCTTTCTTCCTTCTTTCCTTCCTCCTGTCATTTTCACACAACTTGTTCATTTATTCCAGGCTGTATTTTTCCAGAAGAACATGGCTCACAGTTATGACGAGTAGGAAGTGCAAGGTCAAGGCGCTGGCAGAGTCAGTATTAGGAGAGAATCTGGTCTCTGTTTCCAAGATGGCACCTTGAATGCTGCTTCCTGCACAGGGGCTGTGCAGTGCAATGGTAGAAGGGACAGAAAAGGCTATTAGGTCCCTTACGTGCCTTTTAACAAGCTTGTAATTTTCACACATATGTATCTGGATCACAGTCCCGCCCATGCTGACCCACTTTCCCTGGCCCAGCACAGATTGGCTTTGAGGATTTCAGGACACAGAGGACACCACAGCTGCTCTGTCACCGCGAGGATGCAATCTAGACCCTTAACTGCTCGATGACTCCGATGGCAACTCAGGATTTTGTCACTCTAATGTCAGCTTAAATTGGCCAACTGGCTGTCCTCCACCGCAGAGAACACCCAATCTTCATCAACAAAGGACAAGGACAATGCCAACAAAAACTGCATCGCCCAGTTTATCTCCCTCCACAGTGCTGCTTCCCTTAGCTAGTGGATTTTGTTTCTGACTGAACCCTGTACCAAAAAAAAAAAAAAAAAAAGCAAAAAGAAGAAAAAAAACCAGAGAAGGTACATCCTGACGCCTGGCAAAAATAGAATTTTTGAGCTGCTGGGAACACCTGTCATTGTGGCTCAGCTCCATCAACTTCTCCGTTACGAGCCTGATGTGGAGCGTGTGCACTGCAAGTGTGTGCACAGGTGTGCAGCGCTGGCTCCGAGGAGGCTGAGGTGGGAGGATCACTGAGGCGACAGGTGTCAGACCGCCGGACGTCATCTCTGCAGCAACAACGACAGAACAACAATAACCCGTTACGTTTCCTGCTCATTTTCAGATAGCTGAAAATTCTTCATGCTTCCCTTGAAAATGATGTAATTATCCCAGTGACTAATGGGGGCCAGGTAAGGTCCCTTGGAAGACCCGCATGGCTCCGGCTCGTGCCCCAGGTGTCTCTTAACGTGCTCCCCCAGTTCTTTGCTCTCTTCTTACCGCTTCGGTGATGTGCGGAAAACACAGCAGCACTTTCACTGTTCCCATCACCTCTGCCCGCAGACAGCCAGAGAGAGAATCAACCTACTGCATACAGCCTCCCCAGCGGACTCTGAAGCATTCCAAAGTGCGAAAGCCATCACTTTAGAGTTTCCAAGATAAAGGCAATCTGAATTTCCACTCAGTCCTCACCAGAATCCAGGGAGATTCTTCCTGTCAGGCTAACGGTTCAGAGGAAGGAGTTCCCTTCAGAGTGGTTGGCTTACGTGTTGAAGGAAACTCTAACTTCTGACGTCATGAAGAGAAATGCAGTCATGAGGGGCGAGGTCTTTGAAAAACTTCTTTCTTCTGCAACTTACTAAGCTTCACCTTCTACAGTTGCTGTCCACAATCCGGTTTTATTATTCCTTAGACTGGTTACTTATTGTCTCCACTGTGACAAAAATAGAAGAGAATGGCAGTTAGCAACGACAGCCATCCTGCCGAGTTCATCCTGCTCGGCTTTGCCGACCGGCCTTGGCTGCAGCTCCCTGTGTTCATTATTCTCCTGGTAACGTACCCCATGGCCATGGTGGGGAACATCGCCATCATTCTGGTGTCCACGCTGGACCCCCGACTCCACAGCCCCATGTATTTCTTCCTCACCAACCTCTCCTTCCTGGACATGTGCTACACCACGAGCATCGTGCCTCAGATGCTGGTCAACCTGGGGACGTCCACCAAGACCATCAGCTACGTGGGGTGTGTAGTCCAGCTCTACGTCTTCAGCATAATGGGGGGCTCAGAGTGTCTTCTCCTGGCTCTTATGTCCTTTGACCGCTACGTGGCCATCTGCAGACCTCTGCACTACAGCCTCATCATGAGCCAGCGCACCTGCGTCCTCTTAGCATCCATGGTGTGGCTGGGTGGGGTGGCCTATGCCTTCTCTGAGGGCACCGTCACACTGCAGTTGCCACTGTGTGGCATTAACAAACTGGACCACTTGTTGTGTGAGATTCCAGTTCTGATAAAGACGGCCTGTGGGGAAAAGGAGGCCAATGAGCTTGCACTCTCTCTGGTCTGCACTGTTATTGTGGCTACTCCTCTGTGTTTAATTCTTGCCTCCTACATTAGCATTGGACGTGCTATATTCAATATGAAATCTTCCGCAGGAAGGAAAAAGGCCTTTGGCACATGTTCCTCTCATCTCATTGTAGTTCTCTTGTTTTTTGGTCCAGCCATCAGCATGTACCTCCAGCCCCCCTCCTCCATCACACGGGACCAGCCCAAGTTCATGGCTCTGTTCTATGGAGTGGTAACTCCTACCCTGAACCCCTTCATCTACACCCTGAGGAACAAGGACGTGAAGGGGGCGATAGGCAACCTGGGGAGGAGCATTTTCAGTTCCAAGTGAGAGAGTGTGTACATCAGATGAAACTGTCTAGTAACCCTAGTGATATTGACATGGGTTTCTAAAAAGAAAATCATTCTCGTTTTATTTCATGATACACGCTCTTGCAAAAGTCATCATATTTTTATATTATTTCTAATCATGTTATTCATTGATTCTACTAAGCTAATATTCACTAATATTAACACTAAGAGAAAATATTTAAACACTTTCAGTTTGATTATTATATACTGAAATAGTAATAGTGTTAAGTCATTTAAAAATTAGTAATATAGGGCTGGAGGGATGGCTTAGTGGTTAAGGCGTTTGCCTGCAAAGCCAAAGGACCCAGGTTCGATTCTCCAGGACCCACATTAGCCAGATGCACAAGGTGACGCACGCATCTGGAGTTTGTTTGCAGTGGCTGGAGGCCCTGACGAGCCCATTCTCCCCACTCCCTCTTTCTCTGTCAAATAAATAAATAAAAATAAAATATTTAAAAATTAGTAATATAAATTCATTATTTCAATCTTAACATTATTTAAAAAATAGCATGGGGCTGGAGAGATGGCTTAGCAGTTGAGGAGTTTGCCTGCAAAGCCAAAGAACCCAGGTTCAAGTCCCCAGGCCCCATGTAAGCCAGATGCACAACGGGGAGCAGGTGTCTGGAGTTAGTTTGCTATGAATGGAGGTCCTGTTGTGCCCATTCTCTATCTGCCCCTTTCTCTCTCTTTCTCTCTCTCTCTCAAATAAATAAAATGAAAAAAATAAAAATAAATAGCATGGAACTGTTCACTATTGGGAGTCTTCTCAGTGACACTTGAGGAAACACGTCTCCGTGAGTTCGGCTCAAGCCCCACTGGAGAGGCTGATAATAGATAGTCCATGGGAAGTGCTGCATCTTACAGGGAATCACAGGCTTCGTAAGCTTATGTCTCGATGTATGTAAGTGCTTTTTATTGCTTCTTTCAGAATAAATTAGAACTAACAGCTCAGTGTACAGTGTTTTATTTTTTAAATTGAACTAGTAATCATTAAATGTTAAAATATTAAAATGGCACACATCTTTCATCCCAGCACTCAGGAGGCAGAGGTAGGAAAATTACTGCAGAGTAAGTTTCAGGTCAGCCTGGGCTGGAGTGAGACCCAATCTAGAAAAATCAAAACAAAACAAAATGATACAATAAAGAAAGAGGCAAAAGTCTGGGGGCCTGGAAAGATGGCTTAGCAGTTAAGGCGCTTGCATGTAGAACCAAAGGACCCAGGTTTGATTCTCCAGGACCCACATAACTCAGATGCATGAAGTGGCACATGCATCTGGAGTTCATTTGCAGTGGCTGGAGGCCCTGGTGTGCCCATTCTGTCTCTTTCTCCCTCTGCCTCTTTCTCTCAAATAAATAAACAAAAATAAAATATTTTTTTAAAAAGGAAAGAGGAAAAAGTCTGGATACATTTCTTAATGCTGATTTTTTTTTTTTGAGGCAAGCTCAACAGACTTGCACCTCTTTCATTTTATGAGAGAGAGAGAGAGAGAGAGAGAGAGAGACAGGGAGAATCAGGTCCACCAGGGCCTCTAGCCTTTGCAGACAAACTACAGACACATGTGCCTCTTTGTGCATCTGGCTTTACGTGGGTACTGGGGATTTGAACCTGTGCCCTTTAGCTTTGAAGGGAAATGCCTTAACTGCTAGGCCATCTCTTCAGCCCCATTTGAGCTTTTGTGTGAGTGTATCTAGTTCAGTACTAAACTGTCTCATTGTTCTACGTATGTCACTATACCATCCACTCCCAGAAATCATTTCATCTTCTCAATATGAAACTCTTGAACATATAAACAATAAAAGCTCATTGCTCCCTATTTCAGCCCTTGGCAACCACCATTATACTCTGTTGCTATACTTGTGAACACCTTTGTACCTCATTAACTGTAATCATATAATATTTGTCCGTTTGTGATTGCCTTGTTTCATTTAATGTAATGAGTTCAAGTCTTGTTTATCTTGCAGCATAGCTCAGAATTTCCTTTGGCCATTCATGAGATTCTTTTTCATTGACTCACTATGAATTTACTCTTTTTCAAAATTGACAGATCACATTGCATTTTTCTTTGTGTTTCATATGATGCTGTGAAATCCACATTCATTTTGGGGTGATTAAATTGATGAAAGCATTTCAGTTAGCAAAAACACATCAACGTTTTCCCATCTGTAACAAGTTATTTGCAGAGACCATGGAAACTTAAATTTATGCTACAAAATTATGACTAATTCAATACATGTAAAGCTAAATCAAAATATCTTAGAGTAGTATGCATGAATGAAATAGGCACATATTGAACCAGAACCAGGGACTAAAACCAAGGGTAATATTAAACAATGTGCATATTCATAAATGATGAAATGTCACAGAATTTTTTTGTGTTTTTTTTTTTTTTTGAGGTCGGGTTTCACTCTAGCCCAGGCTGACCTTGAACTCACTGTGATCCTCCTACCTCTGTCTCCTGAGTGCTGAGATTAAAGGTATGCACCACCACACCTGGCATCACAGAATTTTTAATTATAAAATTATAAAATTACTGCACTTTCAAAAACACAAAATAGGGCTGGAGAGATGGCTTAGGGGTTAAGGCATTTGCTTCCTAAGCCTAAGAACACCGGTTTGATTCTCCAGGTCCCACATTTAGCCAGACGCAGTGATGCAAGGGTGCAATGCAGCACTTGCCCACAAGGGGGCGCATGCGCCTGGAATTCATTCACAGCATCTGAGAGGCTGCTGGTGTGCCCATTGTTTCTCTCTCTCTCTCTGACACTCCCCAAAACAAAACAAAACCAAAAAATAGTTTGGACAAGGAAATAAAATCGTTTGGACAAGGGATATTTGCTGGGGAGATCACAGGTCCTAAGGAGAAATCTACTATTGTTGTTTTGCTAAATGAACAGGTTGCCAAAGTGCCTTCCACTTGTGTGCATTTGTTTATAACAACAGAGGAGTGCAGCTCTCAGCCCTGGTCAAAAGCTTCTCTTGGCAGTGGGCAGTAGTTAACATAGGACACTCATAACTGGCCACAGAGCTGAGAATAAGTGACCTTTGAGTTCTCGGGTCTACACCGCCCCAAGGCCATGGGAACATTGCAGAACAGGGGCTGGAGAGAATGGAAGAGCCAAGAGCCCGAGGATTGGGAGGCATAAAAAATATCTGCCTTGGAGGTGGGATGGTGTCCACAGACTAAAGAATGACTCAAACTAGTGTGCTGATGCAGGTACACAAGATTACTGGACAACTAAGACAGTGCTGGTGGTGCGGGGCACTTTCACTTGCTGAATGTTCCACTTCTGTGCATATTGAGCCCTTCTTCTTCTTCTTCTTTTTTTTTTTTGGTTTTTCGAGGTAGGGTCTCACTCTAGCCCAGGCTGACTTGGAATTCACTATGTAGTCTCAGGGTGACCTCGAACTCCTGGTGATCCTCCTACCTCTGCCTCCCGAGTGCTGGGATTAAAGGCGTGCACCACCATGCCCAGCTTCAAGCTATTTTTTTGGTAATATTTTTTTTTATTTGAGAGAGAGAGAGAGAGAGAGGGAGAGAGAGAGAGAATGGGCACACCAGGGCCTTCAGCTGCTACAAATGAAGTCCAGATGCATGTACCCCCTTGTGTGCATGTGCGCCATTGCATGCTTGCATCACTGCATCTAGCTCAGGTGGGACTTGGACATTCGAACATGAGTTCTGAGGCTTCACAGGCAAATGCCTCAACCACTAAGCCAGCTCTCCAGCCCTCATGCTGTTTCTTAGAGCTCTAAGTTTATGTGACATGTAGCAGACATCAGAGGCAAACCAGACCCAGAGGGGAGCTATGCGTCCGGGTTCATTCTGTCCTGGTTCTTATCAGAAGTCTCACAGTTCTCAGCGCACGCTGTCAGACCTCAGGAAGGAAGTTTTCCTGTAGGCTGGGCACATAGCCTCAGGGCTCAGACAAGGTAGAGGCCTGCTGCAAGATGGCATCACTTTGTCTCACTTCTTTCCTTGTGGTGGGAAAGCCTTCACTTGTTCCAGATATGTTTTAACACCTAAAGAAGTCATACTGGGGAGAAGCTCTGCCTGCAGAGGAGGAGGGAGGAGGAGAGGTAGGGAAGCAGCGGTCTTATCAACCTAAAGCACGTGGAAATGTCTCCTGTCATCCTGGTCCACTCTCAGATGTCAAGGAAGATGCTGCAGTGAGAATCTAGAAGACATATGCAAGTGTTCAGCTGACACACAGGCAGGCAGCCTTCCTGAATCAAACCCGTGAACGTGACCGAGTGCAGCAGAGTTGTCAGTATAGCAATTCCTCAGCACTGTGGGAACTCCTCACCCAGCGGCTGCCATTAGTATAAATAACATGAAGAGCTTAATGCAAGCTCATTTGTGTAGAATGTTCCAGAAATTATATAACCTGAAGGAAAGTTCTTATGATTATAAATGCATTGTGTTTATCAGGGTCTTGTTATTAAAACACATCTTGGGACTACATATTACTCATTTTTTAAAAAATTTAAAAATATTTTAATTAATTTATTTGAGAGAAATAGAGCAAATGGGCACCCCAGGGCCTCTAGCCACAACAAACAAACTCCAGACTCATGCCCCCCCCCGTGCATCTGGCTTACATGGGTCCTGGGGAATTGAACCTGGGTCCTTTGGCTTTACAGGCAAGTGCCTTAACTGCTAAGCCATCTCTCCAGCCCCAAAGAATTTTTTTAAATTATTTTTATTTATTTATTTGAGAGAGACAGAGAGAGAAAGAGGCAGAAAGAGAATGGGAGCATCAGGGCCTCCAGTCCTTGCAAATGAACTCCAGATGCATGAGCCACCTTGTGCATCTGGCTTATGTGGGTACTGGGGAATCAAGCCTCGAACCTGGGTCCTTAGGCTTCACAAACAAGCAATTAACTGCTAAGTCATTTTCCAGTCCTAAACAATTTTTTTTCCTGGGCTAATCTCCCCCTCATTTATCTGCTTTTCCAGAATTTTTCTGGCTACTTGATTTTGTTTAATTTCCATTTGAACTTTATATTTTATTTTATTTTTTGGCTTTTTCGAGGTAGGGTCTCACTCTAGTTCAGACTGACCTGGAATTCACTATGTAGTCTCAGGGGGGCCTCAAACTTATGGTGATTCTCCTACCTCTGCCTCCCAACTGCTGGGATTAAAAGCGTGCTCCACCACACCTGGCTCATATTGCTCATTATTAAGAAAATATTTTATATATTTATTTAAGAGAGAGAGGCGGATAGAAAGAGAGAGAAAGAGCACACCAGGACCTCTAGCCCCTCCAAACCAACTGCAGATGTATGTGCCACCTTGTGCATCTGGTTTTACGTGTGCTACTGGGGAATCAAACCTGGGTCCTTTGGCTTTGCCTGCAAGCTCCTTAACTGCTAAGCCATCTCTCCAGTCCCATATTCCTCATTTTAATCTTAAAACTAAATGTTATAACATAAAAATTAAGGTAGAAAAAATTTCATATTATACTATAAATATAAATAATACTTAAAGTACATTAACTGTTTTGAAAACATCTCATTATCTGAGGGAGAGAGAAAGAGGCAGATATATATGGAGAGAGAGAGAGAGAATGGGCACGCCAGGGCCTCCAGCCACTGCAAATGAACTCCAGATGCATGCACCACCTTGTGTGTCTGGGTCCTTAGACTTTGCAGGCAATCATCTTAACCGCTAAGCCATTTCTCCAGCCTGCTTGTACCACTTTTTGCATGTGTCTTACATGGGTAGCTTGGGAATTGAACCTGGGTCGGCAGGCTTTGTTTGAAAACAAGTGTCTTTAACTGCTTAGCCATTTTCCCAGCCTATCAAATAATTATTTTCCAGCCTTCATCAGCATTTTTAAAAAATTTTTAAAATATTTACTTTTTTTAATTTTAGAAAGAGCAAGAGACAGAGACAGAGACAGACATGGAGGGAGAGAGAACTGGCACACTAGGGCCTCAGCCAGTGCAATAGAACTCCAGATGCTTATGCCACCTACTGTGCATGTGCAACCTTGTGCTTGCCTCACCTTGTGCATCTGGCTTTTATGGGATCTGGAGAGTCGAACATGGGTCCTTAAGCTTTGCAGGCAAGCACCTTAACCGCTGAGCCACCTCTCCAGCCCTTGTATTTATTTTTATTAATTTATTTTGGACAGGGTCTGGTTGTTCATTAATGTTAAGCAGAGTCTTGCTAAGTAGCCCAGGTGGCCTGGAACTCTGCAATCCAAAGTGATTTCGGACTCATGTACTTCCTGGCTCAGCCTCTCGAGTGTCGGGATTGATGTGTCCATATAAAATTTTTATAGAGGAAAAAATGGAACAATTACTGCTTTATTACCAGCAAGTGATAGTAATAACTGTAGTAGCTGGCTAAGGAATACACATGCAGGGCTGTTCTCATTTCAGTGGACAAGGAAGAACTGACAGGAGGAATTGTGGATTTCCACTGACGACAGGAGATCCAGCCCGTTGTGGCAGGAAAGGCGTGGCGGCCAGAGTGCGGGGCAGCTCTAGGTGTCTGGTGACATGACTTCTGCCGTCAGGAAACACACAGGGTAGGAAGCAGGGTTGGGCTAGAAAATGTCAAACCCACTCCCACGGACACGCTTGCTCCATCGAGGCCCCACTCAAGACCTTCCCCCCAGCTGAGGCCCAAGTATTCAAGGACTGGATCCATTTCACAGTCAAACTATAACAGTGCTGCATGAAAAGATGTCATGAAGTCAAATCAGAATGTCAGTAGGGGCTGGAGAGATGGCTTAGCAGTTAAGGCACCTGCTTGCCAAGCCTAAGAACTTTGGTTCAATTCTCCAGGTCCCACGTTTAGCCAGTCACAAGTGACGCAAGGGCTCAATGCTGCACTTGCCCACAAGGGGGCACATGCGTCTGGAGTTCGCTCACAGCAACTGAGAGGCCACTGGTGTGCCCATTCTCTCTCCCCCGCTCTCTAGCTCTCTCCAAAAAAAAAAAAAAAAAAAAAGTGTTAGTAGGCTCAAACTAGAAAATGTAGAAACTAAAAGGTTTTCTGCATAGGTTCAAAGCTAGTTGGATATCAGTGTAAAATAGCCTGAAATAATGATCAGCTCTTTTTAATAAACCTGTTGCTCACTGCAGAGTAAAAACCTAGAATAATTACACAAAGAATAAGAAGGAAAGAACGAAAATAGTTTCCTAGAGAAAATTAAACCACCACAAAGGAAGACAGTGAGAAGAAAGAGATCCTATGAAACAAGTAAAATCCAATTAGCAAAATGATGCAATAAGTCTTTCCCATGGTGAAATAAAAGGACCTATGAAAACCCCTTAAACATTTCTTATTTGAAGATTCATTGAGCACATGTCACATGTTGTTGGCATTAGGAAGAGGTATGCAAAGGGCCACGGAGATTAAGAGGCGAATAAACTAGCACCGATTGTGCTTCAAAACCTTCCTCTGGCTGTGATGCCCGCAGCCGCCCACTGAGCCAAGAGTCGGGTTAATGGCCGTGGGGAGTTCACTTTCTACTCTCCCTGGATTAATTACCTCAGGTTGCAGATTCTTCAGTGAGGCACACCCTCCAGTCACCTCTCTAGAAACTATCTGAAGGAAACTGCAAATTAGTAGCTGAGTCTGAGTTTATCAAGTGGTCCTTGGGGAAGCCACTTGCAGCTCGTGTTAGCAGCCTGGCATCAGTTACTTTTCACAGCTTGTACACATGTATCAGAGCCTGTTAGAATATACACTTTAAAAATTAATGAATATGTTACTATTGATAATTACTTTCTGGAGAATATTCCTTTTCCAAAAGCATAATCCCTGATATGAATAATATGTTATTATAAGGTCATATTTTAAAAGTAATTATCACCATTGTCTGCAATGAATATCTTTCTCTGAAACAAGCATCTTGGAAAATGTCATAGTTTTTTTATGGATATAAGATGAAAATGTGAGGTATATCCTTTTTAAACATTTATGATAAAATCGGTCCACTTTGATTTTATTGGTCAATGACTTTTCTCCCTCGCCAGCCTACACAGACCTGTCCAGCACGGTGGCAGGTAGCCAGCAGGGAAGCGGCTTCCAGCTCACTGTAGCTTGATTTCTCAGTGTCCTGCAGCTGCAGCCAGTGATGTCCAGCAACAGGGTCTTACCATCTCGTTCTGGTGGGGAACAAAGAGCATTGGCAATAGACTTATATTGTCCTGGGCAGGGGCCATGGGCTTCCTTGACCCACAGTTCACTGGGAGATGTCCCAGCCCTGGGGCTTGGATTTTCCTGTAATAACCGATGGTTTCTGGGCACAGCATTTTCCCCATACTGCCTAAATTCTTCATGTTTTTCTTTTAAAGTTATATTTTTATTTATTTATTTTTATATATTTTATTTATTTGAGAGAGAAAGAGGCAGAGAGAGGAGAGAGAGAGAGAGGGAGAATAAATGGGTGCACCAGGGCCTTCAGCCACTGCAGACAAACTCCAGATGCATGTGTCCCGGTTGTGCTTCTTTGACTGGCCAGTGGGTCCTGGTTTTTCATGGAGCTCGTGATTCCCAGGCTGGGATCCTTTGGCTTTGCAGGAAATCGCCTCAACTGCTAAGCCATCCACTGAACCATCCAACCCTAAAGTTATATTTTTAACTCAGCTGACAAAGAAGCAGGTTTCCATACATATGGCTTATACATAATGTTCATATTTTGTGGAATCCCTTACCACTCTATCTTCTCCTCAGTTCCCCTCCCCTCATCCCACTTGGACCTATAGTCTGTCTGTCCCTTTACTTTTTTTTTTTTTTTTTTTTTTTTAGGTAGGGTTTCACTCTAGTCCAGGCTGACCTGGGATTCACTCCCTCCCTCTCTCTTTCTCCTCTTTCTCTGTCAAATAAATAAATAAGAGTCTTGAACTCATGGTGATCCACCTCCCCTCCCAGGTGCTGGGATGAAAGACGTGTGCCACCACGCCCAGCTGTCCTCCACTTTCACATCTACTAACCCCTCCCTCCCTGCTCTCTCCAGGCGTCTTTCTAGCTTCCTGACCCAGTGATGTCCAGCAACAGGGTCTGACCATCTTATTCTGGTGGGGAACAAGGACTCAAATACAAATGTAAAACTGTCAAAGCTAGTGTGCATTTTCCTGTAATAACTGATGGTTTCTGGGCACAGCAAAAATTTTTCATGTTTTTCTTTTAAAGTTATATTTTTATTTATTTATTTTTATATATTTTATTTAATTTGAGCAGAGAAAGAGGCAGAGAGAGAGAGAGAGAGAGAGAGAGAGAATAAATATTTTCTGCAGACAAACTCCAGATCCATGTGTCCCCTTTTCCTGTGAATTTTGTAATTTCAGTTTTCTTTCATTTTCTTTTTCTTCCACTCTATCTTCTCCTCAGTTCCCCTCCCCTCACTTTATAGTCTGTTGTTCTTTCTTTTTTTTTTTTTTTTTTTTTTTGAGGTAGGGTTTCACTTTCTGACCTGGGATTCACTATAGAGTCTTGAACTCTTGGTGATCCACCTACCTCTACCTCCCAGGTGCTGGGATGAAAGACGTGTGCCACCATGCCCGGCTGTCCCTCCACTTTCACATCTACTAACCCCTCCCTCCTCTTCTCTTTCTTTCTTTCTTTCTTTCTGCTGACTCTTACTCCAACTCAAATACAAATGTAAAACTTCAAAGCTAGTGTCTGCATATGGGCAAAAATATGTCATGTCTGTCTTTGTGAGCACAAGTTACCTAACTTAGCATTATATTTTCCAGATCCGTCCATTTTCCTGTGAATTTTGTAATTGCAGTTTTCTTTCTTTCTTTTTCTTCTTTCTTTCTTTCTTTCTTTCTTTCTTTCTTTCTCTCTCTCTCTCCTTTCTTCCTTCCTTCCTTTCTCTCTTTCTTTCTTTCTTTCTCTCCTTCCTTCCTTCCTTCCTTCCTTCCTTCCTCTCTCTCTCTCTCTCTTTCTTTCTTTCTTTCTCCCTCTCTCCTTCCTTCCTCCCTCCCTCCCTCTCTCTCTCTCTCTCTCTCTCTCTTTCTTTCTTTCTTTCTTTCTTTCTTTCTTTCTTTCTTTCTTTCTTTCTTTCTTTCTTTCTTTCTTGAGGTAGGGTCTCACTCTAGCCAAGATTGACCTGGAACTCACTCGGTAGTCCCAGGCTAGCCTTGAACTCACAACAATCCTCCTACCTCTGTCTCCCAAGTGCTGGGATTAAAGGCATGCATCACCACACGTGCTAATTTCATTTTTATTTACAGATGAATAAAATTCCGTTGTGCATATGCACCACGTCGTCATGATCCATTCACCCGCTGACGGACATCTAGGCTGTTCTATCTCCTGGCTATTGTGAATAGAGAAGCAGTAAACATGGAGAAGCAAGTATCTCTAATGAAGAATGTAGAGCACTTGTCAAGGAGTAGTACAGCTGGGTCACATGGTCGATCTCTTTTTAACTTTTTAAAAATATTTTTTATTTTTATTTATTTATTTGAGAGCTAGAAATAGGCAGGTAGAAGGTGAGAGAGAAAAAGGGAGAGAGAGAGAATGGGCGCACCAGGGCCTCCAGCTGCTATAAACAAACTCCCGATGCATGTGCCACCAGGCGCATCTTGTTTACGTGGGTCCTGGGGAATCAAAGCTGGGTCCTTTGGCTTTGCAGGCAAGCGCCTTAACCGCTCAGTCATCTCTCCAGCCCTATTTTATTTATTTATTTATTTATTGGTATTTTTTCGAGGTAGGGTCTTGCTGAAGCCCAGGCTGACCTGGAATTCACTGTATTCTCAGGGTGGCCTTGAACTCACGGTGATCCTCCTACCTCTGCCTCCCCAGTGCTGGGATTAAAGGCGTGCGCCACCACGCCCGGCTCCAGCCCTATTTTTAACTTTTGAGAAACATCCACACTAATTTCCGTAGTAGTTGCACCAGTTTGCACTTCCACCAACAGGATTCCTCTTCCCCCACACCCTTGCCAGCATCTGTTGTCATTTGATAGCCATTCTTCTGGGTATGGTGGTGCACGCCTTTAATCTCAGCACTTGGGAGGCAGAAGTGGGAGGATCACTGTGAGTTCAAGGCCAGCCTAGGACTACAATGTGAATTCCAGCTCAGTCTGGGCTAGAGCGAGACCCTACCTCGAAAAAAACAACACAAAAAAGCCATTCTGAATAGGATGACACAGGCTGTCCAAGTAGTTTTAAAGTTGCGTATGACGAGGACATGTTGATGACCCCAATATTGTGAAAGTAATGCTAGCCACTCAGAGGTCATAATGACAACGGCCACCATGTGTCCAGAACACAACATTCCAAGGACTCCTCCCACCCTCCAGCTCGTAAAGTCTTTCCTCCACCTCTTCCTCAGCGTCTCCCGAGCCTCGGTGCTGTGACCGAGATGGCTCATTTAGTGCTGAGCTTGCACCCGTTTCTTCTAAGGAGCACTTCGATGGATTTTGAGTCTCTCCAGCCATCTGAAAATAGAAGCTTCTCAGACACAATGTGAGAGCAACACTACTGTATAACACAAACATGAGCATCTGGAGTATTTAGTTTAATGGGCACAACATCTACATCTGGCCCAACAACATTAGTAGCTTCCCCACCAAGTGCCCGTGACCTTCAGAGGCACAGGCTTTGCTTGAGTTTTCAGCACCAGACACGAATTCCCTTCCATAGAGTGAGACTCAAATCCAAGCAGAGAGCAGTTGGTTACACGCATAACTGTGTGTCACGATTGCACCAGCGGGCACACCCTGCCTGCATGGCTAGTTGCATAGTTCACAGGTTCTCTGGGAGCTCAAGTTGATGCGTTTCCTTCCCCAGCAGCCTGCCTGGCTCTTTTCAGTCCTCGTCTGTTTTCCCTGGATGTACACTCAGTAGTGGATGACTAATGATACGGTATGTATGCGCTTGAACAATCGCCATAGGTTTTCTTTTTCTTTCTTTTTTTTTTTTCGAGGTAGGGTCTCACTCTAGCCCAGGCTGACCTGGAATTCACTCTGTAGTCTCAGGGTGGCCTCGAACTCATGGTGATCCTCCTACCTCTGCCTCCCCAGTGCTGGGATTGAAGGTTTGTGCCACCACGCCAGGCTTGGCTATGTTTTTTATAATGACTGTATTAAATTACATTCCCATCAACAATGAACACAAATTACGACTTTTATTTTGATGATACCCATTCTAACTGGAGTGAGGTATTTCACTGTAATTTTGATTTGATATTAGTGATGTTGCAATGTCTCGTATACCTGTGGACGTATGTACAGGTTTTTTTTCTGAATATCTATGTTGATTGGCTTCCACATAATGGGAGTATTTGTTGTTATGCCATTGAGTTTCTGGAATATTCTATATATTCTGAATGCTAATTCTATATCAGATGCATGTATAATATATACACATATATGCATACACATATTTACATACATGTATATATCTATATACATGTATGTGTACTATTATATAGTGTACCTGTGTGGAGAGTCATTTCTTTTTAGTATAAAATATTAACCTTGTCTTGGTTTTTGAGATATGATCTCACTCTCTTGCACAGGCTGTCCTGAACTCACTATGTAGACCAGGATGGCCTTGAACTAATGGCCTTCAAGTGCTGGGACTACAGGCATGAGCCATCATGCCTAGCAGATATTAACATTTTGAAGTTTTTATTTTATTTTATTTAAAAAAAATATTTTTACCAGAGACAGAGAGAAAAAGAGAGATAGTGGGAGTTGGTGTGCCATGCCTCCAGCCACTGTAATTGAACTCCAGATGTGTGCACCATCTTGTGCACATGTGTGACCTTGTGTGTTTGTGTCACGTTGTGCATCTGGCTTACATGGGACCTAGAGAGTCAAATATGAGTCCTTAGGCTTCATAGGCATGTACTTTAACTGCTAAGCCATCTCTTCAGCCCAACGATTTGAAGTTTTTAAATATCATGTGAATCTTTCTCTGAGAAAGATCATCTTTTCCTCTATTGATTCATTTTTGTGTCTATTTTTACGACTACAAATAATTAAATATTATGTGGCATGATCTAAGAATTAATGAAGTAAAGAAATCATTTGAATCATTTAGTCAAGCTCTTTTTGATCTAATTGTATATCATTTATTTAGGTGTTTTAAGTCCATCTCACTTAAATTTAATGTAGAGTGTGTTCTGTTGGAAAACTGAATAGGTTTAAGGGAAGTCTAATAACCGAGAGATCTGTTCCCAACCTTAAGGTAAGCAACCAGATAGTAGAAGTACTTCCATAGAGAGATCTTTCCCAAGAGCTCTGAGAGAAGAATAATGAATGACCTGTCTGGAAACAATGTCCCAGAGGTCTCGGGAAAAATAACAAAAACCTACTCACAGAGCAGGCTTGGTATCTTCCACGCTTGTCTTCCAGAGTCATGGCTATGTCTCCTTTTGTGCCCAGCATTAACTGAAAACTAAAAATCTTGAAGTCATCTGTGTATCTTAGCTTCTCTACTCTATCTCAAAGTTTGAAAATTTATTTTTCTAAACTTATTTGCACATACATACATGTGTGTATGTGTGAGGGGGGATCTCTTTGCCAACTACAAAAGAGTTCAGCGTCACGCCGGTGGCTGGGCTTTGAACCCAGGCTGGCAGGCAAGCAAGGGTCTTTAACTGCTAAGTCATCGCACCAGCTCCAAAGTTTGAAAAATTCTGAGTTCCTTCATAATTTTTTTTTAACTGAATACCATTCAAGAGATCTTGGGTAAGTAAAAAAGGGCAATTGCTTTTAAAGATCATACAGGCTATTTTTAAAAGTGGTGTTTTTGAATAAGAATTTTACTTTTTATTTTAAAAATATTTATTTTGTTTATTTATTTATGAGAGAGAGAAAGACACACAGAGAGAGATAGAATGAGTGTGCCAGGGCCTCTAGGCATTGCAAACGAACTCCAGATGCAGAGCCACCTTGTGCATCTGGCTTATGTGGGACCTGGAGAATTGAACCTGGATCCTTGGGCTTTGCAGGCAAGCACCTTAACCACTAAGCTGTCTCTCCAGCCCAACAATTTTATTAACACACAGTAATTACACCTATTAATATGACTTGTGTGATATTTCAATAATGCATGTAGCGTGCATTAGTAATATCCGGCCATCCTTTTCCCACTTCCCTCAATCTCTTCACCATACCTAGCAATCTGTACTCAACTTCAAGGCTGACAGTTTTCAGTGTCAACATGTGAGAGAGAGCATGCAGTCCTTGTTTTTCTGAATGTGCCTTGACTTCACTAAACACGATGTTCTCCATTCCTACCTATTTTGCTTCAGATGATAGCATTTTATTTTTCTGTATGGCCAAATGAAATCCCATTGTGTATTTGACCACATTTTCATTGTTCTTGCATCTGTCGATGGACACTTGGCTTGGTCATTTCTTTTCGAGGCAGGCTGGAAGATGGAGAGGTCATAGTGCCTGATGTACATGTGAAAAGCACACAGAATATAATTTCAAGGAGTCTTTTCTCAACTTAGAAATGTCCTCTTCAGTTTGCTCTGGGACCAACTAGACTTCTTTTTGTAATTAATATTGTCTCAGTCTCTCATTTAAGCCAGCCTCAAAAACATCAAAGTTTTGGGCTGGAGAGATGGCTTAGCGGTTAAGGTGCATGCCTGTGAAGCCTAAGGACCCCAGTTCGATTCTCCAGGTCCCACGTAAGCCAGATGCATAAGGGGGCACATGTATCTGGAGTTCGTTTGCAGTGGCTGGAAGCCCTGGCGCGCCCATTCTCACTCTCTCTCTCCCTCTCTGTCTCTAATAAATAAATAAAAATAAAAATCTTAAAAAAAAAAAGTCAAAGTTTCAATATACGCTATATCTGACCGATATTAGGTACTAAAATGAAGGCTTCATTCACTCATGTACATATATTACATGAAAAATGTCTTAATGCATGGTAAAAAAATCACATATTTTGTATGTGTATTTCATACAAATACTTTTATATCAGATCTGAAGTAAAGAAAGCAAAATTAATAGACAATAGGGTCCTTATGGTGCAATTGCACACCAGGTATGGGTAAGTTGCAGATTTGCATTTATTTAAAAATTTAAATTAACTCCTATCATGCTTCCTTCATTCATGTCTCATCTACAACATAAATTTTCAGCAGAAAAATTAGCTTAGGCCAGGATACATTCCTAACTTTGCTGAGATCATATACTATTTTGAGAAATTTCAAGCTCCATTCACGTGTAGGAGCCCCGTCATCATGAAGTGTTTCACCATTGATCTGCTCTGTTTGTGTCACCTGCATCCCTGAAATGCAGGTGTTCCTGGGGCATCCTGACACTACGAGCTTAACAGTCTCAACAGGACCAGTGAACACTGCTTGGCGTTTGGAAACCCAGTCGTCTGGGAGAATTCGTAAGGGATATCCGTGCTCCCTTGTCTTGAGACTCAGAAGTGGATATTAGCTGTTTTACTTGGTACAAAGGTAATTTACGTCTCTGCTTCTAAGTAGCTTTCTAAGGTGTGTCAAAGCCTGGCTTTGAAAGAACCTTGTGCTTTCTCACTCAATCTAGGAGTGCCATGGAGTGTCCTTACTCCACAGACGCACTTGTAGAGTGACTGTCATGTCACTGAGGTGCCGCATTCACTCCCCTCTGACCAAAGACAGCAAACACATCTGTGCTCAAGGGACAACGGCAAAGCCAGCGAAGCCTTGGCTGCCTGGTTCCTCTTCCCCGATGCTGCTTTAATCAGCTGTAGGCTTAGCTGCTGTGAATGTGACTTTCAGTTTTAAAACATGAGACTATTACTGGAAAGGTTAAAATAATTTGAAAACTTAAATAAATCTCTGGGCCAAAACAGGTTTTCTCCTTTCTTCTGATGACAGTTACTTAGCATTTGAAACAAAACATTGTAAAGCCGGGTGTGGTGGTGCACACTACTTTAATGCCAGCACTGGGGAGGCAGAGGTAGAAGGATCGCCATGAGTTCAAGGCCACTCTGAGACTACATAGTGAATTCCAGGTCAGCCTGAGCTAGAGCAAGTGAGACCCTATCTCGGGAAAAAAAAAAAAAAAAAAAAAGCCATCTACAATCAATGGGTCACACATAAGTTTGCAAACATATTTGTTTCCAAAACAGCCATGGTGGCACAGGTGGAGAGGCAAGAAGATCACGGGGTCAAGGACATCTTCAGCTATACAGTGAGCTGGAGGCCAGACTACACTTCGTGAGAGCCTTATCTCAAAAGGCTGAAATGGGTTGGCCAGATTGTTCAGTGGTTAAAGGCACTTGCTTGCAATGCCAGCCAGCCTGGGTTTAATTCCCCAGTACACATGTAAAGCCAGATGCATAAGGTGGCACATGAATCTGTAGTCTGTTTGCAGTGGCAAGAGGCCCTTATATACCCATTCTCCCTCCCTCCCTCCCTCTCTCCTTCTACTCTCTCTCTCCTCATACATACATATTTTTTTGTTTTTTCAAATCAATATTTTTTTAAAAAACACAACAATATCAAGCTCACTTGATTAAAAAATTCTCAAAAGATGGACAAATTAACTAAAATTTCACATAAAATATCAAACAAAGTTTGAATTCAATAAGTGAAAACAAATTCTTACACAATGGAAAAGTTCTTTCTTTGACTATTGCTACCCCAGTAGTTTCATTCTTGTTAATTTGTTAATAGTGCCTGACCGTAGTCTGTCTGAAAACAACCATCTGATTGCAGGTCCCCTGTGCAACTATAGAAAATTCATTTTAGTCAGCTTTTTAGCTGATTTTTGAAAATCTTTTTAAAAAATATTTTATTTTTATTTATTTATTTGAGAGACGGAAAGAGGGGAGAAAGAGAGAGAGAGAGAGAGAGAGGCACGCTAGGGCTTCCAGCCACTGCAAATGAACTCCACATGCATGTGCCTCCTTGTGCATCTGGCTTACATGGGTCCTGGGGAATCGAACCTGGGTCCTTTGGCTTTTCAGGCAAGCACCTTAACTACTAAGCCATTTCTCCAGCCCTCTTTAGCTGATTTTTTAATTTTTATTTTTTAGCTGATTTTTTATGCCCGCAAAGATTATGAATCTTGTTTTGGGATTTCCAACGCATAGTCATACTGTTGTCACTAAGTGCTCAGCCCCTATGGTGGACAGAAGCATTGTTAGTTTTGTAATTCAAAACAGGACACTCAGCTTCACAATAGGGAGTTTATTTGATGAGGGTATCTGTCTGTAATCGGTAATAGCTCAAGGAGAAATCTTATGCTAGATACAGGACATTATTTCTACCACAAATAATTACAAACTATTTTCTGTGATTGGATGGCCAATACATAATTACATTTTTTTTTTTTTTTTTTTTTTTTTTTTTCTGAGGCAGGGTCTCACTGTAGCCCAGGCTGACCTGGAATTAACTATGTAGTATCAGGATGGCCTCGAACTCACAGGATTCTCCTACCTCTGCCTCCCGAGTGCTGGGATTAAAGGCGTGCGCCACCACGCCCGGCTCATTTTTTAAATTATTATTTGAAACACAAATATTTTCCCACTTCCTTACTGTAGGGGAATGAAATAGAAGAGAATGGCAGTGAGCAACGACAGCCGTCCTGCCGAGTTCATCCTGCTCGGCTTTGCCGACCGGCCTTGGCTGCAGCTCCCTGTGTTCATTATTCTCCTGGTAACGTACCCCATGGCCATGGTGGGGAACATCGCCATCGTTCTGGTGTCCACGCTGGACCCCCGACTCCACAGCCCCATGTATTTCTTCCTCACCAACCTCTCCTTCCTGGACATGTGCTACACCACGAGCATCGTGCCTCAGATGCTGGTCAACCTGGGGACGTCCACCAAGACCATCAGCTACGTGGGGTGTGCAGTCCAGCTCTACGTCTTCCACTTAATGGGGGGCTCAGAGTGTCTTCTCCTGGCTCTTATGTCCTTTGACCGCTACGTGGCCATCTGCAGACCTCTGCACTACAGCCTCATCATGAGCCAGCGCACCTGCGTCCTCTTAGTGTCCGTTATGTGGCTGTGTGGGGTCACTTTTGCTCTCTTTGAGGTCACTCTTACACTGCAGTTGCCACTGTGTGGCATTAACAAACTGGACCACTTGTTGTGTGAGATTCCAGTTCTGATAAAGACCGCGTGCGGGGAAAAGGAGGCCAATGAGCTTGCACTCTCTCTGGTCTGCATTTTTATTTTGGCCATTCCTCTGTGTTTAATTCTTGCCTCCTACGCTAGCATTGGATGTGCTATATTCAATATGAAATCTTCTGCAGGAAGGAAAAAGGCCTTTGGCACATGTTCCTCTCATCTCATTGTAGTTCTCTTGTTTTATGGTCCAGCCATCAGCATGTACCTCCAGCCCCCCTCCTCCATCACACGGGACCAGCCCAAGTTCATGGCTCTCTTCTATGGAGTGGTGACTCCTACCCTGAACCCCTTCATCTACACCCTGAGGAACAAGGACGTGAAAAGAGCCTTAAGCAACCTTTTGAGGAGACTTTTTGTTTCAAGTAGACATCAAGTGAAATGATTTAGCAATGAAAATAGATTTGAGGTGTCATTAATAATCTATTGTCTCCTAAATAAACCCCACATTATATGTTCTCCAAGTAAAACATGTTATTCTTCTATGCCTTCTGAGAGAAACAATTGTTTTCAGTTAATTTGTACCTGTGTGCACACTCTGTTTAGAAATGCTGAAATAATCCTGTTCCGTTTTGTACACATTGAAATGGTAACATTGTTAAACTGTGAAAAAAGGACCCAGGTTATGATAGTGTTTATTTACTGGTGAGGCTAATTATAAAAAGCATGACACCGAGGAGCTGCACTGAGCTTCCTGCCAGTGCCAGCTGAGAGATGGCACCACTCTGGAGTCTGGTTCCCATACAGTCTCTGCGGGCAACAGGGCTTCCTTTGGGCTCTGTGCTTCAGAACCAAGAATTCTCTGTCTAATTTACGTCAGCTTCATTGCTTACTTGAAAGCATGGTATAAATATCATGCACAGTGTTTATATTTTAATAAAAACATGTGTCAAATAATGGAATGGATAGACTGCAGGGAAAACCATCTGGATACATTTTAAAAATATTTTGTTTATTTTATTTGAGAGGTAGAAGGAGAGAGAGAGAGAAAAAAAATGGACACACCAGAGTCTCTAGTCACTGCAAAAGAACTCCAGATGCATGTGCCACCTTGTGCATCTGATTTTACATGGGTACTAGGGAACTGACCTTGGACCCTTAGGCTTTACAGACAAGTGCCTTAACTGCTGAGCCATCTCTCTAGTCTTGGGTACACTTAAAAAATACTTTTTATTTATTTATTTATTTATTTATTTATTTATTTATTGAAGAGAGGAAGAGGCAGAGAGAGAGAATGGGTGCGCCAGGGCCTCTAGCCACTGCAAACAAACTCCAGATGCATGCTCCTCCTTGTGCATCTGGCTTATATGGGTCCTGGAGAATCGAACCGGGGTTCTTGGGCTTTGCAGGCAAATGCCTTAACCACTAAGCTATTTCCCCAGCCCTCTTGGATACATTTTTTAAAATTTTTATTTATTTATTTGAGAGAGCGAGAGAGAAAGAGACAGAGATGGAGAGAGAAAGAAAGAGAGAGGTAGGGAGGGAGGGAATGGGGGCTCCAGGGCCTCCAGCCATTGCAAACAAACTCCAGATGCATGTGCCACCTTGTGCATCTGGGTAACCTGGGTCCTGGGGAATTGAACTGGGGTCCTTTGGCTTTGCAGGCAAGCACCTTAACTGCTAAGCCATCTCTCCAGTCCTTGGCTACATGTTTAATAGTGTCTTTAAGTATCACCAGCATGAATGTTTGGTACTAGCGTGAGAACAAGGATGTGATAAACAAGATGAGAAATTTCTGCCTGAATGGGAAAAGCGAGTAATGCCTTTTTAATTTTCTATTTATTTATTTTGGTTTTTCTTTTTTTTTGAGGTCGGGTCTCACTCTAGCCCAGGCTGACCTGGAATTCACTATGTAGTCTCAGGGTGGCCTTGAACTCTCGGCTATCCTCCTACCTCTGCCTCCGGAATGCTGAGATTAAAGGCGTGCGCCACCACGCCCGGCTATTGTTTTATTTTGACACAGACAGAGAGAGAGAGAGAGAGAGAGAGACACAGAGAGAGGAAGAGGCCCACTGATTAACAAGTTGGTGGCCTACCTGGTACTATGGAGTGTAACAAATGCAGGAAAGAAAAAGACTTGCAGCAGAGGCTTGATTTTTGGAAACGGCCGTGGGCAATGTGAAGCAGGGTTGTTGGAAGTCACCACGTGGAGACCCAATAGAGCATGAGAATGAACTGTGGGCTGCAGTGGAGACCCCGTGGAGATGCCAGGACTGTGAGACGGCTGCCAGGGAGCGCTGCGGGCAGGGCGTGGATTGTTCTCGCAGCTGTGAGCACCTCCGCTGGAGGGAGGAACTGGAACTCCAGAGACTCGTTAGAGATGTCAGGCTTGGGGCTATGGAACTTTTTTTTTTGTTTAATTTATTTTATTTTTTATTGACATCTTCTTTAATAGTAGACAATATCCCATGATACTTCCCTCCCTCCCCCCACTTTCCCCTTTGAAACTTCCCTCTCTATCATATTCCCCCCCCCATCAGTCTCTCTGTTCAGTTTGCTGTCATGATCTTTTCCTCCTGTTCCGACGGGCTTGTGCAGGTGGCATCGGGCACTCTGAGGCCACGGGGGCGATGCTATGCAACTTAACTATTTGCTCTGCCTGTTTTAAAACTTCTGTTAGTTCAGCCTTCCTTTGCTATGCCCAGTGCCTTCTTTTGCAGTGTGAATGTTTATTCTGTGCCATTAGGGTTTCTCTTTGTGGTTTTACAGTTAACAGTTAAGAGACTTTAGACTTTCTGGATGTTTGAACTGTGTTCGTATTGATAAAATCTATAGGCACTTTTAAAGTTGGATTAAATGCATTGCACTTTACATCATGGATGGTTATCAGTTGATGGGGGCAGAGGCAGAATGTGGTGATCTGAATTAGGTGTCCCCCATAAACTCATGACAACTTGGGTGGAGCTTTTCTGGAGGTGTGTTTCTGGGGGTGGGCTTTGAAGTTCATTGGCCCTAGCTGGCCAGTGTTAGTTTGGCACGTTCTCCCGCTGTTATTGTCATACTGATGTTGCCTCTGCTCACGCCACAGTTTCCCCTACCATCATGGAATTCCCCCTCCAGTCTATAAGCCAAAAATAAACCCCTTCCAGACCAAAAAAAAAAAAAAAAAAAAAAAAAAAAAAGGAGCTGGGGCAACTCACCACAGGGCACAAGAGGGAGTCATGAGACCCCCCACACACACACACCTGAGATCTCAGGCGCCCCCTGTGCCAGCTGTAAGACATGACAACCAGATCTGATGGGCTCAGAGGGCGATAGAGTATGGGGGGGGGATCAAGTAACAGTGCCCTCCACTGGAGAAGCTGCGCTGGGGTTCCCGTGCTCTGTCAGTCAGCTCTCACCCTGCGGCTGAGAGGAGCATGCAGGGAGTAATGCTGACGCACGGAGCCCCGTCAAGGTGGCTGCTTTGTGGTCACCAGTACATTCCTGTAAGTAACCTCTGTCCATGGTCTGTAAGGAACCCCTCATGACCCTCCCCCCAAAAAACCATTCGTTTGCCAAACTGGTATTGGTGCAGGTATACTTTGATTTGGCATCTGAGCCCTACCTAGGGGCAAGGGCGAGTGCTTGTGTGAAACGTTTCCTGACATCTCAAGAAGAAGAAGTTTCATGATGGCACCAAGGCACGGCAAAGCAGGGGCTGGCATCCCAGCTTGCCGCACCCCCTGGGAGGAGGCAGAGACAATGAGCTGGCTGGTCCCGCACCCAGCAAGGCTGGACTGTTCTTCTCAAGTGCCGCCCCCAGGGACACACCACCTCCTGGACACATGAGGCTCGGGGCGTTTCACATTCAAATCACCACAGGATGATTTTTTTGTTTTTTGTTTTTTTGTTTTTCAAGGTAGGGTCTCCCTCTAGCCCAGGTTGACCTGGAATTCACTCTGTCGTCTCAGGGTGGCCTCAAACTCACAGCGAGTAATGCCTTTTTAACTTTCTATTTATTTATTTTTAGTTTTTATTTTTTTTTTGAGGTAGGGTCTCACTCTAGCCCAGGCTGACCTGGAATTCAGTATGTAGTCTCAAGGTGGCCTTGAACACTTGGCGATCCTCCTATGTCTGCCCCCGAGTGCTGGGATTAAAGGTGTGCATCACCATGCCCGGCAATTGTTTTTTTTTTTTTTTTTTTTTGTTTTTTTTTTTGGTTTTTCGAGATAGGGTTTCACTCTGGTCCAGGCTGACCTGGAATTAACTATGTAGTCTCAGGGTGGCCTCGAACTCTCAGCAATCCTCCTACCTCTGCCTCCCGAGTCCGGCAATTGTTTTGAGACAGACAGAGAGAGAGAGAAGGAGACAGAGAGAGAGGAAGAGGCAGAGAATGGGAGCACCAGGGCCTCTCAGTCCCTGTGAATGAATTCCAGACGCATGCGCCCCCTTGTGTGTATGTGTGACATTGTACGCTTGCATCACTTTTGCATCTGGCTAAATGTGGGACCTGGAGATTCGAACAGGCGTTCTTAGGCTTTGCAGGCAGGAGCCTTAACCACTAAGCCATCTCTCCAACCCCACAGTATGATTTTGAAGAATAAACACACACACGTGCGTGCACACACACACACACACACACACACACACACACACACACGATATCATTTAGAATTTATAGTATGAATAAGAAGATCACTGAATGGACAGTTATAAACAAGAATTAAAATGAGAATTTTCTTTTTCTTTTTTTCTTTTCTTTTTTTTGGAGAGAGTCAGAGAGAGAGAGATAGAGAATGGGCGTGCCAGCAGCTTCTCAGCTGCTGTGAATGAACTCCAGACATGTGCCCCCCTTGTGGGCAAGTGAGGCATTGTGCCCTTGAGTCACTTTGTGTCTTGCTAAATGCAGGACCTGGAGAATCCAACGGGTGTTCCCAGGCTTAGCAGGCAGGCGCCTTAACCTCTAAGCCATCTCTCCAGCCCAAAATGAGACATCTTTATCACACCCTCCAAGGCCGAGAGAACATTGTGGCAGAGGGTTGGAAAGACAGTGAGAGTCACAGTTTGGGAGAAAAGAGCTTGGGAATGCTGTCTTATGGACACGAAAAGGCTTTTGCATTTATGAACACACAGTAGTTCTGCACAAGAGCTGTGGAATATTGGGTCCATCAACATATTGTGTAATGTTTACTATTTATTCTTTGCCAAATGTGATGACCTTGGCTCAGGTCCGTGGGCTCAAACTACCCTGAGTGGCAGTGCTCTTCAATGGCCAACTTAGGAGAACTTACAGCTGAAAGAACGTCAATCGATTCAGGGAAACGAGGGTACCAGCACATGATGTATCCATGCGAAACACCTTGTTAATAATAACAATAATAATATAAAAAGAGTGAAAAAAAGAAGTCAATACATCAATGCATTCCTGGGGACAGTTAGGCAAATCACAGCAAAGTGTGGAAATCATTTCTGATGGTTTCACACATTAGTTTTTAGCATTCTTAGCATCAGGGCTCACAGAGGCTAGAGATCTACTGTGTAGCCTCACAGTCCAAGATTTCCCCTAAGATTCATGAGGACGTGAGGTCAGACAGGGTCATTGGAAACTAATGACTACTGAAGACGGAGCAGGAAACTGGCCCTTGACCGACAAGTCCATCTGTCTGCCGTCATGCCTTCCACTCAGCAACAGTCCAAGGGTCCGTGGGTCTGCTAACACACGTGTAGCCTCTTCAGAGAACCTCAGTCCCCCAGAAGCAATAGCGTGAACACAAATAGAGATGATGGACTTGTGACGCTCAGTTCTTAGAGAATGTGGAGTGTGTCACACAGCCGACAGAGGACGGTCAACTGTCTCTCAGGAGAACCCCAAAGGGTCTCTTGAGAACTTCTTGCCATAACATTGCTACAATGATCAGCCTGAACTAATGAATTACAATGATGACACTAAATTGCAAATTTCAAAGCTAGTTAACACAGTCATTATTTTAGCAGCAGTAACCCACAGTAAAACCACTTAGACTTAAATACAAATGACAGAGTGGCTGAGAATCAAACTTACCATGAATATAAAGAATGTGAAATGTTGCAGGTTTTCTCAGGGGACCTGTGACCTGAGATTGTGGTATGAGACCAAAACTTACTATTTTAAAACCTCCAGAAACCTACTATAAATATGACATGGCTTCATTTAATGTAGACTATCTCCCACTTGGAGCTGAAATGCTCCTCACCAGGTTGCCTATCGCCCCCTTCACGTCCTTGTTCCTCAGGGTGTAGATGAAGGGGTTCAGGGTAGGAGTCACCACTCCATAGAAGAGAGCCATGAACTTGGGCTGGTCCCGTGTGATGGAGGAGGGGGGCTGGAGGTACATGCTGATGGCTGGACCATAAAACAAGAGAACTACAATGAGATGAGAGGAACATGTGCCAAAGGCCTTTTTCCTTCCTGCAGAAGATTTCATATTGAATACAGCACGTCCAATGCTAGTGTAGGAGGCAAGAATTAAACACAGAGGAATGGCTAACATAAAAATGCAGACCACAGACAGGGCAAGCTCATTGGCCTCCTTTTCCCCACAGGCCGTCTTTATCAGAACTGGAATCTCACACACCAAGTGGTCCAGTTTGTTAATGCCACACAATGGCAACTGCAGTGTGACGGTGACCTCAGAGAAGGCATAAATAAACCCACACAGCCACACCATGGATACTAAGAGGACGCAGGTGCGCTGGCTCATGATGAGGCTGTAGTGCAGAGGTCTGCAGATGGCCACGTAGCGGTCAAAGGACATAAGAGCCAGGAGAAGACACTCTGAGCCCCCCATTAGGTGAAAGACGTAGAGCTGAACTACACACCCCACGTAGCTGATGGTCTTGGTGGACGTGCCCAGGTTGACCAGCATCTGAGGCACGATGCTCGTGGTGTAGCACATGTCCAGGAAGGAGAGGTTGGTGAGGAAGAAATACATGGGGCTGTGGAGTCGGGGGTCCAGCGTGGACACCAGGACGATGGCGATGTTCCCCACCATGGCCATGGGGTACGTTACCAGGAGAATAATGAACACAGGGAGCTGCAGCCAAGGCCGGTCGGCAAAGCCGAGCAGGATGAACTCGGCAGGACGGCTGTCGTTGCTCACTGCCATTCTCGTCCTGTGGCTCAGTTATGGGAAATACGTGGTAAGGACGTTAGTCCTGTGCGAAATGAGACGTAGGGTGATGCTTGATTGCCCACTTGCAGTAGATAAGTACAGCAATGAAGTCTAAGAATTAAATACGGGAAAGAACTGTGGAAATACTTCTGATGGACCTTACAAATAGCTTTTCTGAGACACGCCTTCTCTGCTAAGACCCTGAAGTTAATCTTATATCCAAAAAGTTCATATGCTTGAAATGATGTCATCAAGCTGGGTGTGGTGGCGCACGCCTTTAATCCCAGCACTCAGGAGGCAGAGGTAGGAGAATCACTGTGAGTTCGAGGACACCCTGAACTTCACAGTGAATTCCAGGTCAGCCGGAACCTGAACAAGACCCTACCTCAAAAACAAAACAAGTAGGTGAGGTCATGAGCCTTGGGGGTATAAGCCTGCTCATGTCTGACTAAATATATATATTATTCCCACCAAGCTGCCCAGGGGACACTACACTAAATGTTCATGTCCACATATTAACACTATTCTCACTTCTGGCTAGAGAAGCTTCTCTTTTCAGATGGTGATGACCACTGGGATGACACAAAAGGCAACATAGTGCTGAGAAGAAGGGATGGAGGAGTGCCTAGCACTGAAACACCTCTGTCACATCCTCCAGTGGCTCAGGGACCATTGCGGAAGAGGGGGAGGATAGAATGGAAGAGCCAAAGGAAGGATATGACCTCTTACTATGCAGCTGCCCAGACAGAAATTGGCCTCGATATCCATGATCTTGCAGTGCCTAGCAATACCTTTGCAAGACCCTCAAAATAGAAGAGAAAGATGATGTCATCAAATTAGGAGAGAGACTAATGGAGAGAGGGAGGGGATATGATGGAGACCGGAATTCTAAAGTGGAATGGGGGAGGGGAGGGAAATATCAAGTGGGGATTTTTTGGTATGTAAGATTAAAAGTCAATAAAAATAAAATAAAATAATAAATAAATAAATAAATTCAAAAAAAAAAAAACCCAAAAACCCCCAGAACTTAAGTAATCAGAACAGCTAAACAGCTAAGAAAACATAGCTTGCCTGTGCCCTGAACATCACAGATGATCAATATTGACAAGGAAAGTTGAGAGACGCTGACGGAATTTAAGCCATGCTCCTTGCCCTACTTCCTCCGTGGCTAGTTGCATTCTTGACTCAGAACAACGTGCGTGTTCCTGAGATGTGCTGACCGCATCGTTGAAAACGATGGATGTTAGAAGTAATGATTTGGGGCCTCAGAAATGGTTAAGGCACTTGCCTGCAAAGCCTAAGGACCTGGATTCAATTCCCCAGGACCCACATAAAGCCAGATGCACAAAACAGTGCTGCTTCTGGAGTTCATTTGCCATGGATGGAGGCCTTGGTGTACCCATTCTCTCCCTCTCTCCCTCTCCTCTCTATCTCTATGCTTGCAAATAAATAAAAAGTAATGAATTGTCCACAAAAATGTTGAAAGCAACAGGCGGGCTTAGTGTAGTTGCATTTATGAACGGCGAGGGCGTGAGGGTTCTAGGTCAGAGCAGTCCACAGATCACACCCTGAGTCATTTCCTGTAGCAAATGTTTCAAGAATTACTCGGAGTCACAGTTCCTTGTTGCTTGCTGATGAAATGCTGATGCTTCACTCACATGGCAGCTGGCCTTTGCCCACACAGTACTGATTCCTCACGTACCACGGCTTTCTGTGCTCGCGTATTGCTGTTCAGCAAAACACGAGTAAGTGCCCATCAGCAGAAGCAACAGGCCCATTCTTGGCTTAAATGAATCCAAGTGTTGGTTGGATCTTTTTCCCCTCAGGCTCTGCTCTAAAAGGCAGCCAGACCAATGCTTGGGTACACCAATCCAAGAGTCAGTTTCTATAATTCCCTGGCAGTGCCCCAACTTGGGAGCTAGGGATTGGCAATGTGAAGTTAAAGTAACAGAAGGATTGGGTACCAAGTGATCAAATTTGGCTCCATCACACTAAAAACTAAAAGCAGGGCTGGGGAGATGGCTGAGCAGTGAAGGCACTTGCCTGCAAAGCCTAAGGACCCATGTTCAACTCTCCAGATCCCACGTAAGCCAGACACACAAAGGTGAGGCAAGTGCAAGGTCACACATGCCCACTAAGCATCTGGAGTTGGATTGCAGTGGCTGAGGCCCTGGTGTGCCAATTCTCTCTCTGTATCTCTCCCTCTCTAAAATAAACTAACTAAAAGTAGTTATCTAAACAAGAAATCCAACCATATTCTTCTATGTGATGTGGTGAGCTATGCCTTTGTGTTCGTGGTGAACATGAAATGACAAATAAATGAGGCTTTGAAAGCCACGTTTTTTCCAACTTTGGCTGGCATAAAAATCAGCTTTAGGGGCAGGAGAGATGGCTTAGTGGTTAAGGCACTTGCCTGCAAAGCTAAAGGATCCTGGCTTGATTCTCCAGGATCCACATAAGCGAGATGCACAAGGTGGTGCATGAATCTGGAGTTCATTTGCAGTGGCTGGAGGCCCCGGTGCACCCATTCTCTCTCTCTCTCTCTTTTTTTCTCTCCCTCTTTTTCTCTTTCTCAAATAAATAAATAAATAAAATAAAATATATTTTTAAAAAAATCAGCTTTGGAGGTTGTTTACCTGAAGTTTTTTTCTTCCTAACTCCAGGCGTACAATAAACTACATGTGCGTGGAGTAATTGTAAGGCTCATTTCATAAAACCAGTGCTACCAGTCATCACGACATTGAAAAGAGGGTCATCCGTTCAAGGAAGGAAGGAAACCTGAAGCTCCATGCAGATGAAGACTGGCTTCTTCCCTACTTGGAGGGAGAACAGTCTGGATTTAAATGGACTATCCCAGGCATTTGAGGCTAAACAAAGCTTCATCAGTGTTGGCATTGCTTTTGTGAAGGTTTCAGCGGCCTACTGACTTTATTGCAGGGAGTTAGGCTGCCGCAGTAGAGACAGACTCACGCTGGAACTTGTCTTTGCATTCATGCACTTTTTTTTCTTTCACATTCACAACTGTTTATTAAGTTTTGGACACTGAATTTTTTTTTGTTTTTGTTTTTTCAAGGTAGGGTCTCACTCTATCCCAGGCTGACCTGGAATTCACTCTGTAGTCTCAGGGTGGCCTCAAACTCACGGCGATCCTCCTATCTTTGTCTCCCCAGTGCTGGGATTAAAGGAGTGCACCACCACGCCCGGCATAAGCATTCAATGTTTCATGTTAAATTCTAATTAATTCATTCATCTTATCGGGGTTTTCCTTTATCAAAAGACTGATCTTCCTGCTTTGGCATAGAATTTGTGCGGTTTCCAGGGACTCCATTTCAGGTAACTACAAATACATTTTCAGCTTCCAGTAACTTCTAGAAGGAGACAAGCCAGTTCACGACCGAGAAACATTCAAATCTCACAGTTATTGTTCATTTTCAGGATGGTCCTTTGGTTTCAGATAAAAGACACATCCATCCAACCCATTTAAGGAACTGCATGAAACAGTATTTGGAAAAAAAATTAAATTAAATTTTATTTGTGTGTTTTCTTTATTAGTACTTCAGGGGAGCCATGGTTTTCTACAAGATACGGAATGTTTAATGTTGTAGCATTACCTGTGTCGTAATACCCCCCCCCACCCAAATACCACTGACCAAACCCTAAGATATTTGTCCTGTCCATTATCATGTTGGCTTTGCAGGCAAGTGCCTTAACCGCTAAGCCATCTCTCCAGCCCCAATGAACTATCTATAATTAATTTTACCAAACTCCAGTAACAGTACCCACGCTCAGCAATTTTGTTAAGGCTGTTTTATTTGGGATTTTTTTCCATGTTGTTCCCTTCATTTAATGCTTTGTTTGTGAGTGGTGCCCCCCCCCCAGCCCTTTCCTTTCTGAGTGTTTCCCTGGAGATCAGTGGATTGACTATTACACTCTACTTAAGTTCTACTCCTCCACCCTTAGACTTCACGTTTTCTGCTATTCTTATATTATTTCATACTTTCAGCTCTAGGAGTTGATGACACCCAGATTTCCTGCTTCCAGTGACATTTATCTCCATGTGAATCCATTGAGATCTCTGAACCCAGCAATGTTTTCAGTCACTGTATTCCTGGCTGTATTCTTGTTGTCCTCTTGTTTGTATTTTATAGAATTTTATTAAAAATTTAAATATTTTATTTTATTTATTTATTTAAGAGAGAGAGGCAGATAGAGAATGGGCACGCCATGGCGTACAGCCACTGCAAATGAACTCCAGATGCGTGCACCACCTTCTGCATCTGGCTTATGTGGGTCCTGAGGAATTGAAACTGGGTCCTTTGGCTTTGCAGGCAAACACCTTAACAACTAAGCCACCTCTTCAGATCTATTAAATGAACTTTGATCTAAATGAAACACTGAGAAAGAGACTCATGTTAAAGAGAATCTAATTGTTCCTAGAAACACTAAATAAGGCATTTCCACGATTCAGTAAAGGCTGCCTGAAATGAAATGGTCTCTCCCTGAGATGTTCATTAGACACCGTGATCTACACAAATTCGTACCTTCCCTGGGAATGCATAACCTCTAATGCAATTAAATTTTTGTTTACCTCATTTTGACAAATACCCTTCAAAAATGACATCATGGAGGAAGAGACTTGAATTTTCAAACGTTGTTCACACAGAGAGACCGTGGTCCAAACGATGGGTGTTTAAGATCTGGCGGCAGAACCCCTGGTTTCCAGCAAGGGTGGGACGTGTGACAGCCTCAGTAGGAAGACGATGGGAAGAAATACGAAGAAGGTTTGTGAGTGAGCTGTGCCTATGCTGTTCCTGCCACCTCAGGGGAATTGTCACACAGGCCCCTCGGTGCTCCTGTCCCCATATGAGGCAGCTCAGCTCCTGGGGACAGGGCTCTCTGAGGAAATGCCTCCTGTGCACAGTTAATGACCGGCCAGCTGAGGTTGGTGGCAAAACTCTTCTCTTTTTGGGTGCGCTTGGAATAACCCGATTCTGTTTACCAACACACTCGTTCACAATAGGGTGCCTTCAAAGAGGAGCTTGTTACAATTGGTGACCCGAGGAGTCTGGCTGGGCGCGTGCAGTGCTCCAGAGCTTGCTCAACACGGACTACGCTCTGGGTTCAACTTTCATCACTGAAAATAGCAATAATTCACTGATTATTTTCCCTCCAAATATTAGACACTTCCTTAATGAAAACAAAGCTAGATTGTCACCTGCAATTACCTTCAACTCACGCCTTCTGGAAAAACGCTCTTTGCACCAGTTAAGCTCTGAAACAGTTCAAATATGGAGAGTAGCATAAATGTAGCTCTTTGCACCAGTTAAGCTCTGAAACAGTTCAAATATGGAGAGTAGCATAAATGCAATTTTCCCTGGAACCTCCAGTCAAGTACAATGATGACCTAAATAGATTATCTTATGAATAAATATTCATAAAGGGTTTATAAATTATTTGACTACGTGCTCAACTATCTTTACTTTCTTTTCTTTTTCTTTCTTTCTTTCTTTCTTTCTTTCTTTCTTTCTTTCTTTCTTTCTTTCTTTTTTGAGACAGGGCTTCACTCTTCTGGAACTCACTCTGTAGTCCTAGGCTGACCTTGACCTCACAAAGACCCTCCTATCTCTGCCTCCCTAATGCTGGCATTAAAGGTATGCATGACCATACCTGGATTTACTTTCTTTTCTATAGTTATATTTAATTTTTTTTTGGAGGCAGGGTCTTGCTTTAGGAAGGGCTGGCCTTGAACTCTTGGCACTCCTCCTTCAGCCACCCAAGTGTTAGGATTATAGGTGTGAGACACCATGCCCTTTTCTTTTCCTCCCTCCCTCCCTCCCTTCCTTCCTTCCTTCCTTCCTTCCTTCCTTCCTTCCTTCCTTCCTTCCTTCCTTCCTCCCTCCCTCCCTCCCTCCCTCCCTCCCTTCCTTCCTTCCTTCCTTTTGTAAATTAAATTTATTGACAACCACCATGGATACTCACAATGTACCTTGACCATAATACCATCCCATAAGCCTCTTTTGTTCCCTTCCCCCATTCCCCTCCAGCTAACCCTCTCTTCTTGCCACTGCTTCTATAATGCGTTAGACGGTCGTCTCCATCAGCTGTCTCTGAAACCTCCACAGTGATCTCCATAACGACTGTACCGTGTCCATTCCCGCTGACCTTGGAGAAGGGGCCTCTTTCCCCACACTCTCACCAGCCTTCGCCATTTGATTTCTTGATGATAGCCATTCTCACAAGAGTCAGATGAAATCTCAAGTTAGCTTTCATCTTCATTGATGTTAAGCATTTTAAAAATATTTATTGCCATTTGTATTCAATTCTATAGCCCATTTTTAGGATTGGCTGATTGATTTCTTATTATTTACTTTTAAAGATATTTTAGGGCTAGGGAAATGGCTTAGTGGTTAAGGTGTTTGTCTGGGAAGCCTAAGGACCCCAGTTTGATTCCCCAGGACCCACGTAAGCCAGAAACACAGGGGAGTTCATTTTTAGTGGCTAGAGGACCTGGTGTGCCCATTATCATTCTCTCCTTCTTTCTGCTCAAAAGTAAACAAATAAATATGGCCGGGAGTGATGGCGCACACCTTTAATCCCAGCACTCGGGAGGCAGAGGTAGGAGGATTGCCGAGAGTTCGAGGCCACCCTGAGACTACATAGTTAATTCCAGGTCAGCCTGGACCAGAGTGAGACCCTATCTCAAAAAACCAAAAAAAAAAAAAAAAAAAGTAAACAAATAAAAATATTTTTTAAAGAGCTCTGATATGTACAAAGACTGAACAGAAGTCCAGCATGTTAGACCTCAGGCAGACTCACCTGTACATGAGAAAACACCTTGAGATGTATTTGATGTATTTCAGAAACATCTCCTAATATGTATTTTTAATCATGCAACTTAGAATTGTCCTTCAGTAAGTTCACTGAGAAATAGCATACACACTTGAATTTTAATATTTTGATACATTTCATGTATAATTTGGCAAATCCACTTTATGGACTATAATAGTGATTCATTAAAGACATTTTCATGACAAAGTATATTTAACAAAAGGGCTTCATATTCCTTTTATTTTAACATTTGAATAATCACGAATTATATGTCATAACTTTTGACATTCATTCTATTATCGAGGTGAAACTATTAATCTAATGAATACTGAATTTAAAACTGTAAATATAACATTATAATAAATATAATATTTTAAAACTGAAATATAATATTATAACAAATATAATGTTGGTTGTAAAAGTTATTTCTTAAGGTAATAAAAACAATTGTTATTTCAGATACTCAAGGGAATGTCATGGGACTTATAGGCAGTTTTCTCTCAATATTCCACAAAACTTTCACAGCAGGCTGTCTATATATCTAACATAAAAGTGAAATCTTTTGCCCATTTTAGCTCAGTTTTCTCTCTTCCAATCCTGGGATTCTTCTAATAAATTGTCTCCTCAACTCACTAGAACTCTGCTGTTGTTTCCCTTTCCTATTCGGACGAGGCTATACTAGGGAACCAGTTTATCTACAAAACAGGGAAATGTCCCTGTTTCCCATATCAGCAAAACCATAGCATCCTTCCCTTGAAGTCTACAGAGGGAGGTTTATTGTACATTAAGCATTCACACACACACACACACACACACACACACACACACACACACACACACACACAAAAAAACACAAGTTCGAGAGCATCAATATTAAGACGGATTGGGGTCCGTGCATCTCTGTATCTCAGGTTTGTATGTAGGAGTCAGTAGATTCTGTTCTTGCTGGTTGGAAGGGGGTGATATGCAGCTGTTAGAAAAACAATGAAACATTTGCTTGAAGTACAGGTTGAAAGGTGAAGGTATTATAGGGGTGAGGAATAGAAAAATATGAGAAAGAACTGGAGAGATGGCTTATCTGTTAAGGGGCTTGGCTGCAAATTCCAAGGATCCAGGTTCAGTTCTCCAGTTCCCACATAAGCCAGATGCACAAGGGTGGCACATGCGCCTGGAGTTAATTTGCAGTGACCAGAGGCCCTGGCATGCCCATTCTCTCTCTATCTGTCTCTTTCTCAAATAAATAAAAACAAAGATAAAAATATGAGAAAATGACAGCTTTACAGTGATAAGTTGATGTCATTGATAAAATCAACTTTTCTACTTCATTTCCATGTAAAATTTATTTATTTTACATTTTTCTCCATTTGGTGCATCTGGCTTTACCTGGGCACTGGGGAATCAAACCTGGGATGGGCAGGTTTTGCAAGCAAGCGTCTTTGACCACTGAGCCATCTCCCCTGCTAATCTCCATTTTTCTCTGTGAGCTTTCTAATGCTCTGATTTCTCCGTGCCTGAACTACTTCAGCCTTTGTCTACCTATCATGTACATCTATTTTTTATGCTAGGTTGCTGAGCGCCTTAGTGCAACCCAATACTGGGAATGCTGTAAAACTTGCTGAGGCTTTTCCCTTTGGAGGCTCAGGAAGAGTGACTTCAAATACCTCAAAGAGAGTAGTCCACTGGGATTGCAGAAGGCAAACGTCAAGTCTTTTTCAACTTTCTTCCTAAAAGAACAGTGGCGGGCTGGAGAGATGGCTTAGCGGTTAAAGCTCCTGCCTCCTAAGCCTAAGAACCAGGTTCCAATCTCCAGCGGTTCCAGTCTCCAGGTCCCAGGTTTAGCCAGATGCAAAGTGACGCAAGGGCGCAATGCCGAACATGACCACAAGGGGATGCATGCATCTGGATTTCATTCACAGCAGCTGAGAGACTGCTGGCACGCCCATCTCTATCTGTCTTCCTCTCCCTCTCTGTCTCTCTCTGTGTCTCTCTCCAAAAATAAATAAAATAATTAAAAAAAAATTTTTTTAAAAGAACAATGGCTATGTGGTTGACAGCGTCGGCTGTAGGATGAGGCCTTGCCTGTTTGGGTGGAGATGAACTTGAACCCATAGTAGCAGGAAGAGACACTGAGGGTGGAGCTGCTTTCACTTTCCCCGGAAAGTTCATTTTTTAAAAGATTTAATGAAGAATTTTTCTTTTCTTTTTTTTTCTTTTCTTTCTTTTTTTTTGAGCGAGCAAGAGAGGGCAAGAGGCAGACACACACAAAGAGAGAGAGGGAGAGAATGGGTGCACCAGGGCCTCCAGCCACTGCAAACAAACTCCAGACGCATGCGCCACCTTGTGCATCTGGCTTACGTCAGTCCTGGGGAACCCAACAGAGGTCCTTTGGCTTTGCAAGCAAACGCCTTAACCACTAAGCAATCTCTCCAACCAGGATTTATTGATTTTTAAAAACTTTTTTATTGACAATATATAGACAATATACCATGATCATAGTCCCCTCCTACCACTTTCCCTTTTTCCACTCTCTTAGCCCCTCCACTGAGGCCGTTCTTTCTAGGTAGTCTCTCCTCATTTTTCTCTTTTCTTTCTTTCTTTCTTTCTTTCTTTTTTTTTTTCTTTCTGTCTTTTTTTTTTTTTTGAGGTAGGGTCTCACTCTATCCCAGGCTGACCTGGAATTCACTATGTAGTCTCAGGGTGTCCTCAAACTCATGGAGATCCTCCTATCTCTGCATCCCAAGTGCTGGGATTACAAGGCGTGCACCACTATGCCCAGCTCATTTTTTAGAAAATATTTTAGTTATTTATTGGCAAAGAGAGAGAGAGAATGAATGTCAAAAGTTATGACATAATAATTTACAACCACAGTACAAAGACGTGCATAGGCAGAATGGGCGCCAACGAAAGCTAGCCGGCTTAATAACAAAGACACAGGTTTAGGCCTGGGACCTTCTGAGGCCTGTGTGGGGGACGTAAAGACAGTCAGATCTATTCCTTTCCTCTGGTGCACAGTGAGACAAGAAGCCTTCTCATCGCTCCTTTCATGTCCCGGTTCCTCAGGGTGTAGATAAAAGGATTCAGCATAGGTGTCACCAAACTGTAGAAGAGCGACATGAGCTTGTTCCCGTCCTGGAAGCTGGTGGCCGAGGGCTGCACGTACATGAGGATCACTGGCCCGTAGAAGAGGGATACCACAGCCACGTGAGAGCCGCATGTGTTGACAGCTTTCTTCTTCCCTTCTGCGGACCGGATCCTGAGCACGGAGGCTGCAATGAACCCATAGGAGGCAAGGATGAGTGACAAGGGAACGAGGGAGTAGAAGGTCCCCACGATGGACAGCATGGCCATGTTGAACGTGGTGTCTGCGCAGGACATCTTGATCATCACGGGGACCTCACAGAGAAAGCTGTCCACCTTGTTGTGACCACAGAGCGGCAGCTGGACGGTGAGGGAGGACTGAAGCAAGGAGTTAGCCAAGCCACTCAGCCATGACAGCGCTACGAGGAGGGTGCAGAGTTTCTGGTGCATGATGGCTGGGTACCTCAAGGGCTTGCAGATGGCCAGGTACCGATCCAAGGACATCACAGCCAGAAGGATGCACTCAGAGGCCCCCAGGAAGTGGAACATGTAAAACTGGGTCACGCAGCCCCCGTAGCTGATGGACTTATCCCGGCTGCAGAGGTTCAGCAACAGCTGGGGGATGGTGGTAGTCGTGAAACACAAGTCCAAGAAGGAGAGGTTGCACAGGAAGAAATACATGGGGCTGTGGAGCTGAGGGTCCACCCTGCACACCACAAGAATGGACACGTTACCCAGCAGCGTGCACACATAAGCCACAAGCACCATTACAAAGAGGGGCATTTCCAGCCACGGGTGGTTGGAGAATCCCAGGAGAAGGAAGGTCTTGGGAGCGCTTTCGTTGCCCCAGGTCATGACTGCTGACGCTCTTCTTGGTGGTTCCAAGTCAACAAGGAAAGGCCTGTGTTGTGTCGTGGAAGGTCTGTGACGGCCAAGTCACCATTCAAATCAACCGGTGCATCGTGAAGAGAGTTTTCTCTGTGACGGCACTCCGCCCAAGTCATCTGATACTTGCAAGCATGAAATTAATAGTGTAAAGAAAAAATACTGTGCTGTAGTGTGTCTAAGAAAGACTCATGGAGCCGGGTGTGGTGGTGCAAGCCTTTAATCCCAGCGCTCGGGAGACAGAGGTACGAGGATCACCGTGAGTTCAAGGCCACCCTGAGACTACAGAGTGAATTCCAGTTAAGCCTGAGCTAGAGTGAGACCCTATCAAAAAAAAAAAAAAAAAAAAAAAAGACTAATGAATATCTACATTTTACTCAAGAAACATAACGCAGTGATTTTTTTTTTTTTTTTGAGGTAAGTTTTCATGCTAACCCACCCTGTAGCCCCTGGCTGGCCTCAAACTCATGGCAGTCCTCCTTCCTACCTCCACTCCCGAGTGCTGGGAGTAAAGGCTGCACCACCAACACATGATTTGTTCATATAGCAAAGTACATAGCTAATAAAAATAAAAGCTATCTTTTCAAAAGACATGCACCACCACACCCATCAACGCAGCAAGAGTTAATAGAATCGTGATTAAGGGTAACTCGCATTTGATCTGGTATTAGAGGAATGAGATGGTGAATGAAAGATGCTAAAGGATGCCTCCCAGGGCACCCGAGCTGACTTACCGCATGTGTTCACTTCTTCCAGGCATGACCCGCTGGCCCTCGCTCTGTCTGGGATAGATTACAGGTTGATTAGATGAACGTAGAAATCCCTGGGCTCCCTGTGGCTCCTCCGATTCTGTAGAAACAGCACAGCTTGCCAGTTCTCTCCTCCACTCCCTGGCCTTAGACTGTTTGCCAACTTTAAACTTTTGTTATAAAAGGAAACAATGAGCTGGGCATGTTGGCACACGCCTTGAATCCCAGCACTTGGGTGGCAGAAGTAGGAGGATCGCTGTGAGTCTGAGGCCAGCCTGGGACTACAGAGTGAGTTCCAGGTCAGCCTGTGCTAGAGTGAGACCCTACCTCAAAAAGACCAAAAAATAAAATAAATGAAATGAGGGCTGCAGAGATGGCTTAGCAGTTAAGGTGTTTGCCTACAAAGCCAAGGGACCCCAGTTCAATTCCCTAGGACCCACATAAGACAGATGCACAAGGGGGCTCATGCATCTGGAGTTTGTTTGTAGTGGAGGCCCTGGCGCGTCCATTCTCCTACTCTCTCTCTCAAATAAATAGAAATATATTTTAAAAATAAATAAATAAAATAAAATGAGATGAAACAATGCGCCTGCAAGGAAATGATCTGAAATATACTCTGAGCTAGAAAAACCTGATATGTGATGATTTATTGCAAAGCCTGCAGATAAAATGCCATTAAAGGCACCAGGACTTAACAACATAGGGTGATAAACCTTCTTTTTCAGGTTTTTTTCAGTGCTTTTCAGGCTGTGAGTTCTAATCTATCGTACATTTGAACAGCATGTCATGTTAACAATTCAATTACAAGTTCAATTACAATCAAGTTACAGTCCAATTACAAGCTGAGTATATGTGTGGGTTTTGTGAACTGAGTTATGATATAAAATATATTTCTTACTATAACTAGTGGTAAATAATTTGAGATAAACTGTTAGAAAAGTACAAAATAAAAAATGAAATCAGAAAAGCTGGATCCAGTCCAGTGGTCAAGAGTTAATATGTGTATTTTTAGGTGTTGATTACATGTTCAGAATTTTCCTTCCTAACTTTGCTGAGGTAATTAGTCTAGCTACTATAGGTAACAACTCCTTCCTTCCTGCCTGCCTTCCTTCTTTCCTTCCTTCCTTTTTTCCTTCCTTCCTCCCTTCCTTCCTTCCTTCCTTCCTTCCTTCCTTCCTTCCTTCCTTCCTTCCTTCCTTCCTTTTTTCTTTCCCTTCCTTCCTCCCTCCCTACACCCCTCTCTTCTCTCTTTCTGTGCTTCTTTTTTTCTTGAGACAGGGTCACAATCTAGCCTAGGCTGGCTTCAAATGCATGACAACCCTCCTCCACGAGCCACCACACCCACCAAACAACACCTGAAACAAAAGCGCAAGACTTAAAGTTGGATTCGACCTGTCCTTATGGACAGTGTTGTGTTGATCAGGGCTGAGTTTCTGCTGAACAGTATTTCTCTTGGTCCTTAGTGTTGTGTTGATCAGGGCTGTGTTTCTGCTGAACAATATTCCTCTTGGTTCTTAGTGTTGTGTTGATCAGGGCTGTGTTTCTGCTGAACAATATTCCTCTTGGTTCTTAGTGTTCTGTTGATCAGGGCTGTGTTTCTCCTGAACAATATTTCTTTTGGTTCTCTTCAAATGCCAAGTATCTTCATCCTCTTGTAAATCACCTTAGAAGAATCAATTTTTCTTCTTTTCCGTTTTCTTAAATTTCTCAGATCACCTGGCTTGATTCTGATATTAAAGCCTTCAAGATTTTTGTATCAGTGCCAGGGAGATGGCTCAGAAGATAAAGCCCCTTGTTTGCAAAGCCTGCTGGTCCTGGTTAAATTCCTCAGCACCCATGCAAAGCCAGATGCACAAAGTGGCCCATGCATCTGGAGTTCATTTGCAGTGGCAAGAGGCCCTGGAGTGCCCATTATCTCTGTTTCTGTCTCTGTCGCTCTCCTCTTTCTCTCCCTCCCCCCCTCTGCTTGCAAATAAATAAATAAAATATATTTATGTCAGTGCAAATTTACTTTGATTAATGGAAATACTCACTAATGCACACAACACCCCTGGATTGTTTTTGAAAGGGTATTTCCATGTTGTACATTATGAAGTATTTTTTTAGTATCAGAACGTATCAGTTTATGCACACATTCTCTATCCAGCTGCACAAAAAGATTAAATCGAGCCAGCCGAGTAGATCGTCACCTACCTTAAGCCAATGCTGCCATCCTGTGGTGGTACCCCATTTTCTTGTAAAAATGGCATTATCAACCCCTCATTAGAATTCAATGATAAGTGGGGCTAAGGATTGACTATCCTCTGTATATTCGATGCTTTACATATCAAAGGGCTTCAGTATTTGCTTTTTAATTCGATTTGCAAGGTCTAGTGTATTTTTAAAAGAGGAAACATAGTCAGCCCTAAAAACATGGTCCAGGAAGGAGCTGGTGGCCTAGCGCAGTGGCAGGCTGCTGGCCTCATCAGCACAGCCTTTGGATTGGATTCCCAGCACCACAGAAAACAAAACAAAGGGATTTGCACTCTTTATAAAGCTGGGGACCTTGTTCTCAATATAGATAATAAATCTCAGTGGAAATTCCTTAGCAAGGGACACTAGAAATTCCCTTATGGGCACACTTTCCAGATCTGACATTCTTTTTTTTTTTTTTTTTTTAAATTATTTTCTATTTGCAAGAGGAGGGGGTAGACAGGAAGGGGGAGAAAAAAAATCAGAGACAGAATGAGCATGCCAGGGTCTCTTGCCACTGCACGGGAACTCCAGATGCATGCACCACTTTGCGCATCTGGCTTTACGTGGGTATTGGGGAATTGAACCTGGGCTATCGGGATTTTTAAGCAAGCACCTCTAACCACTGAGCAATACCTCCCTGGCCTCACACCATGTTTGCTCTGTCCGTCCGTCCATCGATGGTCCCTTGGGCTGACTCTCTTTCCTCACTACAGTGAAGACCACTGCATGTGCATGAGGATGCAAGTGTCTTTTCTTTTAAAATATTTTTATTTATTCATTTATTTATTAGTGAGGGAGAAAGAGAGGGAGAGAATGGGGGTGTGCCAGGGCCTCCAGCCACTGCAAACGAACTCCAGATGCATGAGCCCCCTTGTGCATCTGGCTTACGTGGGTCCTGGAGAATCGAACAGGGATCCTTCAGCTTTGCAGGCAAATGTCTTAACAGAGAAGCCATCTCTCCAGCCCGCAAGTATCTTTTCAACGTGCTGATTCACAACCTTTGGTGATGTGTGTGGTAGTGGGAGTGCTGGATCCTGTTGTCAGAGCCTCGAGATAATTTTCCACAAAGTCGATATGAGTTTGCATCCCCCGCCCCAGCAGTGGGCAAGCAGCTGCTTCTCTCCAGCAGCTCACACCAGCAGTTATTAGAGCAGGCTTTCTATGAGGAGCGAGGTACTGCATTATGTTTGTGAATAATGGTTCCCTAGATGATAGGTGTTGAACATTTTCCCATACGCTTGCTGGTTCCTTGTGCGCAGTTTTCAGAAATACCTCTTCGACTATTTTTCTACCATTTGTGGCTTAGGTTTGATGCTGAGTTGAGTCCCTGCATGTTTGGATGCCACCCTGATGCCAGCCGCACTTCTTCACACTGGGGGGTTGTGCTTGCTTCACAGATGGCTTCCTTCCTATGCACAGGGCTGTGGTCCCGCCTCATTCCATTCCTGTTTGGGGTTTTGTAACCTGTGCTTTCGAGGTCATTTCCAAAAAGTGATTCCCCAAGCCTGTATTATGTGTCCCTCTACCCTCCTCTGCCCGTTCTCAACACCTCTTGTCCCTCTCTCATGGTCCCCTATGTCCACTCTAACACCCCCTTATTTACACCCATACAAGCATTAAAAGTTAGGCTTCACAGGTGAGAAAGAACTTGTGAGTTCCATCTCCCTGTAGATTTCATAATCTCACTTTTCTTTACAGCCGAGTAACATTTTGTGGTATCTATGTGCCGCATCTTCATGATCCACTCCTGTTCGCACCCTTGCTGGTTCCATTTCCCTATTATGTGCGAAAGCCTTCACCCGTTCCAGATATGGTTGCAAACCTGAAGGAGTCACACTGGGGAGAGCCTCTGCCTGCAGAAGGTAAGGAGGGTAGGGAAGAGCTCTTGCATCAAACGAAAGTATGTCTCTTCCATTCTCAGATGTGAAGGAAGACGATGCCACAGGAAACCCTGAAGAGGACTGGAAAGCTGGCTTAGTGGTTAAAATGCTTCCTGCAAAGCCTAAGGACCTAGGTTCAATTCCCCAGAACCTAGGTAAACCAGATGCACCTAGTGGCACATGTGTCTGGAGTTTGTTTGCAGTGGTTAGAGGCCCCTGTGGACCTATTCTCTCTCCCTCCCTCTCTCCCTCTCTCTCTTTTATCTGCCTCTCTCTCTAATAAATAAATAAATAAATAAAAATAAAGAATTTTTAAATGCTTTTCAAAAAAGAAATCCTGGCGTCATGGCAGGAGGAATGACTTGTACTGACTTGCTGTTTGAGAAGATACAGCCTAGCAGGGCAGGAAAGGCCTGCTGGCCAGAGTGTCTGTTCACGATGATTCGGGTTTCTTCATTTAAATCCTCTCTGTCTTCTCGAAGGTTCCCTAGGCTTGCTGTAGTTATTTTCTGACCTTTATCTGGCTGTGTACACATGCCTATGACTTCAGCACTGGAGTTTGTGCATTTGGTGACATCCCATTTTCCTGATGACCCTGCTTGTGCATCCGTGCCTGCGCTTTGAGAAAGACAACTCTTCTGGTCCTTATTAAGTGATACTCTTTTTTTTTTTTTTTTTTGAAAGAGAGAGAGAGAATTGGCTCACCAGGGCCTCCGCCACTGCAGTCTAACTCCAGTCACATGCACCACCTAGTGGGCATGTGCAACCTTGTACATCTGGCTTACATGGGATCTGGAGAGTAGAACATGGGTCCTTAGGCTTCATAGGCAAGCTCCTTAACCACTAAGCCATCTCTCCAGTATAATATTTACCAGTATACCACCCCAAGATTTTTTTCATCAGAATTTCTGACTTCTCCTTTATCTCATGACTGCTACAGCCATTGAGGTGTTAGAACTGCCGTCTGCCCAGGACCACTGCAGCCTCTCAGGATGTGCAGTGTGGTTCCCACAGCCCAGGGTGTCTGAAGCTAGCTCAGCCCTGGGGCACATTTGTCATCCGCAGCCACCGAGAGCTCCCTGACTGAGGTTTAACCCGAGTCTAAGGACCCTGTAGTTGACCAGCTCTCATGTCAGCCAGGTATTGACTCTGCCTCACACGTGTTGAGCCTTACGCTGGTCATGTCTGAAGACCGTTCACATGTAATGGCCTTGAGTGGCAGACCAGTCCTAGGTTTTACTTGATAGACACGGATTTGGAGTTAACGGCAAATACTATGTTTTGTTTGCTCTCTTTCCTCCAGATGCATGCTCTCTCTCGCCAAGCTCTGCTGCTGGGGGTTGGCAGAGGGATAAGCCAGTCCCGGGCATGTTCCCTCACTGCCTTTAGAGCATCGCATCACTATTGTACAATAATCTGACACTGTAAACACGCACTTGTTTTAACTCCTTCTTACTGATTTATTTCGACAATTTCACACGTGTATAAAATGTACGGTGATCACATTCACCCCGTTACTCTCTCTCGATCCCTTCCTACTCCTTTTGAATCCCTTCTTCCCAATTAGTCCCTCTTATTTATTTATGAGAGAAAGAGAGGCAGATAGAGAATGGGTACGCCAGGGCCTCTAGCCACTGCAAACAAACTCCAGGTGCATGCACCACCTTGTGCATCAGGCTTTACGTAGGTACTGGGAAATTAAACCCAGGCCATCAGGCTTTGTAAGCCACCACCGTTGACTGCTAAGCCATCTCCCCAGCCCTCGTGTTGCCAATATGCCTCCCTCTACGTTCACACTGACTGCCTCCCCTTGAGGCTTCTCCTTCCCCACTGCTCCTTCGTTTACTTCCTGGCCTCTTCAGACTCTCACAACAACTTAAATATCTACACTCAGAAATTCAAACATAGCATCCACATAGGAGGGAAAACATACAATGTTTATTTTTGTCTTGCTGGTCTTTCCTTAGCTCTTTTTGCTTATTTGTTTGTTTTATTTTTTTCAAGGTAAGGTCTCACTCTAGCCCAGGCTGACCTGGAATTCACTATGTAGTCTCAGGGTGGCCTTGAACTCATGACGATCCTCCTACCTCTGCCTCCCGAGTGCTGGGATTAAAGGCGTGCACCACCACGCCCGGCTCCTTAGCTCTTTTGAGTATATTTTACATGTGAGTCATTGCTTCCATTTATGTTTCTATGGAGGGACGTTGATGGAAAGTCATGTTCCTCCATCTTGTTTTGCATTTGCATCCAAACTTATTTTTCTTGATAATAAACTTCTTGGAAAAAAAAAATGTACCTACCACTTAGTCCTCTAGACTTAACACATCGCCATGTCTTTGGCTCCTGTTTTTCTCAGTGTACTCGCATTTAATGAAGCTTCCAAGTTAACATTCTGTATCATTCCCTCACATTATTCTGATCATCTATATTTTTGCACTTATCCTAGCTGAAGACCTCATTGGCTACAGGTATTTAAGTTTAATCACTACCCAGGATTTTTCTTGTCCAAACTATTTTGTAGGTTTTCAAAAGGCAATACTTTTATAATTTTGGAGTTTATTTATTTTAAATTATTTTAATTTGTAAGTAGAGAGACAGACAGAGAGAGAGGGAGAGAGAATGAGAATAGGTACACCAGGGCCTAGTGCCACCGCAGACCAGCTCCAAACACACGTGACACCCTGAGCATCTGGCTTTACGTGTATACCGGGCAATTGAACCTCAGCCTTCAGGCTTTGCAAGCAAGCACCTTTAACCATTGAACCATCTCTCCAGTCGGATTTTGTCAAATGTTAAGAAGGCAAATGCTAGTTGTCACACACATTCAGTGACACATAGCTTGTCAAGGTTGACAGAGCGCCGTTCCTATCAATGTCCCCGAGTGTAGCTGTCTCCATCCACTCTATGGGACCTGCTGGAATTCTCAACATGCCAACAAATAGCAAATAAGTCCTCTATTTGCTCTGACAAATTGCAGCTACCTTTAGGGCAGTAGTTTCCATTTTGAGTTGTCTTAATCTATTTGTGCTATTATAATTAAAAAGCCCGAGTGACTTACAAACAAACAGTAGGAGCTTGTTTCTTACAGTTTTAAATGCAGGGAGTCCAGGACAATGAGGCAGCTGCCTTCATGTCTAACAAGGGCTCAGTCTCTGCTCTTTGGATGTGTCTGCTGCATCTGGTGGAGAGATGCTGCACTGAACAAAGATGCTGGGCAAAGAGGCCAAGCTCCATGTCAATGCTGTTGTCCCACCAACAGGAAGACTCCCTCGTGATCACATCAGCTCCTTTAGGTCAATAGCTTAATCACATTACACATTAGGTTTCAGTACGGAAATTTCTAAAAGAGACACATTCAAAGAAGAGGAGGTGTGAGACAGAGAAGTAAGTTTAGCAGTATAATGTTTGGGGTTGTGTTGTTTTGTTTTGTTTTGTTTTGTTTTGTTTTGTTTTGTTTTGTTTTGTTTTGTGAGGTAGGGTCTCACTCTAGCCCAGGCTGACCTGGAATTCACTCTGTAGTCTCAGGGTGGCCTCGAACTCACAGTGATCCTCCTACCTCTGCCTCCCAAGTGCTGGGACTAAAGGCGTGCGCCACCACACACGGCTCATGCCGTTTCATGAGTTAAAATTTATATCAATAAAAATTCCAGTTTGTTCAAATGATCAAGCTATAGAAATGCCAGTTTTTTCTTTTTCTTATTTACAATTTCAAAAGATGCCCGTGGATCTCCCAGTTGAAAGAACTGTAATGCAACATCACGGTTAATGTTGGCCAGCGAAGTCATTGTCACTGCCTGGCTCACTGGTTCTCTCACAGATTCCGAAGAGTCGTGAACTTTCAAAGCAACGCTCAGAAACTTAACTATGCTTTTACCACTTTATACCACTCATTTTAATATTTAATGATTGACTGTTTAATTATAAATATAACAGCTTATACACGAAATTGTTAATTATAATTCATTTAAAAGAAGAAATAGTACTTACTTAAATTGAGAGTCATAAACTTATGAGATTCATTATTTTTTTTGAAAGCAAAGACTGCTTAGTATGGATTAGAGTAAGACTCTCCACTGGAACGTGAGCCAAACCAGTAATGAACCATTCGATGTTCTTTTTACACTACTAAAACCGAACTATGGACTTGATATGGCTAATTTTTGAACTACTTAACATGGTTACTATTTCAGTATATAGGAATAAAATTGGAAATGTTTTTATTTTCTCACAAAGTTTTTTTTTATAACATTTATTTGCGAGATGAGAAATAGAAGACAGAGAGAAAGAGAGAGAGAGAGAGATAGAATGGGCGCACCAGGGCCTCCAGCCTCTGCAAACCAACTCTAGCTGCAAGCGCCACTTAATGCATCTGGCTTTACTTGGGTACTGGGGAATCGAACCTGTGTCCTTAGGCTTTGCAGGAAAGCACCTTAACCCCTAAACCATCTCTCCAGCCCTGGAAGTGTTTTAATATCTTCTCATAATGTGTGTATCAGTGAACATTATCTTGGTAAAATGATGGCTTCACATGAAAACAAATAGTGTAAAAATGTGACGACTTTTACAAGAGCATCTAACATGAGATAATAAAACAAGAATGATTCTTTTATAAACCTGTGTCGACCTTATTTAAGTTACTGGACAGTTTCATCTGGTGTACACACTCTCTCACTTGGAACTGAAAATGCTCCTCCCCAGGTTGCCTATCGCCCCCTTCACGTCCTTGTTCCTCAGGGTGTAGATGAAGGGGTTCAGGGTAGGAGTCACCACTCCATAGAAGAGAGCCATGAACTTGGGCTGGTCCCGTGTGATGGAGGAGGGGGGCTGGAGGTACATGCTGATGCCTGGACCATAAAACAAGAGAACTACAATGAGATGAGAGGAACATGTACCAATGGCCTTTTTCCTTCCTGCAGAAGATTTCATATTGAATACAGCACGTCCAATGTTAGCGTAGGAGGCAAGAATTAAACACAGAGGAATGGCCAAAATAAAAATGCAGACCAGAGAGAGTGCAAGCTCATTGGCCTCCTTTTCCCCACAGGCCGTCTTTATCAGAACTGGAATCTCACACAACAAGTGGTCCAGTTTGTTAATGCCACACAGTGGCAACTGCAGTGTAACTGTGCCCTCAGAGAAGGCATAGGCCACCCCACACAGCCACATAACGGACACTAAGAGGACGCAGGTGCGCTGGCTCATGATGAGGCTGTAGTGCAGAGGTCTGCAGATGGCCACGTAGCGGTCAAAGGACATAAGAGCCAGGAGAAGACACTCTGTGGCCCCCATTGTGCTGAATAAATAAAGTTGGACTGCACACCCCACGTAGCTGATGGTCTTGGTGGACGTCCCCAGGTTGACCAGCATCTGAGGCACGATGCTCGTGGTGTAGCACATGTCCAGGAAGGAGAGGTTGGTGAGGAAGAAATACATGGGGCTGTGGAGTCGGGGGTCCAGCGTGGACACCAGAACGATGGCGATGTTCCCCACCATGGCCATGGGGTACGTTACCAGGAGAATAATGAACACAGGGAGCTGCAGCCAAGGCCGGTCGGCAAAGCCGAGCAGGATGAACTCGGCAGGACGGCTGTCATTGCTGACTGTCATTCTCTTCTATTTTTGTCACAGTGGAGACAATAAGTAACCAGTCTCAGGAATAATAAAACAGGATTGTGGAAGGCAACTGTAGAAGGTGAAGCTTAGTAAGTTGCAGAAGAAAGATGTTTTTCAAAGACCTCGCCCCTCCCTCATGACTGCATTTCTCTTCATGACGTCAGAAGTTAGAGTTTCCTTCAACACGTAAGCCAACCACTCTGAAGGGAACTCCTTCCTCTGAACCGTTAGCCTGACAGGAAGGAACATGGAATGGCTTGAACTCCGTAGTGCCTAAAAGTCAGCTGGGGAGGCTGATCACAGGCAGTTCATTGGCTTCTAGCTCCAGGCGTGTGAGAGCAGACGTGGCACGGGAATGCTCAGAAAGACGGCTCATTGTCAGAGCCCCGCTGCAGGCCTGGCCGAGGTATTAAGATCTGAGAACTGTCATAGCATATTAAAATAAGCATAAGAGACGGCCTGGAGCTGTGAAAATCATCCCCACAGCCTTGTCTTCCCTCCGTTAGTCACCGGGATAATTGTATCATCTGCATGGAAAGTATGAAAAATTTGGTACCTAAAAATGAGCAGGAAATGTGAAGGGTTATTGTGGGTTTTCCATGGATTTTATTGCGCTGGGGTTGGGCTGGTCTGACACCTGGGGACACCCGGGGTGTCAGTGGCCGTCTCCACTCAGTCTTCTGAGGATCTGGGGCCACACACATTACACACACCCTGTATCAAATAGGGTTAAAATCAGTTTCCTGAAGTACAAACTGAGAGAACTGAGTCACAATGACATGTTTTCCTAGAACCTCAAAAATTATATCTTTGTGGGCTGGGGAGATGGCTCAACAGTTAAAGACTCTTGCTTATAAAGCCTGCCAGCCCAGGGTTCAATTCCCCAGCACACACATAAAGTCAGATGCACATCGTAGTGCATGCACCTGGAGTTTAAAAAATGCATTTTTCTTTAAATATTTGAATGACTCCTTAGGTCAAATGTCAGACACTTGATCTTTTAATATTAAATTTTACTTAACACCCATCTTGTACTTTTCCTTTATTGAGTGGACTTACACCGTTCTGTTTTTGTCTGACTTTAAACAGTCGCCAGTGATCCAATGATAGTGTGTAGGCACAGAGGCACTCTTAAATTTCAACTATTGTTAGCAGAATACTTAATTTTGCAATCCAGGTCCAGAGATTTATTAATATCAAAACCTGTCAAGATTTATATATATATACTTTTTGTTTTTCAGGATTTGGTTAGAAACAAAATCCACAAGCTAAGTGAAGCAGCATTTGGAGAAAGTTGCATTAGGTGATGTAGGTTTTTTTTTATAAAGTGTTCTTTTTATTGGTGAAGAAGTTTCATGAAACTGAGTGTTTTCTGAGGTGGAGAAAGTTGCATTGGGTGATGCAGGGTGTAGCAGACAGCTTTAGGTTCGCTGAGATGAACTTTCAGACCAGGTACAGTTATGGAGGAAGGGATATTATTTATTGAAGCTTACAGATCCAGAGGAAGTTTCATAATGGCAGAAGAAGCTGGCCTTTCTTCACAGGACCAGGCAAGAGAGCAAAGCCAACCAGCCACCACAGCACACAGAGTAAAACTACTGCCCAAAAGGTCACACAGCACACTTCAGGAACTCCTGTTAGGCACATTTGCGTATCTTTACAATGGAATCTCAAACCATCACCACACCTTAAGACCGGGCCCCCAGTGACCTTGCCTCTAGCAAGGTGATTGCAGATGCAAACTATAACTAATAAAACATTGAATATATTGGGGGACATATATTCAAACTACCACACAGGGTTTTTTTATAAAGTGTTCTCTTTATTGGTGAAGAAGTTTCATGAAATTGAGTGTTTTCTGAGGTGGAGGACATTCAGATGACTAATTAGAGAGACAAAATTCTGAGTTATTCTCAGAGTCAATGAGCAGTTAAGGGTCTAGAATGCATCCTCAAGGCTACACAGCAGCTATAGTGTTCTCTGTGTCCTGAAATCCTCAAAGCCAGTCTGTGCTGGGCCAGGGAAAGTGGCTCAGCATGGGAGGGGAGCGTGATCTAAATACAGAATTCATATGTGTGAAAATTTTCAAAAAAAAAAAAAAAAGGTTTTAAGAGCTAGGCATGGTGGCACAGGACTTTAATCCCAGCACTCAGGAGGCAGAGGTAGGAGGATTGTCATGAGTTTGAGGCTTCCCTGAGACTACATAGTGAATTCCAGGTCAGCCTGGGCTAGAGCAAGACCCCACCTCAAAAAAAAAGTTTTATAAAAGGGATTTAAGGGCTGGAGAGATGGCTTAGTGGTTAAGGTGCCGCCTGCTAAGCCTAAGAACGGGTTCCAATCTCCAGTGGTTCCAATCTCCGGGTCCCACGTTTAGCCGGATGCAAAGTGACGCAAGGTTGCAATGCCACACTTGACCACAAGGGGGCGCACACATCTGGATTTCATTCTCAGAAGCTGAGACTGCTGGCGCACCCATCTCTGTCTCCTTCTCCCTCTCTGTCTGTCTCTCTCTCTGTGTCTTTCTCCAAAAAATAAATAAAATAATTTTTAAAAAAAAAATTTTAAAAAGGGATTTAAGGACCAGGGATATGGCCCAGCAGTTAAAATGCTGGTTTTCAAAGACTAATAGCCTGGGTTCAATTCCCCAGCGCCCATGCAAAGCTGGGTTCAATTCCCCAACACCCGTGAAAAGCCACATGCACTAAGTGGTGCATACATCTAGACTTCATTTGCAGTAGCAGGAGGCCTTGGCACACACATTTTCTCTCCTCACAAATAAATTCTTTTAAAAAAAAAAAAGGTTCAAGGGATCTGTCTAGCCTTTTCCCATTCTTTCTGTGACATTGAGAACACAGCATGTGGCCTGGAGAGATAGTTTAGCAGTGAAACACGAATCCTCTGTTAGGAAGCAACATTGAAAGCACCATCTTGGAAAGAGACAGGAGTCTCCCAGTACTGAATCTGCCAGCACCTTGACCTTGGACTTCCTGGTCTCCACGACTGCCAGCAATATGCTTTTGTTACGTATCACATTATTGTGTGGGAAAATATAACCTGGAATAAACTGCATGGAACACAGAAAAAAGGAAATGAAGAAAGTCACTCAGCCTAGGACATGAATGTTGCCCCATGGTTCTGTTATGCTAATCCAGAAGTGGCACAGTTATTAGGAAAATAATCATGGGCTGCAGAAATGCTTAGGGGTCAAGGCGCTTGCCTGAGAAGCCTAAAGACCCAGGTTCAACTCCCCAGAACCCACGTAAGCCAGACGCACAAAGTGGCACACTCATCTGGAGTTCTACTGCAGTGGCCAGAGGCCTTGGACCACCAGGTCTCTGTGCGTCTTTCTCTCTCTCTCTAGTACTCACTCTCATTTGAAAAAAAAAAAAAAAAGAAAAGAATGATAATCCTGAGTGGTCTTTAATAAGGCCTTTGGCTAAAACTCCAAGTTTAATTCACCCATATTCAGTCATTTACCTGCCTCTTCAAAGCTCTGATGTAAGAAAATTCTAGTACCTATATTTTAAGATGTTGTTGATCATTCCCACAGTTTGCTAATAACTGGAAAACTTCTAAAGATGAAAAGCTACTCTATGCCTTAGTTGAGGTCATGACATATGGAGACTATAAGCTTAGAGCTTCAAGACTCTGCAGGAAGGGGCTGCCCTGTAAGGATGGATGTTTCCGGAGAGGCTGTCAGCCCTGCACCCTACATGAGCTTGCTGGCGTCATTCAAGATGTCATATGAGCACAGAGGACTTCAGAGTACACCTGGGCCTAACGTCTCATTCACATAAAAAGTTCTATAATTTTAATGTACTGCATTAATGAATTAGATATTGTTAAATATTCTACAAAATAGAATCCATTCAGTTTATTAAGTAATTATTGTCAATTCATATAACTTTGTTATATTTATCTTTGATATTTTTCTACTGTGAAACATTCTTAATGTTAAGCATGTTTTTTTTTGTTGTTTTTTTTTTTGGTTTTTGCGAGGTAGGGTCTCACTCTGGTCCAGGCTGACCTGGAATTAACTATGTAGTCTCAGGGTGGCCTCGAACTCTCTGCAATCCTCCTACCTCTGCCTCCCGAGTGCTGGGATTAAAGGCGTGCGCCACCACGCACAGACCGCTTTAAGCATCTTTTACCTACCTTATTTTGATAAATGTCACTTGTTAGACAGGAATTATGGAGGAATTCATTAGGATGTTTTCAGATGAACAGAGAAAGAATCCATTGTCTGTAGGTACAGATTTAAGAATTCACTTCGGGCCTGGAGATGTAGCTCAGAGGTAGAGTGCTTGCCTGGTGTCCAACCACAAGGCCCAGCATCACATAAGAATTGCTTCAGAAATCAAGTTTTTCAGCTAACACGAAACACCAACAAGAAAAAACCTTCCTAACATGGGGTCAGGAAGGCAGCAGAAAATTTCAAGAAAGCTTTGTACACTGTTCCCGAGGCCTCCTGGGTACTGACTTCACACAGGCCACTCATCTGTCTTCCTCCCGGGACACTCGGCAGAGACGGTTCCTTGGGACAGAGTCCTTTATGGAAAACCTTCTGAAATACAATTAGTTACCTCAACCTCACTTAGCTTTGGCAGCAAGTCTCTTGGTTTTGATGTGTTCCAACATAAACTCATTCATTTTATCAGAACAACAGACACTAATTTAAAACAGCATAAGATTGTCTGTTTGTATATGCAATTATTTCCAGGACTCCTGATATGTAGAAAAATCTGTGTTTACCCAAGTCCCTCATATGTAAAATGACATGATATTTACCTATAACCTGAAGATTCTGTCCTATACACCTTAAATCATGTCCAAATTACTCATTATGCTAAATTCAATGTAAATGCGATGCAGACACATGCTATGCTGCATTGTCTAGGGAGTAATGACTAAAAAAATCTGCAGTTGTTTGATACACTCACACTATCATAAGACTAACCACATGGTTGCAACTGCAGTTGTGGGGCCCAGGGTCATGGAGGGCCTGCTGTGTAAGTAAACAGGAAATTGAATCTTGGCTGAGTAAGCCATTTCAGAGAAATTAAATGCAAGGTTCTATCTTACTTTGCTGATTTTTAGACTATGCCACCTACCATTTATTTTTTTTTCTTTTTTCTTTCTTTTTTTTTTCCCAAGGTAGGGTCTCACTCTAGCCCAGGTTGAACTAGAATTCACTATGTAGTCTCAGGGTGGCCTTGAACTCTTGGCGATCCTCCTACCTCTGCCTCCCGAGTGCTGGGATTAAAGGCGTGCGCCACCACGCCCAGCTTAATTTTAATACTATAAAAGTTAAAAAGGCACAAAATGAATTGAAAAGAGATCTTTCCAATGAGAAGGACTCAAGTGATATTTAAAATGATCATTCAAAATATTTAACATTTTTATAACAAAAACTAAATGATAGTCCATAAGTACACACAGAAACAATCAATATTATTCAAATATGGAGGTAGACATTAATATGTCTAAAACTATACAGTGCTAGGAAGAGGCCTTGGCATCCATGCATACACATAGACACACATATGCAAATAAATAAGTAGAAATTTATAAGGCCTGATCTGGCACAATCTCCCACTCGGCTTCTTCCTGCCACCAACCTAGATTGTGTGTGTGTGTGTGTGTGTGTGTGTGTGTGTGTGTCATTTATTTGCAAGCAGAGAGAGACAGAAATAGAAGAGAGACAGACAGAGAGAATGAGAATGGGCACTCTAGGGCCTCCAGCCACTGCACACAAACTCCAGATACACGTGCCATTTTGTGCATTTGCCTTTACATGGTTACTAGGGCCTCGAACCTGCATTGTTAGGCTTTGCAGGCAAACGCCTTAACTGCTAAGCCATCTCCCCAGACCCAGGCTTTTGTAAGCCACCATAGAGTCAGGATGAGCTTGCACTGGGCTCCTTCTCCCCTCACACGTTTGTGCATATGTGTGTGCATGGGTGCAAAGGCCTCTTCCTGACACACACGAACATGGACAGGAGGTATCTTACTGGAGTTTGGACAACTTACCAAAGGCTACATCACTGAAGAAATTGACTCAGCCACCCCCTGCAACCCATTTACCATCAGGAGCCCCTCAGGGAGGTTTGGGGTCTTGTGAGCCCTTGCCCATTCCGTAACGGGATGTTGGCAGGTCTTAGCCGCAGCTGCTGTGGGTTCATGATTACAATGACCAGGAGACAGGATTTCATAGCATTCCCTCCCACCCCTTGGATTTAACATTCTTTCTAAACCCTCTTCTGCCATGTTCCCCTGGCCTTGGCGTGGGTGATAGAGATGTCCCATTTATACCCGGAGTCCTCAACTGTCCCTTCTTCTCAGTACTGTGGCCAGTTATGAATATCTACAGTAGCCACTCTCAGCTGCAAAAAGAAAGTTTAGACTCAAGGCTCAAGAGCTGCATTGATCTATGGCTATAAAAAGTAAATATAAATATAAGTATTGGGAAGACATTTTGACATGTCCATTAGCAAAAAGTAATAGAAGCTTTCCCTTAGGGCCTGTGACCTTCCCAGCCAGGGCATTTTTCTTTGAGGTGGGGTAGAGGTTTGAGGGAGGGTCTCAGACTAGCCCAGGCTGACCTGGACCTCGATTTGTAGGTCCAGGCTGGCCTCAAACTCACAGCAATCCTCCTACCTCTGTCTCCTGAGCATGGCCACCACGCCCAGTAGCCATGACCTTTTGACTGGGTTTATCATACCAGGCTTGAGTTCCCTCTTGTGGAGTGGGTCTCAACTCCAATCAGAAAGCTGTTGGTTACCCTCATTATAGTCATGCCACCACTGCCACACTGAACACAGCTTGCGTGGCAGGTCACCGTTAGGACATGCAGAGTGCTCATCTGGTTTAGACCATGGCTGACTTGCCTCCCCCAGCAACCTGTGTAGCACCTTGCACCACTACGAGGGTGAGTCATCAGGGAAGAAGCTGCCAGCTCAATTCTGGCTTGACTTCTCTGTGTCCTGCAACTAAAATACGGGGCGTCTCCAGCAATAGGGCATTACCACCTAGTTCTGGTAGGCAATGTATTGTTTGGGGTGGGGGCACTCTCTGACCAACCATTCTCAGGGAGGCATCTCTACCTGGCGCTGGGATTTTCTGGAATCAGCATTATCCACTCGAGCTAAGTACCTCCATTCAAACTCTGTTTTTAAAACAAATTATCGTTTCAGTTGGCTTATACGTTAGTGGGTTTCCATGTCACTATTTCATACATCCTTAGTTTTGGTTAACCCTCCTTTGGACTACTTCATTTTGCCCATTCCCCACCCCATGTCAGTTTAACCTTTACCACCCTCACTATTCCCCCCTCTACTTTCACAGCATTATTTCCCCTAAGGCTTCTCCCCCACCCCCATGCCTCCTTCCTTGCTTCCCAGCCTCTACGGTCTCTCACACCAACTAAAATCCGCACGCATCTACAAGTGCAAAGGTGGGATCCAGATATGAGAAGAACGTAAGGGCTTGTCTTTGTCTTTCTGGCCTTCCCTTAGCTCTCTGATATATCTTTGCATGCGAATCATTGTTTAGATTACAATTTCTGTTGGAGGGACCATTGATGGAAATTCCTGTTCCTCCATCTTGTTTCTCCTCTGCATCAAAACTTACTTTTCCTGGTGTTGGAGAGATGGCTCAGCAGTTAAGGCACTTGCCTGCAAGCCCTAAGGACCCAGGTTTAATTCCCCAGTGCCCACATAAAGCTAGATGCACAGTGGTGCATGCATCTGGAGTTTGTTTTCAGGGGTTGGAGATCTGGGTGCCCATTCTGTGTCTCTCTGTCCCCCCTTCCTCTTCTCTCTATCTCTTTCTGCTTATAAATAAATTTTTTAAAAAATTTAAAAAGCAAAACTTATTTTTCCTGATATTAAACTTCTATGCCGTTTAGTCCTCTCAGTTTAACACACTACCACTATCTTTGGCTCTTCTTTTTCTCAGAGTACTCACATGCAATAAAACTTCCAACTTAACGTCCTGTATCATTCTCTCACATTATTCTGATCTTTTGGATGTTTATACTTATCCTAGCTGAAGAGTTCATTGCCTATTATATGTATATTTATATTAAATTTAATCACTGTCCAATATTTTTCTTGTCTAAGTTAGTTTCTAGGTTTATTAAATACAGTACTTTTGTAATTTTGGAATTTAAATGTTAAGATTACAAATGTGACGTGTCTCACCCATTCTATAACTCATAACAGCTTGTCAAAGCTGATATATCTCTCTCCCTGCCTATAACTGTCTCTCATCCACTTCACAGAACCTCAACATGCAAATTCACCACTAAATAGCAAAGAAGCACTTAATTTGCTATTATAAATTACAGCTAACTTTAGGGCAAATTTTTAAAAATTTGTGTGCAAGAAAATGCCTGAGAATGTATAATTTATAACCCAAAGGAGCTTATTTCTCACAGTTTTACATGCAGGGAGACCAGGGCAATGAGTCAGGACCCAGTCCCTGCTTTAGGATGTGTCTGCTGCATCTGTTGGAAAGATGCTGCACTGAACAAAGATGCTGGGCAAAGGGGCCAAGCTCCATGTCAATGCTGTCATCCCACCCAACAGGAAGGCTCCCTCATGATCACATCAGCTCCTTTAGGTCAATAGCTTAATCACATTAGACATTAAGTTTCAACACAGGTATTTCCGGAAGAGACACATTCAAACAAGAGGGGTTGTGAGCCAAAGAATTAAGCTCTAGCAATATAATGTTTAATGCATTCCAAATTTTAATCTATAAAAGTTCCAATTAGCTGAAATAAGCAAGTTGTAGAAATGCTAAATTTTCTCTTTTTTTCTATGACACTTGTGCAATTGCAAGATACCCCCGGGCCTTCCAGTTGACGCCCAGTGATGTTGGTCAGGCGATGTCATTAGTAATGTCACCGCCTGGTTCTCTCACTGGTTCAGAAGATTCATGAAATTTAAAAGCAATATTTAGAAACGTAGGCACACTTTACCTTTTTACTCTATTCAATTAAACGTTCAATGATTAACTTACTATTTATAAACACAACACACTGCACACTGAATTGTTAATTGTAATTCATTTAAAAGAAGGGATAGTACATACATAGATTGAGACTCATAAATTTATGAGACACGTGATTGTCTGAAAGCATGGGGCTTGAGTCAAATCACAAAGACATTCTTTCTCAGGTATCACTAATAGAAGTCTTAGTAATGAATGGTTCTATGTGATTTTTATAATGAGAACACTGAACTAATGGATTTATATTGCTAATTAATGAAATATTTATCATTATTACTATTTCACTCCAAAGGAACCACACAAGAAATTTTTTAATATCTTCTCATAATGTGTGTATCAGTGAACATTATCTTGGTAAAATGATGGCTTCACATGAAAACAAATAGTATAAAAACGTGACGACTTTTACAAGAGCATCTAACATGACATAATAAAACAAGAATGATTCTTTTATAAACCTGTGTTGACCTTATTTAAGTTACTGGACAGTTTCATCTGATGTACACTCTCTCACTTGGAACTGAAAATGCTCCTCCCCAGGTTGCCTATCGCCCCCTTCACGTCCTTGTTCCTCAGGGTGTAGATGAAGGGGTTCAGGGTAGGAGTCACCACTCCATAGAACAGAGCCATGAACTTGGGCTGGTCCCGTGTGATGGAGGAGGGGGGCTGGAGGTACATGCTGATGGCTGGACCATAAAACAAGAGAACTACAATGAGATGAGAGGAACATGTGCCAAAAGCCTTTTTCCTTCCTGCAGAAGATTTCATATTGAATATAGCACGTCCAATGCTAGCGTAGGAGGCAAGAATTAAGCACAGAGGAATGGCCAAAATAAAAATGCAGACCAGAGAGAGTGCAAGCTCATTGGCCTCCTTTTCCCCACACGCGGTCTTTATCAGAACTGGAATCTCACACACCAAGTGGTCCAGTTTGTTAATGCCACACAGTGGCAACTGCAGTGTGACGGTGGCCTCAGAGAAAGCATAGATAAACCCACACAGCCACACCATGGATGCTAAGAGGACGCAGGTGCGCTGGCTCATGATGAGGCTGTAGTGCAGAGGTCTGCAGATGGCCACGTAGCGGTCAAAGGACATAAGAGCCAGGAGAAGACACTCTGTGCCCCCCATTATGCTGAAGACGTAGAGCTGAACTACACACCCCACGTAGCTGATGGTCTTGGTGGACGTCCCCAGGTTGACCAGCATCTGAGGCACGATGCTCGTGGTGTAGCACATGTCCAGGAAGGAGAGGTTGGTGAGGAAGAAATACATGGGGCTGTGGAGTCGGGGGTCCAGCGTGGACACCAGAACGATGGCGATGTTCCCCACCATGGCCATGGGGTACGTTACCAGGAGAATAATGAACACAGGGAGCTGCAGCCAAGGCCGGTCGGCAAAGCCGAGCAGGATGAACTCGGCAGGACGGCTGTCGTTGCTCACTGCCATTCTCTTCTATTTCATTCCCCTACAGTAAGAAGTGGAAAAAACATCAAGCTTCAAATAATAATTAAAAAAACATAATTATGTACTGGCCATCCAATCATAACATTCATAAACTTTGCTGACATTAAAAAAATCAGCTCAAGATGCCACTAAAATGAGTGTTCGGTAGATGTGACACAGGGACTGGAAGCCGGTGGCTGTGTTCAGAAAGCAGTGATGAAGGCACTGCTGACAAATTAGCAAGAGTAAAAGCGGCAGGGTAGCAACAGCCTAAGGAGGAGAAAGCCTGTGTTCTCTTCCCTCTTCTAAGTAGTTGAGCAATCAATCGTAGTCTCTCCAGAGAGTCATGACCTCAGGTTTAATCAATTATTTTAAAGTATTTGTAATTATGCAAGAATTTAAGAATTTTCAACTTTAGTTCCTTAACTATAATTGAGACAGTAAACCTATGACACTGTTGGTTTTTGTTTGGTTGGTTGATTAATTTGTTGTTTTTTAAAAATTTTTATGAGAGAGAGAGAGACAATTGGTGCACCAGGACCTCCGGCCACTGCAATCAAACTCCAGATGCGTGCATCCCCTTGTGCACATGTGCAGCCTTGTGCACTTGCATCACTGTGAGTCTGGCTTACACGGAACCTGGAGACTTGAACATGCGTCCTTGGGCTTCGCAGGCCAGCGCCTTAACCGTTAAGCCATCTCTCCAGCCCAGTTGATTTGTTTTTTGAGACTAGAGCTCATGGAGTCTAGGCTGGCCTCCAAGTCAGTGAGTAGTTGAGGATGTCCTTGAACTCCTCTTCCTCTTGCTTCTCCAGTGCTGGGATTATAGACATGGCCGCCATGGCCAGTTTATGAGCTTAGAAATTTATTTATTCCCCACTGACTGTAGGTGGCTACAATTTTGGTTTTGAGCGCCAGGTAACTATCATCAGAAGAAAGGAGAACAATCTTAGTTTGGGCCCAGAGATTTACTTAAGTTTTCAAGTTATTTTAACCTTTCCAGTAATAGTCTCATGTTTTAAAACTGAAAGTCACATTCACAGCAGCTAAGCCTACAGCTGATTAAAGCAGCATCGGGGAAGAGGAACCAAGCAGCCAAGGCTTTAGCTTGCTTTGCCGTTCTCCCTTGAGCACAGATGTGTTTGCCGTCTTTGTTAGAGGGGAGTGAATGTGGCACCTCAGTGACGCACTGGTCACTCTGCAAGGGCATCCGTGGAGTAAGGACACTACATGGCACTCCTAGATCGAGTGAGAAAGCACAATGTTCACATTCTCTTTTTTAGTTCACATCTCTCCAGTCTGAAATTCAATTGCTTTTGAGGTTAGCTTAAGTGAGAGACCGAGATAAGATTAATTATAAAAAGGAGTTTAGGGCTGGAGGGATGGCTTAGCAGTTAAGGTGCTTGCCTGCAAAGCCCAAGGTTCCAGGTTTGATTCCCCAGAACCCATGTATGCCAGATGCACATGGTGGTGCATGCATCTGGAGTTCATTTTCAGTGGCTATCAGCCCTGGTTCACTCATTCTTTCTCTCAAATAAATAAATATAAATACAATAGTAAAAAAATAAAAAGTTTAGTTGGTCCTAGAAGAAAATGAAGAGGATATTTCTTTTTTAAAAATACTTTTATTTTTATTTATTTATCTGAGAGAGAGAAGCAGAGAGACAGAGAGGGAAAGAGAATGGGCATGCCAGGGCCTCTAGCCACTACAAATAAATTCCAGATGCATGTGCCACCTTGTGCATCTGGCTTATGTGGGTCCTGGGGAATCGATCCTAGATCCTTTGGCTTTGCTGGCAAACACCTTAACCACTAAGCCATCTCCCCAGCCCTGAAGAGGGTATTTCTAAGTTTAGAAAAGACTTGCTGAAATGACAATCTCTGTGACTTTCACGTGTACGTTAAGCACTATGACCTGTCCATCTCCCAGCCTTTCTTGGAAATCGGTAATCAAGCGTAAGTGTCTATCAGTGGATGACAGACAGTGTGATGAAAATGTAGCACCGGTACGCAGTGGAGGCTGCTTCAGCCACTCAGAATAATACACTTCTATATTTTGCAGCAAACTTGATGGAACTGGAGGACATTGTGTTAAGTGCAATAAAGCTGGACACAAAAAGACAAGTAGTTCATGATCTCTTTCATACGCTGGGACTGAAAAATGTCAGCCTTGAAGTAGAATGGAGATGACTAGACGTGGGGAGGAGATGAGGACTGGGGAAAGGGGACTGGATATTATTAATGCACAGTATGTGAATGTATGTGCAATTAAGACGTAGTAATAAAAATTTTATCCAAGAACACCAACTTTAAAAATAGCATGCATGCCTTTAATCCCAGCACTCAGGAGGCAGAGGTAGGAGGACCACTGTAAGTTCAAGGCCAGCCTGAGAATACATAGTGAATTCCAAGCCAGCCTGGGCTAGAGCAAGACCCTATTATGAAAAACCAAAACAACAACAACAACAAAAAAAAAAAAAAGTAGCAAGAATGAGGCTGGAAAGATGGCTTAGTGGTTAAGCACTTGACTGTGAAGCCTAAGGACCCCAGTTCAAGACTCGATTCCCAGTACCCAGTAAGCCAGATGCACAGGTGGCACATGTATCTGGAGTTCATGTACAGTGGCTGGAGGCCCTGGCACACCAAATCTCTCTCTCTGCCTCTTTCTTTCTCTGTGTCTGTTGCTCTCAAATAAATAAATAAATAATAGCATGCATGAACTTTAAAAGCAACTGTTGCTTACTTACCCAGTTCTCTTGAATAGTATTCAGTAAAAAAAAAAAAATATGAAGGTATTCATTAGAATTTTTCAAACTTTGAGGCTGGGGACATGACTCAGCAGTTAGAGATGCGTGCTTGATTGCCAGCCTGAGTTCAAAACCACTGTGTAAAGCTGAATTTGCCTGAAATGGCAAAACATACATGCACACACATAAATAAATAAATGCATACATAAATAAATGTTTTTAAAAATAATTCTTCATGCAGCCGGGCATGGTGGTGCACGCCTTTAATCCTAGCACTCGGGAGGCAGAGGTAGGAGGATCACCGTGAGTTCGAGGCCACCCTGAGAATACAGAGTGAATTCCAGGTCAGCCTGGACTAGAGTGAGACCCTACCTCAGAAAAATCAAAAACAAAAAAATATATTCTTCAAACTTTGAGATAGAAAAGAGAAGCTGTAATACACAGATAAGTATTTAAAAATTAATTTCAAACTTTTGGGTTTTTCTGTTGATGCCAGGTGCCAAAGGAGAAAAAACAAAACAAAAAACACCATGTCTTTGGAAGGCAATAAGAGAAAATACCAAGGACGCTTTCTGGGAATGTTTTTGTCGCTTTTCCTGAGACCTCTTGGGCATTGTTTTCAGACAGGTCATTCATTAATGCTTCTCTCAGAGCTCGCTGGGAAAATCTCTCCATGGAACTGCTTCTAATATCTGATTGTTTACCTTCTTAAGTGAGGCTTGGAACAAATCTGTCCATTTTAGACTTGCCTTAAGCCTATTCAATTTTCCAACACTACCACTCTACATTAAATTTAAATAAGATGTAATTAGAAACCCATATGTAAATTGTATACAATTAGAACAGAACTAGCTTGAATAAGTGATTCAATGAATTCTTTGAATCTTGCTTCATTAATTCTTACAACAGTTCACATAACATTCAATTATTTCTAGTTATAAAAATAGATACTAAGAGGCTGGGGAGATGGCTTAGCAGTTAAGGCACTTGCCTGCCAAGCCTAAGGATCCAAGTTCAATTCCCCATGTAAGACAGATGCACAAGGTGATGCATGCATCTGGAGTTCTTTCAGCAGCAGCTGAAGGCCCTGGTGTGCTAATTCTCAATCAATCTCTCTCTCTCTCTCTCTCTCTCTCTCTCTCTCACACACACAAATAAAATAAAATATTTTTTCCAGGTCCATCTATTTTCTTATGAATTTCATTTTTCTTTACAACTGAATAAAACTCCACACTGTAAATGCACCACTTCTTCATGATCCACTCATCAGTTGATGGACATCTGGGCTGATTCCATTTCCTAGTTATTGTGAAGAGAGCAGCAACAAATATGGCTGAGCAAGTCTCTCTTTAGTCAAGTGTATAGTACTTAAGGCATCTGCCCGCGAGTGGTATAGCTGGGTCATATGATAGATCTATATTTAGCTATCTCAGATACCTCCACACTTATTTGCATAATGGCTATAATTCCCACCACAGTGAATGATAGTCCCTCTTTCCCCAAACACTCACAGGCATTTATTGTCATTTGATTTTTATTTATTTTATTTTTAGTTTAGTTTTTCAAGGTAGAGTCTCTCTCTAGGCCAGACTGGCCTGGAATTCACTCTATAGTCTCAAGCTGATCTCGAACTCACAGAAATCCTCCCACCTCTGCCTCCCGTGTGCTGGGATTGAAGGCGTGTGCCACCACTCCAGGGATCCTTTGATTTCTTGATGATAGTCATTCTGACATCAAAATAGAAGAGGGACTAGTCGGCAAGAAGAGGCGATTCCGTGGAGTGAGAATGGAGGCGTGGGACAGAAGAGGTTAGTGGGAGTGGACTATGACCAGGGTACATTTGGTATATGGATGAAGGTTGTTCATCATTTCTCATAAAAAGAAATACAAAGTGAGGAGCTGAAGAGAAGGCTCGGTGGCTAAAGTCACTTGCTTGCAAAGCTTGACGGTCTGGGTTCAATTCCCAGTACACATGTAAAGCCAGATGCACAAAGTGGTACACGCATCTGTATTCATTTGCAGCAGCAGAAGGTCTTGGTGTAGCCATTCTCTCTCTCTCTCCTCTCTCTCACACACTTTCCTCCTCTTCTACTTCTCTCTCACATAGATATTTTTTTTTAAAAAAGAAATGCCAAGCAGGGCACAGTGGCTCATGCCTATAATCCTAGCACTTCAGAGGTAAAGGTGGACTGCTAGGGGTTCAAGACCAGCCTACACTAGAGTTAGACAGTGTCTTAAAAAAACAAAATCAAACAACAACAACTACATATATATATATATATATATATATAGAGAGAGAGAGAGAGAGAGAGAGAGAGAGAGTTGACTATATATTTAAATATCTTATAAACCCTTTATGAATAGTTAGTTGTTCATAAGCTTATAGATTTATCATTATTTTACTTGACTGGGCATTTTCCTTAGAAAACTAAATTTATGATACTTTCTGTATTTGAACCTGATTTAGAGCATAACTAATGAAAAGAGTATTTTTTTCCAGGTGTGTGTTTTTGCAGGAAACTCTTCCTTAAGGCAACCCAAAGACATATCTTATTCACCAAAAATGGAGCTCAGACGACAGACCAATGTACAACTGCACGAAAACCAGTTTTCGTGAACCAGAGGCTTTATTGAGGCCACTGAGAGAGCAGAGTGCGGTGCTGCCCACGGGAACGTGAATGACTCTAAGGCCGAAAGTCCACCACAGCATAGGCGCTGACCACTCCGAGGCTGATCTTGGCGTTCACTGGCCAGCCCGCAGGCAGTTCGGCTGGTCAGCCTCCAGCTACATGACTTGCAGGCAGGTCAGTCAGAGAATCTCGCCCCAAGACTTTGTTTTCCTTCATGTACCTTTAGGGCAGAGTCTTGTAACCTTTTCCCTAGACTTGTTGACATCCTGAGCTTTATTCCTCCCCTACCCAGGAGGACATGTGTAAATTTGGGGGAAAATTGATATACAAAGTGTTGAAAATAATTTCAGGTAGCCAGGCGTGGTGGTGCACGCCTTTAATCCCAGCACTCAGGAGGCAGAGATAGGTGGATCACCGTGAGTTCAAGGACACCCTGAGACTACATAGTGAATTCCAGGTCAGCTTGGAGTAGAGTGAGACCCTACAAAAACAAAAAAAAAAAAAAAAAAAAAAAAAGAAATAAAAGAAAAAAGAAAAGCCAGGCATCTGAATAAAACTCCACACTGTAAATGCACCACTTCTTCATGATCCACTCATCAGTTGATGGACATCTGGGCTGATTCATTTTCTAGATATTGTGAAGAGAGCAGCAACAAATATGGCTGAGCAAGTCTCTCTTTAGTCAAGTGTATAGTACTTAAGGCATCTGCCCGCGAGTGGTATAGCTGGGTCATATGATAGATCTATATTTAGCTATCTCAGATACCTCCACACTTATTTGCATAATGGCTATAATTCCCACCACAGTGAATGATAGTCCCTCTTTCCCCAAACACTCACAGGCATTTATTGTCATTTGATTTTTATTTATTTTTTTTTTTAGTTTAGTTTTTCAAGGTAGAGTCTCTCTCTAGGGCAGACTGGCCTGGAATTCACTCTATAGTCTCAAGCTGATCTCGAACTCACAGAAATCCTCCCACCTCTGCCTCCCGAGTGCTGGGATTGAAGGCGTGTGCCACCACTCCAGGGATCCTTTGATTTCTTGATGATAGTCATTCTGACATCAAAATAGAAGAGGGACTAGTCGGCAAGAAGAGGCGATTCCGTGGAGTGAGAATGGAGGCGTGGGACAGAAGAGGTTAGTGGGAGTGGACTATGACCAGGGTACATTTGGTACATGGATGAAGGTTGTTCATCATTTCTCATAAGAAGAAATACAAAGTGAGGAGCTGAAGAGAAGACTCGGTGGCTAAAGTCACTTGCTTGCAAAGCTTGACGGTCTGGGTTCAATTCCCCGTACACATGTAAAGCCAGATGCACAAAGTGGTACACACATCTGGATTCATTTGCAGCAGCAGAAGGTCTTGGTGTACCCATTCTCTCTCTCTCTCCTCTCTCACACACACTTTCCTCCTCTTCTACTTCTCTCTCACATAGATATTTTTTTAAAAAGAAATGCCAAGCAGGGCACAGTGGCTCATGCCTATAATCCTAGCACTTCAGAGGTAAAGGTGGACGGCTAGGGTTCAAGACCAGCCTACACTAGAGTTAGACAGTGTCTTAAAAAAACAAAATCAAACAACAACAACTACATATATATATATATATATATATATATATATATATATATATATATATATATATATATATAGAGAGAGAGAGAGAGAGAGAGAGAGAGAGATAGTTGACTATATATTTAAATATCTTATAAACTCTTTATGAATAGTTGTTCATAAGCTTATAGATTTATCATTATTTTACTTGACTGGGCATTTTCCTTGGAAAACTAAATTTATGATACTTTCTGTATTTGAACCTGATTTAGAGCATAACTAATGAAAAGAGTATTTTTTTTCCAGGTGTGTGTTTTTGCAGGAAACTCTTCCTTAAGACAACCCAAAGACATATCTTATTCACCAAAAATGGAGCTCAGACGACAGACCAATGTACAACTGCACGAAAACCAGTTTTCGTGAACCAGAGACTTTATTGAGGCCACTGAGAGAGCAGAGTGCAGTGCTGCCCACGAGAACGTGAATGACTCTAAGGCCGAAAGTCCACCACAGCATAGGCGCTGACCATTCCGAGACTGATCTTGGCGTTCACTGGCCAGCCCACGGGCAGTTCGGCTGGTCAGCCTCCAGCTACATGACTTGCAGGCAGGTCAGTCAGAGAATCTCGCCCCAAGACTTTGTTTTCCTTCATGTACCTTTAGGGCAGAGTCTTGTAACCTTTTCCCTAGACTTGTTGACATCCTGAGCTTTATTCCTCCCCTACCCAGGAGGACATGTGTAAATTTGGGGGAAAATTGATATACAAAGCGTTGAAAATAATTTCAGGTAGCCAGGCGTGGTGGTGCACGCCTTTAATCCCAGCACTCAGGAGGCAGAGATAGGTGGATCACCGTGAGTTCAAGCACACCCTGAGACTACATAGTGAATTCCAGGTCAGCTTGGACCAGAGTGAGACCCTACGTTGCAAAACCAAAAAAAAAAAAAAGAAAGAAAGAAAGAAAGGAAGGAAGAAAGAAAGAAAGAAAGAAAGAAAAGAACAAATAATTTCAGGTGACTATTTCCCATTGAGACAGATGCTAATAGTTGGGGAAAACAAATTAATCAGTGAACTTTTGTCACAAACTGATTTATTATCGATAGTGAGTAAAGTTGTCAGTATTCACTATGGATGTTCCATGAGCCAAGGTTGCCTTCAGAGTAAGAAAACTGCCTTATTCCTCTTGTAATCATAGTTATTCCCGGCAAGGTACATTTTCCTTCCTTCCTGTCTTCTCATCTGCATAATCAGCACAGTAGGTTAAAGTGGAGTTGTTCTTGTATAATCGAAGAGAAAACACCAACAAGCCACAGCCTAGACAACTCCGCCCAGCACTGTTGACCCTCACTCGGCTTTCGTGCTGTCCCTCCCTGAGAAATCATTTAGTCTCCCCACCCACTCCTGGCTCTGGTGGAGTCTGTGGTGAAAAGAAGCAGTAGCGGATGGATGAAAAAGGTGAACACGACTGGGGAGATGGCTTAGCAGCTAAGGCGTTTGCCTGCAAAGCCAAAGGACTCAGGTTTGATTCCCCAGGACCCACGTGAGCCAGATGCAAAGATGGCACATGTGTCTGGAGTTCCTGTGCAGTGGCCCAAGGCCCTGGTGTGCCCATTCTCTCTCCCTCTCTAAATAAATAAAACAAATAAATAGTTTTAAAAAGAAAGATAAACAGGTGGAGTGGGTCACCCTTCCCTTTTACTCATGCTAAGCGGTTCTCACTAACCCCAGCTGTGTCCCATGACGGTGGACCCCTGTTCTGAGCCGCGGGTCTTCAAGATGTCGCTGCTCTAAACTTGATGTGACTCTCACGTGTCCACTCTCCAGCGCTTGTCTTCAGTGGCCTTCCCTTTCACTGGGTTGTTTTCCTTCTAGGAGAAAAGTGTTCCACTGCTGGAATTAACGTGGCAGCAGTTTTGTATGCATTGAATGCGGGCTTTCTCCTCCCTGCTCCAGCACGTTCTGTTGGCAGGCATGGCTGATGCAGTGCGTGTGCTCCTTGGCAGAGAGCACCAGCCGAGGGTTGGGGGCAAGTTCTGGCTGTAACACTGGAGGATTTGGGCTTCAGATCCTAACAGACAGCATGATCCTCACAGCTCTTGAACTTCACCTGGACCTCCTCAGCAGCCTTCTGAGGTGGCTCCGTGGTGGCTTTGTAGAGCTCTGAGCTCCAGCCCCCTCCAGTCCAGCCAGCTGCTCTGTGCAGATAGCACCCTGCTTCTTGATCACCCAGTCTCTCTTCCAGCGGCTGCTTCACGTGCTTTTCCTTCCCACTCTTCCCAGAGGACAGCCTTTCCCAAAGGATAGCTCTGCCCCACGGCAGGGCGCTCTTGTTCCACGTCCTTGCCTTGTCTTAGGAGCCTCTGACCTTCTGATTCCTTCTCGGCTTGCTCCAGTGCCAGCCCCGCAGCCACTCTGCTTTCCCGTTTCGCATCAGAAACGGAAGCGCCATAAGCCCTGGAATACCACGGAGACTTTTAGCCTGATGGGAAGAGTTCCTTCATTCCAGCCATCACATTTTCAGGAAGCCGGATGCCCTTCACCACACTGAGGGTCTCATTTTTGGACACTTGACCCAGTGGGTGCAGGCAGTCCCACCCATGGCTCTTGCTTCTGTCCCCATCAGTGCCTGCATGCACACACCCAGGAGGAGGCCCTGAACACTTCCCTTGCCAAGCAGGTGCAAAGCCACAACCCTAAGTGGCATAGAGAACATGCCGGTAATAATCAGTGAACTTAAAAAAGAAATCAGAGCTGGGCATGGTGGCACACGCCTTTAATGCCAGCACTTGGGAGGTAGAGGTAGGAGGATCACCGTGAGTTCAAGGCCACCCTGAAACTACATAGTGAATTCCAGGCCAGCCTGGACTGCAGTGAAACCCTACAAGAAAGAAAGAAAGAAAGAAAGAAAGAAAGAAAGAAAGAAAGAAAGAAAGAAAGAAAGAAAGAAAGAAAGAAGAGAAAGAAAGAAAGAAAGAAAGAAAGAGAAGAATGAAGGAAGGATGGAAAGAAGAAAGAGAGAGAAAGAAAGAAAGAAAGAAAGAAAGAAAGGAAAGAAAGAAAGAAAGAAAGAAAGAAAGAAAAGAAATGAAAGAAAGAAAGAAAGAAAAGAAAAGAAAAAGAAAAGAAAAGAAAAAAAGAAAAGAAAAGAAAAAAAGAAAAGAAAAAAAAGAAAAGAAAAGAAAAAAAGAGATCAGGACTGGAGATCTGGAGATATGCCCAGTGGTCAAGGGCTTGCCTGCAGAGCCTAATGACCCAGGTTTGATTTCGCAGTACTCATGTAAAGCCAGATGCACAGTGGTGCATGTATCTGGAGTTCATTTGCACTGGCTGGAGGTCCTGGCATGCCCATTCTCTCTGTATGTCTGTCTCTCTTCTCTCTACCTCTCTCTGCTTGCAAATCAATAAATATTTTTTGAAAAATCTAAATAACAAGATGTCCATGGGTGTTTTGCCATGTGCTAGAAACTGAGAAGTCCATTAATAAACTATAGATTCATATTTTCCCATTTATTCTGGTTGATACGTGATTTCATCAAAATAAGAAAATTGTGCATATATATTTGTTACTGAAGATTTATAACATACATTAAACAATTAATGACGTCAACTTGGATTAGGCAGATGAACTCATTGTGGGGAAGGGCAGTGTTGAGAAATGAAGCCTGCTGCCTGTGGAAACCGAACTGCAGAGTGGCGCCCTTTCTCTCAGACGCACCGAGAGGAAGGTCAATGACGGTACCTGATACCCCGCTATTTGATTTTATTAGCTTAACCAGTAAATATCATAACTTGTGTCCTTTTAGTTCTGCTTAAGACTGGAGAGATTGCTCAGTGGATAAGGCACTTGCCAGTAAAGTGTAAGGACTCAGGTTCGATTCTCCAGGACCCACATAATAAGGTAGCATAAGTGTCTGGTCTTTGTTTGCAGTGGCCCTGGTGCACCCATTCTCTCTCTTTCTCCCTCCCTCTCTCTCTCCCTCTCTCTCTCTTATTGCCTCTTTCTCTCTTTCAAAAATAAATAAAATGTTTTTTTTTTTAAAAAAAGAATGTTACATTTCTAATGTGTACCAAATGGAATAGAATTATCTCAGCATTTCTAAATATACTGTACATACAGGTGCAAATCAACTGAAAATACTTGTATAATATTATTAGAATATAAGGAAGACATGCTTCACATGGAGACTATATAAAGTTATGTTTATTTATGACAAGAACAGGATATTAGAGAAAGCTCACTGAAACTACACTAATCGTTAACTCATTTCACTTGATGTCTACTCAAAACAAAAATGCTCCTCCCCAGGTTGCCTATCGCCCCCTTCACGTCCTTGTTCCTCAGGGTGTAGATGAAGGGGTTCAGGGTAGGAGTCACCACTCCATAGAACAGAGCCATGAACTTGGGCTGGTCCCGTGTGATGGAGGAGGGGGCCTGGAGGTACATGCTGATGGCTGGACCAAAAAACAAGAGAACTACAACAAGATGAGAGGAACATGTGCCAAAGGCCTTTTTCCTTCCTGCAGAAGATTTCATATTGAATACAGCACGTCCAATGCTAGTGTAGGAGGAAAGAATTAAACACAGAGGAATGGCCAAAATAAAAATGCAGGCCACGGAGAGTGCAAGCTCATTGGCCTCCTTTTCCCCACACGCAGTCTTTATCAGAACTGGAATCTCACACATCAAGTGGTCCAGTTTGTTAATGCCACACAGTGGCAACTGCAGTGTGACGGTGACCTCAGAGAAGGCATAGGCCACCCCACACAGCCACACCATGGATACTAAGAGGACGCAGGTGCGCTGGCTCATGATGAGGCTGTAGTGCAGAGGTCTGCAGATGGCCACGTAGCGGTCAAAGGACATAAGAGCCAGGAGAAGACACTCTGAGGCCGCCAGTAAGTGGAAGACATAGAGCTGGACTGCACACCCCACGTAGCTGATGGTCTTGGTGGACGTCCCCAGGTTGACCAGCATCTGAGGCACGATGCTCGTGATGTAGCACATGTCCAGGAAGGAGAGGTTGGTGAGGAAGAAATACATGGGGCTGTGGAGTCGGGGGTCCAGCGTGGACACCAGAACGATGGCGATGTTCCCCACCATGGCCATGGGGTACGTTACCAGGAGAATGATGAACACAGGGAGCTGCAGCCAAGGCCGGTCGGCAAAGCCGAGCAGGATGAACTCGGCAGGACGGCTGTCGTTGCTCACTGCCATTCTCTTCTATTTCATTCCCCTACAGTAAGGAAGTGGAAAAAATATTTGAGTTTCAAGTAATTTTAGAAAATATCATTCTGTAGAGGATGAGCTACATTTATTTGTGGTGGAAATAATACCCTATATCTAGCGTAAGATTCCTCTCATGTTACTGCCAATTAGAGGCACATACCCTCATCAAGTAAGCTCACTCTAGTCAACCTGAGTTGTGTCCCTGAATTACAAAGTTAACAATAACCCTGTCCTCCAGAGGGACTGAGCACTCAATGAGTATAATATTGCTTATGTGTTAGAAACTCCAAAACAAGATTTATAAACTTTGCTAGCAAAAAAAATTAGCTAAAGGCTATAGTAAAATTAATACTTGTAGGTGTGACATGGGGTCCTGCAATCATACGGTTACTTTCAGAGGCAGTGCTGCAAGGTGCTATTGACAAATTAACAAGAGTTAATGTGTGGGGTAGCAACAGTCAAAGGAGGAGAAAAACCTGGGTTCAATTCCCTCTGCCAAGAGTTTGAGTAACACGAGCCTCTCTAGGGAGAGTTATGACTTCCAGTTTAAACAACGATTTCCTAACTGCTTGTGATTATTCAAGAAATTGAAACATTTTTCAACTGGGGTTCTTTAACTATTACGTACATATGGAGTCCAGAGGAGAACAGTGGGCTTTCTTCTCTTCTGACTCACCCATGTCTTTCTTTCATCGACGTGGGTCTTTCCCTACCCAGGAGGGGCTGTGTGCAGCCCAGGCGATCCTCTGCTCTGCAAACCGAGATCTGGGACTAGAGACAAAAGGGGCTACATCCAGAGGGGTTCTGAAGAGTTAACTCTGAGTGTCTCCAGCTTGACAGGCCCTCAAGCTTAAGTGACGAGCATTCTTAACCCCTAAGACATTTCCCCAGCACAGGACCCCTTAGCTTTATATAAGGTATTAAAATGAGATATATTACATCTGGCACCAAAATATTTGTATTAAACACATACACAAAAGTACATGAATTTTAAGCATGCATGAAGAAGTTAATCATGTAATATATGCACATGACTGAATGAAGCCTTCATTTGCATACTTGCCATCTGTCAGATGTATGTTGAATTTTAAATATTTTTGAGGATGCTTAAGTGAGAAACTAGGAGAAGTCTAATTACAGAAAGAAGTCAAGCTGGTCCTAGAACAAGATGCAGAGGACAATTCTGAGTTGAGGAAAGACTCCCTGCTTCTCAATGTACACTAGGCACTGTGACCTCTCCATCTTCCAGCCTTCCTCAAAAGTCCGTGACCAAGCTGAGTGTCCATCGACAGACGAATGGATAAAAATGTAGTACACGTACATGATGGAGTTGTACTCGGCCATAAATAAAAATAAAATCCCATAATTCAAAGCAAAACTGGTAGACTGGAGGACATTGTGTTAAGTGGAATAAAGCCAGACACGTGAAGACAAGCACTGAATGCCCTCTGTCACATGGCAGGACTGAAAAGTGCCCATCTTGAAGTAGAACAGAGGTTACTAGGTATGGAAGGGGTTGAGAGAAAAGGGAAAGGGGGTTGGAGATGATCAATGCACACTAAATCCCATCAATATGTGCAAGTAATATGTGTTAATAAAATTGTATTCAAAAACACAAGCATGTGGCTGGAGAGATGGCTTAGCAGTTAAGGCGTTTGCCTGCAAAGCCAAAGGACCCAGGTTTGACTCTCCAGGACCCACATAAGCCAGATGCACAAGGGGGCATGCATCTGGAGTTCCTTTGCAGTGGCTGGAGGTCCTGGTGTGCCCATTCTCTCCCTCTCTCTCTCTCTCTCTCTCTCTCTCTCTCTACCTCTTTCTCTCAAATAAATAAATAAATAAAATATATTTTTTAAAAAAGAGCATGCACTGCCTTTAAAAACAATTGCCTTTTTACTCACCCAATTTCCTTGAACACATTTCAGTAAAAAGAATAGTGAAGGGCAGAATGCTTGTAATACACAGATGAGTACTCAAGAATTAACTTCAAAACACATAGTTTTTCAGTGGATGCCGGGTGCCAAAGGGGGAAAAAACATGGCTTTGGAAAACAAAAGTGGAAAATACCAAGAATGCATTCCAGGTATGTTTTATTGCTTTTCCTAATCCCTCCGGGAAAGTGTTTGCAGTCAGGCGGTTCATTAATCCTTCTCTCAGAGCTCCCTGGGAAAGAGCTCTCTATGGAAATATACTTCTCATATATGATTGTTTACCTACTTAGTTGAGATTGGGAGAAAATCTCTGTTGTTAGACTTACCTTAAACCCATTCAATTTCCCAACACACTCTACATTTCACATTTAAATAATATATAATTAAAATACATATGTAAATTGTATGCAATTAGAATAAACTAGCAAGGATAAGTGATCAATGAGTTCTTTAATCTCATTTCATTAATTCTTAGAACAGTTCACATAACATTTAAATATTTTCCGTCCTAAAGAGAGACACAAGGTCTGGAGAGATGGCTCAGTGGTTAAGGCACTTGCCTGCAATACCTAACGACCTGATTTGATTCCCCAGTACCCACGTGTGGTGGTTTGATTCAGGTGTCCCCATAAACTTAGGTGTTCTGAATGCTAGGTTTCCAGCTGATGAAGATTTGAGAATTAATGCCTTCTAGAGGCAGTGTATTTTGGGGGCAGGCTTATGGGAGTTATGAGCCCAATTTTTTTTTTAATTTGAGAGAGAGAGAGAGAGAGAGACAGATAGAGAATGGGTGCACCAGCAGCCTCTCAGCTGCTGTGAACAAACTCCAGAGGCATGCGCCCCCTTGTGGGCAAGTGTGGCATTGCACCCTTGCGTCACTTTTTCTTCTGGCTAAACATGGGACCTGGAGAATCGAATGGGCGTTCTTAGGCTTCACAGGCAGGTTCCTTAACTGCTAAGCCATCTCTCCAGCCCAGGGCTTATGGGTGTTATAACCAGTTTCCCCTTGCACATTCTCCTATGGCTGTTGTCCACCTGATGTTAGCAAGGGGGTGATGTCCACCCTCTGCTCATGTCGTTGTTTTCCCTGCCATTGTGGAGCTTCCCCTCAAGTCTGTAAGCCAAAATAATCCTTTTTTTCCCCACAGCTGCTCTTAGTCGGGTGATTTCTACCAGCAATGTGAACCTGACTGCAACAGTAATGATGGTACCAAGAGTGGCGTTGCTGCTAGACACCAGATCCACAAAGTGGCACATGCATCTGGAGTTTGTTTGCAGCAGCTAAAGGCCCTGGCATACCCATTCTCTCTCTCTCTCTCTCTCTCTCTCTCTCTCTCTCTCTCTCTCTCTCTCTCTGTCTGTCTCCTACTCTACGTCTGTATCTCTGCTTACAAATAAATAAACATTTTGACTTGGGTCACTATGGAAACAATACAAATTAGAGAATAGGTTGGGCTGGAGAGAGAGATGGCTTAGCCGTTAAGGAAGGAATTTGCGTGGGAAGCCTAAGGACCCAGGTTTGATTTCCCCAGGACCCACATAAGCCAGATGCACAAGGTGGCACATGTGTCTGGAGTTTGTTTGCAGTGGCTAGAGGCCCTGGCATGCCCATTCTCTATCTGCTCCCCCCACTCTCAAATATTTTTTTAATTTTAGAGAACATGTTGATTGCCCAAATATTACAGACGCCTTGTGCAGAGCCACTGTGTGGTCACAAATGCAATGGCTACTTCATACCCATAAAACAGCATTTCCAAGCACTTCTCCCCAAACTCTGGCTCTTCCTTCCTTCCTTTTTGCTTTCTTCTTTCTTTCTTTCTTTCTTTCTTTCTTTCTTTCTTTCTTTCTTTCTTTCTTTTTTTTTTTTTGAGGTAGGGTCTCACTCTAGCTCAGGCTGACCTGGAATTCAGTCTCAGGGTGGCCTTGAACTCACAGCGATCTTCCTACCTCTGCCTTCCAAGTGCTGGGATTAAGGGTGTGCGCCACCACACTCAGCTGTGGCTCTTTCTTTCTGCACTTCTGAGTGAGCCTTGGAAGGTGTGATTAGAGATGTATCATTTTTTTTCTCAGTACTTTGATCAATTGCAGTTAATTCATATTTTTAATTTTCCACTCAGATATATTCATAATGCCATAAATTCCAAATGATATTTAGATGTGTGTTTATTCCTCCCTCACAAAACCAGACTGTGGTGGTTTGAATGTGAAGTGTGCCCCTCCCTGAGCTTCGTGCATTTTGAATGCTTCATCCCCGGCTGGTGGCAATGTGGGAGGTAGAGCCTTGCTGGCTGTGTCACTGGTGGTGGAACTTGAGGAATAACGGTCGAGCCTTACGGGGTGTTCAGCTAGCCAGCTCGCTCTCGCTGCCTCCTCCCAGCCATGTGGCTGGATGTGATGCTCAGCCTCTGCTTTGCCATGATGAAACTACCCCTGGAGACTTTCAGCCAAAATAAACCTTTCCTCTCATCACCTGCTTCTGGTCAGGCGTTTTGTCCCGTCGACGAAGAAGCACCTGCTGCACGTAGGTATTTCTTTCCACATTAGTTCAATACCAAATAACCACAAGGTTATGAATTAGTGATGATAAATCATAACTGATATCATTGCCAAATTTTCAATTTTATTGCCAAGTATTAAGTTAAGGTTCCTGTCTTGAGTTTTAGAACTTACTTCATTTATAATAAATATTTTTAAATGTCATTACATCTAAAATTTATGTCAATATTATATTCATATTGCATGCTTGGGAAAACAATTTGCATTTTATTTCTAAAATACAAATCGCTTTTCCCTCCCAGGGGATCCTCATAGTTTAAAGGGTATTTCGGACTTTTCCAATTCAGGCAAGAATTTCTGAGCTTGTTGCTCAACACATCCTTCTTCATACTCATACTGGTTCCAAACATTCATACTCATAATATTTGAAGGGGATATAAAGCCGGGCGTGGTGTCACACGCCTTTAATCCCAGCACTTGGCTCTGCACAAGGCGTCTGTAATATCTGGGCAATCAACATGTTCTCTAAAATTAAAAAAATATTTGAGTGCGTGGGGGCCTCTAGCCACTGCAAACAAACTCCAGACACATGTGCCAGAGGAGGCAGAGGTAGGAGGATCACCGTGAGTTCGAGGCCACCCTGAGACTACATAGTGGGTTCCAAGTCAGCCTGAGCTGGAGTGAGACCCTACCTCGAAAAACCAAAAAAAAAAAAAAAAAAAAAGAAAGGGAGGAGATATAAGAATGAATCCATATAATTTTACCTTCATTTTGTACATTCTAATACTTGATAAATGTATTAGTTAAAATATAAAAATTATGCATATGTATATTTGCTACAGAAGATTTATAATATGCTTTTTAAAAGCAATGACTTTGGGCTGGAGAGATGACTTAGTGGTTAAGGCATTTGCCTGCAAAGCCAAAGGATCCCGGTTCAACTATTCAGGACCCACATAAGCCAGATGCACAAGGGGGCGCATGCATCTGGAGTTCATTTGCAGTGGCTGGCGGCCTTGGCGGTTCCATTCTCTCCCTATCTCTCTGCTTCTTTCTCACTCTCAAATAAATAAATAAATAAATAATTTTTAAATATATATATATATATGGCAATGACATCAACATGGATAAGGAAGATAAACTAATTGTTATGAAGCAGAGAGCAAAATGAAGCCCTGCTGCCCACAGAGATGTGACTGTACCAGACCCAGAGTGAAGCCCCATCTCTCAGCTGGCACTGAGAGGAGCCCCATCGTGCTACTTGATTTCATGCTCTTTTTCCATTAGCTTAACTTGTAAATAAATATTGGAATTACCACTTACCTCTTTTTTTCAGTGCTTAACTGTTAGTATTTCAATATGTACCAAATTCAATGGAATTATTTCAGCATTTCTAAATACACTGTGCGTACAGGCGGAAATTAACTGAAAACAATCCGTGTCTAATATTGGAAAGAATCTAAGGATAACATTCTTTAATAGAACATTTAAAGATATTTATTCATGACACAATAGGCAATTTGAGAATCATAATAAAGCTATTCTAATCGTTAACTCATTTCACTTGTTGTCTACTTGAAACAAAAATGCTCCTCCCCAGGCTGCCTAAGGCCCTCTTCACGTCCTTGTTCCTCAGGGTGTAGATGAAGGGGTTCAGGGTAGGAGTCACCACTCCATAGAAGAGAGCCATGAACTTGGGCTGGTCCCGTGTGATGGAGGAGGGGGGCTGGAGGTACATGCTGACGGCTGGACCAAAGAATATGAGAACTACAACAAGATGAGAGGAGCATGTCCCTAGAGCTTTTTTCCTTCCCTCAGAAGATTTCATATTGAATACAGCACGTCCAATGCTAGCGTAGGAGGCAAGAACTAAGCATAGAGGAGTAGCCACAATAAAAATGCAGGCCACGGAGAGTGCAAGCTCATTGGCCTCCTTTTCCCCACAGGCTGTCTTTATCAGAACTGGAATCTCACACAACAAGTGGTCCAGTTTGTTAATGCCACACAGTGGCAACTGCAGTGTGACGGTGGCTTCAGAGAAGGCATAGGCCACCCCACACAGCCACATGATGGACACTGAGAGGACGCAGGTGCGCTGGCTCATGATGAGGCTGTAGTGCAGAGGTCTGCAGATGGCCACGTAGCGGTCAAAGGACATAAGAGCCAGGAGAAGACACTCTGTGCCCCCCATTAGGTGAAAGACATAGAGCTGAACTACACACCCCACGTAGCTGATGGTCTTGGTGGACGTCCCCAGGTTGACCAGCATCTGAGGCACGATGCTCGTGGTGTAGCACATGTCCAGGAAGGAGAGGTTGGTGAGGAAGAAATACATGGGGCTGTGGAGTCGGGGGTCCAGAGTGGACACCAGAACGATGGCGATGTTCCCCACCATGGCCATGGGGTACGTTACCAGGAGAATAATGAACACAGGGAGCTGCAGCCAAGGCCGGTCGGCAAAGCCGAGCAGGATGAACTCGGCAGGACGGCTGTCGTTGCTCACTGCCATTCTCTTCTATTTCATTCCCCTACAGTAAGGAAGTGAGAAAACTATTCGAGTTTCGAATAACCAAAAACATAAATATGTACTCATGTGTTACAGTAACTTGCAGTGAAAATAGTATCCTGTGTCTACCGTACGATTCCTCCCCATGCTACTACCAGTTACAGACAGACATGGCACTCTTGTGAAACTGCATTTCTTCCTCTGCATTACACAGCTCACAACTCTGTCCTTCAGTTTGGCTGAGCACTCAGTGATGACGGGATTGGCTGTGTTGGAAACTCCAAAACCAGATTTATAAACTGAGGGCATAAAAACCAGCTAATGAGCCTCTTGAAGTGAACGTTTCCTACATGTGGCCCAGGGCTCTGCAGTCAGGTGGCTGTTTTCAGAAAGCATTGCTGTGAGGCATCATTGACAAATTAACAAGGAACAAAGGAGGAGAAAACCTGGACTCTCTTCCTCTTCAAGGCGCTGGGAATCGCAGCCTCTCCAGGGAAAGTCTTGGCCAGGTTCAGACAACTCGTTGTAATTATATAAGAAGTTTAAGTGTTTTCAACTTTGGATTCCTTAAATATAATTAAGATAAGCTACGGCAGAAGTTTCCCATGTCTAAGAATTTTTATTTTTTGCTCTTTTTCTTGCATAACTATTGAGTTCAAACTGAAGGTGCTTGATATTTTATGTGAAACTTTACTCGATTTGTCCAGCCTGTGGGGATGTTTTTAATCAAGTGCACTTACACTGGTTGGTTGGTTTGGGCGTTAGGGTTATTTCTTTTCGCTTTTTGAGACAAGGGTCTCATTTAGCTCAGGCTTGCCTCCAGCTTCACCGTGCAGCACAGGATGTCCTGGAACTCCTGACCCTCTCTCGCCTCTCAGTGCTAAGATTATAGGCATACGTCACCCTGGCCAATGTGGAAACTTATCTGTGACCCACTGATTGCAGATGGCTACAATTTATTTGAATGAATAATATTGAAATTATTTGAATGCTAGGTAACTATCATCTGAAAAAAAAAAAAAAAACCTCAGTTTGCACCCAGAGATTTATTTAACTTTTCAAATTATTTTAACCTTCCCAGGAATGGTCTCATGTTTTTAAGCTGAAAGTCACATTCACAGCAGCTAAGCCTTCAGCTGATTAAAGCAGCATCGGGGAAGAGGAACCAGGCAGCCAAGGCTTCGCTTGCTTTGCCGTTCTCCCTTGAGCACAGATGTGTTTGCCGTCTTTGTTAGAGGGGAGTGAATGCGGTACTCAGTGACGCACTGGTCACTCTGCAAGTGTGTCCGTGGGATGAGGACGCTAGACGACACTCCTAGGCCAAGGAAGCAGCGTTCACATTCTCGTTTTCATTCAATCCTCAAAGCCATACAGAGCCACGTGGGAACTGAAGTGTAAAGAAGCGTTTTATACCAAGTAAAGCCATTACCCACGCCCAAGCCTTGAGACCAGGGCAGAGTTGATGTCCATCACGCTTTCTCATAGATGACAAGTAACTGCAGCATTCTCAACATCAAACCTGTTCAGGGGCTTAGCTGTTAAGGCACTTGCCTGCAAAGTCAAAGGACCCAGGTTTGATTCCCCAGGACCCACATAAGCCAGATGCACAAGGTGGCACATGTGCCTGGAGTTCATTTAGAGTGGCTAAAGGCCCTGGCGTGCCCATTCATATTCTCTCTCTCTCTCTCTCTGCCTATTTTCTCTATCTCTCTCAAATAAATATATATATATAAATTTTAAAACTGTTCAGAGCCAAGCGTGGTGGCACACACCTTTAATCCCAGCACTCGGGAGGCAGAGGTAGGAGGATCACCATGAGTTCAAGGCCACCCTGAGACTACAGAGTGAATTCCAGATCAGCCTGGGCTAGAGTGAGACCCTACCTCGAAAAACAAAACAAACCAAACAAACAAAAAAACCTATTCAGTGCCTTAATGAAGATGTGAGCTATTGAGACCGTTACATTCACAGTTTCAAGATTCCATAGGAAGCACCTGCATTCCAGGGATATGTCATGAATGACTGGGCATCCTACATGTTATTTGAGCTTGATATTTCTCCAAAGAGTATACGAGCACAGTAGATCCAGGAATGGACCTTAGCCTAAGCTCAGTCCTCTGGTGAAAATTCATGTTGTACATGGGACATGAATGAACCATGATAAAAATTAATGTGAATGTTTTTAAAATTCACATGCCCAATTTACCCACATTATGTCATAATTGCACAATAAATGCCCTATTGTCTATTATTCTTTCTTTAAATTCATGTTCTGCATGTTTCTACCACTGACCATACTTTGATTTTTCGTGTCCTCCTCCAGACTCCCCGTCCTTGCAGTCCAGCTAGCTGTGGCAGGAGTTCTCCCGTCCTTCACTAGACCTAACTCTCACGGCAGTGCCCCTCCAACATGCCCTCACCCACTTCACGTGCCTTGTAATATCGGGGATTTCGCTCACGTTATTCACCTTATTAACTATAGTTTTGTTGTTTAGTTGTGCGTTTCCTAAAGCCCTTCATTTCTCTAGACATTTCCCCAAAAATCTCTGGGGCAAAGATGCACTCACATTTTATTACCTTTTTTGTTGTTATTTTTTTTGTTTTTTTTTGAGGTAGGGTCTTGCTCTAGCCCACGCTGATCTGAAATTCACTGTGAGGTTTCAGGCTAAACTCGAGCTCACGGCGATTCTCCTACCTCTGCCTCCCAAGGGATTAAAGGCGTGCGCCGCCGCGCCCGGCTCGGTTTTCTTACTTTCACCTCCTGGATTCCATCCACCTCCCGGGTCTGCTACTGCCGGTGCTTTCCACCATGATTTCACTTCACAGGATACATTCATTCACACCTGTTTAAAGTCACTTTAAATAATGATACTCTTGAAGAAAAATAGTGGTTATTAGGCATTGTGAAGGAGTTGAGGAAAAAGGGCAGTTGGATATTATCCATGCATGCTATATGCAAGTGTTTAAATATCACACTAATCCCAATTATATGTAATTACTATGCATTAATAAAATTTCATTCAAACACACCACTTTTAAAGATAGCATGCATGGGCTGGGGAGATAGCTTAGTGGTTAAGTGCTTGCCTGTGAAGCCTAAGGACCCTGGTTCAAGGCTCAATTCCCCAGTACCCATATAAGCCAGATGCACAAGGGGGCACATGCATCTGGAGTTCATTTGCAGTGGCTGGAGGCCCCTGGTACACCCATTCTTTCTCTCTCTCTCTCTCTCTCTCTCTCTCTCTCTGCCTCTTTCTCTGTCTGTCTGTTGCTAATAACTAAACAAAATTTTTTAAATTTAAAAAATAGCATGCATGACCTTTAAAACCAATAGTCAGCCAGGCATGGTGGCACATGCCTTTAATCCCAGCCCTCAGGAGGAAGAAGTAGGTGGATTGCTATGAGTTCAAGGCCAGCCTGAGACTACATAGGGAATTCCAGGTCAGCCTTGAGCGAGACCCTACCTTAAAAAACCAAAAAAAAAGGGGGGGGATAGTCTTTTTACTTACCCTATATTTTAATATTATTCAGTAAAAAAGGAATTCATTAGAAAATTTCAAACTTTGAAACAATGTATACAAACTGAAATACACAGATGAGTACTGAAGAATTAACTATAGAACACATAGCTTTTCAGTTGATGCAGGGTACCAAAGGGGAGGGAAAACATGGCTTTGGACTACAAAACTGGAAAGTACCAAGAATGCTTTCCGGGCATGCTTTTGTTGCTTTTCCTGAGCCCTCTGGGACATTGGTTTTAGACAGGCCGTTCATTAATCCTTCTCTCGGAGCTCCCTGGGAAAGAGCTCTCTATGGAGTGCTTCTAATATCTGACTGTTTATCTGCTTAATTGAGGTTTGGAGCAAATCTCTCTGTTGTCAGACTTGCCTTACACCTATCCAGGTTTCCAACACTACCCCTCTACATTACATTTAAATAAGATATAATTAAAAACACATGCATCAATTGTATGCAACTAGAGGAGAGCTAGCTTGAATAAATGATTCAATGAGTTCTTTGACTCTTACATCCTTAATTCTTAGAACAGGTCACATTACATTTAACTATTTATTGTCATAAAAATAGAAACAAAAGGCTGGAGAGATGGCTCCGCGGTTAAGGCACCTGCCTGCAAAGCTTAAGGACTTGGGTTCAGCTCCCAAGTACCCACGTAAAGCAAGATGCACAAAGTAGTGCATGCATCTAGAGTTCGTTTGCAGTGGCTAGAGACCCTGGCCTGCCCATTTTCCTGCTGTCTCTCTCTTTCAAATAAATAAACAAATAACTGAAGAAACTGAGATTAATCACAGAGAGGGGAAATAAAAGAAGACTTCCCCAGTGAAAAACATTCAAGTGATATTTAAGAACTTCAAAATGTTACTATTGGCTGGGCATGGTGGCTCATGCCCATAATCCTCAGAAAGCTAAGAGTTCATGAGTTCAAGACCAACCTGGTCTACCTAGTGAGTTGAGAACAGCTTAGGCTACAAAGTGAGACCACATCTTGAAAAAATTAATCTTTTATAATAAGCTGACCAAATAACTCTTCACACAGACATAGTACATATATATGTAGATATGTAACATTAATTAAGATATAACAAATTAATCAAAATAATGAATATATACGCGTGGTGGCAAATAACTCTAATCCCACACAGAGGCAGAGGTAGGAGGATATAGAGTTTGATACCCTGAGACTAAATAGTTAATTCCAGGTCAGCCTGGGCCAGAGTGAGACCCTACCTTGAAAAACCAAAAAAAAAAAAAAAAAAATTATGAATATATTATTTTTAAAACCAAATTCAGATATATTGAATAACAGGTAGGAGTGGAAAGGTTTCCCTTTGACAATGTCATCCGGTCCATAACTCTGTAAGCACCTATATCATATAGGTATGCATATTTCCACATTACACATGTGCCTGACATTTTCACCCTTCTATTATTCCATTCTCTATTTAAATGTATATTTCCTTTACCAAAAGGCAAAACACACACACACAAAATTACAGATCTAATTAACTTTATTGCTAACTCATGTATCGGCATTGCCTGTACCATTAAGAGTAGAATGAGAGCTCTGGTGGGACAGTGACAGGGCAGTGGGTTTTGTAAAGTAGAGACAAAAGTAGAATAGAAAAAGCTTCTTGGAGCCAGGCATGGTGGCACACACCTTCAACCTCAGCACTCAGAGGCAGAGGTAGAAGGATGGCTGTGAGTTCGAGGCCACCCTGACACTACATAGTGAATTTCAGGTCAGCCGGAGCTAGAGCAAGACCCTACCTCAAAAAACAAAACAGAAAGAAAGAGAAAGAAAGAAAGAAAGAAAGAAAGAAAGAAAGAAAGAAAGAAAGAAAGGAAGAAAGGAAGAAAGGGAAGGAGGGAGGGAAGGAGGGAGGGAGGGAAGAAGAAAGAAAAGGAAAGAGAAAGCTTCTTGGTTAATATCAGGTGAGCTCAAGGTGTATTTCTGGTAAAGGCTGAAGCAGAAGAGACAGACACTCCTCCTCTGCTGACTGAGGTGGACCAGAATCTCCTCAGGCCACCAGGTGTGTCTGGGGTTTAACTGCTTCCTGAAAGTGCAAGGATGATTGTGTGTCACGGAGCGTGAGTGACTACGTGTAAGGAGGATTGTGGGCACTGAACATTTTGGTTTAGTCTTGTTGGAACGAGGTGCAGGGGCTCCGTTCAGAACAACAGAACAGCCTCGCATGTACTTTAATAGTTTCTCACCTGTGTCATTCCTCTAGATTGAATCAAAAGTATTCACCTCTCTGGGCTGGAGGGATGGCTTAGCTGTTAAGGTGCTTGCCTGCAAAGCCAAAGGACCCAAGTTTGATTCCCCAAGACCCACATAAGCCAGCTGCACATGGTGGTGCATGCATCTGGAGTTTGTTTGCAGTGGCTGGAGGCCCTCGCATGCCATTCTCTTTCTCTCTCTCAAATAAATCAATAAAAATATTTTTTAAAAGTATACACCTTTCTATGGGTGGCCATTAGAGAGTAGAGGACAGTTGGTTTGGGGTGTGTCCCTAGTGCCTTCTAAAAGTGAGGCTTCCTGCCCTGTGCAGCCAGAAATCCCAGCTTCAGGAGGTGGCCATGTGCGTAGCTTCTCTCTCCCTTTCTCTCCGTCTCTTTTCCAGTAGAATCCCTTTTGATCATGATTCACATTTACATTTTCCTTATCATTAGTGGTGCAGAGCAATTTTTCACATACCTGTTGGCCATGTTCATGTCTTTTTCTTTTTGTTGTTGTTGTTTTTGTTTGTTTGTTTGTTTTTCGAGGTAGAGTCTCACCCTAGCACAGGCTGACCTGGAATTCACTCTGTATTCTCAGGGTGGCCTCGAACTCCTGGCAATTCTCCTACCTCTGCCTCCCAAGTGCTGGGATTAAAGGTGTGTGATACCACGCCTGGCATTATGTCTTTTGTTCAATGTGTATTTTGCTCAATCCCTCAACCCTAACCCTTAAACCTAACCCTAACCCTAAAACAAAACTCTAACCCTTAACCCTAACATGAACCCTAACCTTAACACTCCTGGTGCACTGTGTAAACCCAGCCTGACTCCTGGCAGCATTCTTCTTCTCCTCTCCCTCTCACTCAGACCCTTGGATTGGGCGAGCTCAGTGGCTCCGCCTGTGGAGACTAAGGATATCTGGCGAGGGCTAGTCCCTAGTGAATGCCCCAAATCCCTCTCTTAGCCCATTGGGTAATCCACCGGGAACTATATCTCTATTCTTCCCCCTCCCCTTTCCCAGGGAACTTTTCAAACCTAACCCATAACACCTAAACCCTAACCTGTAACCCCAAAACTCTAAGGCCTGACAAGCACTAAGCCCTAACAACCCTCAACCCCGAAAACGCACAACCCCTCAAACGTAACCACTAACCCAATAAACCTTCAACCCTAACCCCTCAACACCCCAATACTCAACCCATAAAAAGCTAAAACATAAGCCGGGCGTGGTGGCACACGCCTTTAATCCCAGCACTTGAGAGGCAGAGGTAGGAGGATTGCTAAGAGTTCGAGGCCACCCTGAGACTACATAGTTAATTCTAGGTCAGCCAGCCTGGACCAGAATGAGACCATACTTCGAAAAACAAAAAAAAAAAAAAAAAAAAAAAAAAAAAGCTAAAACATAACTCCCTAACACGATACCCCCAACCAATAACTCCCTAACCCCTAACCGCCAAACCCTAACTCCCTAACACTAACCCCCTAACCTTAATGCCATAATCCTATCCCCCTAACACTAACCCCCTAACCTTAACGCCATAATCCTTTCCCCCTAACCCTAACCTAATCCTACCCTAACCCTAACCCCAACCCATACCCCTAACCCTTCTGTTCTGTTCTCTTTAAGCTGATATGTCAACTGCCTGCCCCGCCTGGCTGCGCCTTGCCAAATGCACACATAGCATTAGCGAAGATTCCTTTCTAAATCTTCCCTTCCTTAATTGGTTTTTTACTACTTGGACATTTTACCTATAACCTTGACTATAAACACATGTTCTTTCAGCGGGGTAAACCTCCCGTAGGAGTTCATCTTGCGAGTTCACACAGTTACAAACTCTTGTCCAATAACGTGTCTCAGTGATGCTGTCCAAGGCAATTCCTTGTTTGAGTAACCAGTAGACTGTTGGACAGGTCCATGGGTCTGGATCAAGATATCCAGATATCGGGCTGGAGAGATGGCTCAGTGGTTAAGCGCTTGCCTGTGAAGCCTAAGGACCCCGGTTCGAGGCTCGATTCTCCAGGACCCACGTTAGCCAGAAGCACAAGGGGACACATGTATCTGGAGTTTGTTTGCAGTGGCTGGGGACCCTGTCGTGCCCGTTCTCTCTCTCTCTCTCTACCTGTCTATTTTCTGTATCTCTCTCTCTCAAATAAATAAATAATAAAATATTTTTTAAAAAAGATATCCAGATATCGCCTTTCTCTCTGATATACAGGGGTTAAACACTTCCAAGGGGAGTTCATGCACTTTAATCAATTGAAGGCATGCTGAGCCTCTGGCTTCCATGTCAGAAGGTGTGTCCCTGAGGCCTAAGTGCCCTTTGTCAACTGAAATAAGAGATGAGCTATCTCTCCATATCCTGTCACACCCAGGAATCCTCTCGTTTCTTTTAGGATTTTATGGGGGAAGAGAGAATGGATTTTATTGTTTCCATACTCAATGCCCTAGTTCCCTCTGACAGGATTAGTCCCAGGTATTTTCCAGTGGTTTGGCACAGGTTGGACTTTGAAACTTTATAGTCTCTAATTGCCAGGAAATTAAGACAGGTTTGGGGTGGAAGAGATGGCTCAGCAGTTAAGGCATTTGCCTGCAAAGCCTAATGATCCAGGTTCAGTTCCCCAGTACTACATAAAGCCAGATGCACAAAGTGGCACATGTGTCTGGAGTTCATTCGCAGTGGCAAGAGGCACTGGCACACCCATTCTCTTTCTTTCTATCTCTCCTCTCTTCTTTCTCTTGCTCGCTCTTTCTCTCCCTCCCTCCCTCCCCATGCAAATAAATGAATAAAATACAAAAGAAAGGTTTTGCTGCCCTCTCGTGGCATCTCCTCTGTAGGAGCCCAGAGAAGGTTGTCACCTACCTGGACTTGAAGATGAGACAATGTTTGCTCCAGTGAGGACTGGTGTCCAAGCTACCTGAGGAGCTGCATCGGAGATATCCTCAAAGAGATACTGAGAGTCAGAGTGCAGTGGAATGCAAAGAAAACCTCTTGAACTGGAAAAGGTCACACAGAGTGAGGCGACAGGCTCCGAAACACAAGCATCACGTGTTCTATTTCATATGATGGCCCTAGTTTTCAATTTCTAGAGCAGTGGCTATAAATCAGAGGATCTGTACAGACCAAACTGTACAGGTCAAAGTGGCAGGCTTTTTGGAGGGAGGATGGTAGCACACGTGGGACATGGAAGTAGAGATGAGTAAGTGTGGGAAGGAAATTTTTAAGCAGGATTTGGAGGGAGAATAAAGGAGAGTAAGGGTGGGGAGATGGATCAAAACTAAACATAAATGAATAAGTCCTATGTAAATCTACTTGGTAAGCCAATTATTTATATATATATTGGTTTTTTCATTTTTCAGTTTTTCAAGGTAGGGTCTCACTCTAGCCCAGGCTGACCTGGAATTCACTGTGTAGTCTCATGGTGATCCTCCTCCCTCTGCCTCCCAAATAAAAATTATATATATATATATATATATATATATATATATATATATATTTTTTTTTTTTTTTTGGTTTTTCAAGGTAGGGTCTTGCTCTAGCCCAGGCTGACCTGGAATTCACTATGTAGTCTCAGGGTGGCCTTGAACTCTCGGTGATCCTCCTACCTCTGCCTCCCAAGTGCTGGGATTAAAGGCATGCGCCACCACGCCCGGCTCTAAAATATATATTTAAAGTGTTTGAGAGAAGGTTCCCTATGTGAGTGAATAAAGCTGCTTCCAGAAGCCACGGGTTATTAAACATAAATTCCAGTACCTAGGGTAGGATACCTCCCAATGACTTGTTGGTAATGGAGGCTGTATAGGCTCCTAAAACAATATAAGTTACTGGCATTGATTTTGGTTGCCCACCAAAAGTAGATGGCAAATTTCTATTGCTGAAGACACCACACATGTTGGTTGCAGGATATAGAAAAACTAAGCTGTCCAGCGTGGTGGTGCACGCCTTTATCCCAGCACTGGGAGGCAGAGGTAGGAGGGATCGCCATGAGTTTGAGGCCACCCTGAGACTACACAGTGAATTCCAGGTCAGCCTGGGCTAGAGTGAGACCCTACCTCGAAAAAACAAAAAAAGGGGCTGGAGAGATTGCTTAGTGGTTAAGGCTCCTGCCTGCTAAGCCTAAGAATGCCAGTTCGATTCTCCAGGTCCCACACTTAGCCAGATATAAAGTGACACAAAGGCACAAGGCCACACTTGCCCACAAGGTGGCACCCATGTCTGGAGTTCGTTCACAGTGGCTGCGAGGCTGCTGGCATGCCGGTTCTCTCTCTCTCTCTCTCTCAAAAAAAGAAAAAAGAAAAAAAAAAACTCAAGCAGGAACTGGCTGGCTGGCTTTCCTCATACCAGAAGGTGCTGCAAGCTTCTGGGGGAGAAACTCCATCAACAGTTCCACCCAGCAGAGGACCTTGTGCATTTCACAACTGACCTTCCAGAGAAGATATGCCCATTGGTGCAATAGTGGCATGAATGTTAGGGAAGTAGCCAACTGATTTCTGATTGGATCTGAGGCCAACTCCACAGGAGAGATTTCATGCCTGGTGCTGAATGTAATACTGTGATTATACTAATTAAATAGCATATCTAGCTGCCTTCCAAATATCTGTATTTGTTTCCGTAGGTTAGTACTGCTTGAGGCCTTGACCACGGAAGTTCCATACTACAATGGGCAGTGGTTAATGCCGAAATGCATAGCTGGCAAAACTGCTGAAAATAAGTTACTACTGGATGCTCAGCTTCAAGAGGACCTGTAAACCACCCCTCTCCCTCTGAAGTTCAGAGAACCTCACAGAGAAAAGAGAGGGCAGAAAGAATGTAAGAACTGGAGGATGGGGAGAAGGGCTACGAAATGCTGTCTTCTGAATACAACATGAATTCCCAGCAGCTGTGGTTTCCTGAACAAGCTGAGCTGTCACTATTTAACCGTCAATGGGTGAAGGATACATGAGACCCTAGACCTCCTAGATTAGCTAATGGTAGCTGGTAGTTGCTGTGAAAGGGAGAGTCATGGTCATCAGTGGTGAAGCTGCTAGTAAGTTGACCATTCCACAGGAAATAGCCTTCCAGCCATGACCATGCAAGCAACCCTAATTTAATGTAATGGGTTTTTAAAAACAAAAATCATGAATAATAGGAAGGAAAAATAATGACATCAAATAGAAGAGAGACTAATTGGAAGGAAGAAAGGATTCAGTGGCAGAAGGATTTGGGAGAGTGGTGGGAGATTATGATCATGGTATATTATCTAAATGTACAAAAGTAAATAAAAATTTAAAAATTAATTTAAAAAAATTTAAGAGCCAGCCTTTAATCCCAGCACTTGGGAGGCAGAGGCAGGAGGATCACCGTGAGTTTGAGGCCACCCTGAGACTACGTAGTGAATTCCAGATCAGTCTCAGCTAGAGTGATACCCTACCTTGAAAAAATAAAAACAAATTTTAGCCGGGCGTGGTGGCGCACGTCTTTAATCCCAGCACTCGGGAGGCAGAGGTAGGAGGATCGCCTAGAGTTCAAGGCCACCCTGAGACTACATAGTGAATTCCAGGTCAGCCTGGACCAGAGTGAGACCCTACCTCAAAAAACTAAAAAAAATTAAAAATTTAAAAAAACAAATTTTAAAGACATGAAAGTAAGATGAGGATTGATGGGGAAGAAGGGTGTTAACAGGAAAAGGAGGAGAATGAAAGGATAATAGGAAGAATATCAAAATATATTAGATACATGTATGAAAATGTCAAAAATGAAAAACTAAAAATACAAAAATAATAAAATCCTCATGTTTTATTTGTTCAAAGTGGACATCACTTTGGAAATGACTGCCACACTCTCCTTGGCTGCTGAAGGTTCTTAATCTTTCTCCACTCTTTCATTTGGCTTTGTTTATTTTAGCTTTCATTCACCAAGATAGGAACCAGTTACATTTGGTTAGGAATTGGTGTTATCTGGATGAGATCTTCACCTTGATTATCACAGGCCAGTGCTTTCCAAAAGGAGACAGAGCGCTCAATGAATTAGGGACCCTTGCTGACAATAAATCCCAAGCTCGATTTACAATCACTGTAGTCAACAGACATCTTTGCAATCACTCTAAATCTTTGTTCGGAATTGTCTCTGGATGGGTGAGTAGTGCAAGGTCTTTAAATTGGCTAACAGAGTTTCATACCAGAATGTAAAAGGACTCAGTGAATTAGGGACTTGCACAAAGGATCAACTACAGATTTAAGGTTGCAGCTCAAGCCTGGAGTCTAGGGAACTGACAGACAGACCTGTCCATGCTGATACAAGAGATTCCGGGGACTAAAATGAGGCTTCAGGACTAGGGAGATGGCTCAGTGGTTAAAAGCACTTGCTTGAAAAGCCCAAGGGCCCTGGGTTCAGTTCCCTAGTACCCATGTAAAGCCAGATGCACAAAATGGTACATACACCTGAGGTTCATTTGCAGTGGCAAGAGGCCCTGGTACACCCATACATTCTCTTTTCTCTCTCTCTCTCTCTCTCTCTCTCTCTCTCTCTCTCTCTCTCTCCCTCACTCTCTCATTTCTTTCTCCCCCCCCGTGTCAAATAAATAAATAATTTTTATTTATTTATTTATTTTTGGTTTTTCAAGGTAGGGTTTCACTCTGGCCCAGTCTGACCTGGAATTCACTATGTAGTCTCAGGGTGGCCTTGAACTCACGGTGATTCTCCTATCTCTGCCTTCTGAGTGCCAGGATTAAAGGTGTGTGCCACCATGCCCGGCTCTAATAAATAATTTTTTAAATGAGGCTCCATGTGGAAGCAGAGGCTAATCTAATATGCCTAATTATAAAAGCCTCAGAGGAGTTCTTTAGAGATTGGGATAAATCTTTGACCTAATTACTAGTAAATTAAAGAGTGTGAGATTGGAAAACATTTTCCATTCAGCAAATCTGCATAAAAGTAAAGGAGCTCCTGGGGGAGAGTGGGAGTCTTCATTTGTTTGCAAATTGCTTAATAGGTTGGTTGGTTTTGTTTTTATATTCCAGAACGCTCTAGCGTATAATCTTACAATCTGAATGGAGGACTAGGGAGATGTCTCAGCAGTTAAAGGCACTTGATTGTAAAGCCTGATGGCCCCTGTTCAATTCCCCAGTACTCACATAAAGCTAGATGCACAAAGTGGCACATGTGCCTGGAATCTGTTTTCAGTGGCAAGAGGACCCAGTGTGCCCATACTCACTCACTGTCTGTTTGTCTGTCTCTCACAAATAAGTAAATAAAAATACTTTTAAAACCCTATGGCCTCCAACCCCTATACCACTTTGTCTCAGATTACTGAGAGAACACAGTGGTTTACTGTGTGTGGTAGTTTGAATAGATGGCCCCCAATATATGCAGTGTTTTATTAGTTTGTAGTTTGCATTTTGCAGCCATTTGGCTGGAGGCAGTGTCACTGGGCACATCTTAAGGTGTGATGGTGGGTTTAGGATTTCAATCTAAAGATATGCAAAGTGTGCCTAGCTGGAGTTCCGGAGGTGTGCTGTGCTGTGTGGCTTTTGGCTTGGCTCTCTCTGTGTTTGGTCCTGTGAAAGCAGGCCAGCTTCTTCTGCCATTGTGGAACTTCCCCTGGATCTATAAGCTTCAATAAATATCCCCTCCTCCGTAACTGTGCGTGGTCTGGAAGTTCATCTCAGCGAACCTGAAGCTGTCTGCTACACTGTGCTAGATCGTAAGGAAACTTTCTTTTTCATTCCTTTGCACCTCGAGTCCAACTACCTATTTGCCTTTGAGAGTAACACTAACTCCTTATAGTGATTTCAATGTGAAGTGTGCCCCCATAGACTCGTGTCTTTGAATACTTAATCCCCTGCTGCTGGTGGTGTTTGAGAAAGCTATAGCACCTTGGAGAGGTATTATAGCTGGGCCCCAATGTGCTTCTCCATGTCTGTCTGTCTGTCTGTCTGTCCTGCCTGCTGATCTGAGGATGTCATGCCTGTCTTCCAGCTCCTGTCCTGATTTCCCTTCCATGATGGATGGACTTCCCCTTGAAACTGTACACAGAAAATAAACCCTTTCCTTCCTCAAGCTGCTTCTAGTCAGGTTATTTTGTTCCAGCAATAAGAAACATAATCTATCCCTCCTCTAAAGATGACAAAGGTTAACCTGGCACGCCTCATGGGAGAAATCTGCCCATCCCACTGGTGTAGAGCCAATGCATGTAAGGGGAGTTGAACACTGGAGTCCCCTGAGCAGCTGTGTTGCTATTGACATCTGCTCTCCTGGCCTAAGCGCTTCTTCGTTTGTCACTCTCGTCTACCACAGCCCCAGGCTGGTAATGGTGACTTAAATCAGTCTACTTTGTGATGATGTCAGGCCTTTGTCATGTCCAGAACCCCACAGGGTTCTTTGTCTAGAGGCAACATTCTTTTGCTACTACTCCATTAAACATTTAGAAAGTATCGTTAAACTTAGCAGAAAGCACGCCTGTAATTCCCGCACTGTGGAGGCTCAGCCAGGGCTGTCATGAATCCCAGGTTGAAGTAAGGTCCTGAAAACAAGTCTGTAGCTTAGCAGACCAGCAACCTTAAAGTTAAAAATGTTACATCTGGGCTAGAGAGATGGCTTATCCATTAAGGCACTTGCCTCCAAAGCCTAAGGACCCAGGTTCTATTCTCCAGTGCCCACATAAGCCAGATGCACAAGGTGATGCATGTGTCTGGAGTTCATTTGCAGGGCTAGAGGCTCTCTATAATAAATAAAATAGGGGCTGGAGAGATGGCTTAGCAGTTAAGCCACATGCCTGCAAAGCCTAAGGACCCAGGTTCGATTCCCCAGGACCCATGTACACCAGATTCCCCAGGACCCATGTACAAGGTGGCGCATGCATCTGGAGTTCATTTGCAATGGCTAGAGGCCCTGGCACACCCATTCTCTCTCTATCACCTCTTTCTCTCTCTCTCTCTCTCTCTCTCTCAAATAAATAAATAAATAAAATATTTTAAATATATACACTAAAAAAATGTTACATCTGAACCCTATAGAAGAGCTTTCTCCTGATCTGTCCTAACCCACCTTTCTAATGCCCTGGAGACCTGTGAATCCAGTGTGTTTGGTAAAGGCACTGATTTATGCTTTTTTTTTTTTTTTTTTTTTTTGGTAGGGTTTCACTCTAACTCAGGCTGACCTGGAATTCACTATGTAGTCTCAGGCTGGCCTCAAACTCACAATGATCCTTCTACCTCTGCCTTCCAAGTGCTAGGATTAAAGGCGTGTGCCACCAAACTCGGCTGATTTATGACTTTTTGTTTTGTTTTCATGTTATTATGGGGTCCGGTGTTGCACAAGTAAGACCACTGACTCACGGAATGTGAGGCAAAGTTTTATTGAGTAAAAAAAGAAAGAAAAGAAAAAGAAGAAAGGCTGGTACATCAGGTCTACACCCAAAGTTTGGGATCTCAGCATGCAGCCCCGAAACGTTTGCAGGGTCAGCTTTTACTGGAAAAAACTACAAAACATTTATTGCAAAAACAGGACAGGAGTTAAGCCATAAATCACAACTCATATTCTTAGAAGACTATAGGGAAGAAAAAACAGAAGGAACTTGTGAACATGTCTGTGGATCAGTTACAGGAAGCACCTGGGGGGTGTGAGGTAGGCCTGTGACCAAGGGTCTCCAAATGTCCCGCTTATCTGCCCTTAAGGATTTTGTTCAACAATGCAGACCCAGGGTAATGCTATTCAGACGAGCAAAGCATCCTGTTTATCTACCATCCCCACCTGCTTAAGCAAGTGTTTCATTCCATTCTTTTATGAGTCACAAGGAGGTGACTTCTATTTTCTCTAAGCTTGTATAAAGAAATGTAGAGCAACGTAACATTTTGCTCTCTGTACAATGTAACCTCTTCAGTGTAACTTATCATTCAGGGCAACCAAATCCGTGTACCCAGCCAATCCATGGTCACTCATATTTGGCACAAAATAAACTCTTACACACTCTGGGGCCAAAGCACAGTTTTGTTTCTTGCATCACTCGGGCAGCTTCGCTGTGGTCCTTTGTCACCGTTAGAAACACAGTGATGGGAAGAGAGTAGGCACAGATTACTCCGAGAGCCCCCTTACAACTTGGCCTTGGTGACCAGGGTGGACAGCGGTCCCTGGCCGACTAGAAAAGTGGGATGCTAGCAGAAGACAGAGCCTGCCTAGGAAGGCCACTGCCTACAGCGGACGGGGATGGAAGCGAAGTCCCCACGGATTGTGCGATCACTAGTGACCAGACCACCCGGAACGTGCGCGGTCCTGTCCGAAACACTGATGGCGAGCTCGGGTCTTCCGCCTGTGCCTCTGTGGTCACGCGGCCAGGGAGGGAGACCCGGCTGGGGGCGGGACGCACTGCCGTAAGGGGGCGGGGAGCACTGTCGTAAGGGGGCGGAACGCACTGCCGTAAGGGGGCGGGACGCACTGTCGTAAGGGGGCGGGACGCACTGCCGTAAGGGGCGGCATGCACTACCGTAAGGGGGCGGGGAGCACTGTCGTAAAGGGCGGGACACACTGCCGTAAGGGGCGGGATGCACTACCGTAAGGGGGCGGGGAGCACTGTCGTAAAGGGCGGGATGCACTGCCGTAAGGGGCGGGATGCACTACCGTAAGGGGGCGGGGAGCACTGTCGTAAAGGGCGGGACACACTGCCGTAAGGGGCAGGACGCCCTGACGTAAGGGGGCGGAGCACGTCACGTTGCGTCGTGTCCGAGACCAACGCCCGGCGGGGGGCGCGCGGAACGTCGACGAGGGCTGGAGGTCGTGGTGCGGTGCGATGGAGCGCTACGCGGCCGCCGTGGAGGAGTCGGACGCGGCCCGGCAGCAGGAGCGTCACTACCAGCTGCTGTCGGCGCTGCAGAGCCTGGTCAAGGAGCTTCCCAGGTGTGCGGCCGGGGCGGAAGGGACGCGCGGGACCCGGGGCCCCGGTCGGCCCGCGCTCACCGCGCCCTCTGCCCGCAGCTCCTTCCAGCAGCGTCTTTCCTACACCACGCTCAGCGACTTGGCCCTGACGCTGCTCGACGGCACCGTGTTCGAGATCGTGCAGGGGCTGCTGGAGATCCAGCACCTCACCGAGAAGAGTTTGTACAACCAGCGCCTGCGGCTGCAGAACGAGCACCGAGGTGCGCGGGACCGCCCGGGGCACTGGACGTCCTGCTCCGTCCCCCTGCTGGGCGGGGCGTTCCCTCGCCCTAGCTGCTCTTGGTGGACCGGATCAAGCTGGAGAGCCTTCACTAGCGATTTTGGAGAATCGCGCCAGTTCGCTAGCATGCCATCTAGAAACTTCCTGCTTGAGCTTCCCTGTGTCCCTTCCCTTCTAGGCCATGATGGCCAAAGCAAGGGCTTTGTGCTTGCTCTGACCCCCTGGCAGACCTGTGTGGTGGCGGCCTTTGAACATAGATGCCCTACAGTGCATTTTCTTGTGGCCTACCAGCCAAACTCCCTGCTGAGGACACAGCTATTTGAAAAAATGCTGAGATACTCTACGTGGTATTGGGCATTGTTTTGTGATAGGAGTTTCTTTTCATCACACACTCTTTTCTTTCTCTAACCATTCCCATCAGAGCAGACCGTTTGCACACGTCCATGTATGCAGCACAGTCCATCGGGGACCAGGCGCTTTGCTTGGTAGGGGTGGATAGGCTCCGTTGGGAACAAGTGATTGTCCAGCATAGAACCTGTTGGCTCATAGTACAGACTTCCCTAGTCTGTACCCACCCTTCACCGTCCTATGCCTTCTGGGATGGGACTGCTCTATCCACCCTGAAGGGTGTCACCAAGGATCGTTCACAGCTGTACTGCTGGCAGACAGCAATCCATTAACTCTGCTCAGTGATGCCTCAAACACAGGCTCCTGCCAGCCACACTCTCCTGGCTACCTTGCCTCTCCTCCTGTAGGCCTTTTGCTCTGAAATACTTCTGTAGCTCAGCAAGTACTGTGCCATCTGAGTGCAAAGGCCCCCTGTCACAGGCTCCCATTACCTCTCCCAGCCCTGGGTGTCCTGAGTCTAGAATTCGTCTCCAGGCCCATCAGCATAATCTGCCTGACCTGCACCACCCTGCACTTTCTGGTGCACCCTGTAGATGTCCTTGCAGGGACTGAAGCTTGCCCCTCCCAGTTGCCCAGGGCAAAGCTTCTAGCAGGAGGGATTCTTGGGCTGGGTACTCCATTTTCCCCTTTGGCCTGGCTCTTCCCTGTACCACCTCCTCACCCTTGGGCTGCACCTCTTCCCAATTCCTGTTGCTGATAGCTCTCATCCCCCATCCCACACCCAGTACTCAGGCAAGCTCTGAGGCAGAAGCATCTGGAAGCCCAGCAGTCCTGCCGGCCCCACAACCTGCCTGTGCTCCAGGCAGCTCAGCAGCGGGAACTGCAGGTAGGGAATAAAGTGGGATGACCGGGCTTTGCTCCTTAGAGGTGTACATCTGGCTCAGCAGAGGGGCTCAGTGGCTTGGGTTGATGGGCTACTGGAGACATACTAGTCCCAGCACACAGCTTCTCTCTCTGTGTGTGTGTGTGTGTGTGTGTGTGTACACACGCGCACACATGCACGCGCCAGGGCTGAGAGGGGAGTGATAGCCCAAACCTTGCTCCCCCAAACAGCACCTCTTCGTGCACTAGCGCTTGCAGAGCAGGTGATGGGTAGCACCCCAGTGGTCTTCGGCAATCAGGAAGGGGCACTTCTTTCTCGGAAGCTCAGGGTCAGCTGGAGACCCAACATAACCAGGGAGCTCTAGGGAATGGGGAGGAGGGTGGTGGCCCCAGCTGGAGCTGTTTTGGAGCTTCTTGGAACCCCCTACATGGTTTGATGAGGCTCAGAAGGGAGAGACATGGATGTGGAGGGAGGCCATGGTCCTGAGGCCAAAGCCACTGAGGATGAGCAAGGTAGCCAGGAGAAATGAAAAGGCAGGAACCTATGTTTGATGCATCACCTGGCAGAGGGCCAAGCTGGAACAACCCTCACTCTGAGTTATGGCAGGCAGTTGAGCATCGGATCCGGGAGGAGCAGCAAGCGATGGACCGCAAGATCGTCCTGGAGCTGGACCGGAAGGTGGCTGACCAGCAGAGCACACTTGAAAAGGCAGGAGTGGCTGGCTTCTATGTGACCACCCACCCACAGGTCAGTACCTAAACCAGTCCTGCCACATCCTGTGTCCCTGGCCCCTGGGGGTCCAGTTCTATCTGGAGGGGTTTGGTTTGTTTTTTTAATTTTGACAGTTTGGAGGCATAGGCTAGCCTTGAACTGGAGATCCTCTTGAGCGCTGGGATTATGGGCGCTGGCTACCACTCCATTTAGAGTTATTTTATTTTTTTATTTTTCAAGGTAGGGTTTCATTCTAGCTCAGGCTAATCTGGAATTCACTATGTAGTCTCAGGGTGGCTTCAAACTCAGAAATCCTCCTACCTCTGCTTCCCAAGTGCTGGGATTAAAGGCATGTGCCATCACACCCAGCTTAGAGTTGTTTTTTTAAATATTTATTTGACAGAGAAAGGGGGGCAGAAAGAGAGCGACAATGGACGCTCCAGGGCCTCCAGCCACTGCAAACTAACTCCACATGCGTGCGCCCCTTGTGCATCTGGCTAACGTGGGTTCTGGAGATCAGACCTGGGTCCCTTGGCTTTGCGGGCAAACACCTTAACAGCTAAGCCGTCCCTCCAGCCCCATTCAGAGTTTTAACACGGGCCCCTAGTGAAGCCCAGAATCAGTGGTAGACAAATGAGATGGAAGTGAAGTCCCAGGAAGGGCACCAAGGCCAGTCCTACTGCCCATGGTAGAGACAGCTGGCTATGAAATACTACCCATCTGTCCCTACCCTGCTGCATGCTACTCTGAGTGTACCAATCAGACTGTGGACCCCAACAGACTCCAAGGCCCAGATTCTCTCCTTTCTAACAGGCCACAGCCAATTCCTACAAGAAAGTCAGTCCCTTGGCATCATTGCCAAGCATCCACTTAAGCCTCAGTATTCACCTATAGGCCAAAGCAAGAGGGCACCTTGTGTCATTCTGGCCCTCACAGGATCCCTTCTGCATGCCAGGAGCTGACGCTGCAAATGAACCTGTTGGAACTCATCCGGAAGCTGCAGCAGAGGGGCTGCCAAGCGGGGAAGGCAGCCCTGTGACCAGGTGCGGTTCCTGCTGGCCAGAAATGCACCCTTGTCCACGTGTTGCCAGAAAGCTGCAGGGAGCCACCGACTCTCCAGCTGGCAGGTGTCTTTTTGAAGGGAGACCAGGAGGACCCTGGGTACACCTGTCACTCATCTTTGGGATTTCTTTTGTCCAAACACTAGAATGGTGTCCTGAAGGAGGTCCTGCCTGCCTGCTCATGGCCCTATGCCTGGGCTAGACTGTTGGTTCTAGCACCTTCCCGTTCTGAACACACCCTTCCCTCCCTTCTGCCCCAGGCTTGTTTGGGCCCCAGCCCTTCTGGCAGGTGCAGCTTCTGAGTGAAAGGGACTCCCAAGCCCAAGCCCTGGATAGCCCAGAGAAACGCACAGGCACGTGGTTCACATGTCTGTGCTGTCTACAAGACAGAGCCCATGCAGGGTCCTTTCCTAGTAGCTCTGGCCATGTTGGAGCTAGCCAAGTGGCAGCCACCACACAGCAGAGGCCTCAAGTAGGGGCCCCATTCTGTCATTGCCATCTATACAGGCCCCTACACAGTCCCCAGAGCACAAGAAGTGACCCCCACACACAGACACACTGCTCTGTGTGGTGTCAGAAAGCGTGGGAGGAAACAGGATACCCGGCAGAGTTCTCAGGACAGCGTCGCAGCAGCAGGATCCTGGTGGACCACAGAGGGGTCAGGGGAGCAGGGCCTCCGATCTGTGTGCTGTCTGCACGCACCATGGCTTCTGGGTTGTAGAAGGGCAGGTGGCTGGTGTCACTTAGGCTACTTGGAGGGTTTGCCCCTCTCTTCCTGGGGGGACCTGGGAGAGCGTTCCATTCCCATCTGTGACACCCTGCTTCCTAGAGCTGACTCCATGTGCAGGCACCAGGAGAGACGTGAAGGCTCTCAGTTGCAGAATGGTGATTTATTGACCAGGCAGACATCCCAGCCAGAACCCTGCCCATCAACAGTCCTTGGCAGAACCCTAACAGAAGGCCATACTTCTGGACCAGGACCACTGGGACTGCAGAGGTAGACAGTGACTCATTCATTGGACAGTTCCGAGAGGCCCAGCCTGAGTACCTGCTCCTATGGGGGGGGTCCCTGAGGGTGGCCCTCCAGCCCCACCCAAGTCCCTGCCCAATGTGAGGCCCTAAGAAGTAGCAGGGTGAGTGACACAGGCATGGGTGAGGGTCGGGCTTTGGATGCTAGGCTGGGTAGTGGAAGAGGCAGCCAGTGCGCAGCCGCCGCCACAGCTCCTGCCACAGCAGCTGCCGCTCGCGCTGAGCGCCCTTCACAACGCCGCTGTTCTCCAGGGCACGGCGGGACAGGTAGGGCAGAACCTCCATCACAGGGCCGTAGGGCATGTACTTGTACACGGGAAAGCCTGCCTGGCCTGTGCACACGGGAGTGGCTGTAAGTGCCCACATCCACCAGGGCAACCCCCCACCACCCTGCCCAAGGAAACCCAGTTCACCCAGTGGGAAGCTAATTTGGTCACACATGCCCAGCAGCTGTCCGAAGCACACCTGGCCATCAGCAGGATGCAGGCCTAGCTCCTCCATCCTGTGAATGGGGGTCCAGGCAGGTGAGGGCCAGCCCCAGGATGTACAGGGCCCCTATCTAGCTACAAGCCCTTTGTTCCCACCCCTCCGTGAGCCTCCTGCACTTGAACCTCTGCACCCTGCAGGGTGAGGTTCTCTTTGACCCCGACCAGGTCTTTCTATTAGGACTCCCCTGAGCTGCCCCCAAGAAACACCTTGGCCAGCATAGCAGAGCTCGTCTTGGCCCTCCCTTTCCCTTTCCCAATCTACCTCCCTCCAGGGATCCCTGTAACCCTCTGGTAATTGACTCTGGTGACTGGTACCCAACCCCGCCTCATCCTCCCCTTTCTGGCTGCTACTCCATACAGTGTGCACACAGCCTCCAGCAGCCTGCCTTACAAGGTGCTTGTTTGAGTAGAAATGTGTTCCAACGGTCTCATATGTACATGCAGGATATTGGAGAGTCCCCCAGAATGTACCCCTCCCATGAACAGACTTGTACATGCTAAGCAAGTGCTGCACTGTTGATCCTAAGAGGTTACTGAAATTAATTTTTAACCTGGATATTATAGATTTTTAAACTACAGCTGTGGCTCAGATTTTTGTTTGTTTGTTTTGTTTTGCATGGTAGGGTCTCACTCTCGCTTAGGCTGACCTGTAGTCTCAGAGAGGCCTCGAACTCATGGCGATCTTCCTGTAAGTGCCTTAACTGCTAAGCCATCTTTCCATCCCTTTTTTTAAAATTCATTTATTATTTGCAAGCAGAGAGAGAATGGCACCCAGCCACTGCAAATGAACTCCAGATGCATGCACCACTTTGTGCATCTGACCTTACGTGGGTACTGGCGAATTGAAACTGGGTCCTTTGGCTTTGCAGGCAAGCGCCTTAACCATTGAACCATCTCTCCATCCCTCAGATTATACTTCTATTCGCACTGCTCGGGTATTAGAGGTGGAGGGCCATTGTCCAGTACCTGACCAGCTCCTTTAAATGTCTCCCTGGTGATGGATGATTCCCATGTTTCATCTCTAGCTTCCTATGTCCAAGTACCAGACCCAGCATATCCTCACCTGCATTTGGGGTCCTCTTCCCACCACCCTGTTCATGAGAGTGCCTGGGCTTCTCCTCCCCCCCACCTGTTTTCATCACCATCTCAGGGTCCCCAGCGCTGACCCGCCCCAGGCTCCCTGGAGTGCCAGGGACTTTGCGGGAGGTTTATCTTCAGGCCCTTCCCTCTTCCCCTGCGCTGGGCTCCAGTGTCTAGGTCTCAGCTGTGAGAGGTGTGCAGAGATGCTGCTGACACCTCCCTGGCGGGTGTCCCTTGCCTCTGTTGCATAATTGTGATCAGGGTGCCCTGTGATTTCAGGCTAAGAAAAATACCATGAACAAAGGATGGGTTTTGAGGTCACTGACTAACTTTAGAGCCAGCTGTCAAAAGTCTCCAGGCAGTGCCTGGTTATGTCCCTGGCCCACTATTCAGTCCTGTGACATCACTGCTCCTTTAGGAAACCCCACTGGGAGTCCTAGGACAGACAGTGTGGGGCTGACCCATTGTGCAGTAGAGCCCCAGAATGGCTTCCAGGAGGCTGAGGACCAGCAAAGCCACCTCCCACCAGGATTCTGTGTCCAAACTCCTGAAACATGAAGCTGGAGGCAGTCATTGGAACCCTGGTTCTGGGGCTTCTGGGACAACAATATAAGAAGTGAAACTATGTGAAAGTACTGGACTTCCCTCATTTCCAGAATTCTACCAGAGCTGTGCTCCATGAGACAAACATTTATAAAAAACCAGACTACATCAAATTCTACTGCAGTTTGAATGGTAAGGAAGCTTTATAAACAAAACAGCACCCCAGCAAGGCCTCTCGAGGGGCAGAGACCTAACACCAAGTCTGTGCCTTTCAGTGAGCCATTTCAATCACCGAATAAAGTTTACTTTTCAGATTTTAAAAGTTAAATATTAATTTTAAAAACTAATGTAAGTGTAAATAGCCTTATTACTCCTGAAGGGCAACAATAAGAATGCCAGCCAAGTCTGGGGTCTTTGGGGAGCTAACAGCTGTGCTAGCTCATCCCAGGGATGTTACCCCTGAAACACCCAGTGGCACCCAACAGGTTGCTGTGCATTTTCTGAGCCCTGGGTCAGGACCAGCCTGCCTCAGCCACAGAGTCCTCCACCTCGGCCAACAGCACTTACCTGTGCAGTGTGAAACGCACTGTATCCTCATTATGGGAGGCCACCATCACCTCAGCCTTGGGGCTGTGCTTCAGCTCCTCCAGGACATAGCTGAGGCATCTGGGGACAGGGACAGTGCCATGTAAGTGTGGCCTCAGGCCCACCACCACTGGCACCTCCTGTGGCAAGGATTTTCATTTCTAGGAACATGAGCCACCTGTGCCCAGACACAGCCTCTGGCCGCACGTATTGTAGCCAGACAGGATGTTCAGTGAACTTACAACAACCAGAAAAGACCACCGAGCCTGGACATTTAATCTTGGTGGCCTTTGCTGGCAACTAGCAGTACCGCTGTCACTAATACAGGAGCTGGGAGTGTTGAGTAAAAAGCCAAGGGGCATGGGACCAAGTGTACAGTGTAAATATTGATGGGGCAGACATGCATGGTATTGCCCAAGTATGCAGCAGGCTCCTGGAAATGGATGTGGCAGGGAGGTGGAGCCTAAGATAACAGGGTCTCAGGTTTGCAAAAAAACCATGAGCAGCCTCTGGAAGGAAAAGAAGGAAGCTGGGCTGTTTGTGATGAATTAAAAATCCCCACCACAAAGAGCAGAAAGTGTGGGTGACCACTGTGTGAGCTGGAGAACAAACTGGGCAAGCTGGCCACGTGAGAGAAGCCAGGCATCCCGAGCACATTTTCTTTATGAGACAGGGTTTCACGTGCCCAAGGCTGTCCTCAAACACCCAGCGTAGCCAGGGATAACCATGCACTTCTGAATCTCTTGCCCCTTCCTCCCAAGTGCTACGATCACAAGCAGGTGCCTCCACAGCCAGTTTATTTGGTGCTGGGTATCAAACCCAGGGCCTGGTGCATACTGGGCAGGCATTCTACCAACTGAGCTACGTCTTAGGTTAAGTCAACAGGAGCTGGCTGAGGGGATCAAGGCTAGTTTTGCATAGTAGACTTCTCCATATTTAAAAGAGAAAATGTCTTTGAAAAAAAATGACACAAGCAAAAGAAAGGGTTCGTTTGCCCTCCTGACACACCCGCACTGCAGGGATTTGACTGAATGGGGCCCGCTCATACTAAGTACCTCCCGGAGGTCCACTCCCCACCCAGGTGGGCACAAAAGTTCAAGAGGCCTGCTTACCTGTGGTACATAGCATTGGTGGCCTCATACGTAGGGTTGATGGGGTCTTCATAGCCGATCTTCACGGCGCGGGCACGTTCCTGAGCCATGTATGCACCACGAACCAGCTTGGCCCCAAAACACCAGCCCTCGCGGCGAGCCCGCTCCACATCCAGGGTCACATTGTCATAGGCATCCTGTAGGGCCAGAGATCCCTGCTGGTGGCACTTCCTGGTTCACTAACGTGACCCAGTGGAGCACTCAGGCCTGGAAGCAGCTACCTGAAGGACTTGCCACACACAGAGTCTGGGAGGTAGATGTGGGTTAGCTGGGCCGTTGACTTCTGCCCCCAAAAAGGAGTGACAGTGAGACCACCTGCAGCCTCCTATGCGTGCCTGGGATTGCCCTGGGCAACATGGGGTCAGCCTAGGTGCCTGGCATCACTGTGTATTTTGGAGTCACCTTGGCCAACAGAGGATCAGAGTTCATGCTGGAGCCACTGGCCTGGAATGCTCCCCCAACACATACACCACGTCCCCTCAGCGCCTGACTTGTCCCTATGTGCTCTGGGCCTGCACAGATCCCCAGCAATTCAGCAACCTCTGGATGGAAAGCTGTATTTGGAGATCCTTTGGGCTCCTGGAGCTTCCTCCCCAATCTTGAGTAAGTCCTCCAGGGAGAAGCCCAGAGCTTTTTTGAGATTCTTAAAGAGAGTTCTGAGATAAAAACGGACAGAGAGAAATGGTCATCCATGAAGCCTTCAAAATGTGGGTGTTTAAGCCCATCTGAAAGAGTTTCACCACACACTCCTGTCCAGTTCCTACGCCCAGCAGGGCAGCAAGGGTCAGAGTGAAGCCTTGTTCCCCTCTGTGGTAGCTACTGCAGCCTCAGCGTCCCATGCAGGGCCAGACACGGCCCAGGGTTAGCAGCCGACTCCTTCCTCTACCTGTCCCACTGCCCCTGGCATCTGTGCACACAGCAGTACCAGGCAGATAGTGCAGGGCTCCACAGTACCCACGGCGCCCTACAAGGCTGCACCACAGAAGATGTGCAGCCAGTTCCTAAAGGCTGGCACCCGTACCTTGAGGTAGCACTGGTACGTGTTGAAGATGAGGGGCTTGTCCACGTTGAACCTGCGCTGCATTTCCAGGGCCAGGCGGCTGATGGCCGGCTGGAAGTAGGACTGCTCGGCGTCTATCATCAGCCGCACGCCTGCCTCCCTGGCTTTCTGAGAAGCACAGGAGAGAGGGGCTATGGCCTCCCTCCCTCCGCTCAGGTCTGGGAGCCACGGGTGCCCTGCACCCCATTCCCACGTAAGACTGCTCATACTTTGGCCAGGACATCCATCCTCTGCAGCATTCTTGTCATCTGCTGCTCCTCCTCTTCGGTGAACCGGGATAGCAGGGGCTCCAGCTGTCCTGTCTGGGAGTGCAGCAGTGGTCAAGCCACTGGAGTCCAGAAGCCTCCACCTTGAGGCTAGAGTTAACCCTCTCAACAGTGCCATTCTTGGTACCCCCAGTACCCTCTTACTTCCCTCATGTTAGAGACAGAGGGCCACTTGGGCCTGGCAGCACCCTAGTGCCTATCCCAGGTCCAGGGAGGCTGCCTGTGAGTTCTTTGCCCATGGCTGACTAGACGCAGTGATGAGGTGCCCTGAACTGTGTGGCCGACAAGCTCATTGTCTTATAAGTGAATGAGTAAGGTGCCCGTGGTAATGACATCAGGCTCACGTCTGTTCTCCAAGATGCTTGCTTCCACGGCTTGCTAGGACACTCAGAGGGTCCTATCACTGGGGAGGGGTGACTACCCCTATACAAGGCACCATAAATGAGCCTTGATCCCCAATCACCCAGGGGGCTCTAACTGGAACAGAAAGGGACTCCAAAGAACACCCATGGCTACGTGTATGTGGGATAGCCACAGGGGTACAAGCCAACCTGCAGCAGGGGCATCGAGATGGGGCCTTCAAGGATCCAAGCGGGTCCGTAGGAGACTGCTGACTAGAGGTGGCAGGGCACACCCTAGAGAGACACGCAGCTTTGGGCCTCCCTCTCACCTGCCCCAAAGCTCAGGGTTCTGGAGCACTAACAAGCCGTCCCTCCACTGACCGCAACAGCCTCACCTCCCTGGGCATCAATTTAATGATGGGTGACCCTGGAGTAGAGCTGCACTGAACATACTGTATCCTGAGGCTCAAAGATAACGGACCAACGTCTGGGGCTAAGCCCCAGTCTGTAGGGTTGGGAGTGCCATGGAAGAAATGACTGCAGGACGTGTTCCCAAGCTGCTGATCCTGCCCTCCTCAGATCCCACGGCAGGTAAAGCTCCATGCTGAATACAGGCTGGGCTAGCAACTCACTCTGCCAAATTGAATTTTGTGTGACTTCTGAGGCCTGGCTGCAAAAGATCAACACGGTTTCTCCCCGGCCCTTGTCCCAAGGACCACACGCCTGGGAACCTAGCCTCCATGTTGGGAAGCCCACAGCTAGCATCAGCTTCAAGAAATGTGAATGAAGCTGGGTGTGGTGGCGCACGCCTTTAATCCCAGCACTTGGGAGGCAGAGGTAGAGGATCGCTGTGAGTTCAAGGCCACCCTGAGACTACAGAGTGAGTTCCAGGTCAGCCTGGGCTAGAGTAAGACCCTACCTCGAAAAACCAAAAAGAAAAAGAAAAATATATATATATGAGTGAGGTACTTCCATGGTCATCTGGCCCTGCCATCTCTGAACACAAATGTGTGGAGACCCCAAATGAGGGCTGCCAGGCCAGGCTCTGTCAACGCCAAATCGTGAGAAAGAATAAAATGATTGCTGCCGTTCCAACTACCAATGCTTGGGGTGACCTGACACACAAGATTACATGAGCTTGGGAAGGCCTCTGCTTAACATGTTTTCCTTGTATGCCTCAAGGGTCCACGTGGGCCTCTGTCCCCTGAACATCTTAGACATTGTTTGTCTTCTCCCAAGTGGGGCCAAAAAGAATGGCAATCTCAGTTATACCGAATCCCCCGATGGGCAGAAGACAGAAGGCGAGCTGACTTCCCTCCCTCCAGAGCATAGAAGGAGGCATTACCTGCACATTGGGGACCACGAGGTGCTTGGAGAGCCGGGTCCGGCTGTCGATGAGGCTGTTCCAGTCCAGCAGGTCCACCGTGCTGAAGGATGGAGCACGTCAGCAGTGCAGGCAGCAGGCGACCTCTTGGTCCAGCCACCCAGTTTCTCCCACCGGTACTAGGGTTGATTGGGGGTTCCCAGTCCCCAAAAGACCACTCTCGAGCCTTACCCCCATGAAACCCACCTCGGTATTCAGTTTTAAGAGGCAAAATATGAATGCTGTTCTTCATTTTTTTAAAAAAAAGATAAAACCAAAACATGAATATTTTTACATTGGAGTGGCAGCTTTAGAAACATAAAGCATGAACAGAATGCTGCAGCCAGGCCAGGCTCAGGAAAGAGACGCAGGTGGGTAGCGAGGCAGATGTGACTGCGAAGGGCTAGGAAAACGTCACTGTACAGAGCCGAACAGGGCCGTGTACAAAACCCAATGTACCAGCTGAGCCAGCTCCTGGTTTGATCAGGGGTCCAAGTGACCTCGGTCCCAGTCTCTGGCACTGAGGATGGGGCATAGGGCTCTGCTCTTGCATTGCCAGTATGGCTCTCAGAAAAGGCTGTATGTGACATCCTTGCTTGGGGATCCAGGGAATTCTCTAAGAAAGCCTGTATCCATGCCGCCCCAGTCCCAGGGACTCCAAACTCCCTGTCAACTCCTTTTCAACACCTCCCAGGTAAGCAGTTCTTGCAACACTGTCACCATGACCCACCCACCGCTTCTTTCGGGAAGTGACCCACGGGGCTCAGCTAAGCCATGGCGCTCACATAGAACGGATGTGTCCCTCTGCCCTGGCTCTTACCCAGACACTCCCAGGGTCTCGGGTGTGAACCACTCCTCAATCTCAGCCCTGGATGCGATACCCATCTTCACGATGCTCTCCTTGAGAGGGTAGAAGGCAGAGTCGGGGGCTATCGTTTTCAAGCCTAAACCACTGACGTATAATTCCTCCCACCACCACCCCTGACCGTGGGTCGGTGGTGCTGTGTGACTTGATCACATCATCAGCAAGAACGGGATTCGTTACAGGCCACTGCTTCCGTTCCCACCTGGCTATGGTGCCCTTTCCATCTGCTCAGCTTCCCTCATCCACTTCCTGAAGGTCAGCCCCCAACCCTCTCACCATACTTCTGTCTGCGTAGGCAGTGGAGCCATTCAGAGTCCTCCCACTACCGCTGTTCCTCCTCCCCACTCACCTAGCAGGTGCAGGTGTGGAATGGACTACATCTCAGAACAGCACGTGGACTACTGCATGGTGCCTGCCCCTCACGCTCACACTGGGGAAGGGCGACCTACCTGCAGTGCCACCACCTCCAGTTTTGTGTCCATGGCAGATCGCCCAGCCTGACCCTGCTCTGCAGCCATTTGGTGAAAGAACCTTCTCCATCTGGTCAGCACGTCTGAGAACTGCAGCTGCAAATGCAGGCCTGAGCCCCTTCCAGGCACACAACCCCTAGGACCCCTTCTATGGCCCCAGATCATAGCCACCAAGGTCGGGACACATTTACTGCCAGTCAGTGCCTAAGCAGCCCAAAGTCCTGGAAAGCCTCTGCAGACAAAAGGTGCCCCCACTTACCAGAAACTGTGGTCTCCCCAGCGCGGTGAGCTTAATGGCAGCAAAACCATCGTCACTTGTTCCGCCTGTCAAAGGTCAAAGAAAGAGCCGTGAGGGTCCGTAGGGAGGAGAGTGCCTAGGAAGGAGAGAACCAGGTGTACCTATGGCTCCCTGCTCCCCCAAACCAGCTTGGTAGCCAGCTTCTAACCAGTTCCCTAAAAATCCTTGCACATGGCTGCTACAGAGCCCCAACCACCAAGGTGAGGAGTGATGAGGCGGTGTTAGTACAGCAGGAAGGCGAAGGAGCAAAGGAGCCCCGTGCGTTGCTGGGCATGCCTGATGATCCCCCTGCCTGTTTCCGCCCCATGCTGTCAGTACTACAAGATACCCACCCATGGATCCCAGAACAGAAATACTAAGTGGAGCAGGGGCCAGGGCACATACCTTGTCTTCTACCAGGCAGAGTTGGCAGGGGACAAGCACTACCACTCATCAAAATGCCAGTGTGCCAGCCTTTGTGAGCCATCCTGGCCCATGAGACAGCTGCTTCCTAGTGCCCTCCCTCCAGGAACTTAAAAGCATTCAAAAGGGGTGAGTCCCACTGCCACTCATGGAAGGACTGTTGGGGACCCTGGGGCTCAGAGACCTCAGAGCTTAACTCACTTCTCACCCCCAACCTTCCACAGATTGTAACAGGGAAGGATTTTCTATCATGGAGGATGGAGCTTCATGAATGAAGCCTAGACTCCAGGGCTGGGAATTCTAGCATTCCACATCAGGATACTGTGCACAGGAGGACAGAAGCATGGGCAGAGCAGAAGACGCCCTCCAGGAGCTGCCAGGACCTTTGGGAAGCGGCTAGATGCAGCATAGTCCCCAAGGGGCCTGATCCCAGCCCTTCACTCCAGCCCAACTTTCTCCACCTGCCCAGGCAGCCAGCCAAGGGTGGGGCCCCACCTGAGGCCTCAATACAGCGCAGGAAGGTCTCCATGTAGTTATCACACTTGGCTTCATTGGCATAGAAGTAGGTGCGGGCACTGATGACACCATCTCTGCGGTCTCCAAAGGCTGCGTGGGCCTGGTACTGCTTCTCCCTCTTATTCATGACTGGGCAGGTGGACACACAGTGGACCCACATGCCATCCTATCTCACAGACACAAGCCAACACCCCCGGTCCCTCCACCCTCAGGAAGGATGCCAAACATGCTGTGATGAGCACCCTGCATCTGCCCTCCTCCTGGCAGCCATGAGCCCCTTCCCGAGCTGTCCCTCCCACCTGAGTACATGGTCCTGTGAGTAAACTTCATCATGGGGCACACTAGGCCTGGAAGGCACAGCCTCCATCACAGACACATGGGCTGTACCCGAGGGCCGAGGGAACCTGGGAAGTCTATGAGAACGAGGTAGGCCCTCTGTCTCGCCAGTGTGTTCTCATGTAAGTGAGAGCACACAGAGCAAAGCCCAGAGCAGTGGGCATGGGCAGCAGTCTCTGGCCTTTTTCCCAAGGCTGACATGGGCCCTGAACCCAGCCGTCTCCTGGACTCCCAAGGTTGCATTTGTTCGTGAGCTTACCGCTGCCTTCCTTCTCTGCTTCAGAAGTGCATGATCTGCAGGGAGGACAGAGACAAAGGTCATTCATACCGCCTGAACTGCAGACGACTAGAGGAAGAGGGAGAGGCAGCTGAAGCTGAGCATTGAGCCTGACCATGAACCTGACCCCAGGCTTGGCCTGATCATGTGGGCCAGGGCAGGGCAGCAGCCTGTGGGGTCCACAGGCCCCAGATCTTCAAGAACCTCTAGCTTCCTGTGAGCGGGACCCTCACTAACGAGGCAAAGCAAAGCACAGGGCGTGGTGCCCACTAGACACGACCACAAGGAAGCACTGCTTGCTTCCAGGAAAGAGGACAAAGTCAGGCCAGGCCAAATGGAACAAGGGCGAGAAGCCGCCCCATGCCTGCAGTGACGCCCCACACTGGTCTGCCTCAACATCTAGGGTCACCAGGCTCCTCTAAGGACTGGCACCTACATAGCCCTCCAGACCCCACCCCTTGTTTCATTCAATGAACCTTGCGCTTATTTTCCAAGAAGCAACGCAGAAATTTTCTTTGAAGATGCAAAAGAGATCTTCATATGCCCTAGTTGAAAACTTTGCCAGCCCCCTTAGGACAGGTCACTGGGCTGGTCTCCAAGGAAAGAACAGGAATTCTGCCCCCACATCCCTCAGGGCAAGGAGGAATAACAGGTCCCAGTTCACTATAGCATCAAGATCTGACACATCAAGGGCTTTTCCAGGGTAGCTTTTTTTTTTCTTTTTTGGTACGTATGTATGCATGTCTACAAATGGGATACACGTGTGTGCAGATATGCACACCCTGGGAGCACACATGCAGAAGCCAGAGGAAGATGGTGTTCTCTTTTGCTCTCCCACCTTTATTCCCTAACACGGAATCTCTCATTGAGCCTGGAGTTCCCAACTGTTTGCTTGGATTCCCTGACCAGGGGCCTCGGGGGCTTCCTGTCTCCACCCTCCTCGGTGGTGGGCTTACAGACACGTGCAGCTAGGCCGGGCTTTACATGTGGGTGCTAGGGATCAAACTTACCAAGAGTAGCTTTTTTGTTTGTTTGTTTTTTGAGGTAGGATCTCGCTCTAGCCCAGGCTGACCTGAATTCACTCTGTAGTCTCAGGGTGGCCTCGAACTCATGGCAATCCTCCTGCCTCTGCCTCCCGAGTGCTAGGATTAAAGGCGTGCGCCTCCACGCCTCACTGCTCCTGCACCCAATCATGGGCCACTGAGCCTTCTGCCAGGAAGCACCCCTTGGGCCCTCAGTTCCCATCCCAGGACCCTTATCTACGGACTCTGAGCTAGAAATCATGGTGGGGAACCAGGCCTTTAGCTGCCTGGGGCTCCCCATGGGGCGCTGCAGCCCGGGGCAAAGAAGCTACACAGGCAGCTACTGCACCAGCCGACTTGTGCTGACATGATAGGAAAGGGTGAGCTGTCACTCTGTGACAGTGTCCTAGTCTGCAATGAGGAAGGACACACCACCTTCCTGACAGAGACAGGCAGCTGAGGCCCCTCAAGAGAAAAAAAACTATCCCCTCAGGAATACCAGTGCTAAGGCAGAAGGTAATGAGGCACTTCTGAGAACAGAACCCTCATGACATAAAAGCGGCCTCAGGGACTCAGGGTCTGGGTGACCCCTGATGGGAAGGTCCAGCTCTGTAACCACTCAGCGCAAACTGACATGTGCTTTGACCAGCAGACTCAACGGTCGTGCCTGGCACACACGCTTCTTACACCTTTTCCCATCAGCCAGGGGCAAGCCTCAGCAGTGCTTCTCTGCCCAAGTCCAGGGCCCTTGTGATAAGAGTAGAGTTAGGAGACAGGGCTCTGGACAGTCCCCCAGAGATTCTGAACCAGGTCCCCACACACAGGTCTGTGAGGCGGGTCACCTGGCTAAGCACACAGTGGGCCTGCAGGCCACACAGTGGGGTGGCTGTTGGAGAGGCTCTTGCAGGTCCAGGTCTGTAGCCTGGGCTCCTTTGGAAAAGAGCCCCCAGCAGCGGAGACAGGTGTGTATACGCATCACCTGCTGCTGCACTGGATGACGGTCATTCTGTAGGGTCAGGAAGGGGCCAATGCTTGTGTCCCAGCCCAAGCAGGGCTCCTGCACAACAAGCAGTATGACAAGCAGAGCAGCCAACAGATGGAAGTACAGTCTTAACAGGACCAAAGAGGTGGATCCTGAAGGCAGGCAAAGCACAAGCACACCTCCTCCCCCTTTTCAAAACACGAAGTGCTTTCTCAGCATGGACTGAGGCTCCAGGGTCCATTGGTTATTCAACAGGCAGCCTCAATATAGGCTAGGAGCCAAGACTCCAGGCAACAGTGAGGCTCACGGGGGAGGGGGGTGCTAGGGCTGGAGCACCCCACCTTCAAAACAGCCAATCACAAGGCAGGGGCTAGGCTTACCAAGCCAATGAGCCACAGGCTGGCATGCTGAGACCAGCATGGACATTCCGTTCCCAGGCTAGAGCCCGCATGTGACTGCCTTTCCCCCTGTAGCCACATGGGGGGAGACAGTAAAACCTGACAGGACCTGATGGGGATCCACAGCAGACCTGGGACCTATTCTAAGACCCACGCGGGTCACGGGGCTGCAGCCAGTGCCAGGCAACACTAAACCCAAGAAAGGGCCTGGCACCGAGGTTCACAGCAGCAGCACTTTGCAAAGGGCCGGTCGTGTACAGGCCTCCAGGAAGTCAGCCACTACCCTGGAAGCAGACTAAGAACGTTTTGCCCAGTTGCTCAAGAGGGTAAATCAAAGAGGTCCATGTTCTCCACTCACTGCCCAGAAACGGGCCTCACAGTAAGTCGGTGACAGCAGAAGAAGACTCCAGGCCGCCTGCCATACTCCACTGTTGTTTGCTGCAGGACTCCTGAGCATGGAAGCCTGGGCTGGGCCCAGCCTACAAGGCTTCATAGCCTGCAGAACCACCTGCAGATTGGGAAACTACTTGAGGCCCATTTGCAACCAGGCCAGGCAAAGGTGGGGCGCCAACTCAGTCAGTCAGGAATCCTTGGGAAGAAAAACGAGTTAAGAAGGAAGCCAGAGAGCGGAAGAGATGGCTTAGTGGTTAAGGCACTTGCCTGCAAAGCCAAAGGATCCAGGTTTGATTCCCCAGGACCCTCGTAAGCCAGATGCACAAGGGGGCGCACACATCTGGAGTTCATTTGCGATAGCTGGAGGCCCTGGCGTGCCCATTCTCATTCACTCACTCTCTATCTATCTCTTTCTCTCTCTCTCAAATAAAGAAAAATAAACTATTTTTTAAAAAGAAGGAAGCCAGAGAAGCTTCCTTGGAGGCTACACACACAACTCTGCCCTTATAGGACAGAGGCAACTTGAACTTATATAGTTTTCATGTCACAAAATATGGTTCTTTTTTTGATACTTTTCATATCCTCAAAAATGCAAAATACCATTTTAAATCTACAGACTGTAGGACTAGGTGGTAGGCTGTATAGGATCAAGGACTATTTGAAGACCCATTCTTCAACCCTCCATTGGCTCAAGTACACACCAGGCTTTCCATGAACCCCCAGAGCTGTCATGTGCAGGAAGTAAGAACTCTAGGCCCAGCCCATGAAGGCCACTGGTAATCAAGCCAACAGCTCTCCTAGCCTCGGACACCACCTCGTCAAGGCCAAAGCCCAACAGCCCAGAGCACTTTGGGGTTAAAGCAGTGCCTGTCAGGCAGCCCTTACTCCATCTCCTTGCGCTCCGCCTCCTCAGGACTCAGGTCTTCCTCCACTCCGTAATCCAGGATGGAGCCGACACCAAAGGACTTGTTGTGCTGAATCAGGGGCCGGATGGACTCCTGGTCCTCACCAGCCACAAACTGCCCATAGAAGGTCATCTTCATCAGTCTGTCGAACATCCTCTGCCCTAGAAGTTTCCTGGAAATATGGAGCAGCTGAAAGAGAAAAGGAAGCAATTGACCTGGCCACCTGTCTTCCCCTCACTGGCAGAAGCCCTGCTCACGCTGCACTTACACGTCACCCACAGCCTGTGTTTTATGGGACAGCTTGTTTCTGCTCTGACAGCCTTATCGGCAGAATGGGGGGACCAACACTTCATTCCCAACCCCACTGGCTCTGCACAGCTCTGAACACGTCGTTCTCTTCAGGGAGACTGGCTCAGGGGTCACAACGGGTTGCAGAGGGGTGCCTGACCACCACTTGGTAGTTAAAGAGGAGCCTACTTGGTCTCCCCAGGGGCAGAAGTAGGAGTTTTCATGATACTTAGTGGTCTGCTAGGGAGAGGAGCCAAGGGAACTCTCTAGAATGCAAATGGCAAGATTTCTCAATGATTTATTCACTTTCATTCTGAGTCCCCAAAACAGCGTCTGACACAAGGCCAGCACTCAAATGCTTGCCAAACAGTGAATACATACAAAAGTCTAATGGAGCCTGAGCTGGGCTAACGTGAGGCATGTCTACAGGGATCTATGAGATGGGTCTGTCTCCAGGGCCTACCCTACAGGCTCATCAAGGGCTGACCAGCTGCTCTAACAGATATGCCTCTAAGGAAGATAGCCGTACAGAAATGATATGTTCCCTGTCAGTCAGAGGCTCCTGACTGCACAGAAGCACACGTACCACCCCTCCCCCTGGAAGCCCCTCTAATTACTGATACTCTGCCCCAACCCAGCTCCAGGACAGAAAACAAGACACCTCTTAAGTGGGGAAACCATTTTCAGAAGTCAAAAACCTTTATCTCACAGTAGTCCCGGATAGTCTACATTTGTTCTTTGATCAAGAAGGTAAAGAATCTGGTAAAGAAAGCCGGGCGCAGTGGTGCACGCCTTTAATCCCAGCACCGGGGAGGCAGAGGTGGGAGGATCGCCATGAGTTCAAGGCCACCCTGAGACTAGAGTGAATTCCAGGTTTAAAAAAAAAAAAAAAAAAGGCCGGGCGTGGTGGCGCACACCTTTAATCCCAGCACTCGGGAGGCAGAGGTAGGAGGATCGCCGAGAGTTCGAGGCCACCCTGAGACTACATAGTTAATTCCAGGTCAGCCTGGACCAGAGTGAGACCCTACTTTGCAAAACCCCCCAAAAAAAAAAAAAAAAAAAAAGAATTGGTAAAGAATAGTGTCGGCGTATGGTGTGAGCCTGGAATCCTGTGTTTCCAAGCCTAAGACAGAGACAGGAAACCAAGACCTGTCTGATAAACCAGCCTGATCCCTGCACAAAAAGACAGAATCTGCATAAACCAGATATCACCCAGCAGCAAGCAAAGCTGACTCAGAGACCTGGCAAACATCCTTCAGCACAAAAAAGAACCTCTGACCTCAAGGATACTATAGGGATAAAGGTAGGCATTAGCCTATGGAAGAGATCTAAAAAGAAAGGCCACGCCATCTAAGTCTAAGGAACCACTTGACTGCCACAGCCCACACCAAGTGAAGGCGTGGGAGCTGGGTGGGTTCTATTCACACAGATAGGGAACAGTCCACAGGAAGGGCTGGAGCCCCAACACACCTTGCACACTGGCCTGCCTACCACAGGAGGCAGCTCAGAAAGAATGGCCACCCGAGCCGGATATGTACTGTCTAACCCTGGCCAAGGAGAATGGTGCACTGAGAATGGTGGCAGTACGCAGGCAGGGTCAGCAAGGCCAGAGGCAGGCTGCTGCTTTCTAGCCATCGTGCTATGACATGGGCTCCAGGCTGTTATCACCTGAGCCCAGCACTGTCCTAACTTCTATCCAGGTAAGGAAATCCTTTAAAAATTTACAAACGGGGACTGGAGAGATGGCTCAGCGGTTAAGGCGGTTGCCTGCAAAGCCCAAGGACATGCGTTCAATTCCCCAGGACCCACATAAAAGCCAGATGCACAAGGTGGCACATGTGGCTGAAGTTCATTTGTAGTGGCTAGAGGCCCTGACATGCCCATTCTCTCCTCTCCTCTCTTCTCTTTCTTTTTTTCTTTCTCTCTGCCTCTTTCTCTCTCTCTCTCAAATAAATAAAATATTTAAAAATTTACATACTTGTGTCAGTAATACAGACATTCATTTTCACTGTAAAAGACTCCCGCTAGGCTGGGTGTGGTGGCGCACGCCTTTAATCCCAGCACTCAGGAGGCAGAGGCAGGAGGATCGCCATGAGTTCCAGGCCAGTCTGGAGCTACAGAGTGAGTTCCAGGTCAGCCTGGGCTGGAGTGAGAGGCACACGTCTCTAAATCCCAGCACTCAGGAGGCTGAGGCAGGAGAATCAGTAGTTCAAGGCTAGCCTGGGCTACATAACAAGCCCCTATCTCAAATGTGTGGAAAATAATGATAACAGAGTCAATCCTCTCTTCTCTCTGCCCCCAAAGAGCCATTGTCATCTTCATCCTGCCTCTTCTGTGCTGGTTTAAATCCAAGCAGGGGAACTCTAGACTTTTATAAAACCTTCTCACATAGGCTGCTTTCTGACAAGCATGCTCCCCAATGGGGTTCTGATCCAACGTGGTAGCTACACTCTACCCTCTACAGCTTGATCCTCTCAGAGCAGGTCTTCGACCACCATCCAGCTACAGTCACAAAGTCGCACAGCTTGGGTAGTTCCGCGGGGGAATTCTCCAGTGGGCCAAGCTAGATGGCAGGGTTATTCTCAGGCCAGCCCACTAGTCTGGAATCTGGTAAGTGCTCTGAGGTTCAGGGACTCTGTTTGTGAATCCTTCCCTTCAGCACTGAGTACTGAGGCTATGGACAAGCAGCACTGAGGGGCTCCCCAGAATGCAGGATGGGCAAAGGGGAGCCTTGGAGAAGTCGCCTGGAGGGAGGGGCTGTCTCCTCCAGGAACTCACAGCTCACAGCACTTCCTCGAGCTCCAGCGCTTGCCCCAAGCAGGATCCAGAGAAACAGAGGTGACCTATCCCTCGTTAGGTCACCCACAGTACCCTGGTTAGCACAGAGGGTATAGGGATTCACTCCCTTTAAAATCAAACCTCAGAGCCGGGCGTGGTGGCTCACACCTTTATCCCAGCACTGGGAAGGCAAAAGTAGGAGGAATGACATGAGTTCAAGGCCACCCTAAGACTACAGAGTGAATTCCAGGTCAGCCTGAGCTAGAGTTGAGACCCTACCTCAAAAAATCAAAATAAAATAAAATAAAACCAAACCAAACCTCAGGGCCCTCAGGGCTGCTAGCTTCTCAGCTGGATGGCTGGTCTTGAGTGTGTGGAATGAGCAGAGTTCTGGACCTACAGATATGGAGCTGAATAGTTCTCACCTTCTCTTCTTCACTCTAACCACAAGTGGACATGGCTTCAGTGCTGTTCACTCTGTCCCAAAGTCACCTAAAACACCTCCAACGAAGCTGATCCAGTTCTTGCCCTCCAGAGGCCACACTGGTTGGCCTCTCCTGCCCCTGCCGGTTGAAGCGCCACTATAATTCGCTAATCCCTTTCAGCTGCCCTTTAGATGTTGGGGCTCCTCCCAAGGGTCCTCACTATTGGCCTTTCTCCTGTCAATGTCCATTATCTTGCACATCTCTTTGCAGTCTCCTCCACTGAACTTGACTTCACACCACCTGCCAGAGACCTGGCTTCCCAGAGCCTCCTACACACCAGTCAGGGCCCTTCCTCCTCCATCACGCTGCTCCCCGAACCACACTTCTGTCACCATCACGCCTAGACTCCCCCAGGAATTCTGCTCGGCCTGGGTGACTTGCCCTCACCTCCCACCTGCCATGGTCTCACCTAAGCTGTTAGTGTGACTAAGCTTCTGCTTACACGCTGCACCCCGTTTACAGGTGACGTGTGGGAGACAGGATGGTGCCTGCCCTCAGTGCACTCTTACCTGAGAAGTCACTACCACCTGCACAAAGAATCTTCTAGACGTTTGGGGGCCAATAGCTAGTTCCTTGACAACAGTTCCTGGGATAACCTTGAGATAACCATGATCTCTTAACCCTTACAAACTGGCTAAAACAGCATTCTGCTTTCTACTTCCTCAAGGCCTTCACACTTTTTTTTTAAGATTTTATTTTTATTTATTTATTAGAGACAGATAGAGGGAAAGAGAGAGAGAGAGAGAGAGGGAGGGAGGGAGAGAATGGGTATGCCAGGGCCTCTAGCCACTGCAAACGAACTCCAGATGAATACACCACCATGTGCATCCATCTGGCTTACGTGGGACCTGGAGATTCGAACCAGGGACCTTAGGCTTTGCAGGCATGCACCTTAACCGCTAAGCCATCTCTCCAGCCCAACCTTCACACTTTTTTAAAACCAATATACAGAACTTATTAAGATTTTCATGGGACTGGAGAGATGGCTTAGCGGTTAAGGCACTTGCCTGCAAGGCCTAAGGATCCAGGTTCAGTTCTCCAGGTCCCATGTAAGCCAGATGCACAAGGAGGCGCATGCATCTGGAGTTCATCTGCAGTGGCTAGAGGCCCTGGTACACCCATTCTTTCTCTCTCTCTCTCATAAATAAAAATAAATATTAAAAAGAAGATTTTCATGTGTAATACAGCAAAGTTTCCATTGCAGCCAAAGTGCTAACAAAGCAATCAAGAGCAGCAGTTTGTCTATGACCACTGACACTTGTGGCTTTAAAATTTGGTTCAGAAAATGTAACCCCAAGTAAATCTAGTCATGCTCAAAAATTAACATTTGGCATGAACAATAACAACCATAACTCGATAAATAATACAGCCTTGTACACCATAAGCATTCAACATTATGGCCTGCACACTTTTTTTGTGTGGTTTCTTGAGGTAGGATCTGGCTCTATCCCCAGGCTGACCTGGAATTCACTATGTCATCTCAGCGTGGCCTCGAACTCATGGCGATCCTCCTACCTCTGCCTCCCAAGTGCTGAGATTAAAGGCGTACGCCACCACGGCCGGCTCCTTCACACTTCTTATTTACCATATTACAGTTTAAAGTTGAGTGTTTGCCAGTCTCATTCAATATTCAACTTCTGTACCCCAATCCCAGTGAGTCCTGGTAGCAGAGGCACCAGGATTAAAGGGCTGTCTAGATCAAAAGCGGAGGTATGACTATCCCCATGTATGTAATTTAGCACTTGGGAGATGGAGGAAGAAGGATCAGGACTTCCAGGCCAGCCTGGGCTACGGGAGGGCAGAGATGGCAGCTTTAACCCAGCCACTCTTGCCTCAGTATTCCCTGTTAACGTTCCACTAACTGTCTTAGCTTTGTGTCTGTTTATGTGTCTCTGAGTTTAGGCTCTTTGTTCTTAGAACAAATACAAGCATTTGCAGAAAATAAAGTTGAATGTCTAGAGGGCTTCTCATTTTCCCACCACTGTTCAGAGTGGCCATGTTTGCAAATAGCTGGCCCCAGGCTAAGTCAGCGGTTCCGGTGACGCTTTGTACTCCTGAAAACGATGCATACATTAAACCCCACTAATCTTGGTGTATAGTTGCAGGTAATTAACAAGACACTTCACGAGGTCCGAAAGGACACCCAGGAAACGCCTCCTTCCAGGCTTGTCCAGCTACAGGTTATGCCTGAATGACCCCGCTTTGCATTCCTAAACTCTTACCGCGCCCACGAGTTGCGGAGCCCTCCGCACAGCCCGTACCCCCGCCGCCCGCCCGCCGCCCGCGCACCTGCTCGTGGCGCGCCAGCAGCGCCGGGGAGGCGCACAGGCGCAGCACCAGCAGGTTGCGCGCCAGTTCCCAGCTCCGCCGGCTGCGGTACGCCTCCTGCGTGTTTCTAAAGTCCACGACGGGCACCGGCCGCCGCGCCACCCTGGCCGCTCCGCATTCCCGCACGGGCGCCGAGCCCGATGGAGGCTGCTCGCGGGCCACCGGCGCCGTGGAGAGGGAGGCAAGGAGCGGGGCGGCGCGGCGCAGCAGGAACACGCGCCTGAGAGCCATGACCGGCCTGCAGCGCGCTCTCCGGCGGCCGAGCAGCCCTGCGCTCACGCCCCTCCCTCGGGCCTCGCCAGGCCCACCTCTTCCCAGAAGCCCCACCCCGCGGGCCCGTCCCCACGCTCCGCCCCTGGCGCCCTGGGCCTCCCCCGGTCCCGCGAGCGCGCTCTTCCGAAGACCTTCCGCGCACGCTGGCCTGCGTCCTGCTGCGGGCCACACCCACGAAGCAGAGCCCTGGAGCCTGGGCCGGGCCTCCTCGGCTCGAAGTCACCCCAAGTTTCCCCAAGACCTTGTTCGCTGGCTCCTCCACCCCAGCTCCTTCTTCCCCGCCCCTTAGGGAACAGGGCTGGTGTGTGACCGGATTTTCCTGTTTCCAAGGGGGCCAGATGGGTCTGGAGCCCAGGTGTCAGTGGCATCACGCATCTGAACGCCAGGGTTCCTTCCCGCTATTCAGCAGCAGGGTCTCACTGCTGAGGCGAAGCCCGCAGAGAATCCAGCCTTGGCAAGAAGGTGATCCCGCTGGTCCTCTCCCTTTCAGCCCACCTGAGAGTGGGAATGAGGCTTTTCAGACTCTAGGCCCACCGTGGACTCCCCTAAGAACACCTGTAACCCCCACAGTTCCTCCTCCCGCCTCTCCACTGCTGGAATGTTCCCCAGGTTCCTGAGCCCCAGCTCCACCCAGGTCACATGTGTCAGGAGAAACAGCACCGCGGACAAGTTCTGATTTAGGGGACATACTCCACAACAGGAGTTACACTCTGCAACCATTTCCTAGATGATCCTGCTGATCTTTGCCAACCCTGCCAAGAGCCCACTCTAATGCAGTCTTGTGAGGTGCAGAGAAAAGATGCTCAGCTGCTGTGCACGCCTCCCAGCTATACCCCACTTCAGGGCACTGTAATGGAGGATGCCGTTTTGGCAAAAGTATGACACCAACCCACACATTACAAATAAGATAGGCAAGACTCCGTTAGAGTTTTCAGTTGTAGCCGGCCAGCTGGAGCCCAGGAGACCTCGCACTTACCAGAGGGGATCAAGCTGCTTGCTCAGGAAAAGTTGCTGGATTGATTTTCTGGGGTAGGTAAAGTTTAGTTAATGTCCATTAGTCATGGGCTTGGTTTCAAAATGTAGGGGAGTGGGCAATAGGTGCAAACATTTTGGCCTTGGACCAAGAATCAAGTATATACATTCTGGGGGGAGGGGGAAAAGGCATCTATCTGTTACTGATTTGTTCTGTCCTTATTCCCTAAACAATACGGTATGACAGCTATTTCCATACTTACATTATGTTAAGTATAAGGAATGCGGATGAGATGGGTTAAAGAACTTGGAAAGGTGTTTTGGGTTATATGCAAAAGTGATGCCATTTTATAAAGGAACTTAAACAGCCATGAATTTTAGTGCCCACAGATACCACGCAACAACTTTATTTTGGAACTCTTGAATCTAGTAGGCCACTTACACCATCCAGGACATCTTGATAAAGAAGTTGGTCCACTTTTAAAAATATTTATTTATTTATTTATTTGAGACAGAGAGAGAGAATGGGCATGCCAGGGCATCCAACCACTGCAAACGAACTCCAGATGCATGTGCATCTGGCTTACGTGGGTCCTGGGGAATTGAACCTGGGTCCTTTGGCTTTGCAGACAAGTACCTTAACTGCTAAGGCATCTCTCCAGCCTGAAGTTGGTCTATTTTAATACCTAGCAATTTCTACCTTTATGTTAACAATTGTCATCCCCTGTTCTCCAGCCCAGTACAAGCAGCTGTGGGGACAGTGGGTCTTGTTCCTGTTTCCATAGCAACCATTGTTCACAATAGGCAAAAGGTGGAAATAACCCAAATATCCATTGACAAATGAGCGGGTAGGTAAATAAAATGTGGTCAGTTCACCCAGTTGAATATTATTCAGTCATGAAAAGGGAATGAAGGGCTGTTGGAGGGGTTGGTGAGATATTTGCTTTTTGGTTGGTGTTTGTTCTGTTGAAATAGAGTCTAAGTAAGGCTTCCTTCAGCATAATATTTTTTAAATTATTTTATTTCTTTTTGGAGAGAGAGACAGAGATAGACAGAGAGGGAGAAGGAGACAGAATGGGCACACCAGCAGTCTCAGCTGCTGTGAATGAAATCCAGATGTGTGTGCCCCCTTGTGGTCAAGTGAGGCATTACGCCCTTGCATCACTGCATCTGGCTAAACGTGGGACCTGGAGGTTGGAACCAGCGTTCTTAGGCTTAGGAGGCAGGCGCCTTAACCGATAAGCCATCTCTCCAGCCCCAGCATATTTTTAAATGTCATCCACTGTATGGCATATATTAATCCTTCATTGCGTCTAGGTGTAGTGATAACACACCTGTAATCCTAGCACTTGGGAGGCTGAGGCAAAAGGATCACAAGTTTGAGGCTAGTTTGGGCCACATAACAAGACTATCTAAAAGTTGTGTGTGTGTGTGTGTGTGTGTGTAGACTGGAGAGGCGGCTCAGTGGTTAAAGGTGCTTGCTTGCAAAGCCTGATATCTGAGTTCAATTCCCCAGTACCCACATAGAGCCAGACACACAGAGTCGCTCATGCATCTTGAGTTTGTTTGCAGTGGTAGGAGGCCCTGGAGCACCCATTCATATTCTGTCTCTCTCTCTCTCTCTCTCTTTCACACACACACACACACACACAAATATAAAATGTTTTTTAAACTTATGTTTAGGGTTGGAGAGATGGCTTAGCGGTTAAGGCACTTGCTTGCTTGCAAAGCCTGAGGACTCATATTCAACTCTCCAGGTCCCACATAAGCCATATGCAAAAAGTGATGCAAGTGTGCAAGGTTGCACATGTGGACAAGGAGGCTCATGCATCTGGAATTCGATTACAGTGGTTGAAGGCCCTGGCTCACCAATTCTTTCTCTCTCTCTCTCTCAGCCTCACGTTAAAAAAAAAGAACAGTTTTATGGCACAACCTTTAATCCCAGGACTCGGGAGACAGAGGTAGGAGGATCACCATGAGTTCAAGGCTAGTCTGAGACTGACTACATAGTGAATTCTAGGTCAGCCTGGGCTACAGCGAGACCCTACCTTGCAAAACAAAAAAGGACAGTCTTAGCAGGGTGTGGTGGCGCACGCCTTTAATCCCAGTAGTCAGGAGGCAGAGACAGGAAGATTGCCATGAGTGCAAGGCCACCCTGAGACTACATAGTGAATTCCAGGTCAGCCTGGGCTAGAGCGAGATCCTACCTCAAAAAAACAGTCTGTTGAGCTTGCCTCAAACAAAAAAAAAAGTAAATTTATGCTTAGCAAGCTCAGTGTGGTGGCGCATGCCTTTAATCCCAGCACTCGGGAGGCAGAGGTAGAAGGATTGCCATGAATTTGAGTTCAGCCTGGGACTACAGAGTGAGTTCTAGGTCAGCCTTGGCTACAGTTAGAACCTACCTTGAAACCCCACCCCCAAAAATGTAGTTAGGCCTGGAGAGGTGGCTCAGCAGTTAAAGGCACTTACTTGCAAAGCTTGATGGGTTGGGTTCGATTCTCCAGGACCTATGTAAAGCCAGATGCACAAAGTGGTGCATGCATCTGGAGTTCATTTGTAGTAGCAGGAGGCCCTGCTGTACCCATATACTCTCTCTCTCTCTTTTCTCTTTCAAGTAAATAAATATTAAAAATTTTTTAAAATATGCTTAAGCCGGGCACAGTGGCACATGCCTTTAATCCCAGCACTCGGGAGGCAGAGGTAGGAGAATCGCCGAAATTTCAAGGCCACCCTGAGACTACATGATGAATTCCAGGTCAGCCTGAGCTAAAGTCAGACACTACCTTTGAAAAAAAAAAAAATCATACTTAATGAAAAAGGCTAAACAAAAGCCACATGTTGTGTGACTCAATGTATATAAAGTGTTTGAAGCCAGCCAATCTATAAGGACAGAAACCTCATAGAGCTAAGTCTATAGGACTGATTGGTGGCTGTCTGGAAACAGGGGGATGGGAGGAGTGGGAATGATGCTAATGGACCTGGAGTTTCTTTCAGGCATGAAAATATTCTGGGATTAGATGGCAATGACATTTGCTCAACCTTGTGATACAGTCATCCTGCAGTGGCCTCAAGAGATCAGTGCCAGAACCCTCCATAGACACCAAAATTGATGGATGCCGAAATCATTGATTTGAAATGTCATAAAATTTGCATATAACCTGGATCTATCCTCTTGTTCATTGTGAATCACCTCTAGATGATTTATAATCCCTCATACAGGTAAATGCTATGTAGATAGTTATTATAGTGGATTGTTTAGGGAATAATAACAAATACAAATGCAATATTTTTCAGATATTGTTGATCCTCAGTTAGTTAAATCCACAGATCCAGAAGCTAGAATACAAAGGACTGTGTAATAAAAGCTATTCAACTGTGCCCTTGAAATGAGTGAAGTGTACGTTATGTGAACTGGGTCTCAACAAAGCTGCATTGAGAGATGCATAGATGTGTCTCAAAATTACAGTATTTGCTTCAAGGCTGTCCATCACCAGGCATGCAGGCTGAACACATCAATGAATAAAAGAGCGGAGCTACCCAGCTGCACTATAAACACTGAGAGACTGGTATGTCCTCTTCTGGGGCAGGTGGCCCCCTGTTGTGTCAGCTGGTGGCCCATTCTAGAAAGACAGCCCCTAGGTCCTAAGGGTCCTGTTGGACTGGGGATGAGGTTCCTGCCAGAGCAGCTTGGTGGAGTATGGGAAGAAGGAATAACTCTGTCCCCAGTTCCAGACTCTCCACATGGCAGACTCCAGTGCATAATGGGTACCCAGCTTCTGGTCTTTCCTGAACGTTGAGCAGGCTGCTGAGGAGGAAGGAAGCAGGGGACAGAACTTAAAGAGCAGAGGGCCATGGTACTGTCAACTTGGCCACCTCAAGGCACTCACAGTCCCTCTTTGGTGCGGGCAGATAGTCACCCCTTAGACTTACACCTGTTCCTCGTTCCCCAGCCTGTATGAGCCCTCGGAAATCCACTTGCTCCTTCAGCCTGACCTGACACTGCCGCTCTAGTCAAGTTATTCTTTACCTTGTGCCTTGTCCCCACATTGCTGAAGTATTTGTTTGTCTTCTGGAATCGGGGCTCCCTGCCCCATTCTGATTTGTGGCATTTTGCTGTGTGCTCTCTGCCACTTCCACTGAGAGATGTGCTCTGTCTTCAGGCGGAGGAATCCGTTCACATTTATTTAATTTGGGGATTTGTCTTCTTGACATCAGCCTGCACCAAACTCAGGCCTGTATTTGCTCCCCCTGAGTGGAAATTTCTCACTGCCACATTATCCTCTTATACACTCCATGCCAGTGTTCAGAGACCAAACTAAAGTTCTATTTAGCTGTGTCATTTTATTCATTGTTTTTAGAGCTAGTAAAATATGATTGCATTTCATTAGGTTGAGATTGCTAGATCCCCAAACGCACCACTGTTAGTGTGAATATAATCGCCCTTCTCCACTTCATGTAGTCACTCTCCTTGTGTGTATATTTAGAGGTATCTAAAGCTACATGCAAGGAGACTAGGCGCATGCCTGGGGCAGCATAACACCACAACAGACCCTTTCCCTGCGAATGCATGGTGTACTCCATCTGCTCACAAAAGTAGCATTCCCAGCCTTCCCACACAGGTGCTATGGCTGCTGCCTCATGTTAAGCAGGAGAAGCTGAGGCTGAGAGAGGCCTCATGACTTACTGTAGGTGTCACGGCAAGATTCGAAGTGAAGGGCTGGAGAACCGTAACAACCCAGGTTCAATTCCCAAGTGCCCACATGAGCCAGATGCACAAGGTGGCACATGTGTCTGGAGTTCATTCATTTGCAGTGGCTCTGTCAGGCCTCTTCTCTCTCTCTCTCCCTGCTTGCAAAGAAATAAATAAAAATTACAAATGTAAAGAATTTAAAAAATTGAAGTGGAGATGGTTGTCCTCAGACAAATTGCCTTTTCTTTCTTTCTTTTTTTTTTTTTTTAATAACAGGCTTGCTGTTATTTATTTTATTTTATTTTTATTTTATTTATTTTTGGAGAGAGACACAGAGAGAGACAGAGAGGGAGAGGAAGACAGAGATGGGCACGCCAGCAGTCTCTCAGCTGCTATGAACAAAATCCAGATGTGTGCTCCCCCTTGTGGTCAAGTGTGGCGTTGCGCCCTTGCGTCACTGCATCTGGCTAAACGTGGGACCTGGAGATTGGAACCGGGTTCTTAGGCTTAGCAGGCAGGTGCCTTAACTGCTAAGCCATCTCTCCAGCCCCAGATTGCCTTTTCTAAGAATCTTGGATAAGCTAGGGCTGTGGTCTGGCCCACCACCTCAGAGTGGCAAACTCCTCTCCAGGCTTTCAGAGTGGGGAGCATGAATGTGGGAGCCCAGCACAGGAATAGGCAAAGGGGCTGATTATAGGTGAACAAGAATGGCCAGCAGTGGGGTGGAGGGTGGACAGCACATGAGCCTCTCGATGTTAATGAGCGTGAAGAAGAGGCCTTCACTGGACAGGACACGCACGCTGGGGCCAGCATAAGACCACAGCAGCACAGTACTGACCCTCGATGTTAATGAGCATGAAGAAGAGGCCATCACTGGACAGGACACGCACGCTGGGGCCAGCATAAGACCACAGCAGCACAGTACTGACCCTTGATGTTAATGAGCGTGAAGAAGAGGCCATCACTGGACAGGACACACACGCTGGGGCCAGCATAAGACCACAGCAGCACAGTACTGACCCTGGTTTTCTTCTTTTCTTGGACAGTTTATGAAAAGTCCACAGGCTGCAGAGTGAGGCCATAGGCAGTATCTTTAGACTATACATGGTTTGGGACCAAGATTTGGCAGATATTGAAGGTGTTTCATTTGGGACCCAGCTCAATCACTCAGAGTCAAGTCCCTCGGTCCCAGGATCCCACACAGACTGCTGGGGACCCTCAAGAAGGCTAGACACCCCGGGAAAGGAGTAGACTAAAGGAAGGGTGCCCATGTGGAAGGCGATGTCTCTGTTGGCACCAGTCCTGGAGGCCAGCTTGGCCTTCCTGATAGCTGGTGGCCTAGGTGTGGAAGGGCACCTGGTGTGGGACTTCATCAGGACATCTGACAGGCCCTGGGCAGAACTGCAGGGGCAAAGCCGTTTCAAGAAGCTGTGACCTAGTCTCAATGGGATAGCATCCCAGGATGACCTGCCCCTTACCTGGCTCCCCTCTCTGCTGCAGCCTGTCTGAGGTGGCATCTTGTTCCTTTGGATGTCCAAGTGGCATCTGGAGTCCTTCCTGAGGAGCAGGGCTAGCCTCCTCTATGGTCCACCTGGCAATTCCCCAGGGCTTCAAGGAGAGACATTGAACAGGCTGCTCGGGTGAGGTCAGCGGAGTAGTCTCCAGCCAGCTGGTCCATGAACGGCACCATGACCTCACATCCTAATATCTGCTTTGAGCTTTTTGTTTGTTTGTTTTGTTTTGTTTTGTTTTGTTTTGTTTTGTTTTGTTTTGTTTTGTTTTGTTTTGTTTTGTTTTGAGGCTGACCTGGAATTCACTGTGTAGTCTCAGGATGGCCTCAAACTCACGGTGATCCTCCTACCTCTGCCTCCCAAGTGCTGGGATTAAAGGCATGAGCCACCACGCCCGGCTTGCTTTGAGCTTTTTATCTTGATAAACACATGTGCTTTTGCCATGCAACACAAAGGTTTTTATTATTGTTGTATGTGTGCACGTGTGTGCCACCCTGTACATCTGGACAACCTCGGAGTGTTGGTCCTTCCTCGTCTCCCACCTTTTCTGAGACAGAATCTCTTGTCCTTGTTTGCTACTGGGAAAATCAGACCAGCTGGCCCACAGGGCACCAGGATTCTCCGAGTCTGCTTCATGTTGCTGTAGGCGCGTTATTAGGGTTTCAGGTTCTTGTGCCTCTTTGCGTCTAGCTTGATGTGCGCTTTGCAGACAAACTCCAGTTGGCAGGCTTGCTGAGCACCAGGAATGTCTGTAACCACTGAGCCCGAAAGGGACTTTCTCACATGTACCAGTAGTGAGCTGGGGGTGTAGCTCAGATGGCAGAGGGCCTGCCTAGCATGGAAGGTGCCTGCGGTTTGATCCCCAGAACCTCATAAAACTGGATGTGGTGGTACATGCCTGTATTCCCAGCATTCAGGAAGTAGAGGCAGGAAGATCATGAGTTCAGGGTCATCCTTGGCTACATAGTGAGTCTGAGGCCATCCTAGGCTACATGAGACCCTGTTTCAAAAAAAAAAAAGGAAGGAAGGAAGGAAGGAAGGAAGGAAGGAAGGAAGGAAGGAAGGAAGGAAGAAGAGAGAAAGAGAGCGAGAGAGAGAAAGAAAAAAAGAAAAAGAAAGAGGAAAGAAAGAAAGAAAGAAAGAAAGAAAGAAAGAAAGAAAGAAAGAAAGGAAGAAAGGAAGAACAGGAGGAGAAGAGATGGAAGAATAGCCGAACCACAGCCTCTGCCTAAGATCAAGACACTTTGGAGAGTTTGGGCTCCATAACAGGACCCTTTCTGGCTTTTGGACACAGGTAGCTATGCCCTATCTCTGCCAGCTACCTTGCATAGGTGGGGCTTGCCCAGCTCCCAGCATGCCTGCCCCCTGTGGTAAGGTCCTAATGTGCTTGTTCACTACCCCCAGAGCCAGCTAGGCACCATGAAAGGTCTGGGGCTCAGGCTAGCTGTGTTTACAGGTGGGTGCCTCCCAGAAAGTCAGCTGAGCTAGTCAAGGGAGATTAGGACCTCAGGGGACACATGGAAACAGTCCATAACGTTACAGTGAGACTTTGGACCAACAGGATGAGGCCAGCACCCCTATTCTGCCAGCTGACTGCATTTCCAAGCCTGCTCCCTCCAGCCAGAGGATGTCCAGAGAAAGAGCTGGCAGCTTCTTCTGATCTCTGACTGTTTACTGCAGACATTACATGTCCCCTCTTTTCTCTCCAGCATACGGAAGGATGCAGCCCACCTCAATCCCCATCAGTCTTCAGCTGCCAAATCAGAGGCGCTAAACTGCCACCTCTTCTTGGGGTCTGGACGTGGGGTGAGATGCTCCCTGCCCAGCCTCTCTGTGGTGTATCAGAACCTCGGGAACCAGCTCCTGCTAGGGTCACGGAGACGAGACGAGAATGGAGGGGCTGTATGAGCATGGCAGGGTTCCCCTCCTGCTGTCACAGCCCGTCCCAAACTGGCCCAGGAAGCATTTCAGCCCCAGTCAGTTGTCACCCAGCAGCTCAGTCAGAGCCTGGCCTGTTTAGCTCCCGCACACTGCTAGGCGGGAGCCTGGTGCTGAGCCCTTGGCTCTGACCCCTCTGATAGCAGGTAGGGCCAAGGTTCTTGCCAAAGCAGGCTCAGAAATCATCAGGAGGGCTGGGGAGATGGTTCAGTGGTGAAAGGCGCTTGCTTGCAAAACCTGATGGTCTGGGTTTGATTCCCTAGAACACATGTAAAGCCAGATGCACAAAGTGGTGCATGCATCTGGAATTCATCTGTAGTGGCAAGAGACCCTGGTGCACCCATTAATACTCTCGTTCAATGTCTCTCCTCTCCCTCACAAATGAATGGGAGGCGGGCTATGGAGGGGAGCTCTGCGGATGGCGTGCCTTGGCGAGGGGATCCAGCGGAGGCAGGGGGATGTTGAGGGCCGGGACTACCGCGCACCTGGCTGCGACCTTTGGCGACTGCGCCTGGCCGCCGCGGGCTACACCGCCTGCAGGAGGTGGAAGTCCTCCCTGGACCTCAGGGACCTGCTTGCTAGGGTGGACGCATCTGTGGGCATGCTAGACATGGTTTGTAGCTATTCGTCCCACGTGGTCAGCGAGGGCGTGCCTCGCACGTACGCGAGAGCCGCAGAGACGAGGCTCATCTACAGCCACATGGGCAGGCTGGAGACCTGGATGAGGATGGTGGGCGGCAGCGAGGCGGAGATGCAGGAGCAGGCCACCAGGGCCCAGCCGCCTGCAGACCCAGCCCCAGCGACCCGCGGCGGCTGCACCCATCAGCGTGCCCGCGCTCCTTAACACGTCTCCAGCCAGGCAGCAGCGCACAGGTCACCTGTCTTGTTTCGTAGGGAAGACCACTTCCCATGTTGCAGTGACAGACCTCAGCTCTGAGCCTGCCACCCTGCTGCAAGGAGACTCGTACTGACGGTGGCCTCGAAGACACTGTCGTCTTCAGGATCTGGTGATCAGGCGTCTACATGATTTCGGAGGATAAAATTTTAAAGCTTATTTTCTACCTTCACTATGCCATGCACAAAGTGTAAGTCCGTGACGGAGGGCAGGCAGGATAGGGGCGCTGGGGAAAGCCAAAAAAAATGAACTTAACTGTGCAACAGAGCAAAGCTGTTAACTTCTGTGGATTTTACTACACAGCTAACAGTGTTACCTCATCAAGATTCATCATCACAAGAAAAATGACCAAGCCATTAAAGCCTTGTTATTAAATCCTTTCTAAAAAAAGAAAGCTTTGAAAAGTAAGCAAATCGAGGCTTTTTGCTGCCCCTCAGCCCCAGTGGAGTCATCACCCTCCAACAGAGCCGCTCCTGATTCCAGGAAGCCAGGCGCCTTTGTCTGCTCTGAACACTACCTGATGGTTTGACCCATGTTTCCTTTCTGGCCTGAAAGACGTGGCAGACTGCAGTGACACTGGATGAAGACGAGGAAGGGGAACGCAAGGATGGCTGACCGAAAATCCCACTGCAAAGCCACAGAGGACGCGGCCTTTCTCTCTCCAGTCTCGTCTCTCGGGTGTGTCGCAGGTGTGCACAAGTCTCTCCTTCCGAACCCTAGCCTCCTGGGTTCCAGCCGCGGCAGTCCCATTCTCCCCAGTTGCAGCCTCCTTAAGCCCTGATTGTCTGTTCTGGACCTGGCTCTCCTAAGACCCTACCTCCCTGCATTTCTCTTTCTCAGGGTCTGCCCTCCCCCGGGTCCTGATACTTCCAGCCACAAGAGGTTCATAGCTATCCAGAGGCCCCAGGAGGCCACGTCTGTGATGATGCCAGGCTCAAGGTCAGCCTGGCCACGTTCCTGATGTTAAGCTCACTTTGAATACACGCTTGTGTCCTGTAGTAAGGGTTTCTCAATTTTAGCTGCATGTATTGAATGACGTTAAGATGGATGGAATTCATTTTAAATGTCCGAAGCTCTGTGGCACACACAGAAAATATGTTGTAACAGGCAGGGCCCGTGAAGGGAGGGCAGGAAAAGGAGGTCCTGGTTAGGCTGTCCTTATTGGGCTGATGGCTTCAGTTCAGATCCTGGGATGTCCAGTAGGAGCACCTAGAGTTCCTGGCCCGTGGCCTGCCATGCAGGGCACTCTCCTGACACTGTCACCCCCTGAGGAGAGATCAAAGTCCTTTGCCTCACTAACTGTTGACCCTAGTCAGCAGCTCAGCCTCTAGTCCCTCTCTCCTCTGCAGTCACTGAAGGGCCCCAGCCAGCCCGCCAGAGAGCTTCAAGAACCTGCTAGCTGGGCAAGGCTAGCACAGGGGAAGTCTGTGATCTTGACCCTTCGGATACCCTCTGACCCTGTCGGACTTCAGGAGTCCTGCAGGTGTGTGGGACTAGTTCCAGAGACTGCAGAGTCTGTAGTGAGAGAGGAAACCAGCAGAGGGCAGCAGAGAGCCACAGAATCACCCAGCCGAGCGAACAGCAATGGTATGTAACCCGGAGTAGCTCTGACACTGAACCTGGGACCTTGTCCCACGTCCAGAACACCCCAAGCCGTGGTCTGGCTGTGGAAAGAGAAGATCAGACCTCATGTTCCCATACCCATCCCTGGGGCCAGATGCAATTGTTCTACTGTCTGTCCCTCCTGTGGAACTGTCCTACCAGACAAAGGCTCAGTATAAGATCTACCTTTTTTTTTTTTTTTTTTTGCTAGTTCCCAGGGACTCATGAAAAATTCCCTTTTTAAATCTTTTACAAGATTATTCATTTCATTTAGCTTATTTATTTATTTATTCTTTATATATAAATATAAAAATGCAAGATATTTCCCTCCCCTCCCCCTATTCCCCTTTAGAACTCCAATCTCCATCGTATCCCTCCCTCTCTCCATTAGTCTCTCTTTTGCAACCTCAGGCCTCAGAAACCCTGGTGGTCCCCAGGGCTTGTTCTGCCCCCCAACCCCATGCTTCCCAAATGCACTTGCACACAACGTGCAGCACAGAACCCCAACCATGGTCCTGATCCAGCAGGACCGTGTGTGGCATCTATGGACATCCAGGCCCCTCCAGAGCGGTGGTCTGTGCAAGCTTGCGACCACACTGAGCCAGGTGTGAGCACCCTCACACACCACTTTATCCCTGTGAGGTCCTCATAAAGAAACTCATTGGGAGCTCCCCTGAGACTGCCTTGAGCCCAAAACCATGAGGGCTGGAGGGTCTTGTTCTCAGTTCTGGACAATAACTTGGTGTTGTCCAGGGATAAGAACCCCACTCTTCAAGGCTATTGATTTCTAACTCTTCTCCACCAGTCTCAGGAGTAAGGTCTCAGAATTTGTCACTGAAACCTCCCACAAACCCTTGTCCTTCTTTCTCTGGGGATGACATCCTCTAGTGAGGCCTATAGTCCTTGCTCCAAACTGGCCACTTCCCAGACCTGCTTCTGATCCTACACCCATGGTCAGACCCATACACCCCAGCTAGAACTAGCACGCCTTGGACCCCTGTTGACCCAGGACAACTCTTTACTGGACACACCTCCGCCTCCTCTGTCTTCCTTCCCTACCCATCTGATGGGCTCAGAACACCCCTTGCTCTGAAACCTCTAACCACCCTCCTACTCACACTTCTGTCTGAAAAGCTCCGCAGCGCCTCCTGCTGCACTGAGAACCCACCCTGCCCCCTCCTACTTCACCTGCTTCCCTACCTTCAGCAGCTATGTCCTGTCCCAGGCTACACCATGGTCCAAGCTGGTGCAGTGAGGTTGGAGCCAGGATGGTTGGCGGATAGCGGCGGGAGAGGACAGGCAGAGGCTGTCCAGAAAGTGAGGCAAGCCCATAGAGCTTGGAAGCTGAGGAGCAGAGCAAGCAGCCAGCCAGCAGCACCTGAAACCACCCTACTGGGGCTCTCCACGAGTCCCATTTACTAGTCTATTCAGTTAGTTGTGGGTCTTCTGTTTCTTTTTTAAATTTTTTTATTAGTTATCTAAATGTGCATAGAGCCATGATGGCACCACCATTAGCCTTCTCCCTGCCCTCCCCCCTCGGGGATTATGGGTCTTCCATTGTGGGGATAGCCATCAGTTATGGGACTCTGTGCATAATGACCCAACTTATGGCTCTAACAATCTTTCCGCCCCCTCTTCCACAAATTTCCCTGAGCCATGTTGGGTTCATTTTTGGTCTGTTTCAGTGACGAGGTCATGGGCATCTCTGTGTCTCTGGATCTCTGGTTTGGTAGGGTTGAGTGTTCTCTGTGTCTATCTCCTTCACCCCTATGCTGATACCTGGTTCTCTGAGAAAGCAACACTCTTGCTCATTTCCCCAATTATTCTATGGGTTTAGCTGGTGCCCTGTTGAGGTGTGATGGGCTGATTCTCTCCTCAGGTTCTACGTCCATCTGAACAAGAGAAGCAAATTCTCCAGTGGAGAGTGAGGTCAGTGCAAGATACGTGGATAGCCATTCTTGTTTTAGAGTGAATTTAATGGGTGTAGGCCCTCTTGTGTCCCACTACTGGTGGGAGCTTGATATTGGAGGATGAACTCATTTGTGGACATGGTTCTGACTTGTTTTCCAGTTCCAGGTATGGGTTCCGATCCACTGAGCGGATCCTTTAGCCAAATCAAGAGCAGTTGGTACCCCACCATGGCTGTGTGCCACTATTGCATTTGTGTGAGCATCACGTCAGGTTGATTGCAGCTGGGTAGTTTACATCACGAGTTGCTTAGACAGATGTTGGTCATGTAGCTCATGTAGCACCTTCTGGCACTAGACAAGCTAACTGGCTGGGGACTGACTCTTCCAGATTCCAGCCACGTCACTCCACGTTCCATCCCAATAGCATATGGTGTCTTCAGCAATAGGGTCTCACCATTAACCTTTGGTGGGTCATCAAGTACTCTGACAGAAATCTGTCTTCTTTTGGGAAACATTGTAGGTGTCACTGATCAACAGCTCATTGTGGATGTTGACCATATGCTGGTACTGGGAGTTACAGGTCAGTGCCACGGGAAAAGAAGGAAGAAAAATATAGGTAGTGAGAGAGAGAGAAGAGTAAGAAGAGGGGGTGAGAGAGGGAACAGGAGAAGGTTGAGGGTGGTCTTCATCCTGCCCTCTCCAGGCCTCTGTGATGCAGGTGTTCTCCAAGCACCTGATGAAGGTTCAGCCTTTTAGTATGACTTACAGGTTAGAGGATTTTTGGTGCCATTTCCAATTGGGTCCAGTTTTTTGTCCCCCCCTTTACCCTCCCTTCCCTCCCCACCATCCCTGTTGTCCAGTCCTAGAAATGTTTCTTAGGTGTGTCAGCATCTCGGGCAAATTCAGGTTCAGAGCCCCAGATGAGTGAGACCATGCGACACTTATCTTTCTGTGATTGGGTGAGTTCACTGAGAATGATTTGTTCCAAGTTTGACCATTTTTCTTCAAATTGCATTGTGTCATTTTTTTTTTTACTGCTATTAGAATTCCATTGTGTAGCTATACCACATCTTAGTTATCCATTCATCTAATGATGGACATCTGGGTTGATTCCAGCTCTTAGCTATTATGAACTGAGCAGCTATAAATATGGTTGAGCAAATCTCTCTGGACTGAGGCTTGGAGCTTTTAGGTAAATGCCCAGTGAGGGAATAACTGGGTCTGTTGGTAGGTCTATGGTCATCCTTTTCAGGAGTCTCCATATTGCTTCCCATAGTGGTTGTACAGCTTACTTTCCCACCAACAGTGAATAAGGGTTCCTATTTCCCCACACCCTTGCCAGCATTTGTTGTCATTAGATTTTTTAATGTTTGCCGTCCTTACTGGGGTAAGGTGGAATCTCAAAGTTGTTTTAATGTGCATTTCCCTGATGATTAGGGATGTTGAACATTTTCTTAAGTGTGTGTTTGCCACTTGTATTTTTCCCTCTGAGAACTCCCTGTGCAGTTCTCTGCCCCATGTTGTGAGTGGGTTGTTTGAGTTTTTTATTATTATTATTATTTTTTTTTTTTTGGTTTTGCAAGGTAGGGTCTCGCTCTTGTCCAGACTGACCTGGAATTAACTATGTAGTCTCAGGGTGGCCTCGAACTCTCGGCGATCCTCCTCCCTCTGCCTCCCAAGTGCTGGGATTAAAGGCATGCACCACCATGCCCGGCGTTTGATTTTTTATTATTTACGTTTTTTAGTTCTTTGTAGATTTTAGAACTTAGGCCTCTGTCTAAAGTGTATCTGGCAAAAATTTTCTCCCATTCTGTGGGTAATCTATTGGCTCTGCTTATTGTATGTTTGTCTGTGAAAAAGCTTTTCAGCTTCATGAGATCCCAATGGTTGAGTGATTGTTTAATCTCCTGAGCTACTGGGGTTTTGTTCAGGAAGTCTTTTCCCACTCCTGTATCATGGAAAGTTCCTCCTATTTTTTCTTCCAGTAGTAGCAGCGTTTCTGGTCTTATATTGAGGTCTTTGATCCATTAGGACTTAATTTTTGTGCATGGAGAGATGTGTAGATTGAGTTTCATTTTCCTGCCTATGGTTTTCCAGTTTGTTCAGCACCATTTGTTGAAGATGCTGTCTTTGTTCCAGTCTACATTGCTAGGGCCTTTGTCAAATATCAAGTAGCTATAGTTACTTGATCCAAAGTCTGGGTCCTTGATTCTATTCCATTGTTCTATAATCCTGGTTTTATGCCAGTACCTTTTTTTTTTTTTTTTTCTTGGTTTTTCAAGGTAGGGTCTCACTCTGGTCCAGGCTGACCTGGAATTAACTATGTAGTCTCAGGGTGGCCTCGAACTCTCAGCGATCCTCCTACCTCTGCCTCCCCAGTGCTGGGATTAAAGGCGTGCGCCACCACGCCCGGCTTTTTTGTTTTTTGTTTTTTGTTTTTTTTGAGGTAGGGTCTCACTCTGGCTCAGGCTGACCTGGAATTCACTATGTAGTCTCAGGGTGGCCTCGAACTCTTGGCAATCCTCCTACCTCTGCCTCCCGAGTGCTGGGATTAAAGGCGTGCGCCACCACGCCCAGCTCTAATGTTTTTATTACAATGGCTTTGTAATATAGCTTTAGATCAGGTATGGTGATGCCTCCAGAGGTGTTTCTTTTGCTGAGGATATGCTTGGATATCTGAGGCCTTCTGCCTTTCCATATGAATTTTGAGATCATTTTTCTATCTCTGTGAAGAAAGACGTTGGGATTTTTATTGATATTGCAGTAAATCTGTATATTGCTTTTGATAAGACTGCCATTTTCACAATGTTAATTCTGCCTATCCAGGAGCATGGGAGGTCTTTCCATTTTCTCAAGTCCTCCTCATTTTCTTTCTTGAGTGTTTTTCTGTTTTCATTGTAAAGGTCTTTCACTTCCTTGGTTAATGTTATTCCAAGGTATTTTATTTTTTGATGCTATTAAAAATGGGACAATGTCAGTTATTTCTTTCTCTGTATCTTTGTCTTTTGTATATAGAAAGGCTAGTGATTTTTGTGCATTGATTTGTATCCTGCTAACTCTGAAGGAGTTAATCACCTTTAAGAGTTTTGAGATGAAGTTCTTGGGTCACATGTATACAATCATGTCATCTGCAAATAGGGCTAACTTAACTTCTTCCTTTCTGGTTTCTATCCCTTTTATTTCTTTCTCCTGTCTTATTGCTTGAGCTAGGACTTCCAGTGCTATGTTGAAGGGCAGAGGTGAGAGTGGACACCCCTGTCTTGTTCCTGATCTCAATGGGAGTTCCTTCAATCTCTCTCCATTAAGCATTATTTGGGCTTTAGGATCTTTATATATAGCCTTTGTTATGTTGAGATATAGGCTGTCCATGCCTAGTCTCTCCAATGTTTTTGCATCTATGGAAGTGATCATGTGGTTTTTGTGTTTAAGCTTATTATGTAGTGTATTACACTGACAGATTTCCGTATGTTGAACCATCCCTGCGTTCCTGGGATGAAACGAACTTGGTCCAGGTGGATAATGCTTTTGATGTGCTGTTGAATTTGATTTGTGAGGATTTTGTTCAGGATCTTTGCATCTGGGTTTATCAGGGAAATAGGCCTGTAGTTTTATTTTCTTGTGGCATCTCTGCCTGGTGTTGGTATTAGGGTGATGCTAGCTTCATAGAAGGAGTTGGGGAGCTTTCTCCTGTTCTCCAGTTATGTGGCACAGTTTGAGAAAGATTGGTTTCAGTTCTTCCACGAAGCCATGCAGTCCTGGACTCCTCTTTTTAGGTAGATTTTTGAGTACCCTGTCAATCTCGGTGGTTGTAATGGTTTGTTCAGGAGAGTGGTCTGCTCTGAGTTTACCTTGGTAGGTGGTGTGTGTCAGGAATTCACCCCTTTCCTCCACATCACCCAGTTTTGTGGGGCAGAGGTTCTGAAGTAAGTCCTGGTGATTCTCCTGGTAGTTTCACTTATGTCTGCTGTGATCGCTCCTTTTTCATTTCTAATTTTGTTAATTTGAGTTGTCTCTTTTTTCTGCTTGATCAAATTGGCTAGGGGTTTATCGGTCTTCTGTTTCTTAAAGCCATAGACTCACTGTGTCATGCTCTCCTACCCACACTCATCCAAAGCCTCTTCCTGTTCCCACGGGAAAATGAGCAAGCAACTGCCCTAGCACCATTGTTCTGCCCTCCACCCTCCCGTACATAGGCCCACTGAATGCTGTCATTCATTCGTTAGCCTTTGTACCCTCCTTAAATGGCAAGTGGGCCATACGCCTTTCAATTTGGTATGTAGTGAGCTAATGAGGTCAGGTGGACCAAGGTTTCACCTCTCTCTCTCTGGATACTCCACTCTGGGGGACCCTATGCAAAGAGATTGAGTTGTCCCAGAAAAGTCTTACTTTCCCCAAAGGAAGGGACAAGTGGGGCGCTGAGCTACACCCCTAAACTCAGAGGTTCCCACATCTTCTCCATTTACTCAGGCTAGTTCCCAGCCTAAGACAGTGGGGAGATTCCAACGTGGGTTCACCCACTCTGTGAACAAAGATTACAGAGGCTCCGGCTACGTGAAGTCGCCTCTTCTCTCACATCTAGGGTGCAGGGTGCATTGTGGCAATCCTGGGGTGTTATGTCAAGTACCAGGGATGGAGGAACCATCCTGTTTTAATAAGAAACACGTTTGTTTTCCTTTTCCTCTACCTCGTCAGGAAGAGGTGGCCTAGGCTGGAGCGTACACCAACAGGATGGGGTACAAATATCCTCTCAGCTAAAAACGAGCTATTCTAGGTACTTCTAGCTCAGGCTGAAGAACCTGAAGCTTTTCTGATAATGGAGGCAAGAGAAGAGCGTGAGGGGCCCAGATCTCACTCCGTTATGGGAAAGGGCCACTCCAAGAAAATGGTGGCACAAGAGGGTCCCAATTAGACACGGGCTCAGCAGGCTGGCAAGTCCCAGGCTTCTGCACAGCACAGCCACCCCAGAGCTCAGTGCCAAGGTAAAAGACTGTCTGCCCCATTATCTGTAGCTGCCCTTCCTTGGGGATAATTGGCTTCCTGCAGCTCAGCCAGGCCCTAGGCCACCAAGGAAGGGCTGGCCAGGGTGGGGCTGGACAGAGCAGCATCTGCAAGCATCTTATGGCCTCAAGGTTCCCGTAATGACCTTGCCAGGTGTGGGGCTGGATTCAGGCGTCCCTCATAAACATAGGTGTTCTGAACGCTAGATTCTCAGCTGATGGAGATTTGGGAAGTAATGCCTCCTGGAGGCAGTGTATTTCTTGGGGGTGGGTTTATGGATGTTATAGCCAGTTTCCCCATGCCAGTGTTTGGCACACTCTCCTGTTGCTATTGTCCACCTGATGTTGGCCAGGGGGTGAATGCCCTCTGCCCATGCCATCATTTCCCCTGCCATGATGGAGCTTCCCCTCGAGTCTATAAGCCAAAATAAACCCTTTTTTTTCTCACAAGCTGCTCTTAGTTGGGTGATTTCTGGCAGCAATACCAACCTGACTGCAACACCAGGGCTGCCCCTCTGAAGACAGCTGGTGGAAGGTCGACTCCCCTGGGTGCTCCCTAAGGTCATCACGCCTCAACTCCCAGGCCCAGACTCTAGGGACTTGAGCGTAGAGACTCCTGCAGACTCCCTGCCCATTGCCCTGAGCCAGACAGTTCCTCCAGGCCCCGCACCCAGCAGCTCTGGTTGGCACTGGCCTTGCCCACAGCTTCACCCATCCTGTATATCTGTTCCCTATATCTGTATCCCTCGGGATTCATTTCTTGTCCAACATCCAGGAGCCCGCATGAGCCATCTGCAGCTCCATATTCCAAAATGTGCCAGCAAATAAGAGCAGGGCCTGATCCACTCCACGTGTGGCCTTGGCTGTGTGGTTTCAAGAGTTGAGGAAGTACGTTCCAGGGCTCAGGGACTATTGAAGAAGAGGCGGCCAAAAGAATGTAATCTAAGAATGAGAAGTGACCCCTCATGACCCCTCAGTGGCTATTGCTACCTATACAAGACCTGCATAAGACGAGGGCAAGATATGATGACATCAAAATAGAAGAGGGTCTGTTTGGGAAAAGTGGCTCAATGGAGGGAGGAAGGGGAAGGGAAACAAAAAGGGCTGTGGAAAGGGATTATAATCACGCTACATTGTGTATATGTATGGAAGTTGTCAATAAAGTTTTTAAAAACACTGCTGACATTTACCAGATCCCTCCTAGCAAGCAACACACACTGCAGAACTTGCCTCCCTCCTTCCTCCTGACACTACCCTGGGAACCCACATCGAGTACCTGCTGAATAAGACGGCCTGGCACCGAAGGAAGTCTGCCCTCCTGGAGCTCTCGGGCCCCTTGACGATGCAGGCCTGGTGTCCCTGGGCAGGGCTATCTGGCTCTGGGAAGCTTCCCAGGCGGCTGGCAGGGAAAGGGCTCACGTTAGCTCAGCACGGACCATCCCAACAAATTTCACTTTTCTTCCCAGAAACAGTTTTCAAGGACAAGGGCTTTTGTGAGGAAAGAAACATGATTAAAAGAAACGCTTTCCAGAACTGGGGGTGGAGTTTAAGTGTTTGTCTAGCATGCATCAAATCTTTGGTTCAATCCCCAGCATGACACATTGAGGAGACTCAAAACTCATCCAAATGCTGGGAAGAAGTGACCATAGAGTGATCTGTGCTAAACGAGCATCTATATCTTCTCCAAGGCTCAAGGAACACTGCAGAAGAGCGGACAAAAAGAATGTAAGAGAGCCGGGCATGGTGGCACACGCCTTTAATCCCACCATTCGGGAGGCAGAGGTAGGAGGATTGCCATGAGTTTGAGGCCAGCCTGGGACTACATAGTGAATTCCAGGTCAGCCTGGGCTAGAGTGAGACCCTACCTTGAAAAACCGAAAAATGAAAAAACCAAAAAAAAAAGAATGTAAGAGGGCTGGAGAGATGGCTTAGTGGTTAAGGCACTTGCCTGCAAAGCCAAAGGACCTTGGTTTGATTCTCCAGGACCCACGTAAGCCAGATGCACAAGGTGGCGCATGCATCTGGAGTTTGTTTGCAGTGGCTGGAAGCCCTGGCACGCCCATTCTCTCTTTCTCTCTCTCTTTCCTTTTCTCAAATAAATAAATAAATGATATCTAGATAGATAGATGATGATAGATAGATAGATAGATAGATAGATTGATAGATAGATAGATAGATAGATAGATGATAGATAGATAGATATAGATAGATGATAGATAGATAGATAAATAGATATAGATAGATGATAGATAGATAGATAGATAGATAGATAGATAGATAGATAGATAGATAGATATAGATAGATAGATAGATAGATAGATAGATAGATAGATAGATGATAGATAGATAGATGATTGATAGATAGATAGATAGAGATAGATAGATGATAGATAGATAGATGATAGATAGATAGATAGATATAGATAGATAGATAGATAGATAGATAGATAGATAGATAGATAGACAGACAGATAGATAGAATGTAAGAGCCAGAGGCTGGGGAACGTGCTGTGCTACAGTGTAGACATAACACGACTGTTGCGTTCATGACCTCACAGCAGCTGTTCTAGCCTGCACAGCTTTGGACCCATAAACATTCCATCATGAATAATGGAGGAGGGCACAAGCACCGTCTCTTCCTGAGCAGTGGCAGTTAATGGTTGCTGGGAGGTAGGAGCCACTCGTAAACTGCATCAGCTCTGGTTAGGGTTATATCATGTAGGCAACCCAGAGAAACTCAATGATTCTCTCTCTCTCTCTCTCTCTCTCTCTCTCTCTCTCTCACACACACACACACACACACACACAAACACACACAGGAAAGAAAAAAGACATCAAACTGGAAGAGGAACTAGTTCAAAAGAAGGGTTCAGTTAGAGGGGATGCACAGGGGGACAAGAGAAGGTAATGATAGGGGATTATGATCAAAATATATGATATAATACATAAAATATGGTTAAAGAAAGAAAAACAACTTGAACTATTTTTTTAATTTTTTAAATTTTATTTATTTGCAAGCAGAGAGAAAGATAGAAGAGAGGCAGACAGAGAGAGAATAGGCATGCCAGGGCCTCTAGCCACTGCAAACGAACTCCAGACGCATGTGCCCCTTGTGCATCTGGCTTACGTGGGTCCTGGAGAATTGAACCGGGATCCTTTGGCTTCGCAGGCAAATGCCTTAACTGCTAAGCCATTTCTCCAGCCCGAACTATTTTTTTTTTTAATGGCTAGACGCTGTGCATGGTGGAGTACACCTTTAATCTCAGCACGTGGGAGGCAGAGGTAGGAAGAGCACTGAGTTCAAGGCCAGCCTGGGACTACAGACTGAGTTCCAGGTCGGCCTGGGCTAGAGTGAGACCCTACCTTGAAACCATCCCTTCAAAAAAAAAAAAAAAACAAAGGCCCTGTCCTGGCTCTGCCACACCTAGTAGGCTGGGGTGCTCTCCGTCTCCACACTGGGCTGAGCCTCTAGCCACTGCAGATTAATTCCAAATGCCTGTGCCACCTTGTGCATCTGACTTTACATGGGTAAAAACCAGGGTCCTTAGGTTTGCAGGAAAGTGCCTTAACTGCTGAGCCATCTCTCCAGCCCAGTGATCTTCCTTTTATGTAGTCCAGGACCCTGCCCACAATGAAGGTGGGTCTTCCCTAATTAATTATAATTATAATTCACTTAACCTAATCAAATATAATCCCTCACAGATGATTCTAGGTCCTGTCAAGTTGACAATCAACCATCACCGTGTCCCTAATCCTATCTGGGGATAAGCAGAGTCTGGGCCTCTGTAATGGTTTCCTAAATCCTCCATGGTCAGGCAGGTTGGCCTGAAATCGGACTCTACCCCTCCCAGTTACTGGCCACCAAAGTTCATGGCATCCTCAGAACTGGAATGAAGTTGAGGTGAGATGAAAGGAGAATCGAGCCCTTGTAAGAGAAAGCCTTAAGGTGGGAGAAGGGCTGATGTGGCCTTTGACTACGGCAGTCAGTGATTCCACGTGATGAACCAGGGTCTTGCCTGAGTCCACATTGTGAAGCTATAGGCAATGGCCAGAGCCAGTCAAAACCATGGGCCAATGCTAATACTGTAGACTTGGGGAGGGTTCCACCTGTGGAGTGGTGGGATGACAGCCATTCCAGAACAGTGCCCGCAGGGAGGAGGGGGCTCTGAGTGACCACCCCTCTGCCTCCCAGTGTTCTCCCGTGGTGGGCAGTGGGATGACAGCCATTCCAGAACAGTGCCCGCAGGGAGGAGGGGCTCTGAGTGACCACCCCTCTGCCTCCCAGTGTTCTCCCGTGGCGTGCAGCGGGATGACAGCCATTCCAGAACAGTGCCACTCTGAGTGACCACCCCTCTGCCTCCCAGTGTTCTCCCGTGGTGGGCAGTGGGATGACAGCCATTCCAGAACAGTGCCCGCAGAGAGGAGGGGGCTCTGAGTGACCACCCCTCTGCCTCCCAGTGTTCTCCCGTGGTGGGCAGCGGGATGACAGCCATTCCAGAACAGTGCCCGCAGAGAGGAGGGGGCTCTGAGTGACCACCCCTCTGCCTCCCAGTGTTCTCCCGTGGTGGGCAGCTCTTTGTCTAGTGTATCCCCTTGTCTACTTCCAGTTTCCCCCCTCCCCTTTCTTCTCAGCCCTCCCTGGTCCCCTGAACCCACCCTAAGACCCCAAAATTGAGCATGACAAAGATCAAACTGACCCCTAGCCAATAGCCTCAGAGAGAGAGACAGTTATGCCTCAGAAGCAGTGGGTGTGAGGGTGGTCTCTGTCTGCCTGCTGTCGGGTTAGAGAAGAAAAGCTCAGACAGCTGGCTTTTAGGTTCTTGGGCTCCCCCAGAAGCTTGGGGACTCCAAAGCACTGGAGCTTAGAGATGGGCTGACCTCTAACATCCCGCCTCCTTCCCTTGGCTCAACTCAGGCTCAGGATCAGAGAATGTCAAACTCATGGCTCGTCACAGTGCTAGTTTTGAATTGCCAGCACTGTCCCCAGATCCCACAAAGTGTTGTGTTCCACTTCATCCACTTTCAAGGAAAGGAGATGGATGTGATAGCAAGAAGGGATAAGGACACTTGATAAGTGGGCCAAGGGGGTTCTCTCTTCCTCCTCCTTTCTCTATCTGATCAGACTGTTTGTTTTGTCTTGTTTTTGGAATTTTATAAAAACTTTTGTTTATTTATTTGAGAGAGAGAGAATGAGATGGGCATGCCAAGGCCTCCAGCCACTGCAAACAAACTCCAGACACATGTGCCACCTTGTTCATCTAGGGAATTGAACCTAAGTCCTTAGGTTTCTCAGGCAAGTGCCTTAACCACTAAGCCATTTCTCAAGTCCTCTTTTGGATTTTTTGAGGCAGGGTCTCACTCCTGACCATGTAGCCTGGAACTCACTCTAGTCCCAAGATGGCCTCGAACTCACAGTGATCGTCCTACTTCTGCCTCCTGAGTGCTTTGATTAAAGGTGTGTGCATCTCCATGCCTGGCTTTGGATTAGATTGTTTTTAATGAAGTACAACTTTTGCTTTTTTTTTTTTTTTTTTTTGAAGTAGGATCTCGCTCTAGCTCAGGCTGACCTGGAATTCACTATGTAGTCTCAGGGTGGTCTCGAACTCATGGCGATCCTCCTACCTCTGCCTCCCGAGTGCTGGGATTAAAGGCGTGCGCCACCACACCCGGCTTTAACGTTTGCTTTTTGATGGCAATTTCTACACTGCTAATTCTCCCTTGTACATGGCACCGTGAGTACTATTTTCTATATTTTAGTGTCTCAGGGAATAAGGTGTGAACCCTAAGGGCAGGGACTTGAGAGGAAAGGGGAGCCAGTGTCTGGAAACCAGGAATGGGTAGCGGCCTCACCTGCAGCAGGAGGGACCCATGATGTCCAGTGTTCAAGGCCCCCTTGTCCAAGTCAGGAAGCCTGGGAATAGGGTGGCACGAGGAGGTAAGACTGTATATGGTGGGCCCCCTCATTTTCCCACCAATCCTCAACTACTCCCAGCTGTATGTCATCCCTGCCCTCACCTATCTATTCCACCCGCAAGGTCGGCGCTGTACCTGGTGAATACTGACTTCAGGTCAAACTCAAGAATGGGGCCTGGCTACAGGTGTGGACGAAGCTTTACCTCCCCGTAAATAAAAGGGTCCTCCTCCAAGCCTTTGTGGAGCTGCTTGCTCACCAGGCCAGTCCTTTATGCCCATGTGTTGCCATGGTGATGGACCATTCAAAGGCCCGACACTTCAAGGTTTCCCTCCTCTTCTGGTGGGCCAGGGTGGGATGGAGGCAGGGGAATGTAGCCGGAAGATGGCCTGAGTTCCAGCAGGTACTGCCTCCTGTCTTCATCCGTTCAATGCCACACCACCAGGGCAAGTGTGTCACACCTATTCTCACTCTAGTGTGGGTGGCTGACTCTGGGCCCCAGCCTGGCAAGAGATAAGCTTTTACAGAAATTTTATTCAAAGTGAAATATAAGCCAAAGTGGTGGCATTTGGGAGACTGAGGATCACCGTGAACTCAAGGCCAGCCTGAGCTACGGAGGTAGTTTCTAGGTCAGTTTGGTTTCGATTGAGACCCTGCTTCAAAAACATCAACAACCACTAAATGTATATTTTATTCCCACCAAGCTGCCCTGAAAGCACTACACTTAATGTTCATATTCACATGTTAATGCTACTCTCACTTCTGGTTAGAGACGCTTCTCTTTTCAGATGGCGATGACCACTGGGATGACCCAAAAGGCAACATAGTGCTGAGAACAAGGGATGGAGGAGTGCCCAGCACTGAAACATCTCTGTCACACCCTCCAAGGCTCAGGGACCATTGCGGAAGAGGGGGCGGATAGAATGGAAGAGCCAAAGGAAGGGTACGACTTCTTACAATGCAACTATCCAGACAGAAATTGGCCTCGATATCCATGACCTTGCAGTGCCTAGCAATACCTCCGCAAGACCTTCAAAATAGAAGAAAAAGATGATGTCATCAAATTAAAAGAGAGACTAATGGAGAGAGGAGGGGATATGATGGAGATTGGAGTTCTAAAGTGGAATGGGGGGAGGGGAGGGAAATATCATGCACTTTTTGTATGTAAGTATAGAAGTTGCCAATAAAAAATAATTTAAAATATATATATATATAAAAATAAAAAATAAAAAAACATCAACAACCAGGAACAAAAAAGGTGGACTCTAAGGAGGGACATTAAGAGCACCCAGTTCCTGAGGAAGGCTGGATCTCCTAGTTATCCAGAGCCCGGGGACGTTCTTGGCAGGTAGAGAGCACTCATGAACGGCCAGCCGCCAGCCGCTGTCTAGAAAGGCCCTTCCTTCCCCGAAGCCAACATGCCGTCCCTACAGAGGACAGACGTCTCTGGGCTGTTGGGTTCCAGGACCGGCCCCAGGGCTCTGCTGCTTTCCTTCCAGCTCCAGGACAAGCCAGCAGGGAGCGTGGACGAACCGCACACACAGAAGCACCTAAGCCAGCACCAGAGGCATCACACCACCGCCTCGTGTGCCTTGCAGGCTGAGGCTACGAGTCACCCACATACACTTTTTATCTTCCTACAGCCCAACTTTTAATTCTCTCTTGGACTCATGGAACCAGGGAAAAAAATCCAGGAGGAATTTTCTGGTTGTAGTCAGCCCCATATATCTGCCCCAGAGTGGCTTAGAAAGAGTCCATCGCATGAGATGTGTCACCCACAGTGGCCTTCAGGAAGGTCTGGGACCACTCTGAGCCTTTCTCTCTTACATGGTGCAAATGAATTTTTTGCTCACTCTTTTAGTCAGTGTAGCAGACAGCTTCAAGTTTGCTGAGATGAACTTCCAGACCAGGAACAGTTATGGAGGAAGGGTTTTATTGAAGCTTATAGATCCAGGGAAAGTTCCATGATGGCAGAAGAAGCTGGCCTGCTCTTAGAGGACCAGGCAAAGAGAGAGACAGAGAGAGAGGAGAGCCAAAAGCCACACAGCACAGCACATCTTAGGAACTCCAGCCAGGCACACTTTGCATATCTTTAGATTGAAATCCTAAACCCACCACTTTTTTTTTTTTTTTTTTTTTTTTTTTTTTGAGGTAGGGTCTCACTCTAGCTCAGGCTGACCTGGAACACTCTGTATTCTCAGGGTGGCCTTGAACTCACAGTGATCCTCCTAGCTCTGCCTCCGGAGTGCTGGGATTAAAGGCGTGTGCCACCACGCCCGCCTTCCCACCACTTTTAAGATCCACCCAGTGACACTGCCTCCAGGCAAGTGGCTGCAGATGCAAACTACAAACTAATAAAACACCGACTATATTGGGGGCCATCTATTCAAACTACCACAGTCAGCATCCACAGCTGCCTGGAGAGTGGAGCTCTATGCTAGGACCAGAAATAGGACAATTTTTAGACTGGCTCTGAAGGGTCTGGCTGGACTGGACACCTGTCCTACCTCAGCAGTCAGGCCCAGAGCAGCCCTTATTCTAATTAGTTTCAAATGTGATAGGCAAAGCCCTGACCCAGGTATAGACATGAGAGTGGACCTGGAGAGACACTGCTGTGCAGGCTGTGAAGATGACAAGAGCAGAGCAGGAGCTGCAAACAACACGCCTTTAGTATTTTACAATAATCTCTGGGCAGTCGGCTCTCATATCTGGAAGACTGGTGTCCCTTTCTAGTGGAAGGGTCCCCCCTTGCCAGGCAGTGCTGTTGGGCCCCATAAGAGCTGTACATCTCAAGATGTTTGAGTGGATGAAAGGCCTTGGGGATTAGTCAGGTCAGCCACCAGCTCTCTCACCTCCATGACGTCCTTGGTTCCATTCCTTGGACCCCAACCTGGGTGTAGTTTTGACAGAAGCACTATGTGCAGGAAAAGCAAATCCATACCCAGTGTCGATTCCAGTAAGGACAAAACGCTGCCCTTTCCATGACGGAAGTGGGCCAATGTAGCCAGCCTGCCACCAAGTTGCTGGCTGGTCACCCTGACGAATGCTACTGTTATGCGGGCTCAGAGTTGGTCTCTGCTGCTGGCAGATCTCACACTCAGTAGCGGCTGTAGTTAGGCCAGCCTTAGTTAATGGAAGTCCATGTTGTTGGGCCCACGCATATAACCTGCATCCCTGCCACCATGGCCACTTTGTTCATGGGCCCATTGGGACATTGACATTGGGCAATGACAGGATGGCTGAGGAAAGAGGTTGACCACTATCCACAGAACAGGTCAGCTTATCTACTTGATTATTAAAGTCCCCCTCCGATGAGGTCACCTTATGATGAGCATTAACATGGGACGCAGTATCTTCATATCCTTTGTCCATCCAGAGAGCTCTACCCACATGCACCTTCTTCAAATGTCCTTCTCACCAATTTTCCAATCGTGCTCCTTCCAAGTCCTGGACCATCCAGCTAAACCATTGGCTATGAATCAGTGCAGAACTGCACATCTGGCCATTTTTCCTTCTAAGCAGCAGTTGCCTCCCCACCCCCACCCCTGAAGTATTGCCCTCTCTACCCTTGCCCCAATCCATGGCGATCCTTCTACCTCCGCTTCCTGAATGCTGGGATTAAAGGTGTGCACCACCACAACTGGTTGTCTCTTTTCTTTTTTTTTTTTTTTTTTTTTTTTTTTGGTTTTGCGAGGTAGGGTCTCACTCTGGTCCAGGCTGACCTGGAATTAACTATGTAGTCTCAGGGTGGCCTCGAACTCTCAGTGATCCTCCTACCTCTGCCTCCTGAGTACTGGGATTAAAGGCGTGCGCCACTATGCCTGGCCCTTTCCTCTTTTTAAGTTGTTCTGTTAGGGGCTGAAAATGGACCTCAGTGGTAAAGAAAACTTACCTAGCATGTTCAAGGCCCTAGATTCAATTCCCAGTTTCATTTTTTTTTTTTTTTTCGAGGTAGGGTCTCACTCTAGCTCAGGCTGACCTGGAATTCACTCTGTAGTCTCAGGGCGGCCTCGAACTCACGGCGATCCTCCTACCTCTGCCTCCCAAGTGCTGGGATTAAAGGAGTGTGCCACCACGCCCGGCCCAGTATCCTTATTTAAAAAAAAAAAAAAAAAAAAGGCTGGGCATGGTGACTCACACCTACAACCAACATTCAAGAGGCTAAGGCAAAAGGATTTGTGTACGTTCAAAGCCAGGGCTACAGAGTGACACACACACACACAGATTGTTCTGTCAGATATTTTTTAAATATTTTATTCATTTATTTGAGAGACAGGCAGATAGAGAAAAAGAGAAAGAATGGATGCACGAGGGCCTCTAGCCACTGCAAATGAACTGCAGACGCATGCACCACCTTGTGCATCCAGCTTACGTGGGGACTGAAGAATCGAACCTGGGTCCTTTGGCTTTGCAGACAAGCACCTTAACCACTAAGCCATCTCTCTAGTCCATCTGTCAGATATTTTGTCATAGCCTGCAAAAGTAACTAAGCACCTCATTTCAGAGGAACTGAGGCTGGGAAAGCAAAGACACTGCTCGGGGCTTGTCTGAAACGAGACCTGAGTCTCCTGGTCACCGTGATATAATAGTGATAACCAGATGTGTCAGGTAGTTAACTGGAGTTTCGAGGATGGGTGGTGGTCCTCACAGTCAGGGGCTGGGGCTAGTGAGGTCTCAAGGAGCCCCACCTGAATTTGGCACTGCTTCTGAGCAGCAGACAAGAGACTAATGAATTAACTCAGGCCACTGCTAACAGGGTGTTAATGAAGACAAAGAGGCTAAACAGGCAGCTGGGAACACTTGACGTGGACCTCGGAGCAAGCGGAATAGCGAAGGGAGCCCCAGCCGCTGACTGAGTACTGGGATTAAAGGCATGTGCCACCACACCCAGCTCACTATTTCATTTTTTTTTTTTTTTTGGAGAGAGACAGAGAGAGACAGAGACAGAGGGAGAGGAAGACAGATAGAGATGGGCCGGCCAGCAGTCTCTCAGCTGCTGCGAACGAAATCCAGATGTGCGCGCCCCCTTGTGGTCAAGTGCAGCATTGCACCCTTGCGTCACTGCATCTGGCTAAACGTGGGACCTGGAGATTGGAACCACTGGAGATTGGAACCAGCGTTCTTAGGCTTAGCAGGCAGGCGCCCTAACGGTTAAGCCATCTCTCCAGCCCTCACTATTTCATTTTTAAATGTTAGCTTCCTTTCCCTCTTTTGAATGGATGCTCTCTTACAGCCACCTCCAGCCACTCAACACTCCCAGCTGCGCCAGCAGAGGCCCCTTTCCCGCTTTGCTATTTGGATCTGTAAATGCCTTCCTAGCCCCTTTGTGGGGATTCCCTACCATGCCCCCCACTCCAGTGAACCCCCAGGTAGCCCCCAATCAGCTGCTAGAAGGAGCATCCCACATTTGCAGAGAGAGGGGCTCTGCATCTCATTGGAACACACTGTGCATCTTGTTTAGTTTGGGTGCCCGTTTTCTTATAAAATGCAAAATATCCCTTTGTGAAATGAATTGCTGAATTTTCACACTTTATTGATATTTTTATTGTGTTTCCCACTTCCTATGTGTCGACTTCTTATTTTTAATTTCTATTTATCTGCAAGCAGAGAGAGATAAAGGAGACACAAAGAGAAAATGGGCATGCCAGAGCCTCCAGATGCTGCCAACGAACTCCACTTTGTGCCTCTGGCTTTATGTGAGTACTGGGGAAGCAAATTCTGGTTGTTAGACTTTGCAGGAAACCCTTAGTTGCTAAGCCATCCCTCCAGCCCAGCCTTTTTTTTCTTTCCCATAAGTTTCCAGAGCCTCAACTTCATAGGGCAACACAAAAGGAGCCATGTGTCACCTGTCTGTGCAGGGAGGAGGAACCTGGAGCATAGGAAACCCACCGTCAGCATGCCTACTTGGTCTGAAGGGAGACCCTATCTCTGTCTTCCAAGGCTGTCTGCTATACACACATCTTAGGAGAAAGAGTTAAGAACCCTCACACTGCAAGGTCTGCAGAGGCCGTACTTACCCTTGAATTTGACAGCTTAAGTGGTAAGGACAGGGGCTGTGGACACAGTTGATGAATAAGCACAACTTCAACCTTTCTTTTTTTTTTTTTTTTTTTTTGGTTTTTCGAGGTACGGTCTCACTCTGGTCCAGGCTGACCTGGAATTCACTATGTAGTCTCAGGGTGGCCTCGAACTCTCGGCAATCCTCCTACCTCTGCCTCCTGAGTGCTGGGATTAAAGGCGTGCGCCACCACGCCTGGTTCAACCTTTCTTTTTTTTTTTTTTTTTTTTTTTTTTTTTTTTTGTTTTTGTTGTTGTTTTTGTTGTTTTTTTGGGGGTAGGGTTTCACTTTGGTCAAGGCTGACCTGGAATTAACTATGTAGTCTCAGGGTGACCTTGAACTCCTGGCGATCCTCCTACCTCCCTCCTGAGTGCTGGGACCTCTGCCTCCCTAGTGCTGGGATTACTTTGGTCAAGGCTGACCTGGAATTAACTATGTAGTCTCAGGGTGGCGTTGAACTCCTGGTGATCCTCAGGGATTATAGGCTCAGCTCAACCTTTCATTTTTATGAGCTCGAATACAACTAATTTCTACTTTAGAGCTTCTAGGTTTTGTATAAGTTTTAGAATGCTTCAAGATTATAGTTTCAAAAATATTTTATTTATTTATTTGCAAGGAAAGAGAGAATGAATATGGGTGCACCAGGGCCTCTAGCCACTGCACACAAACTCCAGATGCATGCACCACTTTTTGCATATGGTTTTATGTGGGTACTGGGGAATTGAACACTGGTCTTTAGGCACTGCAGACAAGAGCCTTAATCGCTGAGCCATCTCTTCACCCCCAAGATTATAGTTTTTAAATATTTTTATTTATTTATTTTAGAGAGAGAAAGAGGCAAATAAAGAGAGAAAGAGAAAGGGAGGGAGGGAGAGAATAGGTGTGCCAGGGCCTCCAGCTACTGCAAACGAACTCCAGACACATGTGCCCCATGTGCATCTGGCTTACATGGGTACTGAGAAATTAAACCTGAGTCCTTAGGCTTCACAGGCAAGCGCCCTAACCACTAAGCAATCTCTCCTCTCCAGTCCAATATTATAGTTTTTATTCTATGCTTTCTTCTAGCAGGTTTTTTTGTTGTTGTTGTTGTTGTTGTTTTTTTTTTTTTTTTTTTTTTTTTTTTTTTTTTTTTTTTTGGTTTTTCAAGGTAGGGTCTCACTCTGGTCCAGGCTGACCTGGAATTAACTATGTAGTCTCAGGGTGGCCTCGAACTCACGGCAATCCTCCTACCTCTGCCTCCCGAGTGCTGGGATTAAAGGCGTGCACCACCACGCCCGGCTCTTCTAGCAGTTTTATGATGTCATTTCTGCTTATTAAATCTTTAGTGCATTGAGTACTTATTTTAGTGTGAAGGACTGAAGAACCCAAACAGTTCCCACTGACTTGTCAATTTTGACTGCATCCTTGAAATTAGTTATTCATTTTCTCAGATTTCATTTATCTTCTCATATTGGTAGATGAGCCCTTTTCTGGATTTTCTTCCCCATCATCTGACTGTCCATGGGCTGTGTGAATTACTGTGATCTTAGGATGCAGTGAGGTCTAGGATCCAACTTAGCCAGTGTCTTTTCTTACATTTATTCTTGCCTGTGACCTTCAGAATTGCTCTGACTGGGCTCCCTCATGCATTCAAAAGATGAGTAGTAACCAGTGGTGGGTTCCAGTGCTGAGTTCTCTCCTTGTTTCTTGGGCCTCTGGCCTCCCATCCAGCCTACCCAGCAGGTGGAGGATATAGGTGTGGCACACCATTCAGGGTGCTGGACTCCGGCTCTACCCCTTCCTTAGGCTAGAGGCGTGGCCCAAGGGAAGAGCTAGGTGAGGACCTCTGATATCCTTGAAGGAAGTAAGATGTTCCTCCAGCTGGAAGGTTCTGCAGGTCCAAGTATGTTTAGTCAGAACTGGGTCAATTATGTAGAACCAGCCGGAAAGGCCCAGTGACCAGAGCAGTGGGCAGTTCTGGGCAGGGGTTTCATGGACAGGAGCCCAGGGAAGATGGTTGGTTCTAAGTTTTCTGATGAACTGCCCAGTTCAGAGCAGGACTCCGAGTAGGAGGTCACAGTAGCTGGTAGGCCCTAAAGCTGAGACTGTGCAGATGCAGTTCAGAGCCTGAAGCCCAGGGAGTGACAGAAACGTCGTAGAAACCTGTCCCGCAGGCAGGCTGGTTGAAAGTCGCCATTGCAATCTTGGGATTCAGAATACCAACAGCCTAGGGCTTTGAGCAGAGGCATCCACTCACTCCTCAGCCACATCTGAGACCCAGACTCGGTCCCATAGTGGAACTCCTGGGAGACGTTCCTGGGGTGGGAAGAGCCAGGGCTGGAAGGCACGGGGTAGGGCAAGGAAAAGAGGGTAGGCGGGATGGGCAGACCATGGATGCCTGACACAAACTTAAGATATGCCTGTGAGAAGAGAAGCAAACCTTTGCCAGCTTGGACTGTCAGCAAGAATGCTGACTAAAAATATTCTAGACTCAGAAGCTGCTGCTGTTGCCTCCTCAGAAACCCCTCCTTATACCAGACACCATCCATGATCTTGCGACAGATTAACAATGGACACTGCGTCCATGGAGTGTCAAACCCAGGCTGAGGTCTCCAGAAGCAGCCACGGGAGGTCTGCGTCTCCTGAAGGTCAAGTCTGGCCCACCACTACTGGCCTTAGGCAAGAGTAAGGGGAGCTCAGTCTGGAAGCAGTTTGGCAGGTGGGGAAGGCTCTGCTCGCCTCATCCAAGCAGAGCTCTGACCCGTGGCTCTCAGAGCATAAAGCTGCTCTTGGGGGCATGAGTTGCAAAGCCTTGGTCTGAGCCGTCCTGGCAGAGCAGGGGAGCTAGGCAGGTTTAAGGTGGGCTCTATCCCATTTGTCGCTTTGAGCTTCCAGTGACCAGATGCCATGGACACACTCTGTTCTGAGGTCATTAGATGAGATGTCTGGGCAAGACCCTCCTTCCTTGGGCTCAGTTTCCCCATGTTTACTCTGAGGTGATGAGGGAAGCCAGGATCTAGCATGGATGTGTAAGAGAGGACTGAATTTGGCCTCTCAGAGCATTTGTGGAATGACTGAATGATGAAAGAAGAGAGCAGATGAGGGCACTGAGGAGAAAGTCAAGGACCCTCTTCAGTGGGCCACTGAGTGCTGGGTTGAGCTGACCTTTCTGTACCCTCAGCAGGATAAGCTGAGGCCAAATTTTGGGGTTCCTGTTTTGGAAAATGAAGCCAATATTCACGCTCTGTGGATGATTATGGCGCAGAGAGGAGCTTTGGGCCTCAGGATCACTGTGGAGAGCAGAGCTGAACACTGGGTGGTGGGTCACCCTAGGCCAGCAGTTAGGCTGAGTAGAACGGGCTTGGCAGAAATCCCTCTCTGAGGGCCCGGAAAGGGCTCCGAGATGCCCTCTACTCCTGTCCCATCCGACTGGAAACCATGACCACTCCAAGACACCCCCACTGCACTTGCAGCACATGGATTCTCTCAGAAGGTGACCCCCAACCTACCTGCTAGGCTTCTGGTATAAGCAGCAGCTGGCACTTAAGCTGTGACTGCCAGGGGAGTGGTTCTGGAAGAATCCACATTCCCTACAGGGCCACAAGCCACAGCCATGCCTCAGGTACAGATCCTGCTCCTCAGAGCCCTGCCCCTGCACCAGACTTTGGGCCTTCAGGGACATGAAGCATCCTTTTCATCTCCAGCCCTGTCCCTAGATGAGTTGTGCCCACTCTGAGGTCACCAACTCAGCCACACTCCCTAGAAAAGGACCTTGGGCCTATCCAACAGTGACCATCAGAGTGGTACATGTATGGTAGACTTGGGGCTGCACTCATCGCTCTGGAAGTAAGAAGGAGCAGACCCAGCCTTGGGTCCAGGTGCCATAACTGGTGTCAATCATGGAGGTGGCCAATCATGGAGATGGCCCTCAGCAACCACAGTGAGGGCTGACACTGCAGCGCACACCCCATCTAGAGTCCTCGGAAACCTCCAGGAGGTACACCTGACATACCAAAGAGTGTACCAAGCACAGCACAATCCAGAACAGTGTCCTCTGGGGAGGGGCTTTTGCTAGGTGCCCTGAGCAGGTGGCCCTGGGAAATGGGCCCAGTGGGATGTGTCAGGCCCCTTTGCTGCACAAGCCCCAGTTGCTGTTATGTGTGGCTTTGATGAATAAGAGATGAGGAAGCTGATTAATTATGGTTTAATATGTACCAAAGTTGGGCAGAGGGACTAAAAATGGGCTTCAGAACTGAGGGTGGTAGAACAATAGAACCCCCTGCCTCCCCAAGGTGGGGTCCAGTGAGAAACCTCTGAGGGGGCAAAGGTGTGGGTGAGAAATCGCCAGAATGTTCCACCACTAACTCCTCAGCTCTCCGTTTCCTGTCTGAAAAATGGGTTGTGGTGTTGCTATCATAGAACCTATGGTACCATGTGTTTAGCAAACCTGGCACAGAGTATTCTCAGGCCTTGGGCACACAGCCACCCTCTGTGGTGACAGCAGATGGCCAGTTGATGCTCCCCCAGCTCCCTGGCACTGAGATTTCATCTTCAGCCACCCACTCAGGTTGGTGGCATTGGCACACTTGGGCAGCAGGCACAGGTTTACTGCATGACCTTCGTGCTTCCTTCCTAGTCCTTCCTTGCACTATCCCGGAGAGCCCCAGAGCACGTGCAAGTCACCTTATGCCCTCCCTGGTGGGCATCAAGAGCCTGGACACGCATTGATGCTCCGCAGGGATGTCCCAGCAAAACCGTGACAGGCCTGCGTCCCCACTCCCCAAGCCCACAAAAGCAGCAACCTCCTACTGAGGCTGCACCATGACCTGTCAGCCCAGATTGTCCTGTGAAGAATCCCCTTATCCTGTGCCGAATTCTATGAGTGGATCTGGATGTTGGGGTCAAACCTTTGTAATCCCTGCTAGGGCCTTGTGACAGCCAGGTTCACATTGCTGGCAGAAACCTGACCAAGAGAAGCTTTTGGGAAAAAGGATTTATTTTGGCTTATAGACTCAAGGGGAAGCTCCATGGTGGCAGGGAAAACAATGGCATGAGCAGAGGGTGGACATCACCCTCTGGCCACCACAAGGTGGACAATAGCAAAAGGACAGTGTACCAAGCACTGGTACGGGGAAATTGGCTAGAATACCCATAAGCCTGCCCCCAACAATACACCGCCTCCAGGAGGCGTTAGTTCCCAAATCTCCATCACTGTGAACCTAGCATTCAGAACACCTAAGTTTATGGGGGACACCTGAATGAAACCACCACATTCCACCCCTGGCCCCCAGAAACTGATAACTATTCATGATATAAAATGCAATGCATTTAGTCCATCTTTAAAAGTCCTCATAGTTGTTTTTTTTTTTTTTTTTGGAGAGAGAGACAGAGAGAGACAGAGAGAGAGAGGGAGAAGACAGATAGAGATGGGTGTGCCAGCAGTCTCTCAGCTGCTGCGAACGAAAGCCAGACGCGTGCGCCCCCTTGTGGTCAAGTGCAGCATTGCGCCCTTGTGTCACTGCATCTGGCTAAATGTGGGACCTGGAGATTGGAACCACTGGACATTGGAATCAGCGTTCTTAGGCTTAGGAGGCAGGCACCTTAACCGCTAAGCCATCTCTCCAGCCCAAAAGTCCCCATAGTTTTTATCAATCCTAATGATGTTCAAATATTCCATAGTCCAAGATCTTTTAACTGAGCCATAACACCAAAAAATCCTCAAAAAGCTCCATAATGGCACAGAATAAACATGCACACTGCAAAAGATGGCATTGGGCATAGCAAAGAAATATTCAACCAATACAAGATTAAACAGGGCAAACATCAAACTCTGTAACTCCAAGTTCAACAGCTCTAGTCAGTGACATATCTCCACGTCTGATCATTCTAACCAGCAACAAGTTCCTGGAGTTCCAATTCCGCCCCTCCAGCTAGGCTACTCACAGTACTAGAAAACTTCAACTGGGGCCAGCAGCTTTACTTAGCAGCCATCTCGTGGGCCCATCTCCACTGGGTCTCCATGGTTCAGCCTCACGGCTCCATCAGGTCTCCATGCAGGCATCCAGCAAACCTGCTTCACACTGCCCATGGCCGTTTCCAAAACACAAGACCACATTGCAAACTCAATGACCCTTTCTTTCCTGCATTTCTTATACTCCACAATACCAGGTAGAGTGCCAATTTGTTAATCCAGGGGGAAATAAAGCAGACTTTGAAGAACAGGACACTCTGAGCACTCAGACCCCCTCAAAAGAGTCAACATTCTTCTTGTTGACCCAGTGCAGGTCAGCTGGCCCAATCTCAAAAGTTGTAATCTCTCATATAATTGCAGCTGAATGGGCAGCGGTTTCAGCCCAAAGATTTCTTTCTGTGCCATATCCCTCTACACACACCAGTCCGTTTCTATGCACTGCAACCCTGCACAAGTTCTCAGGACGCAGGCATAACAGCAAGCCCCTCACACAAACTGCTTCTAGCCCAGTCCAAGCAAAGCTCTTTCTCACCCTCATAAGCCAAACTTCACAGTCCATAGTTCTTCCTGCATTCAGGTCTTTTGACTCTGAGCAGAATAATCCATCAAGCTGTGCTTACAGGACTGCAAGGTATCCCTTAGACCAAGGTTTCAAATCCTTCCACTTTCCTCTCAAAAATCAGCTCCAAAAGGCCAAAGCCACAGTCAGTTGTCTGGCAGCAATCCCACTCCTCAGTACCAACTTTACTGTTGCAGTCAGGTTCGCATTGCTGGTAGAAATCACCTGACCAAGAGCAGCTTGTGGGGAAAAAAGGAGGGTTATTTTGGCTTACAGTCTCGAGGGGGAAGCTCCATGATGGCAGGGAAAACGATAGCATGAGCAGAGGGTGGACGTCACCTCCTGGCCAACATCAGGTGGACAACAGCAACAGGAGAGTCTGCCAAACACTGGCAAGGGGAAACTGGCTGTAAAACCCATAAGTCTGCCCCCAACAATACACGGCCTCCAGGAGGTGTTAATTCCCAAATCTCCATCAGCTGGGGACCTAGCATTCAGAACACCTAAGCTTATGGGGAACACTTGAATCAAACCACCACAGGCCCCCACATAGACCTCTCAGGGGTCAAGAGAAGTGGACAAAGAAGGGACAGTGACCTGATGACCATACCCAGGAGCATTGACATCTGTCTACCTTGTCTCTACTAAGTTTTATTGAACTCAGAGAGGCCAAGGCCTAGGCTGAAGTCACAAAGGCAGATGGTGCCCTTTCATGCTATATGCTGGTCACACTGAGCCGCATACTATGACAGGAGGAAGAAGTGAGAGCTCTGGGCAGCACCAGGCCTTGACATAGGGAGTGGGAGCTAAGCAAGCTGCCCTGTGGGGTGGGGGACAATTCAGACAGATGCTGGTGAGGCCCTGCAGGCCCAGCCCAGGCAGGAATGACAGGTGTTGTTAGCATTGAGGGCAGAGCTGCCTGCAGACTCCATGTCCTCTCCTGATTCCCAGAGCCACATACGCAGAAAGCTGAGAGATATCAGATCCATGAAGTCCAAATGGTCTGTCACCACAGCATCCCTGTCGGAGCGTCCCAGAACCTGAGCAGTGTATATTTCATCAAAGGAATAGTATATGGCTAGGCTCCCCCTGACAGGGTCTTGGGCTCTTCCTGTGGGGGTCACTTCCTAGAGCTGGCTTCATGTTTTTACCAGAGGCTCTGGATCTTGTCAAGCCCTCCCCTCCCAGTCCTTCCCTATCTGTCTACTGCCCTTCTTTCTCATCCTTGGGGCCCTGAATAGTAGCACTGTGACTGCCCACTAGGGTAGAATTCTATTCCTCATGCTGCCCAGCACCTGCCCACACCCTGATAAATATGCCTCTCCAAACCTCCCACATCCTCCACCAGAGTGAGTTATGTCCTCCTGGAGACATTCTGGCCAGCATTCAACCAACTCCACACCCTGTCTCTCTTCATGATCCCTTTCAGCACCAGCCCATACCCACCCACCTCGTCCCACACCTAGGAGCTGTCCCACAGACAGCCTCCAAGGAGGAGAGTGCTGGCCAAGGTGCTGACTTGGACACAGGAAAACTGCCTGTAGTTCATAGACAAAGCTTTCTGTAAGTTTTGGCCCTTCTCCCATGGCACAGATCTGTGGGCAGGTGGGGGACTCTGGCCCAGGCTCAGGGCAGCCAGAGAGCCAGGCTTAGTGGCTAAAGAATTCTGGTGTGAGAACCCTCGCCGTAGCGCTGTCTCCCCTTTCCTCTCCCAACCCATCCCATGGCCAAGAATGATTGCCCCAGGAAGAAGTGGAGGAACTTGGAAGCAGTAGAGGGTAGACTCACAATTTATCCACGGTGAGCAGCCCTGGGTCATGGATAATTAAATCCATCCATAAGCAATGAGCAAGGAAATGTCTCTCCAGGTCCCTTTCCAAGGACAGCAGCCTGTCCTCAGCCACATCAAGATGGGTCTTCTGATCGGAGGTGTCTCTTTGAGGAGGACCCGATCCCTGGTCTGCAGGAACACTGGAGGAATGACGCTGACCTACAGGATAAGCCATAACCTCCTGCTGGTTCTTTGAGCTTGGCCTTGAATTCCCCATCTGTACAATGGGTGACAACTAACCCATGTGGCAGGGGGTGAGTTACTAAGCCACTGCCATGGTGAGCACTCGCAGGGGAGGTATCTGTGTTTGCCCTGACTTTACAGAGGACCAGAAACAGAGGTGTCTGCAGTCCCACCTCATCTTCTGGGTGGTTGGTAATTGAATTCCACAGTGACCTATAAATTTATGTCTGGGACAAGGACAACTGGTATTATGCAGGCAGGGATGTGGTCAGGACAAAGGGGCAGCAGCAGGGCACGTCTGAGCAGTGCAGCTGCCACATTAAGCTAGAAGGCCAGTCCATCACAGGCACCACAGTGCTTCCCCTCCAGGGCATCTCATATTTTGATGTGAATAGTGAGGCTTGCTAGGGTGGGGGGGGGGAGTCTCTGTTTTCCCAAATGAGATAGGCAGACGATGAAACTTTGTTCCTCTCCCTTAGGGCCACCTCTGAGGTAAAGGGCTAGGGTCTGGAAGGGGAGCCAAAGAGTACTGAGCAGTTCAGCTACGGGGCCTCTGTTTCATATTACAGACAATGCTGACTGTGTTGGGTCCCCAAGTCCTCAGCCAGAATTCTTCAGCTGTAGGTGGGGGTCTGGTCCCATAGACTGGTCCAACACCCCGGCCAGGCCCCCATCCACATAGTCCTCTCCCTTGTGAGGTGAGCTCAGGGAAGCCCAGGGGTTGGGGAAGATCTAGATCTGGCTCACCAGCTCCTTGGTTCACCCATGTACAGGACAGCCCCAGATACTGGCCTGGCACAAAGCTGAGGTCCCCAGAATAATTCAGGTACTCTGGGTAAGGGCCCCAAGCAGGAATGGGAGTTGGGACATTTGTATATATGAAGAGAGTACTATTATGTTTATTGGTTCCCAGCTGAGGCTATCTTAGAGGAAGATGGGAGCTATCAAGCAGATGGGGCCAAAGATGGTCTTCCGACGCTGATACCCTCATTCACAAGAATGAAGCGGGACGGACATCCGCAGAGGCAGGGCCGGACCGGGCACCAGAGAAAGGGAGGCGGACGAGAAGGGGGTGACTCCAGCACTCTTCAAGCCTTGGGCTTCCGTTTTCGTGCCACATGTCGGGAGCTGACCTCTAGCAAAGGGCTTAAGAGGCAAACAACGAGGAGGGCCAAGCAGAGGCCTCGCCTCGCCGCTCCCAGCCCGGGACTCGCGGGGGACCCGGGCGGGCCGTGCAGCGCCGCCACGCCCTCGAGCCCGCGCCCACCGCCGCTCCGGGGCCGCCGTGCCCGCGGTCGCCTGCAGAGGCCGCCGCGTCTTCAGGAATGCGCCGCCTTTGTCTCGGGCTGCGCCGCGCCCGCCCAGGCACCGGGTGGCCGAGCGCCTCCCGCGGCCCGTCCGGAGCGACCTCGCCCGCCGCGCCCCGCCGCGCCCCGGCCCGCCCGCCGCCCGCCGCCTGCTCCCCGCACCCGCCCCCTCCCGGCCCGCGCCCAGGTGAGCGGCCCGCCCGCCGCGAGGCCCCGCCCCGGCCCCGCCCGCCGCCGCCGCCGCCCGCCCGGGCCGCCGGGGAGACCGGGCGGATGCCGCGCGCGTCAAACCACATGATCCCATAAAACATTCATCCGCTCCGGCCGCGCCGCGCCGCGCCGCGAGCGCCCCGCCAGTCCGCGCCTCGCCTCGCCTCGCCTCGCCTCGCCCTGCGCGCCCGCGGCCCGGACCACCGAGCAGCCCGCGCCCACCCTCGCCCCGCGGCCGGGCCGGGACCGGGCCGGAGCGGTGGCGCCTGGATGCGGACCCGGCCGCGGGGAGACGGGCTCCCGCCCCGAAGCCACTTGCGGTCCCTGGCGCGCCCCGCCCGACCCTGACGATGAAGAGGGCGGCCGTGGGAGGTGAGTGTCCGCGCGCCCCGCGCCCCTGCCCGGCTGCCAGGGGGACCGGCGCGGCGGCGCGTCGTCCTCCCCCGAGGCGCAGGGCACGGCCCGGGCTGCCCGAGCCGGGGAAGGGGCGCTGGGCGGCGGGCAGGGCCACCGCAGTGCCGCGCCGTCCTCCGACCGAGCGCGCCCGGGCCCCGAGAGGGCGGAGCCGGCGGCAGCAGGAAAAGTTGCGGCTTTCCCGGAAAGTTGACGGCGTCGGCAGGGCTGGGGGCGTCGAGTCGGGGGTTCGAGATGCTGGATCGTGCCCGGAGTGGGGGCTGCGGGCTGGCAGGGCGGGGTCCGCCGCGGAGCGCCCGGGCCGCTAAGGGGTTAATAAGGGGTGGGTGGGGGAGGTCTGCAGAAACGTGTGTACGGGTGGGAGGTGGGGGTGTCTCGTCCGCCCCTAGGTCTCAGCTCAGAGCCTTTGGTTTCTCCGGGGTCAGACGGAATAAGGCTGAATGGGCGCGTTGGCGACTGTAGAGGGCGTGGGGGACAGGGCAGTCCTGGCGCTGCTCTTCTGGGGCAGATGGGGGGACGAGGCAGCAGTGCCTCCCGCTTCTGAGAGCCCCTCCAAAGCTCAGCTGTGAGAGGTGTTGGTGTTCACAGCACCCCCTTCCTGGCATTCCTGTGGGATCCCTCCCCCCACTGGGTGTGAAGTCCCAGCAGAGGAAGCAGGGAAGGGTGGATTTCATGTAGGCTAGTCATGTCCTACCTGGAGGTTCTGAAATGGGCACGCGGTCTGTCCTAGGTGCCCACCCCAGCGGCCCTGCCGATGCCCATGGTGCCGCAGGCAGCGCACACGTTTCCTTGCACGTGTCGACGTGGGCTGCACACTTGCACACCTCCCGTGCACACACATTGTCTGTTCCAAAGCACTCATGTATAAACACGACATGCACACACAGACTTTGAGGGTGCACATTGGTGTCTTCACCCCCGCCTGTCCACCCACGGCCACACATGGATTCCCACAGCATGCCTGCTGTGATCGCCATGCTTGGCACACGCTGAGGCCCGTTAGCAGAACCCACTCCCACACCCACGCAGACCTGTTTTAGGGGGTTCTGGGCAGCTGGGACCAAAAGAGGGGCAACATCTTTGTTCTCACCTCTTTCTTCGTGTCCTACTAGTCGCCCCTTTGAAGCACATTGGCCGTGTGTGTGCATGTATGTGTGTGTGTGTGTGTGTGTGTGAAGATTATATATGTCTGCTAATGTGTGCATATGACTGTGTGTGTGTGTGTCTTTGAGCACATGGACACATTTCGATTTATCTCCCTGTGAGGGTGCTCCTGGGTACCCTGGTGGGCTGTGGCTGCCTTCTACCCAAATCTGGAGCAAAGGCCCTGGGAATGTGTTTTGGAGGTTTGTTCACTGCTCCCAGACTGGGCTGAGGTGCAGGTTCTCTCAACTCCTCACCCACAAGCTAGGGCCACAGCAGTGGTGACCTATGGTGAGCTGGAATCCACCCGAACAGATTCATATTGTGACAAACAGTTAACCGTGAGCATGCGAGGCTGCTGCCCCACAAACAGGGAAGGCAACCCAGCATGGCCTCTTCAGTTCTCATCACCGTGATCTTCTGGTGAGGTGTTCCATGGTGGTTTCAACGGGCTCCAGTGCTGTGTGGGGTAAAACATGTTGACAGAGTGAGCAAAGCAGCTGGCCACTCCCTTTGCTAACCCCCAGTCCTATCTTCCCATCAGTGATCAGCACTGTTCCCTGTCCGCTTCAGCCCAGGGGAGGAAGGTGTGCTTCTGAGATAGGAGCTGAGCCAAGTCAGTCCCAGACCCGGAGCCTGATCCAGGGTGTAACACTGCAGGAACAATAGCTGAAGGGAACCGAGGCTCAGAGAAGACACTTCTCCCTGCCTCAGTCTTCCTCACGCATGATGTGGGTCAGTGATCAAAGGTTGCCGGGCTCTTCAAAGCAGATGCCCTGATGCCCAGCGAGGTCAGTCCAGCTAGCTGTCCCAAAGGGTTTTTGTTGTTTTATTTTGAGTCAGGTCACCACACAGCGCCAGGTTGGCCTCCAACTTGCAATATTGCCTCAGCCTCCTGAGTGCTGGGATTACAGGCCTATGCCACCAAGCTCCACTTCCCTGGGAGTTTTGACTCCAGCACTCTGCTTTCAAAATTCTCCAAATATGCTTTCCTAACGTCAAGTCAGCAGAGGGCTTCCTGGAACCCCAGCACTGGCAAACAGGCCAAGCCCCTCCTTCTTCCCTTGAGGCTACGGGTAAGTGGGGGTGTCAGGGAAGTGGCAAGCGGAGAGGGGGAGAAGGCAGTAGAGGAGGCACTTCCCCGTCCTTCTAACTCTGCCCTTCACCAGCCAGGGGTCTGCAGCCCCCCTGAGCTTCATCTCCTTCAGCCAGGACCAGCCCTCTTCTGCAGTTACAGAGTAAGAGACAGGGAAGAGAAGGGAATCTCCCCAGTAGGGGTCACCCAACAAGAGGGTGAACATCTCTGGAGGAGGCCCCCACACCAGGCTAGGTCGGGCCCTGGAAGGTGTGGCGGGAAGCTCCTGCCATCCTGGGAAACTGGCAGGCTTGAGTGTGTTGCTGTTGTTACAAGTGTCTATGAGAGAGATGGCTTGTGAGACCATGCCACCCCTTTGCCATTGAGGCCTAGCTTTCTGCTCCTTAAGTGCAGCACAGTCTCCTGGCACCATGCCCCTTTGCTCCCTCCTCCAACCTTGAATTCCTAGCCTTATGATAGAGCCGCCTGTGGCAGCCAGTACAGCACCAGAAGGGGCCCAGCTGGAAGGCAGAGGGAGCCCTCCTGCAGGCCCAGGCCTGAAAGTCTCTCAGGGGCCTTAGGCCTTAGGCTGTGCACTCAGGGAAGGGATCCAAAGAAGGAAGGTAGGGGTGTGTGTGTGTGTGTGTGTGTGTGTGTGTGTGTAATGGAGTATATGAGAAGGACCCAGCCCTATCATCGCTACCAAGGCTCCTGGCACTGCCTTGTGCCTGGTTAGTGAAGTTCATGCTGATCCATTTCCAGCCTATGAGCCCTGACTTCTGGCCCCAGGCACCCTTGGCCAGCTGGAACCTGGACCCTGGCATTTGTGAGAGTCAGGCTAGCTGCTCTGCCAGTCTTTCCAGAGCCCAACACCTACTGCACCCTCAGTGTCCCTACCCTGTAGGTCCAGCTGTACCTGGCCAAGGTCACCTGTGCCCTCCACGTGGCCAGACCTCAGCTGCTGTGTTTGCTTGCCACCCTCCATTCCTTACCTGCTCATGGCAGCCTGCCGATCCTACTGTGGCCAAGCAAATGAAGTGGGGGATCCTTGCCTCTTGCTTTCCAGGGTTGGATGCATTCTAAAGGACAGCCATCAGCGGGAACTGAGCCAGGGGAGTGGGCACTCAGTCTCCCCACCCACCCCCCAATCTCCCTGCCCCGTCCCCAGAGACGCGGGCCTGGCTGGGTCCCACCACACCGGGTGTTGGGTACTGCAGCTTCTTCTTTTGTCACTGTATTTTAAACATTTTGCACATTGAGAACTATTCTTATGCATCATGTTTAACGAGTGTGTGTAGAATCCCTTCCTGAGAACACACCATCATTTATTTATCCAAACCTGCCTTGCCACAGCCATGCACTCCTCGTGTCCCTACCCTGGCAGATCCTCAGTTGGGGCCACCTGTGAGATAAAGGGCCTGGGCATGTGCTCCCCCCACCCCTGCACACTTGGGTCAACTTCTGGCCAGGGCCTGATTCTTGCTCTCCTCCCAGCCTCTCTGAGCCCTTAAAAAAAAAAAATAAAGTGGGCAGTGTAGTACATGGACCAGAATTTTAGCCACACCTTTCAGTGCCACATCTCTCCAGGCCCCTTCATATGGCCCTGATGATTTCCGCACTTATATAACTTCACTCCCTCTACCTGTTGTGGGAGAATGGATGGGGGGGTGATGGAGGTGGCCCACAAATGCCCCATGACCTTTCCCAAGGCAACCAGACCCAAGAGGTAGAGCCAAGAAGCAGGAGCTATTGGCACACCTTCCCAAGTGGCCTTGGAGAGGTGCTGAGCAGGCAGAATCCAGCTTCCGTGTGTTGATCGAGATGGGCCTAGAAGGCAGCAGGGCCCATGCCAGCACCTGGGCATGCAGAGCTGAGTGGATGTGGGACATGGAGGTGTCAGGAGCTGATCCAGCTTCATTCAGAGCACCTGCCCTGTGCCTAGGGGTGCTTTTGGGCCCTCTGGGGAATTGGATTTCCACAGAATATTGGTATATGTCAAACAAATGCTTTTATGGTCAAATTTGGGATGGGCTGGGTGGAGCTGCTGGCCAGGATCTTTCCCTTGGAGCATCTCAGGGTTTCAGATGGGACAGGCAGTGCTCTCTGCGACAAGCAAAGTACAGGAACCCATTTTGGAAGACAGTGACAGAGGGGTGTAGTGGGCTTCAGGATGGACAGGGCGTCCCACAGCAGTCTACACCCACAGAACACCTAGTGGGTGGAAGGACCAGTTTCTACCAGCAGCATAAGGCAATGTGCAAATTTAACCTTTGCATTTATGACTCTATTTCTTTGCAGCAAATGTCACGGGAAATGTCAGGCTAAGGCTGAAGCTGGGTAAGGGGCCCACTAGGGTGGGGGTGGGGTGGGACAGGCTGGAGTCCCCCGGAACTTGGGCCAGGATGGAGCTCCAGGACCCATACTGCCTCTTGGGAGCCCTCTCAGATTGCCCCCGGCCTGCCTACCTGCACCCCTGGCACTGTATCCTTGATTTGTCCCAGCCATCGTGACCTTGGTATGATGTTGGCTTTATTCACCCGTCTGCCAGGGCCCAGATGGGGCTGGCTTGGGGACCTGCCAGAAGTTCCCCCTCCCTCGAGTCTAGGCGACTATAGGATCAGCTCAGGCAGTGCTGGCTTGCTCTGCGACCTTGGGTCACACTGCCCTTAGCTGGTCTGCAATCCATAGCTGTTAACCAGAGATGATGCTCCCAGCTCCTGGCCCCCAGTCCTCCCCAGAATGTGGGGTGCAGGGCCCTGGGACATGGTAGAGTTGCATGCAGAGCTGGGTGGAAGCTTGCTTATGGCAACTGCTGGGCCTGGAACATCACTCTGTAGGTGCACAGTCAAGAGTAAAAGCCATTGAAGATGTGGCAGGCAGGAAAGGCTATGGCCAGTGAGAAACCCACAGCCTCACAACTTTCCTCTGTGCTACACCCGGCTCCGCCTGACCTGGCAGTTGGCGCTGGGTGATTGGTCAGTGAACTGTGACATCTTCCCTGCAGGTGCCAGGTCTGCATTGAGCAGGACTGTCCACTTCCCAAAGCCACCCACCCGCCTACCCCAAAGCAGCTCTCAGCTGTGCTCCACTAGCATCCCAGGTCCCACAGATTCAGCCAGTCTGATGGCATTGTGTCCTCTAAACCCATCACCCAAGCCCAAGGTCTCAGCCTCCCCTCTGTCCATCCTAAAGATAAGTCCAGTGTCCAAGTCTGACCTTCTTTTTGTCCATCCCCTCCTACCTCTCACTTCAGGCCTTCCTCAGATTGTTCCCCTCCCAGGTCCATGGCTACGTTCCCTCCAGGCTCTCAGCTGGCCATGTTATCCTCCTTGTAGGCTCCACGTCGGCCTAAAGTCTCTCTTAGCTGCCCGTAAGTAAAGCTTTTGTTCCTTTGTTCTCAGAGTAAGCCACAGGATCTCCTGTAGAACCTTCTTGTCCACCCTTGCTGGGGGAGCCCCTTGTCCCCCAGATCCAAGTGCCTGCCTCTCCATCTCCACATCACTCAAACAGTCCTGCCCTCACATAGCCAGCAACCATGAGCAGTGGATGGCTCCTTCAGCAGTTCCCTGCAGGGGGAGGCCCTAAAGGTATCTGAGTGCCATCAAAGAGGAGTGTAAACAGCACCTGACTGCCAGCTAGTGCCTACATCAGCTGAGAGATACCCAGGCTGGGGGCCCTCAAGTCTGGCAGTCAGGGGGCAACCTAGTTGGCCAAGACAGCTGCAAGTAGGGTGTCCAGAACCTGAAGGCACTTTTTTTTTTTTTTTTTTTTTTTTTTTTTTTTTGGTTTTTCCAAGGTAGGGTCTCACTCTAGTTCAGGCTGACCTGGAATTCACTATGTAGTCTCAGGGTGGCCTCGAACTCACGGCAATCCTCCTACCTCTGCCTCCCGAGTGCTGGGGTTAAAGGCGTGCGCCACCACGCCCGGCTTGAAGGCACTTTTGGCCCCCAGGCCTCCCTGTGGGCACACGGATGGTATGAGGGTGGAAGCAGTAGTGAAGGGGAGCTGGCCCACAGGGCCAACCATGCGAGGAGCTGGGTTTGAGCACGCTGGCTAGCTACCTGGCTTCTGAAGCTCCTCCTGGCAAGGCCGGCGGCTCCTGTACTTCAGGCCTAGAGCAAGGAAATGGGCCGTGAACACCGAGACTGGTGAACTTTGGGGCCTTTGGTGGGAGATGAGGACCCCACCACGCATAGCCTTCTCTGACTCCTGGTCACATCAACTTGCCCCACCCCAGGGATACAGAGGGGAGCGGAGCCCAGGCAGGCAGTGGGGGTAGACGTGTGGGCCCTGTGCACTCCCTTAAGCAGGAGCCTCTACTGAGTCATGGAGCCCAGGAGGAGCTTGTTTCAAACTACCCCTCACCTGCCAGTCCTTCTGCCAGGAGGGTCCTTGCCAGCCATCTTGAGGGGAGTGAGTGATGATGGGCTGTCTCATGTCAGTGGGCTGAGAGGGCATGGTGGGCTGGGAGTGGGGGTACATCATTCAGGCAGTTCCATAGTTAGGGAGTGCAGCAGAGAGGCTGGGGTCTCCACGCTCAGGAGGAATGTGAGGAGTAGCATGGGCCCCTCGGCAAGAGCCCGACCTCAGGAGCTTGGCTAACCTAGAAGGCCGTGTAGCATCTTCTCCCTTTGTTGCACAGGGGCCCGACTTTTAGGGCCATGGGAGGGGCTGCCTGTGTTCCTGTGTGGCCCTCGGAGGGGCTCTGGACAATGGGAGCCTGGGCCATCTGCCCTCGAACTAGGACATACACTCCAGAAACAGCTTTTATTCCCCAACTATGTCTGGAAGCAGAATTTCAAAGAAAAAGGCAGGGTAGCTATTCTTCCCCTGGCTAGCCACGACAGTAGCAGTCCTGGGAGAGCTTTGGGCCAGTCCAAGGTCACTCAGAATGTGCCATTTGCAGCTCCCTTGGCCTCTTCTGCCTCTATACTCCGCCCTGGCGGAAAGTCCCCCTCTCTTGTAGAGCCTTGCCATTTCCCTCCCACGGGCTCCTGCTCCCGTCTGCCCTGGGAAGGCCTTGCATCTGTCTCTCCCTGGACATATCCAGGCCCTTTCATCTTTAGAAGGCACAGAGCAAGCAGGTACTCTGTCCTCTAGTATCCCCTGAAGATGAAGCAAGTGGGCTGGGAGCCTGGGAGCCTGCTGGGGCTGGACTTTAGATCTCCCTGAGGGCTGCTGACATGAACTCCCGTGGTCACCCACAGAAGCAGCAGGACTGTTGGTGTCCCCCCAGGAATGCCCCTTCCCACATGTGTGGTCAGTGGAGGGCGTGGTCCTGCGTGTGCATGGCAGATGAACTTGCAGCATCCTATGGAAAGCACTCTAGCCACACCCTCAGCAGGGCTGGTAAGCACCAGGATGCCCCAGGGTGGGGACGTTGGTTCCTGAGTGGGGTTCTGCTGTGGGGAGTCTCCAGGCGGGGGTGGGTCAGTGGTCTCTCCTTCATCTCAGCAAATCCTTCCTGGCACCACCAGTTTCAGGTTAGCCCTGGGCAGTGGGAACCCTGGTTTCTTTTTCAATTTTTTTTTATTTTTTGTTTTTTTGAGGTAAGGTTTCACTCTAGCTCAGGCTGACCTGGAATTCACTATGTAGTCTCAGGGAGGCCTCAAACTCATGATGATCCTCCTACCTCTGCCTCCCGAGTGCTGGGATTAAGGCGTGCGCCACCATGCAGGCTCAGAACCCTGATTCCTTGTAACATCTTTTGCCCTCAAGCCACCCCAGGGTCGAAGGAGATGTTCTCAAATCCACAAAGTCCCAGAATAGAGGGACTTTGTAAATGGGTGCTGGCAAGATAGGGTCAGAATCCTGAGTCCCTACATGCCCAGTGGAGCTAGAACCCCTGGGCAAGGAGAAGGGTCCTAACTGCTGTGGTCCTGGAGCACAGGGTCCCCTGCTCCATTCGAGGCAGGGTTCCTAGAGTGGGCTGACTGGACAAAGGGAAGAGAAAGTAGGGGAGGAAGTTAGCCCTCCCTGGCCCCAGTGGGAAGGCCAAGCAGCACTGTGTGTCCCACAGCCTGACACGTCACCCTGCCCACTGGGCCATGTCCAGGCTGTCTTCCTGCCTCAGCCCCAAGTTATGTCAGGCAGAGGCTGACATGGGAACAGGTATGACAAGCTTCCTGTTCAAAAATTGGCAAAAGAGGGCTGGAGAGATGGCTTAGTGGTTAAGCGCTTGCCTGTGAAGCCTAAGGACCCCGGTTCGAGGCTCGATTCTCCAGGACCCACATAAGCCAGATGCACAAGGTGGTACACGCATCTGGAGTTCGTTTGCAGTGGCTGGAGGCCCTGGCATGCCTGTTCTCTCTCTCTCTACCTGCCTATTTCTGTATCTCTCTCTCTCTCAAATAAATAAATAATAATTTTTTTTTTAATTGGCAAAAGAAAACGTGTCCTCCTAAAGATATCCCATCTCCAAACCTCCTGGTGTCACCGGTAGGGCCCATCCCAGCCGAGACAGATAGTGGCCCTAATGGGCTCCAGTCTTCACCTGCCGCCAGAGCCTCAACTGGCCCCGAGGTGGCCTGAGGCAGGTGGATGATGGTGGGGCGTCAACCCCTCTTCAGAACCTCCTCTAATCCTCTACACCTACCCCGTTGGGCCTCGGTCACAGCGGGTGACTCCAGGAGCAGTTGCGTAGACACCCAAGTCCCTTGGTGGTTCCAGCACCTCCACCACCAGTCTTGGCACACACAGAAACACCCTGTAACCCTCTCCACCGCCGGTTAAGGCTTTTTTCCCTCCACCTGAGGGTTCTGTCACTGTCCCCTATAAGCAAAGAGCTCCTGGAAATATATCCAGAGACCCCAGACCCTCAGGTCACAGGACCATCTTCATCATTGACGCCTCTGGGTCTCAGCTGTGACCAAAACTTGGTGTGAGGGGAGACGACCTGCCTGTGGCTCTGGTAGGAGTTAGGGAAGGAGGAAGACACTTCCATACCCAGCAGCACATTTCCAACCAGGTAGTGGACACTCTCCCAGCCTGGCCTGGGACTCTGTAAGCGAGACCCACCCTAACCTAGCTCACGTCTCCCCCAACGCCAGTGCCCAGTGGCCAAGCTCATAAACAACTCAGCACCCCTCCTCCCCCCTCCCGTGGATCTGAGACTGCATTCCTGGGGCAAGGCTGGAAGTGATGAGGAAGGATCCGGAAGTGGTCTAGCATCCTTAAGGTGGTGCTGAAGCTCAGGGGAGAAGACCTTCCTTACTGATCCCAGGTCTATGCCCTGGTCAGGGCTGGCCTTCCCGACGGAGTACCTATGAAAAGGCCTGTGTCGAGTCCAGTGTGTGTGAGGTCAAGGGTGGGGTCAGGCCCAGGAGGGATGTCGGCAGTGCCCTTCCTAGGGTCAGCTTCTGCTTCTGCAGGATGAGGACAGTGGTCGCCCTAAGGGGCACTGTGAGACTGTCCCCCGAGAGAGGCCAGATGCAGGCTGACCGTCCCGGGCTGGTGTGCTAGCCTAGCAGTTACCCTCTTGTTGCTGGGACAAAATTCCCAGCCAGATGTAACTTATGGAGGGAAAGAAGGCTTTCAGTTTCAAGAAGTTTCATCGTAAACCGGGTGTGGTGGCGCACGCCTTTAATCCCAGCACTTGGGAGGCAGAGGGAGGAGGATCGCCGAGAGTTCGAGGCCACCCTGAGACTACATAGTTAATTCCAGGTCAGCCTGGGCCAGAGTGAGACCCTGCCTCGAAAAACCAAAAAAAAAAAAAAAGAAGTTTCATCGTGTCTGGGCATCACACGACCACAGCCTCAGGAAGGAAGTAGTCTGGGTAATAGGCTTAGAATTGGGCTATATTTGCCCAAAACCCATGCCCAGTGCTATACTTCCTCCGACCAGACTCCCCCTCCCCAAGACCCCGCAACTTTCCCAAATCACTGCCTGTTAGGGAGCAAGTATTCAAAACACATGAGCTCATGGGGGACTTTTCATTCAAACCACCACAGCTGGGCATTTCCTGGGTGGCTGCAGTGCACCTGTCCTGTGGGCATCTGTGAGGTGAGTCTTACAATCTCAATTCCTGGGTGAGGAAATGAGCTTGGAGAGGTTGGGGGGGTGGGGGTCTCGCCTAAGGCCTTACACAGGTGGATCCAGGGCTCCTAAACCCTGATTCGCCAAGACCGCCCTGCAGGACTGGCTGTAGTGGCCAAGGACCCCGAGGCACAGAGCTCAGGCCTCCTCCTCGTCCTGCGAGCTCTGGCGCCAGGATATGAGACCAAACAGAGCAAGTCAGGAACACTTCGGATTTACCAGCCCGTGATCATGGTTACAAACTAGCAATGGAGCAGTGGAGGGGTGGGGCCTGTCTAGGAGGGAGGCAACTGGCTGGCTGTCTTGTGGTATGCAGTGTTTTAAATATGCATTCCCAAGAAGAGGTGCTAAGGCTGGGCTGGGGTGTGGAGCCTGCCAGGAGATGGAGTGGAGACATTCAAGTCTAAGCTTTTTGAGGCTTAATAGATCCATGAGTGGCCCAAGCAAGGAGGTGGGGCCAGCTGGGCACTGGGTATGTCCTTTGTGGGGTGAAAGGTGCGCCCCCCAAGACCCTCCGGGTTCCAGAGATGAGTGCAGGGAGTCTAGGCCCAAGGACGATTGCGGGGGTGGGGGCAGGAGGGAGGCCATGCTGGGAACCTGAGCTGACCCCTCCTGCATCGTGGCAAAGTTGCTGAGAAAGTGAGACTGGAGGTACCCGACCTTCCAGGCTCCACAATCCTGGGACAGCTGTCTCTTCCCCTCCTGCCTGCTAGAGCACCTCGACACACTGCAGCCTCAGGATGTAACTGAAATATACTGACCTCCTTTCTGCAGGAGGCAGCAGCACCTAGCTCCCACCCGCGCAGGTGAGAAGCCGCCACCAATTTCCATTCCAAATTGATTTCAAATAAGCAAGAGTTATCACACACAATCATATAGGAATAATTTGCCACTCGTTAATAAAAGAGCAATTACTTATTCACATTGCCCCTGCCTATGCACCATGAGCTTATTTGCAGAGTGGGGCTCTCTGAAGTAGAGAGACTGAGACCAGGGCTAATGACCAGGGCCTACAGCCCTCCCTCTAGCACAAAGTGGCCCCTGCGGGGTTTTGACTGCCCCCCCCCAGTATGGAGGCTCAAGTCTGAACAGGGAGGCGCCACTTTGACAGTGAGGAGACAGGAGCAGGTGTGGATGATAAGAGAGGACGTTCAAGGTGGTAGGCTAGGCCAAGGGGTGTGGGGGTGCATTGAGGTTGGGCGAGGGGGAAGGACTAGCTGGTGGACACAGTTCTAGAATTATAGACCAAAATCTTCCCCTTCAAGTGTCTGAATTGCAAAAGCCTCTATAACAAAGAACCCAGTGTTTTTCAGAGACTCAGCTCTGTTCTCTGTCACCATTGGCTGAACAGGGCTATTACCCATGCATAAGGCCTTGTCCCTTCACAGGATGCCAGCTGCCCAGGTGGAGCATGCCAGTCCTTGGTAAACTCTCACGGTTCCATATTCTTTTGTATGTCAGGAACAATGGTTTCTAGCCCATATTTGTCTACCTCCTGGAAGATACACTTTATCTTCTTTTTATTTATCATCTCTATTTTGAAGATTTCAGTGCAAAAATGTGCAATGGTCTTTTTTAAACAATAATATTTTGGTCAATAATATCTTGCACAAGGTTAAAACGTACACCCAGCTTTTAGAAGCTGATCTAAAAATCCAGTTTTCTGCACCCCAGCCTTCAGTCCCCCCACCCCAGTTCCTTGGATTTGTTAGTGGTTATCTTTGCATCCCCAAAACTCCTCCTCTAGCGCGTCCCTTGCAAGTCCTTTGCTTTTGCCGAGGTTTACAGCTGACTGTGTTTGCTTGTTTGTTTGTTTTCTCTGGTTCTGTCTCATGGAAGCTCTTCACTATGTCACGGCTCTAACGGGTCTCTCATTTTCTCATTTCCTCTGGAGTCGTCTTCGGCCCTTGTCCTGCTACCCTGTGACTTCCCTTAGTGACCGTTGGGACCACGTGACATTCACTGGAGACATGTTTTCTTCTGGGAGTGTACCCTCATTTTGTTTGAAACATACCCCAACACCTTGTAAGAAACTCATCGTGAAGAACTATTTCAAGTCCTTCCATGTTTGCAAGTTTGCTCAAGCTGGATTGACTAGGTCCGGATTCCATATTTTTTTGAGAGAGAGAGAGAGACAGAGAGAGGGAGACGGAGAGAATGGGCTTGCCAGCAGCCTCTCAGCTGCTGTGAATGAACTCCAGACGCTTGTGCCCCCTTGTGTGCACGTGTGACATTGCGCGCTTGCGTCACTTTTGCGTCTGGCAAAACGTGGGACCTGGAGTTTCGAACGGCCATTCTTAGGCTTCGCAGGCAGGCGCCTTAAACGCTAAGCCATCTCCCGAGCCCCTCCAGAATTCCATATTCTAAAAAGTGTCCCCTCAGAGTTTTGAAGTCTCAGTGTTGCTGTCCTGCGTCACGCGACATACTATGAAGTCCAACTGCGCCTTGCGTTGTTTATGATCAGCTTTGCTTCTAGTCTTTCCTAACCTCCAGGGACCTGGAATTTGCTAAGAATGCCCGGTGAAGGATCAGGTTCTCGGCTCTGGGCAATTTTCTGGTATTAGGTCTTTGATAACTTCCCCCGCCCCGCGCCTTTTCTGTTCCTCTTTGTAGAACTGCCATAAAACATGTTCAACCTATATTTGTCTATTGAGTCTCATTCATTTTTTTTTTCTTTTTGGAAGATTTCCATGACCTTGTTTTCCAGCCCTTCTATTGACTTTTTTTTCATTTTAGCAATTCTATTTTTAATTTCTAGATGCTCTTTCTTGTTTTCTGATGGCTCCTTGGTCATAGCACCCTGTTCTTGTTTTAAATCCACTTTTGCCACTAGGAGACTAATCAGAATTTTCTTCTCATTTCTGACTCTTCCTTATACTCTCTGCTTCCTTTAGAGTTACCTCCCTCGTTATTCGCAGTGTCCCTTTTCCATATGCATGGTGGTTGCTGGTTTTCTGCTCGTTTCGACAGAGGGAGGAAATTGGGAACTCTGCTAAGGTGGGTTATGCCAACTGATGGGTTTTAGACTAGGGGTGGTCCTAAGCTCTCCCATATGCCAAGAATAGAGGCTCCTTTTCTGGATTGGTCTCCCTACTCCTCATAGGGGTGCTTCCTACTGAGTCTAGTGAGTAGTAGTTAGACAAAGTAGGGTTACCACCAGTGTTGTATGCCAAGCAACAGCGTGAGGGCGGGCTTTCACAGGGTGTGACAGACTGTTGACCTGGTGTGCAGATGGGTCTGCGAGCCTCCTTTCTCTGAGGAGGCTGAGATCCATGGAGTAGGCAGTGACATGTTTGCAGGTGGGCTTGTGCAGCACCCTGGCTACAGACCCTCCTCCAGCCGGGACATAGCATCGTCTTCAGGGGCAGCAGTTAGGCCAGGCGAGAGTGGCCTTGAGACCACTAAAGCAGACCTCCTAGCTCCACGTTTCTGACTCTGAGCTCCTCACCTCCTCTGGCTCCTCGGTCTGGGTTGAGGATGACCAAGATCAGACCTGCAAGCTGGCTGTGCCAGTCTTGGTTGCTGGGCCCCAAGCTAACCCCAGGGACTGTGCGCAATGACACTGGCCACAAAGCCAGACCTCCGTGGGGATTCCAAGCTAGAGGTATCACTGGAGTGCTGAGGGGGTGCTCAGCATGATATCTACATTACGGGTGTAGTTACAGACTCAGAGGGGCTAGCAGCTTTTCCAGCTGCTCTGAGAGATGGTAGATCCTGCATCCAAGTTCCAGCCCGCAAGAGCCCCGAGAAAGAAGCTTGGGCTATGGATGAGGTGATGGAGAATAGAATGCCCAGAGTGGCTGCCCCTTCCTACTGTGTAGTCCCTGCAGTTTACCACCTGTTTTAGTTACCTTAGGATTTCAGGTGCCTTGTCCCCTGGCCTCACTGGTGTCCTGTCAGAGATATTGCCACACCCTAACCCTTTACATTAGTGGAAGGAATTGTCACTCACTCACTGAGCCGTGGGTAGCTGGGTCATGAAACCACTACGAATAAGGAATATCTGCACAACGAACTGTCCCAGAAATGTCCTTCACTCTCCTTCCTTCTGCCCTGTCCTGCTCCTGAGCCCCGTGCAAGGCTGGGACTACAGTGGTGAATGACAGTGCCTTCCTAGGAGACTGGTTCTCATCAAAGCTACTCTGTAAGGCCTCGAGGCTCGGATGCTGGAATGAGACCTCCTTGGGCCCAGACCCCTGCCCAGGGATGTTTAGTGTCCACAATACTTTGACTGGCCTGTGGTTCCTTGCCTTTCATTAAAACTGGCTGCCCTTAACATAAATTCCAGGTCTGCCTCAGGCTGCTCCCAATCCAACACATTTCATATAGCTGGTGAGATGGTGGTGGTGGTAGTTATATAATGGTGATAATTGTGATGGTGATGGTGATGATGGTATAGTGGTGATGGTGATCACAGTGAGATGTGGTGGTGATAATGGTGATAGTGATGGTGATGATGGTATAGTGGTGATGGTGATAATAATGATGATGTGATGGTGATGATGGCATAGTGGTGATGGTGATCATAGTGAGATGTGGTGGTGATAATGATGGTGATGGTGATGGTGATGATGGTGTAGTGGTGATGGTGATCACAGTGAGATGTGGTGGTGATAATGGTGATAGTGATGGTGATGATGGTATAGTAGTGATGGTGATCACAGTGAGATGTGGTGATAATGATGATAGTGATGGTGATGATGGCATAGTGGTGATGGTGATGATGGCATAATGTGGTGATGGATGGTGATGATGGTATAGTGGTGAGATGAGATGTGTGGTGATAATGGTGATAGTGATGGTGATGATGGCATAGTGGTGATGGTGATCACAGTGAGATGTGGTGGTGATAATGGTGATAGTGATGGTGATGGTGATGATGGCATAGTGGTGATGGATGATCATGGTGATGATGATGGTGATGGTGGTGATAATGATGATGATAGTGATGGTGATGATGGTATAGTGGTGATGGTGATCACAGTGAGATGTGGTGGTGATAGTGATGGTGATGATGGTATAGTAGTGATGGTGATCACAGTGAGATGTGGTGATAATGATGATAGTGATGGTGATGATGGCATAGTGGTGATGGTGATCACAGTGAGATGTGGTGATAATGATGATGATAGTGATGGTGATGATGGTATAGTGGTGATGGTGATCACAGTGAGATGTGGTGGTGATAATGGTGATAGTGATGGTGATGATGGTATAGTAGTGATGGTGATCACAGTGAGATGTGGTGGTGATAATGATGGTGATAGTGATGGTGATGATGGTATAGTAGTGATGGTGATCACAGTGAGATGTGGTGATAATGATGATAGTGATGGTGATGATGATAGTGATGGTGATGATAATGGATAGTGATGGTGATGATGGTATAGTAGTGATGGTGATCACAGTGAGATGTGGTGGTGATAATGATGGTGATAGTGATGGTGATGATGGTATAGTGGTGATGGTGATCACAGTGAGATGTGGTGGTGATAATGATGATGATAGTGATGGTGATGATGGTATAGTGGTGATGGTGATCACAGTGAGATGTGGTGGTGATTATAATGGTGATAGTGATGGTGATGATGGCATAGTAGTGATGGTGATCACAGTGAGATGTGGTGGTGATAATGATGATGATAGTGATGGTGATGATGGTATAGTAGTGATGGTGATCACAGTGAGATGTGGTGGTGATAATTGTGATAGTGATGGTGATGATGGTATATTGGTGATGGTGATCACAGTGAGATGTGGTGGTGATTATAATGGTGATAGTGATGGTGATGATGGCATAGTAGTGATGGTGATCATAGTGAGAAGTGGTGGTGATAATGATGGTGATAGTGATGGTGATGATGGCATGGTGGTGATAATGATATGATGGTGACTTCTATAATATCCCTCCAAAGGCTCCATGTGTTGAAGATTTGGTCAACAGTGCATGGCACTATTGAGAGGAGACAGAATCTTTAGAAAGGAGGGCCTGTTGGAAGGATCTGGGGCATGGAGCACATGCACCTGAGAAGGATAGAAGACCCTGACCCTTTCTCTTCCTTTCTCTTCCTTTCTTTCTGTGTTTCCTGGATGCCACAAAGTGAACAACTTCCTCTGTTGTGTGCTTCTGCTGTGCTCTGCCCACCCCAGACCCAAAGGTAACAAAGTCAAGAGACCATGGGCTGAAACCTCTGAAACTGTGAGGCAAAATAAACCTCCTGAAAACGGGACTGTGTCATATTTGGTCACTGTGACAGAAGGTCTCACAGTGATGATCATGGTAGTGATGACGATGATGATGATGATATAGTAAAGATAATGACTGTGATGTTGTGATGATAACAGGGGTGGTGATGATGGAAATGATAAGGATAGAAGGGGTCTCCAGAGTCCTCTTTCTCTGCATAATTCTGGCCATGGGTCTGTACAAGTGGTGAGGACTGAGGCTACCAAAAGTGGTCTGGGACTGCTTATTTGTCAGGAAGTACTGCCTTTCTCCTTTCCGGGACCAGGTCTTTGCATCTTCAATATGGTTTTGTTCTTACCTGTGAAAACCATTAGCCAATGCTAGAATCTTGTCATTCTGAAAACACATTAATGCTGACCTGCCTGTCCAGCCCAAGGCCTCAGCTTGGTATTGGGGGTCATTGAACCATTTCTGTAGGACCTTGCCAGAGCCTCTGAAGCAGGGTGCAGCGTGGGGTCAACCAATCCCTGCAGGATCCTGGAGGTGGTTAGATTGGCACGGAGGGGCCAAGGCTTCAGGAGGTCCCACAACTAAGTCAATACACAGTTATCCTAGATTTGTCTTCCCTAAAGTGTCATCATGCTTCCCTCCCAAGTGGGAGCTATGTCACTTAACATTTCCCCTGGTGCTTGAGATTAGCTGTTCATCTGTTCCTTATAACCTGTTTTGTTCTTTTTGCTTCGTTTTGTTTTTGATTGGTTGGTCAGTTGGTTTTGAGTCTCATGTAACTCAGGCTGACCAGCTCTTTTTTTTGGGGACACAGAGAGAGACAGAGATGGGCGCTCCAGCAGTGTCTCAGCTGCTGCGAACAAAATCCAAATGTGTGCGCCCCCTTGTGGTCAAATGCGGCATTGCGTCCTTACGTCACTGCATCTGGCTAAACGTGGGACCTGGAGATTGGAACCACTGGAGATTGGAACTAGTGTTCTTAGGCTTAGGAGGCAGGCGCCTTAACCGCTAAGCCATCTCTCCAGCCCTGACCTTCAACTCTTGATCCTCCTGCCTCTACCTCCTGAATGCTAAGATTACAGGCATGCATCTCCATTCTTGGATTGCTTTTGCTTGTTTTGAGACAGGGTCATGCTGTGTGACCCAGACTGGCTTTGAGCTCATGATCCTTGGCCTTTTCTCTGTCTTTGACGTCCATTCCAAGACACATGCCCAACTGCAAGCTTCCTGACAGCAAAACACTTGATTATCCATGGACCTGCAGTATTCAACTTCTCTTTCGCATGCAACCTCTAGCCCCTAAGATGCTGACTTGCTCACTGTTCTTTTCGGCCAACACTGTACCAGGGTGAGAGATTGCTGGGCTCTGCCCACCCAGTCACGGAGGTTTGGCAAGACAGTGAGTGAGCTCTCTGGTTCTTAGTATCCTTTTTCATGAAGTGGGAAGTTACCTGGTCTTGGTTGGGCCCTTGTGAGAATAAAGGTGGAAACACCACACATGGCAGGTATTCCATCACAAACCAGGTTGGCAGTTTGTTTTGTCAAAGGCTCAGCATTGTGGGCCACACTATGTGTTGTGCCAACTCAGTTCTGCTGAAAGCAGCCATAGATCATGGGTGACTACATAAGTGTGGCAGCATGCTAAAAACAGACTGTTGCAGGCAGGCTCACATTGCTGAAAACATCCAACCAAGAGCAGCTTGTGGGAAAAAAAGGTTTATTTTGGCTTACAGACTTGAGGGGAAGCTCCACAATGGTAGAGAAAATGACATGAGCAGAGGGTGGACATCACCCCTCACCAACTTCAGGTGGACAACAGCAATAGGAGAGTGTGCCAAACACTGGCATGGGGAAACTGTCTATAACACCCATAAGCCTGCTTTAATTTCCAATTCCTATCAGCTGGGGAGACTAGCATTCAGAATACCTAAGTTTATGGGGGACACCTGAATCAAACCACCACATTCCACCTCTGGCCTGCATAAACTGATCACCACCCATGATGTAAAATACAATGCATTCAGTCCAACTTTAAAAGTCCCCATAGTTTTGGGCTGGAGAGATGGCTTAGGGGTTAAGGCGCCTGCCTCCTAAGCCTAAGAACACTGGTTCCAATCTCCAGCGGTTCCAATCTCCAGGTCCCACGTTTAGCCAGATGCAAAGTGACGCAAGGGTGCAATGCCACACTTGACCACAAGGAGGCACACACATCTGGATTTCGTTCGCAGCAGCTGAGACACTGCAGGCGCGCCCATCTCTGTCTCCCCCCATCCCCCCGTGTGTATCTCTCTCCAAAAAAATAATAAAAAATAAAAAGTTTTTTTAAAAAAGAAAAGAAAAAAAAGTCCCCATAGTTTTTATAACCCCAATGACGTTCAAACATTCCCATAGTCCAAGATCTTTTAATTGAGCCATAATACCAAAAAAATTCCCCAAAACCCATAATGGCACAGAATAACATTCACACTGCAAAAGATGGCATTGGGCACAGCAAAGAAATATTCAATCAATACAAGATTAAAAACAACCAGGGCAAACATCACACTCTGTAGCTCCAAGTCCAACAACTCCAGTTAGTGACAAATCTCCAAGTCCGATAATTCTAACCAGCAACAAGATTGGAGTTCCAATTCCGCCCCTCCAGCTAAGCTACTCACAGTCCCGAAAACTTCATCTGGGGCCGGTAGCTGTCCTTAGCAGCCAGCTCGTGGTCCTGGCATCTCCACTGGGTCTCCACAGCAAGCCATGGTTCGTCCTCATGGCTCCATGCAGGCATCCAGCAAACCTGCTTCACACGGCCCATGGCTGTTTCCAAAACACAAGACCATATTGCAAACTCAATGACCCTCTCTTTCCTGCATTTCTTATACTCCACAATACCAGGTAGGGTGCCAATTTGTTAATCCAGGGGGGAATAAAGCAGACTTTGAAGAACAGGACACTCCTTGAGCATTCAGGCCCCTTCAAAAAAGTCTATTATCCTTGCTGTTGCCCCAGTGCAGGTCAGCTGGCCCAATCTCAAAGGTTGTAATCTCTCAATTGCAGCTGAACAGGCAGCAGTTTTGGCCTAAAGATTTCTTTCTGTGCCATATCCCTCTGCTCACACCAGTCCATTTCTATGCAACGCAACCCTGCACAAATTCTCAGGACACGGGCATAACAGCAAGCCTCACACACAAACTGCTTCTAGCCCAGTCCAAGCAAGTCTCACCCTCATAAGCCAAACCTCACAGTCCATAGTTCTTACTCCACTCAGGTCTTTCCACTCTGACCAGAATAATCCATCAAGCTGTGCTTAAATCACTGCAAGGCATCGCTTAGGCCAAGGTTTCAAATCCTTCCACATTCCTCTTGGAAATCAGCTCCAAAAGGCCAAAACTGCACGGTCAGGTGTCTAGCAGCAATCCCACTCCTCTGGTACCAACATTACTGTTGCAGTCAGGCTCACATTTCCAGATAGAAATCACCTGACCAAGAGCAGATTTTGGGGGAAAAAAGGGTTTATTTTGGCTTACAGACTCGAGGGGAAGCTCCATCATGGCAGGGAAAAACGATGGCATGAGCAGAGAGTGGGCATCACCTCCTGGCCAACATCAGGTGGAAAACAGGAACAGGAGAGTGTGCCAAACACTGGCAAGGGGACACTGGCTATAATACGCATAAGCTCACCCCCAGCAATACACAGCCTCCAGGACGCTTTAATTTCCAGTTGCCATCAGCTGGGGGACCTAGCATTCAGAACGCCTAAATTTACGGGGGACACCAGAATCAAACCCATACAGTCCATCACAAATGATGCAGCTAGCTCTTAGGCCATCTAGCCAAACACTTGTAAAACAGGAAGTAAGAGGGCCCTCGGCTCTGACCAGAGGCTTCCTTCCGTATGGCTTCTTGAACTGCGCTAGCCTTGCTCCAAGGGTGAGTCGGGTGCGAGCATCAGGTCATGGGACTTAGCTGTTGCCTCTTGGAGCCTTTGTTCCTTGGAAAGCGTTGGCTCTTACTGTCCCTCCCTGCTTGTCTCTGACAGGCACATGCATCTCTCCTGCCCTGTCCCCATGCTGCCTTCAGCTCTGTTGCAGAGCCTCTGGGAGGCTGGAGCAGCCCTGCTCAGAAGAGTATGCCAAGAGTCCCACTAACTAGCAAGTTTGGGGGCCTTTCTGCCTATTTTTCTCCTGATGAGAGGCCAAGAGGCACCGTGAGCCAATCTCAGAGGGCAAGCTGGAGACAGCCTCAAGCCCCGCACGTGTCTTGTAGAAGAATAAATTCTGCCTGGGCAGAAGCCTGGTTGTTCGTGTTTAACAAGTGCTGAGAGCACAAGAACATGTGGGGAAGTACCCCCCCCCACTACAGTGCAGCAGACCCTCCTCCAGGGCTTATGACTGCAGCCACTTCACAACAGCCTGTACTGCCCCTGAGCCCTGTCTGATCCCTGGCCTAAAGCCCAAGGCTCAGGGCTGCCTGCTTCTGTAGTATGTCTGTACCTATTTTACGTACTGCGCATGCTAACAATGCATTCCTGTCTGCCCCCTATTGCCTGTCCTCTCCCCAGCATGCATTCTTACCGCCTAGTTGAGGCCTAAATACATGCAAGCTTCGCATACATTCATGTGTGCACACCGAGAATTCAGCCCTGTGGGACGTTTACGCTCTGGACCTCCCAGATGACAGTCAACTTCCCATCAGCAGCATGTTTAGGGATCAGGTGGGAGATCTGAGATTCTGACCTCGGTGCTTATCCCAGAAATGTGTGCCGTAGTCCGGGGGCGGGGGAGGGGTAGGACCCGGTACTGCGTGCCCTGCCAGGTTAGGGACCCTGTCCTAGGCAGTGTCAGGGTGGGGAGATGGGGTTGGGGAGTAGGGGATGTGGCAGTGCTTGGCCTCCCTTGACCATGGCTTAGGGAGGTCCCCTTCCTAAGGTCCCCAGGATAGGGACCTGCGGGCCACTGACTAACTCCTCACTAGTATCCCTGGGCACTAGAATTTGTGCTGGGTGCTCGGTTGAGTTAGCAACGGTCAGCTGTCTGGAAGGCAGAATTCACCAGGTAATTGGGCAGTGTGTGTTGGCCATCTCATGGTGACTCAGGCGCCAGCTCCCGTGGGAGGGGCACTCACTGAGTCTCTGGGCGGAATAACTTCAACCAGGCAGTGCCTCCAGGTACTTAGCACCATGGACCTGAGATCAGGGAGGTGGGAAGCAGACAGTATGTGGCTGGACCCAGTGAGGCTCTGGAGCACTTCAGCAAGCAACAGACTGGATCCAAGAATGGATTCCCGGTCAGGCCTGTGGCACACTCCTGTTATTGGATCACAAGTTCATGGTCTGCCTGAACTACAGAGTGAGTTCAAGGCCTGCTCGGGCAACTGAGTGAGACCCAGTCTCAGAATAAAGATAAAAAGGGTTGGGGATGTATGTAACTCAGAGTTAAAGTGCTGGCTTAACATGCATAGTGCCCTGAGTTCATCCCCATCACAGAGCGGAAAAGAAGAATTCCTAGACCTTCAAGCTGGCAGGAAGCTCCTAGAATTCCGCCCCAGCATTTTCACACTATCTGGGCCGACTCAGGACTCTGACGCTAAACGGCATTATGTGGCACATGCAACAAGGCAAGGTGACTACCTTCAAGTGTTAAGAGCCAGGTGCTCAGCACGGCAGCTGGGCAGGTGCCTCTGATGTAGTACTGAGAGGGACAGAGGGATCAGGAATGAGTGAATGACCCTAATGTGACCCTCCATGAATGCACACTCTCCAACCAAACTCAATGCTCTGAGCTCATGTAAGGCCCCAGCGTAGACCTATTAGGGCTATTGTGTGGGCTAAAACTTTCTTTAAAAAAATTGCTATATTGTTGTTGTTATTTGAAGCAGGGTCTCAATTCAGCCTCGGCTGATCTGGAACTACCATGTAGTCCAGACTGGCTTTAAACTTATGGTGATCCTCCTGCCTCAGCCTTCTGAATGCTGGAATTAAAGGTGCGAGTCACCACCCCTGGCTTGAAACTTTCTTTAGGGTGGCGTTCTGGAAGGGATGGAAGAGCTGCTCTTTCAGTACTGCTGTGCCTTGGGGTGGGTAGGGATCCTGGTATATCTGGGCTGTGAACTGCGCCTTTCCTCATTCACAAAATGGGTCAGTAAAGTTGGCCCTTAGGCGACATCTGCCCTGAGCCTGGGTCCACAAAGTCCCCTGTTGTCTCAGGCAATCCCAGATTCACAAGGCAGGGCCAGGACCTGTGTCCAGGGGACAGTCAGACGTCAGTTTCCTCAACTGTGCTGCAATTACAGTGTGACCTCAACATGCCATGGCACACGTCAGGCCTCCGTTTCCCCACTATTTGTGGCTAGGCCTGATTCATATCAACCTGGGGTGAATGACCTTGCCCATTATTGACCTTGCCCGTCTGCCTGCCTTACTCCACAGCCAAAATCAATAAGAAACAAGGCCTCAAAGAGCCCAGGGCAGGGCAGCAGGAGGTGGCGGGCACACCCCCAAGAGACACAGGGTGGGTGCCCCACAACAGAAGCTCTTTTCCTCGTCATTGGGGCCTGAAGGGGCACAGGAAGCACCATGGAATGGAAGCTGCCCCACACGTGTCTGTGGGCCCCCAGATGGATGGAGGGTAGGTAGTGTGTATGAGAAATAAATGAAACTGAGGGGACAGATGGCCAGTGGGGGGTGATGAGTCAGTGATGGGGAGCTGACAGAAATGGGGAGCTGGCCCAGGGTGTACCCTGACCCTCTGCAGTGTGAGGATGACATCGGTCCCTCCACCCCCGCCTAGACCTATTTCTGGTCTGTGTGCTAAGCTATTCTGCCTTGTAACTGTGGTCTGCTGTGACCGCTTCACAGGGACATTGCTGCTATTTGAGAGGATTGTGAGCTGACCCAACAGCCCAGACTCTCCACTCGTATGATCCCAGGCTCCTTGTACCCCAGCACCCATCCAACATGCCAGCAATCCAGTCCCCAATCCTGCCCTTCCACACAATGACTGTCCTCCATGCATGGCCAGATGGTGCTTGAGTGTCCTCCAGGTGGCACTGTGGCTCCTTCCTTCACCCACCCTTCCTTCTAGACTACCTGGAAGCAGAACTTGACCACTCACTGCCTCAGTTTTCTGATCTGTAAAACAGGCTGGTGATATCGGGAAGAAAGCTGATTCCACTGTGGTACTGACTCATGGCTTTTTATACCAGCCAGTAGGATTTCTCCTCCCTCCTTGGGGAGAATGGTTCTGCTTCAGGAAAGTTACCCAGCTAGTGGAAGGATGAAAGCCAATGTCGTGGGTCTGCAAGGCTCTCCACCTTCACTATCTCTTGATCTCTGGGTACAGTCAAGGGGCCATCACCATGGGATGTCACCCAGGCTGGGGAGAGTGGGTCACCAGGGACAGAGCATTCTGGGAAGATACCAAAGCAGGCAATTCCAGCTCAGCTGCTCCTGGGCTGCTGAGGTGAGCTGCTGATCTCAGCAGCTCCTGCCTGACGGCTCCAGCAGCTGCTGGGTGAGGACCTGGAAGCCTCTCACTCAACGCAGTTCCTTCCTCCTCCCTCCACACACCCCTCAGTTCCAGGATGTGCTCCTCTCTGCCTTTGCCTTCTACCTGCCTCCTCCTCCTTTCTCTCTGGCCTTCATCCCATCTCCCCCTCTTCTCTCCCCTCCAACCCCTCTTGCAGTGAATGTGAACATGGGCTCTTGACTCACAAGATGCCTAGGCTGTGTAGCACAGTAGCTGTGCCCTGCCTGGTCTGGCTGCCCCCAGAAGGTCCCAGGGCCAGTATCCAGTTGCTGTCTTCCCTGAGGAATCTCGGAACCTTGTGTGCAGGTCAGACAACCCTCTCCCACCATGGCCTCCATGCCCCTTGTAACTCCTTAGCCAATTCAGAAGAAGCCAGAAACCCCTAATTATGACTCAGCCCCAACAATCAATAGGCTGTGTATGGGAAGGCCCCTGAAGGAGATCTGATGAGAACTATCCTGGAATAGCGTGCCGAGCTTGTGAGGGTTGGGGAGGGGTCCTTGTGGTTTCTGTGTGTGAGAGCTGTGCCATGCACCCATAGTGGGTGCTTGCTGAGAATGGGAACCCTAATAAGAGCAGGTGAGAGTGACAGGTGGAGACTTCAAGAAGACGAAGGGTCGGAGCTACTCCTTGGGGAAAGGCAGCGTCTCATGTGAGAACGGGTGGGAAGATTAGGGAGAGAAAAGAAGAGGTGGGTGCAGAGGGGACCAGACCTGGAGTTTAGAGTCTTAGTGGCTCAGGGGACTACAGAGCCCTCAGGAATAGGCTGGGAAGGCCATTCATGATGGTAGGCCAGTAGGTGAGGCAGCCTTGGGGTGGGGTCTGGCTAGGTCTCAGGCGTTTCCCCAAACCCCTGCTGTGAACACAAACCATGTTGCAAAGTTGAGTTTGATTATTTCCTAAAAGGATCCCCCTCATGCTTGCTCAGAGGAAGGGTTGCCATGGAGACCAGCAGGCAGGCCCCAAGAGGGGCCAGGCTGGAGCCAATTACTGTGGCTCCAGCAGAAGAGAGCCCACTCCAGCCACTGCGTTGACAGCAGGGCTGTTGCAGAGGGCCGACTCTCAGAAGTTGCTTTCTCAAAGGCAGTTGTCTGGGCAGGAATGAAGCTGTGTCTTTGTGCCCAATGCCTGCTGCCTAACAAGGCTGTGCACCACACAGGCACTCTCTGGTGGCTGCCTCCCTGGCATTGCTCAGTCATGGATCCAGCATGGGCACCCACACTGACCCCCATGTGAGCTTCCAGATGGCAGCCCCAGGACGGTGGGCTATAGGATGGGGTGCAGTAGTAGCCTGGCTTGGTCATGGTGTGGTGGGTCGCAGAGGTTGACGGCGCAGCCCAGTGTCAGGCTCAGTTGACGGGGCAGCGTGGTGGATGGTACACAAAGTGTGGCATGACAAAGCTGTCAATGTGGCCTGCTCCTCACCTCTGGCAGTGAAAGTCCCAGCCCACCCCCGCAGTGTGAAGGTCCTATCTTGGTTGTCCCTCAGTCCTGAGGTCCTAGGCGAGAAAGTTCTGTTCATATAGCATGGTGTCCATCTGTGACAGACTCCACTGTCCCAGAGAGAACGTTTAAGAGATAGTAAGCCAGAAAAGGATGTCAGAAGCGTAAACAGAACCCCAGCCCCAAGTTCAACCTACACGTGGCTGGCCCAGGGAGGGCTCCCACGCTGGACCCCCATTCTGGTGCCTCCACCTCCTTGGAGGCTAGCAAATGGCCCATCAAGTCCAGGTCAAGCAGAGATAATCCCTAGGGATTATGTAAGGGAGAGATTTCCAGCCTGTGGGGGCTTGTCTCATGACTGATAAACTTTCCTGATCTGCTGAGATATTCTTTTATTTATTGTTTGCTTATTTTGCATGTGTGTGTGTGTGTGCATGTTCACATGTGTGTGCATGCTTGTGAAAGCACCTCACATGTCATCCACCTCTTTTTGAGGCAGGATTTCTCCCTGGCCTCGGGCTCACCACTTAAGTTAGACTCGCTGGCTGGCAGACCACCGGGATCTGCGTCGGCAACTCTGAGCACTTAAGTGGGTACTGGGACTAGAACTCAGGACCTCATGCTTGTAAGACAAGCACTTCACCAACTGAGCTGCCTGCGCAGCCCCTGGGGCTCTGGATTTAAAGTAATTGTCTATTCTACACCAGGCAGCAGAGGACACCTGTGCCAAAGGACCAGTGTGGAGCGGAAAGCCCCAAAGGTGTGGATCAGGGAAGCTAACCTGTCCCACTCCCCACCAGCTGCAACCCCAGCCGTTAGCCAGCTTCAGCCTCCTGCCTTCAGAATACTGTTCTTAGCTAGCCCGGCAAGAAAGGTGTTAGCTGTCAACACAGGTGTTAGCTGTCAAGGAAGGTGTTAGCTGATAACTCGAGTGTTAGCTGATAAACCCTAACCCTCCCAAGGGGATTCACATTTTAATAGACTCACTCCTGAAGGCAGAAAGAGCCTGCAGCATTCAAAGGACAAGGGCTCTAGTGACAGGCGAGAAAGCCAGCTAGGCCAGGGCTGGGACCAGCACCCCAGCGGCCAAAAGTCAACTGTTGGTATAGGTCATTGGTGTGGCATTGGTGTGGCATAGGTCATTGGTGATATCCCAGATGTATCTGGCCTAGAGACCCAGGATGGGGCACAGCAGCTTGGGACGGGGGGGGGGGGATCTCTGGGAGGCTGTCCCGCTCAGGACAGCTGGGATACCAGCAGGGATTGGCTGAGAACGAGGGGATAGCGCAGAGAATGAGGCCAAGGGAGGAGGCTGCAGGAGGTGCTCTGAGCCAAGTCAGGAAGTGCTTAAAAGAGAGGATGTGTGATATAAGGAGCAGCCTGCCTGGGGGCCGGGGGGAGGCTCCTGGGGGCAGGGCTGCTCTCTTTCTCCCTTCTACTCCTCGCACCCAGGCTTCCGTTCCTGTGATTTCAGAAGTGTTGCTAGGGGAGACCTAACCCAGGCACCTTGAGACCCCTATAGGCAAACAGACCCTAGAGGCTGCAGATTCTTCATTTAAGGACAGCTCCCTACGTTGCCATGAGAGGACTCCCCAGAATCCAAGCTGTCAGGGGTTTCAAGAATGGCACAGACCTGAATATAAGGTGTGAGCTGCAGTCTGTCTGCAGCCTGGGAGGAGGGGCTGGCAGACCTCGGGGTGAGTCTCAGCTTGAGGTGTCTCTTCACGAGTCCTGAACCCTAACCTGGCTGGTCCACCAGTGTTTATCAGAAACTGGCCTGTGGGCTTGTGGGGCTGACTAGGACAGGACAGGGGTGACACTGATACCCATGAGGGTAGCAGCCAGGTCCCAGGGGCTCTTTGCTCACTAGAGTCCTAAGATGGTCTCTGTAGCCATCCCATGAGACCTTCAGATGGGGTTGGGTGACCAAGTGGACTAACCCTGATGGCAAGAAGTACCGTCATGACAGCAGGGGCGTAGAGACGTGGTCACAAGTGGACAGTATGTGACTCTAGGAATAATTTACAGCTCAGCATTGTACATTTGGCATGTGGGGCAAGCTTCCCACACCCATTCCCAGGGTAGGTAGTCCTTAGACCCTAGCCCAGTCCTTCTGGAGTCCCAACCCAAGGACCAGCCTGATTCCAGCGTCACTCACTGCCTCTGACGGTTACTGTCCACTGACCACCCTTTCCTATGCCCACAGGGAGCCCGCTGCTGGCATGGGTATTGTGGCTGCAGACCTGGCAGGTGGCAGCACCATGCCCTGGTGCCTGTGTGTGCTACAATGAGCCCAAGGTGACAACAAGCTGCCCACAGCAGGCCCTGCAGGCCGTGCCCACTGGGATCCCAGCCTCCAGCCAGCGCATCTTCCTGCACGGCAACCGCATCTCCCATGTGCCAGCCTCCAGCTTTCATGCATGCCGCAATCTCACCATCCTATGGCTGCATTCCAATGCATTGGCCCAGATTGATGCAACCGCCTTCACTGGCCTGACCCTTCTAGAGCAGCTGGACCTCAGCGACAATGCACAGCTTCGTGCTGTAGACCCTGCTACATTCCATGGCCTGGGTCGCCTGCACACACTACACCTGGACCGCTGCGGCCTACAGGAACTGGGCCCAGGCCTGTTCCGTGGTCTGGCTGCCCTGCAGTACCTCTACCTACAAGACAATGGGCTACAGGCACTGCCTGATGATGCTTTTCGTGACCTTGGCAACCTCACGCACCTCTTCCTGCATGGCAACCGCATTCCCAGTGTGCCAGAGCGCGCCTTCAGAGGTCTGCACAGCCTTGACCGCCTCCTCCTGCACCAGAACCGCGTGGCTCATGTGCACCCACACGCCTTCCAGGACCTTGGCCGTCTCATGACACTCTATCTATTTGCCAACAACCTCTCTATGCTGCCCGCAGAGGTCCTGGTGCCCCTGCGGGGCCTGCAGTACCTGAGGCTCAATGACAACCCCTGGGTATGTGACTGCCGGGCACGCCCGCTGTGGGCCTGGCTACAGAAGTTCCGAGGTTCCTCATCAGAGGTGCCCTGTAGCCTGCCCCTGCGCCTGGTTGGCCGAGACCTCAAGCGCCTGGCTGCCAATGACCTAGAGGGTTGCACCCTGACTGTAGGGCCCTTCCATCCTATCCAGACCAGTGGAGTCACCAATGAGGAACTGCTGGGCCTGCCCAAATGCTGCCAGCCAGATGCTGCAGACAAGGCCTCAGTGCTGGAATCGGGGAGGCCAGCCTCTGCTGGCAATGCCCTAAAGGGGCGTGCACCACCCGGTGACAACGCGCCAGGCAATGGCTCGGGCCCACGGCACATCAATGACTCTCCCTTTGGGACCTTGCCCAGCTCCGCAGAGCCTCCACTGACTGTGCTGAGGCCTGAGGGTTCTGAGCCACCAGCACTGCCCACCATTGGTCCTCGCCGGAGGCCAGGCTGTTCCCGCAAGAACCGCACACGCAGCCAGTGCCGCCTGGGCCAGGCAGGTAGTGGGGGCAGCGGAGCTGTAGATGCAGAGGGCTCAGGCGCCCTTCCAGCCCTGGCCTGCAGCCTCATGCCCCTGGGCCTTGCACTGGTGCTATGGACAGTGCTCGGGCCCTGTTGACCAGCCACCAGGTGTGTGTACATATGGGGTCTCCCTCCATGCCGCCAGCCAGAACTGGGGACAGGCTCCATGGGGCAGGCCAGGTCCTCCCTGAGGGACTCCTCCCCACCAGCCCACCCTCATCTCCGCCCCATCATGTTTACAGGGTTCCGGAGGAGGCGTTTGTTCCAGAACGCCACCTCCTACCCGGATCGCGGTATATAGAGATATGCATTTTATTTTACTTGTGTAAAAATATCGGATGACGTGGAATAAAGAGCTCTTTTCTTAAACTGTGGCCTTATGGGCTGGGGGTGCTGTGGGTGGTGAGAGGCGAGGGTGGGCCCAGATGCAGCATCTCCCCACACACTGGCATCCAGGAAGCCTAAAGAGGAACAGAGCTGCCAGGCTGCCCCCTAGGCTCAGGATGGGGCTTACATGCAGGTATGGGGAAGTATTCTTGCCCTCGCCCCCAAAACCACTGACCTCACCTCACAGCAGACTTCTTTGACCTCAGCCACCTTCTTCCACAACCCAAGATGCAGGCCCAGGGCAGAGTTGGGGTGCTGAGGCCTTGCCTCCTTCCTCAGCAGGTGTGCCTGCCAATCATGCCAGCTCTTCCAGAAAACCTAGGTATCAGCTGGACCATGCCAGGCCATGGGTCTGAGCAGGCTGCCTTTGTGAGGACATCTGCTCTGAGACCATCCAGTCCAGGAGCAGGCTGAGGCTGGGGCATGAAGACCATAGCCATGCTACTGGGGAATGGTGAGCAGGTGGTGGCCTGAAGAAGAGTTGGGTGGGTGAAGCCAGGCTCAAAGCTGTTCAGGGGCTATGTGTACCCGGGCACCACTGTCTGAGATCCCAGCCTTAATATCTGGGTGCTTCATGCCACACTCCTGCCCCTTGAGGATTTACAAGCCATGTACAGATGTACGTGGCAGAACACGAGCCACACAGCACACGTGTGCGTGCACGTGTTTAAAAGCAGCGCAGACAAGTAGATGCATATGTGCTTTCCCAAGGCCTGGAATGGGGAGGACAAAAAGGAAAGGGTCACGTGATCCGGAAACTATGTAGGGAGCTTCCAAAAGGACCTTGCCTCCCCAACCCCCATAGGGTAGGAGCTGGAAGAGAGGGAGAAGAAAAATGCAAGGACTTGAGGGAGCACTGCTAGGGAGCCAGATGGCTGTGGAGGCGTCTGGGATCCAGAAGCCTAGGGAGGAGGAGAGGGTACGGGATCTGCTTAACCACCGAGCACCCAAGGTGCAGGGCCAGGGCAGACTTGGATTGCTGAGCTCCTGCCTGGTCTTGGCTGTCCTCAGCAGGTGTGCCTGCCCACGGGGCCAGTCCTTCTTCCAGAAAAGCCTTGGGCCAGTGCCTGCTGACACTGCCCTCCACCTCCACCTCCACGTGGCTACCCACACCTCCACCTGCAGGTTGCTTCTTTCACAGCAGACACTGGCACGTCTGAGCTCCAGGGCTGGCCTCTTTGCTTGCCCCCGTGGCTAGAGAAGGTTGCCCAATGGTGGGAGCACTGCTCTCCAAGGCCCCACCCAGCCCTTCTCCCCCAGAAAAACCCCAGCTCTCCGCTGACAACCCTAGCAGAGACAGCTTTGTGGACGACCCGAAGTGAGGGTTGAAGGCTGTGTTTGCCCTGCACCTATAGACTCACTATCAGCTCGGTGGAGGCTGCCAGCCTGCACCTCGTGGACAGATTCTTTTGCTACTTTCCCCCAAGTGGCTCTGCCTGCTTGAGAACATCAAGCCAGCCTGCTCGGTTTAGGGGAGGGGCAGGATTGGGAGATGAGTCTGAGGGCCTCCCAGCTGTGGATCAGGACCAAGAAACCTTCCATTGGCAAAGAGCCTTGGGGCCTCTGAGCTGGCTGCCTGCAACAGATACTGGTGCCTTCAGTGGGTTGCAGGAGAGAGGGTCCCACCTCAGCTTGCAGGCCTTCCAAAACAAATAGCTCACTACTATGCTGGGCTTATTCCTCACTGACAGGCATTTATCTCGCCCCAGGCCACTTTCTGTCACCAACAGCTGGCCCTCAGATGGTGGCTGGGAGCCAATCCGTGGTGGTGACAAAGGCTGACAGACTCAGACGCACTGCTTACGGCCTTTGGGGGCCCTCTCCCCATTATCTATTACCCAAAGAATCTGACCCATCCTTTGGGGCTATCCCCGCCCCTCCCCTAAGTCATGTCTTGGAGTGGGGACAATAGACTGACACGGAAGCTAAGGGGGAGGCAAGGAGATAGGCGCCCTTGAAATGGGGAGAGGGAGCCCCTATCCTTGGGACTTGCTGTGATTTTCTGAGAAGGCCTTAGCGGTGGTGAGTACTGTAGGGCCTGTGCAGAGAGGGACTGTGGAGTCACCACTGTCTGGCCAAGCTCGAGTAGAGGCAGGGAAGGATCCAGAAGGCAGAGGATGTGTTTTAAGTTGGACAGGATGGTTGGAGGCGGTGGGCAGGGCTCCCAGGCATCTGCCCTAAGCAGTCTGCAAGGGGTGCCTGTCCCTGAGATAGGGGCCCCAGTAGGAGCGGCCGCCTTGTCAAGGCCCAGGAACCATCTGGGCGGGGGTGTTGTGTGGGCTGTGCAGGCTAAGCTCAGGAGAGGGGCCCTACTGGAGGACAACTTGGGAGTCGTGAGCATTCGGGTGATATTTACAGCCCAGGAAGAGATGAGATCACGGGCCGGTGATTAGAAGGAGCCTGGAAGGGGTGGGGGCTGGGGCTGGGCCAGAGCCCCAAGACACAATTCCTGCCCACCCCAGCCCTTCTTTACCCCCACCTGATCAGCTCTGGCCCACCTGCTTCCCTGCGGTCAGGTGCTGGACAGCATGAGTGGACCACTGGCTGGTGTCCAGCCTAGGTCTCTGGGACCCTGAAGCCTATATAGGAAGCTAACTAGACCCACGTGAAGGTCTGAAACGTGTCAGTCTCCCCCCGGGTAACCACTGCTGCCTTAGCATGGATGCACCTGGCCCCCAACCAAGGCAGCCGGAGCAGCCTCGGGGCCCGGTGACAGAACCTTTCCTACGTCACAGGTCGGGCCCCGCTGTGTTTTAGGCCAGGCCAGGGCTGCACTACTGACCATAGATCCAGGAGGCTGGCAGCTAGAACCAGGCTCCCCACGGCCGCAGCCACTAGGAGGAATGAGTCAGGAACAAGCGGTCCTTGAAGCACTGAGCTCAGGGCTGGAAAGCTCCTGAGGTCACTTTCAGGACCTTGAGAGGCATCGTGGCCCTACTGCAGGCCCTTGGGGACGGAGGTGTCCCGGGAGCTTCCATGGAGTACATGGTTGGCCTGAGATAGGGACCAGCCTCTGTTTATCTGGCTGCCAGAATTTTGCAGTCATCGGGAGAATTGTTTTTTGTGTTTTTTTTTTTTTAATCCTTAAGTTAGTTCTGAAATAATAAAAGCAAGAGAATGTGCAGCAACTGGTAGTCAGCTAATGTCCAGTGAGACCAAGAGCACGACAGCAACATGGTTGCAGGGAAGGCGGGATTGGTTAAACACCTGAAGCCCAGAGGCTGGTCCTGCCACAGCAACGTCGGCTCTCGCAGCAGAGGACATGGCTCAGTTACAACACGAGCCTCCATCCCAGAGTATGGTGGGCTCCTCACATTCAGGATGCCATGGGAACACGCTGCTCATGTCTCTGGTGTGCAGATAAGGAAACTGAGGCCCAGGAGTGTGAAGTGACCCACTGAGCAGGATTGGACCTGAGGCCACGCTTGTTTCACTGTGAGCTGAGCTGCAGCTCCAAAGAGAGGATGTTAATGCGCCTCCTTGTGTCCGTCAGCCTGGGACGTCACCTGGGGGGGGAAGAGGGCACTCTAGGCTGTGGTGAGCACATGATCACAGGATTAACAGTCTGGTCAGGTGGCCCCAGGCCACTTCTCGCCCCCATGGAGGTCCAGTCTTAAAACTGATCCCTCCACGGTGCTCAGCTTGCATCATCCTCCATTGAGGGCCAGCTTCCAGGCCACCTCACAACCTATCTCCCTGGTCCTTGGACCCCAGTATCCAGGTCATCCTTGGATCCCAGGCCTGGGCAGACCAAGGGGCCTCCAAGCCATGTGTAAATGGTAGAATAGAATTGGGCTCAGCCAAGCCAACTGGCCGAGGCTATCTTCCCACCGTGAGGTCCCCTAACATCAGCAGAGCAATCCTCCTGATGTCCTGAGCACTGAGGACACATACCTTGGACACTGTGGCCACAGATAGGTGCTGAATGGCTGTCATGGTGTCAGGAGACACCCAGCTGGGCGAGGCCCCTGCTTTCTTGGCCGATGCTGGGACTGAGCCTTGAAGAAGGCTCGTGCTTCAGCTCAGTCATGGGGAGGCCCATCATGCAAGCATCCAAACAGCTCACCGTGTATTCATTAGAACCTACTGGGGGCCCGGTAGAGCCCACGGCCTTTCTTCTTAGGGCCTAGCAGGGCCCTTCTGAGGTTGTTGGCATTAGGAACACCAAGGCGAGCATGAGACTGGGCCGCTACCAGGCCACATTATCAAGAGGAAGCCACATCACATGACCCAGCATGTGGAACTCACACAAATGGATGCGTGAGGGAAAGGTGGCATGTTCTCGCACAGGGCCCAGGCTCAGTCCCCCCGGACAAAGGGAGAGGGCAGCGGAGAGCTCCTCCACAGATACGCAGCGTGGCACAGCTTGCCCCGGCTTCTCCAGAGCTGCTCCTGCGAGTGCTGAGCCTCATTAAAGCGACCACCAACCAGCCTCTGACAAACACCAGGGACCGGGAAGCTTTCGATTTGTCTTCACAGAGGGCTGCACGCAGATTTATGGGCAATAAAGGAACATCCATCTCTGAGCAGGCAGAGGAAAAGCTGGGACGCCCCCGCCCCACACAACAGCGCCAAAGCCATATTAATGCGGCCCAGGCTTACAGCACCACTCACCCGAAAAGAAAGGAGTAAATGTGGACAATTAAGGAAGGGTGAGGACCTTACAGGGAAAATGCCTCAGCCTATCTACAGCAGTTGACCACCCCAGCTTGGGAGGGTCTGCGGACACCAAGCCAGTGACCTGGGGCCCAGACTATGAACAGCAACACAGCCACAACCAGATGCAGCTGCCACACGATTGATTGATTGATTTTATTTTTATTTTTTAATTTCCTAAAATTTTAAAATTTTTATTGATTGATTGATTGGTTTTGCAAAGTAGGGTCTCGCTGTAGCCCACACTGACCTGGAATTCACTAGGCAGCCTCAGGGTGGCCTCAAACTCATGGTGATCCCTCCTACCTCTACCTCCTGAGTGCTGGGATTAAAGGCATGTGCCACACTCACCCACCCACCCACCCACCTGTGGCTCACACAATTATTTTTTAAAAATATTTTATTCTTATTTATTTATTTATTTATTTATTTGACAGAGAAAGAGGGAGGGGGGAGAGAGAGAGAGAATGGGCTTGCCAGGGCTTCCAGCCACTGCAAATGAAGTCCAGATGTGTGCGTCCCCTTGTACATCTGGCTAACATGGGTCCTGGGGAATCCAACCTGGGTTCTTTGGCTTTGCAGGCAAATGCCTTAACCTCTAAGCCATCTCTCCAGCCCTCACATAGTTTTTTATTATTATTATTTTATTTATTTTTGGAGACACACAGAGGGTCCAGAGAGGAAGACAGATAGACCTGGGTTCTTTGGCTTCAACTGCTGTGAACAAATGCAGATTAACCTCCCCTTGTAAGTGTGGCATCTCTCCAGCCACTTTGCATCTGGCTAAATTTGGGACCTGGAAAGTGGAGAGGAACCAGTGTTCTTGGCCTGCAGGCAGGCGCCTTAACCTCTAAGCCATCTCTCCAGCCCTCACACAATTATTTTTGAAAAGTGAGAGAAACGGGCATGGCCTGCCTCCTCTGATGAGGCTGGTAGTTTCTGGCAGGTCGTGTGTGTGTTGCGTGGGGATCCAGATCTGGGCACCAGGAGCTCAAAGGACTCTGATTGGCTGACCTCCTGGAGCACTGTGTCAGATCTGCTCCTCAAGGCTTTCTGGCCAGCCTTCCCAGGCTCCCAGTCCCACCCTTGCTGCTCCAGTTGAAGGAGATACGGCACTGCCATGCCAGGACAATGTGAGAGCTGGACCAGGTTAAGAGTCAGAACATTGATTCCCTTAGTGTTGCCGGGGCCCACACTGGGCCTTTGTGCATTCTAGTTTCCCCCTTTCTCTCTGCCTGTGCTCCCAGCCTACCTTCTCAGTATCCCTCCACTGTACTCCACACCCTTTCTGCTATGATTCTTGTCCCACAAACCCCAGCTCACTGTTCGCCAGCCTCTCCGAGCTCCACCTTAACTTAAAACCTACTACACTCTCCCAGAATGCCAGGGACAGAGGCCAATGGGACTTGGAGGTGTCTAGGAAGACCCTGGCCCAGCCTAGAGGCCTGCTCTACCTATTCCACCCTGGCCTAAGACAGCCCTTGCTCACTGGAAGCCAAGGGCCAGCTGGATCCATTACTGTAGGGGTCGTTCTCACATGCTGACATTTATTAGTTTCTTGGAGAACAAAATAAATGATTTTTAATAGCAGAGCAGTTTCTTTTTCTGTGTAGTTGGAAGCTCTACCCTAGGAGCTGCGATACCCTGCTAGAGAGCCCTGAACTGGTCCAGCCTGGACAGTTGTGGAAACTACAGGCCTGGGCCCCAGTCAGCCTCAGGACACTGAAACAGATTTCGCCTTCCTGAAGTGACGAGTCCCATCCAGGCCTCCACTGGGGTCCCTGGGATCTTATGTGGACACCAACCAGGCCTGGAATACTTCGGCTCGTCTTCCACCAGCAGCACAGGACCCTGCCCCCAGCCCTCTACCTGTCCCTTCTACTCCTTCTGTGTTGTGTGGGGTATACACGGGGGTCTTGCAGGACCTGGAGGTACCTCATCAGGATCAGCCTTGGGCCCCACACTGCAGAGCCCTGTTGTGTCCCACGGCTCTTATCCACTGCAGGGTAGATGTGAGAGCCTTACAGACTCCTTTCCAGCGTCAGGGGCTGGCAGCCGCTCTTTTGGTTTGGTTTGGAGAAGGTGAGTCAGACTCATCTACCAGAGACTCATTAGAATTCCAGAAGCCAGCTCTGGCCACCTACCACCCCTGCTGTCCTTGTCATAGGCTCACAGCATGTTCTGAGCATGCACGTGTCTAGGAGTGCACTGCCAGTGTGTGTGCATGTGTATGATATGGCTAACGTGTATGTATACAGTGTCTGTAAGCAAGCTGCTCATGTGTGCATTTATACACGTGTGTGTCTGTGCATAGTGCTTTTTTGTGCCTGTGTGTGCCTGCATGTCTGAGCATGTTGCATGTGTGTGTATGCACACACACACATCTGCCTGTCACACCGTGGCATCTGCTCTCTCGAGTTCACATCTGCACCTTCACCCTTGTATTGGCCTCTGGTCCTGGCTCTCCTTCTCTGCTCAGTATCTTCCCTTTCCCCACCTAGAGGGTCCCACAGTCCTCCTCAGCCCACCCAGTGTCAGTGGGGGACCTAGGAGCAACATCTCCCACCTGGCTGGGTGACGAGCACCTAGTGCCTCTTTCTGAGCCCACTGTCACTTGAGTGAGGTCATTTGTGCCTGCCACCCACGCTGAGCTCAGAGACTGTATCTCTTTCACTCTGGTCTAGGAAAAGGCCCTGGGTTGTTACTGGACGACTGACCTCTTGCCCTGAGGAATAAGTAAAGGGTCTCAACCTGAAGTGGAAGCTGAGTTCTGGGCTGAACAAACGCCCATGCTGTGGGACAGGCCATAGTCTGGTGAGGCATTACCCATAGGAGCTAGAGTGACAGGCAAGAATAGGAACCTAAAGCCAGGGGAGTTGGATCTCTGGAGCTTCTGACCCCATCCCCACCCACGAACACCCCCAGGCTTGACTGATCCCTCCGCTCCTGTGCCTGGCTGGAGCAGCAGCCTTAGCAGAGACAGGAAATCTATACCATGCCGAGAGACGCTTCTAGTGAGGTCAGACCTGTGAGCTGGTAGGTGGGGGAGGCAAAGGGATCCTGGGCAGCTCACAGGCTGCCTCCCCTTACCAGCACACAGGCTGAAATCAGGCCGCGTCCAGGCCAGCTCTCCACATGCCTTCCAGGTAAGTCCTGCTGGGCCATTGCAAGGCCAGGTTCCTCCGAGCTCCATCCATCTTTAGGAGGCGCCTGGCACAGGACCGTGAGTCCAGGTACTAGAAGGAGCTAGCAGAGATGCAGATGCCCCTCATATCCTGATGGTCCCGGAGGCTAAGACAGGGGAGACTTTTCTGACCCAAACAGAACCACACAGCAGAGCGTCCCCTTATGGCCCCACCCCGTGGCGCTTTTTCTGCCCCTCCACATCAGGAGCTTGCAGGGCGTCAAAGGTCCCTTCTGGAATCCCTCCCTCCAGGACACAAATCATCTCACTCCCAGGGGATCCATATTGTCCTTTCCCACCTGTCAGCTCAGGTCAGGGAGCTCTCTGAACCCCCAGGCCCTTGAGCGGAGAATGATTGATGGGATCAACACCCCAAGAGACCCACCTGCCAGAGTGTGTAGCTGGGGTTCTGGGGAAAGTTTGAACATGAGGGAATGAATATTATGAATGCAAATGATGAATGAATGAATGAGAACAGATACCCAAAGCCTGCCTGCAATCCAGAATAGCCTCAGATGATGTCAGGAACAGAGCTCTAGCATCCTGTAGATGGAGCTCAGCTCTGCTATAGCCCTGGCCCAGCCTTGTTTGTAGTTCCTATGCCAGACAAGAGCAATGGAGCACAAGGATTGGGAGCCTGTGGCCAGGGGCTGAGGTTTCTGCTGCACCTGCCCATGGTGAGGCAGGGCTGCTATTGAGTCTGCCAGGGAGTGGTCCCAAAAGCGTCTTAGAAACACCTGATATTGCACTCCAAGCATTTCAAGGCTGCCTCAGAAAGCCCTATAAAGCCAGCATTTTGTAGCATAGCTGGGTGTGTATTCTGGCCTTTGAGTTGGACAAGAGTGGAGCATGTTATGTGTGCAGCTGATGATGTGAGGCCTACAGGGTCCCTTTGCTCAGAATGGGACATCCAAAAGGACTCTGGGTCTTGTAGTTACCTTCACGTTGCTGGCACGAAGCCCCTGACCAAAAGCAGCTTATGGTAGAAAAGTTGTTTATTAGCCGGGTGTGGTGGCTCATGCCTTTAATCCCAGCACTTGGGAGGCAGAGGTAGGAGGATCGCCATGAGTTTGAGGCTATCCTGAGACTACATAGTGAATTCCAGGTCAGCCTGAGCTAGAGTGAAACCCTACCTCGAAAAACCAAAAAAAAAAAAAAAAAAAAAAAGGGGCTGGAGAGATGGCTTAGCAGTTAAACGCTTGCCTATGAAGCCTAAGGACCCCGGTTCGAGGCTCAATTCTCCAGGACCCACGTAAGCCAGATGCACAAGGGGGTGCATGCATCTGGAGTTCGTTTTCAGTGGCTGGAGGCCCTGGCACACCCATTCTCTCTCTCTCTCTCTCTCTCTCTCTCTACCTGCCTATTTCTGTATCTCTCTCTCTCAAATAAATAAATAATAAAATATTTTTTAAAAAGAAAAGAAAAGAAAAAAAGAAAAGTTGTTTATTTTGGCTTACAGTCTTAAGGGGAAGCTCCATGCTAGCAAAGGAAAACATGGTAGGAGCAGAGGCTGGGCGTCACCTCCATCACAGCAGATGGAAAGAGCAGCAATAAAGCAGCCAAAGTCTGGCAAGGGGGAGCTGCCTCTAACGCCCTGAGCCCAGCCCAACAACATACCTCCTCCAGGCAAGGCTCCACCTACAAAATTTCCATCCGCTGGGTATCAAACTTTCAGAACACATGAATTTATGAGGGACATCTAATTCAAACCACCATACTGGGCATCCATTGGCTTAGAATAGATGAGCTCCAGTTAGTTTGAGATCTTCCTCTGTTGCTGTAAGACCCTGCAGTTTGGGGCTGTTTTATTACTTGGACATAATCCTGCCTGACAGAAGATAGTGAACAAGTTGATTTTCCACTGGACACAAGCATGGAGTAATAGGAAAGGTCTAAGGGTTCCAGGAGAGGACACGGGGAGAAATAGCCCTTCTGCATAAATGCCTGAGCTGGAACCTCATGAAAGTGAGCCACAGAGAAGAGCTACTTGAAGAAGGATCCGCAGCCCTGCAGGACAGGGCAGAACTTGAAAGAACAGAGTTGGGGGCTGGAGAGATGGCTTAGTGGTTAAACGCTTGCCTGTGAAGCTTAAGGACCCCAGTTCGAGGCTCGATTCTCCAGGACCCACGTAAGCCAGATGCACAAGGGGGCGCGTGCATCTGGAGTTCATTTGCAGTGGCTGGAGGCCCAGCTCGCCCATTCTCTCTCTGTCTACCTGCCTATTTCTGTATCTCTCTTTCTCAAATCAATAAATAAAAAAATATTTTAAAAAAAAAAAGAAAGAAAGAAAGAAAGAACAGAGTTGGGAGATGTGGACCCCTCTGTCTGGTCAGACTTAGCTCAGAGGCATGGCTAGCCTGCCATCCCGTGTACTGAATGTTGGGATGGAAACACAGCTCCCAGCCTTTGTCCCTGTCCTGTTGTGGCCTACCAGTGAAGTTCTTGTGGCCCCCACTCCCTGAATCTAGTGACCCACTCACCTGGTGTGGCAGACAGCTTCAGGTTCCCTAAGATGAACTGCCAGACCAGGCCCCGTTACGGAGGAAGGAATTTATTGAAGCTTACAAATCCAGGGGAAGTTCCATAATGGCAGAAGAAGCTGGCCTGCTTTCACGGGTCCAAGCAGAGACAGAAGCCACAAACAAAGCCACACCACACATTTTGCGTATCTTTACACTGGAATTTCAAACCTACCACCAGACCTTAGTGACACATCCTCCAGCCAAGTGGCTGCAGACCTACATGACAAACTGTAATAAAACACTGACTCTATTGAGGGCTGTCTGTTCAATCTACCACATCTGGTGACTCCTGCATGTCCCGCTATCTCTACCCTTGCTAGATCCCATGCCCTCAAATAGCCCCGACCTAGCATATCCTACTTAGGGCAGATCCAGAACCCACACTCAGTAGCCACAGGGTGGAGAGTGGTCATTCCTATTTCATTCAAGGGACACTGGGGCTGAGAGCCACCCACCCAGCTCCTGGGGCCCTCTGCCCCAGCTGCTTGGCCACCCTCCTCTGAGCCAGGCTTCCAAGGAGCCCCCAAGCCCCACCCCCTCAATATGTGGAGAAGGGGAGCCTGCTGCCTGCAAAAGCATGTTTTCATTAGTAAAGATAAATAATTAATGCTATGATGCTTTTGAAAACTGTTTTGGTTTTCATTTTAAACATTTTTTCTATACATAGAAGCAGTATTTCCACTAGGCACAAAATTTATTTTTTTAATACATGGCAGTTATTTCTTCAAGTCAGGTGCTCCCCAGGATGAGCTGGCGCAGGAGGACATGACGTGCAGGGCACTTCCATCAGGCTCTACTGAATGCCTGCCTAGCCAACCATGCGCACAGCGAGGGCAGAGGGCAGAGAGTAGATAGAGGCCCAGACCAGAGCATAGCACATGTGGTTAGTGGCTGAGGGGCAGGGAGCCCATCTGCTCCTCAACTCCCTCCTTCCAGGCCTGGGGTGGATGACATAGGTGAGCTTGGGGCAAGGTTAAGTTCCAGGAAGAGGCTGGGTGTCCACTCGCAGGGACACTAAAGCAGGGAGTGCTAGGGCCACCTGCTCTAGAAGGGCAGGCTAAGCCACCTGAGCTGGAGGCCACTGACCTTGGAAAGAAGCCACTTCCCACTTTTCCTCCAGGCACAGAGCCAGGGACCTGAGCTGGGCCCCAGGTAATCCCTGGGCTCCATAACTTCCTCGTCTAGGAGCTGGCAAGTGTGAATGTCTTGGCTTTGCAAGTATAGCCGCAGATCTTATTACTTGGTGCTTTCTCAAATATTAGGCCGGAAACAGTTACTGTAAAGTTTACAGTCCAGGGCTGGGGAGATGGCTCAGCATAAGACACTTGCCTGCAAAGCCCAACGACCTGGATTCAATTCGCTGGTACCCACATAAAGCCAGATGCACAAAGTGGCATATGTGTCTGGAGTTTGTTGGCAGTGTCTAGAGGCCCTAGTGCACTCATTCTCTGTGTCTCTCCATCTCTCTTATCTCTGTGTCTCTCTGTCTGCAAATAAAATAAAATAAAATTTAAAAATGACAATCCACAGTGCTTGAAGAAGAAGAACAATATATTGGCGCTCTCCCAACACACTCCCAGGCTGAAGCGGGAACCTGGCACCAGAGGCCCCAGGCTTGTCCATCACCAGAGTCAAATCCTGGACCTCCTGCTGCCCACAGCATTTCCTAGGCTTGGACATAACATTAAACAAAAGAGTTGGGATGTCAATTTTTTCCTGAAAAAGTTGTCATTAATTTTTTAAAATGTGCAATATTGTTCTCAACAAAACACATAAAAAATGAGTTGTCTGTTCCTAATAAATATTTTCTAGATTAAGTATTTGTAATGCTATCAATTATTTATCTCCATATATAGAGACTGCATAATTTGTAATAAAATGCAGAACAATTTTAATTTTTCTGCACAATATATGAAATTGAGTTTTTGACTAATACATGAATAAATTGACTTAATCCTTTCCTTTCGCAGCATACGGTATTGTTTTAGGTATAAATCTCTTATTTTATAGATGTTTTCAAAAAATTAATCTCTACTATTTAAGGATCGGTGTAAATCTCCCCAACGGGACATTTTGGCAGGTTCTCGTTTATAAGTCTTTTCTTCATGTGCTCCTCTGACCATCAGCATGCATGGCACAGTCATGCCTGGGTGCCACAAACGCTTAGAAATGTTAATAATTTCCAGAATCAATGTTGCCATTGACTACTGTGAGGTAGCACCCTGCCTTTTCTTGGGCAAGAGGAACAGTCCCAGCCTTAACCTGCAGGCTGAGGCCTCCGTGACACGTGGGCACAAGGCCAGGACCATTCACATAAGGCAGGTTGAGCAGCTGAAGAAGCCAGTCTGGCCCCAGAGGCATGGTCCAGAATCCGTGAGCTGAAGGCTCAGTGGACTTGCTCTACTAAGAAAGAAGCTGGGCTAAGCACTCGCACCACGTGCTCCACAGACCTGGGCAAAGGCCAGGGGCTCACCTCGAGAGCTACTGAATCCTGACAGCTCTGCACCACGCTCTTGACTGAAGCCCTGTCCTGGACACCAGGACCAGGGACGACAAGGGAGGCCCCGTCTCACTGACATGAAGAGGTCCCCAACCCTAAGCCTGGCTCAGCCAAGCCAGGAAGGCTTCTGGAAGGAGTCGGTGCTATGGAGGCCAGCACTTGAGTGTTGCCTAGAGTCCTATCAATAGCTCACAGGTCTAACCCTACTCTGGGCCTCCGTTTCTGTACCTGTAATCCCAGAATCTATGTTGTTTCATTTTCATTGTCACCTTCATTGTATTAAGAACCATCTATTGGGACTCTGCATGTGTGTAGGCCTGGGCTCCCAGTTCCCTGCCTCCTGGTTCCCAACAGCTCCTGTGGGGCAGCTGGGACCATGCCCTGGATTCCTGTTCCCTGGTGGGGTGGTAGGGAACCACCAGATCCCCACACTAGACGTGTTGTGGCAGGGTCACACCAGGGATTCGCTTGCAATCATCTTACCCGCGAACTCATGACTCAGGTAGGCCCCATGACCACCGCGACTGAGATTCAATGCCCCAAATAGATCCCTGCTATTCCCTTGCTCTGCCTTCCACCAGATGCCATAGCCAAGCCTACCACCAATGACCAGGAAGTGACCAGAAAAGCAACAGTTCCCTCCCTGGTCATTGAGTTGGTCCGGCATTCCAGGGCCCCACCCAGAATACCCAGGAGAGCGAATACACAATCAAGACCTGCTCAAGCCCAGAGCAGCCAGTCCAAACCTGTGACTACGCCATCGTCTCTCTTCTATCTTGACCAAACCAGAACAAGGCAATCAAGGCACATTCCACAAGTGATGATAATTGCCAGAGTTCTGGCAAAACAAGACAAGGACCTCAAGATGGTTTAGCTGTTAAGGCACTTGCCTGCCAAGCCTAAGGACTCAGGTTTGATTGCCCAGGACCCACACAAGCCGTGTGCACGTGGAAGCACATGAGTCTGGAGCTCATTTGCAGTGGCTGGAGGCTCTGGTGCGCCCATTCTCATTCTCTCTCTCTCTCAAATAAATAAAATATTTTAAAAATGAGAAAAAAATCAAATGATAGCACATGATAGCTGGGGTGTGGGGAAAGAGAAACCCTCATCCACTGCTGGTGGGAGTGCAAACAGGTACAGCCACTATGGAAATTAGTATGGAGACTCCTCAAAAGGCTGAAAATAGAACGATCATTAGATCCAGCTATACCTAAGACTCTACTATCTACTACAGAGACACCTGCTCAACCATTTTTATTCATGCTCTGTTCACAATAGCTAGGAACTGGACGCAGCCCAGATGCCCATCAACAAATGAATGGTCAATGAAGATGTGACACTTACACAATGGAATTCTACTGAGTGGTAAGGACAAAATGGAACAATACATTTTCAGGATAATGGAGGGACTTGGGGAAATAACGGTGAGTGAGGTCACACATGATCAGAAAGACAAGCACCACATGATTTCTCTCACATGCAGTTCCTCACCTGATCCATGTCAATATGGACATGGCATTAGAATGAAGATAGGAAAGGGGGGAAACAGGGAGGGAAGGAAGGAAGAGCTACTGGACAAATCAATGAAGAACAAGAAGAAAGAAAGAAAAAAAGGGAAAGAAAGAAAGGTATGGAAAGGCCTAGGGGGTAGAGGAAGTGTGCTGTGTGAGGGATACACAAAAACGAGTGGCAACAAAAATCAGCCCCATGGTGACCTCCCTCTGGGAACAACTTTACAATGAGGGGGAGGGGAATCTGAACACAAGAGTTCCATAAAGGCAGAGAAAGCGTTACCGTAAAACCATGGGCACGGGTTGTAATTCCCAGGGCCAGAATTGGGTGTCTCCCTACAGCGAGCTGTTGGTCAGGGAGACATGAGGTCCCCAAAATGAGACAGGCTATTGCCAAAACACTTGGTTACCTGCAAGAACGAAAAGGTTAGTTCCTGTTGCTGAAGTCACCACAACCTGCAGCCACAGGACATCAAGTGACCGTGCTGGAGCTGAGAGGGAGTCCACTTCCCTCCTGGCTAGGCCTCAGAGCGCCGGAACGTGCTGTGAGAGCAGCTGGAGAATAACGGTTGCCAACAGATTGATGAAGCAGGAGATCCTGCCCGTGACAAAATCAACCAGCCAAGCAGGAAGTAGACACTCGTGCAATAGTGGCACACAGCTGATGTAAGTAACCAACCGCTCACAGATTGGACAGGAAACCGGCTCAGTGGGAGGTGAACTCATATGTAGCTCTGAGAACCAAGCCAGATTCCCTAGAACAGGAAACCGATAGGCTCCAGAGAGAGCGTCCACTGCTCTCTAAGAGAATGGATATACACATCAATAGATCTTTCCAGTGACTAGGTTTATCCCCTCTTATTCAAACTGTTCTCACTTTTGGTTGGAGACTCTCTTCTATTTTACAGGTGGAGGAAATACTGGGGAGAACAAGGGTACATTAATACATCAAGAAGAGAGATCCTGGGCTGGAGAGATGGCTCAGCAGTTAAGGTGCCTGCCTGCAAAGCCTAAGAACGTCCATTTGATTCTCCAGGTCCCACGTTTAGCCAGACACAAAAGTGACACAAGTGTGCAATGTCACACATGTGCAGAAGGGGACACACACGTCTGCACACACATCGTTCACAGTGGCTGAGAGGCCACTGGCGTGCCCATTCTCTCTGCGTTTCTCTCAAATTAAAAAGAGAGAGAGAGAGAGATCCTGGGCTGAAAGGATGGATTAGTGGTTAAGGTGTTTGCCTGCAAAGCTAAAGGACCCAGGTTTGATTCCCTAGGATCCACATTAGCCAGCTGCACAAGGTAGTACATGCATCTGGACTTTGTTTGCAATGGCTAGAGGGCCTAGCATGCTCATTCTCTCTCTCCCCCTCCTTTTCTCTGTCAAATAAATAAAGAAATAAAAATAAAAAATATTTTTTAAAAAAGAAGAGAGAGTCAACTGTCTGCCAGGAGGTGGGTCACCTCCACCTCATCTGTCAGGCCCAAAAGTCATTACAGGGAAGTGGTGACACGAATACTGCTCTCACAGCTGGCCTGAGGTCCACATCCACGTGGCCTCGAAACGTTTCTCTAGACTGTTGGAAATTCACAACCGAGTCTGAGTGCTCGCAGGCCCAGGGGAACCCATGGCATGTAATTAATATGAATGCACTACCAGCTCAGCACTACCCTTCCTACTGAGTTATGGGGGGAAGGGTTCAGAATTAGGGGTCTAAATTAACCCTAACAGGATCTGCAATACTGGGGAGCCACCAGTATTTAATAGCAAATGTTTGATAATTGAAGAACAGGAAATGAAAGTGTATTTTTGAAAACTGAGAACCAAGCCCTCAGAATTAAAAGCAGGACATCCACTTTCCTTCCCATGGCTATAGAACATACAGAGCCCAAACCCCATGCAGCAAAAAGGTGGACAACAGAAGGGCGAAATAGGCCAGTCACAAAAGGACAAAGGCCGTGTGATCTCACCTTTACACAGTCGTCACATTCATAAGAACAGAAAGCGGGGGGCGGGGGGAGTCAGGAACTGGGAGGTTATTTAATACTTCCAAAATTTCAGTTTAGGAAGAAGAAACTATTCTGTGGATAAACGCCTGTGATGGCCACACAATGAAGTGAAGGTATGTGATACCACCGAACTGCACACTTGAAAATGGTTAAAATGACGAGTTTCATATTAGGGATATCTTACACAGTTAAAGAATATTAGGATATCTTACATAATTAAAGAAAGAATATTCCATTCCCCAAAAAAAGAGATTACAAGTCTATATGTCATTGAAGATTTTAAAATATACAAAAATAGCCGGGCGTGGTGGCCCAGCACTTGGGAGGCAGAGGTAGGAGGATCACCATGAGTTCGAGGCCAGCCTGAGACTACATAGTGAGTTCCAGGTCAGCCTGGGCTACAATGAGACCCTACCTCAAAAAACCAAAAACAACAACAAAAAAAAAATAGGTCTCTGTTTCATTCTATTATTTACGATGCAGCATCCCTGCAAAGTAAGTATCCTGAATATACAACCTTTGACTCGATAAATGGATCATTTTAAATGAAATAAGTTAAAAGGGGGAAAAGCAACAAGAGGAGGAAATGAGCATAAAATGGGACACATAAAATCGGGCAACCAAAGTAAGGCTGGACATTAGTCACACTGTGATAAAAGGACTTGTAATCACCCTCTAAGAGACGCGTGTCCTCAGACAGCCAAAGCAGTGAGACACCCTCTGTGAAGCTTCCCCGGAGGCCAAGGCCAAGGCCAGGCAGGAGGCCGCATGAATCCCAAAGGGAGGGAGTCAGGCAAGACAGGCATTTCTTTATAGTACTGAGGGGCCTGTGGGCTGGACTTGGAGACACAGTGGTTGATGGGACATTTCATCTATAGTACTGGGACCAACTCCTGACGCCTGTGGGCTGGCCTGAGCCCGACACACACCGTGGTTGATGGGACACTTAGAGCCCGGACATCTGACACCGGCACAGAGACCAACTCCTAGGGGGACCAACTCCCTGAGCCCGGACACCGGACACCGGCACAGAGACCAACTCCTAGACGGCGCGGGAGTCCTAGACCGCGGGAGTGTGCGCCTGAGCCCGGACACACACAGACCAACTTTGTGCTCACCGGACACCGCACAGAGACCAACTCTTGGGGGACACCAGCTCTTTGTGCTCAGCAGCATCTTGGGGGCCCTGACTATGCACATCAGTTGGCATGGATGCTCTCACCACAGGCAAGGCCTGCCCACTGACATGTGTGGCCTCCTGACTAGCCCCTCATGACATGTGCAGACTATAGCCCCAGCTAGGACTCTGCTTCAACAGGCCGGGGGAGCTGTTAAACAGGCAGTGCACCTTCTCCACTGAGTCCTATGTAGTAGCATCAGGTGGCATTCAGATATGACCCACGGGTGATAGGAATCCTTGAGCTCTTCCCATAATCAGCCCTAACTGTGCATACATGTATGTATCTGTGTGTGCATTTGAATGCATGTATATACATGTATACATGTGGATGCACATATATTCAGATGCAAATGGATTCATGTGCATACATGTAATTCTGCCTACAGGTGTGGAGACATTCAAAATACGATGGCTTCCCCAAGAGCGGACACTAGAAGCTTAAAGGATCTTGTGCTGCCATGCATTGGGCACCTCGTGACAACAGATTCCTACGTGGGCAGGGCCACAGCAGCATTCCCCACACTGTATCAGGCATCGATCTGGGCAGTGAGGTTGAAGGAGAACTAAGGACGGGTAGTGCTCCCTCCCTTAGCAGCCAACATCTTGAGTCCCAGGCAGAAGTAACACCTAGAGCCATGGCCTGTCATTGGTGAAGCATAGGGCAACCTCCAGGGCCAAGAGCTCCTGGGACAGGGCCTGGCTTTGGAAGAGCCAGGCCACCAGTGAAGCCTGGTCTGAGCCACCAGAGAAGCCGCTGCCTGCTTAGGATAGATACAGCAGTGGGGAGAGGTTGACGCCTCCCTAGTGGGGGAGGAAAGGTAACATCTCCTGCCCTAGCTGGAGGCTACACTCAATTTAACAAGGGGAAACTGAGTCTTAGTGTGTAAGCCTTGACCAAGACTTAAAGAATTGCCAGTTTGGCCTCTGGAAGGTGGGGTGTGCAGCTCAGAAGGGGACCCCAACTCTCAGAGTTTTCAGAGGGCCAGAAAACCCCAACTCTCAGAGTTCTCAGAGGGCCAGCAAACTTAGAAAGAATTCTTGGCCCACAGCAGTGCTGTGAAGCCAGGCTCATTACCGTTGTGTCACGAGGTCCTCCTCAGCAGTAGTTTGGAGGTAGCTCGCCAGTCCCCATAATGCTGATGGGAGGTTTCATGACAAGAAATCCAGGCAGGGTGTGGCTGTCAGGGACCCCAGGCTACCGTACTCATCTCCCTCCCTGCCATTGCATGTGACATGTCCAACCCCCACCCCATGGGGCATCCTGTTGCATTTCTCTACCTCTGTTTCTGCTCCGTTCCTCCTGACTTGTGAACAAAGAGCCATGCTTATATGACTGACATCACAAAGGGAAGGAACAGCCGCCGGTCCCTAGACTCTCTCTTGGTCTCTTGTTCACCCTGCACTACCACAGTCCCCTTTGGAAAGAAGAGTGTACTTCCAGGGGAGTTGGGTCAAGAAAGCAAGAGCCCTCAAAGGTGAGGGGCCAGGGAAGCATCCATGGAGGAGGATGGAGGCTGGGCCTCTTACAGCCCTAGTTCTGGCCTGGAGCAGCTCACAGAGGCTGCAGTAAGTGAGGGCTGTGGGCATCCCACTAGGGCTGGTCCCTGAGAAAGCAGCTACCAGGAGGAGACCGACGTCCAGAGCACATGGACTCAGACTGCACAGCTGGTCTGATAAGGAGAGGAAACTTACATCCAACTCTCCCCAGCCTGGTTCCATGGAAGAACCTTGGCCCAGCTCACTCCAGGCTCCAGACGCCCTCTGTCACACTTCTCACTTAGGACTCAAGTCAGATGGTCCTCCTGCATACCTCACATCACCTCCTCTTCCTCTCTGAAGTCTGTACACAAGACTGTGTGGCCAGCCCATAGGACAGGGCGGAGGTACAATCTAGCATGTTCTCTACCTCCTTGGGGGTGATGACAGGACCCTGTAGGCCTTGCCTTGGCCCTATGCCTTCCCATGGGGCTGTATTACTGGCAATGCCCTCCCCACCTGTGCCAATATGATGAGTCAAGTAGCATCCTGTTTCTTCAAGATATACAAGTTTGATAATAGGTCAAATTGAATTTTTTCACATTTCCTGTGGGTCTTTACCTGTTCCCGGGGTCGTCCCAGGCAAGGGAGGGAGGAGTGGGGGGAAGCAGGGTCCATCCTGGAGCAGCGGGTGAGTGTGACTACAAAGATGATGGGCAATGAACACCCGGAGACCGTCTGATGGGCAGCACTCGTTTATTCAGAAGGGGAGTGGATTTATAAACACTTGGGGAAGGGTGAGATGGCACGTACAGACGATATGGCGATCAGGTGCATAGTTTATGGGTTGCTATCTAAGTGGCAGAAGAACTAGTAACTTCAAAGCTGTGAGGCAGGAGCTGAGAGATAGCTACTGTGACTTCAAAGCTGTGGGGAGGAGCTGAGAGATGGCAGAAAGGCTATGTGACTTCAGCCACATAAGGGTGTCTTGGGCAGCTAGCCACAAGGTCAGGAACTGCGGGGGGACAAAGGCTGACTTATGGAATTGGTCAGAGCTTTTGGGGCCCAGGGGGAGGGCCTTGCCAGTTCTGCCCACTCTGGGCTATGACAGGGCACACTACAACCTACAATCGAGGGTAGGGAAGGCCAGCCACGTCACCAGGGTTGGTTCCTGACGATAGGGCAGGCTGCAACCCCACAGCCAAGGTCCCCGGCCATGTCCAACAGTTCAGGCCAGCCTCCGCATGGTCCCACCTGTTTTTAGCAATGCCCAACAATTTCCTAAAAGTTTTTATTATTTTCTTTGTAAATTGCTGTGTATACTGTATGCTACCGTTTCTGTCCTTTTACACAAGACTCCCTAGCAGAGCTGTATTCACACTGGTTTATGATACTTCTTGATGTCAAACTCATGGGCCTGCACTGTGTACTGGGTAACAAATATTTCTTTTCTTTTCTTTTTTTTTTTTTCTTTTTTTTTTTTTTTTTTTTTTTTTTTTTTTTTTTTTTTTTGGTAGGGTCTCACTCTATCTCAGGCTGACCTGGAATTCACTATGTCATCTCAGGGTGGCCTTGAACTCACGGTGATCCTCCTACCTCTGCCTCCCGAGTGCTGGGATTAAAGGTGTGCACCACCACGCCTGGCCAAATATTTCTTTTCAAGGCAATCTGATTGATGCATCCTGAGGGCCTGACCCCAAATCAAAGTTAGGAGGTTACAGTGGACGTAGTGTCCCCTTTCCTCCCTTCCTGCTCCTGGGACCTCATCCAAATGTTCTTGGCAACAGGATAGAGTCAGGAGCATGGCAACAGAGTCACTCGTGACCATGCCCCATGCCAGATCTAGAGCCATGGACGCTGGCCTCAATCTGTCCTCGTCTCAGCCCTGGGGACAGTCTGCCACAGGTAGGCATCAGAGCCAGTGCAGCACAAAAGAACCAATGCTGGGATTCGGATCTACCTGAGCTAATACCTGCTTAGCCTGGATGCCCATGTGCACATGTTTCAAGTGACCCTGAGGTAACAAACCTACCCTCAAGTCACAGACCTACCCAACCTGGCATTCGGGGGCTTCTCAGATCTGGGAGACTGACAGAGGTCTTGATTCCCCTAGAGCTGATGTCTGGAGACCCTGCTACTGCCCGCCCCAGGCTAGAGCCAACTCCCTGAGTGACAGCAATTAGGGCTGTGGCTGGCAGTGCAGCCTGCACACACCCCCCCACCAAAGCACCTGACATCGCACAGCTCCCTGGGGGCTTCTGCGCTCTGGCTGTGGCTGAGGCGCTTGGAATCAGTTTCTTTCTGCTGTAAAAATGGAAACATCCCCTATGTGAGACATAAGCTGGCAAGGAGAATGCCGCTGTGAAATCACACCCACAGCAGGGAGGAGGTAGCTGGGAGTGCTGGGGCTGCCAGGGAAAGAGGGCTGCATGCACAAAGCAGGAAACCAAGAATCTGGGGGCGCAGGGGCAAAACACAGGCCCCACAGCCAGACAACCTCAATGGCACGTGGACTGAGCCCTCCTTGCCCTGATCCCCTCTTTCCCTAAAACAGCAACAGAACCATCTATATCTGGCTTTCCACACCCACCCAGAGATGCTGGAATAGCTGTGAGGGAGGTGGGTGTGGGTGCAGTGCCAGGGGCACTGAATGGACACAAAAGCTCTCCTCACTGGAGGAACTACAGGGCCATGGCAAGGTGGGTCTAGACTTCTGTGCCAGATGGGGTGTGATGTGTCTGTGGAGTGAGAAGTGCCCTCTGTGCCAGTACACTGCTATGCCACGTTGCCATGGGAAGGGCTTCAGAACCAAACATCCAACCATGTGTACACAGAACCATGGCCACGTGTCCTCACAACAGTTAAGTCCAGCCCCCTCCCCCGATTATCTCAAGTGAGATCAAAATTACCCTGCTTTCCTGGCTGGGATCCTCCTCCCCAGCCCTCCCCAGGCACTGCTCAGCCGCAGCTCATCACCTTGGATCTGAAATCTTCATGGAACTGCAAACAGCCCTGCACACCCACGGGTGTGAGGAGCACGTGCTGTGCATGTGAAACCTCCTCCTCCTCCGGGCTGTTCTCACCTCCAAGTGTACAAGGACAGAGCGCAGCACACACGCGCTGCGGTTGGTGGTGGACATGAGACCAAGGACCGCACAGGCAGGAGAATATGGTAGCAACTTCTAAGGGGTACACTTGGTGGGCCCCATGGCAGCTCCACTCTGAGGGCATTTTTCTCCACAGGGCTACCAGTTACCATGAGGCTAACAAAAGGGTCTGGCTTGCCAGGGGTGAATAAAAGGGTGTTCTCTAGACTCAGAGACCCTGGGCCCAACTCCAAGGCTGGTATTGACTTTCCTGTTGACCGCAGATGACCAAAGATTCCCTTCTGAGGAACCTGGATGGTTTCCTGGTTATGAAAGCGAGGACTCTGGCCTTAAGACTATCCTAGGCTTAGCCAGCATGGCCAACCAACTGCCACTGAAGCAGACACAGAGCAAACCAAAGCCATGTAGCTACAAAACCAGGCCACTTACACGTCCACACGGACATCATCTCTTGGCCATCAGGAGGACGACAGCAGCAGGAGAGTGCGCCAAACACTAGCAAAGGAAAGCTGCCTGTAACACCCATAGCCTGCCCCCAACAACACACCTCTCCAGCAAGTCTCAAATTCTCAAATTGCCACAAGCTAAGGACCTAGCAGTCAGAATACAAGAGTTTATGAGGGACATCTAATTCAAACCACCATATTCTGTCACTGGCCCTCATAAACTCATGCCCATCTGTGATATAAAACACAATACACTCGGTCCAACTTTAAAAGTCCTCATCCCAGGAAAGGGAAGGACTGAAGTGTATGGTATTGCACATATGTAAGTGGAAGGACTGATTACAAGGAGGGGAATGGCCTAACCAAGGCCATGGGTAGAGAATGCATAAAAGAAGGGCAAGGGGAGGGTCAATCTAATTTCAAAAGATTGTGAATAAGACTTATGTAAAACTACTTTTTTGAATAATGGTACATCTAGAAGCTGTAGACTGTTACTAGAAAATTTTCAGTACCTGGGATGGGATACCTTCCAGTGAGTTGTTGGCCAAGGAGGTCCCGGTAGCCTCCAAAACATTAAAGGCTTTTGCCAAAGCCCTTGGTTTCCCCTGAGAAACAGATAGTAAGACCCTATTGCTGAAGACATCTCTTGCCTGAGAGGCAAGGTCACTGAGAAAGCAAGCTGGTGCTGAGCAGAAAACCTTTTCCCTGTAGACCAGCCAACTGAAAGCTGGAAAAAGCTGCACTGCATGCAGAGTATGGGAGACAGAAGTCATCAGCAGTGAAAACAGTGGACGCTGACAAATTTGGCCAGACAGGCCCAAAGACTGAACAGGTGCAATGTCAAGAGCTCTATAATTGGACTGAAGGCCCTCTCTTCACAGGGAATACATGCCTGGTACTGAAAAACCTAAAAAGTCTATGGTAGGTAAGGTCATAAACCTTAGGGGTATTTATCTAAATGTATATACTATTCCCACCAAGCTGCCCGGAAAATACTTCAGAATGCTCAATATTAATGCTACTCTCACTTCTGGTTAGAGAAGCTTCTCTTTTCAGATGGCAATGACCACTGGGATGATCAAGAGGCAACATAGTGCTGAGAAGAAGGGATGAAGTGCCAAGCACTGAAACATCTCTGTCACACCCTCCAAGGCTCAGGGATCATTGCGGAAGAGGGGCGGATAGAATGGAAGAGCCAAAGGAAGGGTCCTCACAATGCAACTGCCCAGACAGAAATTGGCCTTGATATCCATGACCTTGCTGTGCCTAGCAATACCACATCCTAATGGAGAGAGAGAGGGGATATGATGGAGAGTGGAGTTCAAAGGGGAAGGGGGAGGGGAGGGAAAATCGCACCTTTGGTATGTAAGTATGTTTTGTTGTCAATAAAAAAAAAAAAAAAAAAAAAGTCCTCATCCCAATACTGTCTAAACATCCATAGTCCAAGGTCTCGTAACTGTTTGCTTAACACACACACACACACACACACAAGCATAATGGCACCGAATAAACATTCACACTGTAAAAGATGGCATTGGATACAGTAAAGACAGATTGAACCAATACAGGATTTAAAGCAAACAGCAAATATCAAGTCCTGTAGCTCCATGTCCGACAACTGTAACCAATGATGAATCTCTGGAGTTTCCAAAATTCCTCCCCGCCAGCTGGGCTGCTCAGTCTTGGTAAAACTCCATCCCATGCTGGCATCAGGAGGCCATCCCATAGTCCTGGCATCTCCACTGGGTCTCCACTGCAACACACAGTTCATCCTCATGGCTCCATCAGCTCTCCATGCAGGGATTTCCAACAACCCTGCCTCACATTGCCCATGGCCATTTCCAAACTACAAAACCATGTTGCAAATACAATGGCCCTCTCTTTCGTGCATTTGTTATACTCCATAGTACTAGGTGGACTACCAAATTTGTTAGTCCAGGGGTAAATAAAGCTGATTTTGAAGAACAGGATGCTCCTTAAGCATTCAGGCCTTTTTCTTTCAAAAGAGTCAACATTCTTCTTGCTGTCCCAATGCAGAACAGCTGGCCCAGACTCAATAGTTTGTAATCTGTCAAACAATTGCAGCTTAATGGGTGCTATTTCCAGCCTGAAACTTTCATTTCTTTCTGTGCCATATCCTTCTTCTCACACCAGTCCATTTCTATGCAATGCAACCCTCACAAGTTCTCAGGACACTGGCAGGCAGAACACAGCAAGCCTCTCACACAAACTGCCTCTATCCTAGTCTGGAAAAAAATGATTGCTTCCACTCATAAGCCAAACCTCACAGTCCACAGTTCTTTCTACATTCAGGTCTTTCAACTCTGACCAGAATGACCTACCAAGCTCTACTTAGAGCACTGCAAGGCATCTCTTGGACCAAGGTTCCAAATCCTTCCACATTCCTCCCGAAAATCAGTTCCAAAAGGCTAAAAGCCACACAGTCAAGTTTCTAGCAATAACAACCCCACTCTTGGCACCAATTTTCTTTTGTCATTACCTTCTTGTTGCTGGAACAAAGCACCTGATCAAAAGCAGATTGTGGGATGAAACTTATTTTGGCTTACAGACTCAAGGGGAAGCTCCATGGTGGCAGGGAAAAATGAGTCATGAGTAGAGGCTGAACATCACCTCTTGGCCAACATCAAGTGGACAAAAGCAGCAGGAGAGTGTGCCAAACACTAGCCAGGGGAAGCTGTATATGACACCCATAAGCCCACTCCCAAAAACACACCTTCTCCAGCAAGGTTCCAAATTTTAAATTGCCACAAGCTGAGGACCTAGCATTCAGAACACATGAGTTTATGAGGGACACCTAATTTAAACCACAACAGACTTACATAGGCGTATATGCAAGTTTACCTATGCACATTCATAACACACATGCATACTCACACACTAAATGCTCATTCACACGTACACACATGACCATTCATATGTACTCACATATTGTATGCTTTTATATGATTACCCACACTCACATCCACTCATACAACATGCACTAACACTAATATTCACACGTGCACCCTTGTATTCTCATACTCACATTCACACATGCACCCTTTATTCTCAATCTCACACTGGTACATTTTGTCTTTGTCTGGAGCCTCCCTTTTATCCCATGACACAAAGTCTACCAATGACCTAGAGAAGCCCTGGGTTGACCCAGGAAGATGAGGGTCATGACTTTAGAAAGTGGGTGGCTGGCAGCTGGTCAGCATGTCTATTCGCCCAATGCTTATATCATTGGGGTGTATCCCAAGGTCTGAATCCTTGAAAACATTCCCTCACTGGGGCCCAGGTGAAAATGGAGTGGGAGTCAGTATAGACAGCCACACAGCTGGAGGAGTCAGGGCCTGAGATACGGCTGAACTTGAGTCCATTGTCGGTGCAGCAGAATGACGGAACATGAGCTGGGAAGGTGGCAAGGGAGGGTCTCAAGGTCTTGGCTAGGGGAGGCTGGGAGACAGAATTAAAGCAACAGAGGGAAGACCAAGGCCTTTCTCTACATGAAACTCATTCCTGAGATTTCCACAGACAGACGTGACTGACTTCATTGAAGTGCTTTATAGAACAAGTCGAGCCAGGTATCTAGATGGGCAGAGACAAGGTGAACAAGACATGGGCCTCCCAAAACCTTCCTCTGGACCACCCTACCCTGCTTTCTGCTCCTCAGTCTGCAAAACTGAGCATTAAGGACCACATTTTTAATATTTTTTAATGAATTAATTTATTTATTTATTATGTCGGAGAGAAAGAGAAAGAGAGAGAATTGGCACACCAGGACTTCTAGCCACTGCAAACAAACTCCAGACACATGTACCACCTTGTGCATCTGGCTTATGTCGGTCCTGAGGAATTGAACCGAGGTCCTTAGGCTTTTCAGGCAATCACCTTAACCACTAAGCCATCTCTCTAGCCCACCGAAATTTTAAAAATATTTTTATTTATTTACAAGGAGAGAAGGAGAGAGAGAGAGAGTGTAGGTGTGCCAGGGCCTCTTGCCACTGCAAATTCCAGACACATGTGCTACTTTGTGCATTTGGTTTTATGAGGGGATTGGGCAATTGAACCCAGGCTGGCAGGCTTTTCAAGCAAGCAGTTTTAATCACTAAGCCATCTCCCCAGTCTCCCAGGACCAAATTTGAACCCTGGGGGCCCCAGCACCAGAAATGGGACTGAGGAGCTTATCAGATAAGCCTCAATTGGTAGCCAAGAGAGGGACATGCACACTCCCACTGCCTCCAGTGGGCACCGGGCTTTCCAGGGTACTCAGTCCAAACCAGGGCTCACAGCCTGATGGAGCAGGGAGCTGTGTCTACAGTTCTGGCTCGGGGAGGGGAGTGATTTAAGCTATAGCTTGCGCCCTTCCTGCAACATTCTGAGAGCTATCTCCACAGCTCACTGTACCCTCTGTACTACTGGCTGTCAGCCTGATGTGCCTGAGAGTCACTGGGGCCAGGTTCTGTCACAGGAAGGGTGAACCTACTGGGGCCCAAGCTGTCTGCCTTCCAGGAGGTCCTAACCTCGGCAGAGGCCAAGCCATGAGGGTGTCCTTCTCAGTCAGAGCAGTCCATCCCCTCACTATACCAGGCAGGAACCTTCTGGGCTATCAGACCCAAGTAGGGGTAGCAGAGGGAGAAGAGGGAAGTGGTAGTGCCCGGCAGTTCCTACCCCTCGCCCTACCCCGCATACACTCACTCTAGAACAAATCTGCAGAGAAAGCGCACTGGTTCGTTTTAGCTGGGCCCAGGGGAAAGGCCTCTGGACAAGTCAGCTGCAGGGCCTGTGAACCCAGCCCTGCCCTCCACTGGCTGTATCCCCTTCCTGAGTCAACTGACTCCAGGCCCAAGATGAGCGGTCTACTGCCCCTGTGTCGCAGGCCCCTGGCTTGGCCTAAAAGGCCGAGAACGATTAGCGGAGCAAACAGACTTGTTGACCAAGTTTGTGCCGTGTTTGCTCAGCCCGTGGGCCTCCCCGCTTCCCTGCAAGCTCAGTCCACCCTCCAGACACGGGTGTAGCCACCTCTGCTCAGAGAATCAGAAAGTGCCTATGGGGTCACCCAGACTGAAGTCCAGGCTGACACACAGCCAGGACAAGGCCTCCTCACCTATGTCAGGAAGCCACAGCTTCCCAGAAGGGAGGAGTTAGGGTCTCAGGACAGCACCCCAGGACCACTTATACTCACAAAGCAGTGAGGGAGTGGGGGTGAATCTCAGTAGGTAGAGTGCTTGTCTAGCACGCACAGAGCCCTGGGCTTGATTCCTGATACAGCATTAATCAGCTGTGGTGGCACAGGCCTATAATCCTAGTGCTTGGGAGGTGGAGGCAAGAGGATCAGAGATCGGTTATATAACAAGCTGGAGGACAGCCTGTGACTAAACAGAAAAAAGAGGGGCTGGAGAGATGGCTTAGCGGTTAAGGCATTTGCCTGCAGAGCCAAAGGACCCAGGTTCAATTCCCCAGGACCCATGTAAGCCAGATGCACAAGGGGGTACATGAGTCTGGAGTTCGTTTGTAGTGACTGGAGGCCCTGGCATGCCCATTCTCTTCCTCTCTCTTCCCTCTTAAATAAATAAATAAATAATAAATTTAAAGAAAAAGAAAGAGGCAGGGCATGGTGGCACATGCCTTTAATCCCAGCATTCCAGAGGCAGAGGTAGGAGGATCACCATGAGTTCAAGGCCACCCTGAGACTACATAGTGAATTCCAGGTCAGCCTGAGCTAGAGCAAGACCCTACCTCAAGAAAGAAAGAAAAAGAAAGAAGAAGAGAGAAAGAAGAAAGAAAAAATGGGGAGCAGGAAAGAAACTCACCTGCTCTGAGGGGAGCGGCAGGGTGTCTGGGCCATACAGGTTTAATGGAGAAGGAAATAAGAGATGAACGCAAAGTGGGGGACACACCCAATGTGGGGTTGACTGATCTCCCACTCCTGTTGCCCATCCTGGCTATAGATACTTGAGGTCAGAGGCCAGAAGCTGGACAGAGGACTCATGTGAAGATGTAGCATGCCTGCAGGGGGCCTCAGTTCCCACCTGGCACTCTCCCGGCCATTGGCACCAGGTGGGCTGTGGGCTGCTCTTCCCCAGTGCCCTGAAGCTCCTGGCAGCCACTGCAGGAACCTGGCTCTTGGATGTCTTTTGCTTCCCCGGCTTAGCACTCGTCTAGTTCATCAGTGCTAGAGATACTCAGAGACCAGACGCTCCTGCTTAGAGCTGGGAGGACAGCAAGGGCCATCGTGGAGGCCCACCTTGATCCAGTGGACATGACGGCTAATCTTGAGGGTCAGCCTGATTGGCTTTAGAATCACCAGGGAAAGTACCCTGGGTATTTCCGTGAGGGAGTTCCCAGAAAGGTTTGAGTAAACAGGAAAGATCCGCCCGAATTATGGAAGTCACCATCCCGTAGGCCGAGGGCAGAGCCTGGAAAACAAGCTAAATACCAGCATCCATTTCTCTCTGCTCCTTGACGACCGATGCAATGTGGTCAGCTGCCTTCATGTTCATGCCATCATCCCTTCCCTGCCGTGATGCCATGATGGCATGAATTTGTTTTTGGCAAGTATTTGTCACCACAAGAACAGTAACTAGCATGCCCGACACGGCCCTAACCCTTTGTCCCCGGCTGACTCAGGGTTCCTGGAAAGGGACCAATCTGGGCCTAGAAATTCTAGCCATTTTGTCCCAGGGATTTATTTATGCCAACACGTCTTTTTGTTTTCCAGGAAAAGGTGATGTATATTGGGGTCGTCCAAGGATTAAGTGACCTCCCAAAGGTCCCAGAACATATATATATATATATACACAGCCATATATATATATATATATAATATATATACACACACACATATATATACATGTATACGTCCCAGGCCCGCAGACTACAGGCATTCTCTTAGAGTTCTATTCTCCGAGCGACAAACAAATCCCCACCCCCACCCCCACCCCCAAACCTGCCCTTGGGGGACCTGACTGCCACCTGAGGCCCTTCAGGGCCTAGCTGGGTCAAACTAGACCTCAGCCCATGACACAAGACTAGACTCACTGCTCTCCTTTGACCGACATCTGCCAATGCCAACTACCACAGAAAGCTGCTCACAAGGTGAGCACAGTGTGACCACACACTGGCCACCCAGGAACCATTGTGTGTGGCCCACTTGGGGTCTTCGGTTTCAGCCCTAGAATCTTAGTGCCACGAGTCCTCCAGCTACAGTCACAGGCTGAAACAGGGTGTTCACCTGCTCCACATAGTGCACACCTGGGGCCAGAGCTAGTTACGTCCCAGGAGAAGAGGGACAGCAGTGACTCTCTAGTGCACAGCAGGGTGGACAGACGAGGCAGCACTGCAAAGAGGACAGATATGAATATGTGAATAGATTATGCTAATGCCAAACCTCCCAAAGAAAGACTGGGACTGCCTCCCTGAAGATCTATCTGGATCGTCACCGTCCTGCCTGTGCCTGTCTGGAACGGCCTATCCCCTCTCTTTGCTGCAGTGCCTGTCATATAAGAAGTGAATAAGTGAACAGGGGTGCCACGAGGCTCCTGGTCCCCAAGGTTACATCAAGGCCAGGGAGACTCAGCAGGAGAGGGGTGGACTGATGTCACACAGCGGTGGGGGAAGAGTCAGCCCTTGGTTCCCACACCAGAGGGAAATGCCCTTCGTAGCTGAGGCCCTTTGCCAAAGGCTGGGTGAGCCTGCAAGTGTTCCCATCACCACCCAGCTCACCTATCTCTGCCCACGACTCCCCTCCATTCCTGCTATGGCAATTCCCTTGTCCCTCACCACCGTTACACAGCTGCTCTGTCACCTTCCACCTGTCCCTTCCTATCTCTCCATGGATCCCTCCCCTGCTCCTGTCTCTATGGCCATCCCACTCTGCGAGTTGATGAAGAGCAGCGTTTGAGAACCTACGGGGAAAATGTCAACTCGCCCAGCTCCGTGTTAATCCAGCCGTTCCTTTCTGATAAACGTTCTGATGACTGTGTTGGGTCACCACGGAGCAACAGTGCACAAGAGACCTCATCCGCTGAGCCAGGAAAGCCAAGGTGATAGTCGGCTAGCCAGGGACTGTGCTGGGGCCTCAGCTCAGGGCACCATCCGCACACGTGTAGGGTCCTGGCCCACTGCAGGACCGCCCAAGCCTCAGGCCCTAGCAATCAAAAAGCCAGCCCAGTCTCTGATCAGAAGCAGGTTCCTCAAACCTTGGAGCCACACAGTCTCCCAGACAAAGTCAAGGGGCCCCATATAGAAAAAGGGGAGGCCCCTGAGCAGAGAACTAGAGCTGGGCACCTGTTGTGTGCCCTGAGTGCCTGGGTCTTTCCTGCTGAAGGGCTTTATCCCAGCCTCTGTCCTGTCACCACAGCTACCCTGAGGCTCCCACAGTCATTCTTCCCAACCAGGCTGGCTGGGTTCATTAACTAACTGGGTTTATACTGAACCTAGGAACCTCCCAGCTTGGCTGCAGCCAGGGGTTGGAGATAGCCCAGCTCTCCAGGCATGGCAGACACTCAGCTGCCCCCTAACCTCACACCCTCATCACTTTGCATTGTGATCAGCGGCTAACCTGGACACAGAGCTCAGAGCCCCCTCATTGTAAAGTGAGAACATTGTCGGACAGGATTAAACAGGATGCGCACTGGCTGCGTTGGGCCTGCAGAGAAATGAGCCAGCACAGGAGGACGAGTGGATTAGACTAAGGGTCAATATTTGTGGAATTGAATTGAATCCGTCAACTGGGAGCCACGCAGGTTCTGGTAGTTTTGTGGCTTCTGCTTCAGGCAGGCAGAATCAATTACACAGGCCCCTCTCGGGCCACAATCAGAACAAAACTGGGGCGGGTAGGGCTATTCCCTTGCAGGTAAAGCAAAGTGGGCTGGGTCAGGAGTGTTGGTTGACTAAGTAGACATGAGAGCTGCACCCTCACTCCCGAGACCTGGCTGGTCCTGTTGAAAATGGGATGTGGGTGAGGCAGGGTCTGGGCCTGGCCCCAGTGCCTGGACTACAGGATCACACTGCACATTATGCTAGTTGTCAGCCAGAGATGCAGATGGAGTGACAATGTGGGGTTAGGGTACAGAGCAGAGCAGGTCAGGGTGGGCCCAGGGCAAGAAGCTACTCTTCAGCTGTGGCCGGCTTTCTCATCTGAGGTCATCTCTTGGCCACTGCTCTCCTCTGCAGCAGAAGGCTCTAGGGAAACAGGTAGAGGACAATACGGTGATGCCCACCAGGTCCACCCTGGCCACCCTGTACACTATCTCTCATCTCCTGGATGGCCCAGCCCCAGTTTCCTGGTTAAACTGGGAATGACAGAAGCTCGTCCACTGCCCTGGGCAGCCCACTTCCCATCCCCCAAACCAAAGTGGATGGGTCGTGTTTGGAAAGCAGCAGAGCTGCTTATATTTGAGCAAAGGATCAACAGATTTCACTGGGCCAATAGGGGTCTGCCTATGTGTAGGGAGATGTGGGGAGGAAAAACTTCACTAAACAAACGCTAATTGAAAACAAACTCAGGATGATCTGCCTGGCTAGACTGGCCCAGCAAAAACCTGTCCTCTCTGAAAACTGCCTCCTTGGGACCAGGAGGACAGGAGCAGGGTCAGGCTACAGGCCCTTGGGCCAAGGCCATGTTGTGAGGTCAGGGAGGAGTGTGGTTCCTGACTGCCTTGCTGGTTGGATTCAGGTGTCCCCCATAAACTTGGCTGTTCTGAATGCTAGGTCCCCAGCTGATGGCAACTTGGAATTAAAGCGTCCTGGAGACAGTGTAATGTTGGGGGTAGGCTTGCCAGTGTTTGGCACACTCTCCTGCTGCTGTTATCCACCTGATGTTGGTGAGAAGATGACGTTCACGCTCTGCTCATGCCATCGTGGAGCTTCCCCTCGAGTCTGTAAGCCAAAATAAACCCTTTTCCCATAAAGCTGCTCTTGGCCGGGCGTTTACTGCCAGCAGTGCCAACCTGCCTGCAACACTACCCATGGGAGAAATATGGGCCCAACAGAACATCTACTCTGTACCCTCATGACTCCCCAAAAGTCCAGGGCCTAGAGGGTGGGCGACTTTGTTCCTTAGTGTGTTAGTGTCTCATCCATTCTGGCAATTGGGAATATCTCAGAAGCCAGGGCCTGAAGCCTAGAACCTGTCCAACAACCTAAACACAGGCTGAACCTGAAAGAGGCTGAGGCAGGATGGGGCTACAGTTTGCTGGGTCCCTAAAGAGTGGACTCTGTGCTAATGGTGCACCTACCAGTGGTTCCCAAGGGGGCTTCTGTGTCCCTACTCCCCTACCCTGCCCCAGGCCCCTGGGTGACCCTTCCAAAGTCCGAAGTTAGGAGGGAAAAGAGCAAAGTTTTCATTCATAAAAATGCAAGTATTCAGATCTCTGAGCTGTAAAGAGGCTGGCTGGCTTGGACAGGGAGCACAGCCATGTGGGCAAGTCTCCCTAGGGAACAGGGGTGTAGGGACAAGTCAAACCCGTGGTCAAGTGAAGCCGGCTAAGGAAGGAACCGTGGTCAGGGCTCCGCAGCTGTTCTGCCCTGAAGGGCATATCACCTGCTTCTGGGTCTGGCAGCCTACCTGCCCACGGGCAATGTGCACACTGGGCAGAAAGTCTCCCGGATAGAGAGAAGGGCAGGGGGAGAGAGAAGAAAGAGCGTATGAAGAGAAGCCTGACGCCTTGGCAGATGGGTTTCTGGAAAGGGAGGTGAAGCAGTCAGGACTGGAGTGACTGAGGTTTCTCGTCACTATCCACCCCCCCCCCCCGCACTCTTCTCCTGAGGCTCAGGTAGCTGAGCACAGGGTTGTGGGGCCCACACCCAGCCCTAGTGAGTGTAGGATAGTGGGCTGGAGGGGCCTGGCTGGTGGGGTTGGGGGATTATTGGGACCACAACTAACAGGTGGGTAGATGCAGTGTGTGATGGGAGTGGGAGGAGAACTAGCTCGGGGTCTGCTGAGCTCGGCTACTGAAACCTCTAGGCGTGGCCTAGGACTGGAGCCTCGAACACTTCCCCAAGGAGCCTGTGACCCCTGTGCTTGAAGTCAGGGTCAATCAGGCTATAACTGCGTCTTATCAGGCTCCTTGCAGTCAGCAGTCATGGCCCCTCTTGCCTTACAACCCAGCCTGTGCCCCAGCAAGCCAGGGCCATCAATTATTCAGCTTCTGCCTTTCAGCTTTCTCTGTGTTAGGACTTCATAAAGCTGCAGAAGATAAATCTGTCTGCTGCATCCACGGTGCCCGACAGGGAGTGGGATGGCCCTAGGGCAATGATGGGCCCCCAGTCCTAGCCCCCAGAGTCCTACAGCCAGCTATTACAGAGCATTGCTGGTGCCCCACTGCTCCTCAACTATTAAATGTATAATTTAGCGGAGACAAAGTGGAAGAAGGTAAAACAAAAACACTGTGGGGTGGGACATACTGGTCCCCATGACAAGAAGAGGTCTACCGATGCTCAGAACCGTAAGAGAGGCTGAGCGACGGCAGATGCTGACCTGCCACCCGCAGACCAACTTCTGCATGTGCGGGATTTCAAGGACCGTGTTTAAATTTGTTCAGTCCTAAGCAGTGCTCCGGGGGATTCATGGAGCCTGACTCTGTTTACAAGAAGATCACAGTAGATTCTGCAGGGCCAAGGAGCATCAAGGAGCAAACGGCAGTGGGCTGTCTACATGCCCTTGACCACACACAGGTGATTGTGGAGACAGCTCTGGTCACTTCTGTGGGAGAAAGAAGTTCCAACCATGGGGCTGGGGAAATGGCTTAGTGGTTAAGGCGTTTGCCTGGGAAGCCTAAGGACCCCGGTTCAATTCTCCAGGACCCACGTGAGCCAGAAGCACAAGGGGGCACATGCATCTGGAGTTCATTTGTAGTGGCTAAGGCCCTGGTGTGCCCATTCTCTTTCTGTGTCTGCTTCTTTCTCTCTCTCTCTCTCCCTCTCAAATAAATAAATAAATAAAATGTTTTTTTAAAAAGAAAGAAAGAAGAAGCTCCAACCATACCTTTCTTTAAAAAAAATACTTTAGGGCTGGAGAGATGGCTTAGCAGTTAAGGCGCCTGCCTCCTAAGCCTAAGAACGCTGGTTCCAATCTCCAGGTCCCACGTTTAGCCAGATGCAAAGTGAAGCAAGGTTGCAATGCTGCACTTGACCACAAGGGGACGCACACATCTGGATTTTGTTCACAGCACCTGAGACACTGCTGGCATGCCCATCTCTGTCTGTCTTCCTCTCTCTCTCTGTCTGTCTCTCTATGTCTCTCTCTCAAAAAAAAAAAAAAACTTTATTTATTTGCGAGGGAGAGAGACAGAGAGAATGGGTGTGCCAGGGCCTCTAGCCACTGCCAATGAACTCCAGACACATGTGCCACCTTGTGCATCTGGCTTTACGTAGGTACTAAAGAATCAAACTAGGGTCCTCTGGCTCTGCAGGCATGCACCTTAACTACTAAGCCAGATATCTCTACAGCTCCCCACCTTACCTTTTTTTAATTTTATTTTTAGAGAGAGACACAGAGAGAGACAGACAGAGAGAGAGGGAGAAGGAGACAGATAGAGATGGGCACGCCAGCAGTCTCTCAACTGCTGCAAACAAAATCCAGATGCATGCGCCCCTTTGTGGTCAAGTGCGGGATTGCACCCTTGCATCACTTTGCATCTGGCTAAACGTGGGACCTGGAGATTGGAACTGGGTTCTTAGGCAGGCGCCTTAACCACTAAGCCATCTCTCCAGCCCCCCACCTTACCTTTTGAGGACAAAGATGCTATGATGGAGCCTTCATGCAGCCAGAGAGAACACATCGGCCAGACGAGCCTGGTGGGGGCAAGCCCAAGCCTACAAGACACTTGTCCCATGAAAACTGATGACTTGAATAATCTGTTGCCTTGGGGGGCCCAGGTCAGCTCCTCCCCCTCATACCCAGCCTCTCATAACCAGGGGAGGATTTGTTGAGTGACTGGGTGACTCCTTAACCTGCCCCCATCTTCTACAGGGTCAGGTATATCTCTAGCAGAAAGGGGAGTATGGGTAAGAAGGGTAAAATCATGCGGCAGTAAATGGAATGGCCTCTAGGGAGAGGCAAGGAGAGCTGACACACACACCTAGAGCCCCACTCTCGTCTACCCCGCAGAGCCAGCTTCCAGCCCCAGCCCCAGCTCTTTCCTGCCTTCCACTCCACAATCCTTCCTCCACAGGGCAGGAGCTGGATAGGTGACACAGTGCTAGAAGTGCAGATGTCCCTGCAATTAGCAGTAATGAATTGATGGTGCCAGGCCGACAACTCACCTTAGCCAGGAAGTGCCTGCCCTCCTCTTTTCTGTCAATTCACGGGATGCAGCACCTGCCCCCACGCTGTACTTGACAGCCATCTCAGCCATCATACCATGATTTCATGGCTAGCCACGCTGAGCCAGCTCGAGGAACACCCCTACCACGGTCACTGGGCCTCATTCTCCGTTTCCTCTCAGAACTGCAGTCTTGGAGATCTTCCTGACTCTCAACCACACTAACCCATCCTGTGCCACAGCAGATCCAGCTCTTTGAAAATCTCCACCTCCCAACACTGTCTCTCTGGGGCTCAGATTGCCCCAGGGGTGCACAGCTTGCTTTCGCTCCAGATAGCAGCCCAAGATGCTCTCACCCATGTCCAGTTGTAGGTGCTGTTTATACCACACTGACAACTTGGTGCCCACTTCTGCCATAGCTTCAAGCCCTTCTCTATCCAGGTCACCTTAGACAAGGCAGGTGCGTTCCCTCTCTACCTCCCTCTAGACCTCAACCTCTATTAAGGTAGCCAAAGTCCCAGCACGTGGGTGAGGAATAGAGCGCTTAGCTTGGTTCTGAGTTTCTTTCTTCTCCATGATAAGCCGAGTCTCAGTCATTGGCTTTGTGGCTAAGAACAAGAAGAGACCACTATCGCCGGGCGTGGTGGCGCACGCCTTTAATCCCAGCACTCGGGAGGCAGAGGTAGGAGGATCGCTGTGAGTTCAAGGCCACCCGGAGACTACATAGTGAATTCCAGGTCAGCCTGAGCTAGAGTGAAACCCTACCTCGCAAAAAAAAAAAAAAAAAAAAAAAAAAAAAAAAAAAAAAGAAAAAAATACCCCACTCTGAAGCCCTGTCTTGTCCCACCTTTATGACAGCTTCACTTGGTCCACATTTGTGCCTGGCTTGGAACTGGTTCTGCAGTGGCCCCAAGAACACTGGCTGGCCTGCCTCCTTCCTTGGGAACTGTCCCCGTTGGCCACTGATAAATGGAGAGTGTGCTGAGCTCAGGAGGGCTTGTCCTTCAGGCCTCTCCACCCCTAGGCAAGCACTGCACTGAGCAGAGCCAAACCCACCCGTGCTCTGCCTCCATGTGCCTCTTTCCCTGCCAAGGTCGGTTATGACAGAAAACACTGCTGGTGACTGTGAGCTGAATTAGGACATGGGAAGATGTCTGGTGACACTAAAGCTTCACTGTCCTGCTGCTCAGACAGCAGGAAGTGCCGCTGAAGGTCACTTCCTGGGACATTCTCGCTGCAGGATCAGGAAGTTGCGACGGAGGCAATAATAGGCTTGTTTCAAGAGAATTCCATGGCTGCAGGAGCGGCTTGCTGACTGAATTCACTCATACAGGGGAAATGCTCGTTCCATTGGCTGCATTCGATCAGTCCCCAAAGACTGATGGACGCTCTGAGGGGAGGCAGCCCCAACGCAAAGTCAGGAGAGGTCTACGGCAGCAAGGACCGCATGGACTTCCCGGAATAGCCATAGGACCTGCTGAGGTGCCACTGGATGGAATTCGAAGCCTATAAGGGGACCGGGAAGTCCTTGGAAGAAAATATTTCTGAGACGTTCTGGGAGAACCTTCCATGCACCAGGGACCATCCTAATAAACACACCACGCATATTACTTCAATAACTGACCATTAGCCGGGAGTGGTGGCGCACGCCTTTAATCCCAGCACTCGGGAGGCAGAGGTAGGAGGATCGCTGTGAGTTCAAGGCCACCCTGAGACTACGTAGTGAATTCCAGGTCAGCCTGGACCAAAGTGAAACCCTACCTCAAAACAACAAAATAAATAAATAAATAAATAAATAACTGGCCATCCCTTTTCGTAGATGAAGCAACTGAGGCTCCAAGATGGTCAGACACTGCCCACATCTCCCATATGTGGCAGGGCAGGGGTTTCCACCCATCTGGGTTGGAGTTCAGAAATGTCTCCAGTGGGTGCAAACAAACGTAGGGACTCTGACTAGGGGTGTAGCTCAGTGGAAGCATGCTTGCCCCAGGGTCTATCCACAGCCTTGCTTCAAAAAATTAAAAGGGCAAGGCTGCGTCTCGGCAAACCAATTGAGCTATCCAGGACCAGTAAGATGCAAGCAGACTCTGGGAAGATCACATCCAAAAGACCCCTCCAGAGACTGCCCTTCTGTGTTCTGACAAGTTCTGTCACAAAGCCTGGTTCTATGCCCAAACACTAACCCAAATTAAGAGAAAACAACGTAACATCTAGAGAGCAATAAAAAATGAATTTATTTACAGTTTTGGTCAAAAGTGGAGGGACAGAAATTTTTGATCTGCCCCTGACTTGTCCATAGCTGTATTACACTTGTAGAAAAGATGACATAAGGGCTGGAGAGAGGCTGTGCCCATCAGAAAAGTCTTCTAAATGTCTATGTTGGTCCCCTTTGATAGTGCTGCTCTCACTGTTGTCTAGAGAATCTGATGGCAGTGAATACCAGGGAGATTCAAAACCCATCAGTGTGACAAGAAAAGATAGCACAAGATGTGTCATCTTTAGTACGTACATCTGCCAGGACCCAGGAAACAGTGCACAGGAAGTGATCGATTAAATACGAATATGCTCGCTCTCTCGCTCTCTCTCTCTCTCTCTCTCACTGCTAACCCTAAGAACCTCCTCCAGGGAGACAGTGGTAGACTGAGGAGTCTCAAATTTTATCAAAGCAGAAAGTCAGAGGCTTCTGAGAGCTCAACACTGAAGGAGACTTACTCATGTCCTCCAAGGCTCAGGGAACATTGCTAAAAAGAGGGCTGAAGGAATGTAAGAGTCCCAGAGTATATTCTGAGGCATTGTCATCCCGGCCCCACCACGCCCTGACTGGTGCACCCATGACCCCACAATGAATCCTGATAACTCTACTAAGGTGGGGGCTGGCGGGGGCAGGGACTAGGGAACATAGCAGCATAACCTGATCATAGCCTTCTCGGGATGCCGCTGGCTACATATATTGAACTTCAAGCATTGGATTATATGTTTGTCCAATGGCAATAAACTCCCAGTTTTATAGGGCCATAAAACCACTGCCTTGGTTCCCATTTACGTGTGTGTGAATGTACACAGGTGGGCTTCCCGGCTAATGGGATGACAAGAGTGATTTGGGGCTATTACTGTGAGCTGAATTAGGACATGGGAAGATGTCTGGTGACACTAAAGCTTCACTGTCCTGCTGCTCAGACAGCAGGAAGTGCCGCTGAAGGTCACTTCCTGGGACATTCTCGCTGCAGGATCAGGAAGTTGCGACGGAGGCAATAATAGGCTTGTTTCAAGAGAATTCCATGGCTGCAGGAGCGGCTTGCTGACTGAATTCACTCATACAGGGAAATGCTCGTTCCATTGGCTGCATTCGATCAGTCCCCAAAGACTGATGGACGCTCTGAGGGGAGGCAGCCCCAACGCAAAGTCAGGAGAGGTCTGCGGCAGCAAGGACCGCATGGACTTCCCGGAATAGCCATAGGACCTGCTGAGGTGCCACTGGATGGAATTCGAAAGCCTATAAGGGGACCGGGAAGTCCTTGGAAGAAAATATTTCTGAGATGTTCTGGGAGAACCTTCCATGCACCAGGGACCATCCTAATAAACACACCACGATATTACTTCAATAACTGACCATTAGCCGGGAGTGGTGGCGCACGCCTTTAATCCCAGCACTCGGGAGGCAGAGGTAGGAGGATCGCTGTGAGTTCAAGGCCACCCTGAGACTACGTAGTGAATTCCAGGTCAGCCTGGACCAAAGTGAAACCCTACCTCAAAACAACAAAATAAATAAATAAATAAATAAATAACTGGCCATCCCTTTTTAAGTAGATGAAGCAACTGAGGCTCCAAGATGGTCAGACACTGCCCACATCTCCCATATGTGGCAGGGCAGGGGTTTCCACCCATCTGGGTTGGAGTTCAGAAATGTCTCCAGTGGGTGCAAACAAACGTAGGGACTCTGACTAGGGGTGTAGCTCAGTGGAAGCATGCTTGCCCCAGGGTCTATCCACAGCCTTGCTTCAAAAAATTAAAAGGGCAAGGCTGCGTCTCGGCAAACCAATTGAGCTATCCAGGACCAGTAAGATGCAAGCAGACTCTGGGAAGATCACATCCAAAAGACCCCTCCAGAGACTGCCCTTCTGTGTTCTGACAAGTTCTGTCACAAAGCCTGGTTCTATGCCCAAACACTAACCCAAATTAAGAGAAAACAACGTAACATCTAGAGAGCAATAAAAAATGAATTTATTTACAGTTTTGGTCAAAAGTGGAGGGACAGAAATTTTTGATCTGCCCCTGACTTGTCCATAGCTGTATTACACTTGTAGAAAAGATGACATAAGGGCTGGAGAGAGGCTGTGCCCATCAGAAAAGTCTTCTAAATGTCTATGTTGGTCCCCTTTGATAGTGCTGCTCTCACTGTTGTCTAGAGAATCTGATGGCAGTGAATACCAGGGAGATTCAAAACCCATCAGTGTGACAAGAAAGATATAGCACAAGATGTGTCATCTTTAGTACGTACATCTGCCAGGACCCAGGAAACAGTGCACAGGAAGTGATCGATTAAATACGAATATGCTCGCTCTCTCGCTCTCTCTCTCTCTCTCTCTCACTGCTAACCCTAAGAACCTCCTCCTCCAGGGAGACAGTGGTAGACTGAGGAGTCTCAAATTTTATCAAAGCAGAAAGTCAGAGGCTTCTGAGAGCTCAACACTGAAGGAGACTTACTCATGTCCTCCAAGGCTCAGGGAACATTGCTAAAAAGAGGGCTGAAGGAATGTAAGAGTCCCAGAGTATATTCTGAGGCATTGTCATCCCGGCCCCACCACGCCCTGACTGGTGCACCCATGACCCCACAATGAATCCTGATAACTCTACTAAGGTGGGGGCTGGCGGGGGCAGGGACTAGGGAACATAGCAGCATAACCTGATCATAGCCTTCTCGGGATGCCGCTGGCTACATATATTGAACTTCAAGCATTGGATTATATGTTTGTCCAATGGCAATAAACTCCCAGTTTTATAGGGCCATAAAACCACTGCCTTGGTTCCCATTTACGTAGTGTGAATGTACACAGGTGGGCTTCCCGGCTAATGGGATGACAAGAGTGATTTGGGGCTATTAGATGGAAACAGCACATCTGCATTCATTAAGTTCTCATAAATCAAGTGGCCCCAGCCGGGCGTGGTGGCACACACCTCTAATCCCAGCACTCGGGAGGCAGAGGTAGGAGGATCGCCGTGAGTTCAAGGTTACCCTGAGTACACAGAGTGAATTCCAGGTCAGCCTGGGCTAGAGTGAGACCCTACTTCAAAAAACAAATAAATAAATAAATAAATAAAATATAAAGTGGCCCCACCAGAGCCAAGTGTACCAGATCCAGCCTTGACATTCGAGGGAAGAAGCATGAAAGAAATGACTGGGGCAGGTAGTGGAGGGGACAGAGCTCGCCTGGAGCTCAGCATACTCCACCACCCCTGAGAACCGGCATCCTTTCAAGGTCCCATCCCCCAGCCTTTCCCTCCGGAGAGAACAGATTTGGCCATGGGAAGCTCAGAGAAAGGATGAGGAGAGAGGGACAATGGCGGACAGTCGACAGAAAAGCAAAGATGAGCGTTCCAGGCAGAGACAGAGCTGTGTACAAATCCCCTAAGGGCATGTTGAGGACGGTGAGGTCCCCGTAGGGCCCATGGGTTTTAGAGACGTGGACTCCACTCGGGGAGAGAAATCATATAGACAGAGAGGCTGGGCTATATGTGGTACGGTGGGGGCGTCTAGCCAGAGAGACCCGGAGCAGGGAGATGCAGCTTCATGGGGTGTGGTTCTGGCCCCAGGTCCAGGGTGAAGGTCTACTGGAGCAAAGGTAGAGGGGATACGTGGAGAAGCTCTGATCTCAGGGGCTGAGGACTGAAGAGAGAGCCCCAAAGGAGGCTGTTGTGTTAGGATCTTCTACACTGGCCTGGGTCCAGGGCCACCACAGCAAGACCTACTCAGGTCCTCATGTCTAAACGAGAGGGCAGGCAGGCCCAGGCAAGACCAGGCAGGCCCAAGAACAAGTGGCCTAGCAGGCCCTGCGTGTGGCCAGGTGAGAGCTTAGGGGCAGCATCTGCCAAGCCCCTCCCCTCCCCTCCTTGAGACCCTCTGGCCATGGCACTGTGCCCTGGATAATAATAGCAGGCACCGTTCCAGTCCTTGCATGGCTCCTCCTTGATGCTGGAGTTGGACATGTGCATGACTTTGTCCTGATCCTTGTAACTTTGCTATTGACCCAGATCCTTGGAATCACATCGATTTGCCTGCATCAATCAATATTTATTGCAGCTTCAAAGGCTTGGGGCAAAGAGGAATAGCGGGCTGATAAATGGAGCCAAATCAGTCGCATCACCCACAGACCTCACCCGACACTTCCCCAACTATGCCCCAGTCCCCAGGGCCTCCACCCTGAGGGCCCCCAGAGATGGCTCCCCAGAAGCAGTCTGCCAAGGAAGACATAAAGCCAGGTGACATGAGGTAGCTGGGACCTGTCATTCTTGGGCCTTGGATATCCTGGTGTCCTGTGTGAGGGGCCTTGCAGCTTGCTTTTTGTTGTTGTTGTTTGTTTTTATTTTTTATTTATTTATCTGAGAGCGAGCGAGAGACAAAGAGGCAAATAGATAGAGAATGGGCACGCCAGGGCATCCAGCCACTGCAAACAAACTCCAGACACATGCACCCCCTTGTGCGTCTGGCTTACGTGGGTCCTGGGGAATCGAACTGGGGTCCTTAAGCTTTGCAGGCTTCCCCAGCCCCCTTGCAGCTTGTTTAGTGAGGCCCAGAAGTGAGTTTCCAAGGAGCCAAGACCCTCCAGATTAGCTTTTCCCAGCTGAAAAACCCTCTTTCTAGAATCCATTTGAGGAGTTGGAAGGCACAGAGACGACTTGGGGTAGGGGCCCTGTATTACTTCGAGGATACAGTCAGTCATGGCAGGGAAGTCATAGTGGTGGTTGATCACATCACATCTGCAGGCAAGAACCAGAGAAAGACAGATGCTGGTGCTTAACTCACATTTTATTTTTCTTCAGCCCATGGGATAATGGGTCTTCCCTCCTCAGTTAAACCTCTCTAGAAACACCCTCACAGACATGCCCAGCGTGGGTGGGAATTCTAAATCCCATCATGTTGACAATCAAGAATAACCGTCACAGACCTTCAGGACTCCCCACATCTCATCTCCTGGTGGAGCTCTTCATGCAGAGCCGGGAACCAGCTGTGGACGCCCTAAGCAAGGATCTGCAGGAGATCCTTCCAGGGGACCCCACTCTGCTTCGATAGAGGTGACTTGGGGTGTGGCCTCCAGGCGACGGCTCCCTGACCAGAATGGGAGGGTCGCTTCCTCTAGGCATGAGATGCATCACACAGGATGAGGTGTGAAAGGGATCTCTGGCTTATAGTTTGTGCCATCTGGGGACAAACATACCTATTCTAGAAAATTCCAAGGTCCTGAGGTAGAGGGTAGAGGAGATCCACCCAAATGGTCAGCTCTCCCCTGCAAGAGCCCGCTAGCACACTGTGACCACGAGGGAACGAACCTGTCACTGCTTCGTCCCCCAGGAATGGAGCAGCTTGGGGCTCAACAAAGGATGAGAGACGCCCTTCACAGGCCCACAGGCAGGGTGAGAGTTGACCCCTGGTCTACATAGCAATAGGGGGAAACCCATTTCAGAGCTTCAGAGGGGGCTGAGGTGGCTTCTGAAAGGCAAGTAGGGCACCCATCACAAGATCCCCCCCCCAATTTTTTTTGTTTGTTTTTTGTTTTCAAGGTAAGGTCTCACTCTAGCTCAGGCTGACCTGGAATTCCCTATGTAGTCTCAGGCTGGCCTCCAACTCACAGCGATCCTGCTACCTCTGCCAAGTGCTGGGATTAAAGGCGTGTGCCACCACGCCTGGCTCCAGAAAAGAATTTTCAAGTCCAAAGCTGAAAAGAATTTTTTTAAAGAACAATCTCTCACTCTAGCCCAGGGTGACCTGGAACTTACTCAGTAGCCCAGGCTGGCCTTGAACTCATAATAATCCTCCTACGTCTGCCTCCCAAGTGCTGGGATTAAAGGCGTGCGCCACCTCGCCCGGCTCCAGAAAAGAATTTTCAAGGCCAAAGCCCAGCATCCAAGTTCAGCTCGTGGTGCAGAAGCCCTGTGGAGGCGCATTCAGAACGTGAGCAGCCGTGGGCGCAGCCAGGCATCGAGAGAGCACAGCCAGTCTTTAACAGCCGTAGCCTCCAAGTCACCACGACAAGACAGGACAGATCTCTCTGCAGTGCCGTTTCCACAGGTGGAAGGCGCTTCTCTGTGTCCACCTCAACCCCATGGCTCTCTCCTCTCTTCCAAGGATTAAGAGGGCAAGCCATGAGTTCTTCTCCCTCCATCACCTTGTAAGGAGCACCCTGGACAGCCCAGCGTCCCTGGACATATGGCTGCAGGTTTGTGTCAGGCAGCTGTGACCTGTGAAAACACTATTGCCCTTGCAAGCCTCGGTTCTCTCCTCTGGAAGACATACTGAGATGCCCTGAGCAGCTGTGTGTAGAAGACTCACAGAATTCTTCAGTCATAAACCTGCGGGTTCAGCCATATTTGCTCACTGATCTTCAGACAGGCCGGAGACACTGAGGGAAAGTCCGCGGCCTAGGACTGGTGGGACAAGGGGTCAGCTGTAAATACAAATCTTCCCAGGGCCTTGCTGGGGCTGGGGCTATACCCATTTCCTCCCAGTACCCATCCCTGCTTCCTGGGAAGTGTGCCAGAGTCCTTCCGGCGGGTAGCTCTGCCTCCCCGGCTCTCCATCAAGCCTTTTGCATTCTCACTGACGTTCTCCACCTGAGTCAGCCACGCTAAGGTTTAAATGAAAGCCCCGCTCATGATGCGTACTCACAGGCCTTGGCCTGTGATAGGGAAGAGAAGGGCTGTTCTGGGGACAACAGTAAGAGGCCAGGGGTGTGCAGAATAAGAGTCCTCCTGGCTAGCACCTATCCCAAGTCTGTCATCAAGGAAGCTCAGGTCTAATGTAGATTGAACACATTTCTCCCAACACTCACCTCTGCCTCCTGGGAAGTCTGCCAGAGCCCTCCGAGCCCCCCGAGATCCACTCACCACCCCACACGTGGACGCACAGAAAGTTCCCAAAGTTGGGTGTTAGGGAGCTCAGGACAGTGAGATCCCAGAGCCTAGCGTGGGACCCCCAAAGACACATCTGCTCGGGGGTCATGGACAGTTGTGACCTTGTGTGGGAGGTGTTAGAGGGCATACTAGACGGCTTCAGGTCGCCGAGATGAACTGCCAGACCAGGCAGTTATGGAGGAAGGAATTTATTGAAGCTTACAGATCCAGGGGAAGTTCCATCATGGCAGAAGAAGCTGGCCTGCTTTCACAGATCCAAACAGAGAGAGAGAGAGAGAGAGAGAAAAGCCACACAGCACGCTTCAGGAACTCCAGTTGGAACTAAGCACTTTGCATATCTTTAGATTGGAATTCCAAACCCACCACCACACCTTAGGGCTGGACTGCCCAGTGACTCCACAAATGCAAACTACAAACTAATAAAACTCTGAACCTATTGGGGGCATCTATTGAAAGGACCTGAGCAGCACCATGACCTTGGATAGAACCCTTTGGTGAATCTTCACACCAGGCCTATGCACGTCCAGGTGTCCCCTCTGGGCTCTCTGTCCATCTTGTGATGCTGTCCCCAACATTATCCTGCCTAAAACATTTTCAGGGCCTCCCAGAAGACTCAACAACTACAACTGTTGGCCATAGAACTCCCAGTGCAAGGCAAGGAATCTGATTCATTAGCCAGCAGCATCGTCAGCCTTCTGGAAAGATCTCTCTGCCTACTGGGAGTAGGAGATGATTGAGATTCTGCTGAAAGGAATCCACCTCAGTCAACCAGTAATTACTGCCTGAACTTGGGGTTTAAGGATCTGTCCCCGGGTTATTAATGCTTATGACATCCCAGGTACAACAGGCTGACCCAGCCCTTGGGTTCATGCAACACAGGACAGAGCAGCCAAGCAACAAACATCAGGCACCCAGCACCCAGCATGGCCTTTGCACAGCTCCTGAGGACAGAAGAGCTAGAAGAGGCAGCGCAGACCACTCCCTTCCCTGTGGCTAGACTTTGTCTGCCATCTTCACTGTTTTGGTAAATGGACAGTACTAGGTCTGTCATCCAGCAGGTGAGTACACGCTGGGCCTCAATTCAAATCGACAAGTGGTCATGAGCTCAGAGGGGCCTCAAAACCCAGGCTAGACAGGCCACTGCTGTGGCAGCCCTGGGTAGCCTTGACTACACAAAGGCAGTCAAGGGGATCTGGCCAGGCTGTCCAGCTGCAGGAGCTAGGATTGGGCTAGACATGTCCCTTAATGGTCTCCCCTCATCTTCCAACCCTTTCTCCCATCCCCATACCTTCCCTATCACTAACCGCTACCATCGGCCACAGAGGCCAACCCCCACCCCCCACCCCCACCCCCGCATACACCCTCCTGCTTCACTGTTGTTTACTTGAGGGTTTTTTCACCTAAGTGATTATATTTTGAAAGGAAGTCTTGTAGCACCACTGGAAATGGAAAACAGGCATCAAGGGCAGCGAATAGAAGGTGTCCGTGCAAACAGAATGAAAACAAAGCAGGTTACAAAAGCCCAGGAGGCCCAGCAGCCCTGGATCCACTTGGAATGGGAAGAGATTGCAGGCCCAGTCACACACAGCACAGTCTTGGGCCCTGGTCACACCTGAATATGAATGCTGGGCACACCAGTTCACACGTTGGTTCTGAGTCTGGTTCATACCTGTATTCTAGGTCTGTTCACACCTGATTTCTGAGAGGTCCTGTGTGCAACTTGGTCCAGGGTCCTGTCTGCTGCCTCCATTTGGGATCTTGTCACACCTTTATTCCTGGATTCCGGATGCTGTCCACATCAGTTTCTGGATCTTGATCATACCTGGCTTCTGGGTTGTAGTCACACCTTGATTCTGGACCCAGTCATACCTTTAATTCTGGGGGCTGTTTAGAGATTGATTCTGGGTCTGGGTCTCACTTGGATCATCTATCATGACTGTGCTCTGGAGGAGGGGATTCTGCCTCAAAGACCCACCTCCAGGGAAAGCACACCCACATGGGGATCAGAAAGTTCTTCCTCAGTCAAAGCAGCATGATTGGGCACCATCTGTGCTCATGTCTGTGAGGACGTGAAATCACGGAGCTTAACTTTGGTTCAGACACAACTCTTGGGGGTGGAGACAGACTCCCACTTCCACTGTTTTCTCGGGCTCGAGTCTCAGACAGCGCCTCCCAGAGATGGTAACCCCAACTCAGCACTGCTCACGCCCAGGCCGCCTGTCACTTAGACTCACCTACACCTGGATGGTAGAAGCCCTGAAACCCCAGAGTTCCCTAGGGACCTCTTCTCCTCAGCTCAGCCTTAAGTCTGCAGGGGACTCCCGCCATACCTCACGGATCCATATCAGTGGGCATGCCCAAAAGCCCAGCTTCCCACAAGCAGCAGAATAATTCACACCCAAACGACAGATGACATTTTTTCCTGTTGTATTCGGTAAAACTATAGGATACACAGCCGACCTGCCGGCCTGCATGGAGCAGGTAGCCTCCACTCCCACATTCAGCCCTTTACAGTGTGTTTCCTGCAGGCTTTATCAGTGCCTTGGTTTATGTCCCTTTTTCTTGATGTCTTAAGCTCAGCAATGAGACAAGAGCACAGGCCGCACTCTCCCACTTCAGGAGGAAGCTCATGCTTAGAAGTTCCAGCCGCTTTGGCTAGACGGGACTCCTGGCTCTCCTTGCTGGGCCCTGTCTCTTGGGCCTGGCAGATTGTGCTGCAGGCAATGCACCCATCTCCCAGGGATTCATGGGCATGGGAGGACCCTGCTTCACTGTAGCCAGCACCTGGCCATAGAGGTTTTCTAAAGACCTTTGAGAAGCTACCAGCTCCCATTCTGGAGCCTGAACCTGCCCGGGAGGTACAGAGTCCCATGCATGGCTACCCAGCAAGGGCTGGCCTTATGTGAGAGGCAATGGAGCCCACACCCAGCAGAAGACAGAATCTACAGTATGGGCCTTTGGAAAGGGGTAGTTGCCTTCAGGGGAGGCTGGAAAGGGGAACCCCTATGGAAAAAAACAGGAGTGTTTGGAAACCTGGCCAACCAGAGGCTATGTCCCCAGACTGGGCCTGGAGGCTCATCTCACAGTCACTAGGGAATGCCCGCAGGCCATCAATCTGTACTACCCCTAGCAGACAAGGACACAGAGTTCCAGAAAGTGGCAAAGATGGGATTTGAATTTTGGGCTCAACCACAGTGATCCCCAGGCCCATAAAAGTCTCTAACACAAAGCCAGTATGCCTCCATGTGTCCTGTGCATTAATTTCTCATTGCTGTGAGCAAATGCTTGACCAGAAGCAACTTGAAGAAAGAAAGGGTTTGTTTTCAGCTGACAGTTTTGAGGGTAAGTTCCATGGAACAGTGGCAGAGTGAGTGCCAGAATGTCACATTGCACCAGAGCAAGAAGCCAAGAAAGAACAAGAAGTGAAGCCAGGCTATGAAACCTTAAGGTGGGCCGGAGAGATGGCTTAGCCGTTAAAACACCTACCTGCAGAGCCGGGCGTGGTGGCGCACGCCTTTAATCCCAGCACTCGGGAGGCAGAGGTAGTAGGATCGCCAAGAGTTCGAGGCCACCCTGAGACTACATAGTTAATTCCAGGTCAGCTGGACTAGAGTGAAACCCTACCTCGAAAAAACCATTAAAAAAAAAAAACAAAAAAAAAACACCTACCTGCAAAACCAAAGGACCCAGGTTCAATTCCCCAGAACCCATGTAAGCCTAAGCCAGATACTCATGGTGCCCACATGCTTCTGGGGTTAGTTTGCAGTGGCTAGAGGCCCCATCATGCCCAATATCCCACCCCCTCTCAAACAAATAAATAAAAACAAAATATTAAAAAAACAAACCTTCAGACTTCCCAGTAAGATGGCGGCATAGGAGCCATGCCAAACCAGCTTAGGGAGGGATTTAAACAAAACCACAGCAAAATACACTCTTCTTCTGAAAAGTGAAGGAGTATAGGTTATTCTTAGACACAGCAGAGAAGCAAGAGAGACCAAGATCCACCAGAAAGGAGGAAAACAGCCAGAATCCCACTGAGAAGCTTGCAGCCCCTGGTCTGCGCCATCTGCACACCCAGTATTGCCCACCAGAATCCCACTGAGAAGCTTGCAGCCCCTGGTCTGCACCATCTGCACACCCAGTATTGCCCACCAGAATCCCACTGAGAAGCTTGCAGCCCCTGGTCTGCGCCATCTGCACACCCAGTATTGCCCACCAGAATCCCACTGGAAGCTGCAGCCCTGGTCTGCGCCATCTGCACACCCTGTATTGCCCACCAGAATCCCACTGAGAAGCGTGCAGCCCCTGGTCTGCGCCATCTGCACACCCAGTATTGCCCACCAGAATCCCACTGAGAAGCTTGCAGCCCCTGGTCTGCGCCATCTGCACACCCAGTATTGCCCACCAGAATCCCACTGAGAAGCTTGCAGCCCCTGGTCTGCGCCATCTGCACACCCAGTATTGCCCACCAGAATCCCACTGAGAAGCGTGCAGCCCCTGGTCTGCGCCATCTGCACACCCAGTATTGCCCACCAGAATCCCACTGAGAAGCTTGCAGCCCCTGGTCTGCGCCATCTGCACACCCAGTATTGCCCACCAGAATCCCACTGAGAAGCTTGCAGCCCCTGGTCTGCGCCATCTGCACACCCAGTATTGCCCACCAGAATCCCACTGAGAAGCTTGCAGCCCCTGGTCTGCGCCATCTGCACACCCAGTATTGCCCACCAGAATCCCACTGAGAAGCGTGCAGCCCCTGGTCTGCACCATCTGCACACCCAGTATTGCCCACCAGAATCCCAATGAGAAGCGTGCAGCCCCTGGTCTGCGCCATCTGCACACCCAGTATTGCCCACCAGAATCCCACTGAGAAGCTTGCAGCCCCTGGTCTGCGCCATCTGCACACCCAGTATTGCCCACCAGAATCCCACTGAGAAGCTTGCAGCCCCTGGTCTGCGCCATCTGCACACCCAGTATTGCCCACCAGAATCCCACTGAGAAGCTTGCAGCCCCTGGTCTGCGCCATCTGCACACCCAGTATTGCCCACCAGAATCCCACTGAGAAGCTTGCAGCCCCTGGTCTGCGCCATCTGCACACCCAGTATTGCCCACCAGAATCCCACTGAGAAGCGTGCAGCCCCTGGTCTGCGCCATCTGCACACCCAGTATTGCCCACCAGAATCCCACTGAGAAGCGTGCAGCCCCTGGTCTGCGCCATCTGCACACCCAGTATTGCCCACCAGAATCCCACTGAGAAGCGTGCAGCCCCTGGTCTGCGCCATCTGCACACCCAGTATTGCCCACCAGAATCCCACTGAGAAGCGTGCAGCCCCTGGTCTGCGCCATCTGCACACCCAGTATTGCCCACCAGGCGCCAGTGCCAGTGCCAGTGCCCAGCAGCAGCAGAGACCAAACAAGGGGACTTCCCAACCTCATCAGCCACCTTGCAGAGTCAAGAAATCTGAAGGAAAGGCAGCTGAGGTCAACTAAGGAGCTGCTGAAAGAGATACAGGTGGGACTGAGTGAGCAACTCCAGGCTTCTTGCACTCTCCCATCCCCCAACCATCAGAGCCAGGAACCTCCAGCATCCAGCCCCCAGCTGCAGGGCATCCAGCACAGCTGAACAGAGCTCCAGCTCCACAGCACAACACGGAGGGGTCCAGGTGGGCACTCAGCATTGGTGAGATTGGAAGCCACCCCAAAAGGTAACAAGGCTGACTAACAACAACAAAAAAAAAAACAGGTACATAGGCCTGCATTGGAAGTGCTAATCTCTCTTTCCGTGTCAGGCAGGTTATAGGTTACATATTTTCAGTCGGCTTTACCATTTTCAAATAAGCTGTATTTGGGGGTTGAATATTGTTGCCTTTGATGCTTTCAGATTTACAGGGCCTTTGTCTTTTGCTTCTGTCATTATTGGGGGCAGGGTCTGATCCAGATCCAGGCTGACCTGGAACCCAATTCAGAACAGAATTCTCTACCTCCCAGCTGATGGGACTATGGGTGTGGAGCAACACACCCATAGGGATTTTGGCTTTACAAGACTGTTTGTTTTAATCCCCACTTGTATACTCTGTGCTGGTTTTTATTGAATGTGTATATTGCTCAGTTGAAGTTTAGAATTTGCCAGTAAATTGTTCCACTCAGTATACTAGAATACTTGCCTAGCAAGCAAACTCAACACCTAGGATTACTTCTGTGGTTGGATTGGGGTACAAGAGCTGCACTTGGCACCTTAGACTCAGATCCTGAAAGTATATAAAGGTGGATCACCACATCTAAGAACACTGCAGATAAGAAGAAAACCCAAGCATCAAATCAATTTAGGATGCAAAAGTCGCTACATTATAATACAAGAAACACAAAAAAATCCAGACAATACAATCCCACCAAAAATTAGAAATCCATCAGAAATGATCACCAATGAGACTGTTTTAGATGAAATGCCTGACAAAGATTTTTTTTTAATGATTTTATCTATACTCGAAGAAATCAAAGAAGAAATGTAAGGAATCAGAGAAGAAAACAAAGGAATTAAAGAAGAAAACAAACTCCTGAAAGAGAACACAGGAAACCAGCTTAATGAAATAATGAGGTCATTACAAGACATAAGGAAATAGAAATACTGAAGAAAAATAGGCTGAAAATCTAGCTCTGAAGAACAGTCAGTCAAATAAAACCTCTGTGGAAAATCTCACCAGTAGAATGGATGAAGGAGAGAACAGAATATCTAAACTAGAAGACCAGGTGGCAGATCTAATACAGTCCAACAAAGAGAAAGAAAAACTAATAGGAAGGTATGAATGGGATTTTCAAGATATCAGGGACACTATGAAAAGATCAAACATAAGAATTCAGGGTATAGTAGAAGGAGAATTTCAATCCAGAGTCTTAGTAGGCCTTTTCAATAAAATCACAGAAGAAAATTTTCCCCAAGTTGGGAAAGAAATGCCAATGCAGATACAAGAAGCTTTTAGAACACCAAACAGAAAAAACCTGGAAAGAACCTCTCCTCGCCATGTTATAATTAAACTACTAAACATGCAAACCAAAGAAAATATATTGAAAGCAGTTATAGAGAAAAAGCATGTCACCTAAAAAGGCAAGCCCATAAGAATTACAGCAGCCGAGCATGGTGGCACACCTTTAATCCCAGCATTCGGGAGGCAGAGGTAGGAGGATCGCATTAGTTCGAGGCCACCCTGAGACTACATAGTGAATTCCAGGTCGGTCTGAGATAAAGTGAGACCCTACCTTGAAAAACCGAAAAATGAAAAAACCAAAAAAAAAAAAAAAAAGAAAGAAAGAAAAGAATTACAGCAGATTACTCAACATAAACTTTAAAAGCCAGAAGGGCTTGGAAAGATGTATTCTAAGTTCTAAAAGATAACAACTGACAACCAAGATTACTTTATCCTACAAAGCTATGGAGAAATAAGGACATTCCACAACAAAAACAGGCTAAAGGAATTTATGACAACTAAACCAGCTCTACAGAAAATACTTGAAGGAATCCTTCAAGCTGAAGAGAAAGCAAAACACACACAGGAGGAAATAGGAAAAAATAATCCATACTCAAATAACAGTTAAAACAAGTGAGTAAAGAGAAAACAGGAAGCACTACAAAACAAAAAGAATGGCGAGAATAAATACATCCCTTTCAATAATAACTCTTAATATCAATAGCCTCAGTGCCTCAACCAAAAGACACAGGTTTGCAGACTGGATTAAAAGGCAGGATCGGCTGGAGAGATGGCTTAGCAGTTAAATGCTTGCTTGTGAAGCCTAAGGATCCCGGTTCGAGGCTTGACTCTCCAGGACCCATGTAAGCCAGATGCACAAGGGGGCGCACGCATCTGGAGTTCATTTGCAGTGGCTGAAGGCCCTGGCACGCCCATTCTCTCTCTCTCCCTCTACCTGCCTATTTCTATCTCTCTCTCTCTCAAATACATAAATAAATAAAAATTAAAAAAAAATACAAGGCAGGATCCTGCCATTTGTTACCTCCAGGAAACTCATCTCTCAATAAAAGATAGACACTGTCTTAGGGTGAAAGGATGGAAAATGGTATTTTTTTTTGTTTTTGTTTTTTCGAGGTAGGGTCTCACTCTGGCCCAGGCTGACCTGGAATTACCTATGTAGTCTCAGGGTGGCCTTGAACTCACGGCGATCCTCCTACCTCTGCCTCCCGAGTGTTGGGATTAAAGGCGTGCACCACCACGCCGGGCTGGAAAACGGTATTTCAAGCAAATGAGCCTAGGAAACAAGCAGGGGTTGCTATCCTAATATCTGACAGGAGAGACTTCAAACCAACATTAGTGAGGAAAGATAAAGAAGGTCACTTTATACTGATTAAAGGAACACTCCAACAGGAGGATGTTATAATCCTAAACATATACGCACAATCTCCCAATCTCATCAAACAAACACTATTAGACTTAAGGTCACAGATAACACCAAACACAGTTGTAGTGGGTGACTTCAACACCCCACTCTCATCAATTGATAGGTCATCCCAGCAAAAAATAAACAGAGAGACATCTGGATTAAATGATGTCATAGAACAAGTGGACCTAACAGATATCTCCAGAACATTCCATCCAAATGCTGCAGATTATACATTTTTCTCAGCAGCACATGGAACATTATCTAAAATAGACCATATATTAGGACACAAATCAAATCTTAACAAATACAGGAAAATTGAAATAATCCCTTGTACTCTATCTGACCACAGTAGGATTAAAGTGTAAATCACAACAAGAAAAATTACAGAGCATACAGATATGTTGGCTGTAGGTTTGCCATAAATAGCTTTTATTATATTGAGATATCTTCCTTCTATTCCCTGTTTCTGTAATACTTTTACCATGAAGGGATGTTGGATTTTGTCAAATGCCTTTTCTGCATCTATTCAGGAACAAGACAAGGGTGTCCACTGTCCCCACTTCTATTTAATATAGTACTGGAAGGCTTAGCTATAGCAATAAGGCAAGAGACACTCATAAAAGGGATACAAATTGGAAAGGAAGAGATCAAACTATCATTATTTGCAGATAATATGATTCAATACATAAAGGACCCTAAAGACTCTCAGCAAACTGTTAGAGTTGATAAACACTTTTAGCAATGTAGCAGGATACAAAATAAACACCCAGAAATCAGTAGCTTTTGTATACACTAAAACAACCATGCAGAGGAAGAAATCAGGGAATCTCAGATCAACCAGTGGGATCTCATGAAATTACAAAGCCTTTGTACAGCAAAGAGACAATATACAGAATGGGAGAAAATCTTTGCCAACTACACACCTGACAGAGGATTAATATCCAGAATATACAAAAAAACTCAAAAAACAGAACAATAAGAAATAAAAAAAAAAATTAAAAATGGCTATGGAGCCGGGCGTGGTGGCGCACGCCTTTAATCCCAGCACTCAGGAGGCAGAGGGAGGAGGATCGCCGAGAGTTCGAGGCCACCCTGAGACTACAGTGTGAGTTCCAGGTCAGCCTGGACCAGAGTGAGACCCTACCTTGAAAAACCAAAAAAAAATAATAATAATAAAAAATAAAAAAAAATAAAAATGGCTATGGAACTAAATACAGAGTTTTCATTGGAAGAAATACAGATGGCATATAAACATCTAAAAACGTGTTCTGCATCCTTAGCCATCAGGGAAATGCAAATTAAAACTACTTTGAGATTCCATCTCACTTCTGTCAGAATGGCTACTATCATAAGAAAACAAATGACAATAAATGTTGACGAGGATGCAGAAAAAGGGGAACCTTCTACACTGTTGGTGGGAATGTAATCTGGTACAGCCATTGTGGAAATCAGTGTGGAGGTTCTTGAGACAGCTAAAAATAGATTTACCATATGATCCAGCTTTAGCACTCCTAAGCATATATCCAGAGGACTCTTCTCACTACCTTAGAGATACTTGCACAACCATGTTTATTGCTGCTCTATTCACAATAGCTAGGAAATGGAGCCAGCCTAGATGTCCCTCCACAGATGAATGGATAACAAAGATGTGGTGCATTTACACAATGGAGTTCTACTCAGTGGTAAAGAAAAATGAAATTTGCAGGGAAATGGATGGATCTGGAAAGGATTATACTAAGTGGGATAACCTGGGCCCAGAAAGCCAACATCACATGTTCTCTCATATGTGGATTCTAGCTACAAATGTATAGACTTGTGTGTGAGCTGGAACCAAAAATCGGTAGCAGAGGCCAATAAGCTAGAAAAAGGCTGTAAGGGAGGGAGGAGAGGGAAGGATTTAAGGGGATGGTATTGTATATATGAAATAGAAGAACACATTATAGGCAGGGGAAAGGCCTAAGCAAGGCCAGGGGAAAAGACTGTATAAAAAAAGGGTGGTGGGGAGCCGGGCATGGTGGCGCACGCCTTTAATCCCAGCACTCGGGAGGCAGAGATAGGAAGATCGCTGAGAGTTCGAGGCCACCCTGAGACTACACAGTTAATTCCAGGTCAGCCTGGACCAGAGTGAAACCCTACCTCGAAAAACCGAAAAAAAAAAAAAGGTGGTGGGGAGGGTCAATCAAAATTTAAGCTATTCTGAAAAAGATATATGAAAACCTACTTTTTTTTTTTTTTTTTTTTTTAAAGTAGGGTCTCACTCTAGCCTAGGCTGACCTGAAATTCACTATGTGGTCTTAGGGTGGCCTTGAACTCAAGACAATCCTCCTACCTCTGCCTCCCAAATTCTGGGACTAAAGGCATGTGCCACCATGCCCAGCCCAAAAAAAAAAACCTACTTTTTTGAATAGTGGCACATCCAGAAGCCATAGATTGTAACTAGAAAATTTTCAGCGCCAGGGATGGGATACCTTCCAGTGAGTTGTTGGCCAGGGAGGTCCTGGGTTTCCCTTGAGAAACAGATGGTAAGACCCTATTGCCGAAGACCTCACTTGCCTGAGTGGCAAGGTCACTGAGAAAGCAAGCTGGTGCTGAGCAGAAAACCTTCTCCCTGTAGACCAGCCAACTGAAAGCTAGAGAAAGCTGCACTGCATGCAGACCTATGGGAGACAGAAGTCATCAGCTGTGAAAGCTGAAAGCCTCAAGTTTGGCCAGACAGGCCAAATGACCGAACAAGTGCAATAGTGGCATGTCTGCTCTGGGGGAAATCAACTGCTCTTGAATTGGATTAAAGGCCCTACCTCTACGGGAGGGAATACATACCTGGTACTGAAAACCTAATCAAAAGTCTATGGCAGGGGAGGTCATGAGCCCTAGGGGTATAAGCCTGCTCTTGTCTGGCTAAATGTATATATTATTCCCACCAAGCTGCCCTGAAAGCACTACACTTAATGTTCATATTCACATAGTAATGCTACTCTCACTTCTGGTTAGAGAAGTTTCTCTTTTCAGATGGCGATGAACACTGGGATGACCCAAAAGGCAACATAATGCTGAGAAGAAGGGTGGAGGAGTGTCCAGCACTGAAACACCTCTGTCACACCCTCCAAGGCTCAGGGTCCATTGCAGAAGAGGGGGCGGGAAGAATGTAAGAGCCAAAGGAAGGGTATGACTCTTTACAATGCAACTGCCCAGACAGAAATTGGCCTTGATATCCATGACCTTGCAGTGCCTAGCAATACCTTCGCAAGACCCTCAAAATAGAAGAAAAAGATGATGTCATCAAATTAAAAGAGACACTAATGGAGTGAGGGAGGGGATATGATGGAGAGTGGAGTTGTGAAGGGGAAAGGGGGGAGGAGGGAAATATCATGGTTTATTGTCTGTAAGAATAGAAGTTAGCAATAAAAATAAATAAAATTTAAAAAATAAAAATCTTAAGGCTAGGAGGGAAATATCAGGTGGGTTTTTTTGTATGTAAGTATAAAAGTTGTCAATAAAAAATAATAATTAAAAAAAAAATCTTAAGGCCAGCTCCCAGGAACCCACTTCCTCCAGTAAAGCTTAACCACATAAAGGTTCCATGACCTTCCCAAGCAGCACCATGTTTCTGGGAACAAGTATTCAGAAACATGGCCCTGTGAGGGACACTTGACATTCAAACCACAACACAAAGTAAAGACCAGGCTAGCCAAGTCCCCGTTAGCATGGGGTTGGAGGTGAGGCTAGAGCAGCGAAAGGTGACGCAGAGGCCAACCAGCAGAGCTTTGTGCTGCCCGGTGGCCCTATCACCAAGGCTGGGGGGACAGCCAGCTCCGCTGAGTGACGGAACCAAGGAGGAAGCCAAAAGCACAAGCATCCAGGGACTTTCCCATAAGAACCCAAACTGTAAGGCATCCAGGGGCTTGACCAGAGGCAGGTGGTTACACGAACAGAAGTTCCTTGCACCAGGAACTCAGGGAGCCACTGAAGCCATGCTTAGGGTAGCTCTGATACTAAAGAGAGGAGTGCCAGGTTGAAGTGAGCAAGGGGCTGATGGGCAACCCAGAGGCAATTGTTAGGAACACCCTGAGGAGGGGTAAGCACCCACCTACACACACACACACACACACACACCCTACTATGCACTTGGCACCCTGGTCAGATTTCCCCTCTAGGGACTTCAAAATAGCCATTTGTAGCCGGGTGTGGTGGCACACGCCTTTAATCCCAGCACTCGGGAGGCAAAGGTAGGAGGATCGCCGTGAGTTCAAGGCCACCCTGAGACTACATAGTTAATTCCAGGTCAGCCTGGGCCAGAGTGAGACCCTACTTCAAAAAAAAAAAATAGCCATTTGTTTCCCAACCCCCTCACCCACCTGGAGCCCTTTGGGGTCCGCTGTGTAGAAGAGCCAGGTCACAGCTGTAGACTCAGAGCCTTTCCTGATCCTCTGAGACTTCTAGTGACCATGTTTACATCACCTGTGAGCCAGAGTCACTGCCCAGGGGACCTCAGGTCTGAATCTGTGTAAAGCTGGGACCAACCTGGTTGCCCAAAATTCAAGACTCTTTTGGTCCCCGTGCATCTTTGACTGGTAGGAATAACGTGGGGGAGATATGCTAGGGAGGTGGCTGTTTCCTTTGCTGATCAGGTTTTTTAAAAATGTATTCATTTATTTAGCCAGGCATGGTGGCACACACCTTTAATCCCAGCACATGGGAGGCAGAGGTAGGAGGATCGCCATGAGTTCGAGGCCACCCTGAGACTGCATAGTGAATTCCAGGTCAGCTTGGACCATAGCAAGACCCTACCTTGAAAAAGAACCAAACAAACAAAAATTTATTTATTTGAGAGAGAGAGAAAGGGGTGGGGGAGGGAGAGAATGGGCAAGTCAGGGCCTCTAGCCACTGCAAATGAACTCCAGACACATGTGCTGCCTTGTGCATCTGGCTTACATGGGTACTGGGGAATTGAACCTGGGTCCTTAGGCTTCACAGGCAAGTGCCTTAACCACTAAATCATCTCTTCAGCCCAAGACGAGGTTTTCTTTTTTTTTTTTTTTTTTTTTTTTTTTTTTTTTTTTTTTTTTTTCTGGTTGTCCTGGACTTAACTATGTAGTCTCAGGGTCTCACTCTGGTCCAGGCTGACCTGGACCACCACGCCTTCAGGTTTTCTTTAATGAACTTGAGATAGGCTTTAAAAAAAAAAATATGGCGATCCTCCTACCTCTGCCTCCCAGCACTGGGAGGCAGAGGTAGGAGGATCGCCAGAGTTCAGGCCACCCTGAGACTCTTTTTAATGAAGCCTGAGATGAGACCCTAAATATATATATATATGGGCTGGAGAGATGGCTTAGCGATTAAGGTGCTTGCCTGCAAAGCCAAAGGACCTCAGTTTGATTCCCCAGGACCCACATAAGCCGGATGCACAAGGTGGCACATGTGTCTGGAGTTCGTTTGCAGTGGCTATAGGGCCTGGTGCACCCATTCTCCTTCCCTCTGTCTCTCTCTCAAATAAATAAATATAAATAAAATATAAAAAGTATGTATTGATTTATTCATATGAGAGACAGAGAGATAAGAGGTAAACAGAGAGAGAGTATGGGCACAACAGGGCCTTCTACCACTGCAAACAAACTCCAGATGAGTGTGACATTTTGTACGTCTGGCTTTACGTGGGTGCTTGGAAATTGAACCCAGGTCAGCAGGCTTTGCAAACAAGTGCCTTGAACTGCTGAGCCATCTCTCAGCCTGCAGACAATGTTTGAGAGGCATATGTCCAAGGACAGCAAAACTAGCCTGACCAGGGCCTGACCCCTACACAAACAAATGCCCTTAGCCATGTGTAGAAGATGGGTAAACTGAGGTAGACATGTTCAGGGTTAACAGGAAGCCTCTAGCCCAGGATGGAACCTAAGTCAGCACGGATACAACATGTATGTGTTTAGACAATCTCATGTGACCTCAGCCAGGTCCTGCTCTAAGGTTGGTCCTGCTGTAAAGGAGAAACGTGAGGCCAGAAAAGGGGGCTGCTGCTGCTTGTGCGGGTGACACCACGAAGCACCACCAGAGGAGGAAGTAAAGAGAACGAAAATGAGGAAGATGAGCGGAGCTGGAGGGTGAGAGAAATAAGGAGGCCCCACGAAGCCTGAAGGAGCAGCCAGAGCAGAGTCAGACCCCGCCCTAGGCCGAGGCACACTGTGAGACCTAACCATCCATATTGTCTATGGCACCAGTTGGGGAACACGGAGTGTGAAAGTTTATCATTGTTAACTTGGATTTAGAATAACCTGGGAGACACACCTCTGGGAATATTTGAAAGGGAGTTTCCAGAGAGGTGTAACTGAGAAGGGAAGATTCACCCTGAACGTGGGCAGCGCTATCTCATGGGCTGGGGTCCCAGTCTGAATAAAATGGGGAAAGGAGGAAGGCAGCTGATGACCAGCATTCATCTCGCTCTTTCCTCACTGAACATGCAATGTGACCAGCTGCCTCGTGTTCCCGCAGCTCTGCCTTTCGCACCATGATAAACTGTATCCTCAAACTGTAAGCCAAAACAAACCCTTCCTTTCTTGAGTTGCTTTCGTCAGTATTTTTGTCACAGCAATTAGAAGAGTAAGTAGTACATAGGACCAGAGTGCCCCCCTTGTCCCCAGGGATATAAGTCAGCCTTGCTCCCACTCATGAGGCACCCAGCTCTCTCCCTGTGTCACCTGCCAGCCCTGGTATGGCCTGTGGAGCCAGTACCAAGCGCGCAGGGAGGAGCTTTGTGAATTGTGTGCGGCTCCCACCATGTACACTCTTTCCACTCCTCTGCGTGGTTAACACACGTCTTCAGGAATCACAGACCAAACAGAAGGGGGAAAGACTACATGGTGCTGATAACTGAATGCTCCTTATCATTAAACTGGCACAAGCGCGGGAGATGGCTCAGTGGGTAAAGTGCTTGAGGCCCTGAGTTGAATCCCCATACCCAGTGAAATGCTGAGCATGGCCGCATGTGCCTGCAATCTCAGCACTGAGGAGGTGGAGGCAGACTCCCTGGGGCTCTTTGATTAGCTACTACAGCTGAATCAGTAATCTCTAGGCTTAGTGAGAATCTGTCTTAAAAAAAAAAAAGGTGAGCCGGGCGAGGTGGCGCACGCCTTTAATCCCAGCACTAGGGAGGCAGAGGTAGGAGGATCACCGAGAGTTCGAGGCCACCCTGAGACTACATAGTTAATTCCAGGTCAGCCTGAACCAGAGTGAGACCCTACCTTGCAAAACCAAAAAAAATAAAAATAAAAAAATAAAAAAAAAAGGTGAGGGGGCTGTGGAGATTGCTCAGTGGTTAGAGGCGCTTGCTTTCAAAGCCTGTCAACCTGGGTTTAATTCCCGGCCCACCCATGAAAGGAAGCCCTGGCACTTTGTGGAAGAGCGCTTGCCCCACACAAAGATGGAAAGAAATTGAGGAAGGCATCCCATGTCAATCTTGAGCCGCCAAAGATAGATACACATACATGTCTGCACAGCCATTCACAGATGTTCACACACACACATGCACGCACACACACACACACACACATGCACACGCTGTAGTGGTTTGAATGTAAATGAATGTTTAAACTTCCTATTTACTCCCCAGGTGGTGGGGCTTTGGGGAGGCAGAGCCCTGCTGCAGGAGATGTGTCTCTAGGGGCAGACCTTCGGGTTAATAAGTCCAACTCACCGTGTGTTCACAGCAAACTCGCTCTCTCCCTGCCACTTATGTATGAAGAGGGGAGCCGGCTTCCTTCTCATACTGTACTTTTCTCCACCGTGATGACGTTTCCCCTCAAAACTGTGAGCCGGAAATAAATCCTTTCCTCCCATGCCCTGCTTCTGGTCTGGTATTTTGCCCCAGCAACAAGAAGCTAACAGCTACACATATGCAAAACAAACAAACTGGCACTATGGTGAGACCCATCCGGAAGCCCGAGGCAAGGAGTCCTGTCACCACCAAGAGATAGTCCCTGAGCATCCCTCACAGGCATCAGGGCCTGGCTGCGAGGCAATCTGTCCTGGGTTATCAACCTGGGAAAACGTCAGCCATTGAGGGTCACCGAACTCTGTACCCACGAGTGGACAGGAAGGGACAGCCAAGCCTGGGTTCCAAAGGCCAGTTTTTGCACAAGGGATAAGAGGGCAGGCCAAGTCCTACGTCCTGATAGCACAGACGCAAGTCCCACATCACGTCACGTTCCCTCAGAGCCCCAGTGTCGGTCTTATGTCAGTCACCTGGTGCCATCCACGCCATATCTCCCACTCTGAAAGGTTGTCACCGCTCCTTCTGGCCTAGGTCCCATTTTCTCTGATCCCACTGCATCTGCCACATAGCTCCGCCCAGATCCAGGCAGGCCAGAGCCAGTCCAAGCATTGTCGTTCCAGACTGAAAATATTAGTCTTCGAGAGCGTAGTGGCTGCTGCCAGCAAGCTTCCCCTGGGAAATCAGATGGTGCCAATAACCCTCCCTCGGAAAGCCCAGGGTCTCCAGTACACTATTGCTCTTCCCTCACCAAGCAGACCATCAAGGCTGCATTGGCAGAAGGACAAAGCCCTTGTCTATCAGAATCAAACACAGGGAAGGGACAGTCCACCCTCCCAAGCAGTCCGGAGCCTGCCCAGAGCCCAACTTGCAGTGGTGACAGACTGGTTTCATTACTGATGCAGCAGCCCATGTCCAGCATCATCAGCAGGAATGGGGTGCTGGGCAGGGCCTGCCACCCACTAGCCTGACATTTCCAAACAGGCTGGCAGCGCTTCCTTGGCATGCGGAACACGCACTGTCAGCATCTCCCCAGGCTTCAAATGCCAGTGTGGCTGCCCAGGCATGGCAAGAAGAGACTTGGCTGAGCGTGGGTGCAAGGCTATGGATAGGAGTCCTGGGGTTGACCTGATTGGTAGTGCTCTAGAGAGTAAGATCTGATCCTTGCCAGACAGCCCCCAGCCAAGAGCCAGAAGGACTCCCCCAAGGCTCTTCCTGTGCCCCATGACAGGTGTCCACTGCAGCCCTGGACAAGCTATAGCATCCCCGCCCTGCAGCTTTGAAGCATGCAGCCCTGTCCCTCCAGGAACCTGTGTGACCTGACAACCAGAGCCATGGCCACCCCAGGGACCCCCAGTGTGGGTCTGGGGAACTTTTTTTTTTTAATTATTATTTTTTATTGACAACTTTTATACTTACATACAAAAAACCCCACCTGATATTTCCCTCCCCTCCCTCCATTCCACTTTAGAACTCCAGTCTCCATCATATCCCCTCCCTCTCTCCATTAGTCTCTCTTTTAATTTGATGTCATCATCTTTTTCTTCTATTTTGAGGGTCTTGCGGAGGTATTGCTAGGCACTGCAAGGTCATGGATATCGAGGCCAATTTCTGTCTGGGCAGTTGCATTGTAAGAAGTCACACCCTTCCTTTGGCTCTTCCATTCTATCCGCCCCCTCTTCTGCAATGGACCCTGAGCCTTGGAGGGTGTGACAGATGTTTCAGTGCTGGACACTCCTCCATCCCTTCTTCTCAGCACTATGTTGTCTTTTGGGTCATCCCAGTGGTCATCGCCAGCTGAAAAGAGAAGCTTCTCTAACCAGAAGTGAGAGCAGCGTTAATATGTTGGGGAACTTTTCTTAATCCCATTGCCTAAGCCAGCCTAGACAGGCAGGGCTGGGACACTAGACACCAATAGCCAGCAGCACAGACCCAGTCATGTCTGGTGCAAGACTACGCCATGGAAAAGGGCCAGCCTCCAGTGCAGGCCTCCGGAGGTCCTCACCCACCAGCGGCTGACTGTCTGGGATTCTGGGTGGGGAAGCAAAAGCTGTGATTGGGCAACAGTGTAAATGACTCATGGGTGCTCACGTGGCACCTTGACTTTCAAGGAGGAAGACAATTCTACACTATGATAATTGCTCACAGCAGAACGGGCCAATTAGCATGTGACTGAAAAAACGAAAACAGGACTTTTTTTCTTCTATGTTTGAAATATTTCCATAAAAAATGTAGGAGGCTCTGCTGCTAAATGGGGTCTACCCACGAAAACATTAACGGGGAGAATTCACTTGGATCCTAGAGGGCCTGAACCCCAGGGGACATGATCCTGGGGTGAAGTTCACTTTTACTTCAGCCCAGGAGGACAGAGTGGTTATCCACCATGCCATCCAGTCTAGAGGTCACCATGTTGGGCCCAGTGACCTCATATGTGACTGACCCTTCATCAGCCCCCCTCAGCTATAGCCAGGCCTGGAAGATGAAGGGCTCAGAGTGACAAACCCTACCTCTGAGCAGCCCCAGCTCAGATTAGCCACTGGACTGCTTCGTTTTAGGGCCAGAAGGGCATTTTCTAAGGTCCTATGGGGCCATAGGAACATTCAGAGGAGTAGGTAAATGATGCTGGGTATGGGTCACCACACAGGCACCAGTGCCTGCAGAACAGGGGAGGGATCCAGAGGGAGGAGAGGGCTAGACCCAGGAAGCTCCTGTAGCACATGGGAAGGACTGTCCGTGCTGAGGAGCACAGAATTGAGAAAGGCCCCTGGCAGGGTCCATAGTCGAGTCTCAGAGAACTGGGGCAGCAAAAGAGAAGCCGTGGGTAAGGGAAGTCCTCCACAGAATACCACAGAACACAAGCCAAGGGGCAGCATAGGTGCCTCCCTTGGTACCAGCCAGGCACAGGGCCAGGCTAAGCAGGGGCCAGAATAGATGCTGGCTAAGCCTGGCTAGCTCTATGGATGGCTGTCCCAGGGCATCACCGTCAGGGGCAACATTGCTACCCAACCTGGAGAGCTCCAGCTGGGGATCCCCATGATTGGCCAGCAGGAAATTGGTGACAGTGCTTTGGCCCTACTTAGGACCCACGGTCCCTGAGAGGTGCAGGGGAAGAGGGGACTTGCCCTGGACACAGAACAAAGAGGCCTTACTCTCCAACCACACCAGAAATAGGGCCAGACACAAACTGCTCTGGGGCCTATTTCCCTCTCCCCATCCATCTACTCTACCCCACCTGTCCCACCTGCTCCATGTGTACCTGCCCCGCATCACCAGCCCCACCTTCACCTGCCTCACGCCACCTGCACCTGCCCTCCTCTATCTGCTCCACTCCATCGTCTGCATCTGCACCTATCCTGCCCTACCTGCTCTTTGGACTTCCAGTCTCCCAGGACACTTCTTCCTCCTCAAAAAGAAGAGTCCTCTGAAGTTGGGCTGCACCCCCAAAACACTTCCTTTTCCACATAGCTGAAGCCAGTGATCAGGAGTCACAGGAGACAAAGTGGGTCATGGAAGCTCTAGCCAAGGCTGTCTCCAGCTGTGGCCCATTCATGGTCCACCTTTCTGCTTAGCCAGCCCCTCCCACATCTCCATGTGTGCTGATGAGAGAGGCCTTGAGCCTTAGGCAATCTCTTCTCCATAGTGAAGACCCCAGAGTTCTCTGAGATTGGCAGTGTCCCTGGCTTGGGGACCCCAGCTTTCTCTGAGATTGGTGTGTCCCTGGCTTGGGTTAATGCCTGTTTCTTTCTCCAGCCAAATGACCAAGGAAGACCAGGGCCCCTCAGCACAGTACATGGCCTGGCACTCTCGATGATTTTGCAGCATCTTTGGACAGGTCACCCTCTGCCCTCCTAGGGCCACATCCTCTGGGATCACAGCACACATGTGTGAGGCCAAGGCCCTAAAGCAATTGCTGGGAATGAGCAGACCCCGGGTTCCTCCCCATGGGGGCTACCTTCCCTGACACCAGCAAGCTTACTGGGGTGAGACCGTGCCTGGCCTGCCTTGTCCTTAAGGACAATCCCACCTCTGAGGGTCCTGCTGGGGCCACAGTTGCCCACCCCTGCTAAGAGGGCTAGCAGCCCTAGCACAGGCTGCTTGGTGGCTGATTGATGGGTAATTGTTTTACCTCTGAACAACCTGAGCCCCATAATTTGGAGGCACAAATCCCAGCTTGTCAGGCTTGGCTGACATGCAATGACACCCAGAATTAAATGGAAGCATAACAATTAACAGCCCATAAAAAATGTTCCAAATGGAGCCCTGCCAACAGGCACAGCACACCTCCATCTCTGACAGAGCTCTCTCTGGGGGCCAGGGACCAGGATCAGGCACTGAGGGAAGCATAGTTTACGACTCAGGCCACCCTCTCCTGGGACAGAGCATCCTCTGGGGTTGCCCGGGTTCTTGGCCTGACAGGCACTACCAGGATTTCTTCCCCTCCCTCCCAGCGGTCACACCCAGGTGACAGTGTCCTCAGGCGCTGGGGCCCAGCAGCCCACAGTGTCCTGCAGATAGACCTACATTACCTTCTGCCCTACCCTGCCACCTTTGCTCCTAGGGTCACCTGCTCACACAAGCTCCCACCCAGAGCCCTATCCTTGGGGAACACACGTTAAGAGAGGCAAGTGTGCTCTCCTCATGTCTCTGACTTCCACGGGCCCCATCTTCCGTGGGTCCACCCCTCACACTCATAGGCAGGAGCTGCATGGGAGCTGCATGGGAGCTGCAGGCTCCAGGGCTTGCTGAGAGGAGGCCCGGCCTCCCAGAGCCTCACTGTCTGCGCTCAGCTCCTGCGATCACAGACGGGAACAAAAACTCACCCCATAGCTCCCCGTAGGGAGCATCAGGGCTAGGCTGGAGAATGAGGACTCTGAGAGGTTGGGGATGTGCCCTCAACAGTTTTGTGTTTCTGAGGCTGGGGTCCCTGCAATCAAGGTGTCCTTGCGCTCATCTGCTCCCTGTGCACGGTGGGTGAGGATGGGGCTGGGGCCTCCATGAAGGGCTTCCACTCGAGGGTCCACAGTTGGGCTGCCACTTATCTTTCACCTCATCACAACCTTGACCCTCGAGCCCAGTGATTCAGGCTGACCAGGTGCCCAGAGGGTGCTGAGAGGAGCCCCTAGAGAGAACCTTTGTGCTTGGGGAAGCTGCCCAGCCTGCCAGCATGGGGGTCAGGGCTGCCTTTGAGGAAAGGGCACGGGGGGGAAGGCCATGTGCAGACTCCCTCCAACTGACAAGCCAGGCCCCTCCCCAAGCACCCAGGCAGGAGCTGAACCACATTGGGGATTCGGGCCAGGTCCAGCCTGCATGCTGTGTCAGAGAAATGCAACACAATTAATTAGCCCCTAAAAAAAGTGTTTGAAGTGTTTATTGCAGGACAGCGCTCCTGGTTTTATAAGCAGATGGGGAAATAAAGTGGTGGGGATGACAAGCCGGGAACAGCTGCACAGGGACCTGGAACCTAATTCATAATTCAGCAGACTAATCAGAGAACATCTTCTGCGGGCGCCATAATGAAGGGACGTGAGGCCGCAACCGATGAGCTGCTCCCACTGCACCCAGCCGCGCCCCAAGGCTTCCGCTCCGGCCGGGCAGCCAGACTCGAGGCAGCGCCTGCCTTCCACCCTGGGCCTGACCCAGCCACCTGGGCCTCCATCCTGCACCACAAAGATTCCGAGGCCAGCATCATCTCAGGAGCCCTTTGAAACATTGCTATCTCAAGCTTCTTTTTCAGAAGACAAAACTGAGGCACAGCTAAACTGATCCCGAGTTACAACCCCCAGTGGGTGCGTAGGTCCCAATAGCCCTTGATCTGGGGAGCAGCACTCACCCCGATTGCAACCCCTTGTGGATCTGGAAGGTTTTCCCTCCCTGGAGGTGAGGCTAGGATAGAGGAGGGAGACAGAGGACAGTATTTAGGGCCCGGTCATGATGATGCAATTAGGAGCAGTGGGGGTTCTAGGCAGGCAGGAGACTGGGAGCTAAGTTGTACATAAGGCAGCTCCTGGGCCCCAAGCAGGGGACCTGGAATAATTGCACATAAAAATTCACATGCATTTAATGAATCTTCTAGCTCCGACAAGGAGCTCAGTGTTCGCAGCAGTTGTGGACTGTAAAATGTGTGGGATGAAATATTTGTGACAGCCGTAAAGTCGTTTTCTCCTCTGCTGCTATTGAAACAAGAGAGGCAGAAGACGGAGACTGATCTCTCTTGCCCCACCAGCCCTGCCTGCCCTCCACCCGCTCGTACGTATGTCCTGTTCGTGTGCCGCAAGACGTGAGGACCCAGCAAACGGTCCATATCTGCCCCAAGGAGATTAGCGCCTCTACAGGATTCACCTAAAGATAGGTGGGTGAGACCTTGCCCAGGCCCCTTTCTGCAGCATGTAAGATGATCTAAACTCCATCCAAGTGGCTGACGCTACAGACTCTGTGGTGTCCTGAAAGGAGAAGAGGCTTCAGGAGCTTTGTAGAGCTAGGCTTCGAGGCACAGGTAGGCAGCTCACTCCTATGAAACGCATCAATCACTACATTCTGCCACAAACAAGGACAGAAGCAGAAAGGGAGCCACCACTGCACTTCTAGAACTGCCCGCTTGGGGGTCCTTTTATGGGTTTGCCTCCTCATCAGCTCTGAGGGGAGCAGGCATGGGGCGGGGGGAGCCAAGAGGCTAGATGCTCATGCATGCCACGAGCCCTTTTCTGGGGGTCTGGGTCTAAATAGTGCTGGGGAGATGTTCTGCTCCCTGTGGTGTCTGCAAGGCACAGGGGCCCCTCGGAACACCTGAGCTATGTGCACACGACCTGCCTTGGTCTGCCAGCTATGGGAAACTCAGCAGTCCTGCCCCGTGCAGCTACTCTTCATCTGGCTGCTCAGGGCCAAGAGCACGAGGGGTGGAAACTGCACACATCACACACACAGCAGTGAAGATCGCTCCCACCCAAGGCCTTTGCGAGTCCAGGGAGGGTCACAAGGTGCGTCCACCATCAGCTCCTGCAGGACAGGCTTAGTAGAGACGGTGGGGTGAGGGAACAAAGAGCAGGGCTCGCTTAGACCCTAGCCGGGAGCCCACCGTTGAAAACATTCCCCTAGAAACAGGATCAGCAAAAATGAAATGAACAGGGGAGTGACCCAAGATGTGAGGGGGGGTGCGTCTACCTTACCTGAATACTAACAGATAAATAAAATACTCAGCCAGGCGTGGTGGCGCATGCCTTTAATCCCAGCACTTGGGAGGCAGAGGTAGGAGGATCACCGTGAGTTCGAGGCCACCCTGAGACTACATAGTGAACTTCAGGTCAGCCTGGGCTAGAGTGAGACCCTTACCTCGGAAAATCAATATATATATATTCCAGGCCTCACTGGCCTCCTGGAGGGACCAAAGACAGATCCCTCCAGGGATGGCACAGAGTGCTGCCCCCCCTTCACCGTACTCACTACCCAGATCCCTATCCTTGGGGCTGATGTCACATTAACTTTGCCACCCACCACACCCTAGAGTCCATTCTTCACAAGGAGCTGAGTTGGACCTATCTTAAGAGGAGGTAGCAGCAGATTCTAGAACCTTCCAATTGCCCTGGGATGTGCCTCGGCAGCACACTACCTACTCTTGTCCTGGAGAGGAACATGTCCCCAAAGTCCTCCTTGGGTTCATTGCTTTCTGAGCCCCACTATGGTTCAGTAGCAGCTACTGTTCCAGAGAGTCAATCCTGTATGTTCGTCCAGCGAGGTTGCCTGGGCCGAGCTGCCCCTGGCCTGGCCAGCAGAGCGGCGTGTGCACATAAAGGCTCAGAGCTGCTCCCGCCACAGCTCCAGCCACTGAGGAATAGAGAGTGGGGTCTGGAATGGCAGACAGATGGCAGGTGCCAGCTGTCCTAAGGTTCTGCTGCCCTGGGGGGGGGTTCTGTCCACTGGTTCCCACATATTCCCTCATTGCACGGTGGCTTTTTACACCAGGCTCCTTCCTGGGAGCTCAGTGGGCCTCTGTGCTCATTGTCACCCAAGCCCCACAGCAGGCTGTGGAGAACACCTGCCAGCCCTCATAGCACCCTGGAGTGTCCTTACATTCTTTGCTCTGATTGCTACATTTTCCAGCTTTTCTTAAACTTTCTTAATGAATAGAACAGAATGCAGCAGTGGACGCTCCCAGGCTGAAGGCACAAGAGCTGGGCGGGTCCCTGCAGGCTTGGGGTTCTTGGCCAGCTGTCTGCTGAGAGACTCTAGAACCAGGCTCATGTCCCTGTGTGCAGCCACCCAGGGTGTGGACACATTTATGATTCTCCTCGGAGATGTGACAAGCTCGTTTCACCGCTGCTGCGACAGTTGCCTTAACTTGTGTCTAATGGGACACTCAGTTATTGGACGTGGAGCAATTCCAGTTTAATTAGGCATCGGGAAGCGGGGCATTAATTAAAGTGACAAAAGACTCAGCACAAGACAGCACTGCTTGGAAGGACTGAGCTTGGGGACAAAGGGGACGCCCGAATGGCCGGCTGGGGCAGGACTGCTCACACACAGCTGCAGGCTGTTACCAGCGTCACCCTAGGTGTGCATTTACCCATTTGCCACTCACCCCTTGCACAGAAGGCACGATCTTATTCCAGCAACCAGCGGGCCAAAGCCACTCCTGCCCCGTCACCTCGACCTTCTTCTTAAAAAATTATTTTATTTTATTTATTTGAGAGAGAAAGGAAGAGGCAGAGAGAGACAGGGAAAGAGAATGGGCGCACCGGAGCCTTCAACCTCTGCAAATGAACTCCAGACACATGCTCCACCTTGTGCATCTGGCGCATGTGGGCCCTGGGGAATTGAACCTACGTCCTTTGGCTTTGCAGGCAAATGCCTTAACCACTAAGCTATCTCTCCAGCCCCACCTCTGCCTTCTTGAATCTTCTCTCTTCCTCAGCTGGGGAAGTCTGCCCTTGCCTCCAGAGGAATCAGGACCCAGGAGCAGCTAGGCACAGAAGTCAAGGCGGTAAAGATCACAGGAGGGAAGAGGGATCCAAAGCCATCAGTGCCCACAGAGGAACCAGCCCCTCCTCTTGTGCCACCTCACCCAGCCCTCCCTGCACCCAGGTTCCCCCTTCTCCCCTTACCCTGCTGAGCCTCTCGCCCTCCATGACCGCAAGTAAAGCTCATACAAGGTTTTAGGATTTACTGTATCCATGGGAAAGGCCTGATGACTTGAAGGGCAGGTGAGCGACTGGTTAGGTTTCTTTTCTAAAGGACAAACATGGGCGAGAGAGAGAGCTCAGTGGATAAAGGTGTTTGCTTGCAAAGCCCGGCGGCGTAGGGTTGGACTCCCACATTCACAAGGTGACCCATGCAAATGGAGTTCATTGGCTGTGGCAGGAGGCCCTGATGTGCCCAATCACTCTCTCACTCTTCCTCTGTGCTTGCAAATAAATAAATGATATTTTTTTTAAAAAAATAAAGGGGCTAGAAGCCGGGCGTGGTGGCGCACGCCTTTAATCCCAGCACTCGGGAGGCAGAGGTAGGAGGATCGCCGTGAGTTCAAGGCCACCCTGAGACTACATAGTGAATTCCAGGTCAGCCTGGGCCAGAGTGAGACCCTACCTCGAAAAACCAAAAAATAAAAAATAAAAAATAAAAAATAAAAAAAATAAAAAAAATAAATAAAGGGGCTAGAGAGATTGCTCAGCAATTAAAACACTTGCCTGCAAAACCTAAGGACTGGGGTTAGATTTCTCAGCACCAAAGTAAAGTCAGATGCTCAAGGGGGCGCACACATCTGGAGTTCATTTGCAGTGGCTGGAGTTCCTGGCACACCATTCTCTATATATATCTATCTGCCTCTCTCCCTCTCTCTCAAAAATAAATAAATAAAATATGAAAAATAAACAAATGATAAATAAATAAGTGAGGGCTGGGAAATGGCTTAGCAGTTAAAGGTGCTTGTTTGCCATGCCTCTCAACCTGGGGTTCCTCAGTACCCACATAAATTTTCTACCAGCAGTAAGAGGTCCTGGTATGCTCCTTTCTCTATCTACGTATATCTCCTTACAAATAAATGAACACATCTTAAAGATAAATAAATAAGCCGGGCATGGTGGTGCACGCCTTTAATCCAGCACTCGGGAGGCAGAGGTAGGAGGATCGCCGAGAGTTCAAGGCCACCCTGAGACTACATAGTAAATTCCAGGTCAGCCTGGGCTAGAGCGAAACCCTACCTTGAAAAACCGACAAATGAAAAAAACAAAAAACATAAAAATAAAAATAAATAAACAAATAAAGGAAAAACAGAATTACTTAATTAATCCTGGACCCTAGGACAGGCTCAAGGCTCTGAGGCCAAAGCAAAGCCACAGGTTTTCTGGTCTAAGGCCTCCTCCTGGTTCCTGACCTGTGTTAACTCCTTCCGAGATGTACCATCTATGTTGATGTCTTGCATACCCCACTGAGGCTGTATCTTAGAGGCCTGCCCCAAGGGCTCATTATCTCATCTGCAGAGGTCACTGATGATGACTGCCCAATGGGACCCCAAAACCAACATGCACAGGGACTACTACTACCAGCTGTGGGCTACCCCCAACTGTGGTCACCCCTCCAAGGTGACGGGACAAGAGACCTGTGCGGTGATCTTAATGTGAAATGTCCCCAAAGTCTCACGTGCTTGTGATTAAACCTCAGACTTAATTCCCACAGGGTGGAACCGTTGAGAGGTGAAGCCTGCTGAAGGAGGGGTCACTAGGGGCAGACCTTGAGGGCCATTGGTCCAGAACCACTGGGTACCCATAGCTAGTCCACTCGACGTCCCCGTGCCAGTGTGTGAGGTGTGGCCTAGCTGTCTGCTCGTGCTATGCTTTCCCCACTGCGATTAAGCTTCCCTCACAACTAAATCCATAAAGAAACCCTTTCCTTCCATGTGCTGCTCCTGCTTGGGGGGGCTCCCCAGCAATGAGAAGGTGACCCTAGAATCCCAGTGAGACTCAGACTGTCAGGTGGGCCCCCAGAGCAGCCTCTGGAGAAGCCTAACCACACAGTGAGGAGGGATCTCCACTGATCCAGCCTCACTGAAGCACATGCATTAAGAACACCACTAACTGGGTTGGAGAGATGGCTTACCAGTTAAGACGTTTGCCTGCAAAGCCAAAGGACCCAGGTTCAATTCCCCAGGGCTCACGTAATCCAGATGCACAAGGTGGCACATATGCCTTGAGTTTGTTTGCAGTGGCTAGAGGCCCTGGTACACCCATTCTCTCTCAAATAAATTTTTTAAAGTAAAAAATATATTTTAAAAAAGAATCCCACTAATGGTGGCTAGAAACAGGGGCGTATCCTGCCGCCCCAGCCCTCGGAGGCTGAGGCATGAAGGTGAGTACTTCACGGCTACATAGTGAGCTTGAAGTCAGACTGGGCTATGTGAGACTTTCAAGTCAAATGAAAAGAAAACAAACAACACAACATCCCACTGCTGAGCCACCCACAGTCCCAAAATTAGGGTTCTAGTCTTTTCTGTGAGGCCCCTGGGGCTCAGTCAGGAGGTGGTCATCCAGCCATCTAGCCCAGCCCAGAGCTCTGGCTTCATGACGCAGTGGGTCCCCACCTGCCCTGTCTCTTAGGCGAATACTCAGTGCTGTCATATTACTGTGTCACAGTCATAGATCCCCATCAGTAGACCCAAATCAATGGCACGTGAGTAATGTGAGATTGATTTGAATTTGTCTCAGGAGTTTTGAACATGCCCAGCAGAGGGCTCCTCTTAACCAACTGCAAAGGAGTGGTGGGATCTCGACCCTCTCCTCCTCCTGAGGGGGGCAGGGGAAGCAACCTGGGTGTCCTCGGGCCCTAGTTTGCGTCCCCACCTCACCGTTCCGAGGACCTTCCACATCCTCAGTCCCATGTGCCGGGAACACACTGGCAAGAGTGTCCAAGTAGGGATCTGAAGGCTATGCCTAAGAGAAAGAGTCTGGAGGGACCCCCACCCATATATCCCCTCCAGACCCTCCCAAACACAGTTCCTTAGAAGCATCTGGAACATCACCCTATTGTTCTCTCTTGTCTTTCTCAGGATTTCCATAGACCTGGTATCCAAGTCCTCTTTTGCCCAAACCTTGAACTAAAGCCCTTCTCTGTGCCTCTGCCCTGAGTCGCTGCCAGTCCTCAGCAGGCCCCTGTGGCCTATTTTGGACTATTTTCCCGATTATGTCTCCCACTTCTCATGATGCTTCCAAGAGCTTGGGCAGTTTCTGGCCTGGCCCCCTGATTCATGCACAAGTGCCCCCTCCTTTTGCACTGTCTCCTCAACCTGCTGCCTCCCAACCCCACCCCAGCTGGAGGAGGACTCAGTTAATGACACTGAGGAGAGAAGGTTGTTAGCAAAAATGCATTATTCATGAGAAAGCCGAACTAGGCAGGCCACTAAATCACTGAGTCTGACCCCAAATCCCTGGGGACTAATAGGAGGGGTGAGGCCCTGGGAGAGACTGTCAGGCTGGAAGGGTAGTCCTGGACACACAGAGCCCAGGGCTCCAGGCCTGAGGCCAGGACTCGAAGAGCACAGCTGCTATGGTGGGTGGGGAGGGGGCGGCTCTGCCCCAGTCACGGGCCAAGCCCAGACTACCAACTCCCTGGCCCAGCACCAAAGACCCTTAGAACAGAAACCTCAGCATTCATGGCAGTATCTCCCCTTGTTTCAAACCCAAGAGAGTGGAAGGTAGCGGAGGCAAGATAGTGGAAGTGTTGGGCTAGAGAGATGGCTTAGCAGTTAAGGCGCATGCCTACGAAGCCTAAGGACCCCCGTCCAGTTCTCCAGGTCCCACGTAAGCCAGATGCATAAGGGGGCACACATGTCTGGAATCTGCAATGGCTAGAGGCCCTGGCGTGCCCATTCTCACTCTCCCTCTTTCCCTCTCTCTGTCTCAAATAAATAAATATAAAATCTTAAAAAAAAAAAAAAAGATAGTGGACGTGTAAAGCCTTGGTTGCAGAGCAGAGACTGGGACCAGCCCTTTCTCCGCTGCTAGTACAGGACGCCCCACACTCCCAGCCCTTTCTCAGCTGCTAGTACAGGACGCCCCACACTCCCAGCCCTTTCTCAGCTGCTAGTACAGGACGCCCCACACTCCCAGCCCCGTCTGAAGATCAGGATCAAGTGTTCAGTGACTAGAAGACAGGAGAGTAAGGAGCAGAGCACTGTGGTGCCCACAGGGTCAGGGCCAAGGACATGGGCACTTGCGTGGGAGAACATCGGTATCACATGGAGAAGGAAGCGGGTGGAGGGAGGCCCTATTGGAGAAGCTTAACGAGCACTCGGGCTCTGAGAAGTCAGCAATCCTTTTCTTGCTTTGACAAGCCTCGGACCCCAGGACCAAGACAGAGCTGATGAGGAAGTACTGACAGAGGTGACTAGAGCCCAGGGATGGGATAAACTGGCTCACACTACAGAAAGCAGATCCCCGGGTTCTGCCCTACCTGGGCTCCTGGCCATTTCCAAGCCACTATCCAGGGCAGATTGGTCAACTTAGGGTGAAGGGTGTCAAGGCTCTGGCTGGGGTCGCCCTCATCTTACCCTCGCAGACAAAAGGCTTCTCGTGGGTCAACACACAGGCTTCCAGGGCAGAAGACGGAAGCAGTGTGGAAGCACCGCTTACACGCCAGTGAGGAAGGGCGTGCGGAGCGGCCCTCGCCAAGGTCTTTGGAACATGGCAGCAGTTAGAGGGGCTGTAGCAGTGGGAGAATCATAAACTCGATCATGGGTGCCTAAGGGACCTCTAGTTCACTGGTTTGAAATTCAAGACACCTGTAGGGATGAGGAAACCACTGAGCAACCCCATGGCTACCCACAAGCCAAGAGATATAAAGAAAGAGAGCCTTTGTCCTCTGGCTCAGGGCTGCCTTTCTGAGCACACGAGTGGTAGCTCCATTCAACAAGCATGGATAACAACTACCTCTAGCCCCTCTAGTTTATAGCACTAGAAGTATGTCTAGGGCTGGAGAGATGGCTTAGCGGTTAAGGCACTAGCCTGCAAAGCCAAAGGATCCAGGTTCGACTCCCAGGACCCACGTAAGCCAGATGCATAAGGGGGCGCATGCATCTGGAGTTCATTTGCAGTGGCTGGAGGCCCTGGCCATTCTCTCTCTCTCTATCAGATAAATAGATAACAATAAGAAAACATTTACAAAATTTTATTTTTTACTTTTTATTTTTGGTTTTGCGAGGTAGGGTCTCACTGTGGTCCATGCTGACCTGGAATTGACTATGTAGTCTCAGGGTGGCCTCGACCTCTCGGCAATCCTCCTACCTCTGCCTCCCAAGTGCTGGGATTAAAGGCGTGCGCCACCATGCCCGGCTACAATACAAAAACAATTTTTTTTTTTTTTTTGGTTTTTCAAGGTAGGGTCTCACTCTAGTCCAGGCTGACCTGGAATTGACTATGTAGTCTCAGGGTGGCCTCGACCTCTCAGCAATCCTCCTACCTCTGCCTCCCAAGTGCTGGGATTAAAGGCATGCGCCACCACGCCCGGCCAAAAACATTTTTTAAAGAAGTATGTCTAGGAAGGAGCAGCTTCCAGCACCAAAGTACCTGCATGGCACAGGGCATCAACAACCTTGATGGGTTTTCATGAATTTTCTCTTTATCATGATTACTTAGAAAACTATTAAGTACAGCTATTAACCATTGAGTAATTATTATCTGTTCTTGTATTAATTGTCTGGCCATTGGGAATTTACCAAGATTTAATTTTAATTGTTAATATATTTCCCAAACATGAAGAAGGGTTGATGCACCTTAGGTTCAGACAAGTGAGGCCCACATGACTGGGGTGGGGGACGCCGCTCTCACCAAAGCTCCACCAACACGTGGGGGCCTTAGTAGGGTTCTGGGGACAACTGGACCCTCTCTCCAGCCACCTCCTCTGGCTCTCAGCTTCTGGGCCTTGAGTGAAGCCCACTCCCCAATGTCCTGTGTGTGCAGGCATCTCAGCCCCATGGAGACCAGTGCAATGAGACTGCAAAGTGCCTGTCGTAGAAAAGATACACACCCACAGCCACACCAGGCCGCACCACCACCCACCCCTGGCTTGCTGGAGTCCCCATTGTCCACAGTAGCACAGGAAGGGCGCCCAACACAAACTCCACTGTGTGTACACTGGTCAGTGCTGAAAGGACAAGACAGCTGATAGGCTGGGAATCTCAGAGGTAATGGCCAGAGGGTGACATCACGTAGCCATAGTGGTCTGATTCCACAGTGGGCTCACCTGTTCAGTCCCACTGTTCTCTATGATGCGACACAGTAAAGCCACCCAATGACACCAGTCCTTGGCAGCCTTAGTGGCCCTTCATGGGTATCCTGGCACTCGGCCTCCATGGCCTACTAGCCATGGTCACTGTGTCACCCCATCTCACAGATGAATGAAGACCGACCCCGGGACAGGAACCAGCACAGTAGCTTTGCGCATTTTGCTGGTGGCAAGCTTGGTGCATCTGAGACTCATGGGGTGAGTGGACGCTTCCCCCAGGAGCCTTCCAATCTAGGGAGGCCACAGAGGAGATGAGTCCAGCCGAGAGGCACAGAACAGACCGACTGAAGGACAGGACACTTCTGCCCATCCTCCCGCTCCACCGCTTCTCCCGGCCCCGCCTGGTCAGTGACAGACATGGTAGCATGTGCCTGCAATCTCGCACTCAGGAAGTAGGGGCAGGAGGGTCAGGAGTTCAAAGTCATCCTTGGCTACATAGCAAGTTTAAGGCAGTACAATATATATGAAACTAAGCCGGGCGTGGCGGTGCACGCCTTTAATCCCAGCACTCGGGAGGCAGAGGTAGGAGGATCGCCGTGAGTTCAAGGCCACCCTGAGACTACATAGTTAATTCCAGGTCAGCCTGGACCAGAGTGAGACCCTACCTTGCAAAACCAATACATATATACACACACACACACACACACACACACACACACACACACACACAAACAGCTGGGCGTGGTGGCACATACCTTTAGTCCCAGCACTCAGGAGGCAGAGGTAGGAGAATCGCTGTGAGTTCGAGGCCACCCTGAGACTACAGAATGAATTCCAGGTCAGCCTGAGCTAGAGGGAGACCCTACCTCGAAAAACCAAAAGAAAAAGAAAAGAAAAGAAAAGAAAAGAAAAGAAAAGAAAAGAAAAGAAAAGAAAAGAAAAGAAAAGAAATGATGGCGATCATGTTGTGGGGATGGCACTCATTTCGTGGCTATGTCCGTGCTGTGAAGCCGTAGTCAAAGACCAGGCTTTCCAGGACAAACAAGTTCTCTGTCTCTGCACAGTTTAGCCTTCCCTTGCCTGGTGGCCCTGCAGGTAAAAAGAATGGATCTTGGACCAATCCTGACCGGGCAGTCAGTATATCTTAGGCTCAGAGAGAACATTTAATCTTAGTTAAAAATAAATAAGTGCAATTATTGGAAAAGGAAAAATAGCCAAGTATTTACTGCAAGTGAATTGAAGGTAATTATTCTGGGAAAATCCCCTTTAGGGATGCCAGGCACCATTGCTCTCCTACACACACCCCATCAGGTTCACTGGTTTGCACGGCCTAGCAGAAAGCAGCAGGGTGGGACAGTTCCGCCCAGTGTCCCTGAAGTTACATCCCCCTTGCATTCTCCTATGGCAATGTACACACTCACAATCATGCTCCAGCCACTGGCAGGACATCCCTAGGCCCACACCAGCTCATTCTTGCTCATCTGCAGTATCGCCCCACACTAATCCTTGTACTTTTCTGAGCCTATGAAGTCAATGGTGACATCAGCTACCTTTGGTTTCTATGACATTTGTATGGAAGTACAGTCTCTCTTCCCTCCCCTGCTGTGGCTCCATGTCCTCAGACTATGTGCCAGGATGACACCCAAGCCCTGAAGCCCTTCCAAGCAGAATGAAAGCAAGAATCGCTCTTGCCCACCCTGGCCAGGCATTCGACTTTGAGAGCTTTACTCAGAGCCGTCTGGAGAGGGGACAGGTAGACCAAGGTCAGCCTCGAATCCAAATGCCATGCTGTAACATGGCCCCTCCCTGAGTCTACCTGGGTGAGGGGCCTGTGAGTCACCAGCTGGGAACAGACAGCCCTCACCAGCCTAGAGCCTCGATGTGTCCTTCCCAATACGTCCCATCTCGGCCAGCTTCTCCCAGTTCCTTCCTTTCCCCCACCTGTGCCCTGATAGGTCACTATCACCTCTCCTAGAACCAGCCTCAAGGTCATCTGAGAGATTAGGTTTCCTAGAGTTGACCCAGCTCTGACCACTGGCTATGCAGTCTTGGCCCTGTGCCCCAATATGTGCCTGTCCACATATGTGATGAGTGGCCTGGAACTGCCATTATAATTAGTGGGAAATGTGCTGCATTTGCTGGGGAGGAAAATCCCATCTTGGAAACACATGTTGAATGCAAGTTCAATTTTACCCACGGGGCCATAAAACCCTTTTTCCAATCACCTGGTGCTGTTGGCTGCCAACACCATTAATCCTGGGAATGTTATTTAAAGCTAAGACATCACTTGGGGGAAAAATCAGGTCTAGGCCCCCAAGGAGTCCCTGGCAGCTTTCTCCAGAGGTGGGCACCTAGGCAGGGGAGAGACTGAGTCCGTAGAAGGCTGGCCCCACTTCTACAGATACCGCTTGAGTCCCCAGCCACCCACACGCTCCACCCTATAGCCTATCTTTAAAAATCACTTCCTTACTTACCAGGGTAACAATCAAACCTAATTGAATCTCCAGGAAATTCCCATCTTATAATTGTTGTGGGGCTGGAGAGATGGCCTGGCAGTTAAAGTGCTTTCCTGAAAAGCCAAAAGACCTAGGTTCGATTCTCCAGTACCCATATAAAGCCAGATGCACAATGTGGCACATGCTTCTGGAGTTTGCAGTGGCTAGAGGCCCTGGCACACCCATTCTCTCTGTCTTAAATAAATAAATAAATAAATACTTCTACTTTTTTTAGAGAGAGAGAGACACAGAGAGAGAATGGGTGTGCCAAGGCCTCAGCCACTGCAAACGCCAGAGAGTTGCGCCACCTAGTGGGCATGTGCAACCTTGCATTTGCCTCACCTTTGTGTGTCTGGCTAATGTGGGATCTGGAGAGTTGAACATGGGTCCTTAGGCTTCACAGGCAAGTATCTTAACTGCTAAACCATCTCTCCAGCTCTAAAAAAAAAATATATTAAAAAAAATCATTTATTGTGCACACCAAGGTCTCTTGGCACCAGATACATGTGCCAGAGGCTTTTCTTGGGTGCTGGGGAATCAAACCCGGACTGAAAGGCTTTGCAAGCAAGTACCTTTAACCACTAGGCCATCTCCCCAACCCAAAAGTATTGCCTTTATAACTTGCACAATTTCTGAGATTAAATTCAACATCTCTCTCATATTGCAAACAGCTTCCAGAACATCAGCAAGGGGCTGATACTGTCCTTGGTCACCAATGTGGGCCTCAGACTACTGCCTCCTCGGAGGTCATGGTGACTCCACCGCGTGGCTGGAGAGGCGACTGCCACCTATGCAATAGGTAGATTGTGGGGTAGCGAGTTCTTCGGCAAGTTGGTTTGTGAGTGTGTGATTTACAGGAGGCCATTTTAGCTCAGCTCCCCGCAAAGAAAATAGGACAGTAGAACATCTTTCTAGAATAGGATCCAGGAAGCCAGAGGAAGAGTGACTGGGGAGCCAGACAAGAGGAGGGGTCAGTGCCAAGAGAACAGCAACAGAGATCAGTGAGTAGAGGGACCAACGAGCGAGGGACTTACCACCCTGCACCTGTTTGGTCAAAGGCCGGTCATGGCTCACCTGGTTGGACTTGGGGCCCTTGTCCCTGGCCACCTCAAGGTCAGGCAGCTGAGAAGAGGGGTGGGAGCTGGGTTGGAGGCACCACATGGCCACACCCCCCATACACAGGAGCAGCCAGGTGAAGTTGGTGGCAGAGATGGCGGAATGGGTGCCCAGAGGATGGGAAGGGTCGTGGGGATGGTAAACAGTTGGCAGGTGGGTAAATTCACATGGCTCTCACTGGCTAGGGGCCTGTGTGGTGACGGGAGGCTGAAGCCTCTTGACTGAAAGTTAACTTTCGTAAACTTGCCGGTCACACTCAGCAGAACCAGCTTCAAAAACAGGAGCCAGGGCAGGAGAGATGGCTCAGTGGTTAAGATGCTTGCCTGCAAAGCCTAAGGACTGGAGTTTGGTTCCCAGTACCCATGTAATACCAGATGTACAAGATGATTCATGCATCTGGAATTCGTTTGCAGTGGCTAGAGTCTCTGGCACGCCCATTCTCTTGCTTTCTGTCTGTGTGTCTCTCTCAAAACACTTTTTAAATTAAATTTAAATTTTAAAAACACACACACACAAACAAACAAGCGCCAGTTAGAGGCCATTCAGAAGGGCCCGCCTCTCCCTCCCCCACCTCAAAGTAGTCACTCTCATCCTGCCAGGAAGGCGGAATGGGCAGGAAAAGGTTACGGAATCTGCTCCCAGAGGATGGGAGAGTGAGGCCCAAAAGCAGCTTCCCATCTCATCTGTCTAACCGGACTCAGGGTCAAGGGCAACAAGCTGGGGTCACCAGAGCCTGGAACTTTGGCTGGGAAGGCTTGACCTCCTGCTGGGGAAGCAAGTGATGGGCACTGCCCTCTGGTGGGAAAGACGGAGAATGCAGCAGGGGATTTTCACAGGCAACACCTTAAAGGGGCTGAACATGTCCACTCTGCAATTGTGCACCTCCGTCACCTCCTTAGAGTCCCTGCATTCCCGACGAAGCTCTACCACCCAAGGGCTCACCTGAGGCTCTAGGAAATCTAAAAATCAGAGAGCAGAATGCAGCTTCAGTCCCAGCTCCACCCCCGCAGCCACTCCACCTTGGAGTGAAAAGAGCCCACCTGACTGAATATTGCCTCTCAGGTGCACTCCTGTCTTATATGCTGAGGCCCCCATCTCATGAGGACAGAGCCTGAACCGCAGCCTGGCTCTGAGGGGCATGGCATGGTACTGCCCAGGGGCCTAAAGTCCTCAGCCAGGCCCCAGGCCACCTGGCTGAAGGGAGCCAGGCAAAGAGTTCTGATAGAAGTCAGGAAGGTGGAGAGATGGGCTTTGGTTTGTGGGGCACACTGAACCCCTGGCCTAAAGCCAGACCCCTTGTATACGAGTAAACCCGCTATAGCCTCAGCACAAGACCCTCACCCCAGTCAAGGACAGAGTGCCAGCTTCGAGTGTCCCCACCTCCTCAGCTTCCCGGGTGATTCTTGTATGCTCTTGGCTCCTTAGACACCTGGTGGGTGTGACAGGTCCTGGCCCAGTGACAGCTTCCTAGACTGTGGGATGTACCGTGGACATGGCTGTCAGTGCTGCACCCTCACCCACCACTGAGAGCAGCTTGGAGCACCTGAACCACCTGCATCCAAGACATCAGAACCCCCCAGGCCAGGGCTGGGGAAATGGCTTAGTGGTAAGGCTTTTGCCTGTGAAGCCTAAGGACCCCTGTTCAATTCCCCAGGACCCACGTAAGCCAGATGCACAAGGGGGCACATGTGTCTACAGTTTGTTTGCAGTGGCTGGAGGCCCTGGCATGCCCATTCTCTCTATGCCTCAAATAAATAAATAAATAAATAAATAAATAAATAAATAAATAAATAAATAAATAAAAAATAAATAAATAAATACCTTTTTAAAACCCCAGGCCACAGCATTCCCATAGCTAACTGGGGCTATTGTGAGCTGGCCATCTCATGTGCTGGGACTCCTTATCCTAACTGTGACTGACCAGTGACAAAAGGGCAACATAGAGTCATCCCAAGACTACCTGTAGAAGAATGAGGGGCCTCAAACCAGCAAGGGAAGTTGTGACCAAAGGGGCGCCCTACCCTCGCCCCTCATAGAAACTGCTGATCCTAGGAGGCTTCTCTCCACAGCCCTCTGACCCCACCTTTGCAGAAGCTTCAGCCTTGTAGAACCCACCCCGACCCTTTTCCCAGGGCTGCAGCCTTCCCTGGGCACTGGGACCCAGGCCCCTATGTCTGGTATGCAGGGTCCTGGCGCCATCTGGTGTTAAAAACGATAACTGCATGCTACTTCCCGCTCTGACCTCCACCTGCCTGGGGAGAAACCAGGGTGTCTCAGGGATGCAGGTCCCACAACTTTGGGCCACTTAAAATGGCCTCTCATTTGTCTCACAGTCCTTCCCCCCCCCCAAAAGGTCTGATGTCAGGATGTAGGGACAAGCCTTTGGAATTCATCACCTGTCATTGCTTCCTGCACTAATGTGTTGCCTAAAGCCCGGGTTCGGGTCCCACTTCAGTGAACTTGGTACTGACCACGCTTACTCCATGGACACTACCTTCCAGCTGAAAGGGGTGAGAGAAGGGATCTGAGCCTGGCTGGGAGGCGCATGCTCAATTCATCCCCAGAGACTTGGAGCACAGGAGAATGATGGCCCAGCAAGCCAGCTCCTCGGGTATCGGAGCTCTCAACATTTTGGGCTGATGGCAGTTCACTGGGGCTGTGTCATCCATGATAGTATTTTCCTTATTCTTATTATCTTTCTGATTGTTAAATAAAAAAGGTAGCTGGGCGGGTGGCGCACGACTTTAATCCCAGCACTCAGGAGGCAGAGGTAGGAGGATCATCTGTGAGTTTGAGGCCACCCTGAGACTACATAGTGAATTCCAGGTCAGCCTGGGCTAGAGTGAGACCCTACCTCAAAAATAAAAAAAAAAAAAAAGAATGATCAGCAGTGTCCAAGAGAGTCATGGAGGGAGAGAAAAATTGTCTGTCATCACACACACCCTGGAGCCAAGGACATGCCAGAGACTGAGCAGCCACAGGGTGTGCCTTTCCTTCCCCAAACCCAGGCCTCTGCAATGGAGATCCCCGAAGGATCTCGAGGGTCCAGCTGACCCAGGGCCTGATTTGGAGGACAAGGGGTTGCGGCAGGTCCCACCATGTATCCAGTCTTTCCAGAAGCAGAGGTGCAACAGCTCCTCCCTTCTGGCCCTGGGATGACTCGGTTACACCGTGGGTCACACCTCTCACCCATCCCCTTGGCTACAAGTCTAAGGGCACCTGGGAGGCCTGAAGCCATGGCTCAGAGCCCCACTGGCCCTGGCTCTGCACCTCTTATATATAGAACCAAGGAGAGCTCATACCTAGAACATGCTGTGGCCCCTTGGAGGGAAGTGAAAGGTCCAAGACCTAACAATGGAAGCCAATGCCAGGGCTGCTCCACAGAAGCCTGCGAGACTCACGGCACGTTTCCCCAGGGTCTGTAGGTTGGCTCTGAGGCTGGGGGGTGGTCTGGGCCTGGAGCCTAGGTTGGGTGCACAGGTATGGGAACTCCTTGGGGCATGGTTGGCCCTGTGAGCCTGAGTTATATCCACTTAGGCCCTAAATGAGCTGAGGACATTGAATGTTAAGGCCAAAAGATATGGAGCAGGAATACCCACAATCCAGCCCCTGCCCTCGTCCCAGGCCAGCCCAGGGCAGGAAGAGCCAGGCAGCTTTCTTCTCCTTTCTCCCCAGCATCCTCTGAGCACCAGCCAAGGGTGAGTATGGCTGAGTGGCCTCTCACCACCACTCTAGGCTCCCCAAGGCCATCTGGGCGTCATGGCAACATGGGCAAGAAGCAGCTACCATGGCAACCAGTGTCCAGGGAGGCATGCTACCTAGCAACAGGGGCCATGGCCACCCTACTCCCTAACCATATAGTTTGGCTGCCTACTTTCCACCCATGTGGCTGTGAGTTCCAGCATCCACCCATGGCCCCAACCTGAAGCAAACTCAAGCCCTCCCTCTTGCCCGGGCTCCAGGAAGACACCCATGCCAACTCCTGATCCGGCACACTGATTGTTCAGGGCACTTAGCATATATGAGCACAGCTGACTGTGAGCTAAGCCTGCCGTGCTGCAGATTCAGGATTCTTCTTTCCTTATAGAGCCCCCACCTCCCAGGACACACTGGAGCAAGCGACCATACAGCGAGGACCACAGGAAGAAGGGGGACAACCTCCCGGGTGGCTCTGAGAGAAGGCAGCGTTCCAGATAGGTCACAGCACAAGGACAGATAGGCAATTAGGGAATGTGGGATTTCCAGGCTAAATGAGGCACCCCAGGACCTCAGGGATCAGGAGGATACAAGAACAATTTGGGTGCCCTGGGCACTTCCTTATGGCTGCTTGGCAACTGCAACTCAACCTGGGCGCCTGAAGTACAACCTGAGGACCCTGGCCTCCAGTTCACCTGTGTAGCACTCTGATCATCCTCATTATACAGAACATGACTCACCAAGCATCCTGGGCACCTGCTAGGCACCTAGCAGGCTGAGGGCACAGAAAGCAAACTGAAGATCCCCCAATGCCAACCATTCAGGGACTTTGCCAGCGCTGCTCTCTCACCACGACTTATCGTCATCTCATCCAAATGCCCGCCGAGAGCCCTTCCTCAGCCCCACCTCTGAGGGAGAAGCACATCTTTGCAGTCGTGAAGCCCAGAGAGCAACGAACAATTTTCAGGAAATGACCTGGAAGCTTCTCATTCCTCCAGAGAACCAAGCAGGTAGTTTAGGGAGCCACTGAGGCAATTCCGGGTCCTTTCTATTTCATCAGATGCCAGCCTCAATCGACTGCTATAGGCTCCATGGATATGCCCATCCTGGGGTTCCTGCACCAGCTGGTGTGTCCAGCTGGACCCAGCCTGAGCCATCACTGTAGTGTGGCCCCCTTCTTCCACCAGCAAGGTCCGGGCAGCCTCTTCTGAGGATTTGTCCCAGGAGGTAAAGACAGGAGGAACGAGTCCAGCTACTGATTTTAACAAAAGTCTGAAGACAGGACACAGGGCTACTTAGGGAAACAGTCTGATGGGCATTGGGGAGGGTATGCGGGCTGGACTGTACGCTGTTCTAGCGCTTTATTACAGAAGCTGTCAGCAGAACTTCTTGGGCAAAACCTCTGGGTCTATGCTCCTTTCCAGACACGAGAGCTGCAGCAGGGAGGCCCGCCTTCCAGGACCTGGATGACTCCCAGCTTTTTATAGGCCATCGGGAGAGAAAAGTGCTTATCTGCTCTTTCTTGCTTCTTTTCTAAACAGGTATGGAGAAGAAAGAAAAGCCAGACGATGGGGGATGGTATTTAATAAGAAGTCTTAAGACCAAACATAGAGGGGGAAAAAAAGAACCAAAGAACCACAAAGGGGAGAGAGAAAATGAAGACAGCAAAAGATTTCATTCCCCCCAAACCCACTGTATCCTGAAAGAGAACAAGATGCCCTGAAAAAAGAAGAGGCATCAAATGAAGAGCAGTGACATCTCAGCCATAAAAAAATAAAATAAAATAAAAAATAAAAATAAAGCAGGGCGTGGTGGAGGCAGAGGTAGGAGAATCACCATGAACTTGAGGCCACCCTGAGACTACATAGTGAGTTCCAGGTCAGCCTGGGCTAGTGTGAAACCCTACCTCAAAAAAACAAAATGAAATGAAATAAAATAAAATAAAATAAAATAAATAAAACAGCCAGGCATGGTGGTGCACGCCTTTAATCCCAGCACTTGGGAGACAGAGGTAAGAGGATCGCCATGACTTCAAGGCCATCCTGAGAATATAGAGAGAATTCTAGGTCAGCCTGGGCTAGAGTGAGACCCTACCTCCAAAAACCACAAACCAAACAACAAAAAAAAAATGACCATTGGGGGCTGGAGAGATGGCCTAGCAGTGAAGGCATCTGCCTGTGAAGCCTAAGGAACCCAGTTCGATTCCCCAGGACCCACATAAGCCAGATGCACAAGGGGCGCATGCGTCTGGAGTTCCTTTGCAGTGGCTGGAGGCCCTGGCACACCCATTCTCGCTCTCCCTCTCTCTCTCTTTCCCTCTTTCTGTCTCAAATAAATAAAAATAAAATCTTTTTTTTTTAAATGACCATTGGGCTAGAGAGATGGCTTAGCAGTTAAGGCACTTGCCTGCAAAGCCCAAGGACCCATGTTCCACTCTCTAGGTCCCATATAAACCGGACACACAAGGTGAAGCAAACGCACAAGGTCGCACACGCACACAAGGTGACTCATGTGTCTGGAGTTTGATTACAGTGGCTGGAGGCCCTGGTGCACCACTTCTCTTATATTCTCTCCTCTCTCCCTCTCTCTCTCTCTCTCTCTCTCTCTCTCTCTCTCTTTCTTAAAAAAAAACAAACCACAAAAAAAATACATGACCACTGGGACTGGAGAGATGGCTCAGCAGTTAAGGCGCTTGCTTGTAAAGGCTGACAGCTTGGGTTCAATTCCCCAGTACCCATATAAAGCCAGATGTACAAAGTGGCACATGTATCTGGATTTTGTTTGCAGTGGCAAGAGGTACTGGCATGCCCATTCTCTCCTCCTCTCCTTGCAAATAAATAAAGTTTTAAAAAAAATTGGCATAGAGAGAGGGCTCAGTGGTTAAGGCCCTTGCCTGCAAAGCCTAAGGACCAGAGTTTGATTCCCCAGAACCCACATAAAGCCAGATGCACAAAATGGTGCATGCATCTGGAGTTTGACTGCAGGGGCTAGAGGTCCTGGAGTGCCCATTCTCTCTCTGCCAGGTGTGGTGGTGCATGCCTTTAATCCCAGCACTTAGGATGCTGATGTAGGAGGATTGCTGGGAGTTTGAGGCTAGCCTGAGACTACATAGTGAATTCAGGACAGCCTGGGCTGGAGCAGACCCTACCTGGAAAAAAATGATCTCTGAAATCTGAAGGGTTTTTTTTTGGTTTTTCGAGGTAGGGTCTCACTCTGGCCCAGGCTGACCTGGAATTAACTATGTAGTCTCAGGGTGGCCTTGAACTCTCGGCGATCCTCCTACCTCTGCCTCCCGAGTGCTGGGATTAAAGGCGTGTGCCACCATGCCCGGCTCTCTTCCAGTTTCTTATGACAAAGACAACACTCTTCTAAATGGTAGGAAAGGCTTTCACAACAGGGAACTTTTATGGGATGGTGTTAGTCTGGGGACCCTGTGAGAAGCGAGGCAAGGAAATCTTTGGTGGGTGGGCCCGTAGGGGCCATGAAGATGAGGGGTTAGGAGGAAGGAGGTTTAGCACTGGACTAGAGTGAGACCCCCCAAAAAAAACATGCTTATGCACATATATCACATGCACATACAAAGAGAACTGCTCCCCCCGCCCCAGTCTCGAGTGTTGGTGATTAAACTTCCTGCTTAATCTCCAGCTGGCGGAGTCTTTGGGAGACACAGCCTTGCCGTAGGAGGCGCATCACGGGGCAGGTCCTGGCGTTTACAGCGCAGCCACTGGCCATTCATTCACCTGGTGCTGCTTTTTTCCTGCTACTGATACATGAAGCTGTGAGCCCGGGTCCGCTCCACATGCTTTACGCACCGTGATAAAACTCCCCTTCAAGACTGTACGCCGGCCGGGCGTGGTGGTGCTCGCCTTTAATCCCAGCACTCAGGAGGCAGAGGTAGGGGGATCACTGTGAGTTCCAGGTCAGCCTGGGCTAGAGTGAGACCCTACCTTGAAAAAAGCAAACAACAATAACCACATCAAAAGACCAAAAAACCCTGTAAGCCAAAATAAACCTTTCCCTCCTAGAAGCTGCTTCTGGTTGGGGGTTTTGCTCCAGCAACGATAAATTAGCTGTCACAGCATCTCAATATAAGACTTCTAGGCTGAAGGTGCACCTCAGGGTTAGCACTGCAAAGACAAATCCTGAAATCCATCCTCAGTACTTTAAATAAGTAAATAAATGATCAATAAATAAAAGTAAATAAACAATAGAACTCGACCACTAAGCAGCCACCACTGTGAGGAACAAAACACCTTCAGCCAGCAAAGAATGCTAGGGCCTATGCGGTCAGTGACAGTCTTCAAAACTCAGGGCTGTACTAGAGCGCCAAGGATGGGAGCAGGGGACAGCTTTCAGACCTGGATCTTGCCCCCGCCGAACATCCAGCAAGCTAGAAGTCAGAGTAAGAGTCAGAGAAGTCGACTTGTTAGCTCTGCAGGTTAGCTATTCTTACTATGAAATTTGCCAGTATAAACAGCTGTCGTTTATACTGGCCCTGGGGGAAGGTGTGAGGGTCTCGCCGGACTTACCCGCTGATTTCAGGCAGCTGGGGCTTGGCGGGGACATACAGCAGAGGAGCTTAGACCCTGGCGGAGGCTGTGTCGGCGGCCACTTCTGCCACACTCATTTTCTACCAGGGCTACGCTTTCCTCGGCACTTTCGGAGAACACACACACCAAGAACATTCCTCCAGAGTCAGCAGGACACAGTGGCAGGGGCCCAGAGGCAGCGAGGACAGAGGCAAGGAGGGAGGGGCTGTCAGCCCAGCTTCTTTCTCAGCCCTGGCCCATTGTGACCTCCCTAGTCGCACCTAGACCTTTGTGACCATTGTCCAGGGCAGAGTTGTGAGCCAGTGTGACATCCAAAGTGCTCTCAAAGAGAGAGATCTGCCAGGCCAAAGCCTGGACCTGGGGTCAGGAAGGGGTCACAGGGAGGGATGGAAGGGCCAAAACCTCTGGGGCCCTGTGGACACCCCCACCCTCAGTGTCCCCCAGCCCCAGCCTCGAGCAGACAAGGATGCCTGGATCAGCCCTGCCAGGGATTTGTAAGGTGGCCTTGTGTAGTCCCCCTTCCATCTGCTCACTCACTAGAGTCTGCAAGGCCTTTCCCAGTTCCAGGGACAGGGGGTGGGGGACCCAGGGTGGGAGGCGAGTCACCTGGAATCTTTCTGTCAAGTGACGAAGGAGTGATGCAGCGACAGAGAGCTCGAGAGCCAGCAGGGCCCAGACAAGGAGATGTGGATGCAGGACTGGGGTGGGGCTGGCCCCTGCACCCAGGGCAAGAACAAGGGCCACTCAGGCAGGCAGGGTCCCCAAACTCAGGTCCCAGGCCCTGCCCATGTCCAACCCTGCCACCAGGAGGAGGGGCCCCAGCTTCACCCAGGGCAACTCCCTCCCAGCTCCAGGGCGGGCCTCTGGACTGCGCAGAGCAGTCCTTTCTGCAACTGGAGCAGGAGAACCAGAGCCTGGTGAGTGCATGCCACCAGCGGGGCCTCCCCTGGCCTTCTGAGTCCCTGGCCAGCCCACTTGCCTGAGTTTGCTGCCCAAGAAGCAGCTGGAGCAGGTGGCCCCATCTCCCTTCCCCATGACTCCAGAAAAGGCAGAATCAGGACCTTCGGGAGCAGCTGGGGGCCCTCCTGGGGCCAGGGCAGCAGTTCCTGCCCCTGTGTGCGGAGGACTCAAGCTGCACAGCCCTCGCCTGGGTAAGCAGGCACACACAGCCCTAAAGCCGATGTAGCAGCAAGTCCAGCTGTCGCCGGCCTTCAGGCTGACCTAGGGACTCTCCCACAGCCCCCTGAGGCAGGCAGCAGCCAGCCCCTGGAGGACAGGACACCTGTGCAGCTGGTGCGGAGGGAGTTGTGCCAAGGGGAAGAGGCCTTTGTGCGGCAGTCCCAGGTGGGCCCTGGCAGGGAGAGGTTTGGGCTCTGGTAGTGGGGAGCAGGCTGCTTGTGCCCATACTGCCCCTCCCCACCCAGAATGAGCTGCAACAGATCCGCCTGTCCTTTGAGAGGAAGAAGATGGCCATCACTGAGGTGACCACCTGGCCTGGGGAGGGAGCGTGAGGGGAGACCCCTACTCTACTAGATCCTCTTCTCTGGATGTGACCCAGGCCCCCATCCCACTCGTACCCCAGGTGTGGGACGGTGTGGCAGAGGTGCACATGGCTCTGAACAACCAGGCCACTGGGCTCCTGGTAAGTCCCCAACGGTAGTATCCAGGAGGGTGACCGGGCCAGGACAGGGAGGGTGGCAGTGAGAGGCGGTGGGGGGGTGCACAGTGGTGGGGTGGAGGACCTGCCTACCCTCCTCTGTCTCCCAGAACCTCAAGAAGGACATCCGGGGTGTGCTAGATCAGATGGAGGACATTCAGCTGGAGATTCTGGGGTGACATGGGGGCCTGGGACCAGGCTGAGCCACGTTGGGAGGGGGTGGCTCCCTCTCTGACTTCCGGTCTCACATGCGAGGTAGTGCTAGGCTAGGGACAGGGTGGTGCTGACAGTGTGATCCTCTAGGGAGAGGGCCCAGTGCCGCACCCAGGCCAGGAAGGAGCAGCAGATGGCAAGCGTGGTGGTAAGCCTCCAGCCCACCGCACGCGTTCTAGAGACCCAGCCCCCCCGGGGGTCCTGCTAGGTTGCTTCTGAAAACTGGACTTCAGGGCTAGCTCTCAGGGCTAGAGCCCCCCCACCCCCCACAAAGAGGCCAGTGGTTGCAGGAGTGTCCTAGGGAGGGAGGGAGACAGAGGTTGACTCGTGGGGATCCCTGACCATCACTAATATCAGGGCCAGAGACTTGCCCCCCACCATGAACCCATGGTGTTCAGGGCAAGCTCTGACTCAGCCCCTACCCGACAGAAAGGCAGGCCACAACGGGGATGTTCCGAGGGCCTCAAGGGACGGCTCTGGTAGGTCACTTTGTGGGCCAAGCCCAGTCCCCTGGGACTGTTCCTGCAGGCTTCCCCTACTTCCTGACCACCACCACCCACAGGCTGCTGGCTCTGAGGCTGCTGCTGGGCGCACTGCTGACCTGCACAGTGGCCTACGTGTATGTAGTGGACCCCGCGCCCTTCGAGGGGCTGGTCCCCCCCCTGCTGAGCCGAGCGGCAGTCTGGAGACTCCGGGCCCTTCTGGGCCCCTTCCTGCGCCTCGAGGTGGACGACTTCCTGCCTTTCTAGGCTGGGGGGGCACTGGGCCCCGGCATGGAGGAGGCCAGGTGGCCAGAGCCTGCCCAGGTGCCCAGTGGCCCTGCTAGCCCCTGCTGATGGCACGCTGCACAGTCCCTGCCAGGAGCTGCGGAGAAGAGTGGAAGTGGGGTCTGTCCTGAGGGCTGGGCCTGTGGCTGGACATATAGTCGTGACACACTTAGCATGTGAACTTGTTTCTATGGAGACGGGGGGGGGTGAGCAGGAGCACAGGCACGTTCTGAGGTGCTTGATTGGTTTGGTGGTATGACTCCCTTGAGGCGGGCCAGGGTCCCTGCCTCAGCTTCGGCAGCGGTTCCCATGCGCCCTCACAAGTATTCCTGTTCAAGCGTATCCCCAAGGGTGTTGCAGGAAGGTCTCCCCTGCAAGGCAGCAGCTCTGGCGGGGGGTGAGGGGGGACTCAGATTCCTCTGATGCTCCACCCTTTGGCCCAGGCCCTCCCAGAAACCCTGGAGGTCAGTCTGGCCTTGTGGCCCTCATACAACGTCCCATCTACACCCGGCCACCCCCGTCTACTGCCCCCTCAAGTGAAGGGCTTTGTCTAGTTCAGCGTCCTGTCACCACCTAAGGCTTGAGCAAGGGAACTCTATTGGAAGCCAGTGCCGTGGAGGTAACACCAAGTTTTATTGGGGGAACTGAGGGCTCTCCTTTAGAGTAACAGAGATGAGCTTTGTGGGTCTCTATCCCAAATGGAAGACAAAAAACTGCTGCCCACAGTGGACCCTGGGACAAGGATCTTGTGAAAGAGGGAGCGGTGACAGAGGTGCCACCCGCTCTGCCCCTAGGGACATCTAGGCCTGGCAGGCTCAGGTGCAGGGCATGAGCCATGGAGTCACATGAGCGCCCAGAGCATCACCCCTAAATGCAGATTGCCCAGGTGGGGCCAGAGCAGGCAAGGGGCAGAGGTGGACGGGCCAGGTCCATGGTCTACCAAGCTGGCTGGCAGCTCCAGGACATTAAGGCATCTGTTTAAGTGCTTGGGGTCGGGGTGGGGAGGTGCAGCGACCAGCAGGGGCAACCTGAGACCCCCACCCCAGCCCAACCCACAGAGGCCTGGGCTCCCTGGGAGGAAGTGGTTTCGTCTAAAGTGCTTGGAAGGGGTAGGGAGGCTGGGGTAAAGATCATGCTGGTCCCCAGCAGCTCTGGGGTCACCCCCAGTGGGGCACTGGACCCCTGCAGCAGGTAGGAAGACTTCCTGAGGTCGCTTGGGCACAGGGTCACAGGCCCTGGTGGACCGGGGACTCCCCCAGGCTACATCTAGCTCTAGCCCCAGGGTCCACCGCAGCCTGGTCCCCTGGGTCCCCAGCTGGGCCACCCAGGGCCATAGAGCCACCTACTTGGCATCCTGCTAGGGCCCCGAGAGGCTGGGGAAAAGGCTGGATGCAGCGGAATGTAGATAGCACATGGTCCCGCGGGGGAGCGCCCCAGTGGCTGCGCTCCAGGGGGCCCGCAGCGGCGGGCGATCCTCGGGTCGGCCAAGGTGGCACAGGTGCAGGCCAGGGGAACCCCTGGGAGGACCACGCAGCCCCCATCCACGGCTACAGGTACCGATTCGCCCGCTGTGAGCCAGGGTGTCCATGAGAGAGAAGCAAAAAGGTGGAGGTCAGCAAGGGGTAGGGCTATGGGGCTCGAGGCATGGGACACCTCCCTCTGGCTCTGAGACCCGCTATGCCCCTCACACTGTGCTGCGCCCAGCCCTGCCCCAGGCCCTGCAAAGTGGTAGCTTCCTGGCACCTCCCAATCTCCCCCTTAGCAAACAGCAGTTAAGACTGAGTTCTAAAAAGTGGAGCAACTCCTGGCAGCCTGGAGCCTGCTGTCAGCCCCGTGTGCATTCTACACACTGCCTGCCCTGCCCTTCAGTTCCTCGTGGCCCTTTGGGGCAGCTGTACTCCCAGCCTGTCTCTAAATTCCCTATTACCAGGAATGTCACAGACCAGAGCCAAGAGACCTTTACTGATCAGCCAAAGACCCATCACTGGATAAGGCTCTGCCTTAACTTGTCAGCAGAAATGCCCACACAAAAAAACACCACCATGGCTAGCCAGCCAACCCATCTTGACACCTCCCCTGCACCCACAACACTAGCTTTGCCCAAGGAAAGGATCAAAATGACTTTTTTGTGTTTTTTTAATAAAATTATATATATATATATAGATAGATGTAAATATAAAAACATAAAACAGACACAACGCAAGCAGATGCTGCCATGTGCTTACTTGGGTCCCTGATGCCAGGGGGAGCCCTGATCCCTCCTGGATGTGCTTTCCGCTTGGCACTGGTGGGGGCCAGTGCTGGGAACTCTGTATGCCTCGGGGTGAGGACTCTCCAGTTTGGCAGGGAAGCCCTGAGGGCTGGGGAAGGGGGCTCTGGGTCTCACCAGGCCCCTAGGCAGCATCTGTTCCCCATGCCTGCTCTGTCTCCCCCACCATGACCTCCCACAAGAGCATAAAGCAGAAGTTAAGGCTTTGATGAAAGGACAGCAGTGGCCGAGCACGAACACGTCACCCTTGGTATGGCAGCACAGCACAGAGACACAGGGACACAAACCCACCAGTGGAGCAAGACAGAACACAGGGAGCTGAACCCCTGCCCCAGTTGGATGTCTGTCTGTCTGTCTCCCCATCCATCACAACCCAGGGCAGGCCGGGGAAGTGCTCCCTGCAGAAGCAGCATTGGATCTTGCTAAGCTACAAACTGCCAGCTGGCTGGTGAAAGGCAACATGTTAGGAGCAGCTAGGAGGGCAGGGCCACAGAGACCTATGCACATGGGAGAGCGAGTAGGCCCATGGGATTGGTGGAATAGGGGGCAATGGGGGGCAGGCCTGGACTTGGCTGATGGAGGAGGCAGTTGAGGTCACAGCCCCAGGAGGGGCACAGACCCGCAGCCTGGGACCCATCTGTCCTGTGAGCAGATGGGCAGATAGACAGGCACAGGGCGAGCACAAGCTTGTGGAAGTGGGACTTTCCTGTAGATATGTCCATTTCAGGCTTCAGTGGCCTCCTCTCCCTGGGGCGAAGAAGTTGGTAGGGGTGGGGAACCGCCATGGGGGTTATGGTCCCCACGTAACCACAGCAGACAGGTGATCAGTTCTTACACCGAGATCTCATAGGTAGTCCCACCCACGCCGGACACCTTCTTAACCAGCGTGTGCCGGGCAGGGCTGGCGTTGGGCCCCAGCCGGGCCAGGCCTGGGGACTGCCCGTTAAGCTTACTTGGGGGGGTCTTCAGCTGAGGGTGGTCCCTGCATCAAAACAAACACACACATGCGCACACACACTGTGAGCACAGGACAGCAGGTGACAGGACACACGCAGACTTGGACTGTGTCCTGGACCCTTAGGCAATCCCTGCCCTGGAAGGACCAGGAGGTCACAGGACAGACAGATGTCAAAACTGCTGTCATCAAATCGAGTGCCCTGGTCTCTCCCAGCTGGACCAGCCATAGTAGGAAGCCTGAGTCCTGGATCCCACCTTACCCCATCCTGGAGCCCTGAGCCAGGAAACCTGGTGATAGCCCTCCCTAATGAAAATGCAGGGCTGTACACCTGCCCTCTGGTCTGGCCAGTGCAACTACGGCTTTCTTAAGGGCAGAAGCCCCCTTCACCCTTGCTGTTCTCTCCCTACCCTACTACAGCCTCCCTTTGCCCCTGAAAACGAAATGGTCTCCCAACAGCAGGGAGGGAAGGCCTTGCTAGGGACTATTAACAGCCCCTGGGCTCTTTGTGACCGTGTGGCTTGGACAGGAGTATTCCCACCACCCACCACCCCTGACCAAGAGCCTCATCTGAGACTAGAAACAATGGCGTCAATGTTCAGAGCCTGGGTGGAGTGGTGCCCAAGCCCACGCAGTGTAAGAACTTGACCTTCATGGTGCTCAGCTTCCCACTTGAGAGCAGGCTCTGAGAAGCAGTATTAGTTCCCCACTGGCTAGGGGCCTGAAACCAGCCTGCCTTTCCCCATCCATAAGATGTGTGCCCAGGGCAGCACATTTTGCTGTGATAGCTTTCAGCCTCCTAAACACACATCGAAGCAGGCCAAGGAGAAGCCCCAAGCATACCCAGACCCACGTCCCCTATGAGGCTAACTCCAGGGCCCTGATCTGGACTGGGTCTACACTGGCTCCAGAACCTGACACAGTGAAGTCAGCACGCAAATGCTTCTTCTCCCACGCGTGGAATGCACCCAGGGTATCTGCACAGCAGCCCCACCCTACACAGGGTAACTAGGGGCCATCAAGTAGGGCAAGGTCCCCTCTTCCTGAGTCCCTGAGCTGTCCTTACCACTCCAGATCTCTGGGAGAAGCTGGGAGAACTAGGCCATAAGGGATCTGTAGGTGGCTGGATGGCCACGATGCACAGGGAAGCCCACCCGCACCTTTGGGCACCCACCTCTGCACAGCCAAGGAGGGTGGCCGTTCAGGGAGGTCTGTGTGGATGAAGGCGACAGCTTTGGGGCCCGCGTAGGAGGGCGAGCAGGGAGTGCCTGGTGGGGAGGGCAGGCCTTGGTGTGCAGGCGACCTGTGTGAGCCACTGCCAGGCCGGGGCCCAGGGCCATTGTTGTTGGTCTGGTCAGCCTGCAGGGAGGAGGAGGATGTCCGCGGTGCCCGGCTCATGGAGCTGGACAACGAGGACAAGGACGTCTGCAGGGCGGGGTTCCGGGTGCCACCGAAGCCAGGCCCAGCCACAAGGTCGTCCCTGGAGCCGTAGCGCAGCACCGAGCCGTGGAGCCCCTCGGATAGCACGCTGGCCTGCTGCAGGCTGTAGGAGCTGGGTGTGTCATAGACTCCGGAGTCACCGAAGAGCGAGTCAGCCTGGGAGCGCAGCAGCCGCTCACGCTCCTCCCTGTCCTTGCGCTCCTGGATGGAGGCCATGATGGTCCGCGACAGGTTGTCGTAGCGCACGGGAGAGGGTTCGCGAGGCCGGGGGCCTAGCACAGGACTGAAGCTGCGGGGCGGGGGGCGGGGTGGATCACCTGCTGCCCCAGGGTGCAGGTAGGGCGAGTGGTAACCAGCCATGGTGACCGAAGGGTGCGCTGGGCATGTGTGGCCACTGGGTGAGCCGGGGTTAAGCAGGCTGTCATAGGACAGGCTGCCGTTTCTGTTGGGTAGCACATGGGGGGCAAAGAGGCCATGGTGGGGTGTGGGGGGCCCACCTTCAGAGCGCAGGGGTTGCAGGGCCACATGGTCCCCAACCCGCCGGCTAGCAGCCTTGAGACTCAGGGAGCGCAAGGCACCCGAGAAGGCATCAGTGGCACTGAGGGGCGGGGATGGTGGGTAGGCAGAGTGCAGGCCGCCAGGCCCATGATCTGGGAGATCCAGGCTGGGCTCAGACACAAAGTCTAGACTGTGAGTGCTGTCATCCGCCATGAGGGAGTCGGGGCCCGGGACCTGTGGGGGGACAGAGTACTCTCACAGCTGCCCCGCGTCCCCCACTCCTGACTGCAGCCACCAAGAGCTCTGTACTCGCGCGGAGGCTGCAATGTGACACACGGCCAAGGTAAGAAGGGACAAATACAACCCACGGGCATGAGTCCCCACCCCTGCGCCACGGCCACCTCTCCAGTGCCCGCTATGGAGTCAGGACTAAGTGGAGCCGGCACAGTGGTCTAAAAAGCCGTCTCCCAAGGAAAAGCTCTGAGACCTGCCTCTGCCCATAACACCCAGAGGGCCTGCATGGGCTGACTGCTGCAAACACGGGGCCTGGGGCCTTGGGTCTCCCCAGCCCAGGGGGCCTAACTGCTTAGGGCAGCCACAGATGGGAGGGGCCTCCTCTAGCCTCTGTGACTGGGGAAGAGCCAGAGTCCTCTGAAACCTCACAGGGGGTGAAAAGTATGGTCTGGGGACACTTAGCCAACCCAACAGAATCCTCTGTGGAGCCCAGGTCACTCCCAGGAAGGAGGTGTCTAAAGGAGGCGTCTAACCAGGCGTGGTGGCGCTCGCCTTTAATCCCGCACTTGGGAGGCAGAGGTAGGAGGACTGCCGAGAGTGAATTCCAGGTCAGCCTGGGCTAGAGCGAGACCCTACCTCAAAAAACCAAAAAAATAAAAATAAAAAAAATAAAGAAGGGGTCTAAAGTCTACCTTACCAATCTGTGTGACTTTCCTGCTGTGGATCAGGGCTACAGCATCACCCCCAAGATGGACCCTTAGCCAAGGGGGAGTTTCCAGGGAAGGGCTCCACGAGGTAAAGCTGGCCTACAGGCATGAGGCTGGCCCTTCAGAAGCTTCCAGGAGGAATGACAGCCTGGAAACTCTCAGGCTCCGGATCGTTTCACAGGCTGCCCCACACCACTGACTATGCCATAGTGATGCCCAGAGCAACACGTGTGTTTTCCAGACAAGCCTCCGATTCTTCCGAGGACGCCTGTACCTCACAGAGTGACTAACGGTGCAATTCAAAGTATCCTGGCATAGAATGCTAGGGGTGGGAGCCACCCACCTGCCCTGTGAGCAATGCCAGTGGAGGGACAGAGATATGCCACACTGGGCCACCTCGCCCTGCTCCCCTCCAACAGATTTCAGCTTTGTATGCCCACAAGGTGGAGTCCTGCCAGCATGTGTATGGCCCTCTGTGACTGGGCAAGGCCTTCCCAGGGATGGTGCTTTTCAGGGAGTGGGGGGGGGGACCTCCCAGGGTGGGACCCGGGACCCTCCCCAGGGGCAAGGCCTGGCCTCACCTGCTCACTTGGTCCACAAAAGGGTGTCTTTGGACCAGTGGGAAAGGCTGGCCGGAACTTATACATGGCGGGAGTTGGGGGGCTGGTCCTCTGCACTGAGAGGGCACTCTCTGGAAGAAGGGCAGCTGTTAGAAGGAGACCCCTGAAGGTCAGTGCGTAGCCCTCTCCCAGGTCAGCTGCCTCCAGCCTCACCAGCACTGCCAGGTCGCGGGGTCTTCAGGTCCCCTCCAAAGGTGCCAGCCTCTATCTTGGGAGGCAGTGGTGGTCCAAGGTCAAGTGGCTTCTCATCCAGCCGGTCTAAACTGCTCTTGGACTGGGTGGGGGTGGGAGGTTATGAGTGGTGAGTGGGGCTTAGGCAATGACTTGGGCTCTAGGACCCCTCCTCCTCCTGCCTTATTCCCCTGAGGGCCCAACTCCCAACTCCTTGCTATTCTGGCCCAGACCCCCACCTTGCTGTGGCCCAGGCCAGTCTTCAGCCCATTATCGCTAAGCTTGACCTTGAGGGGCATAGCTCGCTCCAGGAGCTCAGGCCGGAGGAAGGGTGGCTTCAGACTCATTGAAAGTGGCAGCCTGGGTGGCTCTACCACGTACCTGTGACAGGGCAGAGGGGTCAGTGGCCAGGCAACCTGGCTATGAACATACACCAAGGGCAGGGCCAGCCCCCACCTGGCCTGAGAGGAAAGGAACCAGGCTGAGGGTTCGAAATTGCCCACCCCGCATATAACACAGGCCCCCTTACCCCCCTGCCCAGGTCGGGCCTCACCGGGGTGCCAGGGGGCTGCATAGCACGTGCTCCACGTTCCCATAACAGCCTCGGGTGAAGGGATTCACACCCCCGCGGAACTTCCCAGTCACCTGTAGACACGGGACCCCCTCAGCCAGCCTGGCCACCCAGGGCCCAGGCCCGGGCAGGCAAGGGGGTAGGCAGGGACAACTGGGAGCCTTAGAAGTGGCTCTCACAGAAAGCAAGGCAGCGTGAGCAGAGGCTGGCCCAGAACGGCCCACATCCAGGTCATCCTGGGCTGTCCTTTTAGGGAACTATAGCATTTCCAGGCTATGAGTGACTGCTGGCTACAGTGTCCGTGGACAGGGAAATGAGTCAGCTAGGGTCCCACACCCTCAGCCCCTCCCACCCGAACCAAGGGCTCCGACAGTCCAGCCCACAGGAGCGCACCTGTTCGTTGGTGGTGCGTCCCCGTGTGACCAGCACCACATGGAAACCAGTGAGGCCAATCACGGGAATGAAGAAGAGGCCAGCCACACACATAACAGCCATGCTGGCCCGTTAAGGCCAATGGCTGAATAAAGGCTGGGGAGACCCCGCTGCAGTAACATGGAGCAGGGATCTGGAGAAAACCACTTCCCCATCCCGCCTAGGGAGAAGGGCTCTCCTACCGGCACTCTCAGGCACCAAGAGACCCCTCTAGGCTCAGTTCTTCCCAGGACACACTGCCTTGGAAGGGCCACAGAGGATTCAAGGATACGTGATGGTGGTGTGAGCAGCTCCCAAGCCCTCTGCGTGGTTCAGCACGTAGACCAGGCCAAAGGCTACCACGCCCACCATGTGCGCGCTGAGGGACAGCAGGAACAGGAAGAAGTAGCGGTAGTTGCGGCGTCCGATACAGTTGTTGACCCAGGGACAGTGGTGGTCAAAGTCCTGGGGGAGGCAGTGAGTCAGAGCACATGGCAGGTGGGGGCACCAGACCTGGCAGGGCATGGGGGTAGGGGGCAGGATGGAAGTCACCTCTACGCAGTTGTCGCAGACACTGCAATGCGAGCAGCGTGGTGGGCGGTAGAAGTGGCACGTGGCACACCATTTCATGCGGACCTGGATGCCCCGCACATCCACGTTCTTGTACAGCGGGGCCCGGAAGTCATCCTCCTTGTCCTCGTCCTCGTCCGCTGAAGGGGCCAGGTAGGACAGCAAGAGGACAGGAAGGTGACTTCCCTAGAAGGAGAGCCCCTCGCTAATCTCTTCCAAGCCTACCCACCGGGGACCCCAAAGCACTTTCGATGAGCTGCCCCCCACACAGAGCCCTACCTCGGGGGAAGATGCCGGGGTCCATGAAGGTGGCCATGCTGAAATTGGCCAGGACAAAGAGGAAGATGATGCCATTGTAGACAGGAATGGCTGGAGATACAGCTCTTGTCAACCATGGGCACCTACAATGGAAAATGAGCAGCGATCTGGGTCTGTGGAAAGCAAGGGCAGAGTTCTAAGACATGGCTACATGTGTGCAACTGGGCCTCCCAGGCCACCATCAGGCCGACCAGGAGATCTCAGACCAGTATCACTCTGGCCGTACACATCACACTCAATGTGTGCCAGCTCTGATCCAAGGGAACATGACCCACCGCTAAGGAAACAGACTCAGACACGCCCATCAGCCTGGGTCACACCATTAGGGGGAGGAGGGCCCAGGGTTAAGTCACGTATATCCTCCCACTTAGCTGCAACCTTCCCATGCTCCACACCGCCGGGAAAGCAGACAGTGAGTGACAAAACGATACCCACGTGCTACCATGGACAGAGGCCCGTGACTTGTCCACCCAGACCTGCCCCTCGCCAGGAACATTCCAGGGTATGGAGAGTCCCAAACCTGGGTCAGCCAGTGCCTGGGGATATCCTCCTGCTCTTCCCTGAGGGGCCCAGCCCCAGTCTAGGCCGTCTCTTCGTTTTGGTTTGTCACCTTGCTCTGCAAATGGTGGCAGAGAAAGTCTAGCGACACTAGAAAAGCCTAAGGCCCCTCCTCTTCTCATGCCTCCCCGCAACACTTGGCACCATGGCTTCTCTCTCTTCCAGGAAGCCTTCCAAGACTTCTGGCTCCCCTCTTCAGCCTCTCTGTGAAGGCCTGTCCACACCCCGGAAGTGCACCTGCCTCAGCCCTCCCAGGATCTAAGCAATCTCCTCCTGGTGACCTTCCAGCCCTGGCGCCCCCAGTCTTATCTACCTAGTCAGCTCCCGAGAAGCCTGCCTGGCCTCGGGCCCCAGTCTTTCCTGTTGTGTTCCCTGTACCTGGCTGCTGTGACAGGTGGTAGGGCACACAGCGCTTCACGCTCTGGCTCACATTCAGTCTCTGTGGAGAAAGGCCAGTGGGGATTCCTTCACAGCTGCCCTGACCACAGGATGGAGCCATGCTGGCCGCCTGCAGGGTGCCTGCTGTCCATATCTTGTACCCATGCCTGCCTTGGCCAGGAGCCAGCCCCGCCGCCCCAGCAACCACCTCCATGGCAGCAAAACTATTTTTAGTGGGAAGCAAGAGGCTATTTAAAGCTTCCGCTTCCCACGGCAGCACCCTCTGTAGGGCCGAGAGCCATGTTACCCATTTCTTTTTCCCAGGACTGGTGTGGCTACATGCGCATGGGCCATGGCCACAAGGGCCCAGCAGAGCATTCCTCTGTCACACTTGACCCTAGCAGCCTGGAGTGTGAAGCCCATACACGCAGTCCGTCCACATTCCTCATCCACGCCTGGCACAAAAATGGTACTAAAAATATGTCTGTAGCTGCCAATCTATACTATTCAGTAGGGAGGCAGCATAAGGCACAGCCAGCTTAGCAGGGCAGAGACACAGCCCTAAATGCCAGGGGAGAGACACCTGAGAGAAGCAGCCCAGCCCTCCAACCCCACTTGGGTGGCACACACTAAGTGCTCCCTGTAGCACCAACTGGGAGATGCTGGTTCCATGCTAGTACAAAGTGAAAATGCAAACCTCATGTTAGAAAGTTATCTGCCTCTTCCAGATGGTGACAGCATGTCAAATGCTGGCACTGCCTGAAGAAGAGGCAGAGGGGTTCTAGACCAGCTCGCTATAGATGAGGTGAACAGACAGGACTGGGGGAGCAGGGAAGGACAGGCACAGATTGCCCTTACAAACAAGGTACCACCTCACATAGTGTGCCACACCCTTGATCCTCCCAGCCACGAGGAAGACACAGCTGCTGTCTTCCCTCTTAAAAACAAGGCACTGCTGGGCATGGTGGCACACACCTTTAATTCCAGCACTCTGAAGGCAGAGGTAGGAGGATCGCTGTGAGTTTGAGGCCAACCTGGGACTACAGAGTGAGTGTCAGGTCAGCCTGGGCCAGAGTAGGAGCTTATCTTGCAAAAACAAAATAAGTAAATACATAAAAATAAAAATAATGGGCTGGAGAGATGCCTGCAAAGCCTAAGAACGCCCGTTCAATTCTCCAGGTCCCACATTTAGCCAGACGCAAAATTGACACAAGCGCACAATGTCACACATGCGCACAAGGGGGCACACGTGTCTGGAATTCATTCACAGCAGCTGAGAGACCACTGGTGCACCCATTCTCTCTCTCTCTCTCTCTCTTGCTCTCTCTCTGTCTCTCTCTTAAATTAAAAATAAATAAAAATAAATTAAAAAGTAAAAATAAGGGGGCTGGCCAGGCGTGGTAGTGCACACCTTTAATCCCAGCACTTGGGAGGCAGAGGTAGGAGGATCACTGTGAGTTTGAGGCCACCCTGAGAATACAGAGTGAATTCCAGGTCAGCCTGGACTAGAGTGAAACCCTACCTCGAAAAAAAAAAGGGGGTGGGGCTAAAGAGATAGCTTAGCAGTTAAGGCACTTGCCTGCAAAGCCAAAAGTCCAGGTTCAACTCCCCAGGACCCACGTGAGCCAGATTCACAAGATGGCACATGCGTCTGAAGTTTGTTTGCAGTGGCTGGATGCCCTGGCATGCCCATTCTCTTTTCTCTCTCTTTTTCCTCTCCATCTCTCAAATAAATAAATAAAAATAAAAATATTTTTAAAAAATTAAAACAAGGTATTGCCTGAGTGTGGTGATGCATGCCTTTAATCCCAGCATACAGGAGGCAGAGGCAGTTGGCCACTCTGAGACTACATAGTAAATCCCAGGTCAGCCTGGGCTAGAGCAAGTCCTTATCTAGAAAAAAAAAAAAAAAACAAGGTACTGCAGATCCGAAAGCACTGGGGCCAGGCTGTCTCCCGGCCCTCCTCACTTGGGCTGGCCTCAGACGCGTATTCATCAACGAGGCAGACAGGCCTGGCTCCCCATGTTGACTAGGGCTCCCCACCAGGCTGACAAGCTGTGTTACTGCGAACGCTTCAAGTTCGAAGCTTTTCATCAGGCCGGGGGGCCGGGCAGTAGTCCTGAGTGTAATGCCTGGGAAGTGAGGGGTCAGCCCCTATGTCACATTTAGAAATTTATACTAACAGGGCAGCAATGGCACTGAGGTGCAAGGCGACCTTTGTTGGCATGGATACCACCTGCCTGAACGCTTGGCAGGATGGGTGAGGGTCTTAGCTGAGAATGAGAGGCCTGAGGTTCAGATGAGGAGAGGTCTCGGTGGTTAAAGGTGCTTGTCTGCAACACCGCCAGCCCTGGGTTCAGTTTCCCCAGAACCCATGTAAAGCCAAATTCAAAAAGTGGTACAGAAGCCGGGCGTGGTGGCGCACGCCTTTAATCCCAGCACTCGGGAGGCAGAGGTAGGAGGATCGCCGAGAGTTCGAGGCCACCCTGAGACTACATAGTTAATTCCAGGTCAGCCTGGGCCAGAATGAGACCCCTACCTCGAAAAACCAAAAAAAAAAAAAAAAAAAAAAATAGTGGTACAGGGCTTAGCGGTTAAGGTGCTTACCTGTGAAGCCTAAGGACTCATGTTTGACTCACCAGGTCCCATGTAAGCCATACGCACAGTAACACAAGTGTGCAGTGTCGCACATGCACACGGGGGCACATGCATCTGGAGTTCAATTGCAGTGGCTGAGGCTCTGGCATGCCAATTCTTTCTTTCACACTCACATTAAAAAAAAAAAAAAAAAAAAAAAAGCCGGGCGTGGTGGCACACACCTTTAATCCCAGCACTGGGGAGGCAGAGGTAGGAGGATCGCCGTGAGTTCAAGGCCACCCTGAGACTGCACAGTTAATTCCAGGTCAGTCTGACAGAGTGAGACCCAACCTTGAAAAACCAAAACAAAAACAAACAAACAAAAAGAAAGTGGTACATGCATCTGGTGTTCATTTGTGGCAGCAAGAGATCCTAGCATGCCTATGCCGTAGAAATAATCAATAAATTCATGAAAAATAGGTTAGTAAGTAAATAAATAAGAAAGCCTGAGTTCTCTGGGACCTGAGCCCAGAACCAGGTATCTGTCCCCCCCTAGGTGCTGCAAGTGGGCCTCTGGCCTAGACCCCCAGGAGGAACAGGCTTGTGCCAATTTACCAGAGCCCGTACAAGGCCTGTGCACTGAAGGGGAGAGGGTGTAAGAGCACATTCAAGTGTAAGCATAGACAGACATGGGCACAAGTGCGCACAAGCATTTACACACACAAGCATGAATACGTAGTCCATGCACATATAAAGCAGAAAAACCACTCCACTTTTGTGAACACACATAAATATGGCTGCAGGCAAGACACATACACACAGGATGTCTTGCATGCAGACACGTACTGTGTGCACACACATCAGCACACAGGCATAGATAGCTGCACATTTGTTCCTGCACAAAGACAGCTGCATGTGCACACAGGAGCACAACCTTGGGGACACACCTCTCCTCCCCCAGACCTGTTTAACCCAGCTCGGCTACCCACTGCCCTGGGACTCACTCAGACAAGCTCTACCTGTCCTTCCCACTGCCCTCTGCGGACAGGACAAAACGTGAGCAGAGACAAGGACCCCTGAGGACGTGAAAGGATGTGTGAGGACACAGAGACACACCTGTCTTCCCACAGGAGTGGACAAGAGCACTGAGTCCTTGTTTTCATCAGCCCTTCATTCAAAGAGGCTCTTGTGCCTGCCTGAAAGGACAGCACTCCATTCCCGCCTAGGCCTGCAGGCTCACCAAAGGAGCCCAACCCTGGCTGGCTCCAGGAGGCCCCAAGCTGGAGCCCATCCCACCCAGCCCATCCCTGCAGGTGCCACCTTGAGTTCTGAGCTTGCAGGAGAGTCAGAAAAAGACAGGCAGGTTATCAGCCCATGGTTACAGGTGGGTGAGCCAGGCAGGGGCTCCCCTCTTCCCTAAGACCTCGTCCTGGCCGGCTTAAGTTAGATGCTGAAGGATGGGGTGGGGGGGGGCAGATTCCCAGTGATGGGGCTCCAAGCACTTCTCCTGAGTGACGGACATGGGACTCTTAGGACACAAGCAACCACCATGTGCCCCACCCAGTGAAGGTCCCAAGTGTGGGCCAGCAGGGAGACACCACCCAGCGAGAGGGGGGAGGTTTCAGGGGCAGAATGTCTGCCACGGCTAAATGTGGAATGGAAAATTTTAACTCAGATGTTTTTGTTTAATCAGGTTCTTCATTAACACTGCGCATCTGAGAGCGTCGCTGGCCCATGAGGAAGCCCACAAGTTAGCAGCCACTCACCCTGGTCCTCCCAGGCAGAGCGTTTGGACTGTAAAGCAGCTATAACCACCTGCCCAATCCCCAGAGCAGACACCTTGATAGATGGGGAAACTGAGGCTTGGGAGACCAGTGAGTCCTGTCACAAGCTGGTATCTTGGCAGGAAAGTTCACAAAGTTTCCATACCCAGGCACTTCCCCATAAGGCCCCAGTCAGCACCTCCTTCTGCCGAGCCCTCCAACCCTGCGGTTGCCTGGGGCCCAAGTCTTAGGCTGGGCTTCTAAGCATGAAGAGAGCTCAGGCCCACCTGGCACTGGCAATGCCACTCCAAAATGGCCTAACTCAGCTCTGGGGTTGGCTAGCTGCCAGCAGCTCCTACCCTCTGGCCTACATTGCTCTAGCCTTTCTAAAATATGGTTCTGGGGAAGGGCCTGGTTTAGAAGAACCCTTTGGACCCATTCTAGCACCCAGTCCAGCCGGGCACTGTCCCACACACAGAAGGGCTCTGGGGCCTCAGGGATAGAGGACAAAATTCCCCCTGGAAGGCTTTCCGGAGAAGCCCTCAGAACCTGCCTCTCAACTTCCATCTTATCCTCCAAGAGAGTGCCCCCAACATCACACATCCTTCCCACATCCAGACTCTCCTGGAGAGAAATTTGCATGTCCCCTTAGTGAGCTGGCTAAGGAGAGTCTCTAGTCCTTCAGAACTCAGAGCCCTCACCTTGGATGACACGAGGACTCAGAGTTCTTGACATATGAGTAGATTCTACCCTGAGAGGAGCAGTTCACACTCAGCAGCACAACAGGAGACCTAGGGACCACTCGCATCCAGGCAAAACCTCAAACAGAAGCTGCAACCCTATGTGGGCCCTAGAGGCAAACAGGAGAACTTCCCTCTGAGGTGGCCGTGGACCAGATACAGGACAGGGGGGAGGTAATGAGGGGACAAGAGGCTCATCCTGAGAAGAACACCCACCCAGCACAGCCTCCATGCGTGCCAGGATCCTGGCATACCCAAAACCAGCACAGCTGCCCAGCACAGCCTCCATGCGTGCCTGGATCCTGGCATACCCAAAACCAGCACAGCCTCCTTCTCAGGAACAGAACCACGTGGAGGAGGCCAGCAGATTCAAGGTGGGCTAAGTGAGGTCCCCAATAGCCATTTAGCCCAAAAACCCCACCCCACTCACAGTGCAACGCTTCCTGAACCCCATTAGAGGTGCCCCACATGGGACCAAGCAGCACCCTAGTTACTTTTTCCTGAGTGCACGGCCAGGAGTCACAGCGGGCCACATACAGGTGCTACACCAAAGGGGAACCTCCACACCTCAAGACACCACCATCTAGGGCCCCAGAAGCCCAATTTCAAAAGCAACAGACAGAGAATTGCCCAGTCGAGTGGCGGCAACTTAACATTAAAGCCTGGAGGTGGGGCAAGTTCACAGGAATCACCAAGGGACCTTCGGAAATCACAGCACTCCTCTGAGAAGAGTATGAAGGTGCTGAGGGGGTTTAAATGTTTTTTTAAAGCTTCTGTCCCTACACGTCACAAATTCTCCATAGAGAATACATAAAATTATGAGAAAGGAAAAACACCAAACGGCACCTGAGAACATCCAGGCATTGTCAATCCAACCCCTGGAGGCTTGCATTGGGGCCTTCCTCTCTAGAAGCTCCAGGAGGCATGTCCCCTCCAAGGCTGGATCCCCAAGCCTACCCCTCTCTGCCTCACAGTCAGCCCATTCACACAGGCCTTTTAAAAAATATACTTATTTATTTATTTATGAAAGAGGCAGAGAAAGAGAGAATGGGTGTGCCAGGGTCTCCAGCCATTGCAAATGAACTCCAGATGCATGCGCTCTCTTGTGCATCTGGCTTACGTGGGTCCTGGAGAATCGAACCTGTATCCTTTGGCTTTGCAAATGCCTTAACTGCTAAGCCATCTCTCCAGCCCCCACACAGGCCTTTCTAAAAACACTGTGCAGCCTGCAGCAGCCACCCAGACCACCCTGGCCTCTGCGTAGGGACTCTTCTGCCTCCACCGGCAAAGAATTCTAAATCCAGCAAACCCTAGCTGCCACAAAGCAGAAAGGGCACAGGACAGGCTCCTGTCTAACCCAGGTTCATTTACAACAGGGACTGTTCCATTTGGAAACAGGTGGCCAATGCACAGGTGACCTCAACTATATCGAGGCCTCAGACTTGTGGAAGGGGTGGACTAGTCAGGGACCCTCAGTATTGAAGATCAGAACTCGTCCCACGGATTTCCTCAAGCATCCTGGGGATGAGCTATAACCAGGAAGGAGTCAGCTGTAAGCCAGCCTGCGTCAAGAAGTGGACACTGGGCCGACAGTAGCAGGTTGACAAGGCTGCATCCTCCTCACAACTGGAAGCCTGGCCTCTGAGGTCCTGGCCTCCCCGATGGCCAGCTCATAGCAGTGTACATATGGGTGCCTGTGTGTCTGGACCTTTCAACGGTGACATCCACTGCGGTCTCCTTACCAGGGAGGCACAGAGCAGCAGATGGGCCATAGTTAGTAGTGGCTATGGGACAGGCCACACCTATGTTGGATCAACTTAGCTCTGGCCTGGGGCTAGCAGCTGGAAGGAGACTCAAAGGGCCTGCACAAAGGGTCAGTGGCTCTGGGTGACCCCTGTCCTTTCCTGAGCCCTGTGCGAGGGAAGGGATGCAGCCACGCCCAGGGTCTGTCGGAAACACTCCTAGGGGTCAGGCCAAGAATACTGTCCCCACGGAGAACTCACCTGTCCGTGGTGCCCCAGGCGCACATTCTGGGCCGCAGCCCCTCTTCCCACGAGCGGGGGCTCGCCTTGCCCGCAGCAGGCGGCCACCCAGCTCGCCCCACCCCTGCCCTCTGCCCTGCCCAGCCCGCCCCCTCCTCCCGAGTGGAGGATGCGCCCAGTTTGCCCGTGGCTGCCGCAGGGCCCCGGAGCGCGGCGCCGACTCACGTGAACACGAAGAAGAGGGTGCTGGAGCCGACCAGCAGCGCGGCGGCCGTGGCCACCGGGATGTACTTGGCAGGTTTGAGGCGCGTCCCGGGGCTGCGGGGCATCCTGGGCGCCGCGCCGCCGCATCCCTCCCCGGGGCCGGACGGGCGGGGCCGGCCGGGGTCGGGCCGGGGTCGGGCGGGCAGGTCTCGACGCCGGATCCGCCGCGACGATTGCGGCGCTGGAGGAGGAAATCCCACCCCACGGGCGGCGGCGGCGGCGGCGGCGCGCTGATGTCAGCGCGCCCCTTAAGGTGGACCTGGCTGCGGGGGACCCGGGGCGGGCCGGGGGCGGAGCTCCGCGACAGCCGACACCCCTCCTGGCGGTCCCAGGCATTCATGCTCCCACCCCGGACACCCTCTCGGGGGCGGGGCGGGGCGGCTCCCTGCAATGGGTGTCGTGGCAGGCAGCTCTGAGGCTGCGCAGTTTACGCACCCCGTAGGCCTAGCGGGGCTGAGACGCACCATAAATAAATTTAAAAAAAAAAAAAAGAAACGAAAGAAACGAAACGAAACAAACAAAATTCCAGGCAGAGAGTCCCGAGTAGGGTTCCTTCTGCTTCTCCTGACATGGTGGACTAAGGCTCACACATGGCCCCAGTTCATGCTTTCCTAGGTGGATCCCCAAACCCCAAACCTGGAGTTCCCTGGCCGTCACCAAGGTGGGGTCTGTGACAATGCAGGGACATCATGGTTATCAACTAGGCCCATCTCGCAGCGACTTGGTCAGAAGTGTCCGACCAGCGAGGCAGGGACTCCCACGGGTCTCTCTGCGACCTGACCCAGGCTGCAGGCTCGAGAGCCTGTGTTGATGGGAGACCCACGAAAGCTTCACAAAGGCCGGTGCCCCTGGGGAAACACCAACGCTGGACCCAGGCCTGAAATGCAATGCGCAAGCCTCCTTCCTGCATGAAATCCCACCCACCAACGCTCTGCCGCTTAAGGTGGATCAGCATCCCAGCATGCAGGAGTCGTGAGCATTCTGCTTGGGCGCTTAGCTTCCCCTGCTGGATCAGCAGCCTCAGTGTGCTTGTGAGTAGGAACGTGGCGGACTGTCTTGGCCACTCCCACAAAGGCAGCACCCTCTGCTCTGAAACCCAGACCCTTGAGAACCTTCCAAATAGGGATACTGAGGAGTCCTCTTCCCCGGCCCTACTTTCTGGTTCTGCGCAGCTAGAACCCAATGCCCAGCAGCCACCTCCTCCCTGACACGCTGCTATTAGCGAGGGGGGAGGTCTAGGACTGCAGGCCCATCTTTGTCTGATGATACACCTGGCCATGCCCTCAGGATGGGCTGCAGAGCTTTTAGAAGCCAGCCATCCAACAGTGATGAACTTTCTCCCTGAATTCTGTTCTGCTTTCACTCTGTGCCAGAAAACCCAGCCCAGGTCATGGAGCGGTCCCAGCATTGAAGCGCACTCCAGGCAGCAAAGGGATTTCAGAGCCTAACTGTTTAAGTAGAAAGACATTAGGTTTAGAAGTAATTGAAGGAAGGACCACACTTCCCGTTTCCCTGGTAACATCAGGAAGGGAAGAGACACTTCCTTCTGACCAGAGGAACCAAATCCTCAGGTCCTGCCAGTCATTCACTGGCTCACCTACAGACATACTAGAGGTTAGGAGGAAGTTATCCCTTGAGAAAACGTACTATACCCCAAGAAGTCCCTCTCTCAGTAGTTGTTCAAAGACCCTCACTCTGGCGGAACCTGGATGTTTTTCTGAGTTCTCTCATAAAGCGTAACTTCTGTTCTTTTTTCTCTCTTCTTTGGATACTACAGAAATCCTATAAGCATAGTTACCTTGACACTTTTGAGGCCTTTTCACCTTTAATTTAAATTTTTTTAAATTTATTTGAGAGAGACAGAGAGAAGGAATGGGTGTGCCAGGGCCTCCAGACACTACAAACAAACTCCAGACACATGCACTACCTTTGTATGGCTTACATGGGTCCTGGGGAATCGAACCTGGGTCCTTTGGCTTTATAGGCAAGTCCCTTAAACTACTAAGCAATCTCTTCAGCCCTATTTTTGATTTTTTATTATTTTTTTATTGACAACTTCTATACTTACAAAAAACACATATTTCCCTCCCCTCCCCCCATTCCACTTTAGAACTCTAATCTCCATCATATCCCCTCTATTTTTGATTTTTAAAAAAAATTTATTTACAAGAAAACAGAGAAGAGATGGGGAGGAATGGGTGCACCAGGGCCTCTACCCACTACAAACTCCAGATTCATGTGCCACTTTGTGCATTTGGCTTTACTTAGGTGCTGGGAAATTGAACCTGGGCCATTAGGCTTTGCAGGCAAGTGCCTTAACCACTGAGCCATCTCTCCAGACCATCTATATTTTCTTTTGGAGGGTCTCCCTCCAGCCCAGGCTGACCTGAAATTCACTCTGGTCTCAGGGTGGCTTGATCCTCCTACCTCTGCCTCCTGAGTGCTGGGATTAAAAGCATGCGCCACCAAACCCGTCTTGGCCATCTATTTTTTTGGGGGGTGAAGGGGGTTCGAGGTAGGGTCTCACTCTGGTCCAGACTGACCTGGAGCTCACTATGTAGTCTCAGGGTGGCCTCAAACTCTCGGCGATCCTCCTACCTCTGCCTCCCAATTGCTGGGATTAAAGGCGTGCGCCACCACACCCGGCTAGACCATCTATTTTTTTAAAATATCTTTATTTACTTATCTGCCACCCCAAAGGGACTCCAGATACATATGCCACTTTGTGTTCAGGTTGGCTTTGCAGGCAAGCACCTTAACTGCTGGGTCATCTCTCCAGCCCCCTTTTCACCTTTATTACCAGTTCCAGGCTCCTGATCCAGCAGTCTTTCTTTTGAGGTGCCTTTCCACTCTCAGGATTTTTTTTTTTTTTTTTTTTCCTTTTAAGGTAGGATCTCACTCTAGCTCAGGCTGACCTATAATTCACTATGTAGTCTCAGGGTGGCCTAGAACTCACTGTGACCCTCCTACCTCTGCCTTCCAGGTGCTGGGATCAAAGGTGTGTGCCACCACCCCAGGCTTCTTTCTTTTCTTTTGTTGAGATAGGGTGCCATTCTAGCCCGGGCTGACCTGGAACTGTTGTCCCAGTCTAGCCTTGAACTCAGTGATTCTCCTGCTTCTGCCTCCCAAGTGCTGGGACTAAAGCTGTGTCTCACTCTAGTTCAGGCTGACCTGGAGCTTACTCTGGTAGTTCCAAGCTGGCCTCAAACTCAGTGATCGTTGTACTTCTTCTCCTGGCTTCATCCACGTTCTTTAATTCTTTGTGTGTGACATTAACTTGAGAGTCTTAACCATGAGTTTAGCTCATTTGGATGGAGAAGCTCCACTGCTCTTAAACACAGACCCTTGAGAACCTCCCAAATGGGGATACTGAGGAATCCGCTTTCCCGGTGGAAAAAAGCGGACATGTCCTCCCTTCAATCTCACGTGGCCCCCAGCCAGCCCTCTGCACTAGGAACACACTTTAGCTGAACCTGTAGCCTAGAACACAGAAGGCTCAGGACTTCCCATCAAAAGTAGCCCTCGCAGGAGGCTCTCCTACTAAGCATAGCCACTGGAGTCCCTCTGGTTCCAGGTCGGTCTCCATACCCATGCTGTGTATGTGGTGCCAGGACAGCACCCTCTTTTCACTGCTAGAGCTGTGTAGAAGAAACACCAAAGACTGGTCATGGAAGAGACTGCTCGTCTACCTGACGTGACTGTGTGTTTTGTCTGTCTTGAGGTAGGGTCTCACTCTAGCCAAGGCTGACCTGGAATTTATTATGTAGTCTCAGCGTGACCTCAAACTCATGGTAATCCTACCTCTGCCTCCCTGGGATTAAAGGCATATGCCACCATGCCCAACTTTTTTTTTTTTTTTTAAATGTGGGCCCTGGGGGTTGGAGAGATGGCTTAGCGGTTAAGGTGCTTGCCTGCAAAGCCAAAGAACCCAGGTTCAACTCCCCAAGACCCATGTAAGCCAGATACACAAGGTGGCACATGCATCTGGAGTTCATTTGCAGTGGCCGGAGGCCCTGGCGCACCCATTCTCTCTCAACTTGCCTAGTTTTGTAGCTCTCTCTCAAATCAATAAAAATGAAAAATAATAAATAAGTTAAGTAAAATGTGGACCCTGGGATTTGAACTCAGGTCCTCAGGTTTGTGTAGCAAATGCTCTACTCACTGAGCCATTTCCCCAGCTTTTTTTCTTTTTTGAGGTAGGGTCTCCCTCTATCTTAGGATGACCTGTTATTCACTACATACTCTCAGGGTGGCCTTGAATTCAGTGATCCTCCTACCTTTGCCTAGAATGCTGGGATTAAAGGCATGCACACCACCATGCCTGACCATTTTTTATGGCTTTTTAAAAAAATTTTTTTTTTTTGGTTTGTCAAGGTAGGGTCTCGCCCTAGCCCAGGCTGACCTGAAATTCACTATGTACTCAGGGTGGCCTCGCACTCACAGTGATAATCCTACCTTTGCCTCCAAGTGCTGGGATTAAAGGCGTGCGCCACTGTGCCTAGCTATTCATGTATTTTTTGTTTTGCCTTTTTTTTTAGAGAAGGATACAGAGAGACAGAGAGAGGGGGAGAGGGAGACAGAGATGGGCGTGCCAGCAGGCTCTCAACTGCTGTGAACAAACTCCAGATGCGCGCGCCCCCTTGTGGGCAAGTGCGGCATTGCATCCTTGCATCACTTTGCATCTGACTAAATGTGGGACCTAGAGATTGGAACCGGCGTTCTTAGGCTTAACAGGCAGGCGCCTTAACCTCTAAGCCATCTCTCCAGCCCATTGCTCTGTTTTTAAAGGCAGGGTCTCGCCCTAGACCAGGCTAACCTGGAATTCACCACGTAGTCTCAGGGTGGTCTCAAACTCAGACAGAATGGGTGTGCCATGACCTCCTGCCACTGCAAAAGAACTTTAGACTAATGCACCACTTTGTGCATCTGTCTTTACACGGGTACTGGGGAACTGAACCCGGGTTGTAAGGCATTACAAGCAAGTGCCTTTAACCACAGAGCCATCCCTCTAGCACGGGATCCTTTCTTACAAGGAAACTGGAGACCAGTCTACAGCCCAAAATGGTAAAAAGCAATGAAGCAGAAAGTGGGAGCCTCTGCATTCAGCCCAGTGGAGGACATGGGATGGAGGTAAGCACTGAAATCATTTGGCCTTCTACACCTTCAGTTACACACAATCCAAAAACATTAAATGGAAAATGCCAGAAACAATTCAGCTTTAAAGTGTGCAGTTAGCTGGGTATGATGGCTCATACCTGTAATCCCAGTCCTTGGGAGGCTAAGGCAGAACTGCTGCAAGTTCAAGGCCAGCCTCAGTTGAGTAGTGAGACCCTGTCTCAAAATACAAAAAAAAAAAAGCAGGCTGGAGAGATGGCTTAACAGTTAAGGTGCTTGCCTGCGAAGCCTAAGGACTCACGTCTGACTCTCCAGGTCCCATGTAAACCAGATGCACAAAGTGACACAAGCACATGAGGTTACATGTGTGTGTGTCTGGAGTTCAATTGCAGTGGCTAAAGGCTCTGGCATGCTAATTTGCTCTCACATTTAAAAAAAGCTGCCCATTCTCCCAGGCAGTTAGTGCTCAGAGTGCAGTGTGTGTGCTCCAAGCTCAGAACACATTCATTATTTATAAAAAAAAAAAAAAAAAAAAGCCAGGCATGGCAGCACATGTCTTTAATCCCAGCATTTGGGAGGCAGAGTCAGGACTGCTGTGAGTTTGAGGCCACCCTAAGACCACATAGTAAATTCCAGGTCAGCCTTGGCTAAAGGAAACGCTACCTCAAAAAACCAAGGCAAATATATATAGGCACGCATGAAGCCTGTTTTGATCCCCAACACTGCACAAATGGGATGTAGTTGGTACATCCCAATAATCCCAGCACTGGGGAGGCAAAGGCAGGAAGATGCGAACTTCATTCATCCTTGGCTACGCAGCAAAGTTCCAGGCCAGCCTGAGCTAGAAAACCCTTTCAAAAATACATGCATACTGTACTGCCCTATTCCTTATTGCCTCAGAAGTCACTCTTCTGCCTAGTTCATCCACCACCTGCTCATTTGACATTTAGTAGTCTTGGTGATTCAACCAGCTTGTGTTCCAGTACCCTTACTTTACTTAATGGCCCCAAAGAGCCAAAAGTAGTGCTGTTAGCAATTCCAACATGCCAGAGAAGCTATAAAGTGAGAAAGTGTTTTACTTAATCAGGAAAGAAAAATAAGATCTTTTGACTATATTTGTTTAATTACAATGATAGTTCTACTTTATTACTGAGAAGCATTCAGTAAGCCTAATTTACCTGAATTTACTACAGGTGTACGTATAGGAAGAAACACAACATCCATTGGACATGGCTTGAGGTCCCTAGCATCTGCTAGGAATCTTGGAGCATGCTCCTTGTAAAGATACTATGGTACCCTGATGCACTTCTCACACAATCTCAGCACCTGTAGGGCATGATCTGGCTTACTGCTGTGTTAGCTTCCCACTGCCTCTGGAAATGACAGGCTGGGTAATCTGTACAGTCCGTTCTTATCCTACAAACTATGGACCCTCAGATTGGGTCCTTCTGCACATCTTCCTTTCAGCTGCACCCTTTGAAGTGTCCATAAGCCTTTTCCTGGAATGCACTCCCTAACACCTGATCAGTGTTCCAAGATAGACATCACTGTGGAAAGGACCAGGTCAGGCTATACCCAGGGACAGCTATGTACACAGCCATGAGTGTACAGCAGGAGCACCAAGACCTCAGCCAGTCTGAGATGTCTTTCTGCACTTGGCACACTCATTGCACTAGACTCTACACTAATGCTGTGTGGTGCTCACAACAGCCACCCTCCTCCAACACAAGGGACCCATGAGAAAAATTGTCAAACACTGGTCATGAGAAGAAACTGCTTGCCTTCTTGGTAAGACCCTTTTTATGAACACATGACTGGAAGGCCTTTCCTCTACTGAGTGAGGGTCACAACCATTTCACCAACCGAGGCCAACCAAGACTGTGTTGCCTACAGCCAGGACCCGTCAGTTAGCCACCACCTCCCTCCAAAAGGTCAAGGTACTAGGGTGGTCCTCCTGCCCACCAAACATAAGCAAAGACAACATACCCCCTTTACCACAGTAGTAACTGTTCAGGCCTCAAGGAGGCAAAACACATTTCAGCCCTGAGTGCCCACCCCACTAAGCCTATCAGCTCCCAGTGGCCCAGGATGGGTTCATACACACCATGCCACAGTGGCTGTTGTTCCTGAAGAGCCACATAAAACACAAAAACCTTAACAGTGCAAGAATACTTTTGAGAAACCAGGCTGTGTTGCTAAGTGTTGCTGTCACCACTGTGCAGACCTGGACATACACACTTAAGACACACAAGAGGCCCTGGGAGGGCTCAAAGTATGCACCCTGCTCCCACCAACAGCCCTGCCAGCTGGTCCAGGTTTCAAAGGTGTTTTTATTCACTATTTTTGATGACTATAAATAAGTGTTTCCACTATGGAAAAGAAAGTTAGCACAGTACATTTTCATGACTGGGGAATGGATTTTTTGAAGTCACCTTCAACAGGGTAAAAAGAAAAAAAAAAAAAAAAAAAAAAAAAACAACCTGAAGGTTGGAATTCAGTTCTTTATATAAAGTCCCTTGTAAAAACAAAACAGAATAGAAACAAAATAAAAAGGAAAGGCAGGGCAAAATTAAAAAAGAAAAAGAAAGGAATAGGAGACTATCACTCATTGTTTCTCTTCGGATTTCTCTTCAGCCTCGTCTCCAGCCTCCTTCACGGAAAGAGCCTCCAGCTTTTCAGCCACATTTTCGGCATTGTCGTTTTTGCCAAGACCTGGGCAAAAAGAAAGAAAGAAAGGAAGGGAGGGAAGGAGGGAGGGAGGGAGAGAAAAAAAGTAAAACAAAACAAAACAACACAGACAAGTACAGTAAGACATTAGCTGGGCTGTGAGACCACGCTGCTCCTGCACCTCCCAGGGAAGGCTTCACGTGCTCCCCAAGGGCTGCCTACCACCTTGGCTGCACCCACTGAGCTCTTCAGTGACTTACAGTCACTTATTATTCAGGTGTCAACTGCCCCAGAGGAGCAGGATTCTTCTGGGAGAAAGAAAGGAACCTCTTGAGCTAGGCACGGTAATGCATGCCTTTAACCCCAGCACCCAGGAGACAAAAATAGGAAGATCCAAGCTGGGCATGGTGGTGCATGCCTTTAATCCCAGCAGGAGGCAGAGGGCAGAGGTAGAAGGATTGCTGAGAGTTCAAGAACACCCTGAAACTACAAAGTGAATTCCAGGTCATCCTGAGCTAGAGAGAGAGAGACCCTATCTGAGGAAAAAAAAAAAAAAAAGAGCCGGGTGTGGTGGCACACTCCTTTAATCCCAGCACTTGGGAGGCAGAGGTAGGAGGATCGCCGAGAGTTCAAGGCCACCCTGAGACTACATAGTTAATTCCAGGTCAGCCTGAGCCAGAGTGAGAGCCTACCTCGAAAAACCAAAAAAAAAAAAAAAAGAGGAAGATCCACAGTGAGTTCCAGGTGTAAAAGACTCTACCTGGAAACCCTCCCTCCCTATCCAAAAAAATCCCAGAAAAATCCAGGTGTGGTGGCGCACGCCTTTAATCCCAGCACTTGGGAGGCAGAGGTAAGAGGATTGCCATGAGCTCAATGCCACCTTGAGACTACGTACTGAATGGTCAGCCTGGGATATAGTGAGATCCTACCTCAAAAAAACCAAAAGGGGCTGGAGAAATGGCTTAACAATTAAGGCATTTGCCTGCAAAGGCAAAGGATCCCAGTTCTATTCTCCAGAATCCAGGTAAGCCAGATGCACAAGGGGCACATGCATCTGCAGTTCATTTGCAGTGGCTAAAGGCCCTGGCATGCCCATCCTCTCTGTCTGCTTCTCTCCTCTCTCTCTACTTGCAAATAAATAAATAATTCTTCAAAAAAATTTTTTAAAGTCCCAGAAAGGAACATCTTTAAAGTCCTTTAGCCTTTGTTACTTAGCTCCACATCTGAGCACAATGAAGCCAGCCGGACATGGTGGCACACACCTTTAATCCCAGCACTCAGAAGGCAGAGGTAGGATGACTGCTGTGAATTTGAGGCCACCCTGAGACCACATAGTAAATTCTAGGCTACAGCAAGACCCTACCCTCAAAAAATCGGGAAAAGGGGCTGGAGAGATGGCTTAATGGTTAAGGCACTTGCCTATGAGGCCAAAGGACCCAGGTTCGATTCTCCAGGAACCATGTAAGCCAGATGCACAAGATGGCACCTATGTCTGAAGTTCTGAAGGCCCTGGCACACTCATTCTCTCCTCTCTCTCTCTCTCTCTCAAATAAATAAAATAAAATGAAAATGATAACCCCCCCCCACACACACAATGATGCCGAAATGAGGTTTGGAACACGAAGGGAACGTGCTGTGTTTCCAGGAAGCTTCGTTGCCCCAGCAGGCCAAGGCAGCCACAGCACCCTGGAACATTTCTTTGGCAGACAGAAAAAGCACCTGCCTGGGGCTGCAGTCAGGTGCAGAGTGAGTCTGCAAGGAAGCCCCCACCCAGGGCACCATGTCACCTTTTTTTTCTCTCTCTTCTATTTCTTTCCTGCATTCTTCGAACTTTGTTTTGAACTTCTGTGCATCTGTGAAAAGAGAGAAAAGGAGTTCCTGAGAGCCCTGACAATGGGGTGGACACATCCTGAATGTCCAAAACCCAAAGAGTTAATTCATCCGCCCCCGACCCCACCATGGCAATTTCTGACCTAAGAGCAGCTGGATCATCTGATAGCTGGTTACTGAGTCCCTCCCAAGGCCAGTGGCTATGCTATGCTGAGCTCTAACAATCAGACAGCCAAAGGCTCCACTCGTGCTGCCAGACGGGTGACCACATTCCTAGACTAAGGGTTAGGCTCAGTCACACTACAGCCACAGACACTGGGGTGGGGGCACATTACCATTGACCCACCCACCTCCCAAGATCCACAGGGCACACAGCTTGTGACAGTTCAAACTAGAAAGTTCCCAAGTAAAGGAGAGCTCAGCCTAGGCCTGTGAATCTTTAGTCCTGGCTGGTTACAAGTGCTCAAGCAACCACAGGACATCTGGTCTGGCTTCTAGGAACCAGAAACGCAGCAGGAGCAGCAAGGGGAGAAACCCTAGCACGTGACTCAGGTTCCACAGGCCTGGCAGGAGTTAACAGTGTCCCTGGCAAATTGAATACTGCACGGCAACTGCTGGGCAGAGACACCTAGGGTTGGGAAGAAGCACTGCAGCCCAGGCAACAGATCCTACTACATTCTTCTTAAGCACCGTCAGTTTCCCCAAGACAGCACCTGTCCTGCAGGTGGCCCACATCCACACAGGTGCCAGGCCCAGTTTTGCTTACTCTCGGCATTTAGGAAGCGGATGGCGAGCAGCTCAGGCTTAGGGCACTCATCAGCGAAGTCAGCATGGGTGTTCCAGACCCAGGCGCGGTCACTGCCAGCATTCGGTTTCAGGTCCATCATTGGTGTGACTGGAAGAAAGAAGCCTGTGAGGATGGCAGGGCCCCAGGCCAACCCACCCAATCCATAGCCTGAGTGCCCTGCTCACTAATCAGGACTCACTTCAGCCAGTGTAGAGTCAGATCTGAGAACCAAGCCTACATTAAGTCCTGTGCTCTGACCCAAACCACATTTGCTTAAAGCCAGAATAGTTCTTGTGTGGAAGAGGGCAGCCGGCTCCCTACCATGATGATGCCACCAACCCAGAATGCTTCAGCACAGACCCATCTCCAGATGAGCAAGCAGTGGAAAGTGAGCTCCCGCCCTGCTCCCAGGGAAGAAGCTGGAAGCAGGTCGGCACACAGGCTGCTGTGTGGTCAGGCCAGTGCAATCACTCTCAGCCCTCAACCGTCTAGGGAGACTTCCGAGGAGCAAGTACATGAGTGGTGGAGACTGGGAACCCCAAGACAGACACTTGTATGTCATGGAAGACAAACCATGGCCCGTAACATGCTTATCCTAAAGCCCTCAAGTCCCACAGAACCAAGGGGAGCTGAGAGGAGAGCTCCCAGAACCAGACAGACAAGAGAGCCTCACCCAGTGGGAGCTTGCTGGGAGTGCTGGTGCACATCTTTAGTCCTAGCACTCGGGAGGCAGAGGAAGGAAAACCACCTCAAGTTTGAGGCCAGCCTGGGACTACAAAGTTGAGTTCACATCAGCCTGGGATAAAATGAGACCCTGCCTTGAGGCAAAACAGAAACAGCCCTATCATCTGAAGTGTATCTAGTGTCTATGCCCGCCAGTGGTCCCTGCAACTCCAGCAGACATCGCCAAGGAGTCCAGGTAGACCCATGAACCACCCTGGCCATCCCACACATGACAGCCACTGCAGCCCAATGTGGGGGTTCTGGTACACCGCATAAATTTATACCTTCCCAACACATTTTGATGCCCATTCTGCACCACCAAGAGCCCACGGGTTGGCCAAATGATCCCTGGGCACCTTGGGCCACCAAGGTGCCCAAGGCTCAGAGACCACTCAGGAACCGGAGTAGACTTTGGGAGCACTTGGGCTGTCAGAAAAGACCCCAAAGGGAACTCCAAACTGTGCTCAAGGATGAGGGCAGATCTCTGACAATGACGGTGCAGGCAGGCCAAGGTCTTTTTCACAACCCTGCCCGTATGCAAACCAGCTTGTCCTTCCCATCATCCCCAGCTCTAGCCTAGTGAACCCAAGGGCCCAGGACAAAAGGTCCCGCCCCACCAGACACAAACTGTATTCAGAAAACACAGTATGTAGGAGGAGAACCACCATGGGCTAGCCCAGGACACCTGTGATTCTGAATACAGAAACAGCCCAAACTGGGTCAGTGTGGTAACCCCACATGCAGACAGAGTAGGGGTAACCTGATGAGGCCTCCTGGGGCCACAGGACCACAGCTGGCTAAAAAACTCAACCCTTTCCAGGCACCCATCACCTTCTCCCCTGTGTCTCTCCCAATGGACATCTCGGAGGGTGGGTCACAGCAAGAAGCAGAAAGGTGACCAGACACATCCATTTCTCCAGACAGCCCCTTAACACGCCCAGAAATTGTATGTCCATCTACCCCCACGTCAACATGAAAGACACTACCACAGACACACAACCCCTTCCTCAGGCGTCCCCGCACTCACTCCATGTAGCCTGTCTTGCTGGAGCTCACAGACTGTGTTCTGTAAGCTTTACCGGAAGTGTGCTTATTACAGTTCAGAGGCATGTGTGAAAGACAAGCTTATTTTAAATTCAAACCATTGCAAACACAGGTCCTAGGAGTTTGGGGGCTGAGTTTTAACCACTGACCCAAGAGGCCACCTACTATAGTGGTTGGCACATATCTTCAAGGTCTTGTCCCTCCTCATGAGAAGGCGGATGGTCCCTTTCTCCTTATGCTTCAGAAGCTTGACGTCACCAGTGCCTCGCTCCTTCCATTCTGGGAGGTCATTCTCTGAAGCAAATCGGAATAGTTTTGCCCGCCTACAAGAAAAGCCATTAACGGAGTGCTTAGTCACATAGAGAAGGAATCCACACCTGGACCGTTCGCTCACAAAGAACACCTGGTCTCTGCACTGAGCACATGCTACCACTGGACCCTGTGTCTCCAAATACCCTTTCCTAAACTCTTGAGATCCAAAATACCACCTAGTTCACAACAGCCAAACAAATTCCAGGTTACTGTAACTTCATAGGCAGAAAGATATCCAGCAGCAACACTTTCCCAGGAAAGCTATGTAGCCCCTCGAATAAGGGCACAAATGGCCTGGAGTAGCTATAGAGGTCACTGAGGGCTTTACTTCCGGGTCACTGTACAAGAGTGTCCTATAACCACAAAGACTTTGGGACCTCATCCTCTACAGGCGTAAGCAGCCAAACCCTGAGATGATGACACCTCTGTCCACAAGTGTCACCAGAGTCCAGGCACTGGAACCAGCAATGAATACAGCAGTCCTAACCTCAGGCCAGACCAGCAACCTACTTCTGCAACCCAGCTCTGCCTGTCCTGCTCCCATCAAAGATTGCTCTCCTCCAAACTTAGTTCCATCAAGGGAGACTATGTCTTCACATGACTAGGGAGAAGAATGTTAAGGGCCAGATATAAAAAGGCCCAAACGACTGTCTCAAAGTAAGGGCCATTCCCAGGAAAGCAGGAACATTTCCTACACCATGTGGGCAGTAAGGAGTTGACAGTATCAAGAACTATGTCACTGGGCTAGACAGATGGCTTAGTGGTTAAGGTGCTTGTGAAGCCTAAGGACCGAGGATCAATTCCCCAATACCCACGCAAGCCAGATGCATAAGGTTACACATGAGTCTGGAGTTCACCTGTAGTGGCTAGAGGCACTGACACACCTATTCTCTCTTTCTCTATCTGCTTCCCTCTCTCAAATGGCTACAATAAGCCGGGTGTGGTGGAGCACACCTTTAATCTCAGTACTCGGGAGGCAGGGGTAGGATTGCTGAGTTTCTGGGTCACCTTGAGACTACATAGTGAATTCCAGGTCAGTGAAGGCTAAAGAGACCCTACCTCAAAACAAAAGAAAACACATATATAAGGCTACAATATAATAATGTTAAAGTATTTTCATAGGACTCAACTAAATTGTTATTGTAACTTGTCCTAGACTTAATTGAAACTTGTAAAGGTTAATAAAGTTTCAAGTCTTTTACTCTGAATGTTAGCCACGATCTTTCAAATATCAAACCAACCATCCCAGTAATGAAGGTATAATTATTTTAATAAATAAATAAATAAATAAATAAATAAATAAATAAAGTTGGGCTAAAAGTTAAAAAGAGGGCCAGGTGTGGTGGTGCATGACTTTAATCCCAGCACTCAGGAGGCAGAGGTAGGAGGATCACCTTGAGTTCGAGGCCACCCTGAGACTACATAATGAGCTCCAGGTCAGCCTGGGCTAGAGTGAAACCTACCTCGAAAAAACTAACTAACTAAATAAATAAATAATAGATAAATAAATAAACAAAAGTTAAAAGAGGCTGGGTATGGCAGATGCCTTTAATTCCAGCACTAGGGAGGGTGATGTAGGAGGATCACCTTAAGTTCAAGGCCACCCTGAGACTACATAATGAGCTCCAGGTCAGCCTGGGCTAGAGTGAGACCTTACCTTGAAAACCCAGACAGCTCAGTGATAGAGCACTTGCCTAGTATGGGTGACACCTGAGAAGTCACAGTGAGATTTGCCTGCCTCTGCCTCCCAAGTGTGCTATCACACCCAGCTCCCATGGTCACTCAGTTAGTATACTGGGGTTAGCTCAGTTGGTATGCTGCTTGCCTAGCGTGCCCTAATTACTAGACTCAAGTTCCAGCACTGTATAAGCCAGGTTTGGTGACACATGGAGGAGGATCACAAGTTCAAGGTCATCTTGGTTACAAAGTGAGAGACTGCAGCCAGCCTGCCTCCAAAAAGACCTTGATAACCAGGCCACCAGCCATTTCCATCTATGTTTTGTAGAGCTGGGACACATAAGCTTTAGGCTTCCTTATTTGTCTGCTACAGTTTGAATGTTTTCTTGAAGTTCCAAATTCATGGTAATGGCATTTGAAGGTGGGGCCTCTAGGCAGTAAGAGAATTAGATGAGGTCATGAAGGCAGGGCCTCAGGATGGCTTTAAAGGAAGACCTGAGTTAGCAGGCTTCTTCTGTCTCACTACATGACACCATCACACCAGATGCTGGCACCATGCTCTCAGAATTCCCAACATGCAAAAACATGAGCTAAACAAATACCTGTTCTTTACATATGATCTAGTCTGCGGCACCCAATTACAGCAAGCCGGGTATGGTGGCACATGCCTTTAATCCCAGCACTCAGGGAGGCAAAGGTAGGTAAGGTAGATCACTCTGAGTTTGAGGCCACCCTGAGGGTGAATTCCAGGTCAGCCTGGACTAGAATGAGACCCTACCTCAAAACCAACCCCCCCCAAAAGAAGAAAACACAAAGACAAAGCTTACGTAACATAAAAGGTTGACTCCCTGTTCAACAAAGGAAAGGAGCTACTGATTCTTGGAGGCAAGATGCAAGGAAGGATATCTGGGGAGATGTGCCCAGCGGACAAAACAAGACACACTCCACTGACTGCCCACAAGACAGAAGGGGCACCCAGGGACAGCTGGGTTATCAAATAAATGGTTGAGTTTCCATGGGAGATTGGCTACCACACAATGCCAGGCCTTTGGAAACAATCTTGATCAAGTTGGGCCAAGCCTGAAATGCATAGAAATCAAAATGTTCCCAGTCAACGCAGGGTTCTTTTGTCCAGTCTAAGGCAGAAATCACAAAGGAGCACAAGTGAAGCAGCACATGGGACAGAGTTCCAGCCTGGCTGGCACCTATATGGAAAAAGTAGAGTGTTTTAAAATACAGCCAGGCGTGGCAGCACACGCCTTTAATCCCAGCATTTGAGAGGCAGAGGTAGGAGGACTACCACGAGTTTGAGGCTACCTTGAGACTTCTAGGTCAGCCTGAACTAGAGACTCTACCTCGAAAAAAAAAAAAAAAAAAAAACACTAAAATATAAGGGCTAGAGAGATGGCTCAGCAGTTACGGTGCTTGCCTGCAATGCCCAACAAACGACGTGTGTTCAATTCCCCAGCACCCACATAAAGCCAGATGCACAAAGTGCTGCATGGGTCTGGAGTTCATCTGCAGTGGCAGAGGCCCTGGTGCACCCAGATTTATTCATTCTCTCTTCCCCATGCAAATAAATAAAATAAATAAATAAAATCTTTTAAAAAGTACAGTATAAATGGTGCAAGGTTCAAGTGTCATGTCAGCTGAAGTCACTGAGAACTGCAACCTATGAAACAAACACACTCGTCCTCAGATGCATGGGCTGCAGACACCTGCTTCTCATGAAGCTTTTCTGTTCAGTCACCTCAAATTTACTCTAAAGACACCTACTTCTGGAGCAACACAGCCTACTTACATTTTAAAAAGTTCTTCTTCGTCCTCCTCCAACGTTTTAATTTCTTGCTCAGGAAGAGAAACTATTGGCTCAAACTGGGGGTCATGGTTAGATTCATCTGCATTCTCCGTGGAAGTATCATGGTCCTCATGACTGTCCTGTGCGTGGAGAGGCAGAAATGTGATGCTTTGCTGGCTGGTGGACCTGGCCCATAGCCAAGCTCACCAGTGCCCACAGTGAGCATCCCCAATTGCAAATGGCATCCAGAAGACAAAGACAAACTATTCCTTCCCCACAGCCAAACATTAATCCAATCAGTGATTAGATTAATTAATCCATATAGACTGGGGTTCCTGGCAAAGTGGCTTGGGAGAAACTCTCATCTCTTTAGGACCCATTTTCCTCATCTGTAAAATAAAGATGATAGATAATACCTCCAGTGTAAACGCTACACGATGAATCGAAATCGAGAGGAAAAGCCATCTTTTTACTCACTGGGGAATAACCATGTGCTTACTGGTTTCCTGGGAGAGTAAGTTACTATCAGACTGCTAGTATTACAAAAATTCACAATTCTGCCAGCGATTTTCACACGGCTTGGGAAATTAAGTTGACAGGTTATTAGGAAAAGTCTAAATACGTCCTAAGATTCTGATCCAACTTGGAGGGTGATAACCGGTCACGTTTCAGGGTTTAAGTCTTCCTACAGAACACGTGCCTTGGTGATACAGTAGTAAGAAGCCCCACATTGACTACCAAACTCAAATGGGAAAAGAAAACAGAAGCCATTCTCTAGGATTCACAGCACTGCAGCTGCACCTAGCACCCTACGAAACACCAGCAGCCAACAACAGCCGCCACCATGCGGGGTCGGGGTAGCCAAGGCCAGGCCCCCATGCTGGAATGCGATCCTCCACCACCGAGGCCAGGGGTGGTTCCAGGCCTAAGGGCCGAATGAATGAAGTGCGACGTGGGCAGCTGGAGGAAGGGATGCCCGGTCGTAGTGAAAAGACCACGAAGCGGACCCAGCCTAGGGAAACCAGCAGCCAGCCCGGGCCCTAGGCGGGCAGAGCCGCCCTGCGTGGCGATGGCTGCTCCGGGCTCGCCCCAAGGTCACGCGCCACCCTGCAGCCCCCCCCACGGCCCGAGCCTCGGCACCCCAGGTCCGCGCGCCCACCCCACGGGCTTCGGCCCGCCGCCCCGCGCCCGGACGCGGCGCTGCACGGGCCCCGGCCCACAGGCCGGCAGGAGTTGGCGGCCGTGCGCGGGCCGCCCACGTGGCCGCCCACAGCGGCCGCGGCCCCCCGGCCAGCCCGCTCGTCCCCGCCCGGGCCTGCCCGCACCTTGGCGGCCGCCATGGGGGCGCGGCGGCGGCTCGGCGGGCTCCGGCGTCGCTGGTTCGGCGGCCTCTTAGCGACTGATCGCAGCCCTGTTCCTCCGCGTCTGGCGCCAGTACCTCCAGCCCGCTCGCTCGCTCGCTCGCTTGCCTCCGCCCCACGACCCGAACCCTGACCCTTGACCCCGGCGGCGGGAAACGCGCGGGGATTCAAAACCAGCGCAGCTTTATTGGCTCAGGCGGCGGACACGCTCATTGTCCAGCCCACCCTGCGCTTCCCGCCAAAACGCCCGCGGCGCATGCCCGGCCCGCGAGTCGGCGCGAGGAACGTGCTCTCCCGGCGGCGCGCCGCGCACTTCCGGCCCCCGGCCGCGGGCGCCCCTGGCGCGAGGAGGAACACTGGGGGAGGCGGCGCGCGGCTGTGACGTCACCGGAAGGGAGCGCCGCCGGAAAGCGCGGCGCCGTGGCGCGCGGCGGTGCAGTGCAGGCCGACGCGCGTGCCCCGGCCGGGACCGCTGGCTGTCAGCCGTGCAGCTCCAAGGCCGAGAGCCCGCGCTGACCGCGGGAGGACCGAGTTGTGTTCCCGCTGCCCCCTGGGGCCGAGCCGCGAGCTGGCCTCCTGGCATCGCGCCTGATCGGAGCCCCTCGCGTGTTCTTGAGAGGCCCAGAAAGAAGGGATCGTTGGGCCCCGGTTCGGGCGACAGACGATCCGGGAGATGAGTGAGACGCCGGACGAGGAAGTAAAAATAAAGCTAAGGGAGCCCGGCGGAGATGTGGATGGAGCGGGCGGACGTGGGATGGGCTAGGAATCCCCGTGAAGGAGACGGAGGGAGGATGCGGAGCAGGAGGGAGTAGTTGGGGCTGAACTGGTTGTAGTGTGCACGCATGGAGGACCGGCTGCCCGCGTGGGGAGGAGCCCGGTGCAGCCGTCATGTAGGGCCGGCTCTCAGCCTGGTTCCGATCTGTCTCCGCACAGGGCCCAAGGCTCATAGAAGACTGTGGCCAGTGCGGCTCAGTGGACAGCCCGGCAACTCCAGCGCCGCAGGAGGAAGAGGGGCCTAGGGTGGCTGCAGGGCCCGAACCGCAGCCTGGCCTCTACAGCTACATCAGGGATGACCTGTTCACCTCGGAAATTTTCAAGCTAGAGTTGCAGAATGTGCCTCGACATGCCAGCTTCAGTGATGTCCGACGCTTTTTGGGCCGCTTTGGCCTACAACCTCACAAAACCAAACTCTTTGGACAACCACCTTGCGCCTTTGTGACATTTCGCAGTGCTGCCGAGCGTGACAAGGCCCTGCTAGTGCTACATGGTGCCCTCTGGAAGGGCCGTCCACTCAGTGTGCGCCTGGCCCGCCCCAAGGCCGACCCCATGGCCAGAAAGAGGCGGCAAGAAGGGGACAGTGAACCACTTGCAACACGAGTTGCTGACGTGGTGACCCCTCTTTGGGCAGTGCCCTATGCTGAACAGCTGGAGCGGAAGCGTCTGGAGTGTGAGCAAGTTCTGCAGAGGCTGGCCAAGTGAGTGGAGCTCAGGCTTCCTCAGCAGAATTGTGCTCTGCTCCCTGCCTGTTCCCCTTGCCCTTAGCATTATACAAAACACCCACCACAGTCTGAACCATCACCCAGAAAGCAGACCAGCAAGGATCCCGTGGTACCAATGAGATAAAGAGTCTCGAGGAGTGGGCCAAGAGCCTGGGCAGTTGGGAGTTCCCCAGTATGGGTGGGAAATAGGGCTGAATCCAACCGTGGGTGTGCCTCATCTTACAGGGAAATCGGGACAACCAACCGCATCCTGCTGCCCTGGCTGCTCACACAAAGGCACAAGTACAACAAAGCCTGTTGCCCATTGGAGGGGGTCAGACCATCACCCCAACAGGTCAGGTTGGTCTAGGGTGGCCACAAACCCCCGTCTTGTGTTTGAGGGGAGTTAGCTTTGTTTACTTTTGTTTTTGTTGTGCTGCATGTAGTACGATGGAACCTAGGGCGTTGCAGTTAGGCATGTGCTCTATCATTTAGCCAACTCCCCTCCCCCCTCCCAATCCCAATATTTCCTAAAAAGCCTTCCTTTTGAAGCCGAGCATGGTGGCGCGTGCCTTTAGTGCCAGCACTTGGGAGGCAGAGGTAGGAGGATCGCTGTGAGTTTGAGGCCACCCTGAGACTACATAGTGAATTCCAGGTCAGCCTGTGCTAGAGCGAAATCCTACCTCCAAAAAAAAAAAAAAAACAAAAAGCCTTACTGCTCTTCCCTGCATCTTTTCCTGTTTTGCGTTTCCTGCGTATGTTGCTGGTGCTGTCTCATGACTGTCTTGCCTGCCAGCCCCAGGTGGTAATTGAGGCTTCTTGTTCATTGTTCCTTCCAGTCTAGTGGGCAGGTCAGAGTAAGGTCTGGATGCCTCCTTCTCTCCTGCAGACTGAGTATCGTAACAAGTGTGAGTTTCTGGTCGGAGTCGGGGTGGATGGAGAAGACAACACTGTTGGCTGCCGGCTTGGCAAGTACAAGGGAGGAACGTGCGCCGTGGCGTCCCCCTTTGACACTGTGCACATTCCAGATGCCACCAAGCGGGTGGTGAAAGCCTTCCAGGAGTTCATCCGGTGCGGACCTCTGGGAGCAGAGGGTGTGGGGCCTGACCAGGCAGTTGTTGGTGCCTCCCACTTAGGAGAGAGGCTGAAACCTCCTCCCCATCCTGGTTCTAATACACAGCATACTCAGGGCCATTTGTGATTTCCACAGGTCCACTCCATACTCAGCATATGACCCTGAGACATACACGGGCCACTGGAAGCAGCTGACTGTGCGCACCAGCCGCAGAGGCCAAGCCATGGCCATTGCCTACTTCCACCCCCAGGTCTCTGGCGGTGGCCCTATTGGGGGTAGTGTCAGGTGTCGGTTGGCTCCAGCACAGCCTGATGGATCTTTGTCTACTTACTGTAGAAACTGGGCTCTGATGAGGTGGCAGAATTGAAGGCGTCTCTGGCACAGCACTTCATGGAGGGGCCAGGCAGAGCCAGTGGGGTGACCTCTCTTTACTTCATGGAGGAGGGACAGAGGTAAGGATTCCTGATGGAAACAGAAAGGGGCTCTGCAAGGGCTGGTGATATTGACAGACCTGCAGCTTGTTCCTCCACCCACAGAAAGACCCCCAGCCAGGAGGGCCTGCCTCTGGAGCATGTGGCTGGGGACCGGTGCATCCAGGAGGACCTGCTAGGACTGACCTTTCGCATCTCCCCTCACGCTTTCTTTCAGGTAGTACATCCCTTGTGGCACAAGGATACAGGGAGGGAGGCCTAATGGGATGCTAGAGCATCATGGGGACAGTGGACTGGGAGGGCCACAAGGGCTTAGCCTTGTAGAACATCCAGGTATGGGGGCCCCAGGCTAAGGTCTGGGACAGGAAAGGGGATCATTTGCCACTGATCCAGCATTTGAGTGCCCCAGAAATAATGTGTGGCCTTGACCCCTCTTGTCACTGGGAAGTGAGAGATTAACATACTTTGTCATTATAGGATCCTGCTCTGAATTTGGCCTTGAACCACACACTTTGCTGTGGGAATGGGCCTTGTAAGATACATTAGAGGGTGGGATATCAGCTGGAAGATGCAGGAAAGGGACTCCAGAGTCCCCAGTGAGTTCCCATGGGATATACAGGTGCCCTCTATTGGCCAGAGGTGGGGGGTGGATCAGGACATGGAAGAAATGAGTCCCTCAGGAGAGAAGCTTTTTATAATAAAAATGCGGTGGCGTTGGCTTTTTAAATAAAGCCAGGAGACTGGTGAGGTCACCTGCATGTGGATGGGCAGTGGAGGGAGGGTTAGCATGGTTAGGGGCTGAAGTTGGGGATCCTGGCATTGTGGGGGTGCCGGCCTGCACCTGAGTGCACTGTGGTCACTCTCCAGGTAAACACATCTGCAGCCGAGGTCCTCTACACAGTCATCCAGGACTGGGCCCACTTGGATGGAGGGAGTACTGTGTTGGATGTATGCTGTGGAACTGGCACCATCGGTCTGGCCCTGGCCCGGGTAAGGCCTCCGTGAGAACACCCTCTCCCCACCTCATCAAGATTCAGAGGTCTGGCTGCTGTGCATCTCAGAGACGGCCCAGCTGTGCCTCATAGATCTCCCTTTCGTGAGGCACCCCCAGGGCAGGGAGCCACTGTCTGCTTCTATTTCGAGGCAAGGTCTCGCTCTAGCCCAGGCTGACCTTAGAGCTCACTCTGTAGCCTCAGGCTGCCCTCAAAACTCATGGTGATCCTTACACTGATTCTAGTGCTGGAACTCAAGGTGTGAGCCACACTTGGCTTGTCTACCTCTTTCTATTTCAGAAGGTGAAGAGAGTAGTCGGGATTGAGCTGTGCCAAGAAGCTGTGGAGGATGCCCAGTTTAATGCCCTTACCAATGGTGAGAACCCAAGGGCCACCTGGGGGCAACAGTAACTCCATTATGTACCTCTACTGTTGTACCTGGAATGTACCCTGAAGTTCTGAGGGCCTTCAGGGAAACAGGGCACTGAAGAGCCCTACAGACTTCCTGTGTACCCAGAACTGTCCAATTGGCCCCATGGGGGAGGGTGCACAGGACCAAACTGACCGCTCTGACACTATCTCCAGAGCTAAGCAACGTGGAGTTCCACTGTGGCAGGGCTGAAGACCTGGTGCCAACTCTGGTGAGCAGACTTGCTTCCCAGCCACTCGTGGCCATCCTTGACCCACCTCGAGCTGGCCTGCGTAAGTGACTTCCACTTGGGGGTGGCATGGGAAGAGGACAGCAGTGGTGGACAGTCCAGCAGGTTGTGCCTTCTCCAGCCTTGGGTCTGTGCCTTCTCAGATTCCAAGGTGATCCTGGCCATCCGCAGAGCTGAGAACATTAAGCGGCTCTTGTATGTCTCATGCAACCCTCGGGCAGCCATGGGCAACTTTGTGGAGTAAGTGTTGGAAGATCCTGGGAGGCCCAGAGACAAACATCTATCTGCGTCCCTCAGGAGCTTCTGTGGTGCTGATACTGTCACTCTCTTCCCACTACAGCCTCTGCAGGGCCCCATCTAACCGGGTGAAAGGCACCCCCTTCCAACCAGTCAAGGCTGTGGCTGTGGACTTGTTCCCACAAACACCACATTGCGAGATGCTTATTCTGTTTGAGAGGATGGAGCACTTTAATGGCATGAGGGCCCTGGGGCACCAAGACCTTCCATCTGAGTCCCCTGCAGATCCCTGACAACACTCCACAGGAAACAGGCCTTCTTTTCACCCTGTCCTGGGAGCTGCAGAAACCAGCTCTTCCAGAGCAGGGGTCAAAAGCTGGGAAGTTCCTTACTGTCCTGCACATCCCAGGATGGTCAGGAAAGCAATCACAAGGCCTAGCTGCTTTGTCAAAACCAGCTGACCTGTTGTGGTTCTAAAGGAGAGTAGACACCTGTGTCCTGTATTGGGTCAGCAGGACTGTGGGGCTAGAATAAACAATTGATGGATTCAGAATGTTTCTTTGATGAGGGCTACAACTTGGACACAAAGGGGCTCCTTCCTGCATGTACTAAGGATGCAAAAGGACAGGGCCAGTAAGGGACCTCAATGCCTTGGCTGTTTGACAACTTGTGCCTTTGATCCAGTCTGGTCCTCAAGCCCTGCTTACCCTTCTGCCAGGTCTGAGCATGGTCAAGCATATGCCCAGTTTGGGAAGGGAGTGCTAGAATTCACTACAAGGCTTGCCTTGGTCGCTTTCCAATCCTCTGAAGGGTACAGGGAGTCTGTGAAGAGCCTTTGGGAATTGTTTGAGATAAGCCCAGGCTGGCCCAAGATCCTAGGTGCTGTAATTACAGACCTATGTTCTTTCATAGATGCCGTGGTTTACATTTAGCTAGAGCTCAGAACCAAGCACAAGCTGCATATGCCAGGAAAGGTGCCTCTGAACCTTTATCCATCCCTTGACTACGCTGGCCCAAAACTCAGAAGAAAGGCTTGATCACTGCACACCAGATTGTGCCAAGCTCCCAGGAGATAACTGTTCACCAGGCACCCCAGCATACTGAGGACGCCAGGATAGTTAGGACCCCTTGAGAACCTACATACCTCCAACAGTCCATGACTAGAAGAAAGAAGCCAGTCATTCCCTTTTGGAAAGTATGTTTTAGTGTTCAGGCTACCAGGGCTCACTCTACAGCCGTGGGCAACACAGAAGCAGCATCAGCACAGGCCCCCAGCCCCATCTGCACACAAGACTCATCATGTGGGAGACCGAAGGAGGACATGAGAGATAAGAGTGCATGGAGCACCTGCTTTGGGCAGTACCTGGGCTAGTGAGGCTCACCAACCTCCAAGGTAACAGGTGTGCAAAGCTTTGGGTCTCAACAGTGACTCTGGCTGGCTCAAGGACAACAGTCCAACGACTACTCATAGCTGCAAGTGAGAGCAAGTGTCTAGTTACAGCGACTTGGTGTTTCTCCAAGCAACTTTAGTCAGGTGCTAAAGGAGGGATACAGTGGGGGGCACACAGCCACTATTCCAGCTTCCTGACAACACTACAGCAGGGCACAGGAGGAGATGGATATAGGGACCATGAGGGTACAACCCAGTGACAGGACTTCTACTTCTGGTACCCCAGAAGATAGCTGTCTGAACAACTTCAAAGTACTAGTAGGCCAATAGCCATATACAAGGTCGAGTCCCTGAACACACCTTCATAACACCCATCAGCAGGGGCCACCCAGTGAGCACAGGACAGCAACCAACCCCTGAAACCCAAAGTTGCTGTTTTTTCAGAAGGCAGGGCAACTACCGGTGTACAAGGCCGACTCTTGCGTCACGATGGACTGCATGGAAAGTCCACTTGTTACTGCATGACTGTATACATCTGACATCACTGGGAAAGTCCTGTTCACGTTCTAACATAGCAAAAGCTTTCTTAAAAATTGATGCATGCACAGGTGAATGAATGTGCAAACATTTTTTGTAAGAAACTTGCTAGAGGTCAGCCAAGGCTAGGGCTTCAGTGTCCAGAGAGGCAGCTGTTAGAGCATTAAGACATGATCAGACTGTGGACTCAACCTGACAGCTGGCTAGGCTGACACCTAGGGAGATTGGCTGGATGACATTCTCAGTGGCAACAGATGAAGAACAGATAGATAACGTGATGATCACCTGTGATCTCTGGAAACTTGTTCTGGTGCTAAAATTGTGTTTATTTTAAAACAAAATAGTCTGAAATATTCCTTCCCAACTTTTTCAGAGAAAAATGGAAAACAGAAGGCAGGTAATAAGGGACAAGATACCTGTACCTTCTGACCAGATCGCAGCGGCTCCAGGGGAATCCTGAGCACAGGGGCCATCGGGCATTACAGGACAGCCAAAGCCACGTAACGTAGCTATCTTTTCTCATGTGTCAACCAAGTATCATTTCTTGTCAGTCTTACATAGTGTACTAAAATTCATGAAGACCTTCATAAAAGTCCACAGCACATACAAACAAGCAAGAGTCTACGGCTGTCCTTGAGTTTCCACTTAGGCAGTCACCAAATTGATCCTTAAATATTTCCAATCATAGCTTCCAGAGAAAACTGCTACTTGGCTTGTGAGCTGTGTGGCCACAGCTGTCCTCATGTGCTAGATCCAGGGCCCAGATACACGGCCACAGGGAAGTAACTTAGGTTGGAGGCCCGATGCTGCAGCTCAGTGGTGTGGCTGGCAATCTCCTGGGCAGTACTGCTGATGGTCAGTGTTGCCCATCTCACACATCTACTGTGCACAAGGGCTCGCCACCAGGCTGAGCAGATGCTACAATTGACATCTTAGGCTTCTTCCGAGTCTCCTCCTGGAAGAAAAACAGATCAGTGATGCTAGAGCAGTGGGCCCAGCAAGGGGCTCAGAAGGAAGAACTGAACTCCCAAGAGCCCAAGTTCTTGTGATGCCTTGCTCCAGAAAGAAGGCAGGTTGGGGAAGCTAACCAGGAGGGCCTTGTCAGAATACCCCAGCAGAGCCTCCTGTGCTACAGTTTCCCTGGCAACCTGGGCACATTGAAAATGGAAGACCTCAGGTGAAGTCACAGTAACAAGCTAAGACTCACCCCTCCAAAACAGGTGCTATTCCCGACCTTTGTCCCAGAGCTCAGTGAATGTCCTCAACCAGGGGCAGGCTGGCCAGTCCACCATGCGCCAGCACACAAGACCCTTCTCCATCCGAGGGCAGGAGGAGCACATGTCTCAGAGAGCCGTTGGTGATGGACACTTGCTCTTTGGGGCTGGGCTGATGCTGGAAAGACTACTCAGGAGGCCCAGGAGGAGTCCGGAGTGGTCACAGGACAATGCCTGAAGCCAGGACACCCCTGTCAGCTTGACAGGGCTCACTGGGAGTAGGAAATCCATGGCAGCTTTAGGAGACATCATCAAGAACAAGCTCTATGCAGGCCTAGTAGTCTTGTGACCTGGGGGGTTTGAGGTACATGGCCCGTTCACCTTCCCTCACTCATACTTGATTCCACATTGGACCAACAGAGGTATGCCCTTCAACTGCCAGCAGGTGGCTGCCGACTCTAAGTAAGTTATTTCACAAAGTACTACCTATGCTGGAACTTAAAAGCTAGTCATAGCCGGGCGTGGTGGCGCACGCCTTTAATCCCAGCACTCGGGAGGCAGAGGTAGGAGGATCGCCGTGAGTTCAAGGCCACCCTGAGACTACATAGGTAATTCCAGGTCAGCCTGGGCCAGAGTGAGACCCTACCTCGAAAAAAAAAAAAAAAAAAAAAAAAAAAAAAAAAAAAAAAGCTAGTCATGAAGCTGAGTAGATGACTCGGTGGATAAAGTGCTTGCGTGCAAGGATAAGGGCATGAGTTTGGATCTGCAGCACCTACATAAAAACAATACTAGGCATTGTGGCACACTTAATAATGCTAACACCGGGGAGGCAGAGACAGGAAATCTCTGGAGCTCCCAGTTTAGCAAGACCCCATCTCAAAAACTGAATAACAATTGAGCAAGACACTCAACATCTCACCTCTGTACGTACACCTACACCTGCAGAAAAAGAAAGCCAGTCTCATCCTGGAAGGAGGGTCTGCGTATCACTAGTGTCAGGAATCTACAGGGTCACAGGGCCCTGACCTGGCAGCCCTAATGCTGCACAAACCACAGCGTGGGCAAAGATAATATACAGGGGACTATAGTGGTAGGTGTGGGGTACAGGGACTGGGTGGTGTATGGGGAAATGATGAGGGAGAGAGATACCCGTTCCGCAGCCAGCCTCTTCATCTCCTCTTGCAGCTTGCTCAGGATGTGGAGGTTGGGCCTGTTCTTCTTGGCATACTGTTGCAGTTCTATCACACTCTTGTCAGAGGTCTCCTGGGGACCCAAAGCCTGCTCTCAGGACTGCCAAACAGCAGTGTGCCCATGACCACAAAAAGCAGAAGCACTAAGATCCAGTGAGCAAAAGACTGCACACTGACAGTCTGCCCGTAATGGCACCTAGCTGCTGACAGACCTAAAGCATGGTGCAGCTCGTGTTTCCCTAGCCTCCCCAACACCTCTGTCCTTTGTGTGGGTCAAGCTACACCTCCTGCACAGGCAGAGCAGGGGAGCAAGACACTAGATGAGCCAGAAGCCCTCAGGATAGTGGCATGGGAATGACTGCAGCCAGCAAGACATGACAAAACAGCCAGACAGCTTGCCCAGCCCAGCCTAGCAGCTCTCTTCGGTTCCTTCCTGTCCTGGAGTCTATGGCCAAGAATGCCCACTGTGCCTTAGGATGCCAGAGTTCCTACCACATGGCATCTGCAGTAGGCCAGAGCCACTCACCCTTTGCTGAAGGACGCTCCCACCCATGGCTGAAGCAATGCTCACTCCCCTTCCCTTAGTCTTAAGTCTAGAACTGTGCACGGCAAAGCCAGAGGCTTCAGCGTGCACCAAAAGCATCAACAGGGCTGGGCTACAGCTTAGCGGTGGTGTCCTTCCCTAGCCTGCATGGAGTCCTGAGCTCCACTCCCAGCAGAGGAAGGGAAAAGATGAAGGAAAGAGGGATGTATCACTGCTTCCTCCAAGTGGCTTCTGGACTCTGCTTTGCCAGCTCAGGGCACTTGAAGAGGTACAGCATTGTTGTGACTATTGGCTCAGTCCAAAGCAGGGCGGTTAAAGGCGCCATGGCATAGTCTGCAGGGTCACCCCACCTGCACCTCGATGCACCTACTACCCCTCTCATGACTGAGATGTCAATGACCTAGGTGGATTCTTCAAACATCAGAGGAAAATGTGAGAAGTGCTGGGGATATAGCTCCATAGCAGGGCATTTCTCTGACATGTGCAAAGCCCTGGGACCCATCCTCAGCACTGCAAAAAGAAAAATGTAAACATTGACCTCATGATATCTCCCTGAACTCCTTAGGCTTGGTTACTGATTTAAATTTTGAGATTTGGGCAAAAACCACAGAAACAAAAAATAGGTGATACACATATTCTTTAAGCTCCTCGGACTCATCAACAAAGCACAAGGGTATGCCATCCTGGGGGGGGAGGGTCAAGGGCCTGGCTCCCAAGCCTTCTTGTACCGCAACCCCATATTGCATCTCCTATTTGCCCTGGCTTAGCATTTTAGCCACCTCCCACAAGGAACAGAACAGAACTGGACATGTCCCCTGACTGCTCACACACTTAACTTGGCAGGAGGAAGAGGGCAACATGGCCTGGATGACCTTCTCTCTGCCTGCACACTCACTGGCATGGCACACCAGAGGCAGCCAGGATCTTGGGAGCAGTGCTACCAAGCCCAACCCTGACAGAAGCCCAGATGTAAACGCCAGGACATAAGACAGAAGCAGAGTGGCTGCCTAAGGACCTGGCACAGGGTCTGCTTACCTGCTTGACCATTTTGCTGCTCTCACGGCCATACATGCGCAGTAAGGAACCCCAATTCTTGACATGGGGGTGTAGCAACTGAAGGATTTTCTGAGAGGCTAACTGTTTCCCAACTCTTTTATTCTTACCTGTGAAGAGGAAAGACACAGTTGGAAAGAGTGAGTCATTTCCAGTCAGGAGAGCATTTGCCAGTACCAGCCTTATCCTAATATCCAGATGGCTAGGCAGGGCATGCCCCTGGAGTGCTTTGTCACTGCATTGGGTACCCTAACAGCCTCAAGACTACGACCCAGGCACCACTGTGCTAAGCAACCTTCAGAAGCTCCAGGTGAGGGCACAGGCCAAGGCCACTATTCCTTCCCTCTACCAACCCCCACCCCAACCTATCCGTAACACACAGATCAGCAGCAGCATGGCCTCACGACACCTATGGGCTCCTTAGGGCAGGGGCCTGTGGTGGATGTTCCGAGTGAAGGACACACTTAGCCAGAATACTTTCCAGGCCAAGGGGAGGAAGAAAGAAGCTCCCAGGCTAGTTGTCCTACTCAGCTGCTTGACCAAACGACTCACGCTCACGAAGCCTGCTCATCAGTGCCCTCACATAGCTGTGGTGAGGACTACAGTTTGCATGAAGGTCAAAATGTGGTTCTACAACTTCCAGTGTCCACTATGTACTACCTTCTAATTTTTATAAAGCTGGTTTGTAGTAGTTTTTTAATATATATACAATTACGTTTTAGAATGTTTTTGTTTTCTTTCTCTTCTTTGAAGTAGCCCAAGCTGACATGGAATTCTCAGGGTGGCCTCAAACTCGTGGCCATCTACCTACCTCTGCCTCCTGAGTGCTGGGATTAAAGGTGTGCACCAGCTCACTGGTGGGTTTTTTTTTTTTTTTTTTTCGAGGTAGGGTCTCACTCTGGTCCAGACTGACCTGGAATTCATTATGTATTCTCAGAGTGGCCTCGAACTCATGGCAATCCTCCTATCTCTGCCTCCTGAGTGCTGGTTTTTCCTTTTTGAAACAGGGTCTCATTATGTTGCTTGGTCTGGTCTTGAACTCACAGCCTCATGTGGAGGCAGTAGCAGCAGAAGAGGAACAAGAGGAAGAGTTCAGGCAGGATGACCACCAGCCGAGCTCAGGTGGCTGTACAGGGACTAACATGCGTACCTAGGGCTCAGAATGGACTGATTCTGGGGCAGCAGGAGGGACCAAGCTACAGCATCATAAAGGTATACAGTTCAGTGCCACCTCCCACCTCTAGCAACCCTCTGAAAGCACGCCAACCCAGGAGGGAACAAGGAGACAAAAGCAGGTCCTTACACCACCCTCGTACTGTGTGTTTGCCACATGCCATGACATATTCACTCTTCTGGTTTTTCCCAGGAACCACTTCAAACTTGATGGATGTATCACCCATTCCATGGTTTCTTTAGAAGAAAACAAAGATGATAAGGTAGCAGCATCAGTGGAGGAAGTGTACACAGTAACTTCTGAGGAAAGCTGCTTTGGGAAAGTGCATTAAAAGTCTCGATGAATAAATGGCTAGTCCTCACTCTAGCTGCTCTGCTGGTAAGGATTCCACATACCTATTGCAATCCCCTAGGGCTCTGTCTATTAGCCAAAGCTGAGGGGCTCATGGACGCCAAGGAAAACTGGCAGTGACTCCAACATGCAACGGACAGCAAGGCTGTGCGATGCCTAAGAGGAGCTCCTGTGATCTGACTATGGAGTTAGGTGCTATCCGCCTTACCTTTTAAGGCACTCATGGAGGATCTGATATGGAGACAACAACCCGGCCTTGCTGGTCAGCTCGTAGACTCTGGAGTCCTCAATACTGATGTGGTTAAAATACTGTAACACAAAGCAAATGCTCCTGAGTCCTGAACAGGCCTCTGCCTCTCAGAGCCAGGTCATTGCTGTGTTTCCCCCGATGTGAGCATCTTTTCTTGTCACCTCACCTAAGTATGCCACATCCCACGAAGCCACCACATAGAGAAAATAGTCTGGGCTCCTTATCTCCATAGTCTCCCACCCACCCCCCCTTCTTGAGCATGACACAACAAATGAGTCCAGGCAGTCACAGGGGCAGCCAAGAACAGCTTCTTCTCAAAGTGATTCCAACCCACCATGGAAAACTCATCAGAAACCCAATGACAAGCCACCATTCAGAGCCTGTAACATCATAACTTAAATGAGAAAAGAGATAAACCCAGGCACATTAAAAAGTCCTGCCTTAGCCGGGCGTGGGGGCCCACACCTTTAATCCAGCACCCAGAAGGCAGAGGATCACCAAGATTTTGAGGCCACCTTGAGACTGCATGGTGAATTCCAGGTCAGGCTGGGCTAGAACAAGCCCCTACCTCGAAAAACCAAAACCAAACAAAAAGCCTTGGCTGCTCATCTCTCTTGGCACCTGAACCCCCAAGGCTCTGCCCTGTAGGCCGGGCTGGGATTGGCTTAGGGACCATGACTGTCTGACTTGTTAGCTGTTCTTCTCACGTGAAGGTAAAGTAAAGGCTTATACCCTTTTGTTCCATGTCCTCCATCTCTCTCTCTCTCTCTCTGTATATGTGTATGTTTCCTTAAGCTTGACCCTTTTCCCAATTTCCCCGGAAAGCTTCCTACATGGGCTCTCCAAAAGAACCACTTGAGAAGAGAAAAGGGAAATTCTGCAGTTCTGCACACCAGGGATCGGGAAGCTGGAGCTAGAAGGAGGTAGACATCCTGGGAGAGAGCTCAGAAGAGTGGCTTGTCGACAGCACCTTCCCTGACTTGTTCTTTGACCAACTCCATATTCATCATGAATAGAAGCTGCTGTTCAGCCCGCTGACCCCACTCTGTAGCACAGACCGCCTCTGGAAGGGCTGCAGGAGCAAAATGTGGTCGCACACTGGTGAGTGCTGTCAATGACAGATTGCGTATACAACAGTGTCCCATAAGTTATCATGCTGACCCCACTCTGTAGCACAGACCGCCTCTGGAATGGCTGCAGGAACAAAGCGTGGTCGCACACTGGTGAGCGCTGTCAATGACAGATTGCATACACAAAGGTGTCCCATAAATTATCATGCAGATACGTCATAGTCACCCGATGACAGAAACACATTACCTAAGTGACATACAGCTATACCACAGACTGTGGGCTTTTAAGTAGTCAAAGCATATCCTATCACATCCTAGACCAAAGTCACACTCAAGGCAGTCAGCAACACCATGCTAACTGCAGAGACTCTGGGGACGATCGAGCTCCTGGAGGTGCCATCTCCCTCAGCGTGTGGCACCTCCAAATCAATCTTTACATGGCCCCTCTCCATGTTTCCCTTCTTCCCTAAGAATCTAGTCACAAGTACAGCACAACTTCATGTCATAAATTATATTTGTAACAACCCTGTCTCCAAAGTAATGTCACATTCTGAGGTTCAATGGATCCTTTTGCAACTCAGACCATGGTCCCCATAAGATTTTGAGCAAAGGTTAACTTCTTCCAGTTGACAGGTAAACAGAAGTAAACAGCTTGAAACAGACATGAAACAGTAGGGCCCATCAGCCACAAAGGACACAGTGGGAACCAACAGCTATAAAGAGCCTGCTGTGGAGCTGCAGAGAGACCCATGACAAGAAACAAAAACCTAGGGGCATAGAGCACATGAAGAGAGAATCAAGTGCTTTCAACACCTCACTCCTTAGGCACCAAAGCTATGCCAAAGCCTTTCCAGAATGAAACTGGTTCCTCTGTCTTTTGAGTTGTTCCAGTGGAGAGAAAAAGGGGAGACTGAAGAGGCCAGTTAAGGGCAATGAGCTATAGTGTATTCGAACAGGTCACTATGAGATATGTACACCCTCAAGTGCCTGCATCAGTGTAGGAAAGTCACTTATTCTCACCAGGATATTAGGCCTTGATGCCTACCACAAAGCCCCACAATGGTTAGGTAAAAACATGAGATAACAGACATCTACAGCAACAAAACAGGTCACAGCCAACATGAACTTAGATATGAAGGACCTAAATAAATCTATGAGAAAACCTACAAGAATGTGGCTGGGCAGCTGACTGTCAGTAAAGCCCTAGGAAAAGTGAAGAGAGGCAGAGCCTCGGGCAAGCTGGGTCCAGTAAGAGACCCTGTCTCAGTAACTACGGTGGAGAGTGACTGAAGACACTTGATGCCAACCTCGGGCCTCCACACACATGCTTACAGCCACACACATAGGAATGTGCATGCACACACACAAGCACGCTACACAAAGTAAAAAGCTGCAAGAATCAATACATGAATTTGGCCAAGTGACAAGACACAAACACTAAATTGCATCTACAGGCCAGCAAGGGATAATTGAAACAGTAATAAAGAATTAACAATGTTGCAACAAATGGCCCAAGTACAAACCAATAAATCAATAAAATATGAGTAAAATCTATGTACTAAAAACTACCAAGGGCTAGAGAGATGGCTTAGCAGTTAAAGCGCTTGCCTAAGAACGCTTGTTGGAATCTCCAGGTCCCACTTATAGCCAGATGCAAAAGTGACACAAGCGTGCAATGTTGCACGTGCAAACAAGGGGGAGCATGGGTCAGGAGTTTGTTCACAGCAGCTGATAGGCCCTGGCGTGTCCATTCTCTCTGTCTCTGCCTCTTTCTCTCTCTCATAAAAATAAAACACTACCAATCACTGATAAAATAATAATTAATAATAGATGTGAATAAAGGGAGAGACAAACTTCTGTGACATGAAGACAATATTGTTACTATTAAGATAACAATTCTTCTGAAGTTAAGCTACAAATAAACATCATTCTGACCAAAAGTGTAGAATTTTTATACTAACCAGAATACTGTTCCTAAAGCCTATGAGAAACAGAGTTTAATAAAAGACAAGAGTTAAAAAAGAGACAAAACTGCCGGGCGTGGTGGTGCACGCCTTTAATCCCAACACTCGGGAGGCAGAGGTAGGAGGATCACCGTGAGTTTGAGGCCACCCTGAGACTACATAGTTAATTCCAAGTCAGCCTGGGCTAGAGTGAAACCCTACCTCGAAAAATAAAATAAAATAGAAGGAGGAGGAGGAGAGAGAAAGACAAAACTTTAAATAGTGATTGGGGTCGTAGCTCACTTGCTCACTTGATAAAGAGCTTGCCTACCATGCACACAGTCCTGGATTTAATCCTCAGCACTACATAAAGCACTTGTGGTGGCAAATGCCTATAATCTGATGACTCTATGAAACTAAAATTGCTCTTAAAGATACAGTTTATTTTATCAGCTGGGAGAAATGGCACACACCTTTAATCCCAGAACTTGGAAAGCAGAGGTAGAGTTGGAAGCCAGCCTGGGACTACGCAGTGAATTCCCGGTCTGCCTGGGCTAGAGCAAGACCTTACCTCAAAATTATGAATAAATAAAAAAAAAAAAAAAAAAACTAAAAATTCCAGGCCAGCCTGGACCAGAGTGAAACCCTACCTCAGAAAAAAAAAAAAAAAAAAAAAAAAAAAGGAGGGTGGGCTGGAGAGATGGCTTAGAGGTTAAAGCACTTGTCTGCAAAGCCAAAGGATCCCTGTTCAACTCCCCAGAACCCACGTAAGCCAGATGCACAAGATGGTATATGCGTCTGGACTGTTTGTAGCGGCTGGAGGCCCTGGTGCACCCATTCTCTCTGCTTCTTTCTCTCTCAAATAAACAAATAAAAAATATTTATTTGAAGCCGGGCGTGGTGGCGCACGCCTTTAATCCCAGCACTTGGGAGGCAGAGGTAGGAGGATCGCCATGAGTTCAAGGCCACCCTGAGACTACATAGTTAATTCCAGGTCAGCCTGGACCAGAGTGAGACCCTACCTTGCAAAACCAAAAAAAAAAAAAAAAAAAAATTTATTTGAGAGAGGAAGAGGCAGATAGAGGGAAAGAGAGAATGGGCACGCCAGGGCCTCCAGCCACTGCAAATGAACTCCAGACGCATGCGCCCCTTGCGCATCTGGCTTACGTGGGTCCTGGAGAATTGAACGGAGGTCCTTTGGCTTTGCGGGCAAATGCCTTAACTGCTAAGCCATTTCCCCAGCCCAATAAAAATATTTCTTTAAAAAATTAAATTAATTTAATTTAGGTGGACCACTGAGCTCAAGGCCACCTGGAGACTATATAGTGAATCTCAAAAAACCAAAAATAAATAAATAAAGGGCTGGAGATGGCTTAGCAATTAAGGTGCTAAGAACCCAGAACCCATGTAAGCACAAGGGGCACATGGAGTCTGTTTACAGCAGCTAGAGACCCTGGCATGCCCATTCTCTTCCTCTGCCTCTTTTTCTTTGGTTCAGGTGCAAAGTCTAATGACCCAGGTTCAATTTCCCAGTACCAACATAAAGCCAGATGCATAAAGTGATGTATATGCCTGGAGTTCATTTGCAGCTGCTAGAGGCCCTGGCATACCCATTTTCTCTCTCTCTTTTGGCTTGCTAATAAAAATATTGTAGAACTGAGCATGGTGGTACACACTTTTAATCCCAGCACTCAGGAGGCAGAGATAGGAGAATTGCCAAGAGTTCAAGGCCACCCTAAGACTACATATTGACTTCCAGGTCAGCCTAGGCTAGAGTGAGACCTTACCTCAAAAAAAAACAAAAATAGGTGTTTCATTTTTAAATTTATTTTATTTATTTGAGAAAGGGAGAGAAATAGGCAGGTACACAGAGAGAGAATAGGTATGCTAGGGCCTCTAGCCACTGCAAACAAACTACAGATGCATGTGCCCTCTTGTGTATCTAGTTTACGTGGGTTCTGGGAACCGAACCTGGGTCCTTTGGCTTTGCAGGCAACAGTCTTAACCACTAAGTCATCTTTGCAGCCCCCAAAAGTATTTTTTTTAAAGTCAAAAAGAAGGCCGGGTATGGTGATACACGCTTTTAATCCTAGCACTTAGGAGGCAGAGGTAGAGGATCGCCGTGAGTTCAAGGCCACCCTGAGACTACATAGTGAGTTCCAGGTCAGCCTGAGCTAGAGTGAAACCCTACCTCGAAAAACCAAAAAAAAAAAGAAAGGACACATGGCTTAAGGGACAAGAAATTGCCCACACCTACATAGATACCACATGACTGAGAAAGGTTAAATACGCACACAAAGTGTTTGAGAGAGGACAGACACACCTGTCATCACCCAGCACCACCACTCCAGGTGTTTACCTAGAGGAAATCAATCTCTATGACCACAGACCCACAGCAGCCTCCTAGCAGCTTTACTACCTATCACCTCAACTGCAAAACGAGCCGGTGCTCTGGAAAAGTCATGGTACAACCATCTGGTGGCAATTACTCAGCAGCAAACAAGGTTTACGAGTGAGGAGGGCAAGGCAGCTAGAGATGGCTCATCAGTTAAAGGCACACGTTTGCAAAGCGTGAGAGCCTGATGGCCTGAGTTTAATTCTCCAGTACCCAATGAAACCAGATGCACAAAATGGCACAGGAGTCTGGAACTTGCTTACAGAGGTAGGAGGTCCTGGCGCACCCACACTCATTCTCTGTCTCCCTCCTTCTTTTTTTAAAAAAATTTTTTACATTTTTTATTTTATTTATTTGAGAAAGAAAGATACAGAAATAGGCAGGTAGAGAGAGAGAGAATGGGCGCACCAGGGCCTCCAGCCACTGCAAACGAACTCCAGATGCATGTACCACCTTGTGCACCTGGCTTATGTGGGTCCTGGAGAATTGAGCCTCGAACCAGGGTCCTGAGGCTTCATAGGCAAGCGTTTAACCGCTAAGCCATCTCTCCAGCCCCATGTCTCCCTCTTTCTCTCTCTCAAATTTGGTCCACAATAGTAACCCCGAGTACAGGGATTTGGAGTGAGTTTTCTTAATAGAACCTGGTGTTCTCAAGGATCAAAACTGTGAAAAGGCAGGGGACACTGATGTTTTCCACATTTCCTAGTTTACCTCCTACAGGTAACAAAGTCTGATGTTCTCAACTGAGGCATGCTCTCAACTAGGTGTATCCCTCCTGAGGGAGCCCAACACCCCATCCTCTGAATCTTCTCCCCCCATGTAAGAAAAAAGGCTCTGTTGTTTGTTCTATGACACCATGGCTGAACACAGCATGTCCTTCTCCACGTCACGTGTGACGCCAGGCCTGAGGTCCTGACTGGCTGCAGAGAGCTTCGGTAGGCAGCTCTCCAGATTCCCTGGGAGGACTCGCAGAGTGCTCTTTCACACTTTTATTTTCTGTACAAGTTAGTACTTTAGGACTGCTAAATAAAATTATACCAGGCCAGCCTTGGCTACAGAGTGAGAACCTGTCCCAAAATACTAAAAAAATAAACATATAAATCTTTAAGCTGAGTGTACTATAATTTTGTCTTTTTACATCATGTGGGGGGGCATTCCAGGTATCTCTTGCCACCGCAAATGAATGCCCAGCTGGCTTTATGTGAGTGGCTTAGGAACTGAACCAGGACCAGCAGGTTGTGCAGCACCTTTAACCACTGAGCCATCTCTGCAGACCCTGTAATTTTTTCTTTTTGACAAGACTGTGCTTACTCCAAGTGGAGTCTTCTGCTATGTCTGTGGCCCACTCCAACCAGACCACAAAAAAAAAGAAAAGGTTACACAAGGCACTGAAACCATTTAATAACTTGAGAACAATTTTAATGTTACCCTATGAATCTTAAGTCCACAAGGATTGGGAAAACATAGCCAGGCGTGGTGGTGCTCACCTTTAATCCCAACACTCAGGAGGCAGAGGTAGGAGGATTGCCATGAGTTCCAGGCCACCCTGAGACTACATAGTGAATTCCAGGTCAGCCTAGGCTAGAGTGAGATCCTACATCGAAACTCCTCCTTCCCCCTTCCAAAAAAAAGGATTGGAAAAATGTATATGTTTTGTTTTGTTTTTTAAAAAATACATTTTGGGGCTAGAAATGGCTTAGCAGTTAAGGTGCTTACCTCCAAAATGACCTAGGTTCAATTCCTCAGTACACACATAAGCCAGATGCACAGGTAGGAGGATCGCTGTGAGTTCAAGGCCACCCTGAGACTACATAGATAATTCCAGGTCAGCCTGAGCCAGAGTGAGACCCTACCTCGAAAAATTAAAAAAAAAAAAAAAAAAAGGTGTATGGGCTGGAGAGATGGCTTAGCGGTTAAGGCGCCTGCCTGCTAAGCCTAAGAACCCGGTTCCAATCTCCAGGTCCCACGTTTAGCCAGATGCAAAGTGATGCAAGGGCGCAATGCCGCACTTGCCCACAAGGGGACACACACATCTGGATTTCGTTCTCAGCAGCTGAGACTGCTGGCGCGCCCATTCTCTGTCTCCTTCTCCCTCTCTGTCTGTCTCTGTGTCTCTCTCCAAAAATAAATAAAATAATTTAAAAAATAAAAAAATAAATAAGTGTATATAGAGAGAAAGAGGCAGAGCTAGAGAGAGAAAAGGGAGAGAATAGGCACACCAGGACCTCCAGCCACTGCAAACGAATTCCAGATGCATGTGCCTCCTTCTGCATCTGGCTTACATGGGTCCTGGAAAATCAAACTGGGATCCTTTGGTTTTGCAGGCAAACACCATAACCGCCAAGCCATCTTTCCAGCCTTATTTACTTTTGAGAGACAGAAGCAGAAAGAAAGGGTGTACCAGGGCCTCCAGCCACTGTAAACAAACTCTAGATGCATGCACCACCTTATACAACTGGCTTACATGGGTCCTGGGGAAATGAACCTGGGTCCTTTGGCTTTGCAGATAAGCACCTTAACTGCCAAGTCATCTCTCCAGACCACAAAAAAAAATTTAGACTTTTATTTATGAGACAGAGAAAGGGTACACGAGGACTTCTAGTCACTGCAAATGAATTCCAGATGCATGCACCACCCTGTGCATCTGGCATTACATGTGTACTAGGGAATTGAACCCAAGTCCTTGGGCTTCCCAGACAAGTGTCATAACAGCTAAGCCATCTTTCCAGCCCTTTAAAAAAAATTTTAATGCAAAAAATGACTAATAAGACTGCATCAACTTAAAAGGCTTCTGCACAGCAAAGGAAACAATTACCAGAGTCAAAGAGACAGAATGTAGAAAATCTTTGTCAACTACTTATCTGACAAGGGTTTTAATAACCAGACTATGTAAAGAACTCAAAGCCAGGTGTGATGGCACATGCCTTTAATCCCAGCACTCAGGAAGCAGACGTAGGAGGATCGCCACGAGTTTGAGGCCACCCTGAGATTACATAGTGAATTCCAGGTCAGCCTGAGCTAGAGTGAGACCCTACCTCAAAAAACAAAAAGAAAAAGAAAAAAAAAAAAAAAGAAAAACCAAAAAAAAAAAAAAAAACTCAAAAAATTAGGGCTGGAAGATGGCTCAGCAGTTAAGAGAATTTCTTGGGCATGGGAGCCTGAGGAGGCCTGAGAGGTCAATCCTCCTGACCCAGATAACCAGCGGTGAGTGTCACAGGTATCTGCAATCGACGTACAATAGGGGAAAAGAAACCAGAGAATTGCAGGAGCTCGTGAAAGAAATGGCACGCTCCAGGATCAGTAAGACTCCAGCTAAAATAAGAATGAGGGCTAGGGAGATGGCGTAGTGGTTAAGGTGTTCACCTTCAAAGCCAAAGGGACAGGGAGATTCAAACATGAGTTCTTAGGCTTTGCAGACAAATGCCTTACCACTAAGCCATCTCTCCAGCCCCTTTCCGCAGTTTTTCTTCCAGTCCCTCCACATGAGATCTCTATCCACGTGGGTGCCTTTCCTTGGCTCTGTACTTCCCTCAATAAATATAATAATTTAATAATTTTAAAACAGGCTGAGGGCTGGAAAGATGGCTTAGCATTTAAGGTGTTTGCCTGTGAAGCCAAAGGACCCAGATTCAATTCCCCAGGATCCACGTAAGCCAGATGCACAAGGGGCACATACATCTGGAGTTTGTTTGCAGTGGTTAGAGGACCTGGCATGCCCATTCTCTTTCTGTCTCTCTTCTCCCTCTCCCTCTCTCTGTTTAATTTTGTTTTGGGTTTTTTGTTTGTTTGTTTGTTTTTCAAGGTAAGGTCTTACTCTAGCCCAGGCTGACCTGGAATTCACTCTGTATTCTCAGGGTGGCTTTGAACTCATGGCAATCCTCCTACCTCTGCCTCCTGAGTGCTGGGATTAAAGGTGTGCACCACCATACCTGGCTTTCTCTCTCTGTTTGCAAATAAATAAAAATTTAAAACAAAACAGGTTGAATTTTATGGTATGAAGATGGCCTTCAGAATTTCAAGCTCCTTTGCTACAAATAACCATAGAACCATATTTTTTAAAAGATTTATTTATTTACTTGGAAGCAGAGATAGAAAAGAGACAGAAAGAGAATGCGGGTGCCAGGGCCTCCAGCTGCTGCAAATGGACTCCAGATGCATGTGCCACTTTGCGTATCTAGCTTTACGAAGGTACTGGTGAATCAAACTTGGGTCCTTAAGTCTTTTCAGGCAAGCACCTTAACCACTGAGCCACCTCTCCATCTTCTATAACCATATTTATCTCAAAAGGTTGACAAAGTTGTAAAGTTTTAAGAAAATATTAATATATATATATATATAATTCATGTATTTATTTCAGACAGAGAGAGAATGAATGAGTATGCCAGTCCTTCTAGCCACTGTAAATGAACTCCAGATGCATGTACCACTCTGTGCATCTGGCTTTACATGAGTACTGGAGAATCAAGCCCAGGTCATTAGTACTTGCAGGCAAGCACCTTAATGGTTCAGCCATCACTCCAGTCCCATCCTCCACCTTTTTTTTTTTTTCAAGGTAGGGTTTCACTCTATTCCAGGCTGACATGGAATTCACTATGTAGTCTCAGGCTGGCCTCAAACTCATGAGGTTCCTCCTACCTGTGCCTCCTGGGTGCTGGGATTAAAGGTGTGTACCACTCTCCCTCCCTACCCCTGCCCCCCCCCCTTTTTTTGAAGCAAGGTCTCACTCTTTTTAGCCCAAGCTGGCCTCAAATCCTACCTCAGCACCCTCAGTGCTGAGATTAAAAGGAGTGAGCCATCACATCTAGCTCTAAGAACAATCTAAAACCTTGTACATCCTGCCTCCTGGGCTCATTCCCACATGGATCTGTGAGTCTAATACACACTCAACTTGCGAAACACAGGAGACAAAAATGTCTAAGGACTTTTTTTTCCCTGCTTGCAAACAGGCAAGTAAGTTCCTTCCTCGTAGGCGACAAATGAACAGAATAACCTACAAGTTACATGATTACACTTTGGGCACAAGGCATGCAAGGCATAGCACCTCCTGCAGCAGCAGCTTCTGGCGGTGTGACCAGACACTCACTCACCTCCAGTTCTTCGCTGTCTTTGGGCTTCTCCTCAGAGGTCTGTTTAACAAAGTCAGGGATGAGGATTTCCAGTGTGGCTCGGGCTACAAAAAAACAGACACACAGACAGACAGACACACACACACACACACACAATCCAGGGTAAGGGCTGCTTGAGTATAAGGGGGTGGCAGGCAAACTGCCCAGCCTATAATGAGCTGCATGCTGGCACCCACACTTGTGGCTCAGATGGGTGAACAAAGACCCAGGACTAGGGATAGCACTTTAAAAGGGAGAATCAAGAGGGAATGACAGAAAAATCACATAATGAACAATGGCAATAGTGGGGCAAACTAGAGGAAGCTTCACAAGCCACAGTATGTTTGTCCATTTTTACCTGTAAAGACCTGATAGCAAATGAGGTAGGAACTCAGATCTGCATTTTAGAAGAATTACTTGGGTGCTATGTGAAAACAATGGCTTGGTGAAACCCAGATCTCCACCGTGAGGCCGGAGTAGGCTGCTACAGATACCACAACAGCACACAGGGCAGCGACTGCGCTGTGCAGGGATGGTCAGGCCTGAGGGACTCTGGAGGAAGCGTGCATACAGTAAGACCATGGGGTGGCACATGTGGACAGGCCACTACCTAGTACTGTGGGGGATGAGCACATGCAGTAGCTCAGTCTGTCCCAGCAGTTCACCAACAAGACATCCCAGCAAAATAATTTAAAAAGAAAAAAGGGGGGGCTGGAGAGATGACTTAGCGGTTCAAGTGTTCGCCTGGTTTGACTCTCCAGGACCCACGTAAGCCAGATGCACAAGGGGGCTCATGCATCTGGAGTTCATCTGCAGTGGCTGGAGGATCTGGTATGCCCATTCACTCCCCCCCCGCCTCTTTCTCTCTCAAATAAATAAATAAATAAATAAATAAAATATGTTTGTTTGTTTTTACAAAAAAAAAGTCAACTAGTGCAGATGTCTGCTATATGGACTGAGGAAATAAACACATGAGTAGGCACAGGTGACCCTGCAGAAACAGTAAAGGACATTTCTCAGAACATCTCCACCACTGTGTAAGATTCAGTAACATTCAATTTGTCAAACGGAAAAGTCTTTTAGACTGAATCTCTCTAAAATTTACAACAGAGGCTAGAGGTGTAACTAACTCAGTGGTAGAACACTAACTCCAACAATTAATGAATGGATTAATTAAACAGATAGCAGACTTCCCTGGTGACCGGGGCAGTGTGTGCAAGCTCAAGACAAGCTGCACAGGAGGAAGGAGAGAGAGTAAACATAATGAAGAAAGGCTTCTCACCGTCCTCAGTAGTTGCCATTACAAGAAAGCAGCACAGGGCTGGAGAGATGGCTCAGTGGTTAAGGCACTTGCCTATGAAGCCAAAGGACCTAAGTTCGATTCCCCAGGGCCCACATAAGAAAGATGCACAAGATAGCACATGCATCTGGAGTTCATATGCAGTGGCTGAAGGCCCTGTCATGCCCATTCTCTATCTGCCTCTTTCTCTCTCAAACAAAATAAGCTTTTTTGTTTGTTTGTTTTTTAAAGAAAGTAGCACAAAAGTACTCTGATTCCTAGAAGCAGAAAATGGTCTCCCTGCCCCCAAGACCCCCTCCTGCTCTATACAAAGTAGATTAGCTCTGGAAAACAACATGATCATAGGCTAACATTCAAGAACAGACACATGAGGCTGGAGAGATGGCTTAGCAGTTAAGGCACATGCCTGCAAAGCCAAAGGACCCAGGTTCGCTTCCCAGGACCCACATAAGTCAGATGCACAAGGTGGCACATGCACCTAGAGTTCATTTACAGTGGCTGAAGGCCCTAGTGTGCCCATTCTCTCTTCTTCTGTCTGTGTGTCTCTCTCTCTCTCTCAAATAAATAAAATAAAAATATTTTTAAAATACCTATAAAAAAGAATGAACATATGAGTAGTAGGGTTGGGGTACATATAAACCATTCTGCAAAGTGCTTCACTGCTCAGGAGAGCCCAGATAACCCAATGCTAAGCAGATGGCTTAGTACAAGACTATCTACAGCTAGGGCTAGACAGACAAATGGCAAGGATACAGCCCAGTGGGACTGGCACAGAAAATACCAGCTTTCCCAGAGATGAACTCTGTGTAACAATTATTTAGTCCCCAATGTGGAGACTGAAGGACTCAGAAAATAGTCCCTATAAATGACAAAAATGCTTCATCAGATGGTGACAGCATGTCAATCTTCCTCATCTCTCCTAGCATCCCCACATTTTGCTCACTTTAAAAACAAACTGCTCTACTGCATGCACCCCGCATGCCCCAGATGGCTGAGCATACCTGAATCTGCATGGCTAGAATAATTCAGGAAACACTAGCCTTACTATCATTCAGCACAGAGGGGCCCTTTGCTTTTGATGCAGGGTCTCACTATAGCCCAAACTGACCTGGAACTCACTATGTAGTCTCAGGTCAGCCTTGAACTCTCAGCGATCCTCCTACCACTGCCTCCCAAGTGCTGGGATTAAAGGGAAGCACCACCACGCCCATCTTTGCTTAGGTTATTTATTTGTTTTTTGTTTTGTTTTGTTTTGTTTTTTTATGTAGGGTCTTACTCTAGCCCAGGCTTACCTAGAATTCTTTAGCTCCAGGCTGGCCTTGAACTCATAGCAATCCTCCTACCTCTGCCTCCCAAGCGCTGGGATTAAAGGTGTGGACTACCACACTCTGTCTTATTTTTATTTTTTTGAGACAGTCTTGTTCTTGTAGCCCACTCTGGCCTTGAACTCATGATGCTCCTGCCTCAGCTTCCCAAGTGCTATGACTATAAATGTGTACTACCATAAATGGCTATGCAGGTCTTTGTGAAAATTTAAGTAGATGATTACCTAAGAAACATGAATATGTCCCCCCATGGCCCCCAACCGAAGCACTGCTCAGCCTCTCCCCTACCCAAGTTGAGGGCAGACTCAGCAGGCAGCAGTCTCTGGGACATCAAGCAAGCCACATTACCAGCTTTATTCTTCGCAAGTTTTTTGCTGCTTGCAGTTCCAGATCCGTAAGTCACACCATCAATGGTCACCGAGGCACCAAAAGGCTCACTTGGGTTCTCTTAAAATTAAAATTACTCGTTTTAAAAACATACATGCCACAACATGAAAAGCATGCGCACCCAGTCTGCCCACACTGACAGATGCCTCTGCAGAGAACACATCTGTGCTCATCTGCAGAGACCAGGGGCTCCCAGATGTGGAGACAGGGCTGGAGAGGACCAGCAGCAAAGGACCTAGATGGAGAACTAGGGGCATGAGGAACCACTGCGGAGTGGGCCAGAAGGACCTGGAGGCGGAGCTACCCAGTCCAGGTCACAGTAGGGACAAGATCTCTGAAAGACAGACAAGACTGTCAGGAATGGGCGAGCATAAGATCCAAAAGAATGAATGACCCCAAGTTTTGGCTCTTATGGGAGTCACACTGGCCTCCACAAAGTGTGAAGAAGATGTCATGAAAGACAAAGCTGGCAGGAAGTAGAGCAGCCCTAATGCCCTTCATCCACTGGAGTGGGCACAGCACAGGGCAGACAGGAAAGGAGCCAAAGCACAAGAGGAAAACCTTTCTCACAGGCTGTTCTTGAAAGGAGTCAGGAGCTAGCAAGGCATTACACAGGACATGAGACGGTGAGTGGGGCAGCGGGAACACAAACTCTAAGACAAAATCCACTCAAACAAGGACCACGGCCATGAACACAAGCTGCCTATTAGTACATGCTTCTCCTTGCCCCTGCCTTGCACTTCCATCCAGCCCAGCAGAGCCAGTGAGCCCCCACCCCCAACTGGGAACAAAGTGACACATGACTCTTCAGGACTAAAATGGGACAGGTTGAAACTTACCACATTCAAAGAAATTATAAACAGGGCGGACCTTGAGGACACGCTGCATGTACTCGTGCAGGATGCAGACCTCGGATTTCCCATTGGGATTGATGACAAACTCTGTGATAAGAAGAACTGCCTCAGCTAGCGTTCGGGAATCTGGACCGGACATGTCTACTGAGTCATTCCTTAGGGTTTACCACCATGCACATGGCTCCCTCTGCATTCCCAGAATACACACAAGCTTTGAATTAGGTGCAACTCACTCACAAACACAGGCTACACATATCCAAGTGAAATTAACAGGCTCCACAAGCTAACATGACAGTTACAAGCAAAGTTCACCTTTCTTTGTGGGTGCATCTTGTACAGACAAAGTGATAAGCTTCTGGTTTGCTGGCAGAATGGGCCTCTCTGACTCAGCCTGCTTCCGCTTCATCTCACGATTGAACTGACGCCGCTCAGCCCAAGTTCTGAATTTTTTTACAGTTACTTGTTCAAAGTCAAAACGCTTCTCCAGGTAGTTACGAAATTCATCCAGATCTGTCCAAGAAATACCAGAGAACCAAATTATCAGCTTTCCAACAAAAAAGTCATGTTTACTTACCCTGAACATAGACAGTGACAACCCTATGAAACAGGTCCAGACCACAAGACACTTGCGCTTCACTCTCCCCATCCCTTTCAAAGAGCAACGAAAGGGTTAGGGGAGGTCAGATTCCTTCATTGTCAGCTCAAATTATTCTGCAATTCCCTATAGACAGATTACTAGGGCACATTTTTACTTTATCTGGATCAAGAAGAATACAGGGCTGGGGAGATGGCTTAGCAGTTAAGGCGCTTGCCTGCAAACCCAAAGGACCTTGGTTCGATTCCCCAGGACCCACGTAAGCCAGATGCACAAGGTGTCGCATGCATATGGAGTTCGTTTGCAGTGGCTGGAGGCCCTGGTGCACCCATTCTCTCTCTCAAATAAATAAATAAATTGTTTTGTTTGTTTTGAGGTAGGGTCTCACTCTAGCTCAGGCTGACCTCGGAATTGCTATATAATCTCAGAGTGGCCTTGATCTCATGGCAATCCTCCTACCTCTGCCTCCTGAGTGCTGGGATTAAAGGCGTGTGCCACCATGCCTGGTTTCAAATCAATAATTTTTCAAAATTTCTTTTTTTTTTTTTTTTTTTTTTTTGAGGTAGGGTCTCACTCTAGCCCAGGCTGACCTGAAACTCCCTATGTAGTCTCAGGGTGGCCTTGAACTTACAGTGATCCTCCTACCTCTACCTCCCGAGTGCTGGGATTAAAGGTATAAAATTTTTAAAAAAGAATTAGGAACCAGCTGGGCGTGGTGGCACACGCCTTTAATCCCAGCACTTGGGAGGCAGAGGTAGGAGGATCGCCATGAGTTCAAGGCCACCCTGAGACTACATAGTTAATTCCAGGTCAGCCTGGAACAGAGTGAAACCCTACCTAGAAAAACCAAAAAAAAAAAAGATTTAGGAACCAGGGAGATGGTTGAGTTGGAAAGTGTTTGATACACATGCCTAAATACCTGAATTCATATCTCCAGAACCCTATTAAAAAGTCATATGTGAGCGAGCCAGGAGTTCAAGGCCACCTTGTGACTACATAGTGAATTCCAGGTCAGCCTTGGCTAAGTGAGACCCTACCCTGACAAACCAGGCCTTTAATTCCAGCACTTGGGAGGCACAGTTAGGAGGATCACTATGAGTTCAAGGCCACTCTGAGATTTCATAGTGAATTCCAAGTCAGCATGAGGTAGAGTGAGACCCTACCTTGAAACCGCCCCCCCCAAAAAAGAAAGAAAAAAGTTACATACCATAAGCACAAGTATCTATGATCCCAACTCAACACACCTATCAGTGAGAAGGAAGGTGGAAATAAGAAAATCACCTGGGGGGGGGGGGCGGCTAGAGAGATGGCTTAGTGGTTAAGGCGTTTGCCTTCAAAGCCTAGGGACTCAGGTTTGATTCCCTAGTACCCATGAAAGCCAGATGCACAAAGTGGCACATGCTTCTGGAATTAGTTTTCAGTGGCTAGATATCCTGGCATGCTCATTCTCTCTGTCTATCCTCTCTGTATCTTTCTCTCTTTGCTGGCAAATAAATAAATAAGTAAATTTTTTTTTAAAAAGAAAATCACCTGGAAGATCACAGGCCTGCCTGTGCAGCAAAGAACTACGAGACCCTGCATCAGACAAGGAAGAAGGCAAGGATCGACAGCCAAGGTTGTCACCTGACCTCCACACACATGCCATGACACAGATGCACACAACATGCACACATACCAAAAATAAATAAATAGACAACCAGGTATGGTGGCTCACACCTTCAATCCCAGCACTTGGGAGGCAGAGGTAGGAGGATCACCATGAGTTCAAGGCCACCCTGAGATAACATAGTGAATTCCAGGTCAGCCTGGACTAGAGTGAGACCCTACCTCAAAAAAAAAAAAAAAAAAAAAAAGCAGCCAGGCATAAACTTTTAATGCCAGCAACTCAGGAGCAAGAGATGAGGATGGATTGCTGTGAGTTCAATGCCAGCTTCAAACCACAAGAGTGAGTTCCAGGTCAGCCTGGGCTAGAGTGAGACCCTACCTCGAAAAAACAAACCAAAAACAGAATTAAATAAATAACTCTTTTTTTGGGGGGGACGGGTTGAAATAAGGTCTCACTCTAGCCCAGGCTGACACGGCACTTACTTTGATGTCCCAGACTGGCCTCGAACTCATGGGGATTCTCCTACCTCTGCTTCCTGAGTGATGGAATTAAAGGCGTGTGCCACCATGCCTGGCTTTAGCTTCTAACTTTTTTTTGTTGCTTTAAAATTTTTTTTTTTATTTATTTGAGAGAGCGAAGGAGGGAGAGAGAGAGACATGGGCACACCAGGGTCTCTAGCCACTGCAAATGAACTCTAGATGCATGTGCCACCATGCGCACCTGGCCTACGTGGATTCTAGGGAATCAAAGGCAGAGGTTGGACTGCTATAAACTTGGGGCCAGCTTGGAACTACAGAGTAAGTGCTAGGTCAGCCTGGGCTAGAGTAAGACCTTACCTGGAAAATAAATAAATAAATAAACCAAAAATAAAAAGTTTTAAAAAGAGTACAAATACAAAAATAATACAAAAGCCAGGCATAGTGGTACTTTAATCCCAACACCCAGGAGCTGAGGTAGGAGATCGCCATGAGTTTGAGGCCAGCTGGAGACTACATAATGAATTCCAGGTCAAATTTGGTTAGAGACCCTACCTTGAAAAACCAAAACCAAAACAACAACCAAAAACAATGAAGCTAGCCGGGTGTGGTGGCACACGCCTTTAATCCCAGCACTCGGGAGGCAGAGGTAGGAGTTCGAGGCCACCCTGAGACTACATAGTGAATTCCAGGTCAGCCTGGACCAGAGTGAGACCCTACCTTGCAAAACCAAAAAAAAAAAAAAAAAAACAATGAAGCTTCGGGCTAGAGAGAAGGGTTAGCAGATGCCTGCCTTCAAAGCCAAAGGACCCAGGTTCAATTCTTCAGGACCCACATAAGCCAGATGCACAAGAGGGCGCACATGTCTGGAGTTTGTGTGCAGAGGTCAAAAGCTCTGGTGTGCCCATTCTCTCTCTCAAATAAATAAGAATAAAGAATATTAAAAACAAAACAAAATGCTGGTCGTGGTGGCACATGCCTTTAATACCAGCACTTGGGAGGCAGAGGTAGGAGGATCGCTACCCTGAGACTGAGACTACACAGTGTCCAGGTAGCCTGAGCTAGAGTGAGACCCTACTTTGGAAAACACACACACAAAAAAAAAAAAAAAAAAAAACCCGCCACGAAGCTTATAAAAATCCACACGAGCCATGAGAGCTGGAGATGGTTCAGCAGCTAAGGTACTTGTCAGCAAAGCCCAAGGACCTGGGTTTGATTCCCAAGTACCCACATAAAATTAGATGCACTAGATACCATATGCGTCTAGAGTTCATTTCAGGGGCTGGAGGCCCTGGTATGCCCATTCTCTCTATCTGCCTCTTTCTCTCTCAAATAAATAAATAAATAAACAAACAAATATTTGTATGAGAGCGAGAGAGAGAAAATTGACCCACCAAGGCCTCTGGCCACTGCAATCAAACTCCAGATGCATGTGCCACCTTGTGTGCATATATCACCTTGTGCATCTGGTGTATGTGGATTCTGGGGAGTTGTACCTGGGTCCTTAGGCTTTGTAGGCAAGCACATTAACCACTAAGCCATCTCTCCAGCCCAATAAAAATATATATTTTTAAAAATCCACATATCATCAGGCTACTCTCCCTTGTAGCAAAAAAGTCTGGGAGATACAACACACACACAAACAGTAACAAGCATCTGACCGCCAACAGCAACTGTCCACCCTCTCATTACAACCTCACTCTTCCTTCTGTCCTTCCACCTTCAAACTCACTAATATGCCCTATTCCGATGGTTTCCTGACTCCTTAGGACCTCTGTGCGACTCTACTTCTTCCCAGGCCCCTTCTCCTGCCTTAGTAACTGCTTCCCCTCTCCATAGCTCTTCTAGGGCTCCTCACATGCAACAAAGTTCTAACAGGCTGAGCAACAAACAAGTCTATGTCCTAAAAACGAAAATATTCAAGTAAAGTGACCTAGCAAGTATGCTCAAAAAGATTTGTCACCACTGAAGAGAAATCTAACACGTGAAGGAATAGAACTAAACTAAAAGACAAAAGAGAAATGCAGCCGGGCATGGTGTGGCTCTGGCTTCAATCCCAGCACTCAGGAAGCTGAGGTAGGAGGATCCCTATGAGCTTGAGGGCAGCCTGAGGCTACAGAGTGAGTTCTAGGTCAGCCTGGGCTAGAGCAAGACTCTACCTTGAAATAAACAACAGAAAAAAAAAGAAAAGAAAAGAAAAGAGAACAAGAGAAAAAAAGAGAGAGAGAGAGAAAGAAAGAAATGCAGGCTGGGAAGATGGATTAGCAGTTAAGACTCTTGCCTAAAAAGTGAAAAATGTGCCAGGCATGGTGGCGCACAGTGGCGTACGCCTTTAATCCCAGCACTCGGGAGGCAGAGGTAGGAGGATTGCCATGAGTTCAAGGTCACCCTGAGAATAAAGAGTGAATTGCAGATCAGCCTGGGCTAGAGTGAGACCCTACCTCGGAAAAAAAAAAAAAGGTGAGAAATGCAAGCAAACATTCAAAAGGAACTGCAGGATTTGAGAAAGCTGCCCAGCATGTAAAAGGCTGAGGGCAGGCAAATCGAAAATTGGAGGCCAGCCTGGTCTATACATAGCAGTCTCAAAAAAGGAAAGAAAAGAGGGGAGGGAGGGAAAGGAGAGCGAGCAAGAACTAGAAACAGAAGAGTTCCAGTAGCAGTTCCCTAGATCTGACGTCGGGATTAAAGGTTCGTTCTAAACTCATCCAGACAGATGCAAACGTCGTCAAATGAGAACATCCTACTAGAAAAGCAGCACACCAGCAAAGACCACAGCACAGCAACGGGGACCACTGGCATTCCCAGCACCATGTTCAGTGCAGCTCTGGTTGTCAGCTTCTGCAGCGCCCAGGCACTTGGGCTGGGGCTGCCACACACAGACATGGTCACTCAGGAACAGGAAGACAGGCCTCTCTAGCCACGTGAGCGGGCACAGGCACACCACCTTCCTCAGGCTCACCTAGGAACTAAGAAGGATGGCTTCTGACAGGAGGAATGAGATTCCAGATGGCAAGAAGGAATGAAAGTTCTGAGCAAACTTACCAACGGACTCATCTTTGCACACCTCGACTTTAGCCTTCACCTGTCCCAGGGCTCCGGGGGCTGCCTCAGCCCCCAGTGGGTCCTTCTCGTCTAGGGGCCCCGAGTCTCCACCCATGGAGTCAGGCTCTTCCAAGGAGAATTCCAGCTCTGCAGATCGGCTCAGGGGCTTCACAGGGGAAACCTCCCCACTGGGGGTGAGTTCACGGCTTTGCTCCCTTTCCTCGTTGTCCTTCATCTTTTTATAATGCAGACAGGGAATACTACTCAGAGGAGGATCGTGTTTCTGTTAATAGTGAAAATGCAACAAAGGTTACCAGGATGACCTTGAGTATGAACACCTGGTGCCTTTGACCAGCCTCTGCTTAAGTTCAACACATACAGACAAGCACATTTCAATTTAAGAACTAACAAGTATAAATTCATGACTGATGCCTCCCCTACCCGTATGCTTCCCGTTCCCAAGAAGTACGGCCTGGACCAGGTGACCACCCGAGACTCTCTGTGCAGGTAGACAGGGACTCCAGAGTTATGAAAGGTCATGATCCACCCATCAGGAAGCGGCTCTGTAGGTGGACGGCCACGACCTGCACAGAACATAAAACATCCTGCAATCACTTCATCATCACTAAGGACTGTACCACGGCACCTATAGCACATGTGAGTACTTCTCTGGATCTTTCCAGAGAATTTCCGTTCCTACCTGCTTGTTATGCCCTCGCTGTACCTACCCACAGAACAGCATGTGAAGAAAAGGAGAGCTTATGCAAGTAGAATCCGTGTACATGACACAAGTCCCACCCCAGCTCTTGCCGCTGCACTTGCAAAGTGCTGTGGACAATGGATTTCTCCTGCCTGTTCAGCATGATAACAGGCAACCCAGGAATGGGTAAACTTTGCTAATAAACTGCTACTGTTCCTGGTGACCAAAAAAAAAAAAAAAAATTAAGTCAACAACTGCCGGGTGTGGTGGCACACTCCTTTAATCCCAGCACTCGGAAGGCAGAGGTAGAAGGATCACTGTGAATTTGAGGCCAGCCTAACATTACATATAGAATTCCAGGTTATTCAGGGTTAAAGCAAGACCCTACTTTGAATAACCAAAAAAAAAAAAAAAGTCAATATTCATTTTAAGACACTGTTTCCAGCCCCTTCCTTACTAGCAGTATTTGTTTTGTTTTGTTTTATTTTGTTTTTTTGTTTGAGAGAGACAGAGAGAGAGAACAGGTGCACCAGTGGCCTCTCCCAGCCACTGTGAAAGAACGCCATGTTCTTCGTGTAGGACATTGCACACTTTCGTCATGTTTTGCTTCTGGCTAAACGTGGGACCTGAAGAATCGAATGGGCATTCTTAGGCTTGGCAGGCAGGCGTCTTCACCACTAAGCCACCTCTCCAGCCCCTTACTAGCAGTTTTAAGAAATATGCATAAAAGTACCAGACTTGATCCAGGTATGATGACGCATGCCTTTAATCCCAGTACTTAGGAGGTGGAGGTAGGAGGATCGTGTGAGTTCGAAGCCAGCCTGGGACTATAAAGTGAGTTCCAGGTCAGCCTGGGCTAGTGAGACCTTACTTCAGAAAAATAAAACAAAGCCCGGCATGGTGACACATTCCTTTAATCTCAGCATTTAGGAGGCAGAGGTAGGAGTGAATTCCAGGTCATCCTGAGCTAGAGTGAGACCCTACCTCAAAAACAAGCAAACAAACAAACAAACAAAAAAGTACCAAACTTTTTTATCCACTTGTTTTTCTCCACTGACAGAACTGATGCAGGAAAAGCACAAAGATTTAATTGAAACAAGGTTCTTACAGGCATTAGGAGTAATATAAAATCTAGAAACCACAGAAAAACAAGTGAAAACTAAAACACCAGATATGAGGCCAGGTGTGGTGGCCCACGCCTTTAATCCCAGCGGTAGGAGGATTGCTGAGAGAATTCAAGGCCACCCTGGGACTACATAGCGAATTCCAGGTCAGCCTGGGCTACAGCCAGACCCTATCACCCACACACACAAAAAAAATTAAATTAAATTAAAAAACAAAACAAAACATGATAGCTGGGCGTGGTGGCGCATGCCTTTAATCCCAGCACTCGGGAGGCAGAGGTAGGAGGATCACCATGAGTTCGAGGCACCCTGAGACTACATAGTGAATTCCAGGTCAGCCTGAGCTAGTGAGACCCTACCTCAAAAAATAAAAAATAAAAAACCAAAAACACGAGACATGAAAAAGGTACCAGTGGGCTGGAGGGATGGTTTAGTGGTTAAGGCGTTTGCCTGCAAAGCCAAAGGACCCAGGTTCGATTCCCCAGGACCCATGTTAGCCAGATGCACAAGGGGTGCACACGTCTGGAGTTCGTTTGCAGTGGCTAGAGGCTCTGGCGTACCCATTCTCTCTCTCTCCCTCTTTCTCTGTCAAATAAATAAATAAAAATAAAATATTTTAAAAAAAGAAAAAGGGGGCTGGGGAAATGGCTTAGCGGTTAAGACATTTGCCTGCGAAGCCTAAGGACTCTGGTTCGATTCCACATGACCCAAGTAAGCCAGATGCACAAGGGGGCACATGTGTCTGGAGTTCGTTTGCAGTGGCTGGAGGCCCTGGCATGCCCATTCTCTCTTCTGCTTCTTCCTCCCTCTCTCTCTTTCTCAAATAAATAAATAAATTTTTTTTTTTTTTTGGTTTTGCGAAAAAAGGCTGACCTGGAATTAACTATGTAGTCTCAGGGTGGCCTCGAACTCTCGACGATCCTCCTACCTCTGCCTCCCGAGTCACCTTCCAAGGCTCATAAATAAATATTTAAAAAAAAAAAAAAGGTACCAGTCACCTTCCAAGGCTCAGGGTCCATTGCGGAAGAAGTGGCGGAAAGAATGTAAGAGCCAAAGGAAGAGTAGGACTCCTTACAACGTGCTCCTCCAGACACAAAACGGCCTGGATATCCATGACCTCACAGTGCCTGACACTAACTACATAAGACCATCATAATAGCAGGAAAAGATGATGACATCAAATTGTAAAGAGAGACTGATTGAGAGGGGGAAAATGTATGATGGAGAGTGGAGTTGCAAAGGGGAAAGTGGAGGGAGGGAGGGAGGGAGGGAGGGAGGGAGGGAGGGAGGAATTACCATGGGTTATTGTCTATAATTATGGAAGTTGTCAACAAAAAGATGTTAGGGCTGGAGAGATGGCTTAGCGGTTAAGGCGTTTGCCTGCAAAGGCAAAGGATCCTGGTTTGAATCTCCAGGACCCACATAAGACAGATGCACAAGGGGTGCATGCATCTGGAGTTTGTATGCAGTGGCTGGAGGCCCTGGTATGCCCATCTGTCCCTCCCTCCCTCTCTCTCTCTCTCTCTCTCCCCCTCTGCCTTTTTCTATCAAATAAATTAATTAATTAAATAAAGTTAAAAAATAAAATGAAAGAAAGAAGACAAAAGGTGCCAGTGACTCTCTGGAACAGCAGTGACATCTCTGGGCTGTCCCTGCACAGCAGTCCTGACATTGATCTTGACCCCCAACACAGGCCACTCACTATCAGAGCATAATCTGGCAGGGGATGGTACAGATTGGAAGTGTACCAATGGACATTCCCTTCAGATTTGGGCAAAGGCAGTGCTGCCTCACAGGAGCCTCCGGGAACACAGGAGAGCAGCACATGGAATGCAGTCCTGAGCACAACACAAGGCACAGGTCCGCTCCACCACTTCTCTATGGCAGTGGCAGTCATAACCAGCCCAGCTTTCTGAGGAGGTGACAGCAGCTACAAGTGTGAGGTCCCTTCCAGGCAGGTGAACAAGCAGGGTCACTACTGCCCTCTGGGCTACACGGGATGGACGTGGGTTTATCTGCTCAGAGACTGCTGAAACCATGGAAAGAGGACACAAAGCTAATCTTCCAGAGGCACCAAGGTGGAGACTACCCCACTCCTCCCTCCCTCACAAGCTATAGTCTCAGGTTCACCTTGTCTGCAAATGTCCGCTGCTCGACTACCATCAGCATGCGCAGCAATACATGGCATCTGACACACAACAGCCACCACCTCTTCAGCTGCCCAAGGGAGTTCAGGCTCGTCAGGGTCCACGTCAACTGCACCTCACCACCTTCTGCCCAGGGACCCTCAAGCTGGCTATCAGCTATGTGCCTGAGCCTCATGCATGTCTACAGCTCTCCTGATCCAGCCATCCTTACCAAGATAATCACTAGTGCCACTACCACAAGGACAGACAGAAAGCCACCCTCAGCTACACTGCCCTGCAGTGACGACAATGCCCTGCAACACAATGCTGGGTGCTCCCAACTGCTCTTTCATTGTCACCAATTAAAAGTGCAAGTCCCACAGCCTGCACCTCACAACACTTCACTTCTATTCAAGGAACTTTACCTTGTTCTACAGTCCACAGCCTGCACCTCACAACACTTTTGGGGAACTTTTTTGTTCTAAGCCCCACTTTGTTTTGGGTTTTTTTTTGGGTTTTTCAAGAGCTGACCTGGAACTCACTCTGCAGCCCCACACTGGCCTTGAACTCATAGCCTTACCTCAGCCTCCCAAGTGCTGGAATTAAATGCATGTACTACTACACCCAGAAGAAACCATGCTTTTCAACAAAATTCAGGTAACAATACTAGCTTACTTCTGTTGCTTTCCTGCCTTACTTGGAGCAGAACCAAAACCTGAATGGCAACTACCACCTGCCACTCCACCAAGCACCCGCCTATATGACCTTGTCTCTTAACACACACTGCTATTATGGAGGACCCACTCAACACTTGCCTCTCTGTGGTTTCAGAGGACTTACCAGGCTCTGCACCTGGGTTGTGTGTCTGGATAAATCCTCCTGTTCTATTCTTAAACATGTATCTCTTCTGAAACTAATGCCTGGCACCAGAAAATTTCCAAAACAGTCTTGTGAAGAAAACTACTTCAGGGCTGGAGAGATGGCTTAGAGGTTCAGGTGCTTGTCTGCAAAGCCAAAGGACCCAGGTTCTATTCCCCAGGACACACGTAAGCCAGATGCACAAGGGGTGCACACATCTGGAGTTCATTTGCAGTGGCTGAAGGCCCTGGCACACCTATTCTCTCTCTCTCTCAAATAAATAAATAAAAATATTTAAGGGCTGGAGAGATGGCTTAGTGCTTAAGCACTGTGAAACCTAATGACCCCGGTTCAAGGCTCAATTCCCCAGGACCCACGTAAGTCAGATGCACAAGGGGGCGCATGCATCTGGAATTCGTTTGCAGTGGCTAGAGGCCCTGGCACACCCATTCTCTATCTGCCTCTTTCTCTCTTGTTCTGTCACTCTCAAATAAATAAATAAAAATTAAAAAACTACTTCAGTTTCCTGGAAACACTCAGGATTCTGACTCGCTGGCTTACTTTTGAGCACTGTTTTAATCTTGGTCATCATTGGCTGCACACTTGTCTCTCCATCAGACTGATGGTCACTGTCGCCTCCATATTTTTCCTCCATTCGTCTCTTCTTGGGAGCACAAAGGCCTTCTTCCAGCAGAGCATCCACATCGTTGTCAAAGTCATCCTGCAAAACAAGGTGTTCAGATCCACAGCTTCCAGGGTCACACTTGTGCACCAAGGACAAGTTTAATAGTCATGAGGAACATGCACAGAGAGAAGGCCGCAAGGGGCCTAGGTCTGCCCTGGCGGTGTGGTCATCTGAAAAACAAACAGGATGAGATGATAAGTGAGACCAACACTCATAGTCCAGGTGCACACGCAGTCAAAAAGGCTACTCAGCAGCACCTACTGATGACTCAGGTTGCAAAGAGGTGAGGCTGAAAAGAGATGAGCCGAACAGTCCATTAAGAAATTTTAGGGCTGGAGAGATGGCTTAGCAGCTTTGGCACTTGCCTGCAAAGCCTAACAACTGGGTTCAATTCTCCAGTACCCACGTAAAACCAGATGCAGAATGGTGTGTGCATCTGGAGTTCATCTGCAGCAGCTGGAGGCCCTGACGCACCCACTCATTCTCTCTCTTTTCTTGCAAATAAATAAATAAAAATAATTTTTTTAATGTGAATTTATTACACCTTTCTCTTCTCCACATTAACACTATTTTACTTCACAAGGGGTTTTGTTTTTTCTTTTTTATTTCCCTGCTTTCCAAAGATGCAGCCACTCCCAAACCTCTTTGGGTTTTGCTCAGAGCCCTCCAGAGAAGAGGGGGTCACCAACATACCTCATAGGAGAAATTCAAGGCCTCTTCATCCATTCTGTCTCTTTGAACGATTGCTTTAGCCGTGAACCCGCCTGTTCCTTCTTCATCTAGCTCCAAATTGTCAGTAAAATCTTCTAACTCATCGAGCACTGCGTACTCCACTCTCTTTTCCTGATCCAGCTCATTCTCCTCATCCTTCTTATCTGCACTCTCACCCCCTATGCCTCCCCCGTTACCAACAATCCCGCCAAAGGGACAAGCATGCACGTCCCCACTGACAGGACTAAGGAGCAGGCCACACTCGGCACGAGCACCACGCTCCACTCCTGTGTACAGCACCTTCCTGTCCTTACTCCTGCAGCTCTCGGTAAAGCTCACACTAATCTTTACATCCTTAAGCAACTTAAGGTCAGGGGAGAACTTCCGGACCGCAGGTGCGTGCCGGGCGGTGCGTGGGCTGTGGCCACTACAGTTCGGGTCTATGAGGAGATGGCCCTTAGAGAAGGATCCTTTGGAGAGAAGAGCAGCTCCGTAGAAGTTGAATGGGTCCTCGGCAGGGTGTTCGGACTGTCCATCACCACCAGAGCCAACGTCCATTACCTCTGCATCACTGGACGTTTGCAGGGGAGGTGGTGGAGACTGTTCACAGGGCAGCGCTTGGAAGGGGCAAGCTCGGTTCTCCAACATCACTTCTCCTGCGGGCTCACGCGGGAGAGGAGAGGGGCTCTCATATGTCTCCATATTAAGAGCAGTTAAGACTATTTTAAAAGACCAGAGTTTTAAACCACCTTACATAAATCTATACAGCTAACATGCACAAGTCCGTCGAAACCCGGTGCTGTCCTGCCCGCGTTGCACACACTGGCGGCTTAATCAAGCTGGCCACATTGCTCTTTTCATTAATGTAGACAGCTTTTAGAACCACTGCCTCAATTATTGGAAATCACAATGCACTCAGCTTAAAAGACTGACGACTAAGAGAGTCTGTCTTCATGCCAAAGTGGCACTTCTCTTCTTCCACCTGCAAAGAAATTTAAAAATATCGTCACAAAATGACAGTAACCCTCTACTTCCCTGGTACCAAGTTAAAGTGTCAATTACTATGACCAGTGTAGTAAGGGTTAACACTATCTATAAAGTGAGCCTTTAAAACATCAGAACCACCTAACTTTACTGGTTTTCTTTAGAACCTAATTTTAAAAAAAAATTATTTATTTGAGAGAGAGAGAGAGACCGGGTGCACCAAGGCCTCCTGCCACTGAAAACAAACTCCAGTTGGATGTGCCATTTTGTGTGTCTGGCTTTATGTGGGTACTGGGGAATCAAAACCGGAACATCGGGCTTCGCAAACAAGGACCTTTAACCCCTGAGCCATCTCTCCAGCCCTTAGAACCTAAATCCTAAGTTTTAGGCTCTAAGTTAAATACTTTATTAACTGCCCATTTTAATTCCTAATATTAAACACAAAAACATAATCTTAAGGCTCAAAAAGGATTTACAAAAAGAAAAGAAAACCTAAACTTCCTCCCAGCATTCTCCTAACTCAGTCTACTGGGTTGTAAACAAGCACGTGGTGGGAGGCTGCCCTTTCTGGAACACACATAAAGAATGTGGCCTCCTTAAGGCCATCGGCGTGACATCAATCCACTCACCTGCAAGGGCTGGGTCAGTCAGAGAGCGAGCATAAGACCCTCTGCTCAACTCTGCAGCAACTAAGAACCTCAGAAGTAGAGGCAGACGCTCGGCTACCCAAGGACCCCCACTCGTGGAGCCCACCACGTAGCATGTGGACAGGACAGAGGTGCGGCTGGCAGCACAGCTCCATCCCCAGTAGAGGAAAGGGAGGGTGGCTGTGGGAAGGGAGCCTGCTAGCCTGCTATACTGGGCAGGGGAGAGCCAAAGGAGTTATATCAAGGCACAAAGAATCCTGAGTGCCACCTAGAGTCTGGCTCCATCCTGGGGACAATGCTCAGAAAAACGCCTGACTGTACCTGGTTGTGGGGACAGTCCTCCAGGACAAAAGTGTGAATGAAAGCCACTCTACAGACAACAAGAACGTGTCACAGAGCTAACTACGCTTGCTATTCTATGGGGATGGGAGGCAGGGAAAAAAGAGGGAGCTGATGGAGAGGAAGGCTTCTCCACTGGAGACACACACTCCAGAACCTAAAGCCTACAGAGAACGGGGGTGTCCAGGCAAACTTTTCTTGACAGGTGCCCAGGCCACAGCTCTGGGGCCCTGGCAGGTCTGCAGAGGCCTGGGGGGCAGACCACAATAACAAGTAAAGAAGCACCAAAACAGGAGGACAATGGACAGAGGGAAGGACACAATCCTCGGAATCTTGCTAGACACACAAAAAGAAGGATGCCACAAGACAGAGAAGGCAGATCAAAGGGGTGGCCAGGAAGCCGGAAGTCCAAAAGAAGAGGGGCACTGGCAGAGCAGAGGCACATGCGCTCTCCCACTCCATGCAGAGACACAGGCATGCACATGCCATGCACACCGTACAGACACACACACACAAAAGCATGCCCGTGGTTGACAGTTCAGTTGCATCTATATATCTCATATTCCTAAGACCCAAAAGAAGACAGGAGACAGCAGACATCACTCATTTAAGAAGCTTGCAGTGAAAGGATCAAGTGTGGTGCTTGCACTTTGAAGATACACAACATAAACAGCAGACACTAGACACCGTTTAAGTTAAATGAGTTCATTGAAATATTCCAGGACAGTCTACTCTGAGAGGTGCTATCACAAACAAGAAACAAGGTCCCCATGGCCTGGCCTGGACTCAGTTGGAAAGGCAAATACCACTACACTACCCTCTATTCCCTAGATCCTACAACACCCTAACATTTCTGAATGCAACAGAATCGAACACAGCACCTCCCCAAAAGTCCTTCAGAGTTACTTAGGATTGAGGGCACCCAGCACAGAGATAATAACCAAGAAGAGCAGCAATCTCTAAGCAGGATGCAGTCAAGGAGGCATGAAAGAGATCACGGGGCAAGGCCAATTTCCTGGCAATCGAGGACTACTGCAGAGGACAGACAGGTCAAAATGCTTAGTGCTACAGACCTCAACTAAGACCCTTCAAAACCTAGAAGATGTGTAGAAACCTTAGGAAGTCAAATCTGTGATTCTCAAACAGAAAATAATGTGAGGAAGACCTGAGGAGATGGGGATGAAAACAAATATGATGGGAAAGTGTGCTACATGTTAAAAGCTAAGCAACAGCCAGCACAAAACTAAGACAGTGTTACGTGTTAAAGAGGGCGTACAGCTCAGATGAAGCATGAAAGCTCTGGAAACAGAGTATATGGGTCTTGGAGGAGGAAAACAGATGTCCAGCTCCAAGGCTCAGCAGTGGGCAGTCCAGGGACAAGTTTCTTACTCTTCTGTAAGCTTTCTCAGTTCACTGACCAACTATCTGCTGAATGCCTTCCATAAAGCACACACACCACTGATGTGTTTAAAACAAGGCAAACAAAACACTGGCCCCAGCGCTCACATTTCAGTGGGGGAGAAATAATAACAAAAAAGCATCTACCATGTCATATGCTGAGAAGTATTAAAGCTGAAACAAAGCAACAACTGAGGAATGGGAAGCAGCTTCCAAAAGGGTGGTCACAGAAGGCTTGACAGCCAGTGTACACCTAAACCACAAGAGACAGAGCCAGGTGGGTGGCAGGAATAGGAGGGTCATTTTACCTGGTAAAAGCAAAGGCTTTGAGGCAGAGATGTGGTGTGGCCAAGCTAGGGCAGTGTGCTGAGGGAAGTGACAGCAGGCCAGGTCAGCTATCCTTGGCTTTTATTTTGTGAGACAGACCACTGGACAGGAGGGTCCAAACAGTAATATCATTGATCCATTAATAGCAATGACAGCCAACCCTCACTCAGGCCCTGCTCTAAGCATTTTACCTCGCCCCAGTTTTCATGCACTACTGAAATAGAAAAGGTACACACCGAAAAAGGTTAAACAACTTGCTCGAAGTCACACTTAGCAAGTGGAACACTGCTATGCCACCCAGACAAGGTGGCCTGAGTCTACACTACCTTAGTTTTATACTACACCTTGCAGGTAGTTTAATCACTGTGCCCATAAAAACTATAGGAGGCCGTGAGTGAGACCCAAGGTGAGATATGAGAGAAGAATTAAAAGGGTCACCAGGCAGTTTGGCCAGGACATTAAGTTGAAGGTCCTGAGCAATGGTCTGCTGTTGGAAACAGGCGAGCGGATAGAGCTTCCTGACAGATGCATGCAGATTTAAGAGAGGCATTGAGGTGACTTCGTATAGGGATGAGAATCCTCTTGACATGGATTAAGACTGGCGTTTGGCGTGGATCAGACTACCTGGCACCAAGTAATCCTTGGCAATGTGGAAGCAATAGCTAGAAGTATGAGACCAGACATCAGAAGTGAGACCAGGCTGGTAACGGAGCCATGGAAAATGTCAAGGAAATTTTGCATTAAAACTAGAAAGCCGAATGAGATAATGTGGAAGGGAAGTGATGACAAGTTAGTCAAAATCATGTTTCCTACCCCCAAGGTCAAGTTGAGACAATCCCTGGGAAGTATAGCCCTACACCATGTGTAGCCATGTAGAGTCCTCCTGCCCTTCAGCCTATCTACTCTTCAGCTGATTACACTCCATGTACACAAACCTTGCTTTACCAATTTGTCACAAGCAGCAAAAGACCTGCAGGAGCTCCCTGGCACCCTGGCACACACAGGGCTTAGCCAGCACACCTGGACAGCCCCTACTTGCTGGGCTAGTGTGAATACACAGCTGTGGTGCCCAGGGCTGTGGCTGCAGCCTTTCACTCAAGCCTCATCCACTGCCGCCTCCCGCCCAGCCTCAGAGGCAGTATGACCTCATCTGTTCCTTTTGTCATCCTGCAACAGCCTAGCATTCTGTACTCACTGGCCGCACTCACTTGGCTAGCCATTCCCTCCATTCGATGAATGATGGCTTTCAGTGGGGTCTGGGCCACTCCCAAGACGGGGAGTCCTGTGGGTGACCAGCAAAACAGAGGGACCCTCACCTACTGATTGGCCTCCAAAAGTTGACAACCCTGGAGGGGACTGTTGTGCATCGGGGTAACGAGGTACATGCAAGCATGCAAAAATCGCAAACCAAATTCCTACCATGAAGCAACCCAAATACACTGGATACTACTCGACAGGAATCGCTGTCAACAGGTTGCCACCTTCCGTGTATTTCTATCACGTTCTTTTTTTTTTTTTTTTTTGTACGGCAAAACCACATCCTGATAATGTACGTGACATTCAACCCATAGCATCTGGTAAAGATTTAGACGATTCTCAAGATTTCCCAAACCAGCCAAAGCCACCAGGGTCCAGGGCGGGAACTGTCCCCGTCCACGCCTTTCCCGCCTGAAGCCGATGCTTCTTTGGCTCGGGGCCCACGGGGCGAGACTTCGTTCCCCAGGCGGACAGCAACCTGCGTCGGCGACGCCAGCACCCGCGGCCCGCCTCCCAGCCCGCGCCCGCGCCCGCCGCCGCTCGCGGCCATGTTGCCCTCACAAAGGCCGGGGCTCCGCGTGGCCCAGCTCGCCGCCTGCGCACCGCCCTGGGCCGGGCCCGCGGCCTCGCCCGCGAGGAGGAGGAGGAGAGGCGGCCTCGTGCTCGTGCAGGCCGCAGCGCCCGCCCACCCGCGCGCGGGGCGCCACTCGCGCCCCGCACCTACCTGCGGCGCCCGCGACCTGCCCGACCGCCCGCACCCGACCGCGGCCGGGAGACCGCACCGCCCCGACGCCGGCGCCGAGCGAAGGGCTTCCGCGGCGCTCGGCTCCGCTGGACGCGCGGCGGGGCCTGGCAGGCCGAGGGCGGGCCTTCGGGACGCCGGCCAATCCCCGGCGCGACGGCCGCGCACTGGAGGAGCCCGCAGCCAATGGCGTGCAGGGCCTGCGCCGCCCAATAGCGCGGCCGCGTGGGCGGAACCCGGAGCCCAGGGCTCGTCCACGCTAACGGTCGCCGTGTGGGCGGGGCTCTGCCGGCCGAGGGGAGCGCCGGGAGCGCGAGGGGAGCTCGGGCATGTCGGGAGTCCGGGAGCGCGGGAAGTGCGGAGAGCCCGGACCCGGGCAGCGCAGGCACGCTGGGAGCCTGGGAGGCCAGGCACACGCTGGCGCTTGCACAGAGCGGGCCGCCCGCAGCGTGTGCACACACGGGCGCTTGCACACACTGGAGCTTGAACAGAGCTGGCCACCTGCAGTGTGTGCACACACTGGAGCTTGAACAGAGCTGGCCGCCTGCAGCGTGTGCACACACGGGCGCTTGCACAGAGCGGGCCCTGCAGTGTGTGCACACACGGGCGCTTGCACAGAGCGGGCCACCTGCAGTGTGTGCACACGGGTGCTTGCACACACTGGAACTTGAACAGGGCTGGCCACCTGCGGTGTGTGCACACACTGGAGCTTGAACAAAGCTGGCCGCCTGCAGCGTGTGCACACACTGGAGCTTGAACAGAGCTGGCTGCCTGCAGTATGCACACACTGGAGCTTGAACAGAGCTGGCCGCCTGCAGCGTGTGCACACACTGGAGCTTGAACAGAGCGGGGGCCCCTGCAGTGTGTGCACACACGGGCTCTTGCACAGAGCGGGCCATCTGCAGTGTGTGCACACGGGTGCTTGCACACACTGGAACTTGAACAGGGCTGGCCACCTGCGGTGTGTGCACACACTGGAGCTTGAACAAAGCTGGCCGCCTGCAGCATGTGCACACACGGGCTCTTGCACGGAGCAGGCCACCTGCAGTGTGCACATACGGGTGCTTGCACAGAGCGGGCCACCTGCAGCGTGTGCACACACTGGTGCTTGCACACACTGGAGCTTGAGCAGAGCTGACCAACTACAGTGTGTGCACACACTGGAGCTTGCACAGAGCTGGCCACCTGCAGTGTGCTCACATGGGCACTTGCACAGAGCGGGCCACCTGCAGCGTGTGCACACACTGGAGCTTGAACAGAGCTGTTTGCCTGCAGCGTGTGCACACACAGGTGCTTGCACAGAGCAGGCCCCTGCAGTGTGTGCACACGGGCGCTTGCACAGAGCGGGCCACCTGCAGTGTGCACACACAGGTGCTTGCACACACTGGAACTTGAACAGCAGACCGCCCGCAGCGTGTGCACACAGGGGCGCTTGCACAGAGCTGCCCTCCCACAGTGTGTGCACACATGGGCGCTTGCACAGAGCGGGCCACGTGCAGTGTGTGCAAGAGGCCCTGCATCACGTAGGTACTTCCGTCTTTAGCGAAAAAACAGTCGGGGGGGGGCGGCCAGCTCAATGGTCAAGGCGCTCGCCTGAAAAGCCTAACAACCCAAGTTCGATTCCCCAGTACCCACATAAAGCCAAATGCACAAACTGGCCCATGCATCCGGAGTTCATTTGCGGCAGTGGGAGGCCCTGGTGCACCTCCTCGACTCTCTCTGCTAACATGTATAATCTCCAGCCCTCTGGAGTCCTGTGGTTGGTCAATAACCATGAGTTCCAAGCCAGCCTGGGCTAGAATGAGACTGTAACCGGCATAGCCAAAAAAAAAATTAAGAGACACCTGTGCCATTTGCTTTGGCTATTAGACTAGTAAAACAATGAACTGGAATGTCAAGAAACTGGAATTTCCCTAAGAGTTTCACACTGTGAGAAAGAAAAAGCCAAAACCCAGGACCAGTCAGAAAAGAAACTGGTTTTTCCTGGAGAGGGATTTCACCCAATGCAGACAACTCGTCAGAACACCTTTCAGAAGAGACTGCAGACCACAAGCGACGATGCAGTGGTGGTGGAGAACACCTTGAACAGGACTACCTAGCTATGCACACAACCCCGGCCTCACTTAAACCAAAACCTTAGGTCAGGACCCTGAACATGGACTTGAGGGAGGTCGCTGAATCTGTCTCTCTTCCCAAATGTGGCCACAAGGAATAAGTCTCCTTTTCTGCTTTTCACTATTATCTGCTGCTCCCCACCCGCTTTTTGAGGCAGGATCTCGCTCTAGGCCAGGCTCATCTCAAACTCACAGCTATGCTACCTTGGCTGGAGTGCTGGGAGTATAGGAGTGAGCCTCCACATTTGCCTGATTTGACTAACTGGCTTGTCAAAGACAGGCTGAACCTGATTTGTTAGGACTGCCAAGGCATAGGCTGTGACCTCAACTCTGATAACAAGACCCTGCTTCAAAAAAACAAAAGCCAGCGTGGTGGTGCACACGCTTGGGAGGCAGAGGTAGGAGGATCACAGTGAGTTTGAGGCCACCCTGAGACTACATAGTGAATTCCAGGTCAGCCTGGGCTAGAGTGAAAGACCCTACCTTGAAAAAACAAACAAACAAACAAAAAAGTTAAAAAAAGAAAAAATTAAAAAACAGCTTTTTAAAAGATCAAGTATAGCCAGGTGCGGTGGCACATACTTTTAATCCCATTACTCGTGAGGCAGAGTTAGGAAGATCGCCGTGAGTTCGAGGCCACCCTGAGGCTACAGAGTGAATTCCAGTTCAGCCTGAGCTACAGTGAGACCCTACCTTGAAAGGGGGGGGGGAGCAAAGATCGAGTGTGTCGTATTCTCTGATACTTTTGCTAATGACATCAGTTAGGGCAACAGCTCTGGCTCTGGGTAATTCAAAGGACTAGGCCACACCTGTCCCAGAGACAAAATGAGACGTACAGCGGTGAAGGCAGGGAACCAATGTTATTTACAGTGAAATCAGGAAGGACAAAGGCCTAATGACTGAAAAGCTGTTCAATACAGTAGAGTAGCCTCACTGTCACACAGTAAAGCAAAACAAAGGCCAGGGGCAGTTGAGGATTTCCACAGGAGTAGTTCAGGCCATCTTGGTCTGGCATGGACTTTGGATTGTGCCATGGAGGGCAAGAGAGCAAGATTACTGTGTGATGCGTGGGCTGCAGATCACTGAGAAATCAAGCTGGAGCTCAACTGAAAACCTACCTGTGGGCCAGCTGGACAGATGGAAAAAGCCATGCTGCATGCAGCCCTACGGGAGCGAGCAGTCATCAGCAGTGATAAACAACAGTGAACACTGCAAACCTTGGCCAGCCAGGCCAAATGAGCCAGTGGGTGCAATAGTGACATGTCTGTTATTGGGGAAACCAACCACTCTAATTGGACTTGGAGGCCCGCTCCACAGGCGGGAACACATGCCTGGTACTGAGAGTCTAGTCAGAAGCCTATGGTGGGGCTGGAGAGATGGTTTAGCAGTTAAGGCGCTTCTCCGCTGTGCTGGTTTGATTCAGGTGCCCCCCCATAAACTTAGGTGTTCTGAATGCTAGGTCCCCAGCTGATGGCAATTTGGGAATTGATGCCTCCTAGAGGGAGTGTATCCTTAGGGGCAGGCTTATGGGTGTTATAGCCAGCTTCCTCTTGCCAGTGTTTGGCACTCTCCTGTTGCTGTAGTCCATCTGATGTTGGCCAGGAGACGATGTCCACCCCCTCTCATGCCATTTTCCTCTGCCATCATGAAGCTTCCCCTCAAGTCTGTAAGCCAAAAATAAACCCCTTTTTTCCCCACAAGATGCTCTTGGTCCGGTGTTTTCTGCCAGCAATGCCAACCTGACTGCAACACCTACAAAGCCTAAGGACCCATATTTGACTCCCCAGATCCCATGTAAGCCAGACACACAAAGTGATACATACACAAAGTCACACATGTGCACAAAGTGACACACGTGTCTGGAGTTTGATTGCACTGGCTGGAGACCCTGGTGTGCCAATTCTCTAATTTAAAAAAAAAAAAAAAAGCTGGATGTGGTGGCACATGCCTTTAATCCCAGCACATGGGAGGCAGAGGTAGGAGGATCGCAGTGAGTTCCCTGAGACGAAATAGTGAATTCCAGGTCAGCCTGAGCTAGAGGAAGACCCTACCTCAAAAAAAAAGTTTAAAAAAACCTATAGAGCCGGGCGTGGTGGCACACGCCTTTAATCCCAGCACTCGGGAGGCAGAAGTAGGAGGATCACCATGAGTTCAAGGTGTATTCCAGGTCAGCCTGATTTATTGAGGTAGGGTTTCAATCTATTTTTGTTTGTTTGTTTGTTTGTTTGTTTGTTTGTTTGTTTGTTTTTTGAGGTAGGGTGTCACTCTAGCTCAGGCTGACCTGGAATTCACTATGTAGTCTCAGGGTGGCCTCGAACTCACAACGATCCTCCTACCTCTGCTTCCTGAGGGCTGGGATTAAAGGGGTGCACCACCACACCTGGTTTCTTTTAATATATTTTTTATATACCAACTTAAAGTGTGAACATATGTGTTTATGAATGTTTTGGTGATATACTAAAAGGCCTTATAAGCACATACTCATAAAGTATTCTTCTTCTTCTTCTTCTTTTTTCAAGGTAGGGTCTCACTCTAGCCCAGGCTAACATGGAATTCACTATATAGTCTCAAGGTGGCCCAGAACTCACAGCTATCCTCCCACCTTTGCCTCCCAAATGCTGGGATTACAGACATGCACCACCATGCATGGCTGTCTTATATTTTTTAGATCAATTTTAACTTATAGTATAAAATTAATAAAAACATCAGGGCTGGAGAGATGGTTCAATGGTTAAGGCACTTGCTTGCAAAATCTAATGACCCTGGCTCATGACTTTTTTTTTTTTTTTTTAGGTAGGGTCTCTCTGTAGCCCAGGCTGACTTGGAATTCACTTAGTAGTCTCAGGGTGGCCTCGAACTCTCGGCAATCCTCCTCTCTCTGCCTCTGGAGTGCTGGGATTAAAGGCGTGCGACACCACCACCTGGCTCTCATGTCTTTTTGTTTGTTTTTCAAGGTAGGGTCTCACTCTAGCCCAGGCTGACATGGAATGCACTATGTTGTCTCAGGTGGCCTCGAACTCATAGCGATCCTCCTACCTCTGCTTCCCGAGGGCTAGGATTAAAGGCATGCGCCACCATGCCTGGCTTCTCATGTCTTTCTTACTGGTCCTTTTAATATTACACAAAAGGAAAATCTATTTCTTATTCTATGCTCTTCAAGCTGCTACCGTGCTGCCTGTATTACCTGCTTGTTTCTTTTTTTTGTTTAATTTTAGTTGAGAGAGAGAGAGACTAGGCATGCCAGGGCCTCTAGCCACTGTAAATGAACTCCAGACACATGCACCACCTTCTGCATCTGGCTTATGTGGGTTCTGGGGAATTGAACCTAGACCATTAGGCTTCGCAGGCAAGCACCTTAATTGCTAAGCCATCCCTCCAGCCCTGTTTCTTTGTGTTTTGAGGTAGGGTTTCACGCTAGTGTCAAGCCAGGTGTGGTGGTGCATGCCCTTAATTTGGCACTTGGGAGGCAAAGGTAGGAAGTTCGCTGTGAAACAAGCCTGGGAGTCCATAATGAGTTCCAGGTCAGCCTGGGCTAAAGTGAGACCTTACCTCAAAAGCAACAAATAAAGGCCGGGCGTGGTGGCGCACGCCTTTAGTCCCAGCACTCGGGAGGCAGAGGTAGGAGGATCAGCGAGAGTTCGAGGACACCTGAGAATACAGAGTGAATTCCAGGTCAGCCTGAGCTAGAGTGAGACCCTACCTCAAAAAACAACAACAAAAAAGCAAAAAATAAGTAAATGGTGCCAAGATTGGACTGGAGAGAGGGATCAGTGGTTAAGGCACTTGTCTGTAATGCCTAACAACCCAAGTTTGATTCCCTTTACCCAAATAAAGTCAGATGCACCAAGTGGCACGTGAGTCTGGAGTTCTTTGGCAGCTATCCTCATAACATAAATAAAAATATTGTTTGGGCCGGGCATGGTGGCGCACATCTTTAGTCCCAGCACTTGGGAGGCAGAGGTAGGAGGATTGCCGAGAGTTCGAGGCCACCCTGAGACTACATACTCAGGTCAGCCTGAGCTAGAGTGAGACCCTACCTTGCAAAACCAAAAAATATATATATATATATTTGAGCGAGAAGCAGACAGTATGAGGGCACCAGAGCCTCCTGCCACCTGAAACTCATGAGCCACTTGGTGCATCTGGCTTTATGTGGGTACTGGGGAATTGCACTGGGGCCATTGGGCTTTGCAAGCAAGCCATCTTTCCAGCCCCATGGACCAGAAAAAAATTAAAAATATTTTATTAATTTATATGAGAGAGGGAGAGAATGGGCATGCCAGAACCTCCAGCTACTGAAAACAAACTCCAGACACATGCGCCACCTTATGCATCTGGCTTACGTGGGTCCTGGGGAATAGAACCTGGGTCCTTTGGCTTTGTTGATAAGCACCTGAACTGCTGAGCCATCTCTCCAGCCCCTAGACCAGAAAAATTCATACTTGGAGACTGAGCTGGTTACGTCCCACATGTAATATAAATTAGAGATCAAGTTGGGATAAGCTTATTGGTTAATTTAAGTGGATATTGAGCATCCTGATTGGTTGATGGCTCAGGTGAAGAGTGCAGGCTCAGAAAAAGCTCTCCAAAAAAAAAAAAAAAAAAAAGCCCTAGGTCCCAGAAGAAAACCAGGACGTATGGTCAGGTGACATCTTTTTATTTTATTTTATACATTTATTTTGTTTTTTCGAGGTAGGGTCTCGCTCTAGCCCAGGCTGACCTGGAATTCACTATGCAGGGCAATCCTCCTACCTCTGCCTCCCGAGTGCTGCGATTAAAGGTGTGTGCCACACCCAGCCTATTGTGTCTTTATCTGCTTTGGGTATCTGTATAGTACTGAATTCATACAAAAAAGTTTGGGTCACAGGAACAGAACTCAAGTCTGATCAATAATGATCTACAGCACCCCCCTGCTGCCCACAGTCTAGCGAGCTACCTACCTGGATGGGCTGGTGCAGGGATCCATCCTCCAAATCTACAAACCAATTGGGTCTTCCACTTGCATGCCTGAACCTGAGGCTATAAAGGCTGCAGCCTTCCAGTCCCTCCCTCCCCCTTGCTGTGACCCTCAGTGTGTGGGGTGGGGTGGGGTCCTCTCTGGATTCCCTCTTCTTCATTCAGACCACAGGTACACATGTGAGTCTGGCTCCCCTTGGCAGGGGAGAGCATAATGCAGCTTCTTGGTCTGGGAGTTTTCTGCTTGCATCTGCTTTATAGTTTGGGGTAATGTCTCACTTTGATTCCATGTACGATTTTCCTTTGTTCTCTAGATCTAAGATCTACCATGTGGGTGCTCCTCTCTCACTAACTAACTTGGGGTAACCTTGAGTATTACTCTCATTACTCATATCTCCTCTGAATTTCTTGGTCTGCACGTTGACATTCTCCCTCTTTATTTTCTTGAGCCTCAGCGTTTGCCCTCTCAACTTCCCTCCATAGGAAAATACATGGCAGATGCCATGGCCGTTCCTTCTAAATCTCCTTACACAAGCTCCTGAATTCTGTCCTCCATGTGCCTGCAGCAGCTTTATTCTCTCTCTGTTTTTTTGAGGGTTTATTTTTAATTTATTTTTTATTGACTTCTTTGATTGTAGACAATATCGCATGGTAATTCTCCCCCCTCCCCACTTTCCCCTTTGAAACTCCTCTCTCCATCATATCCCCTCCGCCTCTCAATCAGTCTCTCTTTTCGTTTTGATGTCATCATCTTTTCCTCCCATTAGGATGGTCTTGTGTAGGTAGTGTCAGGCACTGTGAGGTCATGGGTATCCAGATCATTTTGTGTCTGGAGGAGCATGTTGTAAGGAGTCCTACCCTTCCTTTGGCTCTTACGTTCTTTCCTCCACCTCTTCTGCAATGGACCCTGAGCCTTGGAAGGGTTCTTAGAGATATTTCAGTGCTGAACCCTCCTCTGTCACTTCTTCTCAGCACCATGGTGCCTTCTGAGTCATCCCAAGGTCATCACCATCTGAAAAGAGAAGCTTCTCTAACCCAAAGTGAGAGTAGCATTAATATATGGGTGTGGACATTAAGAGAAGTGCTTACTGGGCAGTTTGGTGAGCATAGTATATACATTTAACCAGACACCAGCTGACATTACACCCCTAGGGCTCATGACTACCCCTGTTGTAGGTTTTCAGTATCAGGCATGTATTCCCTCCTGTGGAGCAGACCTCCAGTCCAATTAGAGAGCAGTTGGTTTCCCCCATAACCGACATGCCACTATTGTACCCATTGGCTCATTTGGCCTGGGTGGCCAAATTTAAGCCTTGCAATGTCCACTGTTGAGTATCTTCACTGGTGTTTTCTCTCTCCCATTGAACTGCATGCAACATAGCTTTTTCCAGCTTTCTGTCAGCTGGTCCACATGGAGGAGGCTTTCAGCTCAGCTCCAGCAGGTTTCCTCAGTGACCTTGCAGCCCAAGTATGTGGAGTCTTCAGCAACAGGGTCTTCCCATCTATTCCTGGTGGGAAACCAAGGATGAGGTAGGATCTTACTCTAGCCTAGGCTCACCTGAAATTCACTATGTAGTCTCTGGCTGGCCTTGAACTCACGGTGATTCTTCTACCTCTGCCTCCCAAGTGCTGGGATTAAAGGTGTGCGCCACCATGCCCGGCTCTACTCTCTCTTTTAAGGTCTCAGTTTCTCTTACCTTCCATGCACTACTTGTGGCTTTAATCTCTCTTTATTTATTATTTATTTGAGACAGAGAGGGAGAGAGTGTGAGAATGGGTATGCCAGGGCCTCTAGCCACTGCAAAATAACTCCAGACACATGCGCCACCATGTGCATCTGGCTTACATGGGACCTGGAGAATCGAACCTGGGTCCTTAGGTTTCACAGGCATGCACCGTAACTGCTAAGCCATCTCTCCAGCCCCTAATCTCTCTTTAGAAGCCTCAGTTTCTCTTACCTTCCACACATTTGCAGCTTTAATCTTTTAAAAATCCTTAGTTCTCTTAAATCCCAATGTACCTCAAATAAACCCCATAATTTATGATTTACCCTTGAACTTAAAAATTCATCATTTTTTAAGTTTTTTTGAGGTAGGGTCTAACTCTAACTCAGGCTGACCTGGATTTCACTATGTAGCCTAGATTGGCCTTGAACTCATGGCAGTCCTCCTATCTCTGACTCCCAAGCACTAGGATTAAAGGCATGCACCACCATGCCAGGCTAATAATTCATAATTTAAAAAATACTTTCTTTATTTTTTGGTTTTGTGTTTATTTTTTATTTGTTTATTTGAGAGTGACTGACAGACAGAGAGAAAGAGGCAGATAGATAGAGAATGGACACGCCAGGGCCTCCAGCCACTGCAAATGAACTCCAGATGCATTCGCCAACTTGTGCATCTGGCTTACCTGAGTCCTGGGGAATCGAGCCTCGAACTGGGGTCCTTAAGCTTCAGAGGCAGGCACTTAACCGCTAAGTCATCTTTCCAGGCCCTATTTTTTGTTTTTTCAAGGTAGGGTCTCACTCTAGCTCAGGCTGACCTGAAATTCACTATGTCATCTTGGGTGGCCTTGAACTCACGGAGATCCTCCTACCTCTGCCTCCCGAGTGCTGGGATTAAAGGCATGTGCTATAATGCCCGGCTAAAATATTTTATTTTTTATTCATTTGTTTGAAATAGAGAGGGCCTCCAGCCACTGCAAACAAACTCCAGATGCATGTGCCACATTGTCCATCTGGCTTATGTGGGTCCTGGGGATTTTGAACCTGGGTCACTCTGTCTCTCTCTCTGTCTGTCTCTAGTAAATAAATAAAAATAAACTTAAAACACAGTATGTTTCCATGGGGCCTGAGTTTGAATCCCCAGTACCTATGCAAAGCCAGATGCACAAAATGGCATCCATGCCTCTGGTGTGCATTTGCAATGGCAAGAGGCCCTGGTGTGCCAAGTCTCTCTCTGCTCACAAATAAAAATATTTTTAAAATATGTTTTGGCCGGGCGTGGTGGCGCACGCCTTTAATCCCAGCACTCGGGAGGCAGAGGTAGGAGGATCGCCGTGAGTTCGAGGCCACCCTGAGACTACATTGTGAATTCCAGGTCAGCCTGAGCCAGAGTGAGACCCTACCTCGAAAAACCAAAAAATAAATAAATAAATAAAAATAAAATAAAATATGTTTTTATTGGGCTGGAGAGATGGCTTACTGGTTAAAGGATCCCAGTTCAATTCTCCAGGACCCACATAAGCCAGATGCACAAGGGGGCGCGTGCATCTGGAGTTCGTTTGCAGCAGCTGGAGGCCCTAGCACGCCCATTCTCTTTCTCTCTCTCAAATAAATAAATAAAATATAGTTTAAAAGATATGCTTTTATTAAATGCACAAGAAATTTCTAAACTGCTTTTCTGTTGGCAAACCATTTAATCTTAGCCAAAGGCTGCAAAATGATAGGCAAATTTGTAAGATCAAACGAAATTAAAGGAGTGGCCTATACGCACTTTTACATGGTTTCTGGGCTTTGTCCATATATTTTGTCAATGTGCGATTGCTATTTTTGCTACTGGGAAAACCAAGTTGTTATTCAGCGTTAATTCACTGTTAATTGTACATTCTGTGCTACCGTTATGAAATAGTTTTCTGATTTTGTTGTGTGTGTGTGTTCATATGTGCTGGATGTCCTTTCAAATCACTCTCCACTTTATTTACTGAGTTGCAGGGTCTCTCATGTGAACCCAGAGCTCACTGATTAAACTAGTCTAGGCAGCCAGCGTGCCCTGGTGATAACAATACCATCTCCAACTCCCAGGGGCTGTGATTACAAGTACATTGCCTGCCCAGTATTTACATGGGTGCTGAGTGCCTGAACTCCAGTCCTCCTGCTTGGGCAGTAGATGCTTTATCCACTGAACCATCTCCCTAGCCCCAAGACCACATATACTTTTAATATTTTATTTTTATTTATTTATTTATTTTTTTGGTTTTTCGAGGTAGGGTCTCACTCTGGCCCAGGCTGACCTAGAATTAACTATGTAGTCTCAGGGTGGCCTTGAACTCATGGCAATCCTCCTACCTCTGCCTCCCGAGTGCTGGGATTAAAGGCGTGCGCCACCACGCCCAGCTATTTTTATTTATTTGAGAGAAAGAGGCAGAGAGAGAGAGAGAGAGAGAGAGAATGGATGTTGTAGGTCCTCCAGCCACTGCAAACAAACTCGACACACGTGCCACCTTGTGCATCTAGATTATGTGGGTCCTGGGAAATTGAACCTGAGTCCGTTGGTTTTGTAGGCAAGTGCCTTAACTGCTAATCCACCTCTCCAGCTCAAGATTAGATATTTTAATATATAATTTGATGTGTACACTATAAGTTATTAAGAGGCTGGGGATAGCCAGATGTGATGGCGCACGCCTTTAATCCCAGCACTCGGGAGGCAGAGGTAGGAGGATCGCCGAGGCTGTGGAGATGGTTTGGTGAGTAAAGACGGCTACTCAAGAATCGTTAGCCAAACTCAGAAACCACATCAAAGCCAGATGGCAGTCGTGCACGTCAGCAATCCCAGGGTGCCCACGTGACATGGGAAGTGGAGTTAGGAAAGTTCCTGAAAGTCATGGGCCAGCTAGCTTGGCATACACAGTGGCAAACATCAGATCTTGCCTCAGTCAAGTTGGAAGATGAGACTGTCTTCTGACATGCATGCACACACACAAAGATTAAAACATAAAGTTATCAAGAAAAGCAATATTGTTCACAAAAAGACAACATTGAATTTAGAGCTTTTATGTACATTAAATCATTATGAGGCAGAATAGAAAAGGGAAATTACAGTAACACGAGAAGAAAATGCTGGGGAAAGAAGGAGGCTCTGCTCCTTGGATCTCATCTGCTTTCTGCTGATAAAAACAGGAAATGTCTTGCGGGGCGTGGTGGCGCACACCTTTAATCCCAGCACTCAGGAGGCAGAGGTAGGAGGATCACCATGAGTTCGAGGCTATCCTGAAACTACATAGTGATTCCAGGCCAGGCCAGCCTGGACTAGGGTGAAACCCTACCTCTAAAAACCAAGAAAATAACAACAACAACAAACAAACAAAACCAGGAAACTTCAGATGTCATTGATAAAGCCCTAAAGCCCAGGTCATCCATAGAGATAATACTTTTTTTGTTATTGTCTGCAATTGTGGAAGTTCTTAATAATAATAATAATAAACCCTAAAACTAAAAACAATAAATAAAATAGGAAAAAATACATTGTGTTTACCTAGGGCCCAAATGATCTATAACATAGCACCTCTGTCTCCTAGATTTATGAGAGCTGAGAAACTCTTCTTAAATCTTAAGTAAATTACACCCTCTCGACAATGCAGCTTAGAAAGCCACATGTGTGGGTGTGTCTGTGTGCGTGTTGATCAACGTACTATGTTGCTTTGTCTTGTAACATTAAGAAAGTATTTTATGTGGTAAAATAAGATTTTGTCCTAAAGTGAATGATAGGCATATGGTATGTATATATGGTAGCATATGCCTTTAATCCCAGCCCTCGGGAGACAGAGACAGGATGATCACTATGAGTGTGAGGCCAGCCTGAGACTGCATAGTGAATTCCAGTTCCAGGTCAGCCTGGGCTAGAGCAAGACCCTACCTCAAAAAAACAAAAAATAAAAATTAAAAAAAAATAAAGGGCTGGAGAGATGGCTTAGCCATTAAGCGCTTGCCTGTGAAGCCTAAGGACCCTGGTTCGAGGCTCGATTCCCCAGTACCCATGTAAGCCAGATGCACATGGTGGCACATGGGTCTGCAGTTTGTTTGCAATGGCTAGAGGCCCTGGCATGCCCATTCTCTTTCTCTCTCTCCCTCCCTCCCCCTTTCTCTGTCTTTAATAAATAAATAAATAAAAATTAAAAAATTAAAAAGTAGGCTAGCAGCAGTTAAAGATGCTTGCAAAGCCTGACTGCTTGGATTTGATTTTCCAGTACCCATTTAAAGCCTGACACAGAAAGCAGCACATGCATCTGAAGTTCATTTGAAACAGTATGAGGCCTACCTCAAAAAAAAAAGACAGCTGGTGTGGTGGCACACGCCTTTAATCCCAGCAGTAGTAGGAGGATCTCTGTGAGTTCGAGGCCACCCTGAGACTACATAGTGAATTCCAGGTCAGCCTGGGCTAGTGTGAGACTCTACCTCAAAAAGCCACAAAAAAATCAATTAAAAAAAAAAAAAGCTGGGGCTGGAGAAGATGGCTTAGCAGTTAAGGCCTTTGCCTGCAAAGCCAAAGGACCCTGGTTCGATTCCCCAGGACCCCAGCAAGCCAGATGCACAAGGGGCACATGAATCTGGAATTTGTTTGCAGTGGCTGGAAGCCCTGACGCGCCTATGTTCTCTCTCACTCGCTCTCTCAAATAAATAAAATATATTTTTTAAAAAAGCTGAAAGTTGAGCTGGGCATTCTTTCCGCCACCTCTTCCGCAATGGACCCTGAGCCTTGGAAGGTGTGTTAGAGATGTTTCAGTGCTGAGCACTCCTCTGTCCCTTCTCCTAAGCACCATGGTGCCTTCTGAGTCATCCAAGGCCGCCACCATCTGAAAAGAGAAGCTTCTCTAGAGCCGGGCGTGGTGGCGCACGCCTTTAATCCCAGCACTTGGGAGGCAGAGGTAGGAGGATCGCCGAGAGTTCAAGGCCACCCTGAGACTACATAGTTAATTCCAGAGGGAGAACCTACCTCGAAAAAACCAAAAAAAAAAAAAAGCTGAAAGTTTGCCCCAAAACCATACTAGTGGTATTTAAATTTTGGGGTGCTTGCTTGCAAAGCCTAATGACCTGGGTTCAATTCCCCAGTACCCAGTTAAAGTCAGATGCACAAAGTGGCACATGTATCTTAAGTTTGCACTTGAAAGTGGTCCAAATGCATGTGACTTTACATGGGTACTGGGAAATCAAACCCAGGTTGACTTTGGTGATTTCTTTATAATTATTGGACATCCTATAAAAAAATAAACATAGCACTGTAAATGCTATGAACTTGAGTTCAAGGCCAGTCTAGGACTACAGAGTGAGTTCTAGGTCATCTTGGGCTAGAGTGAGACCCTATCTTGGGGAAGAGCAACCGATATTAAAAGGAAGCATTATTCACCATGTAAAATACTTTTAAACATGATAACTGAAAATTAATAATTGGTTACAGAGTCATTCCACAGTGAGCTCCTAGGAGACAAAGAACTAAAGCCAGGTGATTTTATCAACTGTAAAAAAAAAAAGTAAAAAAAAGTCAGGAATAGTAGTGCATGCCTTTACCCTTTAATCCCAGGACTCGGGAGGCTGAAGTAGGAGAATGGCTGTGAATTCCAGGCCAGTTTAAATTTACCTAGCGAATTCCAGAGTAGCCTGGGCTACAGTGAGACCCTACCTTGAAAAACCAAACCAAACAAAAAAACCTACCACAGTAGGGCTGGGAAGACAGTGTCAAAGTATGGCATTTTTCTTCCAGGCATAACATCATGCCATCTTGGAGTAGAGATTAACCTGGCCTGGTAGCCATGACAACTATGAAGCCAAACAATACAGTTACAGCCAGGTCTCTGGTCCCTAGTGGGAAGAGGAGGAAAGGGTCACGGGACCGGCCCTACAGCCAGGGGCAGTGATCTTGGGAAACGCCTGAGGATATAAGAGGTGTAAGGCTCACGGAAAGAGGAATTCCATGATGCAGCCGCCACAAGGTCCTCACCCGTGACAGGTGGGATTGGGCGGGGGGGGGGGGGTGATCCGGCTGTTTGGGAATGACTCGTGCTCTGTAGTGAACACAATAAACTCACTGGCTGCTAAGCCGGACTTCGTTGGAATGTTACCTTGACCTGTCACTGGTGCCCCACCTGTTAGTTAGGTTTCAGAGAAGGACACTGAGTCATTCTATCCTTTAGACTTAAAGGGTTACTAGCCGGGCGTGGTGCGCACGCCTTTAATCCCAGCACTCGGGAGGCAGAGGCAGGAGGATCACCGTGAGTTCGAGGCCGGCCTGAGACTACATAGACTTAAAGGTTTCTTAATGCCAATGCCAGTTCTGGGTGAGGTCTAAAGAGAAAGCCTTGAACCACACCGAAGAAAGCAGAGTGCCCCTCTGAAAGTCTCCAAGGGAGCTAGAAGGTCCCGTGCCACCATGCTTAGTTAATGTGTGAGTGAGAGGATTTGAGAGCGGTGGGGAAGTGACACACATGTGACTCGGGCCTATGGAGCAGTCACACAGGAGTAGGGAAGTAGAACTTAGCTCATGTGTGTCTCATATTATTAATGGATCACCTGAAGTCACTGGCTGCTTAGAGCCCAGGGAAGTCCAGAATCCGCTTAGCTCTTCCTGAGAGCTACAGTGTCACAGCAAGTTGCCCATCAGCTGTGGGTGGACAGGCTGCAGAGATGTGGGCAGACTTGTAAGAACCCGGTGGCAGCAGGATTGTGCTCCTCTGTGGGTTCCAGAGTGGCCTCTGTTATGTCCCTGGCTGGGGCAGCAGCGCCCGCATGCGCACGCACTGTTGGCGCTTGCGTTTTCTTTTATATAACCACACTGATGAGGCACTGAGCTCGGGACTTCTTTCTCGGGAGGACACAACTTGGTCCACAACAAGAAAAGGCACACCTTTGGGCTGCCACTTCCTCAGGAGGCCCAGGCCACTGCAGAACACGTCACAGGCTGTGGGCAGAGGGGTCCGTGGCAAAGATTTGGAAAGAGCCTGGCAGCTAGGCAGACACAAGCATCTGGGAGGGCTCTGTATGAAGGCAACGTGCTTGGCCAGTTGGTACTGGTGTCAAACAAGGACGCAGGACGTAGAGCCCGTGTGGACAGCTAAGACTCTGACACCTCGACTTTAGACTGGACCCGTTTCTCCTCGGCACTGGGCGTAGGTCTTGTTGCCAACGGGAGTCACCATCAAGTCTGGCCTGGCTCGAGAATTTTGGGTTTTTTTGGTTGTTTTGTTTTTCGAGGTGGGGTCTCGCTCTAGCTCTGGCTGACCTGGAATTCACTCGGAATTCTCAGGCCAGCCTCGAACTCTCAGCAATCCTCCTGCCTCTGCCTCCCAAGTGCTGGGATTAAAGGCGTGCGCACCACACCCGGCTAGTAAACCTTTAAGTCTAAAGGACAGAATGACTCAGTGCCTTCTCTGAAACCTAACTAACAGATGGGCACCAGTGACAGGTATGCGCCACCACGCCCGGCAAGAATTTTTTATTTGAGAAAAATGCGGGGGGTGGGAGGGAGGAAGGGATAGGGTGAGAAAGAAAGGCAGATAGAGAAAACGGGCACACCAGTATTTAGCCACTGCAAACGAACTCCAGACACATGTGCCACCTTGCGCATCTGGCTTACATGGGTTCTGAGTTATAGAACCTGGGTCCTTAGGCTTCAGAAGCAAAAATGCCTTAACTGCTAAGCCATCTCTCCTGCTCTCAAGCATTTTAAAAATATTTTTTAAACTTTATATATTTATTTGAGAGGGAGAGAGGAAAAGGCAGGTAGAAAGAAAGAGATTGGGCGCGCCAGGGCCTCCAGCCACTGCAAAGGAACCCCACATGCATGTGCCCCCTTGTGCATCTGGCTTATGTGGGTCCTGGGCAATTGAGGCAGGGTCCTTAGGCTTCAAAGACAAGTACCTCAACCGCTAAGCAATTTCCCCAGCCCCCTTGAGAATTTTTTTTAAATTTTATTTATTTATTTGAGAGAGAGAACATGTGTGTGAAAGAGAGAATGGATGCGCCAGGGACTCTAGCCACTGCAAATGAACTCCAAATGCATGCACCACCTTATGCATTTGGCTTATGTGGGTACTGGGGAACTGAACTTGGGTCCTTAGGCTTCACAGGCAAGTGCCTTAACTGCTAAGCAATTCCTCCAGCCCTCAAGCATTTTTTTTTTGAGTCCACAGTAAGTCATAGAGGACCTTGGACCCCCAGAGGATTGGTAGGGACAGAAAAGGTGAATTTGGGTCCATTTGTCTTCAAATAGACCAGCAATTCATCATACCCAGGTTAGGCTATCCAAGTGCAGGTCCACCCTGTGTTTGCTGCTTTGAAAGGCCAAGTTAGAGGCAGCTACAGAGGCAGAAGAGAACGTGGGCTGTGAGGCTTGTGGCTGGCCAGGGCTGAGACTGCACTGTTCCTCTGGCCCTCCTACATATATTCTTCCCTCCATCTCCTGGCTCCGTGACTGTGCCTTTCCCTCCAGTGTCTCCTTTTGATATATCCCTGGTGTTGATGGCTCATTCTGTAGCGCACACGTGCGTGCGTGCGTGCATGCACAGACTTTCTCACACCCTGGCCCATAGGCTTCCATCAGTGCTCTGGAAAACATAACAGTAAGAGGAAGAAGATTCTCACATGAGCATTTCCCTCACCATGGGACATTTAGTTCCCATTGTCTCCACCAAAGAAGGACTTTGAATTCTTTTTTTTTTTTTTTTTTTTTTTTTTTCGAGGTAGGGTCTCACTCTGGTCCAGGCTGACCTGGAATTAACTATGTAGTCTCAGGGTGGCCTCGAACTCTCGGCGATCCTCCTACCTCTGCCTCCTGAGAGCTGGGATTAAAGGCGTGCGCCACCACACCCAGCTCAAAGAAGGACTTTGAAACCCCTACTTATCACAGCCTCAGAGTTTATCAGCAGCTCACATCCAAGTTCATAACCCTATAAAGCATGACTTGCCAAGGAGATGGCTGACCAATGTCCTTTGCTGAGATGATCCTCTCAGAACCACAATGTCTACTGTGCACAGAGTACTCAGTACTCATGCAACCACCCTCCCCCAAGGGACCAACCAATGCACACAGGACCCCCAGGTACATCAAAGACCACTGGATCTCCAATGAGGTTCTGCTTCTATCTTTTCTTTATTTATGTGCACATGTGTACGTATGTGCACAAGCACGCCGCAGCTTCTTGCTGCTACCAATGCTAATCTGGTTTTATGTGAATGGCTGGGGGAACTGAACCCAGGCCAGCAGGCTTTGCGAGCACGTGTTTAACTGCTGAGCATTTCCCCAACCCCTCTGCTTCTGTTTTAAAAGAGGGTTTTTATAGACCTGCCTTGTGTCAACAAACAGGTCTGGCCATGGGGAACTGAGACACAGTTACACCTCTGTATGTTGAGGACAGAAAAGGCCCGTTTCAGCAGAACCTGTTCCTGTTATCTGACCAGAGAAAAAGACTCTCTCTAGAATTGTGAGGGACAAGAGCTGCTTCCCGGCTTGTTGGATGTATGTGCATGTGATCAAGCGTGTGTGACTTTGTGCACATGAACACCAAGCTGTGTGTGTCTGTGTGTGTGTGTGTGTGTGCCTGTACATGTGACCTATGTGCACATGGGCAGGGTAGGCCCAGGGGCATTCACACATGTGAACTCACACAGCTAGCCCTGACTCAGACCTAGTGCCAGACTCTTTCACGCCCAGTTGGCATAAAGGCAAACTCTGAGCTGGGTATGGTAACAAGGAAGGGAAATGTACAGATCAGGGGATTCTGGTCCTGGGAGCTCTACCAAGTGACAGGCAGTGAGTGTGGCCCTCGGGGTTAGCCTACGAGGAACCTGGTGGCCGTGCCTATCAGTTGGGGTTAGCTCTGCAGTGTGAACTCGTAGGTGTTGGTCTCCCAGCGGGAGGGGTCCTTGTCCAGCATGCTGCGTTCCATGAACGTTACGTGGCCATCTGCATCCACGAGAATGATGGTGTTGGTTCTGAAAAACAGCATTCACCCTGTGTCCCTTGGCCCCCAACCCTGCCTGCCAGAGCCAAAGCTGGGGCCAGAGCTGAGGCGGCAGGGGCAGGCCCATCATGCCTGAGGCCTGTGCTGGGCACTCAGCTCTGGCTTCATATAGGTCATGCATAAGCAGCAGCCTCAGCTTCAGGGATATGGAGAGGCTTCACTGGGGGGCATCTGGGCTCCCTGGCCAGCCCCACACTGGCTAAGTTCTGTTACCTCTGCTCTGAAACACCTTAGCCTACTTGCCTTCCCTCTATAGGAACAACTCCACTCATCAACCACTCTTGAAGTTGACCCGAGGCTTCCACACACTCGGCCGTGCTCGATTCCCCAAGAGGTCAAGCTCTCAACCACTTAGGGATCAGAACTTGTTGACCTAGAAAACTCCTGCCTGTCACCTTTCTTCCTGACTTCCTAGGCTATCAGCTAGCCCAGAAGGACCAATCCATAGCTGCTATTCAGACATGAAAACTATGAGCCTTGGAGCGTCAGCACCAGGGCATCTGCACCAGGGATGATGTCACCTCTGCCCGCTAGAAGCGCTGATGATGTCACCTCCCAATGGAAGCTCCTGGAGGGCCCATAGGGACAGCTCTGTGTACTGGCTCTTGCCAGCAGTTAAGTCCAGATGGAACAGAAATTCTGGAACTCACTCAGCAAGAGAAGGGGCCTGACCACAGAGCGCGGGGCTCTGAATGGGAAAGGAGCATGCTTGGCAGCCCCAGCCCCTGACCATGGGTCTGGGGAGGGCCCAGCCCCAGCCCCTGACCATGGAGTGGGACATGAATGGGAAGGGACCATGTGTCCCCCCAGCCCCTGACCATGGAGCTGTGGGCTCTGTTTACCCTGCAGTTAAGTCCAATGGAACAGAAATTCTGGAACTCAGCCCCTCCAGGAGCAAGAGAATGGGAAGGCCTGACCATGGAGCATGGGCACTGAATGGGAAAGGAGCTCTGGCCAATGGGACTGAATAGGAAAGGAGCATGCTTGGCAGCCCCAGCCCCTGACCACGGAGCATGGGGCACTGAATGGGAAAGGAACATGCAGCCCCTGACCATGGAGCATGGGGCACCGAATGGGAAAGGAGCATGCCCCAGCCCCATGACCATGGAGCATGGGGCACTGAATGGGAATGGGGCACATGGGAAGGAACATGCTTGTTGCAGCCCCAGCCCCTGACCACGGGCACTGAATGCAGCATGGGGCACTGAATGGGAAGGGAAGGGAGCATGCTTGGCAGCCCCAGCCCCTGACCATGACCATGGAGCAATGGGGCACTGAATGGGAAAGGAACATGCTTGGCAGCCCCTGACCATGCCCACTGACCATGGAGCATGACCATGGAGCATGGGGCACTGAATGGGAAGGGAGCATGCATGGCAGCCCAGCCCCTGACCATGGCCCCAGCCCCCCAGCCCTGACCATGGAGCATGCGGGCACTGAATGGGAAGGGAGCATGCTTGGCAGCCCCAGCCCCTGACCATGGAGCATGGGGCACTGAATGGGAAGGGAGCATGCTTGGCAGCCCCAGCCCCTGACCATGGAGCATGGGGCAGCAAGGGAACATGGGGCCCCTGACCATGGAGCATGGGACTGAATGGGAGGGAGCATGCTTGGCAGCCCCAGCCCCTGACCATGGAGCAATGGGAAGGGAGCATGGGGCACTGAATGGGGCAAATGGGAAGGGAGCATGCTTGGCAGCCCCAGCCCCACCACCATGGAAGGGAGCATGGGGCACTGAATGGGAAGGGAACATGCTTGGCAGCCCCAGCCCCTGACCATGGAGCATGGGGCACTGAATGGGGGGACTGAGCCCTGGGAGAAATGGGAAGGAGCATGCTTGGCAGCCCCAGCCCCTGACCATGGAGCATGGGGCACTGAATGGGAAGGGAGCATGCTTGGCAGCCCCAGCCCCTGACCATGGAGCATGGGGCACTGAATGGGAAGGGAGCATGCTTGGCAGCCCCAGCCCCTGACCATGGAGCATGGGGCACTGAATGGGAAGGGAAGGACCATGGAGCATGGGGCACTGAATGGGAAAGGAACATGCCCCCCAGCCCCTGACCATGGAGTGCGGGGCACTGAATGGGAAGGGAGCACTGAATGGGAAAGGAACATGCTTGGCAGCCCCAGCCCCTGACCACGGAGCATGGGGCACTGAATGGGAAGGGAGCATGCTTGGCAGCCCCAGCCCCTGACCATGGAGCATGGGGCACTGAATGGGAAAGGAGCATGCTTGGGCCCTGACCATGGAGCATGGGGCACTGAATGGGAAAGGCAGCCCCAGCCCCCCTGACATGGAGCATGGGGCACTGAATTGCATGCAGCCCCAGCCCCTGACCATGACCATGGGGAGGGAGCATGCTTGGGGCACTGAATGGGAAGGGAGCATGCTTGGCAGCCCCAGCCCCTGACCATGGAGCATGGGGCACTGAATGGGAAAGGAACATGCTTGGCAGCCCCAGCCCCTGACCATGGAGCATGGGGCACCGAATGGGAAAGGAGCATGCTTGGCAGCCCCAGCCCCTGACCATGGAGTGCGGGGCACTGAATGGGAAGGGAGCATGCTTGGCAGCCCCAGCCCCTGACCATGGAGCATGGGGCACTGAATGGGAAGGGAGGAACATGGGGCACTGAATGGGAAGGAGCATGGCAGCCCCAGCCCCTGACCATGGAGTGGAGGGCACTGAATGGGAAGGGGAGCATGCTTGGCCCCTGACCATGGACTGAATGGGGCACTGAATGGGAAGGGAACATGCTTGGCAGCCCCAGCCCCTGACCACGGAGTGCGGGGCACTGAATGGGAAGGGAACATGCTTGGCAGCCCCAGCCCCTGCCCATGGTAATGGGAAGGGAGCCTGGCAGCCCCAGCCCCTGCCATGGAGTTGAATGTGGGAAAGGAGCCCCAGCCCCTGGCCATGGAGTGTGGGGCACTGAATGGGAAGGAGCATGCTTGGCAAAGCCCCTGACCATGGAGTGCGGGCACTGAATGGGAAGGGAATAGCTGCATTTGTTCAGTAGCCCCTGACCATGGAGCATGGGGCACTGAATGGGAAGGGAGCATACTCCCCCAGCCCTGGTCCATGGATGGCTGGGTCTGGTAGCCCCTGCCTGAAATGGACTGAATGGAACCAGGGCCCCTGACCATGGCTGTTGGTCTCCCCAGGTACCTGGTGCCATAGCCTGCTCATAGCCCTCGATGGCTGGGTCTGGTAGCTGCCTGAAAGAGGGAGCTGGGTCCCTATCTGCCATGCTAACAGCCTGAGGTTCCTGACTCCTAAGGAGGCCTAGGCTTTGGAAGCAGCAGGGAAGGAGAACCACAAGGCTTGTTTGCCACTTTTTTGTTCTGTTCTGTTTTGTTGTTTTTCCAGGGAGGATCTCACTCTAGCCCAGGATGACCTGAACAGGATGACCCTGCCTCCTGAGTGCTGGGATTAGAGACATGCACCACCGTGCCCAGCTTGTTTGCCACTTTTCTGTTACCCTCCCACTTATGATTGTCACTGAGCCCAGGCATGCATTCCCTGCTGCCTCTAGGGGTGTCCTGTGGGCATCTGTCCACAGACAGGAGCCTGCTCAAGCCCTGAGACTCTCAACAGTCAGCAAATCTAGAACCAGGGATGTAGTCATGAGACGAGCCAGGACCCATGACAATAATGGGGACCGAGTGGACTCACAGGGGAGTAAGGCCCAGCATGGCTGCCCCAAGGGGATGGATGAAGCTTAAGCTGAAGGGTGTTATTGTTCAGGGTTTTAGAGGACAGAGAAGCTAAGGAGGGGTCAGGATCCTGTGGGGAACAGGAGTATTAGAGGCACTCCTCTGAGGGACTTCAGAGTGAGCAAGGTGGATAGGGTGGGAATGGACACTGGGCCATCTGAACAGAAACTGGCCCAGCCTGGCTGGGGAAGGTACATGAGGCTACATGCAGGATGAAGGACAGCGTGGCAGATACCAGGACCACTTGTTGGGATGGCCAAGGGCCAGTTACCCAGAGTCTGAGGTGGCTCATTCAAAGACCTGTGGGCACGGAAGAGTGTAGAGGTGCCATCAGCCCAGGAACAGGTGTGTCCATGCCCACTGCTTAGCCCTACAGTCACTGGAGACAAAGATGTCAACCTCCAGATCTGCTTCAACCCTGGCTGCTGGATTCTCTAGCTTTTTAAATTTTTATTCTTTTATTGTTTAGTAGTTCCTTCACACAGGCCCAAGGAAGTCCTGTGAGTTAAGGAAAACCACAGAGTTACTGCATGAGGCGTTTCCAACGACGCGTGGCTACTGGAAAAGCCCCGTCGGGATAGACCTCAAAGGATTCTCTAGCTTTTCCTGCTAAGTAAGATTGATTGAACAGTGAGAACCTTCCAGAATCCCCCACTATCCTTCCTTGGGCAAAAGAAAGTCTTCTCAGACCTCTGAGAGCAGGAAGACTCCTAGAGCATAAGCCCAAGGCTGCCCCATCTTCCATCATCAAGGACCCCTGACTCCATCTCCAGGGGAAGCAGGTCCAGGCATTAGTGAAGAGAGAACAGCATGCTGGGCAGGCTCCCCTGCGGCCGAGGAGCCAGCTCTGTCACCTCCATGGGCCTATAGGGAAGCACAACCTTCCTCCCCTGACTGGCCATTTCAGAGGGACCTGTCCACTTACGCCTCTTCATTGCTGAGCACATCCAGAAGCTGGGCAACAAGGGCGTCCTTGGGGAGCGCCTGGCTCCGTTCCACCGCCTCCATGAAGAGCTGCTTGCCAAAGCACAGCTTCCTCCAGGGCGTCTCCAGCAGTGCGTTGCTTAGCCCATAGGTGCCTGCAAAGGTTCAGGATAAACATCCACCCTCTCATCTGATCACCTGGTATAGGGCAAGGTGCCAGGGAGACAACGAACAGTGAACTGGAGACTGAGGCCAAACTGCCCCCAACTCCAGCACTTTTTCTGTGATCACTCCTGACAGGTGTGCACAAAAAGAAGTGGAGAGTTCAATGTGTGAGAGGGACACACGTGCAAGAGACCACAGGCAGAGAGGACTAGGAGCCTGGACGGGCAGATGAACCTGAGATGAACAACACAAACCCCAGTGAGCATCCCGTCTCTTCCTTTCTCTCCTTCGTTCTTTCTTTCTCTTTCTTTTTTACAAGGAAGGGTCTCACCCTAGCTCAGGCTGACCTGGAGTTCACTATGTAGTCTCAGGATGGCTTTGAACTCAAGGTGATCCTCCTACCTCTGCCTCCCAAGTGCTGGGATTAAAGGCGTGCGCCCACCACGCCCGGCTCGGCACACGCCTTTAATAGCGCCACTCAGGAGGCAGAAGTAGGAGGATCACTGTGAATTTGAGGCCAGCCTGAGTCTATAAAGTGAATTCCAGGACAGCCTAGGCTAGAGCGAGACCCTCAAAAAACCAAAATAAAGAAATAAATAAAACAGTGAACACCACAAGCTTTAAATTTGGCCAGCCAGGCCAAATGAGCCAGCGGGTGCAATAGTGGCATGTCTGTTATGGGGGAAACCAACCTCTCTCTAATTGGACTGGAGGCCTGCTCCATGGGAGGGAATATATCCCTGATACTGAAAACTTATGATGGGGTAGTCATGAGCCCTAGGGGTATAACGTCTGCTTGTGTCATGCTAAATGTATATACTATGCTCACCAAATTGCCCAGTAAGCACACATATATTAATGCTACTCTCACTTCTGGTTAGAGAAGCTTCTCTTTTCAGATGGTGGAGACCTTGGATGACTCAGAAGACACCATGTGCTGAGAAGAAGGGACAGAGGAGTGCTCAGCACTAAAACATCTCTAACCCACCTTCCAAGGCTCAGGGTCCATTGTGGAAGAGGGGGCGGAAAGAATATAAGAGCCAAAGGAAGAGTAGGACTCCTTACAATGTGCTCCTCCAGACACAAAATGGCCTGGATATCCACGACCTCACATTGCCTGACACTATCTCCATAAGACCATCATAATAGGAAGAAAAGATCAAGACATCAAAATAAAAGAGAGACTGATTGACAGGGGGAGGGGATATGATTGAGAGTGGAGTTTCAAAAGGGAAAGTAGGGGGAGGAGGGAAGTACCATGGGGTATTGTCTATAATTAAGGAAGTTGTCAATAAAAAAAAATTCAAAAAGAAAGAAATAAAATAAAAGAAAAAGAAAAACGAAAAGCTACAAACACAAACCCTGGGAAAAGGCTATGTATCCAAGAGCAGCCGCAATACAGAAAGACAAGGTGGGACAACCTCCCCTTGGTGTTGGGTGCCTGGCACTATCAGCCGGCAGGACAGAAGTGAGATGTCATTTTAAAAAGAATTCTGGCCAGGCGTGGTGGCACTCACCTTTAATCCCAGCAACTGGGAGGCAGAGGTAGGAGGATTACCATAAATCTGAGGCCACCCTGAGACTACACAGTGAATTCTAGGTCAGCCTGGGCTAAAGTGAGACCCTACCTCGAAAAACAAACAAACAAACAAACAAACAAACAAAAAACAAACAAACAAAATCATTGGTAAGAGCTGCATGGTGGGGGGGGGTGCATTCACAACCACAGCCCAGAAGGAACTATAGAGGTGTGACTAGATCTAAGACAACCTGTGAAGCACTGCCCAAAGATCTGGACAGTATCTGGAAACCAAACCCAGGCTGACCTGGAATTCACTATGTAGTCTCAGGGTGGCCTAGAACTCAAGTTGATCCTCCTACCTCTGCCTCCTGAGTGCTGGGATTAAAGGCGTGCGCCACCATGCCCAGCTATTCTATGCTATTTGATAGCATATCTTTACTCCTCTCTCTTCAGTTTATCTTTAGCTAAAATTCCTTCATCTGCAACACTTTTTGCCCCTTTAGTCTACCTTTAGTCTAGCCCCAGGCTGGCCTTAAACGTATGGAGATCCTCCTACCTCAGCCTCCTGAGTGCTGGATCTAAAGGCGTGTGTCGCTGTGCCTTGCTTAGTTCCTTTCATTCCTCCCTCCCTCCTTTACTTCCTTTCTTTCTTGGGAAGGACAGAGGAGAATGAGAATGGGCACACCATGGCCTCTTGTCACTGCAAACAAACTCCAGATGCATATGTCACTTTGTGCATCTGGCTTTACATGGGTACTGAGGAATTGAACCCGGGCCATCAGACTTTTTAAGCAAGCACCTTTAACCACTGAGCAATATCTCCAGCCCCTCCTATTTCTGTCTGTCTGTCTCACTACACCTTAGAGTGACCAGGAACTCAGTTTCCCAGACTGCCTTGAACTCACAGCAATCCTACTTCAGCTGGGATTATAGGTGTGAGCCACCATGTCCACTTTATATTTTCTATTTCCTCTCTATCATCCCTATACTAATCACTAGTCTTACTGTGTATTTTTACTTTTTCTTTTTCTCCCCATTCATATCCACAATAACTAATACATTAATATATATAGTATTAGCAGTGTTCCTTTACTCCTTAAAATGATTAGTACTTAAGAAATTAGTTGTTAGCTGGCCGTGGTGGTGCACGCCTTTAATCCCAGCAGTCGGGAGGCAGAGGTAGGAGGATCACCATGAGTTCGAGGCCACCCTGAGACTACATAGTGAATTCCAGGTCAGCCTGGGCTAGAGTGAGATCCTACCTTGAAAAAACAAACAGAAAACAACCCACAAAAAAACAAAACAACAACAACAACCAAAAAAAAGCCAGCCCCTCCTAAAAGGGAGGGGGTGTTGGCTGGGCGTGGTGGTGCACGCCTTTAATCCCAGCACTTGGAAGGCAGAGGTAGGAGGATCGCTGTGAGTTCAAGGCCACCTATGACAGCCAGAGTTCTGCTGCAGCTCAGGAGTGTCCCACAGATGGCAGAGCCTCACACGAGGAAAGGGCACCAGTGGGCTTGTGCAGGGTAGATGATGGCAGGCATTAGAAGCCACCTTTCAGGTGTGTCTGCAGGTCCAAGGTATATACAAACAGTAACGGTCTCGTTCCAGGAGTCATGTAAGGGGAAGGGCAGAGGGCAGGGAGCACTCTTGTCTGCAGGTCCAAGGTATATACAAACAGTAACGGTCTTGTTCCAGGAGTCATGTAATAAGAAATCCGTCTCTGCAAAGCACAGTGCCCCTGGCATCCTGGCATACACGTAGACCCCCATCATGTCTGGTTGTCACAGCAGACTCACCTGGTGTCAGGACGATGGGCTCAGACTCCCCTCGGTTTCCATAGTAGCAAACAATGTCTCCTTTTGCTGTGCTGCGGATGGAAGCCAGAGAAGGTCAAATGGAAGCTGCAGGCACCCTGCTCCCAGTGCGACCCTGTGATCTCACAGTCCTTTTCCCTGGGCCCCGGCTAGTGACCAGCACATGGACAATGGCTCACTTTAGCCAGTCCAAGAGCCTAAAAGACTAGGCCATGAAGATAGCAGCCCCTGTCCAGCCTCACAGGGACATTCCTGGCTCACTATTTGGGACCATCAGTAGGTTAGAAGCAACACATGGAAGTTCTTCCTGCCTTCCTGAAGACCCACAGAATGGCCATGAATACAGTGAGAATGGCAGAGCTGGGACCACCCATGCCAGTCCCTTCTGGAGGGCCACAGCTCCCATTTCCACAATATATCTCTAAGAACTTCTGGCAGGTAGCCTCAGGGTAGTCTTCGAACAAAATGACAAAGACCACTTTTTCCTATTTTCATATGCTAAGTAGACATTTTATAATCCTTCAAAATACTCTATTGCTAAAGATGTCCCAATTCCTCAATACCAGCTGGAACTTGCAATGTCTATTTTTAAAACTGTCTGCTCTGTGAGACACCTTCCAAGGTCAGATACCAGGCAAGGAGATCAGTGCTTTTGGGATGGATAAAAAGAAAGGGGTGGCTTTGGGTGCTGGGGAGACCCTCTATGCTACTATCCTACCTCTAAGCCCTGGTTCACATACCTTTCACATTTTCCCTTACACCAGCCCTTGAACTTTCTTAAAATGTTTGGCTAATGATTTTGGAGATTTTGCTTATGGGCAAAAAGCATTTTGGCGGGGGGGGGGGGAGGGAGTTTCGAGGTAGGGTCTCAGTCTGGCCCAGGCTGACCTAGAATTAACTATGTAGTCTCAGGGTGACTCAAACTCACAGCAATCCTCCTACCTCTGCCTCCCAGTGCTGGGATTAAAGGTGTGTTCCACCATGCCTGGCCATAATGCATTTTTTAAGGGCATTGTGCAAGGACCTGTGAAATTCGGTATCCGTGCTAGGGCCCTGGCAGTGTTGTCACAGGCTAGATAAAGCAGAGCTTGGAGCCAGGGGTATCTATAACCAAGACAACTCTCTTTCCCCTGTAATCCTTTGTTTTTGCATGTGTATATGTATGTGTGGTGGGCATGCATGTGTGTGCACATATATGCACGTGGAGCCCAAAGGTCTATGCCGGGTGTCTTCTTCAGCTGCTCCCCATCTTTCTATTGACAGGGTTTCTCACTGAATCCAGAGCTCACCACTTGGTCTGGCTGGGAAAGGGAGCCAGCAAACTCTGGGGACCCTCCTGAATCTGTCTCACGAGTGCCGGGATTCCAGGCATTTGTTACCATCCTGGCATTTACATGGGTGCTGGGGATCTGACCTCAAGCCTTCATGTTTGCACAGCAAGCATTCTACCCAGTGGGCGGTCCATTGTCCCAGGCCCAGGCCACTGTTTCTTTATTGGTGTCCACCAGAAGGATGCTCACTGACCCTCCGACAGCTGCTGCCCTTTAGCCTTGGCCGTGGCATCAGCAGCAGCCTGACCTGACCTGAGGGGCTCTTTTAGCCACCGCCTGCCTTCTGGGCTACATTTGGGGCAGCTGGCTCTGACCCTGCAGACTCCATAAGCCAGTAATGCTGCAAAAGCCATCCATATATCCACTCAGAGCACAACAGTCATGTTGTCCAGCTGCTTGACACGGCTACTCTACTGAGCACACAGGGCTGCCTGCACAACTACTGCTCTCATGTCCTAGGGCTGGTCACACACGTGGACCTACTATGACAGTACACGGTAGACTTCACGTCCTAGGGCTGGTCACACACATGGACCTACTATGACAGTACACAGTAGACTTCACGTCCTAGGGCTGATCACACACACGTGGACCTACTATGACAGTACACAGTAGACTTCACGTCCTAGGGCTGATCACACACGCAGACCTACTATGACAGTACACAGTAGGCTTCATGTTTGGGGAAGAGAGAGACAGTATAGGGATTTGGCTTCTAACAGTCCCCAAAGTGAAAGGGGAGGAGGCTTTCCGGCAGCAAGCCCCAGCTCCCATTCTGGGCCTTCCTCCATGGACCACTGCATCTCACTCAGCTTCCACAGTGAATGAATCAATCCATGGGATACAGGAGTGGCACAGAACATGCCACACAATGCAGTGGATGCTCAAGGCACGACCTGGGGCTCATAGGCCCAGAGGTCCATGGACTTGCCCTCGTGGTCCTCTCAGGGGAGGAAGCCCCAGGGCTGAAAACATTCGCTCATGAGCACTGGAAAGGGGAGGATGGAGACGTGGAGGAGTGCAGAAGGGAAGGAAGCATATCAAGTCTTGGACAGGCCCAGCATACAAAACCTCAGTACTTCCTGCGCCCACGCCTCCAGTAGGAGAGTCACTTGGGAATTCAGCACTTGGTCAGGAGTGCTGAAAGCTGTTTCAGAGTACCCCTCTATGGTAGGGGGAAGATACTCGGCTGAGACCTCCTGACACACACTGCTCTTCACAGTTCCAACACTGCCAACTCTCCACTGTAGCTCTCTTGATGTAGGGAGGCAGCAGCCCTACACTGTTCCAAGAAGCCTTGAGCTTTGCTCCCTCCCCAGTCCTCGGTCAGCAGGTCTGAGATAGGCTAGGTCTTTGGATGTGTGCCAAGCCTGCTGCAAGCACATCTTGGGAAAGGGTGTCACGCTAACTGGACAGAGGGCTGTGTGCAGAGGCACTGAAGACCCAGTCTCCGAGGCAGACCCACCTCAGGTCGGCTGCTAGGAGGTTGAAGCCGTTGTACAGATGACCCTCTGTGGAGACCTTCTTCAAGTAGGACAGGCTGTCCATGTCAGTGGTCAGAAAGTGGGTTACAAGTTCACCTGTGGGCAGAGAACACACATCTATGGCTAGGGCAGCAGGGATGAGTCCCTGTCCCTGGAAATACTGCAGTGTGCTCATCGAGGACCCAGGAAGGACCTGAAGTATCTGGACCAAGCTACTTCTCAACTGACTGCACCATCACAGAGAACAGCTTTACTGATGTTTTCTGGGGGCTGGAGAGATGGCTTAGCAGTTAAGGTGCCTGCCTGCAAAGCCTGAGAATGCTTGTTCAAATCTCCAGGTCCTACGTTTAGCCAGGCGCAAAAGTGATGCAAGTGCGCAATGTCGCACACGTGCACGAGGAGTGCACAGGTCTGGAGTTCTTTCACAGCTCCTGAAAAGGCCCTGGCACACCCATTCTCTCTCTGCCTCTTTCCCCCCCCAATTAAAAAAACTCTGGGTAGGAGATATCTCAGTAGTCCAACCCTTGCCTAGCCTGCCTGATGCCCTGAGTTTAATCCCCAGTGTGTGCCTATATGGAAATTCAGCATGGAGGGCAAGGAAAATTCAGTTAGGGGTTGATGGCACAGCTGCCAGGAGTGACTCTTGGAGAAGCAACAAGCTTGGAGTGTCCCTAAGACCTCTGTGGGTTGTCATGGTGATGCCTGGCCCGTCCTTTTGCTCCAGCTTTCTTTCAGTCTCTGCCATGCAGGGACACATGGAAAGGATGGGATGTAAGAACAGAAGACGGGAAGGACGCTTCCTCCTCTGCCATGTCCCTGTCCCGCCTCTCCCAGTCTTACCTAGACTCGGCCTCACCTTGGCTCTCCCTTACTGAGAACCAGCACATCCCCATACCTCTGCCACGGGCATCCTTGTCTTGCTGGGGCTGCAGGTAGTTGGTGAGTGCCCCAAGCTTCCCACGTGTGCTGATGCCCAGCCATGTGCCTCCTTCCTTGCCTTCTTCCATGTCGAGCCCTACAACCAGCGACAGGTTTACCACCAGCCCATTCACCATGGCGTGCATCACGCCAGTCCTCTGTTCTATCCCATCAACCATACAGCTCATGTGGGGCTGACTTTTCACTCCCCTAACAGATCTTAGGAAGCCCTTAAAAGGTCAAATCCTCTCTTAATTCCGAGCAAGTGCAAGGCCCTGGGTTCAGTCTCCAGCACTGGATAAAAAAATAAAGATAAAAATAAGTTTACAGTACAAAATTCAATGGCAATATTTCTATGAATGCACTCCCAACAAGCCTTCGGTCTGTGGAGTGAGGGATTCGGAGGTAGGAACACGAGTGCAGATGTGAAAACACACATGGACAGACACACACAATAAGGACGCTTCATAGTGACCAACATGGCCCCTCCATGCAGGCTGACCACTGCTTCCAAGACTCCGTATCATGAGAGGCCATATGGACATGCAGAGTGGACAGTTGCAAGGGATGCTTGATGCTGGCTGGGACTGGCCAACACTGACTTTTTAAACCCCTGAGGCCCATCCATGTCCAGTCTTTCCTTTTTTTATTTTCATTTATTTATTTGAGAGAGAGGGGGTACAGAAACAGGCAGGTAGAGAGAGAGAGAGAGAGAGAGAGAGAATGGGCATGCCAGGGCCTCCAGCCACTGTAAACGAACTCCAGATGCATGTGCCCCCTTGTGCATCTGGGTCCTGGGGAGTCGAACCTGGGTCCTTTGGCTTTGCAGGCAAGCGCCTTAACCGCTAAGCCATCTCTGCAGCCCCATGTCCAGTCTTTCCATTCCCACACTCAGCATTTACTTGGCAGCCGGGCCACTGCTACCCTCTTTCCAGGACTTGTACTTCCCTGTAAGCCTAGGTAGGAAGAAGGGCTTACCACTGAGGATCTCATTGTTGTTCCCCCAGAAATCTGCCAACTTGGATGGTCTGTGATAGAATTCATCTCTGTTGGCTGCCAGGATGAGTCTGAAAGAAGAAAGCATGACTAGCCATCTCAGATGGACCCAGGAAAGAACATTCTGGGTCCCCACCAAGAAGCTACACCTCCAGCCTTCTTTTTGTTAACATAAAATGTACAATAATAACATGGCCAGGAATCCACCAGTCTTTGCCTCACCCACACCCACACCCACAGTGGCTCCAGGTTGCTCCCAGGGAGACTACACTCATGGCCCCTGCCCAGAAGACAGGCAGGTGCTGGGCAAAAATGTAGGTATGAGACAGCATAGAAAAGAAAGGGGGAAAATCCAGGTGTGGTGGTACACAGCCAAGGCAGGAGGATTGCCATGAGTTTAAGGCCAGCTTGAGACTACTTGGTGGATTCCAGGTCAGCCTGGCCTAGAGCAAAACCCAACCTCAAAACCAAGAGAAAAGACAGGGAACATGGAAGGGAGTCTGTTAAAGTCTCTTGCCAACTAAAAGTCAGGAGTTCCAGCACTGCTAACATTTGCTGTGACGGCACCTACATAGAGGTAACATTCCATTTATATATAAAGACCTTCCAAATAAAACAGCAGCTGGGCATGGCGGCCCATGCCTTTAATCCCAGCACTTGTAAGGCTGTGGTAGGAGGATTGCTGTGAGTTCGAGGCCACCCTGAGACTACATAGTGAATTCCAGGTTAGCCTGGTGAGAGTGAGACTCTACCTCGAAAAAAAAAAAAAAAAGGATGTTAAAATAGCAATGAACCATGCATATATGACTTCTGAGTATGGCCTTACTCCTTTCTCAGATGTAAACCAGATATTTTCTTGGATTCTCAAAAACAAGACTCTAGGACTGGAGAGATGGCTCAGCAGTTAGGGCATCTGCCTGCAGAGCCTGACAACCCAGATTTGATTCTTCCATGCCCACATAAAGCCAGTTGTGCAGGGTGGCACATGCATTTAGAGTTCATTTGCAGTGTCTAGATGCCCTGGCATGCCCATTCTCTCTCTTGTGTCTCTCTTCTCTCTCTGCTTACAAATAAATAATTTTTTTTTCTTTTCTTATATTTACAACTTCCATAATTATAGACAATAAACCATGGTAATTCCCTCCCCCACTTTCTCTTTGCAGCTCCACTCTCCATCATACCCCCTCTCAATCAGTCTCATTTTTATTTTGATGTCATGATCTTTTCCCCCTATTATGATGGTCTTATGTAGGTAGTGTCAGACACTGTGAGGTCATGGGTATCCAGGTCATTTTGTGTCTGGAGGAGCATGTTGTAAGGAGTCCTACCCTTCCTTTGGCTCTTACATTCTTTCTGCCACCTCTTCTGCAATGGACCCTGAGCCTTGGAAAGCGTGAGAGATATTTCAGTGCTGAACCCTCCTCTGTCACTTCTTCAGCACCATGGTGCCTTCTGAGTCATCCCAAGGTCACCACCAACTGAACAGAGAAGTTTCTCTAACCAAAAGTGAGAGTAGCATTAATACATCGATGTGGACATTAAGAAAATTGCTTACTGGGCAGTTTGGTGAGCATAGTATATACATTTAGCCAAACACCAGCAGACATTATACCCTTAGGGCTTATGACCTCCCCCATCATAGGTTTTTAGTAGCAGGCATGTATTCCCTTCCGTGGAGTGGGCCTCCAGTCCAATTAGAGAGCAGTTGGTTTCCCCTGTAACAGACATGACACTATTGCACCCGTTGGCTCATTTGGCCTGGCTGGCCAAATTTAAAGCTTGCAGTGTTCACTGCTGTTTATCTCCACTGGTGATTTCTCTCTTTCTCCCACTGAACTGCATGCAGCATAGCTTTTTCCAGCTTTCTGTCAGCTGGTCCACATGGAGGAGGCTTTCAAGCTCAGCTCCAGCAGGATTTCTCAGTGACCTTGCAGCCCAAGTATGTGGAGTCTTTAGCAATAGGGTCTTACCATCTATTCCTGGTGGGAAACCAAGGGCCTTGGCAATGGCCTATAATGTTTTGGGGGTATCTGTGACTTTCCTAGCCAACAACTCACTGGAAGGTATCCCATCCCTGGCACTGAAAATTTTCTAGTAACAATCTATGGCCACCCTGAGACTACATAGTGAATTCCAGGTTCTAACTGGGCTAAAGCGAATCCTTATCTCAAAAAACCAAAAATAAATAAATAAATATATATATAAATAAATAAAAATAAATAAATAAAACAGTTGTAGTAGTATAAATAGATGCCCCCGCCCCAATAGATCTAAGAGTTTATTAAAGCTTCTTAGATTTCCAGCTACTGTGCTGGAGGAGGTGTCATTGGGCGGATCCTGGGGTTCAGCCCTAAGGTGGGGTGGTGGATTAGAATTCCAGTCTAAAGTGCCTACGTTCTGCCTGAAGTTCCTGAAGTGTGCTGTGTGGTGTGGCTTTTGGGTTTTTTTGGCTTGGGACTCCTCTCTCTCTGCTTGGTCCTTTAAGAGGGGACCAGTTTCTTCTGCCATTATGAAACTTCCCCTGTAAACTTCAATAAATATCCTTTGTCCATAACTGTGCCTGAATTAATAGTTCACCTCATGGCTTAGCAGTTAAGTGCTTGCCTGTGAAGCCCAAGGACCCTGGTTCCAGGCTCGATTCCCCAGTACCCATGTAAACCAGATGGTGCATGCATTTGGAGTTCATTTGTAGTGGCTGGGGGCCCTGGTGTGCCCATTTTCCCTCCTCTCTCTCTCTCTCTCTGTCGCTCTCAAATAAATAAATTAAAATAAACAACAAAAAAATTTTTTTTAAAAAAGTTCATCTCAGCAGACCTAACAGAAAACATCTTAACTTCCTGTTCAAGTACTGTGACTTAGACTCACCTATTGGCTATACACCCATCCAGTGCACCTCAGAGCCACCCTGTCATCGCATCTAAGTTCCTTAGCAATCCTTTGAGACATAACTTCAACAATCACCGAATTGTATATAAGTCTACAGCAAAGACTACTTAAGTGTGACTCTCTCTTAAGAATCCCACACCCAGCCGGCCGTGGTGGCCTTGCACGCCTTTAATCCCAGCACTTGGGAAGCAGAGGTAGTTGGATCATCATGAGTTCAAGGCCACCCTGAGACTACACAGTGAATTCCAGGTCAGCCTGGGCTAGAGCGAGATCCGACCTCAAAACAAACCAAAACATGGGCTGGAGAGATGACTTGGCAGTTAAGGCGTTTGCCTGCAAATCCAAAGGACCTCGGTTCGATTCCCCAGGACCCACGTAAGCCAGATGCACAAGGGGGCGCATGCATCTGGAGTTCGTTTGCAGTGGCTGGAGGCCCTGGCACACCCATTCTCTCTCTATCTCACTCTGCCTCTTTCCCTCTCAAATAAATAAATAAAAATAAAAAATGTTTTAAAAACAAAACAAAACAAAACACCGGAATCCTATACCCATGCTCTTGTGTATGTCTTATCCTTCCCGTGAGTGCCTATTAATCTAAATCTATGTTAAAATCTCCCAAATTCATTGTTTGCTTTATCCTGACATTCTTTTCCATGGGAAAGTCAAGAATTCCATGTCACCTGAGTAGAGGTCTATCTCAGGCTGCTGCAGGCAGCAGTGCAGAGCTGCCTGACTGCCTCTGAGAGATCTGCGTGGTTCAGCGTGAGCTGTGGCTGCCATGTCTTAAGGGACAGCCTCACTCCGTGTCACACCCAGCAAGCTCAGGCCAGTGGCGGGACCAGGAGCTGGGCAAGTAAGGGCGTAAGTGGACTACCTAGCACATCCCTGGGGCCCTGCTGGAGGCTGTGGGCTGTTCTTCCTTCTTCCCTTCTGCCCATCTTCCCCTCCCCTGAGGCCCTGCTGGAGGCTGTGGGCTGTTCTTCCTTCTTCCCTTCTGCCCATCTTCCCTCCCCTGAGACCCTGCTGGAGGCTGTGGGCTGTTCTTCCTTCTTCCCTTCTGCCCATCTTCCCTCCCCTGAGACCCTGCTGGAGGCTGTGGGCTGTTCTTCCTTCTTCCCTTCTGCCCATCTTCCCTCCCCTGAGACCCTGCTGGAGGCTGTGGGCTGTTCTTCCTTCTTCCCTCCCCTCCCTGCCCATCTTCCTTCTTCCCTCCCCATGAGGCCCTCCCTGGGGCCCTGCTGGAGGCTGTGGGCTGTTCTTCCTTCTTCCCTTCTGCCCATCTTCCCCTCCCCTGGGAGGACCCAGCAGGCCGGATAAGTGAGCGTCCACAAAAGGACTCTGAGGACACAATGGGCATCAGCAGTATCCAGGGATTTGGTGGGGGAGGGAGCAGGTGAAGACTGGCCAGGGACTGGACAGTGAGCCCTATGGGTTTCCTGTGGAAACCTCACTGCTTTCAAGGTGCCCTACTCCCAACTCCTAGGTGTAGCAGAGAGTGGAGAAGAGTAGTCACTGTCCCTAAAATAGGCCTGTCACTCACAGAAAAAGTCTCTGTACCTCCAACTGCCAAGTTCCAACCTGGACCCCAGCCCGAATCTCCCCACCTCTGCAGCAGGATCAGAAACCACACCAGCCTTCCCTGGCGCACGGCTAATCTTGCCGGCACCATTCTGACAGGCAGTGAGCCTGCTCATCTGGGGGCCCTGGCCCAGGGCATTACTGATCTCCTTTTCCATGTCCTCCGTTAGTTCAAGAAGATCATCCATTCTTCTGTCCTTCTCTTTGCCTGAAAAATGCTTTTCCTTTGTGTCAATAACTGATGCCTTCCTCCGGAGGAAGACATTGCTCCCGCTGCCCAGGCGAAGAAGCTGAGCTGACCCTTCTCCTGACAGGTCAGACAGGTGTCCCCATCTACCTTCATTTTCAAGTCTGGATCCAGCAATCTTCTCTGTATCACAGACTCTCCCCTCTGAACACCTCTTTTCACGTCTCATTGAACAGAGGGGTCCCCTTGTTTTAACAACCCGCTATTTGTTCTGACCCCACGATTCTGCTCTTCCATGCAGCCTTCGGTCTTCAGTGTATCCACTTGACTTCTGTGACGACGTGAAGCTACAGGAGGGAAAGCGTTTCCGTGACCACCTTCTTTAAGTCGCTCCAATAACCTTTCGTACTTCTCTTTTTCCTCTTTTTGAACACCCTCTACCACGGTACAACGGGGACGCCTCACACTCTTGCCGCCTCATCATGATCGTTTCTGCAAGTCCCTGCTCCTGAGCTTTCCACGTTAAGAACTCTCTGGATTGCCTCTGCTATGGCGGCGACCACTCGGTCTTCTATTACAGCCTCTGATTTCAATGTAAACCCAAAAGAAGGAAGGATTCTAGTGGCTGGTCTCGGGTTACTGTCACTCTGATCTCTAGATAGTCACTTATTCCATTTGGAGATTTATTACCCAGTTTCCACACGCTGTTCCAGGGTCCAGAACCTGTCACTTCACAAGATCTCCTGCAAAGGCCCCATTCCGTGTTCCACTACAAGAAGTCACCATGGCTTTGCGGTCAGCTGGGATGGGAGTCCAAATAAGCTTCACCACTGTATTCACCTGGTGAATAAAGCCACCTGTTCGAGCGCCGCCTCTTCACCAGGGCCTGCGCAGGGGCACCAAGCGGTCACAGAGACAGAAACGGTGCCGAGAATCCTGGCCAGCCATCTGTACACACCGGGCCCAGCAGCACACCCGAGATGCAAACCTGAGCTGCTGTCACCGCCGTGGGCTCCGATCCTCTGAAACTCACCGCTGACTTAAATCTTTATATTTTATTTATTTATTATTTGAAAGAGAGAGAGAGAGGCAGATAAAGAGAGAATGGGCTTGCTAGGGCCTGTAGTCACTGCAAACGAACTCCAGACCCATATGCATCTGGTTTATGTGGGTACTGGAGAGTCAAATCTGGGTTCTTAGGCTTCACAGGAAAGCTCCCTATGTAGTCTCAGGGTGGCCTCGAACTCATGGAGATCCTCCTACCTCTGCCTCACAAGTGCTGGGATTAAAGATGTGTGCCATCATGCCTGGCTTGTTTTTCAATTTTTTTTTTGTTTTGTTTTGTTTTTTTTTTTTCAAGTTCTTCTGCTCAGGCTGACCTGGAATTCACTATGGAGTCTCAGGTCCTTGAACTCATGGCAATCCTCCTACCTCTGTCTCCAGGCTGACCACCCGGCGTGGTTTTGAAATAAGGTCTCACTCTAGCCCAGGCTGACCTGGAATTCACTGTGTAGTCTCAGGGTGGCCTTGAACTCACGGATCCTCCTACCTCTGCTTCCCGAGTGCTGGGATTAAAGATGTGCGCCACCCAACCAGGCTCTCTGCTTTTTAATTTTTAAAAACTATTTTACTTTTATTTATTTATCTATTAGAAACAGAGAGAAGGAGAGAAAGAGTGAGAATGGGCACACCAGGGCCTCTAACCACTGCAAACAAACTCCAGATGCATGTGCCACCTTGTGCATCTGGCTAACGTGAGACCTGGAGAATCGAACCTGGGTCCTTAGGCTCACAGGCATGTGCCTTAACTGCTAAGCCATCTCTCCAGCCCTGCTGTTTACTTTTTAATGTGGGTTCTAGAAACAGAACTCAAGTCCGCACGTTTGCAAAGTAAACGCTGGGACTGAAGCCAGGGCCCCAATAATATCCCTAGCTTCAAGAAATGCTTTGTTATATTCTACTTTTGAGTGCTAAGGATTGAACCCAACTCTTTACCATTGCCCATGAGGGCAAGACCAGGCCTGTACAGCTTGTCCTCCAGCAGCCTGCCATTAGCCTTAGCAGTCCAGACTCTGACCCACATACTCTATGGCCTGTCCTTGCCCCTCCCACACGTGAAACCCCAGGTGAGAACCAGCCACGTGCCCCAGATCCAGGGGAACCTGGCAGATTCGGAACAAGGTTATTACATTACCTGTATGCATTTTTGGAAACAGGACGAGGATCAAACTTAAAGAAGATGATGCACATGGGTTGCAAGGGTGGCTTTGTTCTAAGCTCTCGAGATCTGTAGGCAAAGGAAAATGATGGACTGAGTCAACAGCGGAGAACAGAGGGTCTTGCTGAAACTTCAATGGCCCAGAACACACAATCAGTGAGCAGGGCCGGACAGGTGAGACCCGGTGCTTGGCAGTGCAGGTATTTCACTTCACCTGTGCCCACCAACACCAGTCAGCCTGTATTTCCACCACCATGAGGATCCCTAACCTTGGACACAGCACTTAGGGGTGCAAGTAATTGCTAGAAGAGACAACAGTAGTAATAAGAGGGGTCACATATGAAGTCGGGGTTAGCATGTAGCAAAACCTCTTCTGCAGTGGTACCAAGGCCTTCCCACAATCCACCGCGGGAGGTGCCTTCATCTCAGCCCACAGCAGCACTCCACTCACCTGGGCTGACCTGCAGGCCTTTGTGCCAGCACACCATCCCAAAGGACCCTGTGTAACTACATCAATAGGCAGGAACCTGTGCCAGGGACACGCACACACACCTGGGTGCTAGGTAAGTGCGGGTAGGTGCATACCCTTTTGTCTATTACAGGGACCTCATGCCCTGGAGGTCTCTGGTGCCCAACAGACATTTTTTTGAGGTAGGGTCTCACTCTGGTCCAGGCTGACCTGGAATTCACTATGTAGTCTCAGGGTGGCCTTGAACTCACAGCGATCCTCCTTCCTCTGCCTCTCAGGTGCTGGGATTAAAGGCGTGCGCCACCACGCCCGGCTCCAACAGACATTTTCCCACACTTTCCAGTTAAATGATGAAAACTGAAGTTAGATTTAGATGCCACCTACCCTGCTGCTTGAAGGTGACTTGAAGGTCCCTGAAACGTGCACATGTGCAATGCTGTAGTGACACAGCTCCCAGGAAGAGGCAGTGTCTGCAGCTGAAACAAGGCCAGTCAAGAAGCTGTTCCAGTACTAGAGACTGAGCAGTGATCCAAGTCTAATAAAAAGTTGAGGGTGGAGGAAGTGTATGTGCACAGATGTGAACTGGACAAGGTGTGTGAGTACATCAATGTATGCATGGGTCCATGTACCGATGTTCACATGTAGTGTGCATAGCATCTGGAGGCAGTGTGAGACTGTTCATGAGCAGATGTACGTGTAGTGGAGACCACTGAGCTGCAAAGGCACAGACAGAAGACCCCCTAGAGGTCAAGCTGGGATGTGCTCTGTCTCGGGAACACAGTGGGCTGTGCTCATTCTTGGTGCACTCTTGGCGTTGAGGTTAGTCTAGCAGTGGCCTCAGTCCCAGGTGTTAAGCATGCACACCTCCCCAGGAGGCAGCACCCATGTAAAGGGGCTTTTGGGTCAGACCCTTGTTGAGCCTCCTTGCAGAAGACCAATACAAGATGCTCAGGCCTGGTCCATTCTGGCTCCATGTCTCAGCAAGTCAGGGCACTCCTCCTGCCCTTGGCCTCCAAGTAGATAGGGTATTGTCCTGGGAGAGGTCTCTGAAGTCTCCCGGGGGCACACAAACAGCAGGCCTAACCTGGTAGCTTGGAGACAGCTCTGGATCACTGTTCCAGGCTCCCCAAAGACCACTATGGCTCCAGTCCCCCCAGCTCTAAAGACACAGAGTGCGCCCTGCTTCTTGGGTCTGTGAAGTGAAGCCTGTCATAGAACATGGTGTGTCTATCTTCTTAGGTAACCCTGTTAGTAAAAATTAATCAAAATGCTTGAAAAATATTAAAATATTTGAAAAGCAGGGCTGGAGAGAGGGCTTAGCGGTTAAACGCTTGCCTATGAAGCCTAACGAGCCCGGTTCGAGGCTCGATTCTCCAGAACCCACGTAAGCCAGATGCACAAGGGGGTGCATGCATCTGGAGTTTGCAGTGGCTGGAGGCCCTGGTGCACCCATTATCTTTCTCTTTCTCTCTCTACCTGCCTATTTCTGTATCTCTCTCTCTCTCAAATAAATAAATAAATAAAATATTTGAAAAGCAGGAGTTGATGAGATCACCCAGAATTTGACCAATATCCCAGCATACCTGTCTGGTAAATAACCTAAGGCTTGGGCTCTGGCAGCCTCAAGAAGTGAAAAGAGAGCCGGGCGTGGTGGGGCACACCTTTAATCCCAGCTCTTGGGAGGCAGAGGTAGGAGGATCACTGAGAGTTCAAGGCCACCCTGAGACTACATAGTGAATTCCAGGTCATCCTGGGCTAGAGTGAGACCCTACCTTGAAAAAACAAAAACAAAAGAAAGAAAGAAAGAAAGAAAGAAAGAAAGAAAGAAAGAAAGAAAGAAAGAGAAAGAAAGAGAGAAAGGGGGCTGGAGAGATGGCTTAGCAGTTAAGGCACTTGCTTATGAAGCCAAAGGACCCAAGCTTGATTCTTCAGGTCCCACATAGCCAGATGCACATGGTGGCATATGCATCTGGAGTTCATTTGCAATGGCTAGAGACCCTGGTGTGCCCATTCTCTCTCCCTCTCTCCCCCATCTCTAATAAATAAATAAACATTTAAAAAGGAAAAAGAAAAAAGGCATGTGTCAACATGCCTGGCTGTTTAAGAAAAAAGTAAAATAAAATAAAATAAAATAAAATAAAATAAGAGAAAAGAAGTGAACAGAGAAGACAAGGCCCAGTCTCCCCAGCCTCCCACCAAGATGGGGACTCTACAACGAACTCTTCCCCAAGCTGGACAACTGTTCTAGGGTAAAAGTGAGCTGCATCCACAACCATCTCCAAAGGCTTTGGTGACAATGAGCAAAACTAAGTTGAAAAGCAGGGCATGATGGCACATACCCACATACCTATAATTCTAGCACCTGGGAGGCTGAAAGTTAGGGTTAGAGTTCAAGGTCAGCCTGGGCAACTTTTTTTTTTTTTTTTTTTTTTCGAAGTAGGGTTTGACTCTGGCCCAGGCTGACCTGGAATTCACTTTGTAGTCTCAGGGTGGCCTCAAACTCATGGCAATCCTCCTACCTCCACCTCCCGAGTGCTGGGATTAAAGGCATGTGCCACCAACCTGGGCAAGATCATCTGAGAATTAATGACATGGCCAGCCTTCCATGGACCAGAGTTAGATTTACACTGGGAAGAAGGGTAGGGACGCTAAATTGCATAATGCCCTGGGTACAAAAAGAAAAACCTATCACATTCTGAGTCTAGGAAAACAAAAGCTCCCAGGAAATAGCTGCAGCACAGAGAAAGTGACAAACAGTAAAAGAGTTCATATAGTATCAAAAAGAATGTTCAGTGCTGGAGAGATGGCTTAGCAGTGAAGGCGCCTGCATGCGAAACCTAAGAATGCTTGTTCAAATCTCCAGGTCCCACATTTAGCCAGACGCAATAAGTGACGCAAGCAAGCACGCAATGTTGCACATGTGCACAAGGGAGTGCACGCATCTGGACGTCATTCACAGTGGCTGAAAACGCTTTGAGTGCTCATTCTCTCTCTACCTCTTCCTCTCTCTCAAATAAATTAAAAAAAAAAAACTTTTGGAGGACTGGATGGCTCTACAGTTAAGAGCACTTGGTACACCAATTATGAGGATCTGAGTTCAATTCACAGTAGCATGGCCAGGCGTGGTGGCGCACGCCTTTAATCCCAGCACTCAGGAGGCACCCTGAGACTAGGAGGATCGACTGGGCTAAGTGAAACAAGGCCACCAAAAATAAATAAATAAATAAATATAAAAAAATTAATCACAGGCCAGGTGTGGTGGCAGGTCAGCCCAGCACTGGGACCAGAGAGTGAGACCCCCTGAGACTACTCAAAAACCAAAAAACCAATAATAATAATAATAATAATTCCAGGTCAGCATGGACTAGAGCAAGACCCTACCTCACAAAACAAAAACAAAACAAAACAAAAAAATTGCAAAGAGTGGACACAACCAATGAAAGTAACCAGCAGAATTATTCGGAGGCAGTACCTGGAGCTGAGAAGCACACTCAGTCTCAGAAGGTCCCTCCCACCAGGTGCTGTAGGTGGGAGCATCTCAGCACCCACCATATCCCAGAAGATACAAGTGTCCTCACTACAGAAGCTGCTTTCTCCCAGACATGAGAACCTGCCAAGCTGTGGCTTCTGGGAGAAGCCCTGTCTGCCAGTCCCTATTAGAATCCCACTGGCCTGTGCAGCCCACGGTTGTGCACCAGGAGCATACAAGTCCAGGGTGTCAGAAGAGGAGGTCAGCACTGTGAGCCTTAGACTGCTTTGGCTTTCCCTAGGCTGTATGTCTAGGCACTGGGCAGGGTCACTTGCACAGACAGATATGACCGCAATCAGGCACAGCCAGAGAAAGAATGTTTTCCCCAGTTCAGCTGCAGGATCTGCTATTCCAACTAGCCCAGGTGGGCCACAGACCATCCCTCTAGGTGGTAGCGGTAAGGGGGAGCTCCATGGTCCATGGGAAGGCCCTTGATGGGTCTCCAGGCAGCCTGGAGCTAGAGGTGCTGCCACAGAGCCCAGGGCTGTGGCCTCGATGAAGACGCAGTCATTGGGAGGGAAGGACCAGAGGAAAGCCAGCCCCTGGGGAGGGAACCATCAGGAACTGCCTTTCTCTCCAATCCCTCACCCCCCACTCCAGCCAGGCCCGCTGTCCACCAACCCCTCTGTCCTCGCTGGCCATTAAGCCACCTCCCTCTCTCCCTTCCCCTTCTTCACTTCCCCCACAGCAGACTCTCCCTCACCTATGGGTGCCAGATGTTTTCTACCCTGTCTCCCAGGCTCTGACACACTACTTATTCTCCAGGGTGAGAGATGTCCATCCAACCTGGCATTCTGCTTATTGGGCCACCTTGTTCCTACTAACCTGTGGTGTTCTGAGAGCCAGACTTGGATCACCACACTGTATTCAGAGCAAGCAGGCACGTGAGTAGCCAGAACCACTGCACATGGCAACCCCAAGACACCCTGCTCGTGCACCTGAGCATATACTGGCCACTTCCTACAACATCCAGGGCCACCAGAGCCCACGGATCCACACATGACCAAACATGCCACAGGAATCTCACGTTAAAGGTTCACCTGGTGACACCTTAAGCTGGCGTGGTGCCACCTGGGCTCAGCATATGGAAATGTCCACATGTTCTTGGCAGCCAGAGAAAGCCACGGTGATCAGTACTTATACAGGAGATACCAGAATTGCCTCTAAAGCCCAGGTAGCCAGTTACCAGAGGTACAGCAGCTATAGGAAGAGGGCGTTAGGAGGAATGGGTCTGACCACACTTGCTGACAAGCCTCCAGAACCTCAATCTGCAGCATCCCGTATGCAAGAATTCTGTCCCACCTGTGTGTCCTCACTGAAGCTTCTTACCCAGCTGGCTGAGGACACACACCACCAAGTGTACCACTGGTGGTCAGATGTGCACGGTTTGGATGCGTTACCATGGGCTTGAGAAGTCCATAGCACACATAGGCCGGCTCCTCTTGTCTCCAAGCTTGCCCCCTGCAGACATTTCACAATCCTGCTGTCGTCCAACAACCTGGGGTATCCACAAAGACTTATTCTGCATCCTCAGTCCATCTATCAGCCTCTCAGGGAATCCCTTCAGGAAATTCAGCCTTGCAGCCTTGCTTCCCTTAAAAATACAGGTATGAGCCAAGCTTCCTGACCCAGTACTTGGGTGGCAGAAGGATGATTGCCATTTCCTACCCTGAAAATAGTACAGGTTGGCCTGGGCTAGAGTGAGACCCTGGTGGTGCTTAGCACTTAAGGCACTTGCCTGCAAAGCCAAAGGACCCAGGTTTGATTCCCAGTACCCCAGTTTGTCTGCTTGAAGGCCCTGGCATGCCCACTCTCTCTCCTATCTGTCTCTTAAAGTAAATAAATTTTAAAAAACAGGTGTGAAAGCCAGGAGGACTTTCTCAGTTGAGTTCAGAGGTAGGAGGATTTCCGTGAGTTCGAGGCTACCCTGAGACTACATAGTGAATTCCAGGTCAGCCTGGGCTAGACTGAGATCCACCTTGAAAACACAATGTAGGTGCAAGCCTCTCTCACCCTATAACTCTTGCATTCTACATATATGCAAAACTGCATCCTGTGGACAATACCAAGCTCTATTACCACTGGATGTCAGCTGGAGAAGGCTGGCAACTAAAAGACAGTAAGTAAGTAGGTAGACAGATGACAGAGCGTTTCTTTAGACAGCCCTTTACCGCAGGGCACCAGGCATCACTTTTCATGTGAAGGTCTTTCAAATATGCTTTCTTTTCTTTTCCTTTTTTTTTTGTTTTTGTTTTTGGAGGCAGGGTCTCATTCTAGCTCAGGCTGACCAGGAAATCACTATGTATTCTCAAGTGGCCTCAAACTCATGGCGATCCTCCTACCTTTGCCTCCCCAGTGGTGGGATTTAAGGCGTGCGCCACCACACCTGACTCAGTTTTCATTTTCATACCCTGAAGGCTTTGATGGGTGAGGTCTTGCCACTTCCAAAATGCCTTTCTTCCTTTTTTCAAAAAAATTTTATTTACTTATTTGAGAGAGCAAGAGAGGAAGAGGGAGGGGGAGAGAGAGAGAATAGGTGAGCCAGGGCCTACAGCCACTGCAAATAAACTCCAAACACATGTGCCACCTTATGCACCTGGCTTACAATGGTCCTGTGGAATGGAACTGAGGTCCTTTGGCTTTGCAGGCAAATACCTTAACCACTAAGCCATCCCTCCAGCCCTAAAATGCCTTTCTAGGCACTTTTGCAACTTTCCCAGTCCAAAGTGTGTGGCTTCTTCCCCGCCCCCCTTTTTTCTTTTTTTTTTTTTCCAATTTCTTTTTTATTGACGTCTATAACTGTAGACAATATCCCATGGTACTTCCCTCCCTCCCCCCACTGTCCCCTTTGAAACTCCACTCTCCATCATATTCCCTCCCCCTCTCAATCAGTCTCTTTTCATTTTGATGTCCTCATCTTTTCCTCCTATTACGATGGTCTTGTGTAGGTAGTGTCAGGCACTGTGAGGTCATGGGTATCCAGGCCATTTTGTGTATGGAGGAGCACGTTGTAAGGAGTCCTACCCTTCCTTTGGCTCCTACATTCTTTCTGCCACCTCTTCCTCAATGGATCCTGAGCCTTGGAAGGTGTGTTAGAGATGTTTCAGTGCTGAGCACTCTTCTGTCCCTTCTTCTCAGCACCGTGGTGCTGCTTTCTGAGTCACCCCAAGGTCACCGCCATCTGAAAAGAGAAGCTTCTCTAACCCAAAGTGGGAGTAGCATTAACATATGGGTGTGGACATTAAGAGAAGTGTCTACTTTTAGCTGTCTCAGGAACCTCCACACTGATTTCCACAATGGCTGGACCAGATTGCATTCCCACCAACAGTGTAGAATGGTTCCTCTTCTTACACATCCTCGCCAGCATTTATAGTCATTTGTTTTCATCATGGTAGCCAATCTGACAGGAGTGAGATAGAATCTTCAGCATTTCCCTGATGACTAGAGATATAGAACATTTTTAGATGTTTATAGGCCATCTGTATTTCTTCTTCTGTGAACTCTCTATTTAGTTCCATGGCCCATTTTTTAATTGGGTTGATTTCTTATTATTTATAATTTTTTGAGCTCTTTGTATATCCTAGATATTAATCCTCTAGCAGATGTATAGCTGGCAAAGATTTTTCTCCCATTCTGTAGGTTGCCTCTTTCCTCTATTCACAGTGTCCTTAGCTATACAAAAGCTTTGTAATTTCATGAGGTCCCAGTGGTTGATCTGTGGTTTTATTTCCTGAGCAATTGGGGTTATATTCAGAAAGTCTTTGCCAAAACCAATATCTTGAAGGGTTTCCCCTACTTGTTCCTCTAGCACTTTCAGAGTTTCAGGACTGATATTAAGGTCTTTGATCCATTTGGACTTAATTCTTGTTCATGGACAGAAATAAGGATCTCTTTGCAACCTTCCACAGATATATAACCAGTTTTCCCAGCACCATTTGCTGAAGATGCTGTCTTTTCACCAATGAGTATTTTTGGCATTTTTGTCAAAGATCAGGTGGCTATACCTGGACTTAGTTGGGGCCCTCTATTCTGTTCCATTGATCTACATGTCTGTTTTTGTGCCAGTACCATGCTGTTTTTGTTACTATGGCTCTGTAATATAGGTTAAAATCAGGTATGGTGATACCACAAGCCTTATTTTCATTGCTCAAAATTGTTTTCGAGGTTTTTTATGCTTCCAAATGAATTTTTGGATTGCTTTTTCTATTTCCATGAAGAATGCCAGTGGAATTTTAATGGGGATTGCATTAAATGTGCAGATTGCTTTTGGTAAGAGTGACATTTTCACAATACTGATTCTTCCACTCCAAGAACAAGGGATGTCTTTCTATTTCCTAGTGTCTTCTGCAATGTCTCCCTTGAGTGATTTAAAGGTGTTGTTGTAGAGATCCTTCACTTCCTTGGTCAGGTTTACTCCAAGGTACCTTATTATTATTATTATTATATTTATTTTGCTGCAACTGTGAATGGGAGTGATTCTCTGATTTCATCCTTTGTGTGTTTGTTGCTGGGATTAAAGGCATGTGCCACCCCACCCAGCCCCTCCCTTGTTTTATTTTATTTGATTGTTTTGTTTTTTAGAGAAATCTCCTCTTTCCCTTGGGATCCATTCTCCAGCTGGGGCCCCTTCCTCCTTCTTTAAATTCTCAGAGGAACCAGCATGCCTTTCATCCTTGAGGACCAAATGCAAAGAGGTTACACTTTATGTAAGACGATGATACTCTTCAAGTGGGCAAAGTTCCGAACCTCACCTCACCTTGCCATTGCCTGAAAAAGCACAAGAGGGAGCTGGGCGTGGTGGCGCACGCCTTTAATCCCAGCACTCGGGAGGCTGAGGTAGGAGGATCACCATGAGTTCGAGGCCACCCTGGGAATACAGAGTGGATTTCAGGTCAGCCTGGGCTACAGTGAGACCCACCTTGAAGGGAAAAAAAAAAAGAACCAGAAAACAGATAGGCTTGACCGAACACCTGGCCCAGTGCCATGGGCACAGAGTGATGGTGGGTGCCACTAAGGCAAGAGCCTGATAATCTGAAGGGTGGGACAAGGCTACAGATCAACAAGCTAACAGAGGCGCACTAGGCGGCTTGACAGACATGCTGATAGGGTCTTCCTGTCACTGCACGTCTCTGGTGGGACAGGCAGGGCCAAGCCTGGAGAGGTATGACTGGAACCCTTCTATGCACTGCCCCAGACCCCATGTGCAGCCAGCCTCTCCCTCCTCAAGGGCTATCAGGTATTAAGCACTGACCCTCCTGGCTCCCAGCCCACACTGACCAGCACTACCTGCTGCAGTGTTTGCATGAAGACCATTCCCTTCATGTCCACTGTTAGCTGGGCCGTCCACTCTAGCTTATCCAATGCTGCAGCCCAAAACTTCATGTCTCCTATTACCACAACCAGCCCTAGGGATAGTTGGAGCCTGTGTTTTAGTTCCACCTAATGAGCTGGCCTGCTCAGGAGCAAATTCTTACTGGGAACATTTCCAACAATGCAGTCATGTTTAGAGTACTGGGGGCTAATGGGACTTAAACACATGCCCTACACACAGGCACATGTGCACACCTCTGTATATACAAAGGTGCGTGTACACACACACACACACACACACACACGCCTGCCACTCCATCCTAAACAACTGGCATCAGAACCTGAATTCCGGTATGGGGTAGCAGGAAACCTCCCCCGCCAGGTAGGTTGTCACCTAGCCCAGAACTCACTCTGTAGTCCCAGGCTAGCCTTGAACTCACAGCGATCCCCCCCCCCCCCCGCCCAGTGCTAGAATTAAAGGCAGAGCCACACCTGGCAGGAAACATTCTTGGTGGTTGTTACTGGTGCCTCTGTGGCTGAGTGTCTTGTCACTGTTGGCCATTTATCTTCCGTGGATCACCAGTTTAAACAGATGCCTGGGCCTTTGTCTCCTAGACCTGTAACGTGTTTGGTGGGACGTGGCTATCCACACGCCTGTCCCACAACCCGGTACCTCCTTTCACCTCTGTGGAGATGCCTAGCAAAAACATTCTTATATGGGCTGGAGAAATGGCTTAGCAGTTGAGGTGTTTGCCTGCAAAGCCAAAGGATCCCAGTTTGACTCTCCAGGAACCATGTAAGCCAGATACACAAGGGGGAACATGCATCTGGAGTTTGTTTGCAGTGGCTGAAGGCCCTGGCATGCCCATTCTCTCTCTTTCTCAAATAAATAAATAATATTAAAAAAATTCTTGTCTCACAGCAAAATTTCCCACCTTTTTTTGAGACTGCTGAGTCACCTCCTCAGACCCAGTCATTTTTCTTTTTAAATATGTTTGCAACATTTTTAAAATTTATTTGAGAGATAGACAGAAAGAAGTAGACAGGGCTAGAGGGATGGCTTAACAGTTAAGGTGCTTGCCTGCAAAGCCAAAGGACCCAGGTTTGATTTCCCAGGACCCACGTAAGCCAGATTCACAAAGTGGTGCATGTGTCTGGAGTATGTGTGCAGCGGCTGGAGGCCCTGGCGCCCTCATTCTCTCTCTCCCTCTTTCTATCTGTAAAATAAATAAATAAATAATAAGAAAGAAAGGAAGGGAGGGAGGGAGGGAGGAAGGAAGGAAGGAAAGAAGGAAGAGAGGGAGGAAGGAAGGAAAGAAGCAAGCAAGCAGCTGGGTGTGGTGGCACAGGGCTTTAATCCCAGTACTTGGGAAGCAGAGGTAGGAGGATCACAGTGAGTTCAAGGCCACCCTGAGATTACACAGTGAATTCCAGATCAGCCTGGGGCAGAGTGAGACCCTCCCTGGAAAAACAAAAACAAACAAACAAAAGGAACAAATATAAGATTAGTTGGTAGAGTTCAGCAGGCTGAGGTAAAAAGACTGTTATGAACTCCAGGCCAGCCTGGGCTACCAGTAAGATCCAGTCTCAGTAAACAAACAATAGGTAAATGGTTGAGAGAAAAAGGAGAGGCGGAAGTCGCGCTGATTACTTCAAAGTTCAGCTTGGTAACATCATTGTCGTGGAGCCTTTACTAAGCCCTTGTGGTTGGGATCAACAAATGCCGGACCATGCCATGCTACTGTCACAAGCCACTTGACACATTACCCAAGCATGGGCTCTGGATCTCACCCACATGGAGTATCAACGAGAAGCTTGGCTCTGCTTCTAGAACCTCTGTAAGGCTTTCTGTCTCGCTCCTTTTCTCTCCACTCTCCCCACATTCTCGGAAGGGTACTTGCAGAGCTCACCATCTGGTACAGAAGCCAGGCATGGGAACTCTCCATGACACTGCATGTTATCACACCCATCACGAGACATAATGGGAACAAAGAACAAGAAAAGCCAGAGATGGCTTAGTGGTTAAGGTGCTTGTGTGCAAAGCCAAAGCCCAGCCTCCCACCAAGATGGGGACTCTACGAAACTCTTCCCCAAGCTGGACAACTGTTCCAGGGTAAAAGTGAGCTGCATCCACAACCATCTCCAAAGGCTTTGGTGACAATGAGCAAAACTAAGTTGAAAAGCAGGGCATGATGGCACATACCCACATACCTATAATTCTAGCACCTGGGAGGCTGAAAGTTAGGGTTAGAGTTCAAGGTCAGCCTGGGCAACTTTTTTTTTTTTTTTCGAAGTAGGGTTTGACTCTGGCCCAGGCTGACCTGGAATTCACTTTGTAGTCTCAGGGTGGCCTCAAACTCATGGCAATCCTCCTACCTCCACCTCCCGAGTGCTGGGATTAAAGGCATGTGCCACCAACCTGGGCAAGATCATCTGAGAATTAATGACATGGCCAGCCTTCCATGGACCAGAGTTAGATTTACACTGGGAAGAAGGGTAGGGACGCTGAATTGCATAATGCCCTGGGTACAAAAAGAAAAACCTATCACATTCTGAGTCTAGGAAAACAAAAGCTCCCAGGAAATAGCTGTAGCACAGAGAAAGTGACAAACAGTAAAAGAGTTCATATAGTATCAAAAGAATGTTCAGTGCTGGAGAGATGGCTTAGCAGTGAAGGCGCCTGCATGCGAAACCCTAAGAATGCTTGTTCAAATCTCCAGGTCCCACATTTAGCCAGACGCAATAAGTGACGCAAGCAAGCACGCAATGTTGCACATGTGCACAAGGGAGTGCACGCATCTGGACGTCATTCACAGTGGCTGAAAACGCTTTGAGTGCTCATTCTCTCTCTACCTCTTCCTCTCTCTCAAATAAATAAAAAAAAAAAAACTTTTGGAGGAAACAATTAAAACTTTTTATGAGGACTGAGTTCAATTCACAGTAGCATGGCCAGGCGTGGTGGCGCACGCCTTTAATCCCAGCACTCGGGAGGCAGAGGTAGGAGGATCGCAGAGAATTCAAGGCCACCCTGAGACTACATAATACATTCCAGGTCAGACTGGGCTAGAGTGAAACCCTACCTCGAAAAACCAAAAATAAATAAATAAATAAATATAATAAAAATTAATCACAGGCCAGGTGTGGTGGCACACGCCTTTAATCCCAGCACTCGGGAGGCAGAGGTAGGAGGATCGCCGAGAGTTCGAGGCCACCCTGAGACTACATAGTTAATTCCAGGTCAGCCTGGACCAGAGTGAGACCCTACCTCGAAAAACCAAATAATAATAATAATAATTCCAGGTCAGCATGGACTAGAGCAAGACCCTACCTCACAAAACAAAAACAAAACAAAACAAAACAAAACAAAACTGCAAAGAGTGGACACAACCAATGAAACTAACCAGCAGAATCATTCGGAGGCAGTACCTGGAGCTGAGAAGCACACTCAGTCTCAGAAGGTCCCTCCCACCAGGTGCTGTAGGTGGGAGCATCTCAGCACCCACCATATCCCAGAAGATACAAGTGTCCTCACTACGGAAGCTGCTTTCTCCCAGACATGAGAACCTGCCAAGCTGTGGCTTCTGGGAGAAGCCCTGTCTGCCAGTCCCTATTAGAATCCCACTGGCCTGTGCAGCCCACGGTTGTGCACCAGGAGCATACAAGTCCAGGGTGTCAGAAGAGGAGGTCAGCACTGTGAGCCTTAGACTGCTTTGGCTTTCCCTAGGCTGTATGTCTAGGCACTGGGCAGGGTCACGTGCACAGACAGATATGACTGCAATCAGGCATAGCCAGAGAAAGAATGTTTTCCCCAGTTCAGCTGCAGGATCTGCTATTCCAACTAGCCCAGGTGGGCCACAGACCATCCCTCTAGGTGGTAGCGGTAAGGGGGAGCTCCATGGTCCATGGGAAGGCCCTTGATGGGTCTCCAGGCAGCCTGGAGCTGGAGGTGCTGCCACAGAGCCCAGGGCTGTGGCCTCGATGAAGACGCAGTCATTGGGAGGGAAGGACCAGAGGAAAGCCAGCCCCTGGGGGAGGGAACCATCAGGAACTGCCTTTCTCTCAATCCCTCACCCCCACTCCAGCCAGGCCCGCTGTCCACCAACCCCTCTGTCCTCGCTGGCCATTAAGCCACCTCCCTCTCTCCTTCCCCCCTTCTTCACTTCCCCACAGCAGACTCTCCCTCACCTATGGGTGCCAGATGTTTTCTACCCTGTCTCCCAGGCTCTGACACACTACTTATTCTCAGGGTGAGATGTCCATCCAACCTGGCATTCTGCTTATTGGGCCACCTTGTTCCTACTAACCTGTGGTGTTCTGAGAGCCAGACTTGGATCACCACACTGTATTCAGAGCAAGTGGCCACGTGAGCCAGAACCAGTGCACATGGCAACCCCAAGACACCCTGCTCGTGCACCTGAGCATATACTGGCCACTTCCTACAACATCCAGGGCCACCAGAGTCCACGGATCCACACATGACCACACATGCCACAGGAATCTCACGTTAAAGGTTCACCTGGTGACACCTTAAGCTGGCGTGGTGCCACCTGGGCTCAGCATATGGAAATGTCCACATGTTCTTGGCAGCCAGAGAAAGCCACGGTGATCAGTATTATACAGGAGATACCAGAATTGCCTCTAAAGCCCAGGTAGCCAGTTACCAGAGGTACAGCAGCTATAGGAAGAGGGCGTTAGGAGGAATAGGTCTGACCACACTTGCTGACAAGCCTCAAGAACCTCAATCTGCAACATCCCGTATGCAAGAATTCTGTCCCACCTGTGTGTCCTCACTGAAGCTTCTGACCCAGCTGGCTGAGGACACACACCACCAAGTGTACCACTGGTGGTCAGATGTGCACGGTTTGGATGCGTTACCATGGGCTTGAGAAGTCCATAGCACACATAGGCCGGCTCCTCTTGTCTCCAAGCTTGCCCCCTGCAGACATTTCACAATCCTGCTGTCGTCCAACAACCTGGGGTATCCACAAAGACTTATTCTGCATCCTCAGTCCATCTATCAGCCTCTCAGGGAATCCCTTCAGGAAATTCAGCCTTGCTACATGCTTCCTGACGTCAAAAGCTTCCCTTAAAAATACAGGTATGAGCCAAGCGTGGTGGTGCACGCCTTTAATCCCAGTACTTGGGTGGCAGAGGTATGATTGCCAGGTTCGATTTCCCTGAGACTGTGAATTCCAGGTTGGCCTGGGCGTAGATGAGACCCTACCCAAAAAAAAAAAAAAAAAAAAAAAAGTAGGTGTGAGGGATGGCTGAGACTTGCCTGCAAAGCCAAAGGACCCAGGTTTGATTCCCAGTTCCAGGTGCAGCCTGGGCTGCAGTGGCTGAGGCCCTGGCATGCCCACCTGTCTCTTAAAAATAAAAAAAACATAGTGTGAGGTGCAAGCCTCTGAGACTCACCAGGTCAGCCTGGGCTATAGATCCACCTCTTGCATTCTATTCATATATGCAAAACTGCATCCTGTGGACAATACCAAGCTCTATTACCACTGGATGTCAGCTGGAGAAAGCTGGCAACTAAAAGACAGTAAGTAAGTAGGTAGACAGATGACAGAGCGTTTCTTTAGACAGCCCTTTACCGCAGGGCACCAGGCATCACTTTTCATGTGAAGGTCTTTCAAATACGCTTTCTTTTCTTTTCCTTTTTTTTTTTTGTTTTTGTTTTTGGAGGCAGGGTCTCATTCTAGCTCAGGCTGACCAGGAAATCACTATGTATTCTCAAGTGGCCTCAAACTCATGGCGATCCTCCTACCTCTGCCTCCCCAGTGGTGGGATTTAAGGCGTGCGCCACCACACCTGACTCAGTTTTCATTTTCATACCCTGAAGGCTTTGATGGGTGAGGTCTTGCCACTTCCAAAATGCCTTTCTTCCTTTTTTCAAAAAAATTTTATTTACTTATTTGAGAGAGCAAGAGAGGAAGAGGGAGGGGGAGAGAGAGAGAATAGGTGAGCCAGGGCCTACAGCCACTGCAAATAAACTCCAAACACATGTGCCACCTTATGCACCTGGCTTACAATGGTCCTGTGGAATGGAACTGAGGTCCTTTGGCTTTGCAGGCAAATACCTTAACCACTAAGCCATCCCTCCAGCCCTAAAATGCCTTTCTAGGCACTTTTGCAACTTTCCCAGTCAAAGTGTGTGGCTTCTTCCCCCCCCCTTTTATTCTTTTTTTTTTTTTTTCAATTTCTTTTTATTGACGTCTATAACTGTAGACAATATCCCATGGTACTTCCCTCCCTCCCCCCACTGTCCCCTTTGAAACTCCACTCTCCATCATATTCCCTCCCCCTCTCAATCAGTCTCTTTTCATTTTGATGTCCTCATCTTTTCCTCCTATTACGATGGTCTTGTGTAGGTAGTGTCAGGCACTGTGAGGTCATGGGTATCCAGGCCATTTTGTGTCTGGAGGAGCACGTTGTAAGAGTCCTACCCTTCCTTTGGCTCCTACATTCTTTCTGCCACCTCTTCCTCAATGGATCCTGAGCCTTGGAAGGTGTGTTAGAGATGTTTCAGTGCTGAGCACTCTTCTGTCCCTTCTTCTCAGCACCGTGGTGCTGCTTTCTGAGTCACCCCAAGGTCACCGCCATCTGAAAAGAGAAGCTTCTCTAACCCAAAGTGGGAGTAGCATTAACATATGGGTGTGGACATTAAGAGAAGTGTCTACTTTTAGCTGTCTCAGGAACCTCCACACTGATTTCCACAATGGCTGGACCAGATTGCATTCCCACCAACAGTGTAGAATGGTTCCTCTTCTTACACATCCTCGCCAGCATTTATAGTCATTTGTTTTCATCATGGTAGCCAATCTGACAGGAGTGAGATAGAATCTTCAGCATTTCCCTGATGACTAGAGATATAGAACATTTTTAGATGTTTATAGGCCATCTGTATTTCTTCTTCTGTGAACTCTCTATTTAGTTCCATGGCCCATTTTTTAATTGGGTTGATTTCTTATTATTTATAATTTTTTGAGCTCTTTGTATATCCTAGATATTAATCCTCTAGCAGATGTATAGCTGGCAAAGATTTTCTCCCATTCTGTAGGTTGCCTCTTTCCTCTATTCACAGTGTCCTTAGCTATACAAAAGCTTTGTAATTTCATGAGGTCCCAGTGGTTGATCTGTGGTTTTATTTCCTGAGCAATTGGGGTTATATTCAGAAAGTCTTTGCCAAAACCAATATCTTGAAGGGTTTCCCCTACTTGTTCCTCTAGCACTTTCAGAGTTTCAGGACTGATATTAAGGTCTTTGATCCATTTGGACTTAATTCTTGTTCATGGACAGAAATAAGGATCTCTTTGCAACCTTCCACAGATATATAACCAGTTTTCCCAGCACCATTTGCTGAAGATGCTGTCTTTTCACCAATGAGTATTTTTGGCATTTTTGTCAAAGATCAGGTGGCTATACCTGGACTTAGTTGGGGCCCTCTATTCTGTTCCATTGATCTACATGTCTGTTTTTGTGCCAGTACCATGCTGTTTTTGTTACTATGGCTCTGTAATATAGGTTAAAATCAGGTATGGTGATACCACAAGCCTTATTTTCATTGCTCAAAATTGTTTTCGAGGTTTTTTATGCTTCCAAATGAATTTTTGGATTGCTTTTTCTATTTCCATGAAGAATGCCAGTGGAATTTTAATGGGGATTGCATTAAATGTGCAGATTGCTTTTGGTAAGAGTGACATTTTCACAATACTGATTCTTCCACTCCAAGAACAAGGGATGTCTTTCTATTTCCTAGTGTCTTCTGCAATGTCTCCCTTGAGTGATTTAAAGGTGTTGTTGTAGAGATCCTTCACTTCCTTGGTCAGGTTTACTCCAAGGTACCTTATTATTATTATTATTATATTTATTTTGCTGCAACTGTGAATGGGAGTGATTCTCTGATTTCATCCTTTGTGTGTTTGTTGCTGGGATTAAAGGCATGTGCCACCCCACCCAGCCCCTCCCTTGTTTTATTTTATTTGATTGTTTTGTTTTTTAGAGAAATCTCCTCTTTCCCTTGGGATCCATTCTCCAGCTGGGGCCCCTTCCTCCTTCTTTAAATTCTCAGAGGAACCAGAATGCCTTTCATCCTTGAGGACCAAATGCAAAGAGGTTACACTTTATGTAAGACGATGATACTCTTCAAGTGGGCAAAGTTCGAACCTCACCTCACCTTGCCATTGCCTGAAAAAGCACAAGAGGGAGCTGGGCGTGGTGGCGCCGCCTTTAATCCCAGCACTCGGGAGGCTGAGGTAGGAGGATCACCATGAGTTCGAGGCCACCCTGGGAATACAGAGTGGATTTCAGGTCAGCCTGGGCTACAGTGAGACCCACCTTGAAGGGAAAAAAAAAACCAGAAAACAGATAGGCTTGACCGAACACCTGGCCCAGTGCCATGGGCACAGAGTGATGGTGGGTGCCACTAAGGCAAGAGCCTGATAATCTGAAGGGTGGGACAAGGCTACAGATCAACAAGCTAACAGAGGCGCACTAGGCGGCTTGACAGACATGCTGATAGGGTCTTCCTGTCACTGCACGTCTCTGGTGGGACAGGCAGGGCCAAGCCTGGAGAGGTATGACTGGAACCCTTCTATGCACTGCTCCAGACCCCATGTGCAGCCAGCCTCTCCCTCCCCAAGGGCTATCAGGTATTAAGCACTGACCCTCCTGGCTCCCAGCCCACACTGACCAGCACTACCTGCTGCAGTGTTTGCATGAAGACCACTCCCTTCATGTCCACTGTTAGCTGGGCCGTCCACTCTAGCTTATCCAATGCTGCAGCCCAAAACTTCATGTCTCCTATTACCACAACCAGCCCTAGGGATAGTTGGAGCCTGTGTTTTAGTTCCACCTAATGAGCTGGCCTGCTCAGGAGCAAATTCTTACTGGGAACATTTCCAACAATGCAGTCATGTTTAGAGTACTGGGGGCTAATGGGACTTAAACACATGCCCTACACACAGGCACATGTGCACACCTCTGTATATACAAAGGTGCGTGTACACACACACACACACACACACACACACGCCTGCCACTCCACCCTAAACAACTGGCATCAGAACCTGAATTCCGGTATGGGGTAGCAGGAAACCTCCCCCAGGTAGGTTGTCACCTGGCCCAGAACTCACTCTGTAGTCCCAGGCTGGCCTTGAACTCACAGCGATCCCCCGCCCAGTGCTAGAATTAAAGGCAGAGCCACACCTGGCAGGAAACATTCTTGGTGGTTGTTACTGGTGCCTCTGTGGCTGAGTGTCTTGTCACTGTTGGCCATTTATCTTCCGTGGATCACCAGTTTAAACAGATGCCTGGGCCTTTGTCTCCTAGACCTGTAACGTGTTTGGTGGGGCGTGGCTATCCACACGCCTGTCCCACAACCCGGTACCTCCTTTCACCTCTGTGGAGATGCCTAGCAAAAACATTCTTATATGGGCTGGAGAAATGGCTTAGCAGTTGAGGTGTTTGCCTGCAAAGCCAAAGGATCCCAGTTTGACTCTCCAGGAACCATGTAAGCCAGATACACAAGGGGGAACATGCATCTGGAGTTTGTTTGCAGTGGCTGAAGGCCCTGGCATGCCCATTCTCTCTCTTTCTCAAATAAATAAATAATATTAAAAAAATTCTTGTCTCACAGCAAAATTTCCCACCTTTTTTGAGACTGCTGAGTCACCTCCTCAGACCCAGTCATTTTCTTTTTAAATATGTTTGCAACATTTTTAAAATTTATTTGAGAGATAGACAGAAAGAAGTAGACAGGGCTAGAGGATGGCTTAACAGTTAAGGTGCTTGCCTGCAAAGCCAAAGGACCCAGGTTTGATTTCCCAGGACCCACGTAAGCCAGATTCACAAAGTGGTGCATGTGTCTGGAGTATGTGTGCAGCGGCTGGAGGCCCTGGCGCCCTCATTCTCTCTCTCCCTCTTTCTATCTGTAAAATAAATAAATAAATAATAAGAAAGAAAGGAAGGGAGGGGAGGGAGGGAGGAAGGAAGGAAGGGAAAGAAGGAAGGAGGAGAAGGAAGGAAGGAAAGAAGCAAGCAAGCAGCTGGGTGTGGTGGCACAGGGCTTTAATCCCAGTACTTGGGAAGCAGAGGTAGGAGGATCACAGTGAGTTCAAGGCCACCCTGAGATTACACAGTGAATTCCAGATCAGCCTGGGGCAGAGTGAGACCCTCCCTGGAAAAACAAAAACAAACAAACAAAAGGAACAAATATAAGATTAGTTGGTAGAGTTCAGCAGGCTGAGGTAAAAAGACTGTTATGAACTCCAGGCCAGCCTGGGCTACCAGTAAGATCCAGTCTCAGTAAACAAACAATAGGTAAATGGTTGAGAGAAAAAGGAGAGGCGGAAGTCGCGCTGATTACTTCAAAGTTCAGCTTGGTAACATCATTGTCGTGGAGCCTTTACTAAGCCCTTGTGGTTGGGATCAACAAATGCCGGACCATGCCATGCTACTGTCACAAGCCACTTGACACATTACCCAAGCATGGGCTCTGGATCTCACCCACATGGAGTATCAACGAGAAGCTTGGCTCTGCTTCTAGAACCTCTGTAAGGCTTTCTGTCTCGCTCCTTTTCTCTCCACTCTCCCCACATTCTCAGAAGGGAACTTGCAGAGCTCACCATCTGGTACAGAAGCCAGGCATGGGAACTCTCCATGACACTGCATGTTATCACACCCATCACGAGACATAATGGGAACAAAGAACAAGAAAAGCCAGAGATGGCTTAGTGGTTAAGGTGCTTGTGTGCAAAGCCAAAGGACCTAGGTTCGATTCCCCAGGACCCACGTAGCCAGATGCACAAGGAGGCGCATGCATCTAGAGTTCATTTGCAGTGGCTGGAGGCCTGGCGCGCCCATTCTCTCTGTCTCTCTGCCTAGTTCTGTACCTCTTGCTCTCAAATAAATAAATAAATGAAAATGAAATAAAATTTAAAAAAAGAAAAGAAAGAAAAAGAAAAGACATCAACGAAGCACCAGCTGGGCACCAGCGCAGAGCGGTTGCGCATCAGAACTGGCAGGAGCTCAGACTGAGGGCCTGCAGTCCAAGGACATGCAAGTAAGATGAAGATGTGGGACTCAGGACCCGTGGTAGAAGGGAGCAACAAGGAACCCACATAGCCCTATAGGGGCACAAGAGTCCCAGGGAGGGAGCAGAGGCTGCCAAAAGTTACCCTTCTCAGTTCCCCTGCCACACCTGATGCAGAAGGACTCCTGGAAGGACACAGAACAGGGAACACCACCTGTCCCCTTTGGCTGAGTTTTCTTCACTGAGAACAGGCTCGGGCCAATAAATAGTTGCTCTAAAAGGTCGTCAAGCATTAGGACACATTGCAAAGTGCCATTCAGCTGTCCCTTATAGTTACCATCACATGTGCCTCATGGAAGATGGCACTGGGCCTAGTAGTGGGAAAACAGCAGTCGGCAGGTCCAGGGAGCAGTCAGGCCTGCTGAGCATGTGACCGATATTCCACTGGAGGGAGGGAGTCTGAGGCTCCGGGACTAGTGCAGGGGCAGGAGGCTCACTAAAGCCCTGACCCATCAAGGAAGATAGGAAGAGTTTGGGGGGAGTGGGGCATCTCAGCAATGGGTCCTGCACAAGACGACGAGAAAGGCAAAGCCAGCCCAGACCTGGACGCAGCCCACACTAGATGCCCTCCAGGTGAGAGCTGGAATCTACCAAGCCACCTCCATAAACCCCAACCAGGCACTGAGACAGTGCAACACTCGCTACCCACTCTGACAAATACCAGCTGTCATCCTGGGAGCTCCCAGCAGGCCCGCAGGGAGCAGGCGGCACGACCAGGCTCCGGAGCAGTCCCTGACGCTGTTGGAGGGCCCAGCCCTCCACCCTGCAATGACCACGCAGTTCCTTGTCCCGCCAGTCTCCGTCTCCCCCTAAGTGAGCCTGGACCTGCCTGCCCGTGGGCCCCGCACCCCGTCCGGGCAGAGGTCACTGGAAGCGTCTTCCAGGACCGCCCTGGCTGGGGTCGATCTGGTCTCTGCGGACCACAGTCCCGAGCCAGGCGGTTGAATTTCCATTCTACGCCTTGGAAAGGGAGTTCGGGGGGAAGACGAAGAGATGCGACCCAAACCGACCCGCCCTCCATGAGCCTGGCTCCGACAAGGTCCCCGGAGCTCGGTGCCTCCAAACCCAGCTCGGCCGGGTGGGAAGCAGCCCAGCCCGCCAGCGCCAGACGCCCGCCGCGCACTCACCGCCCGCACCGCCGCCGACTTCCGCGTGCCGCGCCGGCGCGCCGCAGCAGCCAGCACAGGCCCCGCCCTCCCGCCAGGCCCCGCCCACAACCCAACCACAGGCCCCGCCCACCCCCGCCAGGCCCACAGCCATTGGACGGCGAGGGGCGGGGGGCGGGCGGCGCGCCGGGAGCCCCAGCGGTAGGAGGCGGGCGGATTCCCGGCCCCCGCCCCGGGGCTGCGCCAAGTCTGGGTGCGGCGCCAGCGAGTCCACGCTCCGTGGCCCCGCAGTCTTTCGGGCCTCCACCGCTTCCCAACCCACGATAATGTTCTAGGAAGATCGAGACAACCCCTGCACACTGCCCTTGCCGAGACAGCCTGTCACCTGGCCGCCCTCCCTGCAAGACTAGAGGATGCAGCCGGGCGTGGTGGTGCATGCCTTTAATCCCAGCACTCGGGAGGCAGAGGTAGGAGGATCGCCGGGAGTTCGAGGCCACCCTGAGACTACATAGTGAATTCCAGGTCAGCCTGGACCAGAGTGAGACCCTACCTTGAAAAACCAAAAAAACAAAACAAACAAACAAAAAAAAGACTAGAGGATGCTCGCTTCCGGACTCACCCACCCTCGGCCTGTGTCCTGTCCACTCAGCTCCAACCTCTGGATCTGAGCATTCTCAGACCTGACAAACACTCCGTTCGCTTTATTGCCCCCAGCTCAGTCCAGTCAGCCTCTCTCCTCTGTCCCTCCGCTCCCCACTGCAGTCTCGGTATCAGGAGACACCCCAGAATTGAACCAGGCTGTTCTGTCTCACCTGGACTTGACACAACAGCTATTCTGCAGATCCAGGACCCAAGGATGAGGGGCTGGTCCAACTTGACCTATGCTGGGTGAGAAGGTGGCACTGAATGGAGCTTTCAGAACAGGACAGAGGCACTCACTGGGCCTTCCTGTCCCCTATGGCATTAAGGTTTCTGTCCTGGAGTCTGAGAAGCTCTAAGTTTTATTTTTAATTTAATTTAATTTGGTTTTTCGAGGTAGGGTTTTACTCTACCCAGGCTGACCTAGAATTCACTATGCAGTCTCAGGATGGCCTTGAACTCACTGTGATCCTCCTACCTCTGCCTCCCAAGTGCTGGGTTAAAGGCCTGCGCCGGGCATCATGCCCGGCAGCTCTAAGTTTTAGAAAAGTCAAAAGCCCAATGCCCAGGGACGGTTCCAAACTCAGTGCTCAACACATGATGACAAAGGTGACAACTACAAGCCGGGTGTGGTGGCGCACGCCTTTAATCCCAGCACTCAGGAGGCAGAGGTGGGAGGATTGCCGTGAGTTCAAGGCCACCCTAAGACTACATAGTAAATTCCAGGTCAGCCTGGGCTGGAGCAAGACCCTACCTTGAAAAACCAAAAAAGTAAAAAGAAAAAAAATGACCACTACATTAACGACAGTGATCTCAATCCAGTGTCTTTGTCCACAGTTCTTTCCCTGTATAGACAGAGCAGTTATGCCATTTGAAGTAAAAACAAAAGTGACGGTTAAAATAAATATTTAAATAATAAAAATAAAAAAGTGAAGGGCTGGAGACATGGCTTAGCGGTTAAAGCGCTTGCTGGCAAAACCAAAGGCCCCAGGTTTAAGTCCCCAGTCCCCACCTAAGGCCAGATGCACAAGGTGGTGCATACATCTGGAGTTTGTTTGCCGAGGCTAGAGGCCCTGGCACACCCATTTTCTCTCTGTGTCTATCTGCCTCTTTCTTTCTCTCTCTCTCTCTCAAATAAATAAATAATTTAATTTTTTTTTAAGTGACAAGTGGAGTAGCTTCATTGAAGATCTATGTGCCCTGGTCCTGAACTGCAGTACTGATGCCCTGCAGAAAACTAGAGCTGAGACAGGCAAAGGCAAAAGCCTAACTCAGAGCCACCCACAGGACCACTCTGCCCACGCCCTTTCACTGTGCCACCTGTATTCCTCTTGGGACCCAATGGAAACAACATGGGTAACTCCAGACCTCAGGGGACTCGTGGCCAGCAGGTGGCAGACCCAGCCAGACATCTGGTTCCCCGCCCCCAGAAGCCTTGTAGCATAATCCTGCTGATCTCTGGCCCGCAATCTCCCTCTAAGCAGCCAGACCACATTGTTCACAGGGTCAAGAGGTAGTAGACAAGTAGAAGCTTGAGCCTGGGGATACGTAAGCACAGCCTGTATCATGGGCCATGGGTCATGCAGAACTGCTTGCCTCCAACACCCCAAGGAATTCACCTCCGATGGGACATGGTTTGGCCAAGCTTTCCTATCACACATAGAGGGATGCAGGAACATGTTGGATGATGCTTCAAATCCTGCTCTTAGAGGCAGCATGTGGACCTGAGGCAGCTCCACCCCTTACTCTGCCAGCTAAAAACTGATATTCTTTCCCACTTGAGAGACTCATTTTAGTCTGAAAAACATACTGTGCCAAAGAGCAGGCAAAAGCAGGTGACGAATCTAGCATGGTCACCTGGGCCTTGGGAACTCAAGCTGCATGGGGCTTACTACAATCCCTTTTCTAATTGCTTGTATCCTCAGACAGGGAACTCACCCTCCTGTGTCACCCTTTTAGTTTTTTTTTTTTTTAAGTTTTATCTTTATTTATTTATTTATTTATTTATTTTGGTTTTCCGAGGCAGGGTCTCACTCTAGCTCAGGCTGACCTGGAATTCACTCTGTATTCACAGGTTGGCCTTGATCTTACGGCAATTCTCCTACCTCTGCCTCCCGAGTGCTGGGATTAAAGGCGTGCACCACCACGCCCGGCTAGTTTTATTTATTTATTTGAGAGTTTTATTTATTTATTTGAGACAGAGAGAGAGAATAGGCATGCCAGGGCCTCTAGCCACCACAAACCAACTCCAGATGCATGTACAACCTTGTGCATCTGACTTTATGTGGGTCCTGGGGAAGCGAACCTGGGACCTCAGTCTTCACACGCAAGTGTCTTAACTGCTAAGTCATATTTCCAGGACTCTTTTCGTTTTTAAATACCACAATTTTTTAATTATTATTTTTTTATTGACAACTTCTATACTTACATACAAAAAAACACATATTTCCCTACCCTCCCCCATTCCACTTTAGAACTCCAATCTCCAGCATATCCCCTCCCTCTCTCCATTAGTCTCTCTTTTAATTTGATGTCATCATCTTTTTCTTCTATTTTGAGGGTCTTGCAAAGGTATTGCTAGGCACTGCAAGGTCATGGATATCGAGGCCAATTTCTGTCTGGGCAGTTGCATTGTAAGAAGTCGTACCCTTCCTTTGGCTCTTCCATTCTATCCGCCCCCTAAATACCACAATTTTCTGAGAAGTTATCACTGATATCCAGCGCCTTTGTGTGAAATTTCTGTGGCTTTCCTCAGTGCTGTCCCTACAGAGCTGGCCAGTAGCTGAGAGGGTAGAAGAGAGAGGGAGGACACTGGACCACTGATTGGCCCCTGTGATCTTCTGCTCTGTTTTGTACTGCCAAACAGTAGCCCTGAGACCAATGTGAGCTGGCTCTTCCCACACTGACCTTCTCTAGGAAGCTGCTGGCCCACCTCAAAGGCAGACGGGCCTCAGGGGTGGGTTGCAGCAGGGCAAACCTAGCTTTGGCTGATTTTCGTGGATGAATCTCCCATTTACCCTCTATCAGCAGAGACCTGGTCAGCTTCCTCTTGCCATCATCAGTAAGTGGGGAGTGCTAGCGGTACAAGGCTCCAGGATGGCCAGGGTCTGATACCCTTGGAGACATGCCAGGGGACAGCTGAACTATCAACACACTCTTATATGGAAGAAGCAGAACTTCCACCCACGCAGCATCTGAGCCAGAATGTCACCCAGTGTTGCTCCACACAGTAAGAACTAGCTTGTTTTGAGGGGACCCTGTGTTCTAGAGGGGATGCTGCATTTTGTCCTCTCACAGCTACAACAACACCCTTTGCCAGGATGCCAAATGGCTTTCATCTCAAGTGACAATAACGGTGGGTTGAAAGTGGCTGCCTTGGCTCTGAAAAGCCGTTGACATTGATTTGTCATGACTACAAAGACAGACACAGGTGAGTACACCTGTAACTGAAGTGTTCCCCCACCCCCCCCAGGCAGGGTCTCACTCTAGCCCAGGATGACCTGGAACTCACTCTAGTCCTAGGCTGGCCTCAAACTCACAGCAATTCTCCTACCTCTGCCTCCTGAGAGCTGGGATTAAAGGCATCAGCCACCAGGCCCAGCATTAAGTGACTTCTTTTTCTTGTTTTCTTTTGTTTTTCCGGGTAGGGTCTCACTGTAGCCCAGGCTGACCTGGAATCTATTCTGTAGTCTCAGAGTGGCCTCAAACTCACAGCAATCCTACCTCGGCCTCCCAAGCGCTGGGATTAAAGGCGTGCGCCACCACACTCAGCTTTAAGTGACTTCTTGTGCCAGGTAATTTTGTTTTCTTTGTTCTGACTAAGCAACTATTGCTGAGCAAGTCCATTGGGTTCTACATAGCTGGATGAGAAATGAGTTCTGGGTGCCCTCCTCGCCTTGCGCTGTCAGTTAAGAGCCTTGGAGTATGCAGACAGCCTAGAATTTGCTCACTTACAAATGCATCCAGGTCAAGAAAGGCTTAAACAGCAAGCCCAAACCAGATTCGCTGCATCTCCCCACGGCCCCTGGATACATCCCTGCTAGTTCCCCTCCACTACCTAGACTTACAGCCCCATGTGTGTCCTGGGTCCCTGCAGACACAGATTGATGCTCTATACTTGGAAGGGAAATGCCACCTGTGTGTTCGTCTCTGCAGGCGGTGGCCGACCCCACAGTGTTCGTCCACTCCAAGCAGAGCACTGGAAATAGAGTGGGGACAGAGAGGACCAGGCAATGCCACCGGAGGTGAGAAAGGGGAGCCTCACGAAGGCCCTGGGGAGTGGGGAACACCCATAAGGGCTGTAGATAACGGGTCTGATGGGAGGGCAACCCTGGGTTTACACGAATTCGTTCGTGCCCTAAGAAACCGCAGCTCCCATCCTTTGCCAGCCTCGTTAAGATAAGGATGCAACCTCGCCCTTGCTGCAGGGACTCCGGGGCAGTGAGAGTGGGAGAGCCCCTGGACTCGAGGGTACGACCACTTATTCCATACCCCGGTCACTTAAACTAGCGAGAACCTCCCAGGCCTCGGTTTCTTTCCCACCTGTAAAACAGGCGTAGTAGCCAAATTCTCCTTTGCGGGTTGCATGAGAAAAAAAAAAAAATTGGCTGATAGTAGGAGGGAGCGGTACAAGGATACCTGTACACTGGGGGTGGTGATGGAGACAACGCAGCCGCAATCTAGGTAAGTGTCGCTGGCCGTGCGAGTCCCCGTTTGGGGCCCGGCGGTCGTGGAGACATCTCGGAAGGCGTCCTGGAAGGGGCAGCCCCGAAGTCCGGGTCTCGGCGGGCGCCGCAGCGTTCTCGGCAGGTGCCCGGGTTCGTCCCCGCCGCGTGGAGGCCTGTCTTCGGCCAGGACTGACACACCAGGAGCCCAACGGCGAGCCGCCGTCTCTGCGCATCCATCCAATGGGCGCTGGCTGGCGGGACGCGCCGGGTCTCCGGACCAATGAGGAAATTCGCGTTGGATGGGGCGGGGCGCAGGCCTGAAGCCGGCCGGGTCCGCTTTGCGCACGGCCGCGGGAGGGGAGGGGGCTGCTCGCGGTGTGCGCGCTGGGCCCGGGCGGGAGCGATCGTCCTCCTCGTCGGCTGAAGTTGTGGCCCCGGGAACGGGGACCCGCGCCGTGCGCCGTGCGCCGGAGAGACGGCTGCCCGCGCGCGCCGGAGACCTGGGGACGCCCGTGCGGGGGCGGAGGCCGCTCTGCGGAGCCGCCCACGCCGCGCTCCGGGTAAGCTCGGGCCGGTGGGCGGGGTCCGAGTGCATGGCCTGGCGCCGGCGTCCTGGATCGGGGCGGGATCTGGGTGGCCAGTGGGGGCTGGGTCCGGGAATCTGGGTTGAGACGGGGACTGGAATGGGCACAGGGTCTTGGGTTCGCGCTCCAGGTCCAGGTGAGGGATGCGGGTGGGATGCCGGGAGCCAGTTCTGCCCTGCTGCCGCCTGGCTGGCCCCGCGTTTCCACTCCCTAAACCGAGGTCACCGGGGGCGGGTCCCTTTGTGCGCAGCCTCAGGGCCCTGCCCGACTTGGCCTGGCGACCCGCATAGTGCGTCCCGACCCAGCGCGACCCAGCTCCGCATTCTTGTCTTCCCGAAGCTTCGGCGGCTCCTGGAAACTGGGGCCAAGCGGACATTGAAACTTTCCGAGGGCCTGAGCAGTGGCGATGCGGGGGAACTTTCGTAGGACGGCGTGCCACTGGGAAGCGCTGGGGCACCACGGTGTCTAGGGGCAATGTTCCCCACCATGCTGCTTCTACAGCGGGAAGGAAGACTCGCCGCTGGGATCCCTGCCTGTGTCCCAGCCTGGGCCTCCTCCCTATATACCCCTGCACCCCCTTCCCTCGTCGGTCACCAGTTCTGGCCACCCTAAGCAGTACTTAGCTCTGGCTTGCTGAGGAGTTGCCCTGGACAGGAGGTTTCAGCCCCTTGGCTTTCCTACTTTAATTTTTAAATAGTTAACTATTGGCTACATACATTTAACCGTTTTTGCTCCTAGTACCGTGTTTCAGAGTGACTATGGATATTTTTTGCTCCTTTTCTGTAGATTCCAACATACTTTAAAATGACAGAAAAGGGGGCTAGAGAAATGGCTCAGCGGTTAAGGCACTTGCTGCAAAGCCTAACGACCCAGGTTCGATTCCCCAGTACCCAGGTAAAGCCAGATGCGCACGGTGGCGCATGCACCTGGAGTTTGTTCCTTGGAGTGGCTAAAGGCCCCGGTGCCCCCATTCTCTACCTGCCTCTTTCTCTCAAATACGTAAATAAAACATTTTTTTTTAATGACAGAAAAGAAACACTCCCATTCATGTCAACTTGTAGGCTAGGATCTTACTGTTGTAGGCTAACATCCTGATGTGGCTACTCATGCATCACTCTGCAAGACACATGTCAGCATTTATAAAGCTAGGGAGTGGGGCGATAAGCAAAATGCCTGTTTGGGGCATGTCCCCCTGCTGTGCAGGGCCAGCTATACACCTGAACCCTCCAGCCCCAGGGTGATCCTAGCCCCTCTGCCTCTCCTTCGGGATCTAAGCTGTGGTCAGAAATCTGGTCCATCCTGAGCAGGTGCTGCCTGCCCTGTGGTCTTGGGATCTTTGGGCCTGGAATAGTGCTGGACACCGGGGCAGCTGGGAGTGTCTTCCTCAGTGTACTGGGGTTGTGTTCATTCTGTTCCTGAATAGGTAGTGCAGGTGTTAGATGTCTAGACAGACAAGGATTCCTAGCCTTCTCTCATTCTATCTGAGATACCTGCACTTAGGGGGCTCACACACTCACCTTAAGGTTGGACCCAGCACATGGCTGGCCACAGAGTATTCACTGTGGTAAGGAGGGTCCATCCGAGAGCAGTCAAGCCAGTATCTACCTAACTCTTTCTTTTCTTTTTGTTTTTTTTTTTTTGAGGTAGGGTCTCACTCTGGCCCAGGCTGACCTGGAATTAACTATGTAGTCTCAGGGTGGCCTTGAACTCACAGCAATCCTCCTACCTTTGCCTCCCGAGTACTGGGATTAAAGGCGTGCGCCACCACGCCCGGCTACCTAATTCTTTCTTGCTGTGCTGCCCTAATGGCTTTTCTACACAGACATGTGGACCTGCTTGTTGACCAAGACAGCACTGCAGGTTGCCAGGTGGGTCATGAAAGGTTCTTGTGCCTGCGGGACAATAGCTTCTGCTGAGTGAGGATGTCTGCTTTTTTTTCCAGAGACTTCCACTGAAATAGGGTGAAGTCTTGGGCGGCTCTATAGGAGCATCGGAATCAGGAGGATGTGGGGGATCAGGAATCTCTCCATAAACTGTCCCATCGGAGGGACTGGGTATATATCATGGTCTGTTTCAGACTAGGAAAATAAGAGCAGAGTTGGAAGCCTCTAGCAAAGCAGTCTGGCCTGACTATGTCCACCAGAGGGCAGAGGGGACTGCTATGGTAACAGGCCAGAGTCCAGCTCTCCCACTGGTTTTTTGAGGTAGGGTCTTGCTCTAGCCCTGGCTGAGCTGGAATTCACTATGTAGTCTCGGGGTGGCCTTGAACTCATGGCATTTCTCCTACCTCTGCCTCCCGAGTGCTGGGATTAAAGGCGTGCGCCACTACGCCTGGCCCAACTTTCCAGCTTTCAGCCTTTTTAAGGCTGTCCATACTCGTGTGGTTAACCCGACTTATGAAGCAAGCATGCCACCCCATGCCACTTAGGGGAAGACTGCCACCCTGCGTTTCCTCCTATAGACGCTTTTGATGGTGTAGCCTTAGTTACACTTATCACAATCCCTAGCAGGGCCTGTGCGTCAACCCCAACATGACACAGCTCACAGGGGAGGGTGGCCACGTGGCTGTCCTCTGTGGACGCTCCAGCTCAGAAGTTCCTTACTTGCATTCCCTACTACCCAGCACAAGAGCCGTGCGGCTGCTTCTCCCAGACTCATTTTTAGTTCCGTCAGGTCCTGTTCAGACACCAAGTGTTACATTAACATTTTTCTGGAGAAGCCCACCCTCACACAACAGCAGGTAGTGTGTGTTTGGGATGGACCTTGGTGGGGAGAACCAGACATCCTTGAGGCCTAGAAAAGCACCCTGTGGGTGGGACCCATGACAGCCCTTCTTCTGTGAGAGGACCTACAAAAGGATAGAGCCCCTTGGGAGGTCAGACATACTGGGGAGCCACATGTCCTCCTCAGAGAGAGACCCCCAGTCGTCATCCACTCATCTTCCGTCCAGTGGCAGCCTAGGTCCACTGGCAGGCACGTGTGAGGTGACCCCAGCCTTGGGTTATGTCAAGGACCCTGGGATCAGCCTTGCCCCATTGGCCTGGCCCTGGAGGTAGGTAGTGATATCTGAGGCCGTGCAGATGGTCATCTCCCAAATGTACCACAGAGGGGCCCTGGTAGTGAGAGTGATAGCCCCACGTAGGGTCTCCTGTGAACACAGCTGAAGGATCCTGCTCCCATCGCACAGAGAAACCCATAATGGGATGGCAACTACCTCGTGTCTCATTATGGTTAATGAGTGCTGAGTCCTGTCCAGAAGCCTGGCAGGGTGATATGAAAGCAAGAGTAGGGTTAAGGAGGATGAAGGTGAGTGATAGTATAAGGGTCTGGAGAGAGATACAGGATGGAAAGAGGACGAGAGGATAGGATACACAGGACATGGAGAAGGTAGGTCCACAGGAGGGGGAGATGATAGGGAGGAGGGAGGAGGCCAGCAGGTGGCTGGAGGTCCTGGACTCTGACATAAGGACAGGAAGGGGCAAGAAGTTCTGAGATCCTTGGCCACATACTGCACCTTCTGAAAGTACAGGGGTTGCTGGAAAGGGCCTTTCCTAAACACACTGGTAGCACAGGCCCCCGGCCAGGAGGAGCAGGGGAGGCTTGTTATGGGGTGGATTGGGGCTCGTTGCTGTCCAAGGCTCAGGTGACATGCCCAGGGCCTTGGAGAAGACGGGGACATATAGCCAGGACCCTGCATGGACCTACCACGTCTGCTCGGGGGATCCGCCTCCCCACCACCTTGCCCGTTACCACCCGCAGGGAGCTTCGCTGAGGAGTGGGACTCCACACCAGATCCACTTCCACAAGCTTATCTCCCCTCCCAGTCAGGAGTGACATTCCCTTGGCATTTGCCCATCTGCAGGGAGCTATTGTCTGAGAGAAGACTGCCTCACCCGGTATGTTTGTTTGAAGAAATAATTCCAAGTGTTTATTTACCTAGCCTGTGAAGCAGAAACTTGTGGTGCTCATGAGTGGTCGTCAGAACCAGAGACTTCCACAGATTTTGTGGGTTTTTTAGAAAATATTTTTTATTGACAACTTCCATAATTATAGACAATAAAATATGATAATTCCCTCCCCCCTCACTTTCCCCTTCACAACTCCACTCTCCGTGCTATCCCCTCACCCTCTCAATCAGTCTCTTTACAGTTTGATGTCATGATCTTTTCCTCCTATTATGATGGTCTTGTGTAGGTAGTGTCAGGCACTGTGAGGTCATGGGTATCCAGGCCATTTTGTGTCTGGAGGAGCATGTTGTAAGGAGTCCTACTCTTCTTTGGCTCTTACATTCTTTCCGCCACCTCTTCCTCAATGGACCCTGAGCCTTGGAAGGTATGTTAGAGATGTTTCAGTGCTGAGCACTCCTCTGTCCCCTCTTCTCAGAACCATGGTGCCTTCTGAATCATCCCAAGGTCATCACCATCTGAAAAGAGAAGCTTCTCTAACCAAAAGTGAGAGTAGCATTAACATATGGGTGTGGACATTAAGAGAAGTGCTTACTGGGCAGTTTGGTGAGCACGGTATATACATTTAGCGTGACACCAGCAGATGTTACACCCCTAGGGCTCATGACTACCCCTGTTGTAGGTTTTCAGTATCAGGGATGTATTCCCTCCCATGGAGCGGGCCTCCAGTCCAATTAGAGAGCAGTTGGTTTCCCCCATAACAGACATGCGACTATTTCACCTGTTAGCTCATTTGGCCTGGCTGGCCAAATTTAAAGCTTGCAGTGTTCACGGTTGAGTATCTTTACTGGTGTTTTCTCTCTCTCCCACTGAACTGCATGCAGTGCAGCTTTTTCCAGCTTTCTGTCAGCTGGTCCACATGGAGGAGGCTTTCAGCTCAGCCCCAGCAGGATTTCTCAGTGACCATGCAGCCTAAATATGTGGAGTCTTCAGCAATAGGGTCTTACCATCTATTCCTGGTGGGAAACTAAGGGCCTCAGCAATGGCCTGTAATGTTTTGGGGATATCTGTGACTTTCTTAGCCAACAACTCCGGAAGGTATCCCATCCCTGGCACTGAAAATTTTCTAGTAACAATCTATGGCTTCTGAGTGTTCCATTGTCCGAAAAAGTAGATTTCTATAAGATTTGTTTATATCCCTTTAGATTTTGATTAGCCTTCCCTCCACATTTCCTTTACTCAGTCTCTTCCCCTGACCTCACTTAGGCCTTTTCTCTTTTTTAAAAATATTTTATTTTTATTTATTTATTTGCGAGAGAGATACAGAAATAGGCAGAGAGAGAGAGAGAATGGGCGTGCCAGGGCCTCCAGCCACCGCAAATGAACTCCAGATGCATGTGCCCCCTTGTGCATCTGGCTTACATGGGTCCTGGGGAATCGAGCCTCGAACTGGGGTCCTTAGGCTTCACAGGCAAGTGCTTAACTGCTAAGCCATCTCTCTAGCCCCTCTTTTTCTTTTTGTTTAATGTATACGGAGGACCTTGATTGATTGGTGCATGGAGAAGAACACAGACTTTATTTTATTGTATTTTATTTATTAGAAACAGAGAGAGGGAGGGAAAGAGAGAGAGAGAATGGGCACGCCAGGGCCTCTAACCACTGCAAACGAAATCCAGACACATGTGCCACCATGTGCATCTGGCTTACATAGTGAATTCCAGCTCATCCTGGGCTAGAGTGAGACCCTACCTCGAAAAATCAAAAGAAAAAAGAAAAGAAAAAGAAACAAGCAGTGAATACTCTCGTACTCTTCCCAAGTAACTGGCTTTTGGAAGCTGTAGGCAATCCTTTTGAGCCCTGGATCCTCCCTGGGTGGAGGCGCCTCCTGCTTGTTTGTGTTCGCTTGTGCATGCGGCTATTAGGAGAACTATGGGATGTTGCTGATGGCAGGTCCCTGCCACACATTCTGGTGTCTACAGCGTCAGCAGATAGCTCAAATGCCAGTGGGAAGCGGGCTGGGAAGAGTGGCTGGGGACCCCTGGAGGGACCACAAGAAGTGCTTGCTGACTCAGGCACTGCTGGCTTAGGGTGGCCCCTTGGCTAACCTCCCTAGGGCCTGAATATACTTGCCCACAAAGGGATGGATCTCTTCCCAGGCCAGTGCCACCTCATGCTGCCACTGGGACCTGTGACTGTCCCCCCACCACCACCACTAGGGGCTTAGTTAGCAAAGCTGTTATGGGTCAGACTGAGGTCACTTAGTGAGCGCCTCCAGCAGGATGCCCAGCATGCAGGGGCATTGCCAAGCGCCAGGTCAGCAGAAGTCAGAGTGTCCAGGACCCTCAGTACAGGACAGGGAGTGGTTCCACTACCAGGCTACCTACAGGTCGGAGGGTCTGCTGTGGAGCGGGTTGGCCACCTCTCAGGCTGTGGAGCTGTAGTGCTAGAGGAGGTCTGTAGCGAGTCTTGTCACCGTGGGACCTGCCTGTCCTCAGAGTTCTTGTTTCCCACCCAGAGCTATCCAGTCCGTGGTGAGGGGCCTATCCTGGGGTTGTGGATACAGCAAGGCTGCTTCAGCTCTCACTCCTGCACTGGCCGCATTCTTCTCAAGTCATGCAGGGAAGTCAGAATCTCCTACAGTAGGGGGAGCTGAAGTCAGAGAAGAGGGGGAATAGAATACTGGGACAGGACCCATCTGCATTGCCAGTTCCCTTCAGCAGACCTGGTGCTAAACCTCCTTCCTCCTAACCCCTCATCTTCATGGCCCCTACGGGCCCACCCACCAAAGATTTCCTTGCCTCGCTTCTCACAGGGTCCCCAGACTAACACCACCCATAAAAGTTCCCTGTTGTGAAAGCCTTTCCTACCATTTAGGAGAGTGTTGTCTTTGTCGTAAGAAACTGGAAGAGAGCCGGGCGTGGTGGCGCACGCCTTTAATCCCAGCACTCGGGAGGCAGAGGAGGAGGATCGCAGAGAGTTCGAAGCCACCCTGAGACTACATAGTTAATTCCAGGTCAGCCTGGACCAGAGTGAGACCCTACCTTGCAAAACAAACGAAAGAAAGAAAAAAGAAAGAAAGAAAGAAAGAAAGAAAGAAAGAAAGAAAGAAAGAGAGAGTAAAGGAGTAAAGACCCTAAGCTTTGCAGATAGCCACTGCTAGGGTTTCTCAGATGTACCCAGCTTTCTACTACCCAGGGACCCATCTGCAGATAGTCAGATCCCAGTGCCTAACTACCAGACTCTCCCACCCCACCTCCTTCGCTGTGCACCTTGGGAAGCTGAGCCAGAGACCCCCATCATCCCCCATAGGCTCTCTGGCTATAGGCTTCTAGGGACTATACCCCCACCACCCCTCAAAGGGGCTTTGTGTCATCACAAAGAGGCTCTGTCCCTCTAGAGAAGCCTGGGTGTTGCCATGGTGATGGAGGGACCTGGCAGAAAGGATCCCACCATCTGCAGAGGGGATGGACGTTGCAAGCCGAGGGCACAGTAGCCAGCAGGGTGACTGCTGCGCCTGCCCAGCTGCAGCCCTCAGCCTGAAGGACAGCTGTCCCTTATAGGACCCCCATGGGGCCATGAGCGTTGGTAAGAATAAAGGTGGCGCTCCTGTTCCCTGCCAGTCTGCCATTTGTCCAATCCAGCTGTGCACCTCAGTCCCCTCTCAGGACACTCTGGTCCCCCTGCTTACTCTGGAGTACTGGGAGCAAGCTCAGCTCTGTACCTGGGAACTTGACACCTGATCCACTTCACTTCTGTCTCCCTGAGAAGGGTAATGATCCATGCTGGGCATCTGTCAAGCTGAATATCCCATCAAAAGAGGCAGCGTGGGGCTAGAGAGATGGCTTAGCGGTTAAGGCGCTTGCCTGTGCAGCCTAAGGACCCAAGTTCGATTCCCCCTGTACCCATGTAAACCATGTACACATTGTGGTGCATGCCACTAGAGTTCATTTGCAGTGGCTGGAGGCCCTGGCACACCATTCATATTCTCTCTCTCTCTCTCGATATATATGTATATGAGAGAAAGTGTAAACATTAGGCCAGCTTCTTCCACTGCCTGGCCCCACTCATGATAAGGGTTGAGTGGGTGGTGGGTGGACTGTGTCTGGGAGAGGATAGTGGTCAGTTCCCTTCACGGGTTCCTTTGACCAGTGGACAGACCCATCTCCAGAGCCTGCAAAAGGCAGAACCCTTCCGCTCAGCTGATAGCAGGCACAGAAGGGGTGGCAGAGGAAATACTGTGGTGGGACGCCTGTACTACGTGTTTCCTGTGTCTTCCTGGAGAAGTGAGTCCCAGGGAACAGCAGAGACTTGAAGGGGATGCAGTTGGCATGGGGAACAGGTATCTACCCAGAAGCTAGCTCTTTGTGGGGTTACAGTTGGCATGGGGAGCAGTATCTACCCAGAAGCTAGCTCTTTGTGGCTGAAGCCTTCCACGGAGGAGGACGTAGCCCCTGAAATACTGACTCTCCCGCCTGCCGCCCACCACAGCACTAACACTCCCCAGGATCAGCCAGGTCCTAACCCTTAGGCTTCTCAGACTTTAGGCTGCCTAGCTCCCTGACTCCTGCCAGTGTCCTGGCCTTGATTCTAGCCCTAGCCTCCCAGGTCAGCCCTCCCATAGTCCCCAGTCCCACTGGACTTCTACACCCTTGCTCTAGGGTGACCGGTTCTCCTTGGCACTGGCCAGTCCTTGGCCTAACATGCACTATTAGTGCTGGACCAGAACCCACAGAAGGTTTACCTGCAATGGGAGCCATTCCCCATGTGGTCAGGGCACTGCTGGGCAGCCATGGGTATACCCTGGAAGGCAGAAGTCCCTTGCAGGGCATCTCCTCTGCCCCCCACCCCCACCCAAGGTCTTTACCAGCATGGCCTTTCTCTTCAGCTCTGGGAAATCTAATTTCCAGGCTGAATCTGATTAGGGCTGTCCTGGCTGTCTGCCTGAAAATGTGGCTGCTTCCCTAAGCACCACCCTGCCCCAGGAGCCCAGTTCTCTGGCCTCTCAGTCTCTGGCTGCCTGGTAAAAAAGACAGCTGACTTTCCCCCTTTCTTACCTAAACTTGGACTATATCCATTCCCCTTGCTCTTCAGACATGTAAAACTATAGGATGTTGGATCATCCCAGCACCAGGATGTCTCAGTCACCACTGTGACCTCAAGGCACAGGCCCTTCCAGTCTTTCTGTGCAGGCTCATTTGGGGTTTTGGTTTTTTCATTTTAAATTTTATTTATTTTTAAAATTTACTTATTTATTTGAGAGCAACAGAGAGAAAGAGAATGGGCACACCAGGGCTGCCAGCTACTGCGCCACTTTGTGCATCTTGTTTATGTGGGTACTGGGGAATTAAGTCTCAAACCAGGGTCCTTAGGCTTCACAGGCAAGCACTTAACCACTAAGCCATCTCTCCGGCCCTTGGTTTTCTTCTTACTAATTTGTATAAGGATAGTGCTTTATTCTTGGAGGTTACAAATACTTAATCCAACATACAAAGTATCTTTGGTATTCTGCATGTCTCTCTCTTGCTCTCTCACTGTTGCTGTCTCTCTCCTCTCTCTTTTCATTTATTTTTAGTTTTTTGAGATGGTGTCTCACTTTAGCCCAGGCTGACCTGGAATTCACTATGTAGTCTCAGGCTAGCCCTGAACTCTTGGAATCCTCCTGCCTCTGCCTCCTGAGTGCTGGGATTAAAGGCGTGCGCCACCACACCCAGCTCTCTCTGTAGAGCTGAGTAAGAGCAGTAAGCTGTAATTAAGCCACAGCCTGAATGCTGTGCTGCCTTGGAATTTCCTCCAAAAAAGAAATTAGTTGCCAGATGTAGTGGTGCATGCCTTTAATCCTAGCACTGGGGAGGCAGACGTAGGAGGATTGCTGTGAGTTTGAGGCCAGCCTGAGACTACATAGTGAATTCCAGGTCAGCCTGTGGGGCTAGAGTGAGACAGGACCTCGAAAAACCAAAGAAAAATAAATAAATAAATAAATTAGTCCTTCACTCCTGAATTAATTCTCAAACTTCCAGGATGAAAGCAAAATGCAGCTAGGTTGTTTGCAAGAATATCACAGGAATGACCCAGTGTCCTATAGAGTCCTCGTTCCTCTGAGAAGTCTTATGAACCAGGTCTCTGTCCTCATTTCTCTCAGCATTCTGGTCTTCCAAACTCCCACTAATTTCTTTTTTTTTAAATATATTTTATTTATTTATTTATTTATTTATTTGAGAGAGAATGGGCACGCTAGGGCCTCCAGCCACTGCAAACAAACTCCAGATGCATGCACCCCCTTATGCATCTGGCTTATGTGAGTCCTGGAGAGTCGAACTGGGATCCTTTGGCTTTGCAGGCAAACACCTTAACCGCTAAGCCATCTCTCCAACTCCCCCTTAAAAAAATATATTTTATTTATTTATTTATTAGAGAGAAAGGGAGAGAATGTCAAACTCCCACTAATTTTTGCTTACGGCATTCTAGGGGCCCTGACACTGTAAATGAACTCCAGGTATATGCCCTACTTTGTGTATCTGGCTTTATGTGGGTGCTGGGGAGTTGCAAACAAGCACCTTCAATTCCTGAGCCATCTCCCCAGCCCAACATTTAGCCCAAAGTATCAAACTCTTCACATTTCTCCTGAAAATCAGTTCCGAAGGTATACAAACCACTTAGGTTTTAAAGCAATGGTCCTATTTCTTGGTCCCAATTTTCTGGATCAGTTATCGCCCTCTCTCTCTCTCTCTCTCTCTCCTTTTCTCTCTCGGTTTTTCAAGGTAGGGTCTCACTCTAGCCCAGGCTGACTTGGAATTCACTCTGTATTCTCAGGCTGGCCTCAAACTCACAGCAATCCTCCTACCACTGCCTCCCGAGTGCTGGGATTAAAGGTGTGCGTCACCACGCCCGACCCTATTTTTCTCTTTGCTGTGACAAAATACTTGATAAAAAGACTTAAGGGAGGAAGAGTTTATTCACCTTACAGTTTGAGAGTACATGGCAGCAAGAACTTAAGGCAGCTGGTCACCTTGTGTCTGCAGTCAGGAAGCAGAAAGCAGTGAATGCTCAGCTACCGTGTCCTCTTTATGTAGTCCAGGACCCCAGACCAAGAAAGGGGGCCACTCACATTTAGGGCAATTAACCTAGTCTAGAAAATCTTTTATTGACATATCCAAAGATTTGTTTCCATGGCAACTCTAAATCCTGTCAAGTTAACAGCCAAGATTAACCATAAAACTTCCCCTGCCCATCTCTCCATTCACCCATCTGTCCATCCCTGTCGTTCTCCACCTGCCCTCCCCCATCCACCCAGCTGTCTCTACCCTCCACCTGCCCTCCCCCATTCACCCAGCTGTCTCTACCCTCCACCTGCCCTCCCCATTCATCCTACCCTCCAGCTGTCCTCCCCATTCACCCAGCTGTCCTACCCTCCACCTGCCCTCCCCATCCACCCAGCTGTCTCTACCCTCCACCTGCCCTCCCCATTCACCCAGCTGTCTCTACCCTCCACCTGCCCTCCCCCATTCACCCAGCTGTCTCTCTACCCTCCACCTGCCCTCCCCCATCCACCCAGCTGTCTCTACCCTCCACCTGCCCTCCCCCATTCCCTCTACCCTCCACCTGCCCTCCCCATTCACCCAGCTGTCTCTACCCTCCACCTGCCCTCCCCATCCACCCAGCTGTCTCTCTACCCTCCACCTGCCCTCCCCATCCACCCAGCTGTCTCTCTGCCCTCCCCACCCTCCACCTGCCCTCCCCATTCACCCAGCTGTCTCTCTACCCTCCACCTGCCCTCCCCATTCACCCAGCTGTCTCTCTACCCTCCACCTGCCCTCCCCCATTCACCCAGCTGTCTCTACCCTCCACCTGCCCTCCCCATTCACCCAGCTGTTTCTCTACCCTCCACCTGCCCTCCCCATTCACCCAGCTATCTCCCTCCACCTGCCCTCCCCATTCACCCAGCTGTCTCTGTTTCTCTACCCTCCACCCTCCACCTGCCCTCCCCTGCCCTCCCCATTCACCCAGCTGTTTCTCTACCCTCCACCTGCCCTCCCCATTCACCCAGCTGTCTCTACCCTCCACCTGCCCTCCCCCATTCACCCAGCTGTCTCTACCCTCCACCTGCCCTCCCCATTCACCCAGCTGTCTCTCTCCACCTGCCCTCCACCTGCCCTCCCCCATTCCCCCAGCTGTCTGTTTCTCTACCCACCTGCCCTCCTCCATTCACCCAGCTGTCTCTACCCTCCACCTGCCCTCCTCCATTCACCCAGCTGTCTCTCTACCCTCCACCTGCCCTCCTCCATTCACCCAGCTGTCTCTCTACCCTCCACCTGCCCTCCCCCATTCACCCAGCTGTCTCTCTACCCTCCACCTGCCCTCCCCCATTCACCCAGCTGTCTCTCTACCCTCCACCTGCCCTCCCCATTCACCCAGCTGTCTCTACCCTCCACCTGCCCTCCCCATTCACCCAGCTGTCTCTCTACCCTCCACCTGCCCTCCCCCATTCACCCAGCTGTCTCTCTACCCTCCACCTGCCCTCCCCCATTCACCCAGCTGTCTCTCTACCCTCCACCTGCCCTCCTCCATTCACCCAGCTGTCTCTCTACCCTCCACCTGCCCTCCCCATTCACCCAGCTGTCTCTCTACCCTCCACCTGCCCTCCCCATTCACCCAGCTGTCTCTACCCTCCACCTGCCCTCCCCATTCACCCAGCTGTCTCTCTACCCTCCACCTGCCCTCCCCATTCACCCAGCTGTCTCTCTACCCTCCACCTGCCCTCCCCATTCACCCAGCTGTCTCTCTACCCTCCACCTGCCCTCCCCATTCACCCAGCTGTCTCTCTACCCTCCACCTGCCCTCCCCCCATTCACCCAGCTGTTTCTCTACCCTCCACCTGCCCTCCCCCATTCACCCAGCTGTCTCTACCCTCCACCTGCCCTCCTCCATTCACCCAGCTGTCTCTACCCTCCACCTGCCCTCCTCCATTCACCCAGCTGTCTCTACCCTCCACCTGCCCTCTCCCATTCACCCAGCTGTCTCTACCCTCCACCTGCCCTCCCCATTCACCCAGCTGTCTCTCTACCCTCCACCTGCCCTCCCCATTCACCCAGCTGTCTCTCTACCCTCCACCTGCCTGTCCCCATTCTACCTCTACCCTCCACCTGCCCTCCCCATTCACCCAGCTGTTTCTCCCCTCACCTGCCCTCCCCATTCACCCAGCTGTTTCTCTACCCTCCACCTGCCCTCCCCCATTCACCCAGCTGTTTCTCTACCCTCCACCTGCCCTCCCCATTCACCCAGCTGTCTCTACCCTCCACCTGCCCTCCCCATTCACCCAGCTGTCTCTCTACCCTCCACCTGCCCTCCTGTCACCCAGCTGTCTCTCCACCCTCCACCTGCCCTCCCCATTCACCCAGCTGTCTCTCTACCCTCCACCTGCCCTCCCCATTCACCCAGCTGTCTCTCTACCCTCCACCCCCTCCCCATCCACCTGCCCTCCACCTGCCCTCCCCATTCACCCAGCTGTCTCTACCCTCCACCTGCCACCCCATTCACCCAGCTGTTTCTCTGCCCTCCCCATTCATGTTTCTCTCCCTCCACCTGCCCCCCATTCACCCAGCTGTCTCTCTACCCTCCACCTGCCCTCCCCATTCACCCAGCTGTCTCTACCCTCCACCTGCCCTCCCCATTCACCCAGCTGTCTCTACCCTCCACCTGCCCTCCCCATTCACCCAGCTGTTTCTCTACCCTCCACCTGCCCTCCCCATTCACCCAGCTGTTTCTCTACCCTCCACCTGCCCTCCCCATTCACCCAGCTGTTTCTCTACCCTCCACCTGCCCTCCCCCATTCACCCAGCTCTCTACCCTCCACCTGCCCTCCCCCATTCTGTTTCTCTACCCTCCACCTGCCCTCCCCCATTCACCCAGCTGTCTCTACCCCTCCACCTGCCCTCCCCATTCACCCAGCTGTCTCTACCCTCCACCTGCCCTCCCCATTCACCCAGCTGTTCTCTACCCTCCACCTGCCCTCCCCATTCACCCAGCTGTCTCTGCCCTCCCCATCCACCTGCCCTCCCCATTCACCCAGCTGTTTCTCTACCCTCCACCTGCCTCTCCCCCCACCCACCTGCCCCCTCCCCCCCATTCACCCAGCTGTCTCTCCACCTGCCCTCCACCATGCCCTCCCTGCCCTCCCCATTCACCCAGCTGTCTCTCCCCATTCACCCACCTCTCCCTCCACCTGCCCTCCCCATTCACCCAGCTGTCTCTCTACCCTCCACCTGCCCTCCCCATTCACCCAGCTGTCTCTCTAACCTCCACCTGCCCTCCCCATTCACCCAGCTGTCTCTACCCTCCACCTGCCCTCCCCATTCACCCAGCTGTCTCTCTACCCTCCACCTGCCCTCCCCATTCACCCAGCTGTCTCTCTACCCTCCACCTGCCCTCCCCATTCACCCAGCTGTCTCTCTACCCTCCACCTGCCCTCCCCATTCACCCAGCTGTCTCTCTACCCTCCACCTGCCCTCCCCATTCACCCAGCTGTCTCTCTACCCTCCACACCTGCCCTCCCCATTCACCCAGCTGTCTCTCTACCCTCCACCTGCCCTCCCCATTCACCCAGCTGTCTCTACCCTCCACCTGCCCTCCCCATTCACCCAGCTGTCTCTACCCTCCACCTGCCCTCCCCCATTCACCCAGCTGTTTCTCTACCCTCCACCTGCCCTCCCCATCCTGCCATTCACCCAGCTGTTTCTCTACCCTCCACCTGCCCTCCTCCATTCACCCAGCTGTCTCTACCCTCCACCTGCCCTCCCCCATTCACCCAGCTGTTTCTCTACCCTCCACCTGCCCTCCCCATTCACCCAGCTGTTTCTGTGTCCCCACCATCTTCCATCTACCCATTCTTTTTTTTTTCTTTCTTTCTTTTGGCTTTAAAAAAATTATTTACTTAATAGTGACAGAGAGAGGGAAAGAGAGAGAGGGAGAGTGAGAATGGGTGTGCCAGGGCCTCTAGCCACTGCAGACAAAGTCCAGATCTGTGCACCCCCTTGTGCATCTGGCTAATGTGGGACCTGGAGAATCGAACCAAGGTCCTTAGGCTTCGCAGGCATGTACCTTAACTGCTAAGCCATCTCTCCAGCCCTCTTTTGGCTTTTTGAGGTAGGGTCTTACTCCTCTAGTCCCAGGCTGGCCTCAAACTCACAATGATCCTCTTACCTCTGCCCCCCCCCCGAGTGCTGGGTTAAAGGCACACTTCACCACACCTGTTTACATCTACCCATTCTTAATTTACCCATTTCCTGTCTATCCCAGCCCTACTCTCCATTCTCCCACTTGTCTATATCTACCCATTCATCCCTCTGTGATCATCTATGTGCTCTCTCACATCACCCCACCTCCTTGTCTGCGGTGCAGAATCCCTGTATCTGTGTAAACCTGGACCAGCTACCTCTGCCCAGAGATTCTCCCATGTCTCCCTGCCGGGCTGGGTCGGGGAGCTCAGCTGAGAGCGCGTCCGCCTCACCCTGGGCACTAATTGTCTGCGGTCCTGGGCTAGGTTGTCACCTGTGTGTGTGTGGTTGAGACAGGCTCTGATAGGCAGTGTGAGTTGTGTAGGAGTTTGCTATCTATACCAGGCTGGTCTCAAACTTACATTGCTTCTCCTGCCACTGCCTCCCAAATGTTGGGATTACAGGCAAATGCTGTTGTGCCTGACAATCACTTCTTTTTTTAAAAAAAAAAATATTTTATTTATTTATTTGCAAGCAGAGAGGAAGAGAGAAAAAGAGAAAGTGTGCACCAGGGCCTCTAGCCACTTCAAACGAACTTCAGAGGCATGTGCCACCTTGTGCACCTGGCTTATGTGTGTACTGAGGAATCGAACCTGGGACCTTTGGCTTCACAGGCAAATGCCTTAACCACTAAGCCATCTCTCCAGCCCCAATCACTTCTTTTTATTATTGCTATTATTATTAATTTTTGGGGGGGGTTGAGATACAGTGTGTTACCCAAGCTGACCTGGAATTCACTGTGTAGTCTCAGGCTGGCCTCGCAACTCACAGTGATCCCCATCCTCAGCCTCCCGAGTGCTGGGATTAAAGGAGTGTACCACCATGCCCATCTCCAATCACTTCATTTGTTCTTTCCCAGTCTTGACATTCCCAACCCCTCTCCGAAGTTTCTGGGATTTTGTGGCTTGGACATTTGTGTTGTCACATGGTTCTGGTGTGTGGTCATACCGGAGGTTCCTGTGCTGTTCTGTTTCATTAAGAAAACAGCTCTTGGATAAGCATGTTTGGCAAGAAGCGATCTCTGAGGAAACCATGAAGCTGGCTTCTGGGGCTTGGGGAGAGTTTTGTGGGGTTTATGCGTGGAGGCTAAAAGGAAAGGCAGGGTAAGCCAAGGCCCTGCAGTATATCCCTGTCTGTCCCCAAGACAGTTAGCTCCTAGGCTCTAGCAGAATCATGTATGGTGCCCACTTTTGTTCAAGATCTACAACTCCTTGCTCTAAGCACCAGCTGGGAGAAATGTCTTTGAAGCCTCCATGTTCGATCTTAAAAAGTTTATGTTCGATGGAAGAGCCAAAGGAAGGGTAAAATGCAACTGCCCAGACAGAAATTGGCCTTGATATCCATGACCTTGCTGTGTGGCAATACCTCCAAGACCCTCATTAATGACATCATAAAAAAAAAAAAAAAGTTTATGCGGAAGCCGGGCGTGGTGGCGCACACCTTTAATCCCATTACTCGGGAGGCAGAGGTCAGAGGATCGCCATGAATTCAAGGCCACCCTGAGACTACATAGTGAGTTCCAGGTCAGCCTGAGCTAGAGTGAGACCCTACCTCGAAAAACCAAAAAAAAAAAAAAAAAAAAAAAAAAAAAAAAGTTCATGTGGGCTGAAGAGATGGCTTAGCGGTTAAGGCGCTTGCCTGCAAAACCAAAGGACCTCACTCAGTTTGATTCCCCAGGACCCACATAAGCCAGATGCACAAGGTGGCACATGCGTCTGAAGTTCGTTTGCATTGGCTGTAGGCTTTGGTGTGCCCATTCTTCCTCTTTCTGTCTCTGTCTTTCTCAAACAAATAAATAAAAATAAAACATTAAAAATATTTTAAGGGCTCGGCATGGTGGCGCATGCCTTTAATCCTAGCACTCGGGAGGCAGAGGGAAGAGGATCACCATGAGTTTGAGGCCACCCTGAGACTACATAGTTAATTCCAGGTCAGCCTGGACCAGAGTGAAACCCTACCTCAAAAAACCAAAAATTGCCGGGCGTGGTGGCGCACTCCTTTAATCTCAGCACTTGGGAGGCAGAGGTAGGAAGATCACCATGAGTTCGAGGCCACCCTGAGATTATATAGTTAAATTCCAGGTCAGCCTGGACCAGAGTGAAACCCTACCTCGAAAAACCAAAATAAATAAATACATAAATAAATAAGTAAATAAAAATATTTTAAAAATAAAAAATGCATTTTGCTTTCTTTTTTTAAGATTTACTTTTATTTATTTGAGACAGAGGGAGATGGAGAGAGACAGTGAGAATGGGTGTGCCAGGGCCTCTAGCCACTGCAAACGAACTCCAGACGCATGCGCCACCATGTGCATCTGGCTTACATGGAACCTGGAGAATCAAACCTGGGTCCTTAGGCTTCATAGGCATGCACCTTAACCACTAAGCCATCTCTCCAGCCCCATTTTGCTTTCTATAACACCACATATTTATTGTTTTAATATATAAGTAGCATCTTTAGTTACCATCCACAAGCTGCTATTTGGGGTGCTGGTCCCAGGTCACTTGTGTTCTGTGCCCACATCTTGCGAGTCCTCTCCTGTTTATTCTGGAAAGTTACCCCAGGGGAAGACAGGGTGCACACACATTTCCTAGGAAGATGATAGAGGTCCAGTCAAGGCCTCTGCTATCCTTTGGGCATTGCCAAGACTCAGCTCTACCTCTCCCCTGTGGCTAGTGTTTGGGGTGTTACCCAGGAGACACACAGTCATTTTTTGCTCTAAGTGAGTCAAATTTGGCAGTGGGAAAGCCAATGTGGGATTTGGCTATCTTCTCACTGCGACCTCAGAATTCTGGGCCCCTAGCCAGCCCAAGCTGGAGCCAGCAGGCACTGTTCAAAGTGGACCTTCTTGGACCCCAGAGCTGTGGCATATTTGGGAGGCTCGGGGCTGGGAAACAGTGTCCAGTGCCTGTAGCTCAGGTAGTTCTGCTGGGCAGGAGTTGGGAGAACACAGTGGGATGAAACCTAAAGTGAAGAAAGGATCCATGGTTTTGCTCTAACTCCTCTCCACAAGGTCAGCAGCTGTCTGGCAGGTCCTTTCTGTCTCCATGCAAGGATAATATCCCATCCCTTCTGCCTCTAGGTTTTAAGGCTCTGCTAAGATGGGCTGATGCTCCAGGCAGGACTGCCCGGGCTCCTACCACTCACTGCAGCCCCATGAAGAGAAGGCTCAGTCCAGATGCTTATCGGGCCCCGAGTCAGTATCTGGGCTGGGCCCTGGGATGGGCCCCACTGTGACTGTGCCTTGTGTGTTCTGTATGCCGCGTGGCAAGAGGCCCACTGTGTACCCCACTTCCCACCCATCTCCCTGGTGATGGCCTCGGCCTCTCCCAGGCCCAATGTGTACCCCACTTCCCACCCATCTCCCTGGTGACGGCCTCGGCCTCTCCCAGGTCCACTGTGTACCCCACTTCCCACCCATCTCCCTGGTGATGGCCTCTGCCTCTCCCAGGCCCAATGTGTACCCCACTTCGCACCCATCTCCCTGGTGATGGCCTCGGCCTCTCCCAGGCCCACTGTGTACCCCACTTCCCACCCATCTCCCTGGTGACGGCCTCTGCCTCTCCCAGGTCCACTGTGTACCCCACTTCCCACCCATCTCCCTGGTGACGGCCTCGGCCTCTCCCAGGCCCACTGTGTACCCCACTTCCCACCCATCTCCCTGGTGACGGCCTCGGCCTCTCCCAGGCCCACTGTGTACCCCACTTCCCACCCATCTCCCTGGCCTCTCCCAGGCCCACTGTGCCCCACTTCCCACCCTCTCCCAGGCCCACCTGTCTCCCCCCACTTCCCACCCATCTCCCTGGTGACGGCCTCGGCCTCTCCCAGGCCCACTGTGTACCCCACTTCCCACCCATCTCCCTGGTGACGGCCTCAGCCTCTCCCAGAGTTTGGCTCATTCTTTAGACAGTGGCTGATGACAGTTCCTGTGCCCACACCGGTGTCCCTTCAGGATCATATTGGCAGTTTTATTTGGGTGACAGGTGCAGAGGAAATGAAGAGCAGCTGTGAGGGCACCATCTTGCCCCTACTCTTGCCCTCACTGGATCTGGTTTTCTCCAGCTGTCATGGAGGGGCTAGGCCCTTCACTTCTCAGTACCTATATCCCTGGGGTGGCCTTCCTTTTCTGGGGTCACATACATGCCAATGAGTTGCAGTGCTGGCTCTCTGTGGGTGTCACCCTGTGCATGTGACATTCTCCCTCAGGAGCCTCCCTTCTCTGAACTAAGGCTTGAGAGCCAGCAAAGTCTGCCTCAGTGGGCTGGCATGGAACCAGCCAGGAACATGCCCCAAGCAGTACTGGGCATTAAGCCACACACTGAGCTCTGGGCACTAGGGTGCATGGCTGTACTCTGCCCACAGCCAGGAGCCTGGGTCTGGCCTCTGCATACTTGGCTTGCTTCTTGTAGTTCATGAAAAACAAACACACCGGTCAGCCAGGGAGTAAGCGGCAGGGGAAAATGCTGTCTCATCGCTGCGAAGGCCAAGCCCCCCACCTTCCTTTGTTCCCCTGGGGCTCTGGGGCCTTCAGAAGCAGTCCTGGGCCAAGCCCTGGCCAGGACAGGCCCTTCCTAAGGCTGTGCCTATGATACTTGAGGTCTCCCTTCTTCTGAGTCAGTCTTCTCATTCACAGGCCACTGATGGTCCCAGAGTCTCTAAATGTCACGTAGACCTTGCCAGACCCTCGGCCAGGCTTTGGCCATGCAAAGGAGACACCACCCTTCCTGAGGTAGAGTGGCTATGGTGAAGGCATGTGCCATCGTTGCTGTGAGCACCAAGGTAGTGGTCCTCCCCCACCTCCCTCAGTGTCCTGTGGTGACAGTGGAACATTCTCCTTACTCCCTGCCTGCTGGCTACACTGGCTTGACTACACTGGCTGCGGGCTACATATGGTCACCTGCCCTTTCTGTGTCTTACTGTCCATCTCTGCAAGACAGGGCTGAGGTGGGCATGTGCTGTGGGCAGCTGGGAGCCTGGAAGACAGGGAGCACCACTTACCACACCAGCTTTTCTGACCCTCCCAGAAAGCTCGGAGATGCCCGTAGTCCATGGCTCTGTTAGGCTTGGCAGAAAACAGAGGAGCCTGGGTTAGAGTCCCAAGCCTTGTAGGGAGAACACTGCCTGTTTCCGGCTAGCTTCAGATTAGTGGCTTTTAATTTAGAATTTAATCAATACAGCTTCCCTGCAGAAAACTGGATGCTCTGGTCTGGGAGTAAGTCATGTGACCTGTGAGTAGGGCATCAGGAAGCCCGGGATGGTCTTACTAGTCCACTGCTGCACCCCACTCTGAGCTTGTTCTGTTTTGCTTGCAGGTGACTGTGCCTGACCATGGAGGACTGCGACGTGCACTCAGCCGCCAGCATTCTAGCCTCAGTGAAGGAGCAGGAGGCCCGCTTCGAGCAGCTTACACGGGCACTAGAGCAAGAGCGGCGCCATGTTGCCCTGCAGCTGGAGTGTGCCCAGCAACCTGATGTGGGCAGTGGTGGCATGGTGGGCAGTGGGCAGCCTGTGCCGATGGCCTGGCAGCAGCTAGTTCTGCAGGTAATATTGACTAGGATAGGATACAGACGGCCCAGTGGAGAAACAGTTATGGGGGCTTGTGAATCATAAGCTAGCAAGAAATGACTTGTCACAGGTCTATGGAGTTTCTGGAAGAGAAGTAGACCCCAAGGAGGCTACAGGCCCCATTTGGCTATGCAAGGCACCGTGTGAAGAATGGGCAGGACGTAGCCTCACCAATACCCTCTACTGAGTGAACCTTCAGAGCCCAGGACAGAATCTGTTCTGGACAGTTCCTTGAACAGCCTGGCAACAACGAGGGTTTTATATAATCTAGCAAGACCCTAGCATCTGCCTACTGCTCAAACAGTGACCTGAGAGTCTCAATTTTCCACTGGCTATTGCCCTCACATTGCACTCAGGCCCCATGTGGGCAGTCCTGTTCCACAGATACGTCCTGAGAATGCTAAAGTTGGGGTATGTGCTCAGGAGTCAAGCTGTCTGGGTGGTGGGGGCAGAATACGGAAGTAACTGGAGCCTGTTGTCATGACTGTGGCTCCTCTTATGGCTAAGACATGGGCAAAGGGAAGTTCAGGTTTCCCAGCTTGCCAGCAGGACAGGAAGACCCTTCCTTACCACCCCGCATAGAAACTTGGCCTGCTGGGTCCTCGGGCTCAGCCCCATCATCAGTTTTCCTAAATCCCTAAACTTGAGAGTGATCACCATCCCCACTTCTTCAGTACTTGCCACCCCCAGTCCTTCTCTGGTCTTCCTGGGCCCTAACCACAGGAAACCATGCCAAAGATACACTTGCTGGGAGCTTTCCATTGTAGCTGGAAAAGGAGAGGAGTGTGATGAGGCTGGGCCAGTGGGCTAGCCTTGCCTGGCCAGGATACATGTCTCACACAGCTACATGGGTCAGCCTTGGGGGATGGGACTTGGACAAGTGACAGCTCCCTGAGCCTGTCTTTGTCTGATGTGCACAAGTCAGGCTTCCTATGTTCATTCATAAGATCCACTCACCTAGCGTGCAGTCTGACATGACCACACAGTCAGAAGCCCTGGGGTCCATTGAGGACTTTCCAAAGGCCTGTGCTGAGTGGGGTGCTGAGTGGTCTCAGGCAGGGAGCATAGGACTGAGGGAAGTGGGTCAGGCTGTGAGAACTCTGTGCCCTTGATGAGTCTACTGAGTGGGGACCACAAGCCCCAGATATTCCGGTGCTGAGGCCTAGGAAGGGGTTGCAGTGGAGCACTTGTCTAGCATGCAGGGGGCCCAGGTTCCATTCCTAGCACTGCAAGAACAAACCAAATGGTGAGCTCTGTGGGAAGTGGAAGAGCTCAGCTGGGCCACATGGGGACAATGGCAGCAACTGCCCCTGTGCTCAGGGCAACCCTCTCAGGCGGAACAGGCTCTGTTCTCGATCTCACTGGCAAGCAGTGTGGGAGAAAGAGAACACCCAAGGGGTCGATGCCCCAACAGCAAGATGTTCCCACAGTCTATAACTACCCTAACTTCCTGGGAAGAAGGCCTATGTGACCTTATGCTCTGACTCCTCCCTACTCACCACACAACCCCACCACTGGCTTTCTTGTTCTGGCACTGGAGAAAGCACAAGTTCCCAGGGTTGAATCTGTGTCTGCCAGAATGATGGGAACACTCAGGCTTGGGCTGGCCAGGCTGTTACCTTAATGCCAAACCTTCCCAAATTAATCTTAATAAGAGGTACCCAGAGCCACAGGATTAGCACGGGGTGGGGGGTCAGGCTTGAGAACTTAGGGTAGTGGCAAGACAGGTAGGGGCTGAAGTTAAGGCACTAGCAGCTGGAAAATGGAGAGAAGATAGAAGCAACTTCAAGATAAGATCTGGGTTGCATTCCCTCAAGTCAGTGTGTTCTCTTCACTGGACTGGGTGGCCATGAGTGGAGGATGCCTGGAGATCAGATGTCAGGGCAACTCATTTCTATCCAGGTGGGGAAACTGAGGCTAGGAGTGGATACTGAGCATGCTTGAACATGCTGACAATGCAGCCTCTGTACATATCTGGAGGCAGGGTGTGTCCTCAGGGCAAGCATGGTTTTCAGAGTGGAGTGTGGAAGTGGACTGGAGGCAGGAAGCCGGGCATGGGTTTCTTTACTTACAGTGCCCACTGAGGTGGCCCATCTCTGTTCATCTCAGTTGGAAGGCTTGGGTAGGGTGGGATGCACCTCGGTGGCACTGATCCCACCCTCCACACGTTCTCCTCCATTTCCTGTTGGACCCACGGCTTGGCAGAGAGGGTGTGAAGCAAGCTCCCTTTCCAGGGCTTTTGGTAAAAGCCTCAAACCAGAGATTTTCTCAGTGAGGGCCTCTTCTACTGTTTGACCCGTTCTGATGCTCTTCAAGGTGTGTGGGGGGAACCTGAGTCTTCTGTGTCTTGATAGGAGAATCTCAAGGTACAAACTGGGTCCCCTGCAGGGGCCGTGTCCCCACCGAGCTCCGTAGGGACCTTGCTTTGGAGGCCCATGCCAGGTGGAGACCTTGCAGCTTGGCCGTACCAAAACTATCTCGGGTAAACTGAGTCACAACCGGGCTTCTCACCCTGGCTTGTGCTGGCAAGAGGGCCTTGCCCGCCTTCCACCCTGGCTCCTGCTTTGTGGGATCTGTTCCCTAACTGAACAAGTGGAGGGCCATGTGCGCATTTCTTGGACATATTGATGCCTGGGAAGGAGCACTTGGCACACGTCCCTCAGGAGCAGAGAAAAACAAAAATAAAAAGCACCCCCAGGTCTGGGTCTGGGTCTGGGTCTGGGGCAGGGCCCAGACCAGCTGCCCAGGGGGTGGGACGACTCTCTCTAGGCCTGGCTGCCAATCTCGGCCCCGCCTGTTGGGGGCGGGCCCGTGCCCCGCCCCGCCCCGCCTGGGTGCGGCCTCCCCCGATTGGCTGCTCGTGGTGGCCGCCGCCAGGCCCGCCCCCGCCGGGAGCGTGTTTGCGGAGCCCAGCGGCCGTGGCTCGCGAGCTGAGCGCAGTCCAGCGGCCGCCGCCCCGTCCGCTGCGCCCGAGTCCCGGTTCGATGCCGGCCGAACTCAGACAGGTTGGAGGAGCTGAGCGGCCGCGGGGGGCGGGGGCCCGGGCCGGCGGCGGAGGGCGGGGCGCTGGCCTCCGCGGGCAGCGCCGCTTTGTTCGGCCGCGCAGGCGGCTATTGTTCGCGGCCCGGCCGTCCGCGCTGGACCGTGTGGCCCGGCGGGGTGCGCGCTGCCCGGGGGTGCGCGGGGCCCTTGGCGCGCGGTCCTGGAGGAGCGCAGCCCAGCCAGCGCCGCGGACAGGTGCCGGGTGCGGGCCAGAGAGGTGGGGTCTGGAGAGGGACGCCCATCTAGGCCTCTGGCTCCCCTGGGGGCGCCCTCACCTCTCCTGCGCCGAGTGGGTCCACCCCGGGGACCTGCGGAGGAGCTTCTGCCGTTAGTGGAACCCGTCTCTGCCTGCTTCGAACGGGAGGGAGGGAAAGGGAAGGCAGGGGTGGAGGCTAGACCTGCCCACGTGTGGACGCCGGAGGTAGCTGCCTCCCAGCACAGGTGTGTGGGGAGGGAGGCCAACCTGTACTCTGCTTAGAAGAGGCGAGATTCAGTAAGAGGCAGGGAAACCGAGGCTTTGTGGAGCCCAAAAGACCCCTTGTGGCGGGAGGGAGATTACCACACGCACCTGGTAACCCTCAGGTCCTGGCCACTAACTGCCTATATAGATGGAGGGTTCAGTGGGAGATGATGGTCACAGTGTGACCAGGGGCTGGGTTTAGGGTTGCTTGGATTGGTGACAGCTTGCCCCCTCTCCCCAGCTTGCTCTGGGTACCAGATACTCCTTGTCCCTTCACCCCCCGCTGCCTGGGGCAATGTCCTGGCAGAACTGTGCTCCTGTGAGTTATAGAAAGGCTGGACAGAGGCTGTGGACATCAGGGAGGATGTGTTTTGTGGTGGTCAGGGGCTTCCTGCCTGGTGACTTGTCCTGCCCTCTACCTAGGAACACCATACCTAACCCTACCCCTGTCCATCCAGCGGTAGCCATCTTGTGCTTTCTGGGGACCTGGCCCAGTAGCTGTGGGCCTCAGGTGTGCAGTTGACCTTACCTTGTTCCTCCTGCGTGCTGAGCGGGCCTTGCACAAGGCTGGTCCTCCAGGGCTGTTCTCTGTGATACAGACTGTAGCTGTTCATCTTAAAGGGCCCAGGCCTTTGTGTTCTGCTTACATCTTGCTTTCTTCTCCCTGTGGTCCTTGTATCAAGCACATAGGGGAACAGGCTCCTGTGCTCTTCCCTTCTCTGAATGAGAAAGCTGAGCCCACCAGTCTGATGGGCCAGAGGTGCCCATGCTGTGCCCAGCACTGCACATGTAAGGACCCTCTGGAGAACATGGTGGCTGGGTAGGTCCTCCCGCAGCCTGGAATAATGCTTGTGAAACCTCATACCTAGACATCAGCCTCTCCTATGTCCAGGCACAGCAGATTGGAGAACCCCAGGATAGATTTGGGTCCTACTGATGGGCACCTGGAGGCTGGATATGGTTTCTGCAAGAAGGAAAAGAATGAGGTTTGAGACAGGGAAGGGATGGGCAATACATGATTGGCACTCAGTGTACTGTGGAGGGCTGGGGTCATATATTCACGAGGGCTAGTTCTTAGAGTGTACAGGGGAACAGCCCAGATTTAACTGTAGGACTATAGGACTAGGGATCCCTGGGAATGTGCCAGCAGTAGGCTGAGAAATGGGAAGCCCAGAACATGTGCACGGACAAATCCCCCTCTCCTACAGGCCCCTCTATTGAGGGCCAACTGTTCTGTTTTCCTACCTGCCGTTTTACATTTCCACCGTGAAGAGGTTACAGAGGCCTAAGTTGTTGGGTGGCCTTAAGTCTCTCACTGTCAAAGGCCTCCCTTTCCCTACCACTCCCAGCACCGGAGCTCCATCGTGGAGGTCTAGGTGGGTGACGGGTGTTTGTGGCTCCTTTCCTGTGTGTTGAAGGCACATCTGAGGGCCAGGTGTAAGGATCTGGACAGGTAGGCAGAAGGCACATGCCTTTAGAGAGAGCAGGCATGGTGCGCAGGAGGAGCTCTTGGAGAATCTGTGTACTTGGGCCCATGAGTCTGGCTGGGTCTTGAGGACTTGTGGCTGTGCACAAGCTCCTGTCTGAGAGATTAGTGTACATGCTTGCATGGGTCCACGTCCAGTGTTGTGTGTGTGCCCAGGCATGTGTAGCAGAGCCAGGCTTTCCCTGGGAGCATGGCTGACTCATGCTCCAGCCTGCCTGGGTGAGGTCATTGCCTCTTTTTAGCTCCTTGAGGTTATTTGCCAGCAGAAACCCCCGGGTCCTTGGGATGCCACTGCCTGGCTGCTGGGCCTGGGTGTCAGTGGGTGACTGTCACAGGGTTAGCAGCCCTTGCTAGGACTGATTTCTCCTGAACTTCTCCAGTTCTGTCACACTTCAACACAGCCAGGGTCTGAGGAAGAAGATGGGCTGTTGAGTGCCAGTGTCCCTCTTTCTCCCCTCCCTTGCCCCTACACCAGGGAGTAGGTGGCTGTCTGTGGTTAATATATGCAGATGTATGTAAATCTCTGAAGGGGCCCTGTCCCGCTGTCAGTGTCCTGGGCAACATTTCTCCTCAGTCTTGCTCACCCCCTCCCCCATAGCCAAGAATGCTGCCCCTGGGTCCAGGGCCCACACTGGAGCCTGGCATGAGGTTACCAAATACACAAGGAACACGCTCCAGTACAGGCTATGTCTGTGCCTACTCTTGCTCCAGAGCCAACCCAGCTGCCCGGTGTCCTTGGAGAAGAGCTCAGACCACCCTGCCTGGCAGCTGTCCAGTTAGCCCCACCCCGGGCCTCATCTATTTCTGTTTCCCAGGGACGAGGGTCTCCTCTTCCTGGCCAGGTCCCAGCAGACATTCCCCTCCGTCCTGAGGCTGGGAAGGTGGCTACCAAGGCCTGGTCCCCAAGAGATGAGGCAAAGCTCAAGGGCTTACTTATCAGACAGGTGCCCCAAATCCCTCTGCTAGCAGCTGTAAAGTTCTGGGTAAACTTCCTTCCCTCTGCCAGGCCTCAGTTTCCCCATCTATAAAGTCACCTCTTGTCCTCCAAAGCCCTGTTCCTCGGGGAGGAGAGTTTTTTACATCCACTTTCCTGTTTCCAGTGCCTGGGACACAGTCCGGTGTGTCTGTGCAGGAGTGCCCCAGACTCGCATATCCCTGCGTTAGGGACCAAGCAGTACCCCCCCCCCCCGCCCCACTTCCTAGGACAAGGCCTGGCCTGGGAAAGCTTGCTGTTCTAACAATCTCAACAGGCAGACAGTTCATGGAGGTAGCCTGGTCTCTTGCCTAGCACAACTCTCAGACTCAGGAAAGGGCAGTGTGGCTGTGGGGCCAGGCAGATGCAGCATGATGTTCTGAAGGCCTCAGAGGCGGGGGCCGTCGGCGGGGGGGGGGTGATCTTTTGCTGACCTGGCCCTGGCTCCTGAGCAGTATGCTTCCCTCATTCACTCACCATTATTTGGGTTTCAGCCCCTGCTCAGGCCAGATGCCAGTACCAGAATGTGGATGTTGTGGGGCCTTGGGGCTGGAAAAATGTATGAGCAGAGGCTCAAGAGTAGACTGCTCTTGGGGCCGTTCACATGTCATGCCACACAGCAGAAATTGGCCTGCCTTCTTTTTTTTTTTTTGGTTTTGCGAGGTAGGGTTTCACTCTGGTCCAGGCTGACCTGGAATTAACTATGTAGTCTCAGGGTGGCCTCGAACTCTTGGCGATCCTCCTACGGCCTGCCTTCTTGAACCATTAGTTACTTCACTGGCAAGTCTGGCCAGTAGGCATAAGGGCCTCAACCCAGAGATGTCTTGGCTAGAATTCCACTGTAAAGTCAAGTTGGTTACAAGTAGGAACCCACCATGTCTAGTGTTTAACGTGATGCCCGGGGTCTCTGTCAGTAGGGGCATTGGCCATACCCATTCTGTGCCTCAAGAATGTCTGGGCTAGAAGGAGCAAAGATGGTTCAGCACTGTGGGTGTCCACTGCATTCTGGGAGGAGGCTAGCGAGTCCTGTGAAGACCCCTTCCTAGCTGATTCTGGTGTATCAGGGTCCTGAGCATAGGCACAGAAGTCAGTGAATCATACCGAAATGATGACCGGGATGTTTTTCTGTGTTTGTTTTTGTTTTCGAGGTAGGGTCTCACTCTAGCTCAGGCTGACCTGGAATTCACTATGTAGTCTCAGGGTGGCCTTGAACTCAAAGCAATCCTCCTACCTCTGCCTCCCGAGTGCTGGCATCAAAGGTGTGTGCCACCATGCCCGGCTTGAACCCAGGGTTTTTTGTTTGTTTGTTTGTTTTTTGTTTTTTCGAGGTAGGCTCTCAGTACAGGCTGACCTGGAACTCACTATGCAGTCTCAGGGTGGCCTTGAACTCAAGGCAATCCTCCTACCTCTGCCTCCCGAATGCTGGGATTAAAGGCGTGCGCCACCACGCCCGGCTTTGACCCAGGGTTTTGAGCATTCAGGGTATTTATGGTAGGACAGGGAGGAGGCTCGGGACACTTTGAACACCAGCTCGGGGAGGCAGGTAATATTAGGACATCCTGCAGGTCCCATCTGGACCTCTTCTTGGGACTGGAAGAGCTGTGGTGGCGCCATATCACTCAGAAGAGTCTGGCACCCTATCTCAAGGAGGCCCCAAGATGGAGAGCTAGGGACCCCTGGTTCCTGGCTGGCAAGAGCCAAGACAGAACCTACTATGCAGAGTCCCTCTCTCTGACCCCATTCCTTCCTTCCTTTGCAGGAGCAGAGCCCAGGCAGCCAGGCGTCGCTGGCTACGATGCCCGAGGCCCCCGAGGTGCTAGAGGAGACAGTGACCGTGGAGGAAGACCCTGGCACCCCCACCTCCCACATCTCCATCATCACATCTGAAGACGGTACCACCCGGCGCACTGAGACTAAGGTACGGCCACGCAGGAGGACAGCCGGGCAGCCATGGCTGGCCCTCTGTGGAGCAGGCACATGAGCTGGCACCATGGGGGCCACCTGTTAGGGTGGAGAATTGAAGCCATCCTGGCTCTGCCAGGACACTATCCAGGTCTCTGGGGTCACCCAGTCCTCCCACCACCTGCCTATCCACCAGGTCACCAAGACTGTCAAGACAGTGACCACGAGGACAGTACGCCAGGTGCCCTTGGGGCCAGATGGAGTCCCCCTGCTGGATGGCGGCCCCCCACTTGGCCCTTTTGCTGATGGCCCCCTAGACCGGCATTTCCTGATGCGTGGTGGTGGCCCCGTAGCCACGCTCTCCCGGGCCTACCTCAGCAGCAGGAGTGGCTTTCCTGAGGGTCCCGAGCCCCGGGAGGGTCCCAACTATGGCAGCCTGTCCCGAGGACTCGGGGGGCGGCCCCCCCACGCGGGCCCCCTGAGCATGGGACTTGGTGATGGCTGCTTTACATTGCCAGGCCGTCGGGAAGCGTTCCCCATGGGCCCTGAGCCTGGGCCACCAAGTGGCCGTTCCCTGCCTGAGCGCTTCCAGGCAGAGCCCTATGGCCTGGAGGATGACACTCGAAGTCTGGCTGCTGATGATGAGGGTGGCCCTGACCTGGAGCCTGACTATGGCACAGCAGCACGAAGGAGACCCGAGTGTGGACGGGGCCTTCGCGCCAGGTGAGCACCTGCTCTTGGGGCGGCTTCCTCTGGGATTCCTCCTGCCGCGTCCCAAGCAGAGCACCTCATGGCTAGTCAAGCCGGTCTGTCAGTCGTGCACACACTTCCGTTTCAGTCAGTCCTCAAGGATGGCAGCCAGGGCAGGATTTGGGGTAGTAGAAGTTTTAAGCTGATTTCCGTGTCCAGCTTTGCTTTTCTTTTTTACTTATTTACTTTTTATGAGACAGAAAGAGTGAGAGAGAATTGGCATGCCAGGGCCTCTAGCCACTGCAGTCGAACTCCAGACACAGGTTCCTCCTTATGCGTATGTGTCACCTTGTGCATCTGGCTTGCGTGGGTTATGGGAGTCAGACATGGGTTCCTGGGCTTCACAGTCAAGTGTGCTAACTGCTAAGCCGTCTCTCTAGCCAGGGTCCAACTTTGCATTTGTCCCACCTAGCAGGCCATGAACACCCGCATCAGAGGCTTAAGGACCCCGATTCCTCTTGCGCCATGGTCTCTACCGTGCACAAAACTAGCTGTAACCCAGAAGCCCTGGTCCTTTCTGTCACAGCCCTTTATCCTGTCCCATGTGTCCTTGGCATCTGTGTCTACAGGGTAGGAACGTGACCGTAGCCTGGGTCTGAATTTTACTGTGTGATTCTGAACAAGTTACTTGGCCTCCCAGCCTCAAATCCTTGCCCGGGACGTGTGCTTGAGAGTGCACGAGGATACTAAGATCTAAAGACTGGCCCTCAGAGGCCCTGACTAGAATGGCCCTATTCAGGGAAGGCCACCCATCTCCCTACATCCTGGTACAGCCAACTGGTCTTGAGGAATGAAAAGTGGGACACCCCCTTTTCTTGCTGCACAGAAACACATTAAGTCAGGACTGGAGAGCACTGCTGGTCATAGCAGGGAGCTGTCTAACCTGGGCTACAAGGCTTTGGCTGGGTTTTGCTCTCTACGTACTTTGAGCTCGCATTGGCCGGGCTGGGGTCGGAGGACTCTCAGCTCCCACACTGTGCCTGGGGCTGAAATGTAGGTGTTGGTAGGTCTTCTTCCAAGAAGTCCCTGATTCCCTGGAAAAGTGTGGTGGGCAGGCTGGAGGGCAGGGCTTGCAGCTGGTTTGAAGGTGTTCATGGGCCCTGCTCATCCGTACAGGGCCTACGAGGACGCAGCAAATGACGCTGGAGAACTGATAGATGAGCGGCCTCCATTCCCAGCAGCAACAGCCCCTCTGGCCCAGCCAGAGCGGGGCAGCCTGGGCAGCTTGGACCGGGTGGTACGGCGCTCGCCCTCAGTGGACAGTGCCCGCAAGGAGCCACGCTGGCGGGATCCTGAGCTGCCTGAGGTTCTGGCCATGCTGCGACACCCCGTGGACCCTGTGAAGGCCAACGCAGCTGCCTACCTGCAACACCTGTGTTTTGAAAATGAGGGAATCAAGCGGCGTGTGCGGCAGCTGCGTGGACTTCCTCTGCTTGTGGCATTACTGGACCACCCTCGGGCTGAGGTGCGGCGCAGGGCCTGTGGGGCCCTGCGCAATCTTTCCTATGGTCGTGACACTGACAACAAGGCTGCCATCCGGGACTGTGGTGGTGTGCCTGCACTAGTACGCCTGCTACGGGCTGCCCGTGACAACGAGGTCCGCGAGCTGGTCACTGGTGAGTAGGACTTGGCCGCAGGTGACAGGGACGTGCCTTAGCCTGGGACCGGTTCCCAGTCTCCACCGGAGGAGGACTTGGCTGGGTTTCACCTCCTCGGTTCCCAGTCTCCACTGGAGGAGGCTTGGCCTGGGTTTCACCTCCTCGGTTCCCATTCCATGACAGTGCAGGGTAGGGGTTGTGCAGTGGAGGGTCTGGAGGTCACTTGTGCCCATTGCTTTGTGGTCTCAGGAGCAGTAGTCCCTCCCAGCCATGTAGCAGGGAATGACAGACTAGGCTGGTGCTCTCAATTGGAGGCCACCATTTTATGCCACCACGGCTTGTCTAGACTCTGCGGGCCCCCAGAACCTCTCATGGCTTCAGCTTTTGTTACTTTTTGATCTCTTTCTTCTTTTTTTTTTAAATATTTTATTTATTTGAGAGTGGGTGGGCAGATAGAGAATGAGCATGCCAGGCCTCTAGCCACTGCAAAGGAATATATGCGCCACCTTGTGCATCTGGCTTTGCGTGGGTTATGGGAGTCAGACATGGGTTCCTGGGCTTCAGGCAAGTGTGCTAACTGCTAAGCCGTCTCTCTAGCCAGGGTCCAACTTTGCATTTGTCCCACCTAGCAGGCCATGAACACCCGCATCAGAGGCTTAAGGACCCCGATTCCTCTTGCGCCATGGTCTCTACTGTGCACAAAACTAGCTGTAACAGAAGCCCTGGTCCTTTCTGTCACAGCCCTTTATCCTGTCCCATGTGTCCTTGGCATCTGTGTCTACAGGGTAGGAACGTGACCGTAGCCTGGGTCTGAATTTTACTGTGTGATTCTGAACAAGTTACTTGGCCTCCCAGCCTCAAATCCTTGCCCGGGACGTGTGCTTGAAAGTGCACGAGGATACTAAGATCTAAAGACTGGCCCTCAGAGGCCCTGACTAGAATGGCCCTATTCAGGGAAGGCCACCCATCTCCCTACATCCTGGTACAGCCAACTGGTCTTGAGGAATGAAAAGTGGGACACCCCCTTTTCTTGCTGCACAGAAACACATTAAGTCAGGACTGGAGAGCACTGCTGGTCATAGCAGGGAGCTGTCTAACCTGGGCTACAAGGCTTTGGCTGGGTTTTGCTCTCTACGTACTTTGAGCTCGCATTGGCCGGGCTGGGGTCGGAGGACTCTCAGCTCCCACACTGTGCCTGGGGCTGAAATGTAGGTGTTGGTAGGTCTTCTTCCAAGAAGTCCCTGATTCCCTGGAAAAGTGTGGTGGGCAGGCTGGAGGGCAGGGCTTGCAGCTGGTTTGAAGGTGTTCATGGGCCCTGCTCATCCGTACAGGGCCTACGACGACGCAGCAAATGACGCTGGAGAACTGATAGATGAGCGGCCTCCATTCCCAGCAGCAACAGCCCCTCTGGCCCAGCCAGAGCGGGGCAGCCTGGGCAGCTTGGACCGGGTGGTACGGCGCTCGCCCTCAGTGGACAGTGCCCGCAAGGAGCCACGCTGGCGGGATCCTGAGCTGCCTGAGGTTCTGGCCATGCTGCGACACCCCGTGGACCCTGTGAAGGCCAACGCAGCTGCCTACCTGCAACACCTGTGTTTTGAAAATGAGGGAATCAAGCGGCGTGTGCGGCAGCTGCGTGGACTTCCTCTGCTTGTGGCATTACTGGACCACCCTCGGGCTGAGGTGCGGCGCAGGGCCTGTGGGGCCCTGCGCACTCTTTCCTATGGTCGTGACACTGACAACAAGGCTGCCATCCGGGACTGTGGTGGTGTGCCTGCACTAGTACGCCTGCTACGGGCTGCCCGTGACAACGAGGTCCGCGAGCTGGTCACTGGTGAGTAGGACTTGGCCGCAGGTGACAGGGACGTGCCTTAGCCTGGGACCGGTTCCCAGTCTCCACCGGAGGAGGACTGGCCTGGGTTTCACCTCCTCGGTTCCCAGTCTCCACCGGAGGAGGCTTGGCCTGGGTTTCACCTCCTCGGTTCCCACTCCATGACAGTGCAGGGTAGGGGTTGTGCAGTGGAGGGTCTGGAGGTCACTTGTGCCCATTGCTTTGTGGTCTCAGGAGCAGTAGTCCCTCCCAGCCACGTAGCAGGGAATGACAGACTAGGCTGGTGCTCTCAATTGGAGGCCACCATTTTATGCCACCACGACTTGTCTAGACTCTGCGGGCCCCCAGAACCTCTCATGGCTTCAGCTTTTGTTACTTTTTGATCTCTTTCTTCTTTTTTAAAATATTTTATTTATTTGAGAGTGGGTGGGCAGATAGAGAATGAGCATGCCAGGGCCTCTAGCCACTGCAAAGGAATATATGCGCCACCTTGTGCATCTGGCATACGTAGGTACTGGCGAAGCAAACCTGGGTCCTTAGGCTTTGCAGGCAAACACCTTAACTGCTAAGCCATCTCTCCAGCCCATTTATTTATTTATTTATTTATTTATTTATTTATTTATTTATTTTGAACATTGTTTTCGAGGTAGAGTCTCTCTCTAAGCCCAAGCTGACCTGGAATTCACTATGTAGCCTCAGGGTGTCTGGAATTCATGGTGATCCCACTGCCTCTTCCTCCCAAGTGCTGGAATTAAGGGTGTGCACCACCATGCCTGGCTAAGTATTTTTAATTATTTATTTTCAAGCAGAGAGAGACACATACACACAAAGAAAAGGGGAGAAAGAGAGAATGGGTGTGCTAGGGCCTTCAGCGGTTACAAATAAACTCCAGACGCATGTGCAGCACTTTATGCATCTGGCCTTTAAGTGGGCACTAGGGAATTGGCCTCTGGTTGTTAGGGTGCAGGCATCTGCCTTAGTCACTGAGCCATCTCTCCAGCCCCACTTTTTGGTTTATTGTGTGGACTGGATATCATTCATTCACTGGTGATGCTTAACTAGTGTGCACAAAGGCCCTGGGCTCCACTTCTGACACCACCAAAAATAAGTGTTTTTTTTTTTTTTTTAAACAAAACAAAACCCTATCCTGATTTCCTGTGCAGACTTGGGCCTGATGAGGGAGAGGCAAATTGTGTTTGGTCTCGTGGGGAGGTGAAGGAAGAAAGGCCGTGGTCAGCAGTGCTGACCAGTGGTGCCTCGCAGGCACACTCTGGAATTTGTCATCTTATGAGCCCCTGAAGATGGTCATCATTGACCATGGCCTGCAGACGCTGACCCATGAAGTCATTGTGCCCCACTCTGGCTGGGAGCGCGAGCCAAACGAAGACTCAAAGCCTCGGGATGCTGAGTGGACGACTGTCTTCAAGAACACGTCAGGCTGCCTCAGGTGTGGGCAGGGGTGTGGCGTGAGCCCTTACCTCAGGGAGGCAGGAGCAGGTGCTGCAGTCTATGTCCCAGCTCATAGGAAAGTCCTAGAGCCATCCTAATCCCAGGAGCTTATGAACCACATGGGAACTCCCTGGGATGACTGACAGACCTGTCCTCATGCCCACCTCTGGACAAGATGGCCAGTTTTTCCTGTGGTGCTCACTGCCCCAGCCCTGTCCAGCCTCCCATCACCATCACAGCAAAGGAAGGGGAGTCAGAAGCACAAGTACAATCCCCCTCTGAGGCTTGTCCCTCCTTGTGCTCCCTGGAAGGCCCTACAGACACCCCACAGGTGGAGTCGTAGGTCTTCTTGGTCCTTCTTAGCCACCAGTGTGTCCCATCATGGTCTCGTGGCATCCTGACATTGAGCAATTTGGCCACAGGTAACTGCCACTGGGATGAAGGGATAGACTAGCCCATCTATCATGACCCATCTTTGTCGCATCTCATTTCAACCTGGAGTCAGAGAACTTGCTTCTTGTCCCATAGATACATGGCTAAAGCCCACCTCCTGGGGCCTAGGGTGATCAGACTACCCGGCCTCACCATCACTGGGCTCCAACAGGGCCCATTGTACAGATAAAAGCCACTGAGGCCGGGGGAAGCTACAGAGTCTCTGTGGAGTGGGGGGGCGGTGGGGGCGGTGGCCATGGGACTGTTCTCTCCTTAGGAACGTGAGCTCAGATGGCGTGGAAGCGCGAAGACGGCTCCGTGAGTGCGATGGGCTGGTAGACGCACTCCTGCACGCTCTCCAGTCAGCTGTGGGTAGAAAGGACACAGACAATAAGGTAGGTGGGGTAGGTGGGGGCCAGCTCACAGCTTTCCCTCCAGATTCTGAGAGCCTGAGGATGCAAGAGTGGGCCCAGGGGCCAGGAGCTGTCCAGGGTGGTGCAGAGGGGAACTGGTAAGGTAGTGACAACACAGGAAAAGGGACGCTGTCCTTCCAGTGGCAAATGTTCCAGAAGGTCGGGGCTTCTTCCTGCAGCCCCCTCCTAGCACTTTCCCCGACCTCAGGCCCGGATACTTTTTGTGTTCACTGGCTGTAGCTCTGTCCACGGGTCAGCAGCCCCCACACCCCGTGGCCCCGCCCCATCAGGTCATCTCTTCCCACAGTCCGTGGAGAACTGTGTGTGCATCATGAGAAACCTGTCCTACCATGTCCACAAGGAGGTTCCAGGAGCCGACAGGTACCAGGAGGCTGAGCCTGGGCCGCCCGGCAGTGCTGCAGGCTCCCAGCGCCGCAAGAGGGATGACGCCAGCTGCTTTGGGGGCAAGAAGGCCAAAGGTGGGTGGGCGAACCTGAAACCGCCCTCTGGCTCTTTGCTCCTGGGCTCAAGGGCTTCCATGTCCTTGACAAGCGTCCTGAAGGCTGGAGGACATCTGGTCAGCCCTCAGGAAGAGTAGCAATTTGGGAAAGATGCAAACCCAGGCCCAGCCTTCCCCTATCCTGAGGAACACCGAGGGCATTATCCATGGGGTGGTTTTAAGGGCCCACAAGTAGCACTACCTGACTGTTCACACAGCAGCTGCAGGAACAGCCCCGCCCTCCATGGACCTGGTTCAAGCCCGTGCTGCACATAGGCACCCTGACCATTTGCAGGACGCAGGTTGCAGGCACCAGCATCCCCTAGCAGCTGCAGTGGGGCAGTTGCACCTTGCCTGCCCCAGACCACAGGCCTTTCCCTCCAGTCCCATTGTGAACACCCAGCCCCCAGAACCACCGGGTTAGACTGCACATCTGCCTGCTTGGTCTGGTGCATGGTGGGAGCACGAGGCAGGGGAGGGGGCTGCTGCTGAGGCTCATCTCCTCTCTCCTGTGCTTCCTCCGGCTGCAGAGGAGTGGTTCCATCAAGGTGAGTCCGTTTATCCTGCTATCCGTGTCTGGCAGGTACCGTGGGCTCTGTTCCCCAGGCCTGGGCAGTTATTTCCATGACAACTGCAGGGCAGCCAGGATGCCTTCCAGCCTCCAGGCCCTGCCCCACCCCCAGTCCCATGGCCAGCAGCCATCTCCATGACAACTGCATGGACATGACAAAGGCAGGAATGTGAGCCCTATAATGGTGGGGAGGCCCAGGGGCTGCCGCCTGTAAAGTCAGACTCTTTGCTTAGGCAGTGCTGGGGCAAAGCAGACAGTGGACAGGGCCCTGAGTGGCTAGCCCCAGGCATCAACGGACATCAGAGCCCTCTGATGGAATGGCAATAAGTGGCACAAATAAGGGGGTTCACAAAGCACCATGAGGGTGAGCATGGCAGGAGTCCAGGTCATCCGCACCCGCTGTCCTGCTGCCTTGTGAAGCCCCCTTCGCTGAGCAGGAGTGGGGCTGTCTGCTGCAGGGCGTGGGGTAGGGCATTCTGCTGGCAGTAGAGCTTGGGCTCGTGCCTGGCCCCTCACGGAGTTTTCCCCTTGGATGCAGCTCTTGGTCTTAGCCCTGCCTCATTGTGAGACTGCATGGACCTTGTCTCCGTGGGGTCAGTTTCTGTGCCACCCAGCCTAGGATCCTCACCTCTGTTCACATTGGCTGCTTTAAGGAAGGATCTGTGGTCTGCCTCCAAGCACCTGGTGGGAGGTAGAGCCCGAGTGCCCAGGATAGGTCTCACCAGGCTCCATTGCCGCCACTGGCCTCTTGTGCCAAACTGCCTGTCTGTACTCTTGAGAATGGTGCACCACTCCCATGGTGTGTTGGTTCCGAGCCTGGACATGAAGGCGCCACTTTGGGCTCTGGACACAAGAGGTGTGTCTTGTAACACACATTGTCTCCTGTGGAGCCTGCCTCACCTCCTGCCACCTTTCCATTCCAGGGAAGAAGGACGGGGAGATGGACCGGAACTTTGACACACTGGACCTGCCCAAGCGAACTGATGCTGCCAAAGGTGAGTAGGCAGAGAGGCAGAGCCAGGGCTGGCTAGAGAATCTGGGCTCTGGACTAGCCAAGTGGCATAACTTTGTGCTAATGAGTTGGCCTCAAGGGCCTGGAACGTTACATAAGCAAACAGAGGCCCATTTGGGCGGAAGGTGAGCGATTTGGAGGGACACGGACAGTGTAGACAGGCACTGCTTGCATGTCACTCCTGGAAGACATGACAATGCCTGATTCGTGGACTCATACAGGCCAGGCCAGGCCAGGTCACCCGTGCCATCTGGTGTGTCTGCTGGATTTCCAGTATAAGCTGGCTATGTACTTGGAATCAGCCACAGTGAGAGAGCCCAAGCACTTAGCAAGAACTCAGATGGCCCCAAGTGGTGGAGAAGAGCCCAGCCATGGGAAGTCTGGAAGGTTCCAGGCAGATACCCTTAGAGGGAGAGTTGAGCAGGAAATGGAAGGCGAAGGGGCGTGAGGGTAAGGGAAGGGTAATGCCCGAGCCATGCAGAGTCTCAGTTTGGGCCCAGGCAGGTTTGGAAGTTGCCTTTGTCCCCCCCTTTATCTTGATGTGTGTGGGGGGTGTGTGTGTAGCGTATTCACGTGTGTTTTCAGATGTGCGCACTCCATGCCCAAGCTTATGGAGGCCAATGGAAGGCATCAAGTGTCCTCTATTGATTGCTTTTCTGCCTTACGTCTTTGAGAAGGTCTCTCAATGAACATAGATAAACTGGCTGACCAGGGAGCCCCAGCCATCCTCCTTTCCCCATCTCTCTCAGCTCTGCGGTTATAGGCATGCACTGCCCTACCTAGTTTTTCTTTATTTTTTTAATATTTTATTTATTTTTTATTATCTGAGAGAGAGATACAGAAATAGGCAAGTAGAGAGAGAGAGAGAGAGGGAGAGAGAGAGAGAGAGAGAGACAATGGGCACGCCAGGGCCTCCAGCCACTGCAAACGAACTCCAGATGCATGTGCCCCTTGTGCATCTGGCTTACATAGTTCCTGGAGAACTGAGCCTTGAACCAGGGTCCTTAGGCTTCACAGGCAAGTATTTAACTGCTAAGCCATCTCTCCAGCCCTTTTATTGTTTTTTTTATTTGAGAGAGAAAGAAGCAGAGAGAGAAGCAGATAGAGAGAATGGGTGTGCCAGGGCCTCCAGCCACTGCAAATGAACTCCAGACATGCGCCACCTTGTGCATCTGGCTTATGTGGGTCCTGAGGAATCAAACCTGGGTCCTTTGGCTTTGCAGGCAAGTGCCTTAACCACTAAGCCATCTCTCCAGCCCTCTTTTTTTTTTCCCCCGAGGTAGGGTCTCACTCTATCCCAGGCATGACCTGGAATTCACTATGTACTCTTAAGGAGGCCTTGAACTCAGGGTGATTCTCCTATCTCTGGCTCCCAAGTGCTGGGATTAAAGGTGTGCACCACCACACCCAGTAGGCTTTTGGTTGTTTTTTTTTTAATTAATTAATTTTTTTTGTTTTTTGTTTTTTTTGTTTTTCAAGGTAGGGTCTTGCTCTAGCCCTGGCTGAGCTGGAATTCACTATGTAGTCTCAGGGTGGCCTCGAACTCTCGGCGATCCTCCTACCTCTGCCTCCCGAGTGCTGGGATTAAAGGCGTGTGTCACTATGCCTGGCTTAAAAAAATTTTTTTTTAAATTTGCTTATTTGCAAGCAGAGAGAGATAGAAGAGAGGCAGAAAGAGAATGGACATGCCAGGGCCTCTTGCCACTGGAAACAAACTCTAGATGCGTGTGCCCCTCGTGCATCTGTCTTATGTGGGTCCTGGAGATTCAAACCGGGATCCTTTGGCAGGCATACACCTTAACTGCTAAGCCATTTCTCCAGCCCGCAAGTTTTTAAAATATATTTAATTTATATATTTATTTGAGAGAAAGAAAGAGGCAGAGAGAGTGAGAGAGAAAATGGGCACGCCAGGGCCTCCAGCTACTGCAAACAAACTCCAGATGCATGCACCTCCTTGTGCATCTGGCTTATGTGGGTCCAGGAGAATTGAACTGGGATCCTTTGGCTTTACACCTGCCCCTTTACAGCCTTAACCACTAAACCATCTCTCCAGCCCCCAAATTTATTTACCTATTTTATTTGAGAGAAAGAGAAAAGCAGACAGAGAATGGGCTTACTTCACCTGCTGCAAACAAACTCCAGACACGTGCACCCCTTGTGCATCTGGCTTATGTGGGTCCTGGGGAATTGAACCTGGGTCTTTTGGCTTTGAAGGCAAGCACTTAATGGCTAAGCTATCTCTCCAGCCTATGCCTAGCTTTTTCTGTGGGTGCTTGGGTTTGAACTCAGGTCCTCATGTAAGTGCTCTTAACCACTGAGCCATTTTCCCAGCCTCTTTTCCCCCTATCTTTGAAGGCCTCTGCTGGGCATTGTCTTGGACGGCTGGGCAGCCAGACTGGAGCCTCAGCCACTGCAGAACTTAAAGTGGTTCTACGGTGTAGGCAGCGCATATAGGGCTTATTGCCGGGGGCAGGGTCCTGGTTGCATGGCTTTAGTTACATGCCAGCAAAGGTGGGTCCTTTGGCTAGGGCAGGTGGTCTTGTTGCTAGAAGTGGGGTCCTGACTACACAGACTTCCTGGATGCGCAGGCTTCCAGGCAGATCCAGTCCTATTTCTTTGGCAACAGAGTTGAGGAAGGAATGAGCTCACCTGAACCCTCTGCTTCCTGATGGAGCCTGTTTGTCTCTGTGAAATGGGAATACGTCACTGATAATAAGTGTGACCTGACTGCTGGGACACACTGATTGGAGTGGTGGGTAGGGGATTTGAAAGGGGAAGCAACAGATTCTGGGTGACTGTGGGCTGTGATTGCCCTATATCTAGGCTTTGAGCTGTTGTACCAGCCCGAAGTTGTACGTCTCTACCTCTCCCTCCTCACGGAGAGCAGGAACTTCAACACACTGGAGGCTGCAGCTGGTGCCCTGCAAAACCTCAGCGCTGGCAACTGGATGGTGAGGAGCCATGTCTGGAAGGGAGGTCAAGATCTGGACAGAGCTACTTCCAGGCACCCCATTGATGCTGTCACTAGCCCCTGCCCTGCCCTGCCCTGCCCTGCCCGACTGGCAGGGAGAATAGGAAGCACAAGGTCTGGGAGGCTCTGGGTGCATAGACTTCACGTGATTTATTGTGGATACCTGGAAGTGGTGCGGAGCTATGGGGTAGGGCGCTGCGCACATGCTTTTCTTCTGAGCAACCGTCTCCTGCCCCTGCTGCCCCTGCTCCTGCAGTGGGCTACATACATCCGTGCCACAGTGCGCAAGGAGCGTGGGCTGCCAGTGCTAGTGGAGCTGCTGCAGTCTGAGACAGACAAGGTGGTGCGTGCAGTTGCCATCGCACTGCGCAACCTCTCACTGGACCTGCGCAACAAAGACCTCATCGGTGAGGACCTTGGTGAGGCCAGGCCGGGCTGTGGAGTGGAGCGGGAAGGACTGGTGTCTGGCTCTGGTGGGGGCTTTGTCTCAGGGGTCTGGGCCTCGCCATGTGTTTGGGCTGCTTCTAGTTGGGGAAGCTTGAGTCTTCCTCACCTGGGCCCAGAGGCTCAGCCCTCTGGGATGTTGTGGCTCTCCTGGAAAGTCCTTGGCCTGAACCCTGCTCCTTCCCACAGGGGTGGGGCAGAGATGTGGCCTAACACCTGCCCCTGCCTCTCAGGGAGCTATGCCATGGCAGAGCTGGTTCGAAACCTGCGCAACGCACAGGCACCTGCACACCTCGGAGCTCGCCTGGAGGAAGACACCGTGGTGGCTATACTCAACACCATCCATGAGATCGTGTCTGACAGCCTGGACAACGCTCGCTCCCTCCTCCAGGCCCAAGGTGTACCCGCACTGGTGGCACTTGTGGCCTCCAGGTGGGTGGGGGCTGGGCCTGGTGAGAATGAAGCAGAGTTGGGGATGGAGGGATACGGGCATGGGGCAGGCTACTGACCCCATTCCTGGCCCTGCAGCCTTTCGGTCCGCGAGGCCAAGGCAGCCTCACATGTGCTGCAGACCGTCTGGAGCTACAAGGAACTGCGTGGAGCCCTGCAGAGGGATGGCTGGACCAAAGCTCGCTTCCAGGTGTGGCCATCCAGCCTTCGCTCACTTTGCCAGGTAGGTAGGTCCCAAAGCAGGTGTGCCTCCAGCCTTATGTCCTGTCTGTGTTTTGTGCCTCAGTCTGCTTCCATGGCCAAGGGACCCAAGGGAGCACCGAGTCCTGGGGGTTTTGATGATAGCACTCTGCCACTGGTGGACAAGAACCTTGGTAAGCACAAGCTGGAGAGGGGTCAGAGGTCATTCCTGAAGGTCTAAAGTGGCTTCTACCTGGGTGATGGTGATGAGGTAGGTGAGGGTTAGGGGATAGGCCTCTTCCACGAAAATAGCTCCATGCCTTCTTTCCCTACACTCAGCCTCCTGGGAACTGCCTTTCCATGGTACCTGCATTGACCTCAAGCTGGGGGGTGGGCAGCAGTTTGCAGAGACTGGGAAGTGGAGTGCCAAGCATTAGAGAGCACCAGAATTGCCCCAAATCACTGAGACCAATCCTGTGGTGGGCTCGTTGCCCGCCCCCCCCCTTGCTTTCTTACTGCTCACTACCAGAGCCACCTGCTCATGCCTTGCAGATGGCGAGAAGCCGGCTAGCCGGGACAGGATCCCCATGGATGCGCTTGGCCCAGGTGAGGGCAGAGTGCAGGCTGTTTCCTGCTCCAGGAGGGAAGGCTTGAGGCAGGCCTGCTGGTTTTACGGGTTAGCATGTAGATGCTGGGAAGGCCTTTCTATCAGTTGGAGAAAAGAAATGTAGTTTGGGGACACTCAGACTGTGTGAGGCAGAGACTGGTGAGAACTGGCACTGGAACCAGCCTCCACGACAGGACAGGTGGGGACAGTCTGCAAAAGTGCCCTCCCCAGATCCCTCTGTCATCTGTTCCTATAGTGCTGCTCTAGCTCCCCTCACCTCTTCCCTTGCTTCACTGTCATGTTCCTATAGTGCCTGCTCTAGCTTCCCTCACCTCTTACCTTGCTTCACTGTCATGTTCCTATAGTGCCTGCTGTAGCTCCCCTCACCTCTTACCTTGCTTCACTGTCATGTTCCTATAGTGCCTGCTCTAGCTCCCCTCACCTCTTACCTTGCTTCACTGTCATGTTCCTATAGTGCCTGCTCTAGCTCCCCTCACCTCTAACCTTGCTTCACTGTCATGTTCCTATAGTGCCTGCTCTAGCTCCCCTCACCTCTAACCTTGCTTCACTGTCATGTTCCTATAGTGCCTGCTCTAGCTCCCCTCACCTCTAACCTTGCTTCACTGTCATGTTCCTATAGTGCCTGCTGTAGCTCCCCTCACCTCTTCCCTTGCTTCACTGTCATGTTCCTATAGTGCCTGCTCTAGCTCCCCTCACCTCTTACCTTGCTTCACTGTCATGTTCCTATAGTGCCTGCTCTAGCTCCCCTCACCTCTAACCTTGCTTCACTGTCATGTTCCTATAGTGCCTGCTCTAGCTCCCTCACCTCTTCCCTTGCTTCACTGTCATGTTCCTATAGTGCCTGCTCTAGCTCCCCTCACCTCTTACCTTGCTTCACTGTCATGTTCCTATAGTGCCTGCTCTAGCTCCCCTCACCTCTTCCCTTGCTTCACTGTCATGTTCCTATAGTGCCTGCTCTAGCTCCCCTCACCTCTTACCTTGCTTCACTGTCATGTTCCTATAGTGCCTGCTCTAGCTCCCCTCACCTCTAACCTTGCTTCACTGTCATGTTCCTATAGTGCCTGCTCTAGCTCCCCTCACCTCTTACCTTGCTTCACTGTCATGTTCCTATAGTGCTTGCTCTAGCTCCCCTCACCTCTTCCCTTGCTTCACTGTCATGTTCCTATAGTGCCTGCTCTAGCTCCCCTCACCTCTTCCCTTGCTTCACTGTCATGTTCCTATAGTGCCTGCTCTAGCTCCCCTCACCTCTTACCTTGCTTCACTGTCATGTTCCTATAGTGCCTGCTCTAGCTCCCCTCACCTCTTACCTTGCTTCACTCCACAGATGGGTACACCACCATGGAGCGGAGGGAGCGCAGGGCGCTGGGCAGCGACTCCATCGGTGAGGCCTCTGAGACGGAGCTGTTGAAAGTAAGTGGCCGGGCAAGTTCCCAAGGAGGCTGCAGGTCTCAGGTGTTGCTAGAAAGAACCTAGGCAGTGCTGAGCTGGATCTGGGCCTGGGGCATGGGCCGAGGTGACACTCATATGAAGGGGAGCTGGGCCATGGCTTCAAGCCCAGGATGTAGTCTCATACATCAGTCAGACTGTGGGTGCTCAGGGGTTCAGAGGATATTTCCACTGGGAGGGAAGTGCAGACACTTCTGTCCAGCCAGCCCCACACTGCGTAAGGCCAGAGAAACTGAGCAAGTGGGTCTCTACGCTCCTGGGTGCGTGGGCACTGTGCTCCCTCATGAACACAGCACTTGCCACCTGCTCTGTGCCGTCTTCCGGCTTCATGCATGGGCTTCTGTGTGTGTCCACGCACCACCTACACCTCCGTGAGCTACACCAACTTGATTCCTAGTGCTTCCTTGGCAAGCCCACCTTCACGTCACCCTGTCCTTGTCCCCACTGACCAGCCCAGCTGCCTTTAGCTGCAACTAATTGCTTTGTTCTGCCTCTAACCCCTTCTGTCCACTCACCCACCCTGGCAGCCCGACCCTGGCAGGAAGGCCCCTCCAACCGGGCCCAGCAGGCCTTCGGTCAGGCTGGTGGACGCTGTGGGGAATGCTAAGCCTCAGCCCGTTGACTCCTGGGTCTAGCTTGCATGTCTGGTACGTTTCTCATCTGGTCAGTGGTCCTCCCATTCTCTAGTGCAGGACTTCGTGTTCATCTCTGCCAGCCACATGCTTGCTTTCCCTGTGTGGTCCTTGTTAGGATCCAGCTGCCTGTTTTAGGGAAGCGAGACTGTAGACTGAACAGAAGGGTCTTCCCAGGGCCCACAGACCTGTTTCAGGCAATCTAATCCCCTCAGCCACCCTCAGTACAGAATCCCCTGAAGAACAGCAAGACAGAGCTGCCCTGATGCCAAGGTCCTTGGCATGACTCCAAGCCCCTACCAGCCACTTCCTGTCCCCTTCCTGTCCCCCACCTCTGTCCTGGCCTGGGGAGGCAGCTGCTGTCTATGTGGAGGTTCCATGTCACCCTGACCTATTCAGCTGGTCCTGCTGTCTGCCTGGGTTATCTGGCTGCATCCACCTTTATCTCCCTCTACAGTGCCTGGGCCCAGCGATTTGTTCCTAGGGATCATATCACACGCAAAAGCCCGAAGAAGGCGGTCCTGATCAGACCCTGTCTTGGAGCTGAGAGGCCCACCCCCTGGTGGCAGGGGTTGGTTGAGTCTCTTGTCCTGAGCCAGACTTTACTTTCTGGACACCTCTCCTGCCTGTCCTTCCCTTCCTCCACTCTCCTAACTCCCAGGTGTGAGTTAACTGTTTACTGACATGGTGCTGTGTGTGTGAGAGAAGGCTGGAGTGGCGCGCAGGGAGGTGGCAGGAAGGTCCCGAGCACAGTGCTGCTGAGCACTATAGGCCTGGGGTAACACCTTGGCAGCTGGCAGCTGGGCAAAGTAGGGGACTTGGGAAAGAACTTGGGTTCCAGAGGGTGGCTGGAGCTCCACCCTGCATGAAGGCAGACTATATAGTGTGGGGGACTCCAAAAGAGCTAGCCTAGGCAGGAAGGCAGCCCGATGGGGGGGGCGTGTTGTGCTTGCCCTCCTCGCCCTCTCTCTCGGAGTCTTCGGGTGTGTGGGCGCTCCATCTGCAGTGTACCCTTCTTAAGTTGCCGTGGTGTGGTCCACCCTGGATGCTGCATCTGCCTAGAACCTCAAATAATCTCGGGGACTGACTGCCGGCAGCAACAGGGGTCTGCTGTCCGTGCCTGCTGTTTGTGAATTAAAACCAGAAGAAATCCACTGACAAAAAGCATTCAAGATGAAACCAAAATAATACTGTATTGGTAAACATTGACATTTTTGTAAGAAAATTTAAAAATTAAAGAAAAAAAAAGGAACTACCTCTCTTCTGTGGCTCAGCTCCTTGTCTTGAGCCATTGGCTCCTCCCGACTGCAGAGGAAGTTGCTAGTTGTGGTGCCATCACTAAGGCACTACTGCCACCTGGTGACTACGAGCCTGGAAGGCAGCCTGAGCACAAGGCCCAGTGAGCTCCAGGTGGGGTGGCTGCGTTCCAAGTCCACAGGCATTGCCCACATCCACCTACTCTGGCTCCTGCTGGCTCCATTTGTGCCCCCACAGGTATAGGCTGACACTTTGGTGAGGCTGGCCGGCCTGGAGCCCAGGAGTAAAGTCCTAGTGGAGATTGATCTGGACACAGATAAAATTGGCCAAGATGGCATTGATATAGGAACTGGATCCTTGCTGAGGCCTTGGGGAGCTTCTTGAGGGAGCTGGGAGCTGAGCCAGAGGAGGCTGGAGTGAATCTAGATTTAGGTTGGTGAAAGCCAGCTTTGCTTCCCTGCGCACCAGCAGGGTGACCAGCAGACAAGCCGTGGCGGTCTGAGCCCACTTCCTCTTCTATCAGGCAAGTCGGACTGGGGAAGAGACTACTTCTGCTTAGTGCTGCAGTGGCCCAGAGCAGCCAGCCTGCTTGTTGCTAGCGCATGCTCTGTCAGGTGGGTAAAGGCCGACTGACTGTCTAGCTCATCTCAGGACAAGCTAACAGATGTCCCAGGCCTGGCCAGGAGCAGTACTGGACAGAACTACTTCCCCACCTCTCCCCTGTGGCTGGCAGCTGTCAGCTGTGGGCATGACTGTGGCATTAGTGTGCCACCCAGAGGAGCTCCTGTTGTCTGTGGGGAAGCCAAGGAGAGGAGGAGGAGGAAGTAGTGGCGGTCGAGGACACTCAGTAGGTCTCTTGTATCGAAATATTTAGAATTTTATTTTCTAATTTATGCCTTTTAAACATGATTTTAGTATATAAGATGACTACAGCTAGGCGATTTTTAGAAAAGAAGTTGTGATTCATTCATAAACAGAACAAAAGGTGAGATTTGCATATCAGAAGTGAGTGAGGTGCTCATTGCCACCTGGTGACAGCAAACTTTGAGGACAGCTCAGAAGTTTCCTCCAGCCCAGATGTTTCCAACTTCTTTGCCTCTTCCTTGGTTGAATGGAGATTCAGCGCCCGAGGACCTGCCTGCTTTGCAGAGACTCTACTGGAATTTAATTTGCCAAGGTGGCATCGGCCTCAGCTTCGTTGGTGCACTGTGGCTGACCTACCACCTCATGCCTGTTAGCCAGGCACTCTACCACTGAGCTGTCGCTCTAGCCCCTTAGTTCAGTCTTTCTCAGCAAGAATGTTCCAGGTTTAGTGCAGTGGTTTTGCATAGTGGGCTCACTACTTTTAGAATGTGCCAGTATGTGAGTTTGGAACCACAGCAACAGGAAGGCCAGCAAGAGTTAGGCCCAGGATTCGCGGTCCTGAGTGAACTTTACACTTGAGGACAGACCCCAGAACCACAGGAGGAGTCAGCATTCGTGTGTGTCACCCTGCAGAACGAGCCCGACAGAGCCCAGAGCAGGCTGGGCCGTCAAGGCTGTGCTGAGCTACCTGGGCCCTTGTAGACGGCCTTTTCCAGGCCATCCACCACCTTCATGTACTCCAGGTACGAGCTGTAGTGTGTGCACTCAAAGCTGCTGCTCCCACGTACATGCGCCAGGAAGTCTGGGGCTCCCGGGACGATGACGTTGTCGGCCAGGAGCACCGTCCCCTTGCGTAACAGGCCACATTTCTGCAAAGAATCGACAAGGGGAGAGTCTGCTGTGATACAGGTTTTCCACTTGGCAGCTGCTGGCCTATGCTCGGATGCTCTCGTCTCCCCTGCTGCTGGCAAGGCTGTGCTGAGCTCCAGCCCCACCTCTAGAGCACTGGTTCTCTGAGAACAGGACCCACTTGCTCATGTAGTCACTTGGTTTTTCCTTTCGTGCTGGAGTTGAACAGGCCTTGTTAGCAAGTGCTCCGCCATGGAGCCACTTCCACAACGATCCGTTCACCTCTGTCTGCAGCCCCCAGTGCGTGGAGGAGACGGTGTGGTGTGCTAGGAATAGGGGCTCTTTACCAACAAGCTCATCCATGGTGGTCTCCTGGACACCCTCCAGCTCTGGCACTGGCAGACCTACTTCCACCAGGGCCAGACCAGGTGCTCTTGGGCCTGGGCTCTGTGCAGAAGGGAGGGAGAATTATCTAGCAACTTGCCACAGCTGGCATCCTGTATCTACTGTTGGTGTCAGGAACAACCTTGTACACAGGATAACTGTCCATCTACACTATGAGGTGGGTCTGTTCAAACCACATAAAAGAGTAGGAGTTTGTCTTTTCAGGGTGGGATGGGGGTGAACAGCAAAGGACCTTCAGACCCCTTATACTGAAGATAGATAGAGGGACGCAGGGAGCCTGGGAGGGTTTTGTTTGTTTGTTTGTTTGTTTTCAAAGTAGGGTCTCACCTGACCTGGAACTCACTCTGTAGTCCCAGGCTGGCCTCGAGCTCATGGTGATCCTCCTGCCTCTGCCTCCAGAAGTGCTGGGTGAGTGCCACCATGCCTGGCTAGTTGTTTGTTTTTTAACTCTAGTCCAGGCTGACCTGGAATTCACTCTGTATTCTCAAGGTGGCCTTGAACTCTTGGCAATCCTACCTCTGCCTTCCGAGTGCTGGGATTAAAGGTGTGCACCTCCACGCCCAACTGCCTAGCTAGTTTTTGTTTAATATAATCATGGAACTAAAGTTAAAGCATTTTTTCCTGATATGGTGCACACCTGTAATCTCTTCTTTCTTTTCTTTTTCTTTTTTCTTTCTTTCTTTTTTTTTTTTTTTTTTTTTTTTTTTTTTTTTTTTTGAGGTAGGGTCTCACTGTAACTCAGGCTGACCTGGAATTCACTATATATTCTCAGGGTAGCCCTGAACTCATGGCAGTCTTCCTACCTCTGCCTCCCAAGTGCTGGGATTAAAGTCATGCCCAGCAAGATTTATCTTCAAACAAAAACAAAGATCAGGCATGGTGGTGTACGCCTTTAATCCCAGCACACAGGAAGCTGAGGTAGGAGGATCTCTGTGAGTTCAAGGCCAGCCTGGGTCTACAGAGTGAATGCCAGGTCAGCCTGGGCTACAGCAAGACCCTACCCTGAAAAAGAAAAGAAAAGAAAACAAAACACAAAGGCAGGGCTAGAGAGATGGCAAAGTGAAAGGATTCAGGTTCAATTCCCCAGTACCCACATAAAGCTGGATGCATAAAGTAGTGCATGCATCCAGAGTTCATTTGCAGTGGCTAGAGGCCCTGGCACCCCATTCTCATTGTCTGTCTCTGTCTGTCTATCTACCTATCTACCTATCTTTATATACCTACCTACCTACCTACCTACTAACCTGTTTCTCTCTTAAATAAAATATTTAGGGGCTGGAGAGATGGCTTAGCAGTTAAGGCATGTGCCTGCATAGCCAAAGGACCCCGGTTCAATTCTCCAGGACCCATGTAAACCAGATGCACAAGGGAGCACATGCGTCTGGAGTTCATTTGCAGTGGCTGGATGCCCTGGTGCATCCCCATTCTCTCCCTTTCTCTTTCTCTCTGCCTCTTTCCCTGTCTCTAGAGAGATGGCAAAGTGAAAGGATTCAGGTTCAATTCCCAGTACCTACATAAAGCTGGATGCATAAAGTAGTGCATGCATCCAGAGTTCATTTGCAGTGGCTAGAGGCCCTGGCACCCCATTCTCATTGTCTGTCTCTGTCTGTCTATCTACCTATCTACCTATCTTTATATACCTACCTACCTACCTACCTACTAACCTGTTTCTCTCTTAAATAAAATATTTAGGGGCTGGAGAGATGGCTTAGCAGTTAAGGCATGTGCCTGCATAGCCAAAGGACCCCGGTTCAATTCTCCAGGACCCATGTAAACCAGATGCACAAGGGAGCACATGCGTCTGGAGTTCATTTGCAGTGGCTGGATGCCCTGGTGCATCCCCATTCTCTCCCTTTCTCTTTCTCTTTCTCTCTGCCTCTTTCCCTGTCTGAAATAAATAAATAAAATGTATTTTAAAAATATGTTTTTAAAAAGCAGGGCTGGAGAGATGGCTTAGCAGTTAAGGCACTTGCCTGCAAAGCCAAAGGACCCAGGTTCGATTCCCCAGAACCCATGTAAGCCAGATGCACATGGTGGTACATGCATATGGAGTTTGTTTGCAGTGGCTGGAGGCCCTGGTGTGGTCTTTCTCTCTCTCTCTCTCAAATATATAAATAAAACATTTTTTTTTAAAAAAGGCAAACAGTAAGCAGAAATCGAACAAGCCAGGTGTAGTGGTGTATGCCTTTAATCCCAGCACTTTTTTTTTAAGAGAGAGGGAGAGAGAGAGACAGGGAGGGAGAGACAGAACTGGCATACCAGGGCTTCAGTCACTGCAATCGATCTCCAGATGCTTGCGCCACCTAATGGGCCTGTGTGACCTTGCATGTGCCTCACCTTTGTGCACCTGGCTTATGTGGGATCTGGAGAGTGGAACATGGGTCCTTAGGCTTCACAGGCAAGTGCCTTAACAGCTAAGCTATCTCTCTAGCCCTAAACCCAGCACTTTAGAGGCAGAGGTAGGAGGAACATTGTAAGTTCAAGACCAGCCTGAGACTACAGAGTTGTGAGATCCTATCTTGGAAAAAAAAATCCAGTAAGTGACTTAGGCTGGGGTGTACACACCTCAGTGGGAGCGTTCTTGACTAGCTGGACTCAGGGTTCAACCCCTGTGCCACAAATAAACACACACACACAAACCTACATGTCCCAGATTAAAGGAAGGAGGGCATCTGAGCAAACTGGTAACCCTGTTATTCACATTCTTGAAGGGCCATGCCACACCCTCAACAGCCTCCCAGTGCTCCCAGCTGTCTGGTGGTGATGGTCATTTCCAGCCTGTGAGCTAAAGGACCCAAAAACCAAGTCAGTGAGGTCAGGAGACAGTCTCGCGGCTACAATTACAATAGCAAGGTCCACGGTGAATCCATGACACGTTTTCCCTTAGGAAAAGAATGCTGTGGCAACATTGGCTGGAAAGACCTGATGAAGGAGCTGCTCGGCAGGGGGTTCCCTCCAGCAGGGGCAGGAAAGGGGCATAACAGCAGAGACCCTGGCTCCTAGGACTGTAGGGTTGGCCAGCGATTCAGAGGTCTTAGGAGGCACATACTGTAAGACCAGTGATGGTGACAGGAAACTTCCTGAGGTCGTCATGACAGAAAGGAGGCACAGCCCTGTGGAGGTGGGAACTAGCCCTGAGCAGGGTGGAGCTGGGGAAGGCAAGGCCTGCCTGCCATCAGATGCTCATTCTCCTGAGGGCTCACTGACCAACAGGTGAAGTCCGGGTCAGAGTGCATCCATGTCTGAGCAGCTGGGCTCTGTGCTAAGGAGAGACAGTGCAGCTCAGAACACTGTAGGTTACGGTTTATGTGTAGCTTAGTCTGGCGTCAAGGTCAAGATCTTCCTGCCTCTCAGCCTTCCAAATACTGCAGTTACAGACATATGCCATTATGCCTGGCTGGTTTTAATCTGTGCCCACTATCTTTTCCCAGGTTCAATTCCCCAGTACCATGTCAAAAGAGAGGATTTTGTTGTTGTTGTTGTTTTTGTTTTTTAAGGTAGGGTCTTGCTCTAGTGCAGTCCAGGCTGACCTGGAATTCACTATGTAGTCTCAGGGTGGCCTTGAACTCATGGCTATCCTCCTACCTCTGCCTTCCAAGTAGTGGGATTAAAAGCCGTGCATCACCACACCCAGCAAGAGTTTTTGGTTTTTTTTTTTAATAACAAAAACCAGCCATTCTCAATTCATGCTCCCCCCCCCTCCAATTTATTTACCTGCAGGGAGAGAGACAGAATGAATGGGCGCCTCCAGCCACTGCAAACGAACTCCAGATGAATACACCACCTTGTGCATCTAGCTTTACATGGGTACTGGAGAAGTGAACCCAAGTCTTTAAGCTTTGTAGGCAACTGCCTCAACCACTAAGCCATCTCTCCAGTCCCTGCCTTCTCTTCGTGAGATAATTGCCAGCTTTGAACAAGCAGCACTGAGAAAACTATTAATTTCCTAGTTACTAAACTGTAATATTTGCTTTTACCTAAAAGCAGGCTCTTGTAATCATATACATTGAAAGCTGCTGAAATCGGATCGCCATGCTGCAGGCTGGCTTTCCTATCCATATGAGGCCCATATGCTCAGCCACCTGCTCTCACGTTCACCTCCTCTGCCGGGGTGGGACCAGGCCACTTTCCATGGTCACCTTGGCCTTGTGTACTTTTCTTATCCCCTGCTGCTTGCGTGCCCTCTAGACAAATGCTCAGCCTGGTCCAACTTTCAGGCCCTGGACGGCCCTAACCACCCCAGTCCCAGGGCCTGACATTTCCAAAATGCTTTGGGACTCCTGAGAGACCAAGAAAGATCTCCCTGACGTCAGGGCTCATCATCTGCCCAAAGCCACCTGGGCCTGGCTCCCTGTTGCCAGAATATTCTGTGCCCTTATAACCACCAGGCCTGGGCCTGACTCCCTGTTGCCAGAATATTCTGTGCCCTTACAACCACCAGGCCTGGGCCTGACTCCCTGTTGCCAGAATATTCTGTGCCCTTACAACCACCAGGCCTGGGCTTGTTGCTTGAGCCTCACATTTGAGATTCCATTGGACATGATAGGGTCCAACTTATTGGACTGTTGTGGGTGGGTCACCGGATAGTCCCATGCTAGCTGCCAGGCCAGAAGGGTGTAAGGATCAAGGAGGGTATGGAAGCTAATAAATCTGAAATGAAGCTCACAGTTATAGGGGGCTGCGCCAGAGCCCCAAGCTCTAGCCACTGAGAAGTAGGGATTGGCCCCTGGTCTTTGCCAGGTGAAGCTAGCCAACTAGCAGTGCTGAGGGCCGGGAGGGCTCGGGGGCTACTCAACAGAAGACCCAGGACATGCTCGCCTTCCCCGCTGCCTGTCGCAGATGACAGCCGGTCAGCCCTTCATAGCTCTGGACCTGCTCCCGCAGACCCTCCAGCCCTGTGCCCTTCAGACTCAAAAGCCTTTGTCCCTGCTACTCATACTGCCGCTAGACGGCACACGGCCTGTGGTACAGGGAGAGGCACCCACATTCCCAACACACCAGTCTACCTGGCCACTGCCCAGCACACCTACTCAGAACCCCTTCCTCTGATTTCCACATGCCGTAGGGCATCTGTGGCCTTCTGCACTCCTGGCCTTCAAGTGGCACCCTGGCTGGAAGGCGGCACCCAGGACTACCTCGGGGGCCATGTAGGCTCCTGAACTGCCCTTTGCTGGTCTCAGCTGGGATTCTTCAGAGATGCTGGAGTTCTGGAGGCCCCTGAGTGACAGCCAGCACAGAAGCTATCCTGTTGAGGCAGGGACATCTTACCTCCAGGAGAAGCGTGTCTGGCAGGTAGCGGTCCTTCCAGTGGTCAAGAAAGACCATGTCCAGCGTGTCCACGTCATGCTTGTTCTTCAGCTGGGGGATGAGGTCTTGGGAAGCCCCCAGAAGGACGGAGACCTAGAACAGCAGTTTTGTGCCTGTGTTGTTGGGGTTTTGTTTTTTGAAGTAGGATCTTATTCTAGCCCAAGCTGACATGGAACTCACTTTGTAGCCCAGGATGGCTTCAAACTCATGGCAATCCCCTTACTTCAGCCTACTCAGTACTGGGATTAAAAGGTGTGCACCATGACACCCAGCTTAGAACAGTGTTTTAGCCGTGTTGCTCCCACAGGGTCATGTAGGAGCCCATCTGGATTCCCCCCACACACATATACATACTCCATTTTGGGGGGACTCTAGGGAGATAAGTCTGCCCTCTGCCCCATTCCTTCTGGGGTAGCCTTGAGAGTTCCTTGCTCTCTAGGATACAGCTATGAGACGATGTCCCTAACCTGCCGGTGTTCCTTCCCAGACTCCAGGGGCCTAGCCACAACAGGTGCTCAGTGCTTGCCAAGCCTGGGTATGACCTTTGCTCTCCCCTGCAGCCTGCCTGGCTGTCTCAGCCGCAGTGCCCACACTGTCAGGGCCTTACCTTGTCCTGCAGACCTGCAAAGTCCAGCATCTGCTGGGTGATGGCAGCATAGTCAGGGTTGATCTCCATGGTGAGCAGCTTGGCACCAGGTGGTAACAAGCGGGCTATGCGCACTGCTGAGTAGCCACAGTAAGCCCCCAGCTCCAGCACCAGGGAGGGGCTGTACTCCTGGATCACTGTGTCCATGATCTGGCCTGGGGAGGGACGGGGCAATGAGTGCAGGTAGACAGGAGAGCCCTGTTCCCAGTCCTGAGCCCCGTCTTCTCCAGACAAGTAACATTTGGACACTCCCCGCGTCTCCCTAGAGCAGTGTCCACAGAAGCTTCAGCCAGCTTGGCCTTGCCTCTAGGTCGCTGTAAGGAAGCCAGGCTGACCACCTCTCTGGTCAGGCATCCTCTTACAGTGCTGTCTAGGTGGAGGAACAACAGGCCAGGCCCGCAGGTCTGACTCCTAATGAGCCCACTTCCACCTGAACTACCCAACTTGGGGTTCCCCTTTCTAGGCTTACCAGCCAGGCCACCTACCCTTGGCATCGCCCACATTCATCGCCCACTCTTTTTGTGAGCAGTAGGTGTCAATGGCCTCCAGCACACTCTGAGGGTCCCTAGGCTTTGCGTGCTGCTGTACGTGGCGCAGGATGCGCTGTTCCTTTGTGTCACCCATGAACAGGTTGCGGACTGGCTGTAGCACAAACTCAAACCAGAAGATAGCTGCCAAGCCCCAGCCCACGTGTCTCAGGAATAGCAGGAGGGCCAATAGGAGGCCCAATAAGCCAGCAGTGGCCAGCAGCATCTGCAGGGTAGAAGTAGGGCAGAGAGGGAGAAATGTAAGCGACCTGTACTCTTACTTCATCCACCCTGTCTTCAGCTTGACAGCTTGCCAATGCCCTCTTGTCCTGATTAAGGGCCAAGGTTCAGAGAAGCCAGCTGCATGACTCAGGTGCCTTCCTGGGTCATTGCCAGAAAGCCAAGGACCCTGCCCCATGTCACTTCTGGTGGTTAGTGCCATGTCCATGTGTGTCTCTCAGAGCCATGACAGAGGCCTGCCTGAACATGGACCCCCACCCTTGGTGCTTTCTAGATGAAGGAGTTAAGAGTCAGCATCTCACACTGAAATTGCATTCTGACCTGTCCAGGCTGAAAGAAGGATGGTGCGTGCAGGAAGGGCAACGAGCTCTGTTTTTCCCATGTGCAGAAAGCCATAAAGATGCCTTGGGAGAGGACTCCCTAGTACCAGGCAGAAAAATAGACTTCACACCAGAAACTGATCATGGGGCCAGAAATCTGGATAAATCTTAAAATTTTTTCATAACAAGCCAGGCGTGGTGGCGCACGCCTTTAATCCCAGCACTTGGGAGGCAGAGGTAGGAGGATCACCGTGAGTTCAAGGCCACCCTGAGAATACAGAGTGAATTCCAGGTCAGCCTGGGCTAGAGTGAGACCCCACCTCGAAAAACAACAACAAAAAAATTCATAACTAATAAAAATAAATTAATTTTTTTGTTTTATTTATGTGTCATGGGGGGGGCACTCCAGGGCCTCCTGCCTCTGCAAACAACCACCAGACAGTTGTGCCACTTCCTGTATCTGGCTATGTGCATGGCTTGAGAATTGAACCTGGGCTAGCAGGCTTTGCGAGCAAGAGCTTTTAACCACTGAGCCACCTCTGCAGGCCCGGAATAAATGATCTTGTTGGAGTAACCCTTATCTTCCACTAGCTTCACTACCCTCCACGATTGCCAAGTGACATTCCTAGAATTTACCAGCCTGCTCCAAAGATCTATTTGTCCCACTATTCCTTATAAAGTTGTTCTTTAAGAAAGTATGGGGGAAAAAAGCCAGGCGTGGTGGCGCACATCTGTAATCCCAACATCAGGGAGGCAGAAGTGGAAGGATCACGGTGGGGCTGAAAAGATGACTTAGTGGTTAAGACACTTACCTATGAAGCTTAAGGACCCAGGTTTAGTTCCCCAGCACCCAGGCAAGCCAGATACGCATGGTGGAGCATGCGTCTGGAGTTTGTCTGCTGTGGCTAAAGGGCCCGGTGTGCCCATTCTCTCTTTGTCTATCTACCTTACTCTCTCTCTAAAATAAATAAAATATGAAAAAATATTTAATAGCTGGAAAAAATGAAACAAAAAACTCATACCTTGAACCAGGTATGGTGGCTCACATCTTTAATCCCAGCACTGGGGAGGCAGAGATAGGTGGAGCGCCATGAATTCAAGGCCACCCTGAGACTACCTAGTGAGTTCCAGATCAGCCTGGGCTGGAGTGAGACCCTACCTTGAAAAACAAAACAAAAAATAATCCAGGTGTGGTGGTGCATTCCTTTAGTCCCAGAACTTGGGAGGCAGAGGTAGGAGGATTGATGTGAGTTTGAGGCTAGCCTGGGACTACAGTGTAAAATCCAGTGTGGGCTAAAGGGAGACCCTACCTTGAAAAATAAAACAAAAAAAAAAAAATCCCAAAACAAAAATAAAAAATAATAAAAAAAGAGAGTATAACTTTGGTACTCCCCCCCTTTTTTGTTTATTTATTAGCAACAGACAAAGAGGCAGAGAGAGAGGGAATGGGCGCACCAGGGCATCCGGCCACTGCAAACAAACTCCAGATGCATGCATGCCATCTTGTGCATCTGGCTTACGTGGGTACTGGGGAATCGAGCCTCGAACCAGGCTCCTTAGGCTTCACAGGCAAGTGCTTAACCACTGAGCCATCTCTCCAGCCCCCCCTTTTTTTTTTTGGTTTTTTGAGGTAGGGTCTCACTCTAGTCCAGGCTGACCTGGAATTCACTCTGTAGTCTCAGGGTGGCCTCGAACTCACGGCAATCCTCCTACCTCTGCCTCCTGAGTGCTGGGATTAAAGGCGTGCGCCACCACGCCTGGTGTCCCCCCCCTTTTTTTTTTTAGTGTGAATGGAACCCAAGGTCTATGTGTGCTAGACAAGCACTCTCCCACTGGTTCCTATCCCCAGCCCTTGTCTTGAGTGAGGTCTATACGACCCAGACTGGCCTTGATCCTGTGAGTTCAGACATACATCACCACACCCAGTTTGGTTTGGCCATTTCTTCGGACCACATTGTTTTGTAGAAATCTCCAAGTGAGGGCTGGAAAGATGGCTCAGGCGCTTGCTTGCAAAGCCTCAGGACTGCAGTTCTATTCCTCAGTACTCACATAGAGCCAGATGCAAGGTGGTGCATGTGTCTGGAGTTTGCAGTGGCTAGAGGCCCTGGTGTGCCCATTCTCGCTATCTGCCTCTTTTTCTTTCTCTCAGTCTCTCTTTCAAGTAAATAAATAAAAAGAAATCTCCAAGTGAGAGCCCTTAGGGAAAGGGGGATGAGGATGGACAGGGGAAGGGGCATATTACAACCTATGTTAATTAAAAAAAAAAATCTCAGGTTGGAAAGATGGCTAAGCCATTAAGGCACTAGCCTGCAAAGCCCAAAGACCCAAGTTTGATTCTCCAGGACCCATGTAAGCCAGACACACAAAGTAGCACATGTGTCTGGAGTTCATTTAAATCAGGTAGAGGCCCTGGTGCACCCATTCTCTCTGTATATATATCTGCCTCTTTCTCTCAAATAAATATTTTTTAAAAAGTAAAAATAATCTTTAAAATGTATAGGCTTTTGTCACTCAGCCTTGTATTGATTTCTAGACTCACCTGAAGAATCCACAGGGGAACTAAATGGGGTACAGAGATCTCTGTCGTGAGTGTGGGAAAGGGCCTCCGTGGAAGACAGCTTCAGCCCACACTCTAAAATCATTCATAAGGGTTAGGGTAGAGCCCGGTGGTAGAGTACTTGCCTGGCATACAAAGATTAGGTTCCATCCTAAGCATAGCATGAGTGCATGTGCAATGCACGTGCACACACACACACACACACACACCTCACACTCCTAGAGAATCTTCCATCAGGGACCTTACATCAGCCATTCACAGTTCTTTTCAGAGTGGGGCCCTGAGCCCTGGTCAACTACACGAAAGTGTTCTCAACCGGAAGCTCCTATTTGGAAAGGTACACTGGGCAGAAGAGGAAAGGAGTCCAGCACCCCAGCATGGGACTGCTTCAGCACAGTCAGAAGGCTCTCAATCCAAAGACCACTGCTGGGGAACTCAGGAGACAGAGCAGAAACGGGAAAGTGAGTCTCTGCCTCAGGGAGAAAGGGGTGCTCAGATTCGTGGCCCATTTCCACAGGGCAAAGTGGCTGTAAGGTCTACAGTTCTTGTACTGAGCGAGGTCTAAATCCTCAAACACATCTCCCAGCTTCCACCAGGCAGTTGCTCTTCAGATCTGCCTTCCATCCAGCCCCTGCTCTTGTGGTCTACGCTAGGAAAGGCCAGACTCTGCTCTTTGAGCTAAGCAGACAAGGAGAGTCTCTAGAATTGGGAGGAAATAAATTTGGGCTTAAGTTAATTATTAACAAACTGACCTGGAAATGACCAAGGTCCAGCTATGCCCGCACGTTCCCCAGCAGGATACCTTTCCAGCCTCAGCACTGAACATCACCTACAGGGTCCCCCAAGCAGGAACCCTAGTGTCAAGTGTGCCTGAACCTTAGGAGAAGCAGGGAAAGGCACCTTTCTCGGGCCACAGTTCCCTACCAGAGCCACTGAGAAACTTGGAAATAACACACAGCAACAGTGAGTTAAAAGGACACTTACAGGGCTGCAGAAATGATTCTAAGAACAGTGGCCCATGTGCCACTTTATAGCTTATCAGAAAATACACAGCCAGAAGCCTAGAGTGGGTAAGGGAAAGTGGGTGCACGTGTCAGGCCAGCCTAGGGTACAGACTGCTGGCATTATAGGCCTGTATACCATGCCAATTTCATTTTTCTCATTTATTAATTATTTATTCAATACAGACAGAGGTAGAGAGAGAGAATGGGTACACCAGGGCCTCCAGACGCTGAAAATGAACTCCAGACGCATGCAGCATCTTGTACATGTGGCTTATGTGGGTCCTGGAGAATTGAACCTGGATCCTTAGGCTTCACAGGTAAGAGCCTTAACAGCTAAGCCATCTTTCCAGTCCCACTTTTCTCCTTTCTTCATGGCTTAGATTTCCTAACACATGCTTGGATTGTCTTATTAATGTTTATCCATTAATATAATCATTATTATTACTAGAAGTAGAATTTGAGTGATGAGCTAATGGGCTATTTTGTTTTATTCTCTGTATTATGGGGGGGGGGTGGAGAGATGGCTCAGCAGTTAAGGCACTTCACTGCAAAGCCTAAGGACCTAAGTTCAATTCCCCAGTACCCAAGTAAAGTTAGATGCACTAAGTGGCACATGCATCTGGAGTTCATTTGCAGTGGCAAGAGGCCCTGGTTCACCCAGAAAAGAAAGAAAAAATAAGCCAGTGTGGTGGCTCACACCTTTAATCCCAGCACTTGGGAGGCAGAGATAGGATCACCATGAGTTCAAGGCCACTCTGAGACTACATAGTGAATTCCAGGTCAGCCTGGGCTACAGTGAGACCCTACCTCAAAAAAACCGAAAAAGAAAAAAGAAAAAGAAGCCAGGCATGGTGGTGCACACCTTTAATTCCAACACTCAGGAGGCAGAGGTAAGAGGAGTTTGAGGACAGCCTGGGACTACACAGTGAGTTCCAGGCCAGCCTGGGCTAGAGTGTGACCCTACCTCGGGAACAAAAAACGGGGGGGGGTGCTGGAGAGATGGCTCAGCAGTTAAAGTACTTGCCTGCTAAGCCTAATGACCCAGGTTCGATTCCCCAGTACCCACATAAAGCCAGATGCACAAAGCGGCACATGTCTCTGGAGTTCATTTGGAGAGGCTAGTGGCCCTGGCGTGCCCACTCCCATTCTCTCCTCTTTCGCTGCTTGCATAAATACCTAAAAATATTTTTAAAGGTATGGGGATTGGATTGGAACTGGGGATGTAGCTCATTGATAGAGTACCTGCCTAGATGTACAAGGTTTTGAGTTATACCCCAAGAACTGCAAAAAAAAAAAAAAAAAAAAAAAAAAAAAAACCAGCAGCGGGCAGACGGTGAGGGTGTGGCTTAGTTGACAGAATACTTGTCTAGCCTGAAGACCTAGGTTCAATCCTCAGTGAAACCTGACACGAGTAATCCCAGCACTCAGGAAGAGGGGTTACTAGTGTCAGATTTAGCTGGGGATTGAGGATCAAAAGTTCCAAGATCAGGGGCTGGAGAGATGGCTTAGTGGTTAAGGCGCATGCTTGCGAAGCCTAAGGGCCCTGGTTTGATTCTCCAGGTCCCACACAAGCCAGATGTACATGGTGGCGCATGCGTCTGGAGTTCATTTACAGTGGCTAGAGGCCCTGGCGTGCCTATTCTCACTCTTTCTCTCTCTCTTTCCCTCCCTCTCTCTTTCTGTCTCTAATAAATAAATAAATAAAATAAAAATAAAAATGGTTTTTTAAATTTCATAAGCTAAGGAAGCAAACCTGAATGGGTTTCCTATGAACCAACCCTCCTTTTTTGCTTTTAGTAAATTTCCACTTCCCAACTCTGCTCAAGCCAGGGTTCTATCTTCTTTTTTTCTTTACATATTTTATTTTTATTTATTTATTTATTTGAGAGAGGGAGAGAGAGAGAATGGGTGCACAAATGAACTCCAGACACATGTGCCACCATGTGCATCTGGCTTACGTGGGTCCTGCAGAATTGACCCTGGGTCCTTTGGCTTTGCAGGCAAACGCCTTAACCGCTAAGCCATCTCTCCAGTCCTCTTATCTTCTTTTTTTGTTGAGACAGGATGTCTTCATGTATTATAGCCTGGCTTCAAACAAGCTATGTAGTTCAGGCTGGCCTTGAACTCCTGATTCCTCTTTTTTTTTTTTTAAATTATTTGTTTGAGAGAGAGAGAGAGAAAGAAAGAGAGAAAGACAGATAGAGAGAATGGGCATGCCAGGGCCTCCGGCCATTGCAAACGAACTCCAGACACATGTGCCACCTTGTGCATCTGGCTTATGTGAGTAATAGGGAATTGAACCTGGGTCCTAAGGCTTTGCAGGCAAGTGCCTTAACCACTAATTCATCTCTCCAGCCCCGATTCCTTATTTTTTTTTTAAATTAATTTGGGCTGGCGAGATGACCTAGCTATTAAGGTGCTTGCTTGCAAAGCCTAAGGACCCTGGTTCAATTCCCCAGGACCCATGTAAGCCAGATGCACAAGGTAGTGCATGCATGTGGAGTTCATTTGTAGTGGCTCGAGGCCCTGGCACACCCATTATTTCTCCATCTCTCTCAAATAAATAAATAAAAATATTTTTAAAATATGTTAAAAAGGGCTGGAGAAATGGCTTAGTGGTTAAGGTACTTGCCTGCAAGCAGAAAGAGAGAGGAGAGAGACAGAGAGAAATGCAAGTGCTCAGACTTCCCACCACTGAACTGAAGTCCTGATGCATGTGCCACTCTGTGCATCTGGCTTTACGTGGGTATTGGGGAATTGAACCTGGGCCACCAGGCTTTGCACATAAGCTTCCGTAACCGCTGAGCCATCTCTCCAGCTCAAACTTCTGATTCTTCTGCCTCTACCTCTCAAGTACTGGAATTACAGGCTTGCACCACCATGTCCTGCCTTCCTTACCCATGAACTAGCATCCACCTATCCTCTCCTCATGGAACCCGGACTTAGACCTGCACAGAGACCACCACTAACCTCTTTATCATCTCACAGAGCTAGGTCCTGTTTTGGGTCTGTTTGCTGGGCATTCCATGGGGGGTCCCCTCTGGATCCAAAGCACCAGACAAACCTCTGTTGTGATAGAGAGGTCAGACTGAGACTTTGCTCACTGGAAACTGGGTGGCCCCTGAGCTTCCTTCTAAGGGTGCCTCGTAGATTGAAGGTTGTGGCTCATGGTTCTAAGGGGGAGTGTACCCCTGGCTTCCCGGTGGGAAGTTTATCTTCCTGCCTGCTTTAAGGCCTTTCTTCTTGATGTTGTCCTGCTCTTACATGGGTGCTTCTCAGCAGGCGACAACACCCATACGCCCTGCCACCACTTCCTCAAACTCCCCAAAACCACCATGGGTCCCACAACCGGTCATTTTCCCTCTTTTCTCACTCATATGACTCTGCCAAGGATAACTTGGAATATCAATAGTTTAGGGAAAGTTATAGACTGTTTCCCAACGGGCTCCTCCAAGACACTTCCCTTCCCATTAACACAGCTCGAAATTCCTTCTGAGGGGAAAAAAGAAACAATGGAAGGAACGTGGGCCTTGCACACATTAAGCAGGCAGGCATAGGCACTTTGCCACTGAACCACAACTAGTCTTCCTTCCATCCTTCCACAGCTTGGACCTCCTCATCACCTTCTCGTGTCCATTTTCAAGCTCCATATCCACGCCTTCATCAGTTCTGCTAGCCCTTCCCTCACTAGTGCAGCCCTTCGACTCTGGATGGTCTCTAGAACTGAAAACCTTTTACCCAGCCAGTCATAGTGGCACACACCTTTAATCCCAGCACTTGGGAGGCAGAGGTAGGAGGATTGCCAAGAGTTCAAGGCCACCTTGAGACTACATAGTGGATTCCAGGTCAGCCTGTGTTACAAGACTGTACCTCAAAAACTAAAACTAAAACTAAAAAAAAAAAAAAAAAAAAAAACAAAAAAACCCACAAAACAACTTTTAACCTATTGGGGATTCTCAAGGGACTCAGAGAGTCCCCCAGAGAAGGCTGGGGATATAGGTAGAATGTATGCTCAGCAGATAGGAGGTATGAGTTCCATACTCAGCTTTCACAGAAATTTTTTTGGTGGCGGGGGTAGGTTAGGTCTTCCTGAAAGTCACTATGTAGTCTCAGGCTGGCCTTGAACTCACAGAAATCTTCCTACCTCTGCCTCCCTCCCAAGTGCTGGGATTAAAGGTGTGTGCCACCATGGCTGGCAGAATGTTTTTTTCCTTGAGGTAGGGTTTCACTCGAGCCTAGGCTGACCTGGAATTCACTATGTAGTCTCAGGCTGGCCTCAAACTCACAGCAATCCTCCTACCTCTGCCTCCCCAGTGCTGGGATTAAAGGTGCTGGGCTGGAGAGGTGGCTTAGCAGTTAAGGCACTTGCCTGCAAAGCCTGAGGACCCATGTTCAATCTTTCTCCAGATCCCATGTAAGCCAGATGCACAAAGGTGAGGCAAGTGCAATGTTGAACTTGGTGCCCACTAGGTGGCACAGGCACCTCAAATTCAATTGCAGTGGCTGAGACCCTGATGTGCCAATTCTCTCTTTCCCTAAAATAAAAATTAAAAATTAAAAAGGCATGTGCCACCACACCTGGCACAATTTTTTTTTTGAGATAGAGTTCCATCTAGTCCAGGCTGGCATCAAAGTCACTTTGCAGCCAAGGATGATCTTGGAATCTTTATCCTGCTTCTACCTCCCAAGTGCTGAGATTACCGGAGAAAGCCACCTTACCCTGCACTCACTCTCTCTCCTTCTTGCCCCCATTTCTTTCTTTTTTGGTGCTGGAGACTGACTCTATGACTCTGTGTATGCTAGGCACACCCTCTACCCGAGCTACTATATTTTTAGATAGTACCCAGAGACTAAAAATATTTGGGTCTATTAATAAATATGTTCCTTTCACATTAAAAATGTATTCGTACGGATTGGGATGGTAAATTCATACAATGTGCTAATCTGCTACAGGCGTAAGTATATGATAAATTCATAACTGTCTACTTCATAGTGTTCTCTGCAAGATCCATATCGTGATGTCCAACAAAATGGGCTGGAACATAACTCAGTGGTAAAGTACTTGCCTAGCATGCACAGAGTCACAAGTTCCAGCCCCAGCATGACACACACACACACATATATGTGTATATATTTGCAGATATATTTACATGTAAAATCAATATATATTAATCAACATATGACAATAAAATTACAGGAATAAGAAGAGTAAAGGAGGTGCTGGAGAAGATGGCTTAGCAGTTAAGGCATTTGCCTGCAAAGCCAAAGGATACCAGTTTGATTCTCCAGGACCCACGTAAACCAGATGCACAAGGACGTGCATGCATCTGGAGTTTGCTTGCAGTGACTGGAGGCCCTGGCATACCCATTCTCTCTCTCTCTGCCTCTTTCTCTCTCTCAAACAAATAAATAAATTAAATTAAATTAAAAAAAAAAAGAGTAAAGGGGAACACTTACCTATAAAGTATGGCAGAAAAACAAGTGCCGGCCATAGTGGTGGTGCACGCCTTTAATCCCAGCACTCGGGAGGCAGAGGTAGGAGGACTGCCATGAGTTCGAGGCCACCCTGAGACTACATACTGAATTCCAGGTCAGCCTGAGCTAGAGTGAGACCCTACCTCAGAAAAAAAAAAAAAAAAAAAAAGATTTTTTTTTTTTTTTTTTTGGTTTTTCAAGGAACGCTTGCCTGTGAAGTCTAAGCACCCCGGTTCAAGGCTCCATTCTCTAGTACCCACGTAAGCCAGATGCACAAGAGGGTGCACGCATCTGGAGTTCGTTTACAGTGGCTGGAGGCCCTGGCGCGCCCATTCTCTCTCTCTCTCTCCCTGCCTATTTCTGTATCTCTCTCTCTTAAATAAATAAATAAATAATGAATTTTTTTTTTAAAGTAACCAAGCCGGGCGTGGTGGCGCACGCCTTTAATCCTATTACTCGGGAGGCAGAGGTAGGAAGATCCCCGTGAGTTTGAGGCCACCCTGAGGCTACATAGTAAATTCTGGGTCAGCCTGGACTAGAGTGAGACCCTACCTCAAAACCCCCCCCCCAAAAAAAGTCACCCAGACTTCAAACTTGTGACCCTTCTGTCTTTACCTCCCAGGTACTGGGATTCATGGGCACACACCACCATTCCCAGTTTTAGAAACAGTTCTTCCGTTTTTGCTTTAAATGTTTTATTTATTTATTTATTTATTTATTTGAGAGAGAGAGCGAGAAAGAGGAAGATAGAGGATGGGCTCTCCAGGGCCTCCAGCCTCTGCAGACAAACTCTAGATACAGAAGCCATCTTGTGCCTCTGACTTAGGGGAGTCTGGGAATTGAACCTAGGTCCCTAGGCTTCAAAGGCTTGGCGGTTAAGGCACTTACTTGCAAAGCCAAAGACCCAGGATTGATTCTCCAGGATCCATGTAAACCAGATGCACAAGGTCGCACATGCATCTGGAATTCATTTGCAGTGGCTGGAGGTCCTGGCACACCAACTCTCTCTCTCCTCAAATAAATAAATAGAAAATAAAATGCTTTAAAAGATTATCTTCTGTGGTGTACTTTTTATGATCTTTGATGTCACTATGTTTTGGTTTCTGCTTCTTGCTCCTCTCTCTTTTTCTGGTGCTGGTGCCTGAAACCAGCCATTATTGGCATAAGCCTAGAGCTCTACCACTGAACTACCCAAGCCCTGTAACACGTTTGTCATTTTGGTTAAATGCATTATTAAGTTAGGGCTGGGCCTGTAGCTCAGTGACAGAGTGCTTGCTTAGCATGCACAAAGTCCTGGATTCAATCCCAGAAGCAAAACCAAAACAAACAATGTTATGCAATCTTCCTCAGGTTGTATTTCTATAGGGAAATATTTATATAAGGGGTTCAGAAATTGGGTAAAGTTCCTAGAAATTTATCAATGCCCCTACTGTCTGTTAGATTTTAGACAAGCTGCCTCTCTTCACAGCTATGACAGGCACCCCCAAATGTTCCCTGGATTGTGACTTTGTAATCCTCATTGTTAAACCCCACTGCTTCAGAATTTTGGATAAGGAATGCTATCTCCATCTGGTGAGAGGAACAAAGTCCCTGGGCCCTTGGTAGAGATGTGACATTACAAGCCTCACTTCCTGAAGAAGGTACTCCAGATTACCAGATCACACAGGCTTGGGTCACAGATGCTCAACTCACTCTCATGTGCTACACATCTGACGCAAGGCCCCTCCCTGGAAGTGGGTGACCCCCTCTCCCCAGGAAGCCTTGTAACCACTGCCTCTCCCTTGCCAGACTTCTTTTCTCTCACTTTGGATAGCACCGTTCTCTCACTGAATCATACATCTTGGACCCCCAAGAAACAGTTCATCTTCAAGTTCTCTAGCTCAAAGCCTGAACCTTTACACATTTATAACACGTCCTCATGTGTTATCCATCAAATTTCAGCCATTTAATGTTTTGTGTCACCAAAACAGCCCATATTCCTTGTCAACTGCATTATTTTGAGCTCTCGTCAGACCTTTAATCACCCCATGTTCAGTCTTTGGTCGCTAGTTGTTTTACTCTGGTGCTTTTTATTTATTTGTTTTTGCAGGAGGCGGTTCTTTTTCACTATGGAGAATTTGTGGTCCTCCTGCCCTTGCTTTTGGAGTGCTAGGTTAAAGGTGCGTACAACTATGCCTAGTTTATGGAAACAGACATCTGAGGGCATTACTTAAATTTCTTTAAGGCTATACCACTGGGCTGGACCAAGATATTTAGAACTCTCCTTGTAAAACTCATGGGATCAAGCCAGGTGTGTGGTGCACGCCTTTAATCCCAGCACTCGAAAATTAATTAATTTAATCCCAACATCAACACCCCAAAAAAAAAAAAAAAGCCAGGTACAAGGGTGAGGTGTGGCTCAGCAGTAGAGCCTGTGCTTAGCCTGCAAGAGGCCCTGGGAGCAATCTCAAACACCCCAAAGAAATAACGATAAACATACGAATAAAACAGACTAGCCATGTGGTGCCTACCTGTAGTCTCAGCTTCCTGGGAGACTAAGACAGGACGGTCACTAGAGCCTAGGAGTTCAAGGCCAACCTGGGCAACACAGCAAGCTCTCATCTCAAAACAAATAAATGAATGAAGAATCAAGGACTTGGGACTGTGTAAGGATCAAGGCTGAGCATACAGCACAGATTAGTGCTCTTCTCAGCTTTGGCCACAGAGAAGCTAGTTTTTATTTTGCAGTGGACAGTGCTACTGGGGAGACTCAAAACCCATCAAAGAGCCTGACTGAGTGCCAGCACTCGGGAACCTGAGGTAGAAGGATCTCTATGAGTTTGACACCAGCCTGGGACTACAGAGTGAATTCCAGGTCAGCCTGGACTAGAGTGAGACTCTGCCTCAAAAACTACTAGTAACAGAGCCAGGCGTGGTGGCGCACGCCTTTAATCTCAGCACTTCAGAGGCAGAGGTAGGAGGATCACCGGGAGTTCGAGGCCACCCTGAGACTACAGAGAGAATTCCAGGTCAGCCTGGACCAGAGTGAGACCCTACCTTGAAAAACAAAAACAAGAAAGAAAGAAAGAAAGAAAGAAAGAAAGAAAGAAAGAAGGAAAGAAAAGAAAAGAAAGGAAGAAAGAAAGAGGGAGGGAAGAGACAGACAGACCTAGCTCATAGGGCCCCTAGCTTTCCATACACATGAAGAGCTGCTTCCTAGGAGACTCCGTGAAGGACAAGAGAAAGCTAGCTTTTTTTCGGAAGCTTCAGTTAGGGATCGAGGCTCAAAGAGAACCAGATGATACTACCCTAACATCTCGCCCAACACAAAAGCGGAACTTGGCCCCTGCTGGCCAGCCTAGCATTTTTGTTTCTTGGTTTAGATGGCTTTTCTGCTTGTCCCTCCTTACAGTTTGGGGTAACTTCTCTCTGAATCTACCATGTGTGGGTTCTTTCCAAGTTTCCCTACATAAGCTCCTAGATTCCCACTTCCCATAGTTTATGACTCTGTTCTAGCTTTCCTTCCTAGATCCCAATCGCCCTTAAATAAACCCAACAATTTGTGATTTTTCTCCTCAATAAACTTAACAATTCATAATTTATCCTTCTGGAGTCTGTCTTCATTCTTTTTTTAAGACAAACTTTGTTTATTTAGTATTTATTTGAGAGAGAGATACAGGCAGATAGAGAGAAAGAGAGAGAATGGGTGCACCAGGGCCTCCAGCCACTAAAACGAACTCCAGATACATACGCCACCTTGTGCATCTGGCTTACATGAGAACTGGGGAATTGAATCTTGAACTGGGGTCCTTAGGCTTCACAGGCAAGCACTTAACCACTAAGCCATCTCTCCAGGCCTGTCTTTATTCTTTTTTATGAGAGAGACAGACAGCGCGTGCGTCAGGGCCTCCAGCCACTGCAATCAAACTCCAGGCACATGCATACAAGGTGGTGTGCATGTGTGACCTGGTATACATGCATCACTTTGTGTGTCTGGCTTATGTGGGTTCTGGGCAGTCAAACCTGGGTCCTTAGGCTTTGCAGCCAAGCACCTTAAGTGCTAAGCAATATTTTCAGCCCTGTCTTTATTAACTCTTTATTAAAGGTAGGACAGAACCCAAAACTTAGGATTCATACATTGGGGGACCCTTTCTGAACCCCAAATTCTGCATTACCAGGAAAGCTCAGAATACTTGGAGGTTGCTCCCTCTTGAGAAGCCCACATTGTGTGGAGTATACACAGCTCTTTTCCAGGTCAGCCTGGACCAGAGTGAGACCCTACCTCGCAAAAACCAAAAAAAAAAAAAAAGATTAGAATTTGAGGGGCTTTAAAAATTTATTTATTTATTTGCAAGCAGAGAAAAATCGAAGAAAGAGAATGGGTGCGCCAGGGCCTCCAGCCACTGCAAATGAACTTCAGATGCATGCACCACTGTGCATCTGGCTTTGCGTGGGTCCTGGGGAACTGAGCCTGGGTCCTTAGGCTTTTCAGGCAAGTGCCTTAACTGCTGACCTGTATGGCACAATACAGGCCTGGTCCTAGCCAGACCACATGGCAGAAGAAAACAGGAAGTGGCTTCTGTAAAAATGGCATTTTGTGCAGGCTTGATGTGACAACAGTTACAGTCCCATGCTCGCGAGAAGCCTACTAGGAGATGTCCTGTCCAGAGACAGGCTGTCATTGGTCACCAAAAGGGACCACCCCATACAAGGATTAGCAGCCCCTTAAACCCTATGTGCATTGTGCTAAATAAACGAGTTTGTGGATTCTCGCTTCCGCTTTCACCCAACTCCTGGAGTCTACTCCGCGGTGCTCACCCCAATTCGGCAGAGACCCTACTGTCCCTCCTGAGCTGGCCTTGGGGGGGGGACCCCAACACTGACCCATCTCTGCAATCCCAGAATTTGAGTTTTACCTCTGGCTCTGGGGAGGAGGTGTAAGGAGAAACACCTAAAGGCATGTTAAGGAACAGTGCACTAAAAACCTGCCGACGCTCCTCCCTGACACAAGTGCCAGCAGACGCTCCTGCCGGGTCTGCGCCCTTCTTCTCTTAAGTACCAACTCAGAAAGGGTAGCTTTTCCTTTTCTCCCTATTCTTTGCTTCAGATGCTGGCTGAAACCCTCCCTCTGAGCATGTTTGCTCTGGCACTTGGGGTTTTCTTACTGTTACTGGGGAGACCCACCCATTCCCATGCACCTGCTCGCCATCTTCCACTGCCAAGCCTGTCTGGTTTCAGCGCCCTCCCTCTTACCCATCTCCTCCCTCACAGCCGCTGCGGAGATTTACAGCTTACAGTTCAACAAAACAGTCCTTCAGCTTCTTTCTGGCTATCAGACAAGTAGAACAAGGGATCCCAGCCTGGAGGGATGGCTTAGCGGTTAAAGCGTTTGCCTGCAAAGCCAAAAGGCCAAGGTTCCATTCCCCAGGACCCACGTTAGCTAGGTGCACATTTCTTTTATGAACGAGAATAAGAACCCAGTTCCCGGGTAGCTGACAGCGGGGGTCTCGGGCTCAGCAGCTCCCTTCCTGACAGCGTGGTCACTCTTTTGTAAGGGAAGGCTCAGGGGGACCTGCTGGGGAGACTGATGCCCTGCAAATTCTCTGGCTCTGAGATTGCGATCCCAGCCCACGACCTACAGGGGACCCTCTGCCCAGGCGAAAGGCCAACTCCAGGGACAGAGCCACCCCGCAGGGCTGGGCTGCAGGGAGGACGGGTCTCCCACTCCCGGACTCTGTCCAGAACGTCCAGGAGCCTGGGCGCCGAGGTTCCTGACTGTACTGCCCAGCGCCATCAGGCGATGCGTACTCGAGGTCAGACCCACCCGGGTCCGCGGAGCGCCCTCCCCGCGCCGCCCGCGCCAGCCTCGTGCTCGTCCCCAGCGCGGGGCCGACCTGGACTCCGTGCTCCGAGCGCCGCGTGGGATCCGGTCTCCGCGGCCCGCCCGGCTCAGGCAGCGCGGCGGGCAGCCCGGCGCCGAGGCCCCCGACGATGGCGGCGCTGGCGGCGCTGCGCCGGGCCGGAGGGAGCTGGCGGCCGCGCTGCGGATGGCGATGGCGGGCGCAGGCGGCGGCGGAGGGCCGGGCGCGCGGCGCGGCAGGTAGGGCGGGACGGAGGCCGCGCGGGCTCACGCCGCGCCGAGCAGCGAAGCGCGCAGGTCGCCGCGGCCCCGGCTCCGAGCGTCCTCCGGGCTCCTCCGCGCTGTGTCCTTGACTCCGAGGCTCCCGCAGAACCCGGAACTGCTCTTTTGTCAGACTGGCGCGGCAGGCGTGCGTGGCCACGCCTTGCTTTTTATATATTTTTAAAAAATACGTTATTTTTATTTTATTTGAAAGACGCAGTGGAGGGGGCGGGGAATGAATGAGAATAGGCGCGCCCGAGCCTCTAGCTGCTGAAAAATGAACTCCTGACGCATGCGCCACCTTGTGCATCTGGCTTATCTGGGTTCTGGGGAATTGAACCTGGGTCCTTTGGCTTTGCAGACAAATGACTTAGCTGCTAGCCTTTGCTTTATATGTTTATTAGAGACAGAGAGGGGTGTGGGAGAGAGACTGAGAATGGGGGCGCCAGGGCCTCTAGCCACTGCAAACAAACTCCAGATGTATACGCCACCATGTGCGTCTGGCTTATGTGGGACCTGGAGAGTTGAACTTGGGTCCTTAGGTTTTGCAGGCATCACCTTCTGCCCAGCCTTTTTTTTTTTTTTTAATTTTAAATTTATTTATTTGCAAGCAGACAGAGAGAAAGAGAAAGGGAGACAGCATTAGGTTCACCAGAGCCTCTAGCCACTGTCAACAAAGTCCTGACTCATGCCCCACTTTGTGCATCTGGCTTATGTGGGTGGCTACGGGAGAATAGAACCCAGGTAGTAGGCTTTACAAGCACCTTTAACTGCGGAGCCATCTCTCCAACCCCACAGAAGATCTTTGCCCAAGTGGGGACAGTAATTATTAGCTTCAAATGGCCCAAGCAGAAGCTAGGCATCATCAGGTCACTCAGCATGGTTCAACATTATACCCTGCAGGACAGCTTCCCCCAGCGCTGGGCACAGTGCCACCACATCTTCAGTGGTGTGGTCAGTGCCACACTTGGCCCCCATCATGAACTGAGTGGCAACTTCCCCCAACTCTACCTCTTGGATGCCAATGAGAAAACTCATCTCTGAGCGGGGGATGGTGGCACACGCCTTTAATCCCAGCCCTCAGAGGGCAGAGGTAGGAGGATCACCATGAGTTCGAGGCCAGCCTGAGACTACAAAGTGAATTCCAGGTCAGCCTGGGCTAGAGCGAGATACTACTTCGAAAAACCAAAAACCTCATTTCTGGCCCCCTGGGGCGGAAAGACGTGAGCAAAGTCAAGTTGGAGTTTTTCACAGAGGTGGCAGCAGGGACGGCATAGTGGCTGGCTCTTGGCAGGCTGACTATATGTATAAATGAGCTGCAAGGCCTTCCAGCTCGAAGGCAGAGGGTGTCTCAGGAGACCCCTGGGAGCAGTGTGGAACTCACTTGAGACTTAACCACTTCCACTGGGCTCCTATTCTCTACTGGCCGTGTTCCAGACACAACATTCAGTAAGGAGCTGAAAATTAAGACAATGTTGGTCAGGCCGGGTGTGGTGGTGCACGCCTTTAATCCCAGCACTCGGGAGGCAGAGGTAGGAGGATCGCCGAGAGTTCTAGGCCACCCTGAGACTACATAGTGAATTCCAGGTCAGCCTGGACCAGAGTGAGACCCTACCTTGAAAAACCAAAAAAAAAAAAAAAAAGACAGTGTTGGTCAGAAGGCAGATGTGAGGCAGAGATGTTCTGGGACTAAGTCTGTGGGCAGGGAGGGTGGTTTTGTAACAGGCTGCTGCGGGGCCAGGAAAGTCCTTAAACCCTAATTTAATTTCTTTTTTTTTTTTTGTTTTTCAAGGTATGGTTTCACTGTAGCTCAGGCTCACCTGAAATTCACCATGTAGTTTCAGGCTGGCCTTGAACTCATGGTGATCCTTTTACCTCTGCCCCCCAAGTTCTGGGATTTTTTTTTAAATTTATTTTTCTTTTATTTATTTGAGAGAGAGAGAAGTAGGCAGGGAGAGAGAGAGAGAGAGACAGAGAGTGAGAGAATGGGCGCACCAGGGCCTTCAGCCACTGCAAATGAACTCCAGATGTATGCACCCCCTCGTACATCTGGCTTACGTGGGTCCTGGGGAATTGAACCTGGGTCCTTTGGCTTTGCAGTCAAGCACCTTAACTACTAAGCCATTTCTCCAGCCCAGTTCTGGGATTTTGTTTATAACTTTAATCAAAGAATTGAATAAAAATTATTATATTTATTGAGGGAAGTACAGAGCTAAGGAAAGGCATCCATGTGGCTAAAGATCCCACGTGAGGGACCTGGAAAAAACAAAGTTCAAGGAGCTCCTGCCCTGTGGGGAGCTGGAGGGGATAAAGGACCCATGTGGAGAGTAAAGGCTGGGGGCCCTCCTAGCTGGGCCTAGGCCAAGGCAGCCCAGGCCCAGCGGAGGGAAAAACTCACCCACAGCTGGAAGTTCCCAAGTGGCCTGAGAGTCTGCCCTCTCCTTGCAAAAATATTTATAACTGTTCAGTGGTGGTGGGCTGTCTTCTGGCTCAGGTGAACCAGACGGACAGCTGGTTGGTTAGGGCTAGGGACTGTCTCAGGAAGAGGTTAGCCCTGGCACCAAGTTTGGGGAGCGGGGCTGAATTTGGCCAACCATAATGTTTAACTCTTATGAAAGACCTCCCTTCTAGGAGGGGTCCTGCTTGTTTGTGGAAAAACAGGTGTAAGGAACTAGGCAAGAGAGAAGTCAGATCACCTTTGATTTCTAGCAAGTGCAAACTTTTCTGCCCTTTTTTTTACCTTAACCTTTGGGGGTCCAGTCACCCTAACTGTACGCCCCCTCTCAGTTTGATCTAAGTCTGTGAAGACCAGAATATGAAGGTCATCTAGGAAACCCTCACTTAGGTGAGCTGCCAGCCCTTCAGCAGGCTCCCTCACATTTGTGCTTACAGATAGATAACCTATCCTTGCAAACTTCCACTTTGGGCTTCTTGTAACGGTTTTTCAGACAGGCTCCAGGGTGTGCACGGCTGGACAGCACAAGATAAGCATGCAGCCAGCCTTGCCTGTTGCCTGATAGCGAGCAGAAGGCACCGTACAGGGCATCAGGGCAGGATGACCCAAGGGGCAGGCACACTACTCTGGCTATAGGAAGGACAGACAATGGAAGGTAGGATCTGGGTCTCCCCAGGGCAGAGATCTGGGTCTCCCCGTCTTTGCACGCCTGCACTTGCCACCCTAGGAGAGGAGAGAGGTGGGATTTGCCTCAGCAGGCTAGTCTAGTCTAGTTGAATTTCTTTTCTAGGCTCCTATAAAAGCTGTCAAATAATTTCCAGCCATTCAGGCCATTTGAGTTGAACTTGGACCTGAGTGCCTTTTGGCCTGGTGCCTTGAGCTGAGTGATGACTCCATCATACCCTGTGTGCATAAATCTCAAGGCGAGCTGTTGGATGGAACGTGGAGTAGGTTCAGCTGTGGGGCTGTAAGCCATGGGCCTCCATGTCCTTCAGCTCTGAGTCCCTTTAGGAGTGCAGACCAGGGACCCTGAGGAACACGGGCACCCTAGCATATTCTCTGTAGTCTTGGTAACCCAAGAAGGTTAACGTGGCTGCAAAGATAGTTCTAGCCTTCTTCTTCTTTTTTTTTTTAATCTTTATCTTTCTTTTCTTTCTTTATTGATTTTTTTTTTTTTTTTTTTTTTTGGTTTTTGGCTCAGGCTGAGGGTCTCAGGGTGGCCTCGAACTCTCGGCGATCCTGGCTCAGGCTGACCCGCCACCATTCACTTCATTTTAATTTTTTTTGGGGGTTGTAGTCTCAGGCTGGCCTGGCCTCGAACTCTCGGCGATCCTCCTACCTCTGCCTCCCGAGTGCTGGGATTAAAGGCGTGCGCCACCACGCCCGGCTTCAGGTTTCTAATTTTTTTGGGGGGGGGTTTTGTAAGGTAGGGTCTCACTCTGGTCCAGGCTGACCTGGAATTAACTATGTAGTCTCAGGGTGGCCTCGAACTCTCGGCGATCATCCTACCTCTGCCTCCCGAGTGCTGGGATTAAAGGCGTGCGCCACCACGCCCGGCTTCAGGTTTCTAATTTTTTTTTTTGGGGGGGGTTGTAAGGTAGGGTCTCACTCTGGTCCAGGCTGACCTGGAATTAACTATGTAGTCTCAGGGTGGCCTCGAACTCTCGGTGATCCTCCTACCTCTGCCTCCCGAGTGCTGGGATTAAAGGTGTGCGCCACCACGCCCGGCTTCAGGTTTCTAATTTTTTTTTGTGGGGGGGGGTTGTAAGGTAGGGTCTCACTCTAGCCCAGGCTGACCTGGAATTCACTATGCAGTCTCAGGGTGGCCTCCACACTGCAACAGTCCTTCTACCTTTGTCACCCTAGTGCTGGAATTAAAGGCGTGCACCACCACGCTTGGCTAGTTCTAGCCTTTTTAGGTAGTCTAGTGTTGGATAACAGGTGCACAGCCAAGAAAATTTCAGCGGAGCCCTGGAAGCTCTGCCTGTGTCCAGGATTCCCGTCCCCTGGCCCAGATCTCAGCGGCACTCTGAGATATGAACTACTTTGGCCCCAACTTCTGTGTTGGAGGGGCTACAAAAATATTCTTGCTTTCTATAACAAAGAGTCGCCTTTACTACTGAAAGGCAAGGCACGTTGATTGAAAGAAAATGTTTCTACTCTGTGTGGCTCAGGACACTGGGTGAAAGCTGAGGTTCTAGGACTCTTTGGGGATGTACAAAGGGGATCTGCAAAGGTAGTTACATAGCCTGGCAGCGCCTCACCATATTCTGGTTTCTGGATTTATTCAGACACTATGTGTGGACGCTGCTGTGAGGTGTTGCATCGTCCCCCCCGAGTGCCCATCCTGATAAAGTAAACCCTGTACCACATACACCTGAACAGAGCGACTTGTCCGTCAGAGCAGAGTGCTCCTTCTGGGTCAGTACCTGGCATTTTCTCACATTCTGTCCTTCTGCAGCAGGGCAGCCGCAGCACTTTGATCTCTTGGTGATTGGTGGAGGATCTGGTGGCTTGGCTTGTGCCAAGGAAGGTATGTAGCTTGTGTCCTGTATTCTTGCTGGTGTGTCAGAACTGTTAAAGCTTTCAGGTTATCCTGGAGAGCATGGCATTTTGGGGGACAGGCTTGAGCATTCAGGACAGAAATATAATTGAAAGAGAAATACTGGTACATATTTAATATAGATAACTTCAGGCTGGGCATAGTCACGCATGGCTACTCAAGAGGCTGAGGCAGTAGCATTGCTTGGGTCAAGACTAGTCTAAGTAGCATAGTGAGAGCCTGTCGCAAAATAAATAAACAGATAAATAAAAATGAAGGAGAAAACTTGACAAGTTTTGCTATGAGGCGTAACTGTGAAACCAGGGTCACAGTGAAGATGGTGACTGTGTCCCTAACCCTCTTATCAGCCTGTGGGGCATGCCGTAACAAAGTGGTACAGTATGGGCACACACACCAGGGGCTCTTGCCACCACAAACAGATGCCAGGCACATGTGTTTGCCTTTATGTGGATGCTTGGGAATTGAACCCAGGCTGGCAGGCTCTTGCAAGCAAATGCCTTTAATCACTGAGATAAGGACCCATCCTTGTGTCCTCATTTTTCCTTTTTTCTTTTTTTGGTTTTTCGAGGGTAGGAACTCACGTTAGCCCAGGCTGACTGTGTAGTCTCAGGGTGACCTGGAACTCACAGTGATCCTCCTACCTCTGCCTCCTGAGTGCTGGGATTAAAGGCGTGCACCACCACGCCTGCCTTTTTTTTTTTGTTTTAGAGTGTCCTGCTAATCCAGGCTGACCTAGAAGTCACTTTAGCTTGAGTTAATATTGAACTCATGACAGTACTCCTACCTCAGCCTCCCAATTGCTGGGATTAAAAGCATGAGTCACAACGCCCAGCTTCATGTCTTCATTTTTACTCCAAATATAGTCATTATTTCTCAGTCCTGAGAGTTAAAACTCCAAGCCAGGCAGGGTGACTCACATACATAATTTCAGCACTCAGGAGGCTGAGTAGGAGAATCACTTTGAGTTTCAAACCAGCCTGGGCTACAGAGTAAGTTAGTGTGGGATAGAGTGAGATCCCGCCTCGAAACAAAACACAAAAGACTCTGACATGAGTTTTCACGACAGGTATGTGACGCTTCAGTTTCTCCATATCTTCACCTCCTCTGACACTTGTTATCTGTCCGTCTTATCACAGCTCAGCTTCCTCAGTCCTTGGCAGTCCTTCCTGCCTCCACTCTCCCCACATTCCCAGGCATCACTGGTCTGGCTAATCTCTCTGTAGGTTTGTTGGTGTTTGCTTGTGTGAGTGGGATCAGGGCCCCATAGACCTCACACCCCTGGCTCCCTGCTAAGCATCAAGAATATGAGACTCACCTACTTGCGACGTGTGCGTAGGGTTTTGCCAAGCAGCAGCATTCTGTCACATACCCTATCACATTTGTTCATTCACTTGCATATGAACATTTATCCTCAAAAAAAAAGATGTGTGTATGTGTCTGTGTGGCTGTATGGATTTTTTCTTTTGTTTCATTCTGTTTGAGACAGGATCTTTTTTTTTTTTTTTCAAGGTAGGGTTTTAGATAGGCATGGTGGCACATACCTTTAATCTTAGCACTCAGGAGGCAGAGCTAGGAGGATCACTGTGACTTCCAGGCCAGCCTGAAACTCCGTAGTAAATTCCAGGTCTGCCTGGACTAGAAAGAGACCCTACCTTGAAAAACCAAAAAAAAAAAAAAAAAAAAAAAAGAAAGAAAGAAAAGAAAAAAAGAAAAAGAAAAAAAGAAAAGAAAAGAAAAAAAGAAAAGTAAAAAAAGAAAAATCAAGGTAGAGTTTCACTGTAGCCCAGGTTGACCTGGAATTCATTATGTACTCTCAGGGTGGCCTCAAACTCATGGTGATCCTCCTACCTCTGTCTCCCAAGTGCTGGGATTAAAGGCATGTGCCACCACACCCAGTTTGAGACAAGGTCTTATGTCACCCAGTCTGTTGTCTGTTCTAGAACTTGCTTTGTAACTTTTTCCATTAATAAAATATTTTATTATTTATTTATTTGAGAGAGATGCATACAGAAATAGGCAGGTAGAGAAAGAGGGAGAGAGAAAGAGAGAATGGAGTGGGGCCTCCAGATGTGTACCAAGTGCTCTGGCTAACTGTGGGATCGAAGAATCGAACAGGCGTTCCCTAGCAAACCGCTAAGCCATCTCTCCAGCCCTGCCTTCATTTTTTTTTTACTTCTTTTGTTCATCAAACCTTTAACTAACTTCATTTACTTAGCATGTGCCAGCCATGTGCGTTCATGCATCTTTGCTTAGTTTTGCTTTTTCTCTTCCTTTCTTCACATTCTTTTTAAAAAAAATTTTTTTTTTTTTTTTTTTTTTTGAGGTAGGGTCTTATTCTAGTTCAGGCTGACCTGGAATTTACGTGGGTCCTGGAGAATCAAAAGCCTCCACACCCGAACTGGGGTCCTTAGGGGCTTCATAGGCAGATGCGTTTAACTTACGCTAAGCCATCTCTCCAGCCCTCCCCCGCCTTCATTTTTAAGATGCATTTTATTGAAGTACAGGATTGCTTTTCATTTAGCACATCAAAGATTTTGCCTCTCTGTCCTTTCATCTGTGCTGTTTCCAGTGAGATTTCTGCTGCCTTCTTTATCTCTCTGCACTTTATCTGAGCTATCTCCATCCCGTTTTTTGTTTTTGAGATCAGGTTTCCTATAGCCCAGGATGAACTCAAACTTCTGATCCTTCTGCCTCTACCTCTGGAGTGCTGGGATTTCCTGTGGCAGAAAGGAAAAAGCACAGTTGTACACAGCTGCCCCACAACCTGAGCCATCCTTTTATCTTTTAGTCAGCTCTGACTCACGTAAAACCAGGTCCTTGGCTTTGGATGCAGTAAAAATTTCAGAGCTGGGCGTTGTGTCACAAGTCTTTAATCCCAGCACTCGGGAGGCTGAGGTAGGAGGATCGCCATGAGTTTGAGGCCACCCTGAGACTACAGAGTGAATTCCAGGTCAGCCTGGGTTAGAGTGAGACCCTACCTTAAAAAAAAAACATTCAGAAGCCCGGCATGGTGGCGCACGCCTTTAATCCCAGCACTCGGGAGGCAGAGGTAGGAGGATCGCCGTGAATTCAAGGCCACCCTGAGACTACATAGTTAATTCCAGGTCAGCCTGGACCAGAGTGAGACCCTACCTCGAAAAACCAAAAAAAAAAAAAAAAAATCAGGGCTAGAGTATAGAGTTTCAGTATAGAGTTGAGCTTTATTAAAGATTATATATATATATATATATATATATATATATATATTTTTTTTTTTTTTTTTTTTTTTGGTTTTGCGAGATAGTGTCTCACTCTGGTACAGGCTGACCTGGAATTCACTATGTAGTCTCAGGGTGGCCTCGAACTCTCGGCAATCCTCCTACCTCTGCCTCCCAAGTGCTGGGATTAAAGGCGTGCGCCACCACGCCTGGCTCTTTAATATATATTTTAAGTATAATTGTTAAGCAAAGGAAAGAGGTGCTGGGAAGAAAGACACACCTAAAAGTATGGGTATAGGCTTCTTTAAGAGAAAATCACATTTCGTTCTCTTTATAATAGTCATATACACCATTTTAGTGGGGCATCTATTTGATAATATCTCCTAGAAGGTAGGATATCTTTACTGTAAAAAAATTAATAGTCATATTTGATCTTGCCAGAAAACGTCTGGGGAAAGGAGTAAAACCCTAACCCAAGGTCACATACATGGGGCTTTAAGCCTGATCTGTTGCTAACTCAGCAGAAAGCCTGTATATATGAAAGGAGCATTGTCTCTGTGTCAGCATCCTGCACAGCAAACGCTGACTGTCGGAGCTCTTGCTTTTCAGCCGACACGAGGCTTCAGCCAGGCTTTGGGGTGAGCAGCTCTCCCCCTTCCCGCGTCTCCACGGTTTTGTTTCCTCTCCTGCCCTGGACTGCAGGCATGCATTACCACTCTTGGTTTATTTGGTGCTGGGGGTTTATATGCAGGCTAGGCAAGCACTCTAACAACTGAGTTTCCCCTCCAGTCTTTTTTCTTTTGATTTTGAAATAAAGTCTCACTAAACTGCTCTGGCTGGCACTGAACTTATATGCAGCTCATGCTGGCCTTGAACGTGTGGATCCTCCTTCATTCGCCTCCTGAGTAGCTGGGATCGTAGGTGCTCTCCATCATGTGTGCCTTCTTAAATATTCTCTGTCCATTGGTTTGTTGTTGTTTTAGGTTTTTGTGAGTCTCCTGCCTAGTCCTGTATAGAACCTGCCTTATAGACCAAGCTGCCCTTTATCTTTCTTTGACCCTCCTCCTCCCTCTGCCTCCAGAACTCTAGGATTAGAGGCGTGAGCCATCACATCAGGTTTATGTGGTGCTTGGAATCAAACCTAGTCCTTCATGCATGCTAGGATTCACTTGACCAACTGACCTGCATTCCCAGACCTCCGAACTGGCTTTGTTTGTTTATTTATTTATTTTTGGTTTTTCGAGATAAGGTCTTGCTCTGGCTCAGGTTGCTGCCCTGGAATTCACTATGTAGTCTCAGGCTGGCCTCAAACTCATGGCAATCCTCCTACCTCTGCCTCCTATGTGCTTGGATTAAAGGCGTGCACCACCACACCTGGTATATATATATATATATTTGTGTGTGTGTACTTATTTATTTTTATTTAGTGTATATGTGTGTTGGTGTGTAAGTATGGGTGTGTGTAGGCCATGGTGTGTCTGTGTGGAGTCAGAGGATAACTTTCAGGTTGGTCTTTGCCTTTGTTTGAGTTAGGGTCTCTCATTGTTCTGAGAAATTCTCCTGTCCCAGCCTCCCTTCTTGAAATGGGTATGCTGGGATCTCAGAAGCCTGCCACGGTTTAAGGCTTCTACCTGGTGTTTGGGGTTCCAAAATGAGATACTCAATATTGTGCCAGCTACCTAGCCCTAATCTTGTTTTCGAGTAACCACAAATCTTGCATGTTCTGTAGGTCTTTTTTTTTTAATTTTTTTTTTGACAGAGATTGAGAATGGGTGTGCTAGGGCCTTTAGCCACTGTAAACAAATTCCAGATGTGTGTGCCACCTTGTGCATATGACTTACATGGGGAAGTTGTTTAGTCCTGGGTCCAGATTTAGCATACCCAAATCTAGCCCGAGGCAAGACCTGCATTTGACCTTAGATAGTGGTGTTAAAAGTCGCCCTCCGAACCTGGCCTGGGACTCTGGGAAGTGTACGGTAGGGAGTGTGACGCTGACTGTGGAGTGGGGCTCCCCCTGGAGGTTGGCCCACTCTGAGCTACTTCACTGCTGAGCTTGGCTTCTTTGCTCTGAGAGAGACGCAGGTAGGTACCTTGGAGGTCTCTGCTGAAGGAGATGATGACTGGAGGCCACCAGAAATCCAATCTTCATTCTGATGGGTGGGAGGAGAAGCAATCAGTCAGCGGGGAGAGGCTGGGCTTTCGAGGGGCTCTCCCTGGGATGGGCTGCTCCTAGAATAACCATGCACATGCTTGGGGTGCGCATGCTGAACATCTGGGCCTAGAATTAGGTGGAAATAGGAGTTTGGGGCATTTCCATCCCAGCCCTGCTATGGTGGGTGTTGGGAAGGCTAGAGTTGGAAAGTGCTCCTGCCTGTGGGCAGCACAGCTGGGTGGGCAGTGGGAAAGCTGAGGAAGGGCAGGTGCACAGCTGGTGGGCAGCCTTATGGACCAAGGTACCAGGTCTGATGAGAACTCACCAGCATTTTCAGTGCATCCACTGTGCCAGCAAATGCTGGCCTAGACCCTTCCCTCTACCCTCCGGACCTTACGGGCCCTTAGGAGACCCTCTCCCAGCCTCAAGCTAGCTTCCTTGCTGTGCTCACCTGCAACTCTCCTTGTTGTTCCAGCTGCTCAGCTTGGGAAAAAGGTGGTCGTGGTCGACTATGTGGAGCCTTCTCCCCAAGGTAGGGAATCGTGTGTCCTAGGGAAGGGTCAGGAAGGTGGGATGCAGTTCACAGAGGGTGCCTGACACCGAAGTCATTCACCTCCTTCCGTCCACAGTCTCTGAAGAGTGTCCTGCTTCAGGCTCAAATTGTCATTACTATAAAGTTCTTTTAAAAATATTTTATTTGTTCATTTGCAAAGAAAGAGAGAGAGAGAAGATGAATATGAGCATGACAGGGCCTCTAGCCGCTGGAAATGAACTCCAGATGCATGTGCCTCTTTGTGCATCTGGCTTTATGTGGGTCCTGGGGACCAGAACCCAGGTTGTCAGGCTTTGCAGGCAAGCGCCTTAACCACTGAGCCATCTCTCCAGCCGTGAAGCTCTTATTTTTAAAATAACTCTGAATACAGCCATAGGGAACAAATCCCTCTGGTAAGATTCCCTAGGCCAAGTTTAAGTTATAAAACAACCATGTCAAGGCCTTTGGAACCCTGTAAAAGAATAGGACCCTCCATGTGTTTCTCTGCATGGACACTCAGATGTGTTCTTCTCAGGGCTGTGGCTCAGCGGAAAGCATTTGCCTGGCATGGGCAAGGCCCTGGGTTCCATCCTCAGCACTATCACCCAAACACACACACACACACACACACACACACACACACACACACACACGTGTTCTTCCTGACATTCCAGGTACCAGATGGGGCCTTGGTGGCACCTGTGTCAATGTGGGTTGTATCCCCAAGAAGCTGATGCATCAGGCAGCACTGCTGGGGAGCATGATCAAACATGCCCACCACTATGGCTGGGAGGTGGCCCAGCCCATCGAGCACAACTGGTGAGGAGCCCTCGTCATGGGATACCCTGTTCTTATCGGCTACCTGTGGGTGGGTGGAAGAGGGGATTCATACCTTACTACTCACCATGGAGAAAAGCTTTAGTCCAGGCTCTCAGCTGGGACAGCAAAGATATTTGGCAATGTTTCCAGATATTTCTGGTAGTCACTGGAGGGAGGCAAGGTGTACTGTATATCCTATGTAGAGACCCAGGGGTGCTGCTAAAGGTTCTACAATGCCAAACTCCAGGCCCAGACAGGGAGTCCTGCAGAATGGGCATCGGGCCATAGCCTCTTACACACCCCCAGTCTGGGTGTGGTGGTGCACACCTGTAATCCTAGGGGTCAGGAGGCTCAGGCAGGAGATCTCCTCCACCACTATTTCTCAGTGTTTCTGTGGATTTATCGTTTGTTGTAAACTCTGCAGCTAACGTTGCTGGTGTGGAGTTTATGTTTTGTTTTGTGTGCCAACAGGAAGAAAATGGCAGGAGCTGTGCAAAACTATGTGAAGTCCTTAAACTGGGGTCACCGCGTTCAACTTCAGGACAAGTATGGAGGCTCTCCCAGGCCTCAGAGGCTATAAGATGGGGCCCTGGGAAAAGGCCTTCTTGAGTTCTTTACCTATGCGAGTGCTTACTGGTCATCTATGTAGAGTAGTTCATGGCAGGCACTGGGGACATAGCAGGGATGAGAAAGGGTCCTAGGTGTAGTGGGTCAGTCAGTGCCATTGGAAGTGAGGGGTATTCCCCAGACCAGGAGCTGCATAGAGCCCAGAAGATGTAACAGTGAAGGAGGGCTTGCTGGCTAAATGGCTACAGTTCAGGAAGACTGGGGCATCCAATCTGGAGAACCTCAGTGGGCTCTGGGCTCATAAGGCTAGTGAGAGGGCAGCTCCATTCATCAGGAAGGCCACTGCTCTTCTGCCACAGTTTTGGGGATAGAGCTTGGTGAGCCCCAAGTCAGGCAGCCAACAGCAATCTCATGGGGACATCATATGTCTGTGTCACAGGGCTGTTCCCTGGTTGTCAAGATGAGTGAAAGGCACTTGTGTAGGCTGATTCAAACAGCCCCAAGGGAGAGCAGAAGTATGGGTAGAGGCAATTCCCAAAACTGTTGAGAGCCCACAGCTGCTCTGTGGCCTTTGTAATTGGAGGGCAAGACATTTCCACTCAACACACACCTGGGCAGGCCGTGCCTCCTGGCCTCATCAGGCCTGTTGTCCAGGCCTCGTGGTACCACTGAATGCAGGAGTGACACCTAGATGGAGGTGTCTCAGCTCTCTGCTGGGACTTGCTTAGGCGATAAGGGCTGGCCCACATGAAGGGCTGGTCCCATCTCACTGCCTCTGATAGTTTGAATATAAAATATCCCCTATCCTCACGTGTTTGTGATTAAATCTCGTACTTAATCCCCAGCCAGTGGAGTCTTTGGGAGGTGAAGTCTTGCAGGAAGAGGTGTGCTGCTGGGGGCAGACCTTGGGGTGTCAGCACAGGCCTGCTCGATGCACTCAGCTCACTCTGTCTTCCCTGCTGATGTGGAGATAGGATGCCTGGCTGTCTCTCCTGCCATGCTTTCTCTACTGTGACGAAACTTCCTTGGAAACTGTAAGCCAAAAATAACCCCTTTCCTTCCATGCACTGCTTCTGGTTGGGTGTTTAGTCCCAGAAACAAGAAAGGAACTATTATACGGCCCACCAGGGTTTGTATGTGTGTTCTCAGGACAGTACAAGCTGCCGTTCGTTCCTGTCTTGAGAGCTGTGGTCACCATGTCTCAGAGACGCCAAGGGCATGTACAGGGTGCTCCTCCTTCCTCCTTACTTGCTAGCGTGGTTTTCTGCTCAGTTCTCCCAACTGGGCCACAGGTGCCAGGCCCTGAGCTGGAGTTTGCCTGCTTTACTTTGTAATCTGTATGCACGTGGGCACACATGTGCCTGCATGCGTGCTCTAGCATGACTGTGGAGGTCAGTCCTCGCCTTCTACCTTGTTTGAAGCAGGCGCTCTGCTGTTTGACACTGCTTAGGCCAGGCTGGCTGGCCCACAGTCATCCAGGAATTCTCCTGTCTCCATCTCCCATCTTACCATAGACATTCTAGGATTACAGACATGTGCTTCCCGCGTCTGGCTTTCCTTGGGCTCTGAAGATCCAAACTCAGATCCTCACACTTGTTCAACAAGTGCTTTACCCACAGAGCCATCTACCTAACCCTCTTTTTTTTTCTTTTTTTAGAGGTGCTACAGGTGGAACCCAGGTCCTTGTGTAGGCTGGGTGAGTGCTGGGCAACTGAGCTTCATGCCAGCCCCAGATCCCACCTGATGTGCATGGTACTGCCTGTCTATCCCATCATGGGGGTTTGATCTGCAGAGGAGATATTTGGAAATCTTTTTTTTTTTTTTTCCACAGTAGGGTCTCCCTCTAGCCCAGACTGATACGGAATTCACTATGTAGTCTCAGGGTGGCCTTGAACTCAGTGATCCTTTACCCTCTGCCTCCAATGGGCTAGGATTAAAGGCATGCACTATCATGCCTATTTTTAAGAGCCATGCATGGTGGCACACACCTGTTATTCCAGTATTTGGGAGGTAGAGGCAGGAGGATCAGGAAGTCAAGGTCATCCTATATTACATAGTGAGTTTGAGGCCAGCCTAGGCTACATAAGACATTGTCTAAAGGGGGAAAAAAAAGAGTAGACTGGAGAGATGGCTCAGCAGTTAAAGGCACTTGTTTGCAAAGCCTAAAGGCCTAGGTTCAATATCCCAATACTTCCATTAAGCCAAATACACATAGCAGCACATGTGTCTCAAGTTCATTGGCAGTGGCAAGAAGTCCTGGTGCTCCCATTCTTAATCTTCTCCCATTCTTATTCATTCATCCATTCCCTTCTCTCTCTCTCTCTCTCTCTCTCTGCTTGCAAATAAATAAAGAAAAGCATAGGAAAACAAAAAAGAAAGAAAAAGCTTACTTTATGTTGCAGGAAAGTCAAGTACTTCAACATCAAAGCCAGTTTTGTTGACAAGCATACAGTTTGCGGTGTCACAAAAGATGGGAAGGAGGTAAGTGCCTGCCTCGCTCGCTGTGGCTCCTTTTCTGCCAGCCTTGGGCCTGGGTGCTGACCCCGCTTTGTCCAGTCCAGGTGCAGTTCTGATAGCCAGCTGTGCTGGGCTTTGAGTCATGCTTCTTCAGAGTGACTACGAGCTGGGCACAGTGAACATGCCTGTAATCCCAGGGTTGGGGAGAGAGGCAGGAGGATCTCAAGTCCCAGACAGTCTGAACTGCATCTGTAGTGGGACCCTGTAGGGGAGAGAGAGGAAGGTTTAAACAGGGTGGGGAATGTAGCGCAGTAGTAGAGTACTCGCCTAGCATGAGCGTCTCTGGTTCAGTTTCCAGTCACACACATACTGTCACTCCAGAGCTCATGGGAGATCCTGTGATGTCTGGCTGTCCAACAGCATGGGATGGATCTCATGGGTGATCACTCACTCTCTTCCTGCAGGGCTTGTAGAGATATGAGGACGCACAGGACAGGCCATGGCCTTGTACACACTGAAGCACTTGGAGTTAGCACCCCTCCCTGTCCCTTCTACCTAACCCTCACGTCCAGCAAGCCTTTGTGGGACCCTGCTCTGTGGGGCTCAAGTGTTGGCAGGGTGTCCACACTTCCAGACAGGAGCACAGGAACTGCTGCCTTGGTCCCTGTAGGCACTTGAGTCTTCAGATGGCTGACCATCTGTGTGCTGATTGATTCCCACTCTCTGTTTATTCTCAGACTCTGCTTTCAGCTGACCACATAGTCATTGCCACAGGAGGACGGCCGAGGTACCCTGCACGTGTGAGTGTCTGCACACCCAGCCCCTTACTCCACCAGGCGTGTCCGTGATCTCTGAGTTCGCATGTGCTCTCATTGGCCTGTGCTTTCATCTCTGTACTCACTGTCACTCCTTTCCAATTCCCCCTTGAATGGAATCTTCTGAAACAGTGCTAACCCACAGGACCACTCACCTAGCAGCCAGGCAGGGATGTTCTGCTTAAAGCCCCTGAAGGCCACAGTGTGCTTCCAGGAGGCTGGAGGTCACCTTTGGCCCTTGGAGATACTGGGCAGAGCTCCATGTACACCCACAGTGTGCTCCTTGTAGAGGGTCTCTTGCTTGCCCGAAGGGACATTTGCTTGCCTCAAGGGTACTGCTGGTATGTCTGCTCAGTCACAGGGCAGGGCAGGGCAGCGCAGGGCAGGGAAGGGCAGGGAAGGGAAGAGAAGGAAGTATGAGTGCCCAGGGCCTGGGGGAGGCCACCTAGTGGCCTCCTGCTCTCCCCACTGCATGCCCTTATCAGGTACCTGCCAAGACTTGCTTGCAGTTGAGTCCATTTGATTTTAGACCTATTTGTTTTCCTTGAGCAAATTGGAGAAATTCCTTTTTTTTTTTTTTTGCCAATTGGAATGGTAAACTGTTTGAAATCTGTCTCCTCCACACCAGCATATCTTATTCTCACAGGCTGCTGAAAGGCAGCTGGGCCTTAAGTAGCCCCCATCTGCATAGCCACTCCTTGCCAGGGTACCTGTGTGGTTCTTGTGCACATTTTGACTGGCCTTGGAGGGTGCCGAGTCCATCCAGCCTTCAGCCTGGTACCTCTGAGCCACCTCCTCCGTGCCTAACCCAGCACTGTCTGCACCTGCTCACCTGCTCCTCACTGGGAGGCTGTGGGGCTCTCCGGGCCCCTGGCTTACCAGCCTCTTTTCACCCGCTTCTCTGAGTCCCCTCAAACCTGGGTTCTGCCTTTTGATCTGCATGTCCCCATGTCCAAGTTCCCAGACAAAGTCATGGGACCCAGTGTTGTGTCTTTGTGGCCTGTGCAGCTGCCATGCCTGCAACATGCCCTGTACCCTGGGCCTGAATCACAGACAAGGGGAAAGAACATGCACTGAATTAGAAGGACAGGTCGCCTTCTGTTCCTGAAGAGGACGCAACCCGACAACGTGGATACAGGGCAAGGAAGCTGTCCCTGCAAAGTGGGTCCTAGGGACAGTCAATCGCAGTCTTGTCACATGGCTCTTTTCCTCCATAGATTGAAGGAGCCTTGGAATATGGAATTACAAGTGATGACATCTTCTGGCTGAAGGAATCCCCTGGGAAAACGTAAGGCTTGGCGTGTTCGGCTGTGGTGGTGGGGCTGTCCTCTTCCTGCTCTCAGAAGAGCCTCAGTGCCATTAAAATGCAGGGGACGCTCTGTTCTCTCAAAGCAGGAAGATGGTCTTGGGTGGCTCTCTGTTGAGCTATAGCTATACCACACTCCTTGGCTACCCTGGAAGTGATGACATGAATGTCACAGGAAGCAAGACAGCTCTTCATTTTTAGAGTAGTAGCTGCCCAGCAGCTCTGCTCTGGAATATAGCAGGCAGTATCTCCATCAAACCTTCCCTCTGCTGTCTGCTTTGAACATCGAGATCCATGAAATACAGCAAAGGCTCCAAACACCTCATGAGCTCTGGCTTAGGTGTGGAGGTGAGGCCAGCAGTGTGTGCATGTGCTAAGTAGTGAATCTGCCTGGCAGAGCTGCCAGGTCCAGTAGGGTTGCCAGTCTGGGCAGCCCAGCTATGATATGCAGAGAGTCAAGTACTTCAACATCAAAGCCAGTTTTGTTGACAAGCATACAGTTTGCGGTGTCACAAAAGATGGGAAGGAGGTAAGTGCCTGCCTCGCTCGCTGTGGTTCCTTTTCTGCCAGCCTTGGGCCTGGGTGCTGCCCAGCTTTGTCCAGTCCAGGTGCAGTTCTGATAGTCAGCTGTGCTGGGCTTTGAGTCATGCTTCTTCAGAGTGACTACGAGCTGGGCACAGTGAACATGCCTGTAATCCCAGGGTTGGGGAGAGAGGCAGGAGGATCTCAAGTCCCAGACCAGTCTGAACTGCATCTGTAGTGGGACCCTGTAGGGGAGAGAGAGGAAGGTTTAAACAGGGTGGGGAATGTAGCGCAGTAGTAGAGTACTCGCCTAGCATGAGCGTCTCTGGTTCAGTTTCCAGTCACACACATATTGTCACTCCAGAGCTCATGGGAGATCCTGTGATGTCTGGCTGTCCAACAGCATGGGATGGATCTCATGGGTGGTCACTCACTCTCTTCCTGCAGGGCTTGTAGAGATATGAGGACGCACAGGACAGGCCATGGCCTTGTACACACTGAAGCACTTGGAGTTAGCGCCCCTCCCTGTCCCTTCTACCTAACCCTCACGTCCAGCAAGCCTTTGTGGGACCCTGCTCCGTGGAGCTCAAGTGTTGGCAGGGTGTCCACACTTCCAGACAGGAGCACAGGAACTGCTGCCTTGGTCCCTGTAGGCACTTGAGTCTTCAGATGGCTGACCATCTGTGTGCTGATTGATTCCCACTCTCTGTTTATTCTCAGACTCTGCTTTCAGCTGACCACATAGTCATTGCCACAGGAGGACGGCCGAGGTACCCTGCACATGTGAGTGTCTGCACACCCAGCCCCTTACTCCACCAGGCGTGTCCGTGATCTCTGAGTTCGCATGTGGCCTCTCATTGGCCTTTTTTTTTTTTTTTTTGCTTTTTGCATCTCACTCTGTACTCCTGGAATTCACTCCTTTCCAATCCTCCCTCTGCCTGAATGGAATTAAAGGCTGAAACAGTGCTAACTCCACTTCTGAGGACCACTCACCTAGCAGCCAGGCAGGGATGTTCTGCTTAAAGCCCCTGAAGGCCACAGTGTGCTTCCAGGAGGCTGGAGGTCACCTTTGGCCCTTGGAGATACTGGGCAGAGCTCCATGTACGCCCACAGTGTGCTCCTTGTAGAGGGTCTCTTGCTTGCCCGAAGGGACATTTGCTTGCCTCAAGGGTACTGCTGGTATGTCTGCTCAGTCACAGGGCAGGGCAGGGCAGCGCAGGGCAGGGCAGCACAGGGCAGGGCAGGGCAGGGAAGGGAAGAGAAGGAAGTATGAGTGCCCAGGGCCTGGGGAGGCCACCTAGTGGCCTCCTGCTCTCCCACTGCATGCCCTTATCAGGTACCTGCCAAGACTTGCTTGCAGTTGAGTCCATTTGATTTTAGACCTATTTGTTTTCCTTGAGCAAATTGGAGAAATTCCTTTTTTTTTTTTTTTGCCAATTGGAATGGTAAACTGTTTGAAATCTGTCTCCTCCACACCAGCATATCTTATTCTCACAGGCTGCTGAAAGGCAGCTGGGCCTTAAGTAGCCCCATCTGCATAGCCACTCCTTGCCAGGGTACCTGTGTGGTTCTTGTGCACATTTTGACTGACCTTGGAGGGTGCCGAGTCCATCCAGCCTTCAGCCTGGTACCTCTGAGCCACCTCCTCCGTGCCTAACCCAGCACTGTCTGCACCTGCTCACCTGCTCCTCACTGGGAGGCTGTGGGGCTCTCCGGGCCCCTGGCTTACCAGCCTCTTTTCACCCGCTTCTCTGAGTCCCCTCAAACCTGGGTTCTGCCTTTTGATCTGCATGTCCCCATGTCCAAGTTCCCAGACAAAGTCATGGGACCCAGTGTTGTGTCTTTGTGGCCTGTGCAGCTGCCATGCCTGCAACATGCCCTGTACCCTGGGCCTGAATCACAGACAAGGGGAAGGAACATGCACTGAATTAGAAGGACAGGTCGCCTTCTGTTCCTGAAGAGGACGCAACCCGACAACGTGGATACAGGGCAAGGAAGCTGTCCCTGCAAAGTGGGTCCTAGGGACAGTCAATCGCAGTCTTGTCACATGGCTCTTTTCCTCCATAGATTGAAGGAGCCTTGGAATATGGAATTACAAGTGATGACATCTTCTGGCTGAAGGAATCCCCTGGGAAAACGTAAGGCTTGGCGTGTTCGGCTGTGGTGGTGGGGCTGTCCTCTTCCTGCTCTCAGAAGAGCCTCAGTGCCATTAAAATGCAGGGGACGCTCTGTTCTCTCAAAGCAGGAAGATGGTCTTGGGTGGCTCTCTGTTGAGCTATAGCTATACCACACTCCTTGGCTACCCTGGAAGTGATGACATGAATGTCACAGGAAGCAAGACAGCTCTTCATTTTTAGAGTAGTAGCTGCCCAGCAGCTCTGCTCTGGAATATAGCAGGCAGTATCTCCATCAAACCTTCCCTCTGCTGTCTGCTTTGAACATCGAGCATCCATGAAATACAGCAAAGGCTCCAAACACCTCATGAGCTCTGGCTTAGGTGTGGAGGTGAGGCCAGCAGTGTGTGCATGTGCTAAGTAGTGAATCTGCCTGGCAGAGCTGCCAGGTCCAGTAGGGTTGCCAGTCTGGGCAGCCCAGCTATGATATGCAGAGGACACTTTTTTTTTCCGAGATAGGGTCTTGCTCTAGATCAGGCTGACCTGGAATTCACTATGTAATGTAGTCTCAGGGTGTCCTTGAACTCAAGGCAATCCTCCTACCTCTGGGATTAAAGGCGTGTGCCACCATGCCCAGCTTCAGAGGACACTTCTTGATTGCAGGGACCAGAGTAGCCACTAGAGGGTGGCAGAGGCTTGGTTGATAGCAGTGCTCATACCCTTTGGTCTGTCCCACAAGGAAATGTTGGTGGAAATAAGTGCCCCAGAGTAGGCAGACGTGTATGTATGTGCCCAGGTATATACATGTATGCATGTGAATATGTGCATATATGGTGGTGTGTATTGTGTACATATCGGAGTGTGTACACAGACGTGAGTGCAAGACATGCATATACATTGGGCTTATTTCAGTTGGCATAAGTTCTCATGGTTTTTCCATGTTGGAGCATGTCAGAATTTACTTTTGTGTGTGTGTTACTAGAGATTGAACCTAGAGCCTCACCTCGTGCCAGGCAAAAGCTCTGCACCGAATCACTAAAGCCACACTTCAGTTGTTCTTTTATTTTTATTTAGCCTTTTTTGTTTGTTTGTTTGTTTGTTTTGTTTTTCAAGGTAGGGTCTCACTCTAGCTCAGGCTGACCTGGGATTCACTATGTAGTCTCAGGGTGGCCTCAAACTCTTGGCAGTCCTCCTACCTCTGCCTTCCAAGTGCTGGGATTAAAGGCGTGCGCCACCACGCCTGGCTTTATTTATCCATTTTTGAGAGAGAAAGTTGAGTGACAGGGAAAGGCAGATAGAGAGAACGGGCACACCAGGGCATCCAGCCACTGCAAACGAACTCCAGACATATGTGCCACCATGTGCATCTGGCCTATGTGAATACTGAGGAATCACACCTGGGTGGGTCCTTAGGCTTCACAGACAAGCACCTTAACTGCTAAGCCATTTCTCCAGCCCCATCTCTAGGTTTTGTTTTGTTTTGTTTTGTTTTCGAGGTAGGGTTTTACTCTGGCCTAGGTTGACCTGGAATTCACTATGTAGACTCAGGGCAGCCTCAAACTCACAGTGACCCCCTACCTCTGCCTCCCAAATGCTGGGATTAAAGGCGTGCACCACTACGCCTGGCTTACTTGTATTTATTTTTTGCTGGAGATTGTATCTAGGCCCTCACACATTCTAGGCCAATGCTGTACCACTGAGCTACATTCCCACCCAAAATTTTAATGTTTATGTTAACACAATTATCACTTTTTTCCTTTATGCCATAACAATTTCTAGAGTGCTTTTTTGTTTGTTTATTTGTGTTTTTTTGTTTTGTTTTGTTTTTGGTTTTTCATGGTAGGGTTTCACTCTAGCCCAGGCTGACCTAGAATTCAGTCTGTAATCTCAAGGTGGCCTTGAACTCACAGCTTTCCACCTACCTCTCCTAAGTGCTAGGATTAAAGGCATGTGCCACCACCACGCCCAGCTGTTTGTTGTTTTTTTTTTAAATTTTTTAAAATATTTTTTATTTTATTTTTAGAGAGAGAGACAGAGAGAGATAGAGAGGGAGAGGGAGACAGAAATGGGTGTGCCAGCAGTCTCTCAGCTGCTGTGAACGAAATCGAGATGTGTGCGCCCCCTTGTGGTCAAGTGCGGCATTGTGCCCTTGCGTCACTTTGCATCTGGCTAAACGTGGGACCTGGAGATTGGAACCGCTGGAGATTGGAACCAGCGTTCTTAGGCTTAGCAGGCAGGCGCCTTAGCCGCTAAGCCATCTCTCCAGCCCTGTTTGTTTGTTTTTTGCAAGGCAGAGTCCCACTATAGCCCAGGCTGACCTGGAACTTATCCTGTTGCCTCTGGCTGGCCTTGAACTCATGGCAATCCTCCTAACTCAGACTTCCAAGTTCTGGGACTAAAGGCGTGTGCCACTACACCAGGTTCTGGTTTTGATGTGTGTGTATGTGGTGCTGGGCATCGAACCCAGCACCTTGCACATCGATGAAAGCGTTCCACTGCCAAGCTACAGACCTAGCTCCTTATCTAGTTGGTTTAACTACTAAATTAAACATGGTCTGGGGCCCTTTTCATGTATTTTAGTGTGTCTGGGAACATGTGGCTGTGTTTGAGTCCTTGTCGAGGTCCATGCCCTGCTTCTCTTGTGACTGGATTATTTTTTACTTTCTATGTTACGTGTGCGTGGCTGTACACATGGAGGTCCGAGGACAGTCATGGGTGTTTGTCCTCTCCTCCCACCGTCTTATTTTGAGCTGCTGCGTGTGTCAACGTAGCTGGCCTGGGAGCTTCCAGAGTCTCTTGGCGTTGTCGAGTGTTACTTTGCATCCAGCTTTACTCTTTTTTTTTTTTTTTTTTTTTTTTGGTTTTTCAAGATAGGGTCTCACTCTAGCTCAGGCTGACCTGGAATTCACTATGTAGTCTCAGGATGGCCTTGAACGCGTGGCGATCCTCCTACCTCTGCCTCCCCAGTGCTGGGATTAAAGGCGTGCGCCATGCCTGGTTTACCAGCTTTACTCTTGTGTGAATGTGGGGAGTTGAACTTGGGCTGGCAGGTTTGCAAGCAGGCTCCTGTAACTGCCGAGCCATCTCCCCTGGGCTCCCTGGCTAGGTTGTTTTTTTTTTTTTAACCTTCTCTCTTATCTTTTCCTTATCTTCCAACTGTTCTGTGTATCAGGGTTGGGATCCTAGGTTGTACACTATGCAGATTTTCTCACTTCTCATGTCTTTTAACTTGTTAAGTTGTATGATAGTACAAATGGTTTTCTTTTCTTTCTTTTTTTTTCTGGCTGTAACTTAAATCTCGTTTTGCACTTAATGGCTTTTAGATTTATTACATGTTCAGAAAAGCCTGCTCCGCCTTCTGCTTGTGGTTTTTTAAGTCCCTGTGTTTTCCTGTAAGGTTGCCACTGGCTAGATTGTCTCTCGCATCCTTTGCCCGGCTGCCATTGTCTGCCCCTCTGAAAGCACTGTCACCTTTGGGTCCTGGGTGTTGTCTCTGATTCTGACCACTGAGCCTGTTTGAAACATACAGTTTTCTTTCACAGCGTTTGCTCTAGATGGAGTCTAGACCTGCTTTCCTGCCTTTCCATGCTTTCTATACAGGACCCAACATGGATCAGTACTGTAACCGCAGTGGCCAGGAGGCCAGCCCTGCCACGTCTCTGTCCACCCTGAGGTTTCCCTTGCTAGGCTCAGGTCATTGTCTTGGTCTGTCACCAAAGACCAGAATTTTCTGAGTCTTTCTGAGGGAGGGCCCAGTGCTGTGGGTGTATGTGGAGACAGTGTGGCCCAGCAAGGACCTGCCCCTGGCTAGGTGGCCCCTGGTTAGGTGGCCACTCTGTGACCATGTGCTAGAAGTAACAGCTCAGCTGGGAAGATATGACCATGTTATTTTGGTTATGAAAAAAAACGGCGTGTTTATTTTCTTCAGAAAAAAATTAGATTTAAAAAAGATTCCTTCATTTAGATGGAATCTAGGTATGTTATTGTTTAAGAAAAAAAGTGTTTGCGATGTATCAGTCACCCGTTTCGTTTTGAGCATGATTTATGTGAGGAAATGGTTTTTTTTTTTTTTTTTAAATTAAGCTGGAGATATATCCCTGTACGATGCTTCTGTGAAAATGCTGCTTTGTCCAAGGCTGTTAATGCAAGTTGTAACAGTGTAGCATGGGAGTCAGTGTTTACATGTTACATTCCTCTGTGCAGTCAAAATAAGCCCGGAGGGTCTACAGTAGCATTTCTGTATTTTATCAGCTTGGGCTGGGGCAGAGGGGGAGGCCCTACTCACACTTGGAGGGGCTGTTTCTGCCAGATTTATTTGCCTTATAAATATTCCCTGTGTTTATTTTAACTCGCCTTTAAAATGGAGCTGAAATTAATATGGACCCCAGGGCTGCTCCTCTGGCCCCAGGGTGCCTCCCAGAGCCAAGTGGGGATACTTTGACGTGGCCCCATTTGAAAGGCTGGATCGACAGCTGAGGGTGCTTGGCATCCCTAAGCCTGGGCCTGTAGTGGGTACCATGTCTACCAGTTGGCATATGCTGAGGACAGGCTATGTGGGCCCAGCCCAGGTCCCAAGTAGGCTCAGGTTTGGTAGCGTGCTCAAGGCCTCTTTCTTCTCCTTAGTTTTTTTTTGTTGTTTGTTTGTTTTGAGTTAGGGTCTCACTCTAGACCAGCCCAATAAAAATATTTTTTAGCCGGGCGTGGTGGCACATGCCTTTAATCCCAGCACTTGGGAGGCAGAGGTAGGAGGATTGCTGTGAGTTCGAGGCCATCCTGAGACTACAGAGTGAATTCCAGGTCAGCCTGAGCTAAAGTGAGACCCTCCTACCTCGAAAAACCAAAAAAAAAAAAAAAATTAAAAAATTTTTAAGGGATGGCTCAGCAGTTAAGACATTTGCCTGCAAAGCCAAAGGATCTAGGTTTGATTCCCCAGGACCACATTAGCCAGATGCACAAGGGGGCACATACATCTTGAGTTCGTTTGCAGTGGCTAGAGGCCCTGGTGTGCCCATTCCCTCTTTCTTTCTCCCCCTCTTTTTCTGTCAAATAAATAAATAAAAAGTAAAAAAAAAAAATTAAAAAAATAATGGGCTGGAGGGATGGCTTAGTGGTTAAGGTGCTTGTCTGCAAAGCCAAAGGACCCAGGTTCAATCCCCTAGGACCCACGTAAGCCAAATGCACAAGGTGATGCATGCATCTGGAGTTTGTTTGCAGTGGCTGAAGGCCCTGGCGCATCCATTCTTCCTCTTTATCTACCTCTTTCTCTCTCAAATAAATAAAATAAATTTAAAAATTAAAAAATATATATTTAAGAAATAAAATAAAGCCGGGTGTGTTAGCATACGCCTTTAATCCCAGCACTCGGGAGGCAGAGGTAGGAGGATCACTGTGAGTTCAAGGTCACCCTGAGACTACAGGTTAACCTGAGCTAGAGTGAGACCCTACACTGAAAAATCAAAAAATCAAATAAAATAAAATACAATGTGCCTTCCTACCTTTCACACTTAGAACGAGAGAAATACGACCACAGTACTTTGGCCAGTAGTACAGGCACTGCTCATACACAGTAGTCTCTGGACTTCACAGCGAAGGTCGGACCAGAGCTGTTTCCATTAGCAGCTCTGACGAGTACTACTGGATCAGTCCAAGTTACAAAATCACTCTTCCTAGCGAGTGTCATCCCTATAATCCCAACACTCAGGATTACCATGAGTTTAAGGCCAACCTGGGCTACAAAGTAGGGTCCAGGCCAGCCTATGCTAGGGTGAGACTCTGCCACAAAACAAAACACTCTCCCTGCTTCACAGGGTCCCAGGAATTCAGAGCCAAAAAGTCTCAGGCTGCTACCACAGCTAAAGCGGCATGGACAATCACGGGTTGGCTTCAGCCTCTGCCTTTACAGGGGCAGTGTGCAGGCCAGGCAGCTTGAGTGGGGTTGGCAGTTAGAGGAGAGGTGGGCCCCATGCTCTGTCACAGCCTCTCTGGGGTCTGAGCAGAGCCAATGTGAGCAGATAACAGAAACAAGTGTATTTTAACTGTTACCTGGAAACAGCAACTCGGCTACTGGCCCTTAGGCAGTGTGGGAGAGAAAATGCTTTGTAGAAAGCTAACATCCAACACAAGTAGCACCTACTCACCAGCAGCCTGCTAAGAGATCTCAGAGAAAGGATCAGGAATAGGGACAGTGGGGTCCTGTTTGGGGTTAGGCTATCTAAAAGCATGGGAGGGAGAGATCAGGGCGTTAGGCCAAGCGGGCTGGGGCCACGTTTGAGTATTGGGAGGACAGAGACTTCATGGAGGGGCAGCGCCCCAGGTCTGGCCCAAGATACGCATTCTTAACGTAGGATTGAGGAACAAGCTCACTTTTCTCACCTTCTGTGTAGCTCCATTGGCAAGGCCTTGCTCTGCACAATAAAATAGCTGTTGACAGGGAATGGAATGGGGGGCGGGAAGCATCCCTCGTGCCCCACTTATCCCTGCTGGTGGTGTGTACGTGCCCATGGCAGCCATTATCCTACCACCCACTCTTCTTGTTCTGCCCGCCCGCCTGCCCAGTGGACCCTGTGCCTCTCCAGGATCCTCCTCCTTCTCCAGTCTACTCTGGATGTTGAAGAGGAAGAACAATGAAAAAGGCCACCAGACTGGGCACACAGTGGTATCTGTGTAGCTGAGGCTGGGCAAGTGGCAACTTGAAGCCCCCTGCAGGCCACACTGTCCAGCCCTAGCCTCTCCAAGGCAGAGGGACGGCCCCTTTCTCCCACGGGGCGGCTATGAGGGCCTGGGGCTCCTTGGACAAGCTCAGACTGTCTTTTAGGGCTTCTCTCCATGGCCTTGGTCACGTGCTAGGCTTCGGTAGAGTGCTCAGCCCTCTGTATGTGACAGGTGTGACCCTGCTTGGCCAGCGCTGAGCTGATAAGTGAAGGGCACAGCTCAGCTGAATGTGCCGTGGAGTGGGCCCCTGCAACCTGGCCAGCCTAGGTTTCCTGAGGCCTGGGTGTCAGACAAGGAGGAAGCGGAATTCTCACAGGATGCTTGATACTGAGGGGCTGGGGACAAAGGCTTTGGGAGGCCATAGGGTGCAGGTCCCAGTGCCGAGCTCAGCACACTTCACAGGTGACTCAAAGGCGTTGGGCATCACACCCCACCTAACCACTGAGCCGTCTCCTCAGCCCACATGTTTTGTTGCTATAGTTTTGTTTTTCTGCTTTTTATTTTGTTTTATTTAATTTTATTATTTATTTGTGTGTGCATGAGTGCACATGCGTCTCTTGCTGCAAACAAATGGCAGACACTTGTGCCACTGTTTGCATCTGGTGGCTGGGGAATTGAACCCAGGCAGTCAGGTTTAACCACTGAGCCATGTTCCCAGCCTTTAATTATTATTATTATTATTATTATTATTATTATTATTATTATTGGTTTTTCGAGGTAGGGTCTCACTCTGGTCCAGGCTGACCTGGAATTCACTACATAGTCTCAGGGTAGCCTCGAACTCTCGGCGATCCTCCTACCTCTGCCTCCCGAGTGCTGGGATTAAAGGCGTGTGCCACCACTCCCGGCTATGATTATTATTTTTGAGACAGGGTCTCATGTAGTCCAAGCTGGCTTTGAACTCCTGATGCCTCCAGTTCTCTAACCTAACCTAAATGCTTGCATCACGGCCGTGCACTGCTGCACCTAATACTTCACTGGATGTGAAGAGCTCTGAGTCTGTGTCTTGTATCCTTCAAAGAATAAAGATTTCTGTTAGGTGATCAATTAGAGGGAGACGTGGAATAAAAACGTTTCTGCTGATGATAATCATGCCTCACGAAGACAAGATGCCCAAAGTCACCCTCTATTCAAGCAAGATGCAGCTTTTCTTATAGCTTTAACCACACACAACCAAGAAGCACCCCACCCCCAGGATTGTTCCTGCTCATGTCCACTTTCCCAGCTTTCATGGGTGTGCAGTGCTCGCAAACCGAGTGGAAGGGGTTAGCCCTCCCCCACACACGCTCAGAGTGCTGAAAGGGTCCACTGGTGCCTATAGCAGTCCTAGCTGTCCACTCACCTCTCTCCTGTACCCAGCTCCTATACAGGAGGCCCAGAGGGACAGACAGATGCAGAAATAGAAATGATTCTTGAGCCAGGCATGGTGGCACACACCTTTGATCCCAGCACTCGGAAGACAGAGGTAGGAGGATTGCCATAAGTTCAAAGCCACCCTGAGACTACATAGTGAATTCCAGGTCAGCCTGGACTAGAGTGAGACCTTACCCAGCACTCGGGAAACCAAAAAAAAAAAAAGAAGAAAAAAAAAAAAAAAAAAAAAAAAGAAAAAAAAGAGAGAGAGAGAAAGAAAGAAAGAAAGAAAGAAAGAAAGAAAGAAAGAAAGAAAGAGAGAGAGAAAGAAAAGATTCCCGCTAGTTTTAGGAAATCACATTGCTTCTGCTCAGTATTGTGATAGGAGAGCTCAGACATGGCCTAGCATTGGGTTGGATGCTGCAGCTGACCCATTCATTCCCTAGGGGGATCTATAGGTATGTTCGGAGATAAGTAGGGAGGCCCAGATGCCAACAGAAGAGCTGTACTGGCTCTGCACCCCCACCCAAGTCTGTACAGCTTGTTCAGAGCAGGGGCTGGGACACAGCCTTTGCAGAGCCAGGAGCAAAGGGCACTGAGTGTTGGATGCTCGCTTTCCCACCATCTATTCTGCCTGTGGGACAGGATGATTAAAGCAGCTGAGTTCTGTTACCATCTCTTTGTTTGTTGTTTGTTTTGTTTTTTGAGGTTTGGTTTTGCTCTATTCACTATATACTCTCAAGGTGGCCTCGAACTCCTCTACATCTGCCTCCTGAGTGCTGGGATTAAAGGCATGAGCCACCACACCTGGCAAATCTTTTCATATCTTAAAGGAAGGCTTGCTGGGCATGGTGGCTCACACCTTTAATCCCAGCACTCAGGAGGCAGAGGTAGGAGAATTGCTGTGCATTCAAAGCCAGCCTGAGACTACATAATGAATTCCAGGTCAGCCTGGGCTAGAGAGAGCCCCTACCAAAAAAAAAAAAAAAAAAAGAGAGAGAGAGAGAAAGAAAGAAAGAAAGAAAGAAAGAAAGAAAGAAAGAAAGAAAGAAAGGAAAAGGGAAAGGAAAAGGGAAGAAAGGCAGGCAGGCAGGTAGGATTAGGGGCTGGGAAATCTGGCTCAGTGTTAAAGACACTTGTTTGCAAGCCAGGTTGACCCAATTCCATATTCCTCAGTGATCACATAAAGCTGGATGCAGAGGCAAAGAGACGCATGTGTCTGTAATCCCAGCACTCCTACTGCAATGGGAGGAGGTACAGCCAGGAGCATCCAGAAGCTTGAAAGCAGCAGTGGCAAAACAAGAGAGACCTTAACTCAAAAGAAGGTGTAAGGAAGGGCTGGAGGGATGGCTTAATGGTTAAGGCATTTGCCTGTAAAGCCAAAGGCCCCAAGTTTGATTCCCCAGAACCCACATAAGCCAGATGCAGAAGGGGCATATGCATCTGGAGCTCATTTCAGCAGCTGGAGGCCCTGGCGTGCCCATTCTCTCCCCCCCACCCTCTTTCTGTCAAATAAATAAATAAAAATAAAATTAAGAAAAAAGGGAAGTGTAAGGAGAGGAGGGAGAAAACTGAGGCTGCCATGCATAAACATATATATATATATATATATATATATATACATACATACATACATACATATATATATACACATACATATAAGCAAAAAGGCTTAGACCTCTACCTATATAAATCAAATCCAAAAAAGTTAGGTTTCAGGGATGGAACGATGGTTCAGTGGTTAAGGCTCTTGTCTGCAAAGCCTAACGACCCAGGTTCAATTTCCCAGTACCCACATAAAGCCAGATGCATAGAGTGGTTCATGCATCTGGAGTTCGTTCGCAGTGGCTGGAGGCCCTAGAGTGCCCATTCTCACCGTCTGTCTCTCTTTTCTTTATCTCTCTCTGCTTGCCAATAAATAAATACAGATTTTTTTTTAAGTTAGGCTTTGGAGAATGCCTCCACATGAAGACATGTGTTTTACCTGCATGTGGATCTGCATACTTACAGAGTCACACATGCATAGTTGGCATTGTGTTTATTTGGCATTGCTGGCCCTGTGGGGGGCCTAGAAATCATCTCTGGTCTATTGGTGGTTTTAGGGTCTCTCCTTCACATGCTTCACCTTCACATGCTGAGTTGGAGGTACATGACCAGTTGGGACCATCTTGTACCCACCGGTCAGCACAGCTCTGTCCCTAGCTCCTGTGCAGAAGCCATGTGCCAGATGCTTCCTGCAGGACACCTGAAGAAGAACGCTGATGGATCTGCCACCTTTTGAAATGGAATTATATTATTAGTACCTGCTTGGATTAATGCTGACACCAGGCTTATCCTCCTTAAATCACCTCATCTTGTTCAAAGACTGAAGGGGTGATGCAACAAGCCCACCCGCGTGCAGCTGCCCCAGCTGGGAATTTTTGTTCCCTAAGCCCTTTCGTGTGAGTGTGCATATATGGGTGTGTGAACGCATGTGTGTGTGTGTAGTGCGATACTGACTACAGGAGAGGATTTAAGCAACCCCTCCCAGTTACAGCGCTCTATTCTTCTGTGCTCCTTAGGCATCTTCTCTCCTGGCTCTGGGGAGCTGGTCTTGGGGCCCTGACACAAGTGTGGTGGGTCTGCCATGTCATTCTGTGGTTGGAGAGTATTCTGCTCACAGAAGCCACTTCCTAGCAGCAACACCCCCTCCCCACCAACGCACACATGGTCTATTCCTTTCAGTGCCCTGCCAGGCCATCTCTACTGCTATCTGGTTCTGAGGGCCCGTGGCAAGACTCACCTGTGGGTAGCAGGAAAGCTTTGTGCTTCTGAGGGATGTCTCTCAACATGACCACAGAAGCCTGGTGTGGCCTGTGCTTTTCATGGGCCAGATGCTATTTGTCACTGACCACACGCCCTTCACCACCAGGCAATTTGCTGGTTCAATCACACCATTTGTTGTGTTGTATTTCACAGCTGTAATCTCTGGGAAGTGGGCTTTGTACCTGTTTGAATAGTTAGCCTCAGAGCTCATAGGCTCATGAGCACCTGGCAGGAAGGCTACACTCTGTCCCACCCTTGGGACCGCAGAGTGTGCAACTGTGGGTTATGACGGCACACATTCATTCATGTTTTGTGTTCTCTCTGCCCATCTGTCTCACAGGTTGGTGGTTGGGGCCAGCTGTATCCTTGCCATCGTGCAGGCTGTCATCCTGGAAGACGGCGTTCAGTCCCCCACAGCCCCGTGCTGTTCCTCCCGGCAAGCACTTCATTGTCTTGGACAGGGACTTCCTGGGCTTCTCGGGGCATAGGGCCTGGGTTTAAGAGACCCTTGGAGGCTGACCTTCTCAGGCTACAGCTTCCTGGAGCTTCTTCTCGAGCCACACATTGACAGCTGGTGCAGCTGAATGAGCCTCCCTTGAGAGCAGCCCCAAGCTGGCCTTGTTCCTGAAGGAGAAGCAGGAAGACCAGGGAGGGTCAAGAGAAGAGCCCCAGGGAGTCTGGGTCAGGCAGGGTGTTAGAGGAAGATGAAAGCCCCTACTGGAGCCTCGAGCCTCAGGCCACGCATAGGTCACAGGTGCTCTGCATCTCTATCCCCAGAGCTGTTCTCCTGTGAACCTAGCCAGCAGCTCCCCATCTGTAGTCTTCGCCCTCTCTCATGGAGACTGAGACTAAACTCCGGAGCCACGTGGAAGCCCTGTGGAGGCAGAAGCCCACTGTGCTTTGGAAGGGCTTAAATCTGCAGCTAGAAGTGCTCCTGGCCCCAAGCTAGGAACTCAAGACTTGGGATAGGGGAATATTTTGAAGCTTTCAGTTGGAGCCTCCTCTGGGGCTGGCTAGGGATGGGATGCAGGGCCTGGGGGTTCCTGTCCTTCTCCTAAAGTCATGATTGGTTAGTATTTCTTAGCCTGCTGCTACAGATGTGGCCCTGGAGTGTGCTGGCTTCCTCACAGGGATTGGACTAGACACTACCGTCATGATGCGCAGCATCCCTCTCCGAGGCTTTGACCAGGTAATGCCCAGCAACCCCCGCTTCCATTGTGGCTCTCCTCCCCCCAGGGGCCACACTTCTCTGCCCACTTGTCCTTGTCTCAGGCAGGTACAGGTACGGGCTGGGAGTGGGGCCTGAATATTCAGAAACAGCCCCTGAAAGCCAGGTATGGTAGTGTCAGCATTCAGGAGGCTGAGACAGCAGGGTTGTGAGATCGAGGCCCTCCTGGGCTACATAGCAAGACTCTGCCTCAAAAAAGAAGGAGGGTGAGGAAGAAGTACGAAATAACGGGAGCTCCAGTTACATGGCATAGTCTGAGATAAGATACAGAGTGCAAGCTAGAAGAAGTGTGTGGTTTTCTCTGTGGCCAGTCTGTTCTGGTAAGGCTCTCCCAGCTGGCTGTCCACCTGCAGGCAGCACCCCTCCAGGAAGCTTGTAGGGTCCCGGCTATGTAGACCGCCACATAGCTGGAATTCAGAAACATTGCCTCTGTGTCTATGCTAGGAACAAATGAGCAGAGGTCCTCATCCGTGTCACTCTTGTAGATGAACTCCTGCCATTTGGAGCGATGGAGATATTCTCTGTGCTATCAAATTCAAGGAAGCTGTGCATGGTGGTGCACGCCTCTAATCCCAGCACTCAGGAGGCAGGAACAGGAGGATCATAGTGAGTTTGACGCTACACTGTGACTACGGAGTGAGTTCTAGGTCAGCCTGAGCTAGAGGAGACTCTGCTGCAGTCTTGGCTACTGGATAGGTTGAGACAGGAAGATCATTTGAGTTCAGGATTTTAGGGCCATTCTGATGCAGTTACTTTCTTGTTGTTGGGACAAACACCTGACCAGAAACAGCTTATGGGTGGAAAGGGTTTATTTCAGAGTTACAGAATCCAGGGGAATACCATCAGTGGTGGAATAAGCTGACTTACTTCCATAGATCTGCAGCAGAAAGACACCACCCACAGCTAGCAAGCACAAACAACCAGAGCTTAAACTGGCTCTGTACACACCTTAGGGCTGAGCTAAAACATCCATCCCCAGTGACACCTCTTCAGCAGGCTGCTGGAGTTGCACTCTTTGTTTTTGTTTTGTTTTTTTTCAAGGTAGGGTTTCACTCTGGCCCAGGCTGACCTGGAATTCACTCTGTAGTCTCAGGGTGGCCTTGAACTCACGGCGATCCTCCTCCCTCTGCCTCCCGAGTGCTGGGATTAAAGGTGTGCGCCACCGCGCCCGGCTTGGAGCTGCACTCTTAATCAAGAATACCTTGAACTACTCAATCTAGCCCGGCGCAGTGGCACACGCCCTTAATCCCACCACTCGGGAGGCAGAGGGAGGAGGATCACCATGAGTTTGAGGCCACCCTGAGAATACAGAGTGAGTTCCAGGTCAGCCTGGGCCAGAGTGAGACCCTACCTCAGAAGGAAAAAAGAAACAAAAAAAGAATACTTCAAAGTATGGGGGACACAAATTCACATTCAAACCAGTATAACCCCCATCTCAAAAAAGGAAGTCACCCAGTAAAATCTCAGTTGAGGGTTGTCATTGTTTGAGAGCAAGGATGGGGCCGGGGCCTCTCTAAGCTGGTACCACCAGCCTCCTCATGGTACGTCCTCTTGTGCTTTGCAGCAAATGTCATCTTTGGTCACACAGTACATGGAGTCCCATGGCACCCAGTTCCTAAAGGGCTGCATTCCTTCTTGTGTCAAAAAACTCCCCACTGGCCAACTGCAGGTCACCTGGAAAGACCGTGCGTCGGGCAAGGAAGACGAAGGGACCTTCGACACTGTCCTGTGGGCCATAGGTAAGAGCGCGGCCAGCCGCGCACATGCGTCCTCTGAGGCTCATGGAGAAAAGCCAGAAAAACCTTCTTCCCTTGAATCGGTAGTCATCAGCTTTCTTCCCTCCCCACCCCCTGCTCTTCTGGCTTACAAGCATGTTAGACACTGCCCAGGTACCTCACGGACCACACTACAAAGGCCCGTGGGCATAGTACCCACCCCTGGATGTCCTAAGCACACTGTCCCCCTGTCTCTGTCTCCCCTTCTTTGTGATAGACGGGATGTGAAAAACAAAGAACGCCTGTAATCCCAGCACTCGGGAGGCAGAGGTGGAGAATCACCATGAGTTCAAGGCCACCCTGAGACTACATAGCGAGTTCTAGGTCAGCCTGGGCTAGAGTGAGACCCTACCTCAAAAACCAAAACCAAAAAAAAAAAAAAAAAAAAAAGAGACCTGGATGGTGTCATCAGTTAGGAGAGACTTGTGAGGCCTTCTGGCTTCCACAGCCATTCATAGTTTGTTCAAAAGGTTCTAGCACATAAATTCTAGATGTTCCCTACAGGGTTTAAGTCTTGATATAGTTTTTTTTTTTTTTTTCATTAAGAAGTAGGTCTTTTGCTTTTTAATATTATAGTTTGTTTGTGACTCCTTTTTTATTTTCTGGCTTTTTTCAAGGTAGGGTTTCACTCTAGTCCATGCTGACCTGGAATTTGTATGTGACTCTTCTTATGTGCCTTAGGCTGTCCTCAAGCTGGTTACAGCTAAGGGTGACCTTGAGCTCCTGACCCTCCTTACTCCACTTCCTGTGTGCTGGGAGTGCACAACTGGTTAAGCTAATTGTTTTCAACATAAAAATTGTCTCTATATCTATGTAGATATATGGTATATGTGTTTAAGTTTTTTTTTTTTTTTTTTTTTTTTTGGTTTTTCAAGGTAGGGTCTCACTCTGGTCCAGGCTGACCTGGAATTAACTATGTAGTCTCAGGGTGGCCTTGAACTCATGGCGATCCTCCTACCTCTGCCTCCCGAGTGCTGGGATTAAAGGCGTGCGCCACCACGCCTGGCTTTGTGTTTAAGTTTTAAAATTGTGATAACATGTATGTAATATATAAATTTCACCATTGTAATCATTCAGTGTCCAGCTCAGTGGCATTAAATACATTCATGCTGTTGTACAGCTGTCACTGCCATCCATCTCCAGAATTTTTCATTGTTCCCACTCTTTTTTTATTATTTTTAAAATATTTTATTTTATTTAGCTTCTCATTGTTTAATTATGACAAATGCTCCACGAATATCCCCATCCACAATTTTCTCAGGTCAGAAATTCTTTGAGACAATCGTCAGCCTTTGCTAATCGCAGAACAGAATCATCTGACTTGCCCATCCCACAGATGGCATAGGGTTTAATTTTTTTTTTTTTTTTTTCGAGGTAGAGTCTGACTCTGGCCCAGGCTGACCTGGAATTCACTATGTAGTCTTAGGGTGGCCTTGAACTCACTGCAATCCTCCTACCTCTGCCTCCCAAGTTCTGGGATTAGAGGTGTGCAGCACCACGCCTGGCATGGCGTAGGTTTTAAACTGTCCGTTAAACCTGCCGGTGACCTTGTCAGCCTCGGCCACGTTCATCCGGACGGACGCGTGGTCCTTGGCACAAGGATGAGGTTGCTGGCGGAGCGTTTCCGCAGCACGCTCAGGTCCACAGGCTCCCGGCGTCGTTCTGCATGTCGATGCTGCACCTGCCTCCGACAAGAGTGAGTGCAGAAAGCAAAAATTTTATTTTTATTTGAGACAGAGAGGGAGGGAGAAAGAGAGAGAATGGGCACGTCAAGGCCTCCAGCCACTGCAAACGAACTCCAAATGCATGTGGCCCCTTGTGCATCTGGCTTATGTGGGACCTGGAGAATTGAACCGGGATCCTTAGGCTTTGCAGGCAAGCGCCTTAAGCACTAAACCATCTCTCCAGCCCCATTCCCACTCATGAGCTTTGTCCTCACTGCAGGCTAGCTCTCCCCACTCCTTGCACCTGCCACTCAACTTTCTATCTGCACTGGATGACAGGAACCTGGTATGAATGGACTTATGCAGCATTTATCCTCTGTGCTTGGCCTGAGTCACTTATCGTCATGTCCTCAAGAGCCGTCCATGTTGTAGCATGTGTCAGAAGTTCCTTCCTTTCCAAGGCTGGATAATTTTGTTCATCCGTCCATCTGCTGGTGGACTTGCAGGCTGCTTCTATCTTTTGGTTATTGTGAGCAGACTAGTTGTGAATGTGGGTGAACACATGTTAGCTGTGCTGGTATAGGGAAGGGCCATGTGGCTCAGTGGTAGTGTACTTGCCTAGCACATTTCAGGCCTGGCTTCCATCCTAACACCAAGATGTTGGGGGCACTATTTTAGGTATTTTGTGACTTTTCCAGAAGCCTTAGTTAGAAGATTTTCAAAGGTGGTGTCCAGGGGTAGGGTGGGGGCCCAGGTGGGTCGGGTCTCCCAGCAGGCACGGGCTGGTTGTCTCCGCATGTTTGCACCTTTCTTCCTGTTCCTCTTCTCTTAAGTGGTGGGCCCAGTTTTTCTTAGGGGTGAAAGTTGAGGAAGTGAGGCTATGTGTAAGGAGCTGTTGCTGACCATGGCCTCCTTGGCTGCCTTCTCTTTTTCCCTCCCTGAGAAGAAGGGAGGTTAAAGCCAAAAGAACCCCTGCCCAGGGTTTAGGTCTGTATGAGGAAGTCTGCATGGAAAGCAGAAGGTGATGGGAAGAGCAGTAATCTTTTAATTTTTCTGTCATTCTTATATTATGTTATATTATGCTATGTTATGTTATATTTATATTATATTATATTATATTATATTATATTATATTATATTGTTTTTTTGAGGTAGGGTTTCACTCTAGCCCAGGCTGACCTGGAATTCACTATGTAGTCTCAGGGTGGCTTCAAATTCATGGCGATCCTCCTACCTCTGCCTCCCGAGTGCTGGGATTAAAGGTATGGCCACCACACCTGGCTTTATTTTTTTTTTTTAAAGAAAGAATTCATTTAAAAAAATATTTATTAGAGGGAGAGAGAATGGGCACACCAGGGCCTCTAGCCACTGCAAAGGAGTTCCAGATGCATGTGCCACCATGTGCACCTGGCTTACGTGGGACCTGGAGAATTGAACCTGGGTCCTTAGGCTTCACAAGCATATGCTTTAACTGCTAAGCCATCCCTCCAGCCTTATTTATTTTTTTTAAGAGGAGAGAGAGAGAATGGGCATGCCAGGACCTCTAGCCACTGCAAAGGAACTCCAGATGCATGTGCCACTATGTGCACCTGGCTTACGTGGGTTCTGGGGAATCTAACCTGGGACCTTAGGCTTCGCAGGCAAGTGCTTTAACTGCTGAACCATCACTCCAGCCCAAGAGCAGTAATCTTTTAAGATGCTGTCCCTGTCACAGACACGCTGTGTCCACTATGAATGGGGTTCCTGTGGCATACCAAGGGTCCTTGATGATGGTGATATTACACCTACCACATTCCCATGTGGACCTCTGTGCCTGCGTCATCGTGAGACCTTTCTGGTTTGGGCTTCTACTTTTCCCAGCTGCTCTGTCAACTGCACATCAGCAGAGGGAAGACCCACAACAGTGCTCTTGTGGCTTTCTCCCATTTTATCTGGGTCTCTGAGAGTCTCTCTGATGTGAGCCAGGGCTCGGAAGCCAGGTCACTTTCACAAGTCCCTTTCAGCTCTACCTCAGCGAGACAGGTGGTCACTGGGTGGGCCAGAGGGGCTGTCCATGGTTCCATTCACCCCTCAGAATAGGCCTCCCCAAGAAAAAGGGTTTCATCAGAGTAATATGCTTCTAGTAAAACTATTTCTCCTGAGTTGCTCAAATACATGAAAATCATAAATGAAATCAAACCAGAGGAGTTGGACCCTTGGCTCCTACACAGTAGACGTAGAAGCGGGTTGCACGAGTGAGGGTGTACAGTGCCCTAGCATGAATCTAGTGCCTCAGGACCCCAAGTTGATCATTTACCAGAGGAAATGCTCATAGGTCAAACTGTAAAGATACACTTTAAGAAAGTTCACTTTGAACCATACAAAATGTTAGGTAACATTTTAGACTCGTAAGTAAACTGATGTTTGTCTGCAGTGGCTGGTGGCTGGGTTCTTCCTTTCCCCTAACCTGATAGCCTTGCCACGTTGCCTCGCCTTGGTTGTTTTGCTGGCTTGGTTTGGTTTGGTTTGGTTTGGGGACAGGGCCTCTCTATTCAGGCTGTCTCTGAACTCACAGTATAGCTCAGGCCGGCCTTGAAATCACAAGCATGTGTCTTCGTGCCCATGTCTTGCTAGTGGATGAAGGGGTAGGCCACACAGCCAGCTGCTGTTGGATGACAGTGGCTCACCGAGCCGTCCCGCCTCCAGGTGGGCCTGCCACTTGCTTTCCTTCCCCCACTTGGACTCTGTTCTAGTTTTCGTATTTTCAAAAAGAGCATCCCCCAGACAGGCTGCCTGGGTGATTGATGCTGGGGGTGGAAGCTTTTTGCAGTCCTTGGCCTCTGACCTTACTTCCCGAGGGCTGTGGCAGCGGCGGCAGCAGTTTCTGGCATGCCTTCTGGGTGGTGGGGCGGGTGCACGGGCATGTGCTGACTTCACAGCCCCCTCTGAGCCAGGTTTTGTAAACACTCAGCAGCCACTTCCCAGTTTAACAACTGGGAATGTTTTCTGCTGCTTGTGCCGCTTAGCCTCACTTCTGCTTGCAATAAGATGGTCCCCTTCCCTAGGTTAAAATAACCCCGGAGCTGCAAGGCTGGCTCTCAAGCATCTCTCATCAAAGCGGCTAGGACTGCATCCCAGCAAAAGAAGGCAAGGTCACCTTTCTAGTCGCCCATGCACAGAAGGGGCTCTGACTGAGCTGGCAAGCGCAGTGAAGTTGCTGGCATCACGAAGTGGTGCTGCATTCTGGAAGCCGAGCACATAGGCAGCTTCTTCCTCAGCCCAGCCTTGATCTCCAGTGGTGGATTAAACACATTAGCAGTTAAAGCAGTTAATTACTGTGCAGGGGCCCCTCATTGTTTGTCTCTGAATCACCCGCCCACACCAGGTGTCTCAGATAATAGACTGGGAACCTCAGTGAGGAGGATTTCCTGTCTGCAGATGTGCCGATTAAAGCGCTGAGTGAAGACAGTCAGCCTGCACAGGCCTCCCGGCTCCTCTTGGCCCCAGGAGTTAACCAGTTGTGGCCTGAATCTGTGCCGTCTGGGGAGCCTGCCCAGAACTGCCTGCAGCAGACACCCCTCACTGAGGCTGGGCTGAGCTGAGATGTGGTTTTAAGGAAAGCAGAGCCATGGAGACAGTCTCGGGGGCTCCTCAGCTGATACTGTCCTGCACCGCTAACCGCCCAACCCCCGCTGTGTATTTGGCCCATTCTCTGTCCCTGTCTTGGAAAGATGGCAAAAGCACGGATACCTGTCACTGGACTCCTGCCCAAGGGGGAAGAGTTTGTTGGTGGAGGATGGGTCTTGATGTGCCTTTGGGGCTCACAGCCCAAATGGCTATTGTGTCCACCGTTGCCCCTGCCATGGTAAGTGCTGGGCAGGGCAGTAGGTCTGCCTGAGATTGCTTGGCAGGGCAGGGTGGCCAGTAAGATCTGGCTTCGCTCTTGGAGCCAGCTTCCTCTGCTAAGCATAGAAGGAGAAAGGCAGGGAAGAACCCCAAGCCCCTAAGGCTGTTTCTTTTCCTTTTCTGAGACCACTGAGTGCCATCATAGTCATCAGCGTTGTTGTCCTCCTCCTCATCATCTTCATCATCTGCATGAGGTAGAGTTTACTTCTGAGCCTCTAGAATGCTGTGTGGCAGCCCCTGCCCCAGGCTGGTTCTTCGGCCGAGAGCTGGACTTCCCCTCTTCCCTCTGACCCCAAGTGAAGGCTGCCTCACAAGCTCCCCCTATTTCGTCCACCCATTACAACATGTGCGCCTGGCTCACAGCCAGGGGGGTGGAAGGCCTAGGTGGACCATGTTGGGGCTACCAGTGCCCAGAGGGCACACATTGGCCCAGGATAGGCTGAAGTGTGGCTCTCTTCTACTTAGGACTGCCAGACTCGCTTCTGTTTAGTGGATGGCACACCTATGCTGCAGACACAGCCCACTCAAGTCCCTGTGAATGCCACCCACCCTTTGGTGCCAAGCAGTAAGAGAGGAGCATGAGGCTAACTGAGTCCCTCAAGACTGGGACTTCATGAGTGGGAATGACTTGGGCCAGCAAACGGGCAGGGGCCGCTCAGGGAAGGTGCTTTCTGAAGGCTTTGAGGGGTGGTTTGGCCCCCAAGAATTCTGAAAAAGAGTGGCGTGAACCTGGCCTGGAGAACCTCCCCCACTCCCAATGTGACAGGTAATGGTGTGCCTCTGAGGGCCTCACAGCTGTGGGTGGGCCTGGGAAGTACTAAGAGAACGCCATTCTAGAAAAGAAGAGGAAGAGGAGAAAAAGACAAAGAGGGGCTGGAGAGATGGCTTAGCAGTTACGGTGCTTGCTTGTGAAGCCCAAGGACTCATGTTTAACTCTCCAGTTCCCACGTAATCCAGATACACAATGATGCAAGGTTGCACATGCACACAAGGGGGCGCATGCATCTGGAGTTCCTTTGCAGTGGCTAGAGGCCCTGGTGCACCCATTCTCTCTCCCACCCTTTCTCTCTCTCTTGTTCTCTCCAAAAAAAAAAAAAGCAAAGACAAACAGGGGTGTACCTTAGTTGTGCATGTGTTTAACATGCTTAAAGCTCTGAGTTCAGTCCTCAGTATTAAATAAACAATTTACAGGCCTGTGGTGGCTCTCACTGTCTCAGCACTCATAAGAGAGGATTGCCTAGACTACAGAATGAGATCCTGTCTCATAAAAACAGAAGGGGCTAAGGATATAGCTCATTTGGTAAAGTGCTTGCCTAGCATGCACAAGGCACTGGTTTTACTCTCCAGCAATGCATAAACCAAGCGTGGTAATGCATGCCTACAATCCCAGCACCCTGTAGGTTGGGACAGGAGGTTCAACTCTGGGCTCTAGAGATGTAAGCCCTCTCTGTGCCTGGGCCCAGGTGCTATGTGGGGCAGGCAAGCAATAAGCCAGGTCCTATGGGTATGTCTGGCACTAAGAGCTTCATAGAATAGTTGCCTAGGTTGTTCACACAGGCCTCTGGGGAGCTTTGAGAGCCTTGTGGGGTAGCCTCCACGCACACTACTCTGTCCAGTCTTGCACTTAAATCTCACCCCATTCCCTGTTGAGAACATATGCTTCAGGCTGGTGTGAAATTGAAGAGCATGCTCAGTTTTCCCAGAGTGGACCAGAGAGGCACAGGGTGCTGCTTGAGACATGTCATCTGTATTTCCCTGTGTACAGCACAGCAGGCAGTAATGACTGATGACTGGCCTCAGGGTGCATTTTGGCCTCTCTGGTTCCTTTTTGGGGTAATGTCAGCTGGACAAGCATAGTGGTCAGGCCTCTTGGACTCTCCGCCTGCTCTGAAGTGGTCGGGCCCTGCCTGCTGCTTTGTGGGCTGCAGAGCCAGGACGGAGGAGCTCTTCTACTTTAGAGGCACTGGCAGCTCCACGGGAAGTCTGTGGAGGAGGCGGCTGCGAAGGCCAGAGGTTCTCAGCACGATGCTTCTGGAGCAGAACCCCTAGGCCTATCCCTGCATTTACTCATAGGAAATGAGAAATTCATGCTTATCTGGAATTTTAATGCTCTTGTTGTTATAGGGAAAACTGGCAGCACATCATGCATGGTTACATACAAGGCAAGAAAATCAATGACCAAGAGAAAGCAAGAACTGACAATTCACACAAGAGGAAACACTATTAATAAGCATAGGGGCAGAAAGTGCTAAATTTTACCGATCGTCAGAGAAGGGCAAATTAAAACTGCACGAGAGCCGGGCGTGGTGGCACACACCTTTAATCCCAGCACTCTAGGCAGAGTTAGGAGGATCGCCATGAGTTCGAGGCCACCCTGAGACTACATAGTGAGTTCCAGGTCAGCCTGAGCTAGAGTGAGACCCTACCTCGAAAACCAAAAACAAAAACAAAAACTGCATGAGAGACACTGAGCTCAGGCTACAGTCTAAGAATTACCTGCCATATGCAAGGAAGCCCCACTCTCCAGTGCAGCCGTTTTCCTCAGAGGATCTGCCCTGAGAAACTAACGTGACATGTGGCCAAAAGGTAGTGGTATTGAGACAGCCTCCGGAGCTGACGAAGGTCTCCCCTGAGGGCGGTCACTTTTTATTGTGGCCACTACGATGCTGGGTGTTCTAGAGCCAGAGTTGTGAGGACAGCGCCCCTGCACTCACAGGCAGTGTGAAGAGAGGTGGAGCTGGCAGTGCTGGGCACAGTGAGGCTGGGGAAGCGCTGAGCCAAATGCAGAGTAACAGACACGGGTCCCCTCTTCCCCACATTGCTTGAGGAGTGTGGCCTTCATGTTTGCATGTGACAAGAGGAGGGATTTGTCCCTTGCTCTTACACTATGTGTGCCCTTTGGTCCTGGGGTGCTGGGTACATGGCTGCTGGGTTACCTCCTGGTTCCTGTTCTCTGTTGTCCTCTGGGTCTGTACAGTTGAGCTGAGAAGATGTCTGCACTCCCTGACGGGCCTTCGGTCCCAACGAGGAGATGGACCCAGATTTGAGCGCGAAGGAGGAGCTGAGCTGGCAGTGGTGGCCGTGTGAGAGGTTGCAGGGCTCGTCTTGGCCCCTCAGGCCCCTGTCGTAGGAGCTCTTGGTGCTGGCTCGGGTCAGTCTCCTTCCTGGCTATACCCTTCGGGACATGGTCTCACAATGTGGAACGCCTCGGTAGAAATGGCTTCTCTGGCCTTTGGAGCCGTGCGATGGCAGCACAGGACAGATCCCAATACGATCACGGTTGCCCTTCTCAGGATAGAAAATATTCTAAAACCTCCTGCCTTTGCCAGATGTGGTGGTGCATACCTTTAATCCCAGCACTCAGGAGGCCGAAGTAGGAGGATTGCTGTGAGTTCAAGGCCAGCCTGAGACTACATAGTGAATTCTAGGTCAGCCTGAGCTAGAGTGACCCAACCTCAAAAGAAACAAAACAAAACAAAATCCTGGGTTTGAATCAATCATGAAGGGCATATATTCTGTCTTGTAACTGCTTAAAAATTTTTTTAAAATATATTTTATTTATTTATCTATTAGAGAGAAAGAGAAGAAGGGGGAAGAGGCAAATAGAATAGGCGCACCAGGGCCTCCAGCTACTGCAAACGAACTCCAAATGCATGTGCCACCTTGTGCATCTGGCTTTACATGGGCACTGGGAAGCCAAACCTGGGTCCTTAAATTTTACAGGCAAGTGCCTTAATGGCTAAGCCATTTCTCCAGCCCCTGTAACTACTTTTTTTTTTTTTTTTTTTTTTGAGAGAGAGAGAATGGACGTGCCAGGGCCTTTCAGCTACTGTGAACAAATTCCAGGCATGTGTGCCTTTTGTGGCACACGTGCAGCATTGCACACTTGCATCACTGTCGTAAAGATTTGAACATGCATTCTTAGGCTTCATAAGCAAGTGCCTTAACCACTAAGCCATCTCTCCAGTGCTTCCCCCCACACCTCACCATAACTACTTTTGAATTTATGCTTAGTACCTGAGGCTCACCTGGAAGATGATAGCAGAGCTAATTCCTGTGTCACAGTGGCTCTGAGGCTGTTGTAACCTTGTGTCAGTGCAGGTGAAAACAAACCTGTGTAGAGACACAGATCTCATTGTGCTACAGTTGCACATGGTACTCAGTGTGATAAGTGCTGTTCATAACTGTAGCTATAGCGTGTGTGCGTGTGCACTGCTGAGCTTCATGGCTGAGGGGGATCATTTAGGTTGGTGTAAATACACTCTATGGCCTTCCACAATGACAGAACCACCCAGTACATAGTTATCAGTGTATTCCTTTCATTAAGCATCCTGTGGCTATATCTTTAGTTCCTTCAGGACCTCAGTATAGGGCTTGCTTGGCACTTGAAAGGTCCACAGTGACCACAGTTATCACAAGGAGCATGAGGAGATGCTTTTGGCCAGGCAGACATGCAGGGGAGAACATGGACACACCGTGTCCATCATCAGAACAGGCCACCAGCCTTGTCCTTGGTCACTCCAGCTCCAGCAGAGAGGAGACAGTGAGCATGGTGAACGGAACACACTCGCCTGTGAAGAGACGTGAGAGCTGAGCCCTGAGCTCCAGCCCACAAAACTTTCACCACCACCCCCTGCTGCATGCTTCAGCCCGGCCTAAGCGTCCCCAGTTCTTTCCTCTGATGTGGCCTCCCATCTTCCGAGTCTAGACTGATCCCCACCGGTGCCAGTCTGCCAGCCCCCAGTTCCTGTGGCTGAATAGCGCCAAGAGGCTGGAGCCAGGACCCGCCAACTGGAGCAGCTTGGCTTAGCTGAGTCTCTGTGTTTTGACTTCCTGCTCCAAGGTAGCAGCTGGAGGCTTAATGTTTCCTTTTCATGGGACTTCATCTGCCAGATGTTCAGGTGGGCGCCATTCACTTCCTGGCTAGTGCATGGAGAAATCTGGTTTGTCCCAGCTACCAAAAGCTGTGGAAATTATACCTTTGATTCCAAACCACTTTTGCCATTGGAGAGGTGTCTTGAGCTCCTGGGAGCTATAAGCAGGCTGGCCCTGGGGAGCAACCCACTGACCCAGCAGTGCTCCATGCCCTTGATTTTTAAGGCAAAACGGACCTTCCCTGACAGTTAAGCCGTGACAAGGCCCATATGCTACTCCCTTGCAGGCCCAGAACTGTGCAGACTCTGACAAGATAGCTATACTGAGGCCAATAGAATCAAGCCTGTTCCCTGCCTGTCCTGAGAATTGTGCCCCAAAGCAAGATTAGCTGTAGCTGTACCTGAGGACGGACATGGTGGTTCAGACACTTCCTGAAAGCCCAGCTCCTCTTGGCTCTGAGGACCAAAGTTGGGTTGTTTGCTGGGTAGCCAGGGTGTGCATGTGTTGAGGTGGGTGGAGGGGTTGTCATGCAGAAGAGGGCAAGTTGAGGCCTGTATCCTGGAGACCTGGCTGCTAGCCCTGCTTTTCCAGCACCATGTCTGTGTGGCGAGGGGATTGCAGGCCCACTTCAAGACACTGGCAGGACCTTGAACTTGCATGCTGTAGCCACTGGCTCTGGTCAGCATGCTCCTTACACATTCTGTAGTGTAAACTGTCCTGATGGATTCTGGAGACACGAGGCCTAGTCTGTCCATGCAGATGTCTTTTGGTGGGCATAGAATTTGAAGCCATAGTGACTCAACAAGCCTGCTGCAGAAGCTGGGTGTGGTGGCGCATGCCTTTTATCCCAGCACTTGGAGGTTGAGGTAGGAGGGCTGCTGTGAGTTCTCTGCCAGCCTGAGACTACATAGTGAATTCCAGGTCAGCCTGGGCTAGAGCGAGACCCTACAAAAACAAAAAGTCTGCTGCTGGAGGAACACGGGGTGTTTCATAGGAGCCCTGGGGATCTAGGGAGGTTGCCCACTGAGGAAGGCCCAACTAGGGGGAAGTTCCAAGTGGTAAGGCCACCTGGGGCCCTACAGAGACCAAGAAAGCCCATACTGCGAAGTCAGAGCCACCTCCCTGCAGGCAGGCACACTGGCCAGTGTGCCTTCCCGTGGGATGTGTTACCTTCCCACGCTCTACAGCCCAGCGTGTGACGCTCTGCCCTTGGTCACGCTCTGTTGTATCCTATCAGCTGTGGAGCCCAAGTCTGAGCCTAAAGTCACTCTCAAGTTATTTTTGCTGTGGTCAGAGCCCCAAACTTAATATTTAAAAAAAAAGAAACCATGTATTTCCAAATCAGTTTTTTTTTTCAATTCAAATTTTATATTATAGAATGTTAACCATTCTTTTTAGAAAAAAATTTTTTTTTGTTTTTGTTTTTTGATGTAGGGTCTCGCTGTAACCAGGTTGACCAGAAATTCGCTATGTATTCTCAGGTTGGCCTTGAACTGTGAGGCGATCCATCCTACCTCTGCCTCCTGAGTGCTGGGATTAAAGGCGTGCGCCACCACGCCCTGCTTAACCATTCTATTTGAATGGCACATGGACGTCTTGCAGCTTTCCTGTCAGACATTGAAACCTAGGGCCTTGTGAATGCTAGGTAAGCACTCTACCACTGAGTTACAGCCCTATCTCTGAGAATACATACATACATGCATGCATGCATCCTGATTGCACTGCACTAAATGCCCAGATGTTGTGTTTTCCTGTTACTGTCCCTTAAGTGATACAACAAAGCAGCTCAGACATCTCGGAACAATGCAAAGTGCGTAGAGAGCGTTGTGGGCTGTATTCAAACACTCTGCCATGCTGGGCGTGGTGGCACATGCTTTTAATCCCAGTACTCCACGGGCAGAGAGTTAGGAGGATTGCAGGAATTTGAGACCTGCCTGAGAATATATAGTGAATTTTAGGTCAGCCTGGGCTAGAGTGAGACCCTGCCTCAAAAAGCCAAAAAAAAAAAAAAAAAAAAAAAAAAAACGGACGTGGTGGCGCACACCTTTTAATCCCAGCACTCGGGAGGCAGAGGTAGGAGGATTGCTGTGAGTTCGAGGCCACCCTGAGACCACATAGGGAATTCCAGGTCAGCCTGAGCTAGTGAGACCCTACCTCAAAAAAATCGGAAAAAACAATTTTTTATTGAAGCCACGCAGGGTGGCGCACGCCTTTAATCCCAGCATTCCTGAGGCAGAGATAGGAGGATCACCGTGAGTTGGAGGTCACCCTGAGACTACAAAGTGAATTCCAGGTCAGCCTGGACTAGAGTGAGACCCTACCTCAAAAGCAAATTTTTTTGGAGGCAAGGACAACAGAGAATTGGTGTGCCAGGGCCTCCAGCCACTGCAGTAGGACTCTAGACACATGTACCACCTTGTGTACATGTGCGACCTTGCGTGCTTGCGTAACCTTGTGCATCTGGCATACATGGGACCTGAAGAGTGGAACATGGGTCCTTAGGCTTCACAGGCAAGTGCCTTAACCACTAAGCCATCTCTCCAGCCTTCCTCTCCCCTTTTATTCTTCCATTGATTTATTTTGTAAATGTGTATGTATGTGGGTACACGTGTACGTGTCTTTCCCTGTCCTCACAAGGAGGGTGGAATACTCCACATCCTCTCTTGCACTGACCACTTGCTTGCCCTGTGTCATCCCTGAGGCCCCTTGGCCAGCCTGAATAGCTCTCCTTGCTCACATCAGCACAGGGACTTTTTATGCTAAAGTTCCTGCAATGGACCCGTTCTGTTATGGGCACATGGCCTTGAGGATCCTGTAGCCAATGAGACTTTATTTGTCTGGGTTTTATGTTGGCCCTTTATAGGTGAGATCTCCGAGGAGAAAAGAAGGCTGCCCAGGGTCTCCTGTGCATAGAGGAACAGGTGACACTACTTAAAGGAGTCTTCTTGCCTCAGACTCCCAAGTAGCTGGGACTACATGTCAGCCACAGAACCAGGAAATGTTTGTTTGGTTGATAAATGGATGGATTGATGGATCTATTTATTGTGCTGGAAATCAGACGTGAGACTTTGCGTATGCTTGGTCTACATCCGTGGTGCTACATCTGTGGTCCTTGATTTTTTGAGATAGGGTCTCCCTGTGGAGCCCAGGATGGCCTTTGAATTTGCTATCCTCCTGCCTCAGCCTTCCAAGTGCTAATTTTTCAGGCAATTGCCATCACATCTAGCTGGAATGTTTTAAAAGGATCCCACCTCAAAATTGCTAAAGAAAATCTAGCCGGGCGTGGTGGCGCACACCTTTAATCCCAGCACTCGGGAGGCAGAGGTAGGAGGATCGCTGTGAGTTCGAGGCCACCCTGAGACTACATAGTGAATTCCAGGTCAGCCTGTACTAGTGAGACCCTTCCTCAAAAATCCAAAAAAACAAAACAAAAAAAAAAGCTAAAGAAAATCTGTCAACTTTTTCTTTACCTTTCCTCTAGGGCGAGTTCCAGAAACTAGAAGCTTGAATCTCGAGAAGGCTGGTGTGAAAATCAATCCTGAGAGTCAGAAGATTCCTGTGGACGCCAGGGATGCCACGTGCGTCCCGCACATCTATGCCATCGGAGATGTTGCTGAGGTACAACCTGAATCCCTGTACCTGTTCGGCTAGTTCTTGTTCCCACTCACCTACCACAGGTAGGCCTTAAGATGCACATAATTCAGCTGCTGACATCCGTGGATGCTTGAATGTACATACACATGTGTGTGTGTCATGTGGTGGGTATGGTATATGCATGTGCATGTATGTGCCTTTGGAGCACCCATATGCTTGTACAGAAAGTCTTCTTTTACTGATTCTGGAGCTTGAGGGGCTCCAAAGATTCTTGGGTCTCTCCTGCAAGACTGGGGTTCTAAGCACATGTGGCCAAGCTCAGCTGTTTTACATGGCGTCTGGAGACTTGCACTTGGGCAGTTTCATTCCCTCTCAGACACTCATGATTGCAAAGGAGGCCATCTCTTCAGTCCTCTTTTTCTGATTTTTTTGACCTGGGCTGACCTGGAACTCTATAGCCCAAGCTGGCCTTAAACTCAGCTTCTTGAAGTACTGGGATTAAAGCACGAGCCACTATAACTGGGTAGAAATTCCTTTCTTTAATCACAGAGCGTCAGTCAGAGGACTAAACTCCAGAGACTAATTGTGTATATTCTGGGAAGGCCTGGGCATCAAACTCTGCTTTTTCCAATATTTTACCCCTCTTTGAGGGTTGATATGGGTGAGGTTATAAGATGGGCCAAAACCCCATTTTCCAAATAAAGTCGCATTCTGTGTTTTAGGCAGGCATGAATTTGGTGGGGGCATTAGTCAACACTCCCCAGTATTTACCATTCATTTACCCCTTGGGTATTAGTTGAACACCACTGGTTACCAGTCACTTTTCAGAGTTCCGGGGACCACCTGAGACACACATGCAGGAGCATCGTGGCAGGAGTTCCAGTGGACTCCTTCAGTATGAGGAGAGGGTCATTGTCAGTGGTCAAGAGAAGTGGCAGGGAGGTGTGCCTGAGGGATCTAGCTGGGGTCCACCCCTTGGCTGAGCACAGTAGGCTTGGTGAAGATGCCCAGGCCCTCGGGAGAGGGCAGACACCGCCCTGCCCTGGCTTCTCTGGAACCTCCCCTGGGAAATGCAGTGAGTGAGTAGCCAGTGGGAACTGGGGCGAGGTGAGTAGTGTCCGAGTTCTGTGAGTCCTGGCTGGGCCATTCTCATTCTGGAGCTTGGTGGGCACAGGGGCTCTTGTTAGCAGTGCTCAGGACACACACCATTAGCTCTGCAAAGCTGAGATGGGGCTGGGGAGAGCTTGGTACTCACCTGGGAACAGGACAGAGAAGAGGGCTGGACAAGGCTGCACTGTCCCTTGGCTTGTCATTCCTACCAGATGTGGCCCCATGCAGACCCCTCCTGCTGGGGCAGTATAGCTCCTGGTGCCTTTAGTGTACCAGAAGGGGCCCTTTGCACGGCGGTCAGTGCTCAGTTGTGAGTCCAGTGGCTGCTACTCAAGTACCATCATGCCCTGACCCAAGCTGCTAGGTACAAGGTCCCCAGAAAGCAGGTCCATGCTTGGCCTCTGCCTGTGGTTGGTTTGGACAAGGTGGTCACTGATAGTAGGCTTCTGTTGCATCGTGTGGGTGTCGTCCCTGTGCTCACACAGAAGTGTCACGTGTATCTCTGAACATTCCAGGAGACCTTTACGTTCAGCTTGACGGCCCCTTGCTGTATGCATGTAGCTCCCAGGCTCTAGGGCCCTGTTTGGTATGGTAGATAAATTCAATCCATGCACTTCGAAAGGTCATTCTGAGTAGTGCAAAGAGTGAATGCCCTGTGGTCAGGTCAGGCCAGCAGCTGAGAAGAGCCCCAGGGTGGAGTAGGGTCACTGTTTAACGCGATGTGCTGTGTGCTGTGTGCAGGATGTTTCCTAGGCTACTAGGGGCTGGTGGAATGCACAGGCTGCCTGTGTAGTTTATCTCTGTAGATCTCTATTCATTTCTGGAATGCCAAACAGCATCTGCATTTCCTGCTGCAGAGGTGATTGGCAGTTGGACCCAAGCCACTGAATGTAAGAACATTGGCAGCACAGAATCCCCTGGGACCTAGGGGCAGGGTGCTCCTCCGAGTGATGCTGATTTGGGATTCGCCATAGGCTGTCATGTACAGGCCAAGCTGTGTGTGACATGCTCAGGACCATATGAACCAGAATTCCAGTGAAATGGGGACAGTGAGCAGGATCCCTTGAGCTTTGTCAGAGAACAGCCCTCTGAGGTTATCAGGTGTGAAAGGGGTTCAGAGAGAAGCCTGAGCAAGTGAGAGGACCAGGGCTGGCTCAGCAGCTCATTTCAGGTGGAGAAAAGCTGATGAAAACAAGCAAACTGCCTAAGGCCCCGGGATGTCCAAGCATCGTCACCATGGGAGAACTGGCCTTGCATGCTGAAAGCTTTCAAGTTTCTGCAGCTCATGGCACAGTGATGGGGGTTTCAGGCAGGGATCCACCTGCTAAGATGGCAGTGGGTGGTGGCGTCCCAGCTGCTCATATTCTCTGGGACATGGTACTGATGTGTCTGTCTTCCCTGCAGGGGCGGCCCGAACTGACTCCCACAGCTATCATGGCAGGGAAGCTCCTGGCCCAGAGGCTTTACGGGAACTCCTCAGCCCTAATGAACTACAACAACGTGAGTTCTCTTAAGGACCTGTGTAAGCCCAGCTTGGAAAAGGCTCAACTGATTCTTCTGGGCAAGGGGTCCATGTGCATCTGTGTGCCTACATAAGCACAGGTGTGTGTATGTGTGCGTGCATGCGCGTGCAGAGTGTGAAGATTCACATGTGTCATCCACATGTGTCAGTGTCAGGGCAGGGGTACTATCACGTATGGTTTGGCTTCTGAGTACATCCCAGGAACAGTGAGTAACCTACCTGCCATGTTTTGTACATGGCTAAAGCCCTGGCCTGGGATCACTATTAACAGTGTCACAGGACTGGAGAGATGGCTTAGCGGTTAAAGCATTTGCCTGCAAAGCCAAAGGACCCTGGTTCAATTTTCCAGGACCCACATTAGCCAGATGCACAAGGTGGTGGATGTATCTGGAGTTTGTTTGCAATGGCAGTGTCTGGAGGCCCTGCCTCTGCCTCTTTCTCTCTCTCAAATAAATAAATAAAATACATTTTTTAAAAGAGTGTCATGCAGGGGGTATATTTCAAATTGAGGGGTCCAAGAGGCATACCTGACTCCAAACCTGCTGTCTAGGTTCCCACGACAGTCTTCACACCACTGGAGTACGGCTGTGTAGGACTGTCAGAGGAGGCCGCTGTAGCCCGCCATGGCCAGGAGAATGTAGAGGTAGGAGACTGCCAACCATGATGGGGCCTGGGGGGGCTACTCTCCAAGAAGTGCCTCTCTGGATGGGTGCCCTGTGAATAAGGATGTGGGCGTCCCCACTGTCTGAGGGCCGCACTTGGCAGGGCATGGTATCGCGGCCTAGAACAATGGCCAGGGAGTGGCAGAAATGGACCTCAGGACGGGAACATTGGAAGGCAGCTCCACAAACAAGAAGGAAGAGGCCTCCGGCAGCTTTATTGTGTCACCAAGCTTTGTCCCTTTGGCCCCACTCAGTAGCCACCTGCTGCCCTGGCTTGTATGACTAGGGGAGGGTACCAGGCTGCCTCTTTCTGAGCTCCTGTGGTCTGGCACCCACCTCCTAGCTGTGCTACAGGGATTAGCAGCACCAACAGGGTCCCTACCAGGATACCAGCCCCCTTCCACCCCCAAAGTCTCAGGGCCTCTGCTCCCAGCCTCACTCTAGCATGCAGAGCACTTATCACAGAAGGCTCCAGGGCCAGGCGCCTGTCTGTGCGGCTTTCCTTAACTCATAGGGACTGGCTCTCTCTCAACCTAAATGGCTTCTCCAGGATGTCCTCTGACTTCTGCTCCGCTCTCCTGCCTGGCCAGCCCACCTACCCTCTCCTTCCTACCCATACCTCCATCTTCCTGGGACTCTCCTGAGGGCTCCAGTGGAAGAACCTTCACTCTGCCAAGTCCACACTCTTTCCTCATCCCAAAGTCTTCTAGCCCTCACTGGCCTGGTTATTGGGGTCTGCTGTGGCGAGCTGGCCACGGCTCCTGAAGTGGCCACAGAGTGGGGCCAGATGGCCTGAAGTATGGTGACTTGGAAGGCGTTGGCATGGTTTCATCTGGCATCAGCTTACAGTCAGTGGGGAAACCAGCACCCATGCAACTGCCAGGCTGTTGGACCTGCCCACCACCCACACTCAGTCCCCTCCATCATAGGCTAGGGCTGACAGCCTGCCTTCCTGGTCCTTTAGTTGCTATTTTTGTTTGATTCATCACGAGCGTGCTTGGACATATTCTCATGCTGTTTTAGAATGTCCTATGTTTCACAATGTTGAATGGCCAAATAGCCTTTGTTTGTTTTCTTTTCAGTTCTGTCTTTCTTAAAACAATATTCTCTGATGCTCTATTAATTAATAATGGCTGTGCAACACATGTGGACGCCTTGCTCATTTTTTACTCAGCCACAGCCCTGAACATGCTGTCAAGCCCTTTGTGGGTGCTGAAAGCCCTTGTCCCACAGTTCCAATGTGGCTGGGGCCCGCCCTGCTCCATGACCATCCTATGCCAGGCCCCTCCATCTAGCTAAAGTTCAGGCCAAGCCAACCAAGGTATCCCAGAGAGGCTAGGCCACTGCCTAAAAATTCTGTTCCTACTCATATGGGCAGACTGGTCACCCCAACACTAGCTACTACCTGCAGTCTTATTGTCCAGTCTGCAGTGGTCATAAGGAAGAGGAATATGTCCACCCCACACCTGCCCCTTGGGGTACTCCAGTGCCATGGCCCAACCTGCAGGCCCTGTGGTGCGTTGTCTTGGTCAGCACGATAACCAGGCGCCTAGTCTGTTGTTTTAGTTCAATAGGGCTCGTAGGCCTGGTCTATCTGGAGACTCCATCACCACAGATACAGGCTGCTTGTGTGTGGGAGAGGGACACACTTTTTGCAGCCTGCTAAGCTATGTCTGCACCCCAGACCACACCCTCAGGTCACGTGGGTAGCTGCTGATTCCTGAGAGCCCTCCCCTCGGCATCCCCTTTCTGTTAGAGCCACGACTATAGGACTAGCTTGGCCATGGCTGCCAATTTAAACACTGGTGTGTTGTCACTCAGGTTTACCATGCATTTTATAAGCCACTGGAGTTCACAGTGAGTGAGCAAGATGCATCCCAGTGCTACATAAAGGTGAGTGTTTTGGGGGGACCCAGGGTTGGGTTGCACTGGGGGTGAGAGGGAAGGAGAGAAAGAGCCAGAAATAGTGGGTCAGTGTTGTGGTGTACCCAGGCAGAGCAGCGTGTTCTCTGCGTTTCTAGATTCTGTGACAAAAGCAACTTGAGGAAGGGGTTTCCTTTGGCTCACAGTTCAAGGATCACAAGGATCACGGCAGAGCACGAGGCAGCTGGTCACGCTGCATCTGCAATCACGAAGTAGAGAGGGGTGAATACTGGTGCTCCGTTTCCTTTTTTTGTTGTTTTTGTTTTTGTTTTTCGAGGTAGGGTCTCACTCTGGTCCAGGCTGACCTGGAATTAACTATGTAGTCTCAGGGTGGCCTCGAACTCTCAGTGATCCTCCTACCTCTGCCTCCCGAGTGCTGGGATTAAAGGTGTGTGCCACCACGCCAGGCTTTCCATTTACATTTTATTCAATCTGGGACTCCAACCCATGAAATGGTGCCTCCTATTTAGGGTGGACCTTCCCACCTCGGTTATCCTAATCTAGAAACGCCCACAGACACGCCCATCAGTTTATTTGCTCAATGAGTCTAGATCGCATTGAGTTGGCAATATTTCTTTTAAAAAATATTTTATTTATTTATTTGAGAGAGAAAAAGAGAAAGAGGTAGAGAGAGGGGGAGAGAATGGGCACACTAGGGCTTCCAGCCACTATAAATGAACTCCAGATGCATGCACCACCTTGTGCATCTGGCTCACTTGGGTCCTGGGGAATCGAGGTCCTTTGGCTTTGCAAGAAAGTGCCTTAACCACTAAGCCATCTCTCCAGCCTGAATGTCTGTTTTAAAAAAAATTTATTTATTTATATTTGAAAGAGACTGAGTTTGAACACACCAGAGCTTTTTGCCACTGCAAATGAACTCCAGGTGCATGTGCCACTTTATGTGGGTACTGGGGAATTAAACATGGGCTGGAAGGCTTTTCAAATAAGCATCTTTAACTGCTAAGCTATCTCCCCAGTCCCTGAGATGGCAATAGTTTTTATAAAGTTGTTCTTACTTAGTTGAGAGAAAGCACATATGTAGGCATGCCAGGGCCTCTTGCCGTTGCAGACAAACTCCAGAAGCATGTGCCACTTCATGTATCTGGTTTTACGTGGGTGTTGGGGAATTGATCCTGAGCCAGCAGGCTTTGCAAGCAAGGCCTTTAACTGCTGAGCCATCTCTTCAGCACCAGTTGGCAGTATTAACCATTATAAGCGGGAACCTCTGAGGGCTACAGAGTTGGGACACAGCTGGGTCCTCTGTGACTAGGTGGGTCCCCTGTGGCAAGGGGTTGCTAATACACTGTGGCTTTCAGATGGTATGCCTGAGGGAACCCCCGCAGCTGGTGCTGGGTCTCCACTTCCTCGGCCCCAACGCTGGAGAAGTTACTCAAGGGTTTGCTCTGGGGATCAAGTAAGTCAGAAGGAACGCCAGTGCCCGCCACATGCCGGCCGCTCCGCACTGGAAGCTCTTGGGCTGGGGCTTGCTCGTGGCTACAGCAGTGTCCTTCAGGCTCTTCTCACATATGGCAGCCTGGCTGCACAGGAGGCTTTCTTCTCTAGATGCGGCCCTAAGCACAGCCGCACAGCGTGTCCACTGTGCCCGAGCTCTTGGGGATGCTGCAGCCTCCAGTACCTCCTCTGGCCTTTTCTACACGGGTACAATGGGAAGGGTTGAGCCCTCACCCCCACAGTCCCCAGGACTCGTGCAGGCAGTCTGGATCTTGAGGGTGCTGATAAAAAGCTGCCTAGAGTTGTTCCCTGGGTCTCTGGTTAAGGCAGTGTGGAGTGTGTGTGTGTGTGTGTGTGTGTCCCCACGTGTTAAGTCTGTCTGCATACATGTATGGCATCAAGGATAGAACCCTGAACCTCACACAAACTGGCCAAGTGCTCTAACCACAAGCTGTATCCTGAGGCCTATGGAGGCCATGCAGTGGCTCGGGGTGGGGTGAGCAGGTGATGCTGGGAAGTCAAACATGGTTTCTTAGAAGCAGAGGGCCAGGCAAGGACAAGCTGTGGAGAAAGCAGAGGAAAGAAGGGGTAAATGGGAAGAGGATGTGTGGAGAGCTGGGTTCCCAGTGGGCCGAGAACTGGGCCTTGAGGATAAGTGGGGGGGGGGGGGTGCAGGCTGGGGTAAAGGAACAGAGCCATTATGTTGATGGCTGTGCAGATGAGATGAAAGGTCTAGGCTAGATGCCCTGAGACCTTGATGGGGCCGTGCCTTTCACAGGGCAGTGAGCCCCCATCCTATCATGGCCCACCTGGCCTGCACACGTGTAATGGCTGGCAGTCTTGAGCTTCAGGTCCCAGGGAGGCCATGGCCTTGGAATACATGTCTGGTTCCTCAGCTGCGGAGTGATTACAGCACAGCCAGCATCTGGAAGTTCTGTCCAGAGAAAGCGCAGGGCAGGGTCCACGAAGCCCTTCATCTGTCCTGATAGCTCCGCTGGAGCCCGTGGGGCGGGTGCGAGGAGGAGCATGGCTGTAGGTAGTTCTGTGTGAGTGATGGTAGATGAGGCTCTCCAGCTCTTGGGGCTGGCAAGACAGGACCAGGCCCGGCCCTAGCCCAGAAACACATTCCCACCCACCTGGACTGCATGCAAACGCTATTGCTCAGACTAACACCCGGTGTCTGGAAGAATTTCTGGGAGAGCCCTTTAAATGGCGGCGGCCTCTTTGCATAATGTAACTGCAAAGGTTTGGTTTCTTAATATGCGAAGAGCTCTTATCACTCAATAATTGTAGTGCAAACAACTGGAAAGAAAGGTACAGGACATGAACAGGCAATTGTCAGGAAATAAAAATAAAAATGACTACTTGAAGGCTGCTGGGCTTTGGAGTTTAGCATCTGAAACGTTTAAATGTAATTAAAGCAGCAAGGAGTTTGAGTCGGCACACAGCTTGAGGCTCAGCACCCATCACAGTGACTTTTCAGTGTCTGAGGGACAGAGACACTGAGATCTGAGCACACTGGTAGAGTGCCAACACTGATGTTTCAGCCATAATCAGGTGGCCTTGGAGTGAACCTGGCTCACTAGGGACTTCCATCTGTATTTGAAACACACACACCTGCTGTGCAAGTTAGGAATTTATCCACGAGTGTGCGCAGAAAGGAAAGCTCGTTTCGACTTTGTCTCACGGAAAACAGTGGACGCTGTTACCACCTGTGCCTTACAGGGTGTCCATAAGTATAGTGCCCCTAAGGAGGCGATAATGCCTACTGCGCATGTGCATTGTTGCTGCTGGGAATGCCCTCAGCACCCACTTCTTATAGACCTTTAGCACCTGGGCTAGGCGGGGCCAATTCTCAGAGGTCAGGAGGTGGGCTGAGCAGTGGCAGCTATCTTCACAGGGTCGGCAGCTGGGCTGGACCAAGGTGTCTTCTCCTGGGCATTCACACACTTGCTCTGGACAGACAAGATGCCGCTTACACATCAGTCAGCTCCTTGCTTGCTCAGTGGGTGTTTGGGTGTCATGTCTCCAAGTGTGAGATTTCTGAGCTGGGCTGGGTGGGCGGCTTGGTGCAATGGCAGGCTGGGCGGTAGAAGCTGTGTTTCTAAGTAGCACACTTCTGCTGGCTGAGGCGGGTCATTTCTGCCCCACCTTGGCAGAGTGTTGGAGCAAACCTCAAGGAAGGGGCAGGTGGGACTAGAGACTAGGAAGCCAAAACATAGCGAACCAGGGAGAAATTGGATGGGAGGTGAGCCCAAGGGTCTGCCACTGGCCACTGTGTGCAGTGGACATTTGCTAGGAGGGAGGTGGCTAGTCCAATGTATGTGTGGTCAGATGTTCCACCACTGGCTGGGGAAATAAAGGGGTTAGTGAGGAGAACCTGTGCTTTCAAAGCCTTCCCGGGGCCAGGGTGGCGTGGGCATGCCTCGTGTGCTGACTGCTTGTCATTCTCCACCCGTGTGCAGGTGCGGGGCGTCCCATGCACAGGTGATGCAGACAGTGGGCATCCACCCCACCTGCTCGGAGGAAGTGGTCAAACTGCACATCTCCAAGCGCTCGGGCCTGGACCCCACCGTGACTGGTTGCTGAGCTTAAGCCACCATCCCTGCCAAGCCAAGGGCACACACTGTATTGCCTACTCACTCCCAGGCTCCTCGGAGGCCTGGACCCCGGTGCACAAGCTTGAAGGTGGTACTGCGATGAACACGACGCAAGGTGCGTGATGCAGCTGCACCTGAACTTGAACAGGTGAGCTCTGGCCCCTCCATTCAGACCAGGGTGGACCAGAAGCAAGGCTGGGAGGGAAGGCCACCAAGGATCCAGCCTTCTGAAGGACACCCTGAGACCCCTGCCTAGTCATTGCTGTTCCCCATGTGTCGGGGGCATTGCGAGGCCAGGCTTGCACTGAGTGTCTCCCTGGCAGTCTCAAGTACTGTTGGTGAGAGCTGGCTTCCCCTTCCTGCCCCTACAGAGTACTGGCTTATCTTTCATACTGCCAGTTCTGCCTTATATTTCCTCTCGCCCAGAAGGTGGAGATGCTGCCTCATGCCACCTTCACGTGGGGTTCAGCTACAGCTTTGTAAAGCCGGGCTGGCTAAGCAGGCAGCTGGAAGTCTCAGTGGTTTCCTGGCCATTGTAGCCCTCTTACAAGGAGGAAAAAATTAGCAAGTGCCTCCCTGCCCTGCAGTGTCATCGGTGTGACATGACATTCTCCCCAAGCCCAGCAGGGCGGGTCCTTGGGCTTGTAGGGACTTCTGTACTTCAGCCCTTCTGTACTTAGGGTCCTTTGGGACCACTCTCCCACACCCTGAGGAGGAGGCCGTATGAAGAGGAATCCACTCCCCCTCAGGATGCCCTCTGGCAGGTTTTAGGATCCAAGCAGTGGGCTGCAGATCCCGGGCATCCTGGCATCCTCTCCACCATGGCTCCTGAGTCAGGGCTGCCTTTGACGCAGACAAAGGGCCTCCAGGACAGCTCTTATCAGAATATAACACCTCCCAGATTGTTTGGTTAAGAGCCTACGACAAGATTTTATCATCTCAAAATATTTTTGTAGTGTTACAATGTTCCCTCTGACTCGCTCACCTGGGGCAGTAGGGGACTCTCTTCAGGGGCTCATCTCCCACCATCCTTCAAGGGTCCCATGTGTGAATGTGGGTGACATGGCCAGGCAGATATGAGGTGTGGCTTGTGCTGACGCCACCTGTCATTGGCAGGACTGGAAACCAGGCCTTGGCACCTTCTCGGAGAGCCCAGGATACATCTCTGGAGCCTTGTGTGTCGGCACAGACAACGGTGTATGCCTTGCAGGGATGGCTCCAGGAAGTCAGCCTACACCTGTACCCTACCACCCTCTTCAGCCTGGCCAGCCTCCCCAGGCCCCCAGTGCCAGATGATGACGGCTTGGGCAGAAACCCCCATGTGGGGCTGCTCACGTCTGAGCCTCTTGGCATTTCTGGAACAACAAATAAAGAGGGTGATTCTTAAAGCATGTTCTGCTGGTGGTGTCCCCAGGACTGCCCAGCAGGGCAGGGCCTGACCAGCCCCCTCAAATGAAAGAAACTTCCAAGACCTCCTGGCATGTGGAGCTCGGTCAACAGGGCCATCCAGAACATCTGCAGCACCAGGTATCTGAGCTCTGGAGTCCCCAGAAGCAGTTGACGTGGGGGAGGGGTCTCTTCCTGGACCTCTCCCCAGGCCGTGCCTGAGGTCTCTGCATTGAAGCAAGGCGGGCACCCTAGCTCCCAGCCGGCACTGGGGGGAGGAGGGCAGGCGGGCAAGACCTGGCAGGGGTGTTGGAGGCTTTGTGCTCCTGTTAGGTTTCCACCGTGACCCTCCACGTCAGCTTGTTGGCTGCATTTTGGCTAATCCTCCGCATTGAAGCTTGATGGGCCAGAGCGCGCCTGTCAATCACCGCGGGGAGAGACAGCGCTGACAGCCACAGGCAGGGCCGGCATTGTGCTGAGGCTTTAGCAGCAGCTAATCTCGTGTCTTCCTTAAGAAAACATCACTTAGTCTGCTGGCCCAGGAGCCCTGGATGGGACCCTGCTTGTCAGCGAACAAAGGAATGTGTTTGCACCTTAATGGGCCTACAGGAGCCTGGCTCATGGTGTGAAGCGTGTGAGATGTTCAGACACCCAATTAAGATGCCAAGTACTGGGCTGGGCCTGGCTCTCCTGACAAGTGCAGAGCCAGATCAGCCGTGTCCCATTTAACGCACGGCTGGTGGCACACCCCAGCCACCAGGATTCTCTAGGCTGAGGTTTTATCTGCCTTAGTGGCAAAGGGGTCAGCTAACACCTGCCGCCTGGGGCTGGTGGGATAGGAGCTCTGGCTAGGCACCTCCAGTGGATTCCACAGCCCTGGAAGCAGCCCCTGCCATGGGCAGGCAAGCACCTCTCTGGGGGAGGGGGGAGACTGTTGTCTCCCTGCTTACCCAGCCATCCAGTGCCATCCACGCGTCCTCGTCTCCCGGTGGCTTTTGTGTGCATCTCTTCCCCCAAGAACGGACCTTGTATTAGCCTACCTGCCCTGGGGTCTCTACTTAAGCCAGTGCTGCGAAACCCAGGAAAAACCAGACATCCAGAATTCCTTCCCACATGGCCTTGCATCCTGGCTCCCTTTGCCGTCCTGGTAAATGGTGGGTGTGGATCTGACCAACTCACAGGCAGTAAATGTGACATGGGAAAGTCTGCCCCTGGGAACTCATGGCCAGCCACCAGCCAGGGCCTGGCACTGCAGCAGCATACACTGGCCAGGGTGTGGGGCCAGAGACATGTTTAGTGGACTCTGAATGCAGCCCGCTGCTCTGGCAGGACCTAGCCCAAGAGATCCTACTCAGGCAGCTATGGAGCCAGAGCAGGACTGGGAGGCACCCAGCAGGGCAGTGTGCACAGACTACCAAATGTCCTGGGCCACTCACCCAGGGTTCTGGTGCCCTGTTTTCAAAGGAGGGCAAGTGCCAGGACAGATGTACTGTGCCAGTAATGGCATCTAGCCTGAGTGTCCTCCCTGGCTGCAGAATCACTGCATGGCCAGCCCCCTCTCTGGGCCAGAAAATACAAGGATGGGCTGGAGATCTCCTGGGCCAGCTGCTGTCCACCTCAGGGCCAAGTGCTCCCTGGGGCCGCCTGCTTTCTGCCTTTGCATGTTTTTATGGTGCAATGAAAATATGATTTTAATTCCTTAGATTGTTCCATGTAACCTGCAATTACCCCCGGCGATGTCTTGCACACTTGGGCTTGTGGCTCCAGATTGCGCAAGGACGTGGGAAGGAGAAGAACGGGTGGGAGGCTCCGTCCTGCTTTGCTCTCCCCAGGAAGTGGGTGGGGTGCCCATCCTCCACCACCCACCCACTCCCTCCTCCAGCCTGCTGCCTTGTTGTGCTTTGGCCCTCTGGATGGCAGGCACACAGAGGAGGGCGACAGGCAGTTTTATGGGCAGGACTGAGAGCACAGTGACGTCTCTGAGTAGGCGCTTGGGGTCAACAGCAAGGGTTGTAAAGACGGCTGTCAGCCCTGGGGGAGTCTGAGTTGCCAAGACTACAGTTCCTCGTCACTGTGAGCGTATTCCATAGGCCTATGGGGACCCCCATATACGCTCAGCAGGAGGCAGTGGGTTTGCTTTCACTGTGCTTTTCTGGCAGTGGAAGTGACCTGCGTGTCCCCTTCAGGCATCTTACCGGCTGGCAGGCGTCCCCTGTGAGAAGCCATGTCTTGTCTGTGTGTGGCCTCGGGTGGGAGCTGACATCTGTGCTCTTCTCAGTGTCTTGGCACATGGCTCACTTCCACAGGTGGCCACCTGAGCTTCAGTATCCAGCAAGCACCTGGGAGGTAACAGCAGTGTCTGGGGGGGGGGAAGTGACCTGAGGCTCCCATCTACTACTGGACATAGTCGCCTGGAGCTAGGGACAATCCAGGGCCTGCATTGGGGCACTGTGAGACATCCAGCCTGTCACGGAGGCTGTGCCTTAGGAGAGACCTGTGTACCACCAGGCTATGTCATTATTTAGACCCCATATGCCTGGCCCCTGGTCAGGAGGCTCCTTCATAACACCAAGGGGGCATGATTGTGTTGTCACTGCCCTGTCTGCTCTTCCCTCCCTCAGCCTACCTATGTCCTCTGGAAGCTGCTGCTTCCCTGCCCAGGGACCATGGGTGCCCACACCTCAGGCAATGGCTTTCTTCAACAACTGACTGGAGTCCCTTGCCTTGACCTCTACCTGCCTGTCCTTTCACCCATGGTTCCACTCAGAATACAGGGAGCAAGAGTGGTGAGGATGTGTGCAGCTTACTGCCAAATGCAGAGTGGGCCATCCCCTACCCAGAAAAGAAGTAGCAATGGCTGGTGCCTGGGGCCAGCACGTGGTAGTGGATGCTGAGGGGTGGGCTACGCACCTCAAGCGCGCAGGCACGTGGACAAGGTAGCACGCTCTTCTTCAGACCTACCCCATTTTGGAAGAATCTGTGAACCAATTATCCATCCAGATGACCTGAGCCAGGCCTGGCTTCTGGGGCTCCAACGTCAGAGAAAAATGCATTCTCCTGGCCCCAAACTTGAAGACTGTGGACTTGCTGGGCAAGAGAGCCTCAGTCCAGTCCAAATTGGGGTGGGGACTAGAACAGTGGCAGGGTCAGGATGCTAAGCCCTCCCTAGATCAGGTATCAAACTTGAGCAAGCAAAGGTCCCTGGCTTGAGGGAGGGGTCACCTCTCGGTGGGAGTTCTGTCATTCCATGTTGTCAGAAACTCGCTGTCACCTACGGCCCTCGTGTCCCCTTGCTTCGCAGGGAGGTGGCTGACTGCTGACAGGTTTCTGGACCTTGCTCCGTGGACTTCCACAGAACTCAGGCAGCAGCCCCAGCCCACACTGATGGGCCCCCAGCACAGAAGATGTTTCCCTGAGGATCCTAAGGTGATCACAGGCCTTTTCCACCCTCACACTGGCTGTGTTCTCCCCCTTCCATCCCCAAAAGGTTTCTCCTGGGTGCTGGTTCTAACAAAAGCCATCAGGATCCACAGGGGTATAATTTCTGTCCTAGGCACTTCAGCTGTGCATCGCATGGCTTTGAGAACTACCCCGTGCCAAATAGGGGCATAAACCCATGAATGGAAATGCATGCTGGCTCCTTGTTCCCCCAGGACAAAGCAGCAGGAGATGCTGCTAAGCCCAGGCCTGGTTTGCTCCTTACAGCTCTTCTGCATGCCAAGGCTGAGGGGCTCTCTGGTGTTCTGTCGGGCTTGCAGAAGAGTGGGGGCTCCCCCAGCACTGTGCAGACACCTCTACACTGCCCTACCACAGCCAGGCTACAAGAGCTGTCTGCTCAGAATCCTGCCTAGAAAGAGCTGCCTAGAAGGGGAAGCGTGCTGGCCAGGGCTTGTCCAACCACACTACCCAGAATGTTCAGGATGGGAAATAATTGGCCAAATAATTCTTTAACAAAAACTTACAAGAGATGACTGGGGGTTTGGAAGCTACGTCATGATGAGTCTTGTGGGCAGAGGGCTGGAAGGATGTGACGGCAAGATGGGGTACCTGGGCACTCCTTGGGCTTCACCTGTATATCACAGGTGTCAGGGTCCACCTCGAAGCTCAGCGTTCATGAATGGGGCCATCACTCCTGTTTCCAGAACCCACTATGACAGGATGAAATTTTGTCAAGAGCTGAAGATGAGCAACAGACATGAGTTTGCACTGGTGCCATGGATCCTCCAAGAACAACAGAACTGCAGCCACACCTGCCTGCACTGACCAGTCAGCCGCTGAGAGTGGGTGCATGCAGCATCATGTCGCATCCATGCCTGCCACGGCCCCTCTCTGTGGTCCAAGCCCACCTCAGGTCCGAGCTTGCTGCTGTTCACTTTGTAAGGAGCAAGGAGGGAAGGAGGAGGGTAAGATTTGAGACCCATTTTATAGACATTGCTTCCTGATCCCTGTGACCTTGATGGTGGATCAGCCAAGGCTCTGGCCTCCATACTTTCATGCTTAACTGCAGAGCCAGCTTGGGCAACCCTGACTGCTGGGGCCTGGCTTCTATTGTTTCCAAACCCCTTGGAGCTCCCCAATCGTTCTAGAGTTACTGCTTCTGCCACCAGAGGTTTCAGGAGCCCTGAACACCCTGGTCCCCAGCCAAGCACCTGTGGCTACAAGGGTATTGAGGAACCCTCCACCTCTCTCTGGGCCCCAGCAAAGCATCTTGGACCCAAAGCCTGCCTAATCCCAGCCCTGCTGTGGGTTATGGTACTCAGGTTACCCTAATCCTGAAACCCAAGTCGGTCGGAGTCCCTGCAGCCTTCCCAATACCATCCGCGGGGGAATGGGCCTTCCCAGTGAGCATTAAGACGACTTCTCTCACAGGCCTGCTGTGTTCAGTGCTGGCTTCCCATTGGAGTAAAGCAGGGTGCTGGGCACCCACAGGGTAGAAACCCAGCCCTGGTAGAATCAAGCATGTTCCAGAGACCCCAGGCAGACTTTTGGCCACCTAGCTGGTCCAGCCGTGGCCTCATTCTGGGAAAGAAACACAAAGCCAGCAGCGACTGCAAGTGATGGGCGAGGCCGACCCAGCTCAAGCCTGACCTCTAAGGTTTCCTGGGACAGTAACTGGGCCTTGTAGTTCCATAAAATTAAACTTTTTTTCCATCCCAATAAAATTGGATCTTTAGGGCTTATAACTAATGATCAAATAACACCAAATGCCTGGGAATGAAGTGTGACCAGAAACAAGATACAGTGTCACCTTGCTACATAGCAACTGAGGGTCAGGAGCCAGCTGGGCCCAGCTCCTTGGCCTAGCTGCTGGCCACTTACTCCAGGGTTCCCAGGGTAGTTTTACTCTGTGCATGGGCACAAGTCTGAGCACCCTACAATGGAGCAGGAACACCCCCACTGTCTCCTTTCTTGTGCTAGCAAGGTGCATGGGCCAGCCATACCAAGGCCAAGTCACGGGACCTGTGTTTCTGGGATCTTCATAATTGTCCCTAAAGCAGATACAATGAGTTCCTGACTTACAAGGGCCAAGATGTGGGATGGACTGTCACAGGTGAAGCAGCACCCAAATGTCAGGGCCCCTGTTTGATGAGTGAGAATACTCCAACCTGGACCCCCACCCACCCAAGACTCCCTGTCGAATGAGATGGCAAAGCCAGGAGTCAAGCATGCTATCCTCCTGCCCTCCCCACTGAGGACTCAGTAAGTGGGTGGATGGAACGCAAGACCTTCCCAAGGCTTCAATGGCTCATTGTTCTGCCTGTAGTGGCTGGAATTGGACTGGCCAATTATAATAATAAAGTTCAAACAATCAGCCACTAGCTGGGTTTCCATAGCTCAGGGAGTATTGGATTTTTCAAAGTCTCTGGGAGGGGCGGTGGTGGATAAATGGAGTTGGTTGTTCCCATCAGTTCATTCTTTGCAAGGCTGCGTCTCCCATCCCTACCTTCATGCTCTCAGAAGGTGTTGTATCTGTCTACTTTCTGGTGCCCAGGCATGTCAGGGCGGGAAATTGTCCCAGGAGGCCCAGACACAGTAGGGGTGAGGCCTGCCATTGCCAGTTCAGACAAGCTCCTCCCCACTCCTCCAAGGGCTGCTAGGAGGACCAGGCCTGCCACCACAGGGCACCCTGTGGGTTGGGGCACACCTCTGCCACAGATCTCCCATAGCACCCAGCGAAACTTGCCTGGACTTTTGTTCTTTTGAGGCAAGGCTGTAGCTCTGGCTGGTCTTGAACTTGTTATAGAAGATCAGGCTGGCCTCAGACTTTCAGAGATCTTCTGACTTCTTGCTTCCACAGTGCTGAGCCACTGAATCCAGCTACTTTGGCCATTCTCCTGAGGGCCATGCTTTTCCCACAGCCCAGAGCTGTGCCCTGGGCTCACTCTGCCCTGGTGACTCCCCGACTGGATAAGAGTCAGTGCAGAGTTTCCTTTCCCAGAAGCTTTCTCAGACACCTAGCAAGGTGAGACACTTGTTTAGGGCTCCATGGAGTGCTCATTCTGTTGTCTGGAAGGTGCCTTTCCCTGTTCTTCCAAAAGGGCCTTCTGTCTTCATGTCTGTCCCTGGTATTATGCTTCGCATATGTCAGCTGCTGAAAGTGGCTGTCATGCATGGTAAGAAGACTTCATACTAGCTGAGCATGGGAGCACACAATCCCAGCACTCGGTAGGCTGAGGCAGGAGGATCATGAGCTTAAGGTGAGCCTAGGCTAAGTTGTAGATCTTGACTCAAAATAACAAAACTCAGATTTTTTTTTGGAGAGAGGGAGAGGAAGACAGAGATGGGCACACCAGCAGCCCCTCAGCTGCTGCAAACGAAATCCAGATGTGTGCGCCTCCTTGTGGTCAAGTGCGGCATTGTGCCCTTGCGTCACTTTGCATCTGGCTAACCGTGGGACTTGGAGATTGGAACCACTGGAGATTGGAACCAGCGTTCTTAGGCTTACGAGGCAGGCGCATTAACCGCTAAGCCATCTCTCCAGCCCAAAACTCAGATTTTATGATGGGCTTTTTATTTCAAAATGCCTATGGTATCTGTTGCAGTCAGGTTCGCATTGCTGGCAGAAACCACCCAAGAGCAGCTTTTGAGAAAAAAAGGGTTTATTTTGGCTTACAGACTTGAAGGGAAGCCCCATAATGGCAGGGAAACTGATGGCATGACCAGAGCGTGGACATCACCCCCTGACCAACGTAAGGTGGACAGTAGTAACAGGAGAATGTGCTAAACAGTGGCTAGTAAGACCCATAAGCCCGCCCCCAACAATACACTGCCTCCAGGAGGCATTAATTCCCAAATCTCCATCAGCTGGGAACCTAGCATTCAGAATACCTCTAAGTTTATGGGGACACCTGAATCAAACCAGCACAGTGTCCTACTCAAGATCCAAAGCCCTGCAGATTATGTGTGGAGCTTAGATTTGCCTGTTTTCTTTAGCTTTTTACCCACTGTCACTGTACCAAGGCCACCTACCATGTGAGATGAGCAGGACACCAAATCTCCAAACCTTATGCCAGACACCCTGTATATCCTAACCACAGAGGGAAGGGGGTCTGGGGCACGACTGAGGAGATTGCACAAGGCTAACTTTTTGTTGTGGTTTTCGAGGTAGAGTCTCATTTGCTGATCTGAACTTGCTCTGTAGTCCCAGGCTGACCTTGAACTCAACAATCCCCATACCTCTGCCTCCCCAGTGCTGGGGTTAAAGGTGTGTGCCACCGTGCCCAGCAAGGCTAAGGTTTCACAGCTAACAATGACTAGCTCTAGGTAAAATATAAACGAAAACTGCAGCCAGAAACAGTGGTTCCCAAAACCACACAAAGCCCATACCTTAGGAGAGAAAGTCATGTTCCTGGAATTAAAAAAGAAACAAATTAAAGGCAAAATGACAGCAGATCTATCCTAGCAAACATCCACCCAAACCTTAGAAATTCATAGCAGAAGGCCAGCTCCAGTAGTCGGTGCTCTTCGGAGAAGACGAGAGAGCCCAGAACCTCGATAAAGAGCCGCTGACAATGTCTAGAATGTGGCAAAAATTACAGAGCCTAACTTCTGAGGAACTGGCCCAGAGCAGGTGGACCCTGTGGCATTTGTCCACATTACTTGTGGACTGGACCTTCTTTGTTCCCCAATTCTCTTGCCTTGTGCTGTTTTCCCCTTTGCTGGATTTCTGTAATTTAGCTGGTTTTAAAGTTGAATGACTCACATTTAGCAGAAAAGTAAAAGCTAAATTTTGGGCAAGAGAGATGGCTTAGCACTTAAGGCCTTTGCCTGCAAAGCCTAAGGACCCAGGTTTGATTCCCCAGGACCCACAATCCACATAAGCCAGATGCACATGGTGGCGAATGTGTCTGGAATTTGTCTGCAGTGGCTAGAGGTCCTGGCACACCTGTTCTCTCTGTGTCATAAAAAATAGAAATAAAATACTTCTTAAATATATATATTTTTAATTTTTATTACTTATTTATTGAGAGAGGGAAAGAAAGAGAGAGAATGAGAGTGCCAGGGCCTCCATCCACTGCAAACGAACTCCAGATGCATGTGCTACCATGTACATGTGGCTTACATGGGTTCTGGGGAGTTGAACCTGGGTCTTTAGACTTCACAGGCAAGCACCTTTATTGCAAAGCCATCTCTCCAGCCCTAAAATACTTTATGAAATCACCTAGAGATTCCATAGGTGAACTAGACCGAGGTCTCTAAGGTAGGGGAGAGTAGGGACGGACACTGCAGAGGATGGCAGCAGGGCCCGTCCTCCACACCTGGTCCAAGAAGGGACTGAATCTTCATTCAGAGGTCTAGGGGGACAGCAGCCATCACCACAGTCCTGGATGTGCTGCCGGCTCCTTAAGCCTTCATGGCTGGCTCTTGAGTCTCTGTACTCTTGACCTCTTGACCTCAAGACACTGGTTTGATTCCCCAGGACCCACATAAGCCAGTTGCCCAAGGTAGTGCATGTGTCTGGAGTTTGTTTGCAGTAGCTAGAAGCCCTGGCGTGCCCATTCTCTCTCTCTCTGCCTCTTTTTCTCTTTCAAATAATAAATAAAATATATTTTTTAGAAAGTTAAATTATTTGTATGTGTGTGTATGGGCACCTTAGGGTGGCCTCGAACTCATGGTGATCCTCCTACCTCTGCCTCCTGAGTGCTGGGATTAAAGGTGTGCACCATCATGCCTGGCTAATTTTTTTTTTTTTTTTTAATGAATGATGCTGGAGCCGGGCATGGTGGCGCATATGTTTGATCCCAGTACTCAGGAGGTGGAGGTAGGAGGATTGCTGTGAGTTCAAGGCTACCCTGAGACTACATAGTGAATTCCAGGTCAGCCAGGGCTACAGTGAAACCCTACCTCCAAAAACAAAAACAAGGGCCTGGGGAGATGGCTTAGCGGTTAAGCGCTTGCCTGTGAAGCCTAAGGACCCTGGTTCAAGGCTCAATTCCCCAGGACCCACATAAGCCAGATGCACAAAGTGATGCATGCATCTGCAGTTCATTTGCAAGTGGCTGAGGGCCCTGATGTGCCCATTCTCTCTTTGTCTGTCCCTCTCAAATAAATAAATAAAAATAAACAAAAAAAATTAAAAACATGGCCGGGCGTGGTGGTGCACGCCTTTAAACCCAGCACTCAGGAGGCAGAGGTAGGAGGATCGCCGAGAGTTCGAGGCCACCCTGAGACTATATAGTTAATTCCAGGTCAGCCTGGGCCAGAGTGAGACCCTACCTCGAAAAACCAAAAACAAACAAACAAACAAACAAACAAAGAAACAAAAAAAAGAATGGTGCTGGGAAACAGTATGAACAGATTTTTTTTTTTTTTTTTTGAAGCAGGGTCTCACTTTAGCCCTGGTTGACCTGCAACTTACTCTGTAGTTGAGGCTGGTCAAGAACTCCTGAGTACTGGGATTATAGGCCTTAGCCACCATATTTTTCTAACACCATATTACAAAAAATAATTCAAAATGGATCAAAGACCCAAATGTAAGACCTATAATACAAAACTAAGAAGAAATACATAGGACAAGCCAAGCATGGTGGCGCACGCCTTTAATCCCAGCACTGGGGAGGCAGAGGTAGGAGGATCATCATGAGTTCGAGGCCACCCTGAGAATACAGAGTGAATTCCAGGTCAGCCTGGGCTAGAGTGAGACCCTACCTCAAAAAACTAATAAATAAATAAATAGATTAAAAAGGAATACACAAGACAAATGATTCACAACAATGGATTTAGCAAGGAGTTCTTGGACAGAACAGAAAAGCACAGGCAGTAACAGCACCAAATAGACAAAGTAAACATCGCGAGAGAGAATTAAAAATTGTGTAGCAAAGGACGTTGTCGACAGAATGAACCTGTGTGATGGCGACTGGCTTGGAGAAACTTACAAATTATGACTCTACAAAACATCTCGAATCAACCAAAAACAATTACAAACTAAATATGGGACTGAAGCAGGCATTTTTCCATGGAGACAAATGGCCAATAAGCAGGACAAGATACTCAAAGTCAGTCGTCATTAGGGAAATGCAGACCAAGATGACGAAATACCACATCACACCCAATAGGAGTTGACTATTATTTAAAAGCCCAGAAAATAACCAAGTTTTGGGGACATTGTAGAAGAATTGGAACCCTTGTTCACTACTGATAGTAATTTAAAATGATGCAACTGGGGCTGGAGAGATGGCTTAGTGGTTAAGGCACTTGCCTGTGAAACCAAAGGACCCAGGTTCCATTCCCCAGGACCCACATAAGCCAGATGCACAAGATGGTGCGTGCATCTGAAGTTCATTTGCAGTGGCTAAAGGCCCTGGAGTGCTCATTCTCTCTCAAATAAATAAATAAATAAAATATTTTAAAAATAGCTGGGCATAGTGGTGCACGCCTTTAATCCCAGCACTTGGGAAGCAGAGGTAGGAGGATCATCATGAGTTCAAGGCCACCCTGAGACTACATAGTGAATTCCAGGTCAGCCTGAGCTAGAGTGAGACCCTACCTTGAAAAAAACAAAACAAAACAAAACAAAAATAAATAAATAAATAAATAAATAAATAAAGCAACTATAATGGAAAAGTGGCAGTCCCTCAAAAACTAAAACAGAATTCCACTCTTTTGGGCATATACCTGAGTAATGAAAACCAGAGGAGGGGTATGGCTCAGCAGGTACGAGCTGCCCAGTCATGAGGATCTGCAGTTGATCCTCAGCAGCTATGTAAATAAGCTGGCCATGGCTGCATGCATGCCTGTAACTCCAGTGCTCAGAGGGGCAGAAAGAGGGTTGATTGGGCTCCCTGGTCAGCCGGTCTGTTACAGTTTGGATGTAAACTGTCCCCATAGTCTCATGTGTTTGGACACTTGGTCTCCAGCACTGTTTGGGAAGGTGTGCAATCTTGAGGAGGGGAAGCTTGCTGGAGGAAGTGGGTCACTGGGGAGCAGGTCTTGAGATTTTGTGGTTAGGCCTCACTTCTATTTTATTTTTTTAAAAATATATTTTTTATTTATTTGAGAGAGTGAAAGAGAGAGAACGAGCGTGCTAGGGCCTCTAACTACTGCAAACGAACTCCAGATGCATGCGCCTCCTTGTGCATCCGGTGTACGTGGGTCCTGGGGAATTGATTATCTTTGCAGGCAAACGCCTTAACCGCTGAGCCATCTTCTCCAGCCCAGGCCTCACTTCTTGTTTGTCCTTTGCTTCTTGACTGAACACAATGTGACCGACTCTGACCTGACATCCCTTCCTTGTCATGATGGGCTGCCCCGACATCCTCCTTTGTTCTCTGCCCCCAGCAACATACCTACCTCCTCTAGCAAGGCTCCACCTACCAAACTTCCATCAGCTATGGACTAAGCATTCAAAGCAAATGAGTTTATTGGAGACATCGGATTCAAATCACCACAATATATACACCACACACCAAAAAAATGAAAATCAAGGTCTTGAACAGATCTTGTATAACAAATGAAAAACTCAAGTGCCATGGAGGGATGAATGGATAAGCCATATACACATACATACATACATACATACATACATACATACATACACACATACATACATACATACATAATCACAATAGAATAAAAGTCAACTTTAGAGCCGGGCGTGGTGGTGCACGCCTTTAATCCCAGCACTCGGGAGGCAGAGGTAGGAGGATCGCCGAGAGTTAGAGGCCACCCTGAGACTACATAGTGAATTCCAGGTCAGCCTGGACCAGTGTGAGACCCTACCTGCAAAAAAAAAAAAAAAAAAAAAAAAGTCAACTTTAATATATATATTATATATATTTTTTTTGGTTTTTTGAGGTAGGGTTTCACTCTGGTCCAGGCTGACCTGGAATTCACTATGTAGTCTCAGGGTGGCCTTGAACTCACTGCAATCCTCCTCCTCTGCCTCCAAAGTTCTGGGACTAAAGGCATGCGCCATCACGCCTGGCATCTTAAAAAATGTTTTTAAAATATTTTATTTACTCATTTATTTGAGAGAAAGAGAATGGGCACACCAGGCCATCCAGCCACTGCAAACGAACTCCAGACGCATGTGCTCCCTTGCGCATCTGGCTTATGTGGGACCTGGAGAATAGAACCGGGGTCCTTAGGCTTTGCAGGCATGCACCTTAACTGCTAAGCCATCTCTCCAGCCCATCAGTCAACTTTAAAAAAATTTTTTCCCCAGGTAGGGTCTTGCTCTAGCCCAGGCTGACCTCGAATTAACTATGTAGTCTCAGGATGGACTTGAATTCATGGCAGTCCTCCTACCTCTGCCTCCCAAGTGCTGACATTAAAGGCATGTGCCACCATGCCTGGCTTTAACACACACACACACACACACACACACACACACACACACACACAGACACACACACGAAAGAGAGAATTGGCATGCCAGGGCCTTAGCCACTACAATCAAACTCCAGACACTTCTGCCACGTAGTGGGTACATGCAACCTTCCACTTTCCTCACCTGTGTTCATCTGGATTACTTGGGGTCTGGAGAGAGATCAAACATGGGTCCTTAGGCTTCACAAACTCCTTACCCACTAAGCCATCTCTTCAGCCCTTAAATTAGTTTTTTTTTTTTTTTTTTTTTTTGGTTTTTGAGGTAGGGTCTCACTCTGGTCCAGGCTGACCTGGAATTCACTATGTAGTCTCAGGGTGGCCTCGAACTCTCGGCGATCCTCCTACCTCTGCCTCCCGAGTGCTGGGATTAAAGGCGTGCGCCACCACGCCCAGCCTTAAATTAGTTTTTAAATTACATTTTTATTTTACAAGTTAATCAATTATTTATTTATGAGAGAGAGATGGAGGGAGAATGAGCATCCAGGGCCTCTAGTCACTGCAAACGAACTCCAGACACGTGTCAACTTGTGCATCTGGCTTTACCTGGGTACTAGGGAATTGAACCTGGGTCATTTGGCTTTGCAGGCAAAGGCCTTAACTGCTAAGCCATCTCTCTCTAGCCCCTTAGTCAACTTTTAAGGGGAAAGAAATTCAGATATATGCTACAACATGGATTAGGTCTTGAAAACATGCTGAGCGAAATATGACAAAAGGACAAAATTGTATGAGTACAAAAGTATATGAAGTACTTAAAATTTAGAGAGGTGGGTGGGGGAAGATTAGTTTATTTATTTACAAGTATGCATATGGGTACAATGGGGTCTCTTGCCACTGCAATTGATTGTCTGTCAACTTTATGTGGGTGGCTATGGAATTGAACCTTGGCCAGCAGGCTTTGCAAGCAAGCACCTTTAACTGCTGAGCCATCTCCCCAGGCCTGAAATGTTAGTTTTTAATGATAGTTTCTGAGGTGACGAAAAAGATCTGGGAATAGTGGTGATGCTTGCACAACCACATGAATGTATTTAGCATCACTGCATTGCACACTTAACAATGGTTAATACAGTAAATTTTGTTATGTACATTTTACCACAATGAAAAATACTTGAAGATGTCATGAAACAAAACCAAAAAGTGATTTGGACAGAAGGAAAAAAAAGGGCCCTTTTGGGAGGTTCACATGGATAGCGTTGAGCACAAGCCTGACACCCACTCTGCTGACTGCCCCTGAACTGGCCCAAGCTGTTTAGAGCCTGAGGTAAGCTGAATTTGTAAGAGCTCCCCTTCTCCCTTGAGGAAGGAAGTCTAAATTATCAGGTCAATTAGGAAAAGATACAACCGAAAAATACAAGTTTCATTCACACTTCAAGAAGGTGTTTCCTGGCTGTGTGCCACTTTTATTATTTTTGGCCCCGGCGACTGGGCTCCGCAGACCCAGGGAAAGTACAATGTGATCTTTGATTCGCATTTCAAGGATCAAAGCAAGTGAGTTAGGGTGTAAATGCAGATAATAGTTCAGAGATCTTTCACGAAAGGAATCACCAGACCAAGGCAGAAAGGGAGTCGCTATGTTATTTGTGTTCACCTTCAGAAGCATCCCTGTCGAGCAAATCCTGCAGTCCCTGGACCAGGACCCCTGGCCTGGCCCCATGCATGACCTTGGTCCATCCAAACATAAGATCTGGGCTGTGGCGTGGCCCCATGAGGATACGGAGAAGGTAACAGGGTGGTCTGTGAACATGCATGTGAGGGGCACACAGTCTCATGCCCTTTGATGACTGGAGCTCCCCAGGACTGGGTGCAACCCTATGTAAAGGCCTTGGCAGCCGGCTCTGATTGTCCTGTTTCTCGGCCAGACCTCCGCAAGCACATATCCACCCACACACGGCCGGGCCAGCTCCAAGCTTTACCCACCCGCAGCCCCTAAGCATGCCGATGGTGGGTCCTCGCAGCCAGCAAGCCTAGCATGGACGCCGAATGGGGAGGGCACCCTGTGGGCCAGGCCAAAGGCCCCGCAGCCCCTCCAGGGCCCAAAGCTCGCGACACTCTGAATCCCCCGCCCCGCCACTCCCCAGCCTCATCCTAGCCCCCCATCCGTCCTCCCGGTGCTCAAGAACCCCTCAATGTCCAGCCGCCGCTCGGGCAGTACCAAGGACCGACAACGGAAGCACTTCTGCGGTCCCGGAGAGGGGCGATCCCCGCTGTTCCCTCCCACGCGCGCTCTCGCCACCCTCTCCGCCGGGGCACTGGCTGCGCAGAGGCACCGCGCGTGCGCGCCCTCCACCCTCCCCCCCCCACATCCGTGCCGCGCGCAGCTCCGGCACAGTCCAAACGCGCCTGCGCGGCCGAACGCCTCCGGCTCAAGGCGCAGGCGCAGAGAACCCGACCGAGCGCGCGCTCCGCCTGCCGAGAAGGCCGGCGTGGGGCGTGCTGGTGCGCGGGGCGTCCGCGCGCACGCACGCACGCACGCACGCCGGGGGCGTGGCTGGGCGGCGTGGTGCGCTCCCGAGTCGCTGTCTGCTGGGAGCCGGCTCGCCGAGGGACGGGGGCGCCCGGGGTCAGTGTGGCCGCGGTGGTCGTGGCGGCTGGCGGGGAGGCCTGCGAACGCTCGCAGTCCGGAGCCGTCCCCGCGCTCCTTTCCGGCCTCTGGCGCCGAGCCCCCGCCCAGGGTCCCGGCGCTTGTGCACGGCGGCCCCGACGCTCAGTGCAGGGCTCCTCGGAGACCTTCGTGCTGTTCCCGCGGGCGTGGGGCGTCGCGCCCGCTGCCCACCTGCTGCACTCAGGCCCATCTCGTTCTGCAGTTTGTAGGTGGCTCCGAGATTCTCGTCCCCACGAGCAGGCTGGCCTGTGCGGTCCCTCTCTGCAGGTCCCTGGACCCGGGCTGCGGTCGATCGCCTGGCGCACTTTCAGGTAGGTGGACTTCATTGCCACCGGGCTCGTGAGCTCGGATTTCCTGCACGGTGGGTGCCGAGTGGCGGTGCAGTCGCAAGTTGTGACCTCGGTTCTCCCCGGATTCGGAGCAGCGAATGTGCTCGCGTTCCAGGCGCTGCCCCTGGCTTGCAGAGGCGACTACGAGCTCGCCGTGGCTACCGGTCTTTCTTAGCAGAGCTCTGTCTGTCTGTCTAGTCCAGGAGAAGGAGCGAAATTCCCCAGTGTCAGGGCAGGTTAGAGAGACCTACCGACTGATAGGCGAGGGAGGCATGGGACTGGCTGTTGGTGCTCCCTGAGGCTGCAAGGGGCACGCAGGTGTGCAGGTGTGCAGGTGAGAGGACGGGTGACAGACAGCTAAGGTTTTTGGTGAGGATGGAAGATGTGGGTAGTACACCGGCTGACTCCGGGGGTCCTGCGGAGAACTGCTGCCTCAGGCCCTAGTATCTCCCTTTGCAGTCTGTTGGGAAGCCAAGGTTAAGGGCTGGACTTTTAGTTTTAAGTCAGGGGTGTATCTTCAATATCCCACATTGAGTGCTGAAGGTGGGTGCTGGTGACCCTGGCTTCTGAGTGTTGCAAACCATCTGGGCGGAAATTGTGGAAAGACCAATATAGCTGTAGCTCCCCGGAGGAACCGCTGTGATGGGAAGTGTCATGGTAGATACATAGGAAGTCAGGCCACGGTGCTCCTACCTCTGCCTCCTGAGTACTGGGGTTAAAGGCATGGGCCACCACACCTTGCTTGCAACAGCCTTTTAAAGACGGGCTCTGTGTACTTAGCTGTTCATAATGTTTGAGGTGGCCAGGATCCACTGAGCCCCTGTGAAGGGCAATCCATAACTAGTGAGATGAGTCATGGTTCAGCTGGTCTCTGTAGCCAGATTCTGCTCTTCCTTTCATTTCTTAGACAGTGTATGGATGCAGACAAGTCACTTTGTCACACTGCCTTGTCAGTAACTATAGTACCAACTTCATGTGTGATGGGTGGTCAGTGTTTGGCACAAATGGTGCATTCAGCTAAACACTGCTGCTGTCATTGTCCTGAAATTCCCTGGCAATTATGATCATGCCCTTTTCTTCTGGGATTGATAGCATCTGTCATTATGCCTTGAAAGTAACAGGCAGCATATGTCCCCTGTACTGGCTAACTCCACGGCCCCCTCCTTCCACTCGGAGCTGCTAGTCAAATGCCAGGGGTTCCTGCTTGCTGTCCCCTCTTGCCAGCTCAGTGGTGATCATTGGGCCTAGTTCTGCTGTTCTCCCCCTGTTTTTGGACAGATGGCCTTGGAAGATGACCTGCATTTGACAGTTCCCTCGCCTCTTCTCAGCTCTCCCAAGGCCACAGCTTTCAGCTCCCCTGGCCCTCAGCTCTTGCTTGGAACAGCAAGGTCTGCCACACCCTGTCCAGCTGCTACCATCCTGTTGTGTTGCATGTGCAGGCTTTCTTCCTTTCTGCCCTTAGTTCCTACCATGCCTTGTGACAGGTACCCTCAGCAGGTCCCTTGAAACCCTATCTGGGCAGTTGCCAATTGTGCCAACATACACCTTTGGTGGCAGATTGGCTGCACCTCTTGGGGTGGAATATACCCCCTTGGTGGATCCTTGGATTGAGTGGTTCTGCTGTGGAAACCCAATGTGCATGCATGACCATGGGGCAGAATAGCACACTAAGGATCCTGCTGGTGGCAAGCCCACGGAAAGGGCCCCTCATCTGAGCCTGTGTCTGCTTCTGGCCCCTCAGGATGGACTTTCACTGAGTGTTTGGCTCAGACCAGCCACCTTTAATGACTCTCTATGGCTGCTGGACCACTTTTTGGCCTAGCTTGGCAATTACATGGCCTGCCAGGACAACCTCAGACATGTCCGTAAGATCCTTGGACACCTGATGGGCCAAACCCAGGCCTGGACAGCCTCCTTCCTCAGTGGAGGTCAGCCTTTGCCTGATGATCATGAAGTCTTCTGCCGTATTCTCAAGGAAGTTACTCAAGGACCCCAACAGTTTTGCTGGGTCCCACAGTACTGTGCCTTGCCCCTCTCCCCCTGCCTCCTGCATCAAGTTCTGCAGCTGCCTTTGATGAGGCAGTAGTAGCTAGGTTCTCAGAGGCACTTGTACTCAGTACAGGTGTTCCCTTCACCCGCTGAGGCCTGTCCCAGCTGCTCCAGCCACTCTTGCTTGGTCTAGGAGTGTCCACTTAAGCAGCAGCTGGACCAGGAGGGCATCCCTGAGAGCCCCTCACCTAGTTTAGTTCTGTATGGAGCCCTGATTCTGGTTCTGCAGGGCCAGCTGCCTCTCAACCAGAGGCCGTGGCCCCACCCAAATCTGACCTGCGTCTTCAGAACCTAACTCTTCTGTCCAGAAGCTGCAATCAGCTCACCCAGAAGGTTCCAAATGCCATAAAACAAAGGAGAAGGTTTCTGAGATAGCAGACTAAAGGGTATCCCTGGGTACCTCACAGGAGGTGGTGGGTGTCTCAGAAACTCCACAGAAGGCATTCTTTCCTCATGTTCCCCACCCTACATCCCTGGGTTCTGAACATGGTCCAGGCAGGTGTAGCACTGCCCCTTGTGGTGAAGTGCCCTGCATAGATAAGGAGTCCCACAGTTTCTAGACTCCAGTGACCCCATAGCTGGCCAGAGAAGCACATGTGTACTGGATGCTGCCCTGTCAGCATGAGTAGCTTTTTCAGCCCTTGGCTGAATATGGCCTTGTGCCACCACATCGAGTCCTGCTATGCTCCCAGCTGTGGCCATACAGCTTGTAGCACCTGTCACCTGCTGTCGCCACCAAGACCCCCCCCCCCCTTACCAGATCGCGCAATGCCTGTCAGGCCTTCGTATCTGAACTTGACCGCTACGTGATGTCTGTGCTCTTGCCCCATACTCCAGCACTCCTGCTCCTTATGCCTCCTGTCTCCAAGCTGCGTTGTAAGAAAGGCTCCCTGAAGAAAGCTGCTGGGTTTTTTGTTTTGTTTGTTTTGTTTTTCAAGGTAGGGTCTCACTCTAGCCCAGGCTGACCTGGAATTCACAGTAATGTTTCTACAGATTCTGCTCTTCCTTTCATTTCTTAGACAGTGTATGGATGCAGACAAGTCACTTTGTCACACTGCCTTGTCAGTAACTATAGTACCAACTTCATGTGTGATGGGTGGTCAGTGTTTGGCACAAATGGTGCATTCAGCTAAACACTGCTGCTGTCATTGTCCTGAAATTCCCTGGCAATTATGATCATGCCCTTTTCTTCTGGGATTGATAGCATCTGTCATTATGCCTTGAAAGTAACAGGCAGCATATGTCCCCTGTACTGGCTAACTCCACGGCCCCCTCCTTCCACTCGGAGCTGCTAGTCAAATGCCAGGGGTTCCTGCTTGCTGTCCCCTCTTGCCAGCTCAGTGGTGATCATTGGGCCTAGTTCTGCTGTTCTCCCCCTGTTTTTGGACAGATGGCCTTGGAAGATGACCTGCATTTGACAGTTCCCTCGCCTCTTCTCAGCTCTCCCAAGGCCACAGCTTTCAGTTCCCCTGGCCCTCAGCTCTTGCTTGGAACAGCAAGGTCTGCCATACCCTGTCCAGCTGCTACCATCCTCTTGTGTTGCATGTGCAGGCTTTCTTCCTTTCTGCCCTTAGTTCCTACCATGCCTTGTGACAGGTGCCCTCAGCAGGTCCCTTGAAACCCTATCTGGGCAGTTGCCAATTGTGCCAACATACACCTTTGGTGGCAGATGGACTGCACCTCTCGGGGTGGAATATACCCCCTTGGTGGATCCTTGGATTGAGTGGTTCTGCTGTGGAAACCCAATGTGCATGCATGACCATGGGGCAGTAATAGCACACTAAGGATCCTGCTGGTGGCAAGCCCACGGAAAGGGCCCCTCATCTGAGCCTGTGTCTGCTTCTGGCCCCTCAGGATGGACTTTCATTGAGTGTTTGGCTCAGACCAGCCACCTTTAATGACTCTCTATGGCTGCTGGACCACTTTTTGGCCTAGCTTGGCAATTACATGGCCTGCCAGGACAACCTCAGACATGTCCGTAAGATCCTTGGACACCTGATGGGCCAAACCCAGGCCTGGACAGCCTCCTTCCTCAGTGGAGGTCAGCCTTTGCCTGATGATCATGAAGTCTTCTGCCGTATTCTCAAGGAAGTTACTCAAGGATCCCAACAGTTTTGCTGGGTCCCACAGTACTGTGCCTTGCCCCTCTCCCCCTGCCTCCTGCATCAAGTTCTGCAGCTGCCTTTGGCGAGGCAGTAGTAGCTAGGTTCTCAGAGGCACTTGTACTCAGTACAGGTGTTCCCTTCACCCGCTGAGGCCTGTCCCAGCTGCTCCAGCCACCCTTGCTTGGTCTAGGAGTGTCCACTTAAGCAGCAGCTGGACCAGGAGGGCATCCCTGAGAGCCCCTCACCTAGTTTAGTTCTGTATGGAGCCCTGATTCTGGTTCTGCAGGGCCAGCTGCCTCTCAACCAGAGGCCGTGGCCCCCACCCAAATCTGACCTACGTCTTCAGAACCTAACTCTTCTGTCCAGAAGCTGCAATCAGCTCACCCAGAAGGTTCCAAATGCCATAAAACAAAGGAGAAGGTTTCTGAGATAGCAGACTAAAGGGTATCCCTGGGTACCTCACGGGAGGTGGTGGGTGTCTCAGAAACTCCACAGAAGGCATTCTTTCCTCATGTTCCCCACCCTACATCCCTGGGTTCTGAACATGGTCCAGGCAGGTGTAGCACTGCCCCTTGTGGTGAAGTGCCCTGCATAGATAAGGAGTCCCACAGTTTCTAGACTCCAGTGACCCCATAGCTGGCCAGAGAAGCACATGTGTACTGGATGCTGCCCTGTCAGCATGAGTAGCTTTTTCAGCCCTTGGCTGAATATGGCCTTGTGCCACCACATCGAGTCCTGCTATGCTCCCAGCTGTGGCCATACAGCTTGTAGCACCTGTCACCTGCTGTCGCCACCAAGACCCCCCCCCCCTTACCAGATCGCGCAATGCCTGTCAGGCCTTCGTATCTGAACTTGACTGCTACGTGATGTCTGTGCTCTTGCCCCATACTCCAGCACTCCTGCTCCTTATGCCTCCTGTCTCCAAGCTGCGTTGTAAGAAAGGCTCCCTGAAGAAAGCTGCTGGGTTTTTTGTTTTGTTTGTTTTGTTTTTCAAGGTAGGGTCTCACTCTAGCCCAGGCTGACCTGGAATTCACAGTAATGTTTCTTCCTAGGTGTGCGCCACCACACCCTGCTGCTATTCTTTTATTTATTTATTTTTTAAAAATCGTTTATTTCTATTTATTTATTAGCAATGGACAGAGAGAGAAAGAGGCAGAGAGAGAGAGAGAATGGGCGCACCAGGGCCTACAGCCACTGCAAACGAATTCCAGATGCATGTGCCCTTTGTGCATCTGGCTTACGTGGGTCCTGGGGACCCTTGGGTTTGGTCCTGGGGAGTCTCGAACCAGGGTCCTTAGGTTTCACAGGCAAGTGCTTAACCGCTAAGCCATCTCTCCAGGCCCCTATTTTTTGATTTTCAAGGTAGGGTCCCAGCCTCTGTCTGGCCCAGGCTGACCTGGAATTAACTATGTAGTCTCAGGGTGGCCTCAAACTCATGGCGATCCTCCTACCTCTGCCTGGCTATTCCTTTTTTTTTTTATTTATTTATTTATTTATTTATTTATTTATTTTTGGTTTTTCGAGGTAGGGTCTCTGGCCCAGGCTGACCTGGAATTAACTATGTAGTCTCAGGGTGGCCTCAAACTCAGGGCAATCCTCCTACCTCTGCCTCCTAAATGCTGGGATTTTTTTTTTTTTTTAAGATATTTTTATTGCCAGCACTTGGGAGGCAGAAGTAGGAGGATTCTGTGAGTTTGAGGCCACCTTGGGACTACATAGTGGGTTCCAGGTCAGTCTGAGCTAGAGTGGGACCCTACCTCAAAAAAACAAGCAAACAAACAAAAAGATATTTTTATTTATTTACTTGAGAGAGAGAGAATGGGCATGCCAGTGCTTCTAGCCACTGCAAATGAACTCCAGATGCATGCACCACCTTGTGCATCTTACTTTGTGTGGGTACTGGGGAATTGAACCAGGGTCCTCAGGCTTTTCAGGCAAGCATCTTAACTGCTGAGCCTTCTCTCCAGCCCTGCTGTCCCCCCGCCCCCCAGGTAGGGTCTCACCTCTGTGAGTGCTGGGATTAAAGGCGTGCGTCACCACGCCTGGCCTCCTGCTGTCTTTTACATGGTTTTTAAAATGACTTATCTATGAGGTGTAGTATCATTTGATACCTAGACACATGTAGGATCAGGTAGCTGGCATTTCCATCCTCAGAGGTTTATTATTTCTTTTTTATATTTTTCAAGGTATGGTTTCACTTTAGCCCAGGCTGACCTGGCACTCACTCTGTAGTCTCAAGCTGGCCTTGAACTCCCAGTGATCCTCCTATTTCTGCTCCTGAGGGCTGGGAATAAAGGCATGTACCACCACACCTGGGCGGGATTATTATTTCTTTGTGTGGTATTGTGTTTGAACTCTTTTAGTTCTTTGTAAAATATATGATACATTAATGTCAACTGCAAGCCCCCTACTGTTATGTAAAGCACTAGAACTTAGTCCTCCTATCTAAAGCATCCTGGTATCTGTGATTTGACCTCCACGTGTCCTCCGAACCTCTTCTGTCTTGTAATGAGTACTTTTCTGCCCTCTACTTATGTAAAATGAACTCAGCTGCCACATATAAATGAGAGCATGTGGCATTTGTCTCTGTACCTGGCTTATTTCACTGGACAGTTTCACCTTTGTATTTTATTGTTGAATAATATTCCATTATATGTTTATACTGCCTTTAAAAATTCATCATCTAGCACTATAATTTTTTTCAAAAGTTTTTTTTGTTTTGTTTTTTTTTGTTTTTGTTTTTGTTTTTTCGAGGTAGGGTCTCACTCTAGTCCAGGCTAACCTGGAATTCACTATGTAGTCTCAGGGTGGCCTCGAACTCACAGTGATCCTCCTACCTCTGCCTCCCGAGTGCTGGGGTTAAAGGCATGCGCCACCACACCCGGCTTCAAAAAGTATCTGTATTATTTATTTGCAAGGAGGGAGAGAGAGAGAAGCATGCCAGGGCCTATGTAGCATTGCAAAAAAAAAAAAAAAAAAAAATCCAGATACATGTGCCACTTTGTACATTTGGCTTTATGTGAGTACTGGGGAATTGAACCCAGGCCTTCAGGCTTTTGCAAGCAAGTGCCTTTAACTACTGAGCCATCTCCCCAGTCCCTATCACTAGACTTTGATGGATTCCGTTTTTTTATGAGACATACAGAAGCAGCCACATTCGTCCTTTTGAGGTATAGGATGGCATCTTGGCTTGGAACCGTGCCTCTCTGAGGTTTAGGAGAGGCCCCAGACAGCTAGGAGGGTGGGTGGAGGAGGGTGGGGTCTAAGCCCCTTGCCAAGCTTGACTACATATTCCTCTTTCTGTATGGCAACATTCTTACCATGGCTGGTTATGCTTAGAAATTGGTATGAGTGTTTACAGCTTGGCACCTTGGATCTGCCCTCTCCCTCATACTCTGCAACATCAGTGTTCAATACTTAAAGCCCAGTAATGTAAATGTCACATCTCCTGCAGACTTAGCCTCTAGGTTAGGGCTTTGTCAGTTAATTAATATGAGTTGGATTAACTGCTGTTTGTGGAGCTGCTAACAAGCAGAGTCCTTGTTTTGTGGGACTCTGCACTCATTCTGTCAGGAGCAGAATTCTAGCTGGAGGTGTCCCAGGTTTTCATCACAAGGGTGGCTTCCAGTGGGGGATGTGGAAGGTTCTGATGGGAGGAGCTGGGGCTGAATGGGTGGGGATGGGAGGTGGCAGGTGGCTTTCAGAACTGACTTGGATCTGTGAGCCCCCTGGGCCAAGGATCGGAATGAAGAAAGACTGGTTTTCTGCAAGGGGTTTTTAGTGAGAGCTGAGTGTGGAAACTCCCTCCAGCCAAGTTTACCTGAGTGAGGAAGAGTGCAGTTACTCAGTACACAGTGTGTGCCTACTTAGGGTGCTTAGCTGTGACTTATCAGTGTCCTTTCAGTTATGTAGTTGTGAAAGCAGCGAAGGAGTTCATAAAGCTGTAGGAAAAGAATAGCACTGACTGGAATACGGCTGCTTAACTTTAGGAGCTGTCTGATAAGACTTGGAAAACTAGAAATTGTTGGGATTAGTTGGTAATTTACTGAAAGATACTCTGGGTCCATCTGCACGTTATTTCAAAGCACAGGTCTCTTGTCATAAAATGGCTGGAAATGTTGAAGTGGGAAGCTGGATGCTTTGCAATAACCCTGATGGCAAGACAGTCAGACTGACAGAAGAAACCGACGTCCACTCAGCTCAGATGGAATTCTTGGGTGTCTGGGCCCAGCCCTGGACTTTAGTCTCAGCTGCATTGCTTAGGGTTAGGATACACTGCTCTCCCAGACTCTCTTCCACTGCCTGTGGCCAAGCCTGCATATGTGGCCATCATGATGGAAACTGGAACAGCTCTCTGGAGTGGATGAGACGGTTGGTTACCCAGCTGGCCCCTGCCCTCTTGTTGGCCCCCATACAGCTGCCTTCCCACCTCATGGGAACCTCAGGTGAATCCCTTCTGCTTAAAATTGCCATCCTCCCTGTTGACCCTTGTCTGGTCTGCCATGACATCTCCACTGGGAGATGAGAACACTGGAGAGGGCCCAGATGATCTGGAAAATGAGCCTGGTTCTGTTCAGAAGAAGAGTACTGTGCGTGGGCTCTTGCCACTGTGCAAAGGAGGGGGAGCCTGCACTCTCAGTGCCCAAGCTGCTTGTTCTGGGTGCCTTCGCAGGAGGCACAGAAGAGCCAGTTGCAGCCTGGTCTTCCAGGCCATTACAAAGTGGCTTGTAGTGACAGCAGCACTTGTCTTTGAGTAGCGGGGATGGTCTGTATGTTCTTGTTCCCTGAGGCAGAAGCCTCAGGACATTGCCTCTGCTGGCACCTGCACATTGTGCAGACAGCCTGGAGGAGGGTGCCATTGGAGCTGCATTGGAGCTGCAGACCCTGGCAGGCTTTGCTTGACATGCTTGGGCTGGCCAAAATACCAGGCCTACCTTCTAGGTTAATATATACCCCTTACTTCACTAGAAAATACACAGAGGTCTTATCTCCTGCAGATAGATCTAACAAAGATTTTTGTTGGGTTTTTTGTTGTTTGAGGTAGGCTGACCTGGAATTCACTCTGTAGTCTCAGGCTGGTCTCAAACACACAGCGATCCTCCTACCTCAGCCTCCTAAGTGCTGGAATTAAAGGCATGTGCCAGCAGGATTTTTTTTTCCAAGGTAGGGTCTCACTGTAGCCCAGGTTGAACTCACAGCCATCCTTCTACCTCTGCCTTCCGAGTGCTGGGATTAAAGGTGTGTGCCACCATGCCCGGCTAGCAAAGAAGTTTTCAATGATCATCTCCAAGGGAAGCACTGAGGAGAATGTTCTGTACTAAAGCTGTGCTGTCTTCAGTACTGGATGCTGGTGTGGAGAAACAGTAGGAACACAAACATTTTAGAGCCGTGTAAGTTGGAAATTTAGCACATGCTGCAGGTGTTGTTTCAAATAAATGGGAGGTTGAAGCTGTTGAGGCAGTGACCATATGGGAAATAGTAAACCTGTGTGTGTGAGTGTGTGGACTGTGATAGGTTAGGCTTGTCTGGTCTGCTGGGGCTTTGGATATCTGTCTGTCTATTTTGTGTGTATATGTATGGGTGGCATGCATGTGTAGACACATGTGTGTTTGTATGGGTACGTGTGTGTGGTTGTGAGTGTGTATGTGTACACGTGTCTATGAAGACCAGAGGATAACCTCACATGTCTACCTGAAGTGTGCCATTCACTTTTTTTTTTTAAGTTTTATTTATTATACAGAGAGGGAGAATGGGCACCCCAGGGCCTCTAGTCACTGCAAATGAACTCCAGACGCTGGCTTACATGTGTACTGGAGAAATGAGCCTGGGTCCTTAGGCTTCACGGGCAAGGGCCTGCACCACTAAGCCATCTCTGCAGCGCTCACCTCTTTATTTATTTATTTATTTATTTGCACGTGAGAGAGAGAAGGAGAGAGAAAGAGACAGATAGAGAACAGGTGCTCAGGGCCACTGCAAACAAACTCCAGATGCGTGCGCCCCTTGTGCATGTGGCTTACGTGGGTCCTGGGGAATTGAGCCTGGGTCCTTTGGCTTTGCAGGTAAACGCCTTAATGGCTAAGCCATCTCTTCAGCCCACCTCTTATTTTTTTAAAGCTTATTAGCTCTTATTTTCCCATGAACATTCTATGTTTCACATTGGCAGTGAGTTTAGTATCTATTTTATTTATATGAGAGAGAGAGGGAGAGAAAGAGGCAGATAGAGAGAATGGGGAGGCCAGGGCTTCTAGCCACTGCAAACAAACTCCAGATGCATGTGCCACTTTGGGCAGCTGGCTTTATGTGGGCACTGGGGAATCAAACCTGGGTCCTTTGGCTTTGTCAGCAAGTGTCTTAACCGCTAAGCCATCTCTCCAGCCTCCCCCCCCCCCATTCACCTCTTTTAAGACAGGGTCTCTCGTTGGCTGGGACCTCACCCAGTTCAGCTAGATTAGCTGGCCAGTGACCTCCAAGGATCTGTCTTCTCCACCCCCCCCCCCAGGTCTAGGATTACAGGTGTGTACCGTCATATCTGGGTCCTTAGGCTTTACAGGCAAGCACCCTAACCACTAAGCCATCTTACCAGCCCAAGAAATTTTTCCCTAGTGAGGATTCAAAGGCATTGTCCTGTTTTCCTAAAATCTCATTTGTTGCCTTTGACATTAAACTGAAGTCCATTTGTTAGTGTGACTGGGATGACAGAGGGTCTGCTGTGGAGGCCTGTGACGGGCAGAGACTCTGTTCAGAACAATGGACATGTAACCTGAGCAAGAAATAAATTTTTCATGTGTAAGACCACTGAGTTGGGAGTGCATGTGTTCCAGACCTAGCCTGTTGCATCCTGAGTAACAGAGGGCCCCATTTCTCCTTTTTCCTTAGGGCACAGACCCAGCCTGGCCCTAGCTGCTCACAGGTCTGGGTTGGTCTATCCCATGCTAGTTAGGCTCGGTGTAAGGAGTCTTACTTTCATGGTAGAGAAATGTTTACATGCACCTTGTTCCTCAAATTGTCTTGGTTACTTTAAAAAATGCATTTGGTCCCACAGAGAGAGACTAGTTGGCCTTGGCATGTCCCTTGCTCCCCAGGGCCACAGGAGGTTAGCACTGCCTTGTGGGGACCCAACAGAGCACCTTGCCCGAGTAACAGCTTGCATCCTGCGAGTGGGAACTGGGGTCCATAGAGACGAGTCCTTTTCTTTCTTTTTCTTTTTCTTTTTCTTTTTCTTTTTCTTTTTCTTTTTCTTTTTCTTTTTCTTTTCTTTTTCTTTTTCTTTTTCAGGGTCTCACTCTGGTCCAGGCTGACCTGGAATTCACTATGTAGTCTCAGGGTGGCCTCAGTCTCACAGCGATCCTCCTACCTCTGCCTCCCGAGTGCTGGGATTAAAGGCGTGCCCACCGCGCCCGGTGAGATGAGCCCTGTTCATGGGCTGTTCATGCGGGGTCCTCAACGAGAAACATGTCCACCTGCAGTTCCCGCTGAGCCAGAGCCAGCAGGAGGCTGTCTTTCACCCTGATGTGCCTGCTGTAGACGTGGGGCAGTAGATGTATCACTGGCATGCCTTTATAAGCACGGGGTACACACCTAGCCACCCTGTGGTGTAACAGTAGGTCCCTGTCTGAGGTGACCTGTGTCAGAGGATGGAGTACTTGTATGTATGTCTCTATCAGTGCTCCACTGCCATGTCAGGGACCCCTTCTCCAGTGGACTGAGCCCCTTCCCTAGGCCTCACCCCACACCTGCATGGCCTCCTGGCAAGCTGGGCACAAAGGGTGGTCACACTTCCTGTGAAACAGCAAGATTTTCTGTGTGTTGAGACATAGAAAGTCCTATGGCTTGTTGCTGGCTGGGGTCCCACGCCTGCCCATAAATGCCTCAGGACAGGCTGGCTAAACGTGCCCTAGTCAGACCTCCTGCCATCTTGTAGGTTCCTTGGACCTGGGCAATGGGTGTCTTCAGCTGTGTAGCTTGAGATGCTATTTGAAAGAGTCCCCATGCGCCCCTGCAAGCCCAGCCAGCTCCACCCTGGCATTGCCCCAGCTGACAGTCCGTGACTGGTAGCCTCAGCACTCACAGTTGCAGAAGCTTTGCAAACAACAAAGGCTTCTGAACAATGAGGATGAAAACCAATTCATGTCTTTATCTTTTTGAACCCATTCTTGTCCCAGTGAGCCTGGCCCTGCCAGTGTGACAGTTGGTGACAAGGACTCCATGCTATTTAAGTACCAGTAGGGACTTGGTAGGCTGGCACAAGGGTTTGATGGCTTCTGCTTGGGGCCCAGGTCTCCAGGCGAGCTTTGTCTCTAGCAGACCAGGCCTGTTGGAAAGTTGGACTGTGTCTTGGTCTCTGTTGCCCCTCCTCTATTTCACTGGGGTCTTTTGGGAGGGTTGGAAGGGGACCCATGAAGACCTGGTGGGATGGGTGCTGCTGGGCTCACTGCTGGCCAGGAGCCCTGGAGGGCTTGGTGTTGCATACTGTCCCCAAGGAGGTAATGCCATAAATCTGGCTGCGGCAGCACTGCCTCGCTTGATGGGAGCTAGGCCTCAGTTGTGGAGCAATCAGCCCGTTTCTCCTGGAGGGAAGCTGAGGCCCAAGCCCAGACTCTAGGTGGTCATGCTTCCTCCACAGTGGGTTTGTGTGTGTGTGTGTGTTTAAGCCCAGTGTGGAAATTAAGACTGCAGCTAGAGCCCAAGCCCCGGTGTGCAATGCAGCTTCCCAGGAGATGCTCCACCAACAGGGATGCTCAGGCTGGGGTTCCCTGCAGCTGGGGCTTAGCTCCCACCACCCCAGGAGGCTTTCCTGTGTAACTCTGCTCCAGGCTGAGCTGTCAGTCAAGGCTGCAGACTGCCTGACACTTCTGGATAGGGTGCTCTGATACGGGCCTTGGAGCACCTAACCCTCTGGGAAAAGGAGCCCCTTTCCACATATGCACAGATTGACACTGGTCAGCCCTGGAAAGAGGGGAGATGGTGATAGGAGTGTGTCCTCAAAGCCTTCAGGGAAGGTGCCCAGGTCTCATCTCAGCACCAGGCTACAGGCACCTACCCTCCCTGCTGCCTCCCCTGTGTCCTTGTGATCCCAGAATGCGTCCCAGGAGCTGCATCTTTGAAGCCACTACCTCCCTGCCTGCCCGGGCACTTCCCAAGGAAGAGACTGACAGAGGGTTCAATGAATCGAAGGTCGCCAGTCCGGGTGTTGACAGATGCCCAGCCATGATACTATTTCTGATTTAATAACCGAATGGGAGGCTGGCCCTTTGTAATAATTAGGGCTAATTACTGAGGAGGTGTTGACAGACTGGCTGAGAGGAAACAAACTACCTTTATCCAGTGGCTTAGAGTCAGATTACCAGCCCAGTGCTATCTGCCCCTCAGAAAGTAGACGCTTCAATCACTCAGCAAGGCTTCAAAGGGAAAAGGCCCTGACAATGCTCAGGATTTGGAAAACAGCAATGAAGTGCGCCTTTGACTCTAAGTCGCCGAATGGAGCCCCATTTCTGGAATGGTTTCTTTGTGCAGCTTGAGTTGCTGCAAAGGACCTGCTTCTCGGGCTCAAACAGGGAGAGGCGGTATGGGCATGGGCACGCTGTGGCTGTGGCTGGCCTCCCTGTGTCTTTCCTGGGCTGGGCCTGCAGACCCAGGTACCCCTTATGGCTGGCTCTCCCTGCCCAGCTCTTTGTGGCCATGGGTGGTAGGTAGTATGGTAGGGTAGGGATCCTTTTTTTTTGGTTCTTTGAGGTAGGGTCTCACTCTAGCACAGGACAGGCTGACCTGGAATTCACTGTGTAATCTCAGGCTGGCCTCAAACTCATGGCGGTCCTCCTACCTCTGCCTCCGGAGTGCCGGGATTGAAGGCGAGCGCCACCACGCCTGGCTGAGATCTTGTTATCCCTTCCCGTTTTCAGCTGGAGCACAATATTTGTGCAGTCTGCAGGGGCAGGTCTTGCCTCTCTGGGAAGGGGCTGTGTTCATGGTGTTATTTATGACAGGACTGTCCCTCGGTAGCCCTGGTGTCTCTCGGCAGGCTACTCCCACCTCTGCCTTGGGCTCAGAGCCGAGGCCACAGAAGCTATTCTGACCTTTGGGGGCCTGAGTGGGCTGGCGGTCCCAGTGACTGAAAAGGGTGTTAAAGGCTGCTTTCTGACAGACTGGAAGCCACTGACCCTCTGATGGCCGTGCACTTCACAGATAAGGAGGGCTGTGTTCCCACCCTGGGTCTCTTGGTTTGAAATAGCCACGTTGGACAGTGTGCCAATAGGCTGCCTGGATAGCTTAGGGCTGCAGCTGCTGTACAGCTCCATGGAGTCGAGTGTGCAGGGCTGCCTGGGAGAGCTAGGATGCTGGCCAAAGTTGCAGTGAGGGCCAGTTCTGAGCTTCTGGGCCTTGAGGTTGCTGTCACCTCTCATTTGGGAGGCCTCTGTCTGTCCAAGGAGCACCTTTCCTGTTCCAGGAAAAGCCTGGAAAGTGCTGGGCAGCAGAGGTTGGAGCATATCTATCTCCTGTGTGCCTGCCATAGGCCTGTGGTCTTCCTTCAGGCCTGCAAGACCAGTGGATTCTGCATCTTTCCACATCAGAACAAATGGGCTGGGTTGGAAGACAGCAAACTGTTCTTCTTTCTGTCCCTGGCATGTTGCTCTGCTTGTCTCCAAAGAAGGTACCTTCTGAAAGTCACTGGTAATGGGCTTCACGAAATGAGTAGCTTGGATTAGGAAACACAGTTGGTAATTAAGTCTATATTACGACGGAAGTAAGATGGTAATTTATTTTAAATGGAAGCAGCATTTATAAATTGGTATAAAAGGGGGCTGAATGGATGTGTTGGCACACATCTTTAATCCCAGCATTTGGGAAGCAGAGATAGGAGGATTGCCATGAGTTTGAGGCCACATAGTGAATTCCAGGTCAGCCTGAGCTAGAATGGGACTCTACCTTGAAAAACAAAAAACAAAAAAAAAACAAACAAAAAAGAGAAGGATGCTGAAGAGATAGCTCAGTGGTTAAAGGCGCTTTCTTGAAGAGCTTGAAGGACCAGGTTTGATTCCCCAGCACCCATGTAAAGGCAAATGCACAAAGTGGCGCCTGCATGTGGAGTTCATTTGCAGTGGCAGGAGGCCCTGGTGCGCCTATACGCTTTGTCTTTAAATAAATAAGTGTTGATGCTAAGGATGGGCTAGGATTATAGGTACTTCCATGCCTGGCTTTAATCATTTCTTCCCCTCAGCATGGACTCATGGAGCTCTTATCATCACACATGACTGTATCAGCACCACCACAACCAGGTACAGAAAGTTACTTGTTCCCTCTGCGTCCTCACAGCCCTTTGGCAATGAGGCCTCCCTCTCCTCTGAGCCAGCAGCCACCAAACTGTTTTCCCTACTACATTTATTTCAAGGTTTTTGTTTATTTGTTTGTTTCATTTTTTGAGGTAGGGTCTCACTCTAGCCCAGGCTGGCCTGGAATTCACTGTGTTGCCCCAGGCTGTCCTTGAGCTTACAGCAACAGCCTGGCCCCTACTTCATTTTCGCCTTTCAAGGAATGACGTATAGATAGAATAGTCCAATACATAGCTTTTCCTTAACACAATTCTCTGAAACCTGTCCTCATTTGTTGGTGTTTGGATAGTTTGTTCCTTCATCCTGCTGAACACCAGTGCATCGCTGGAGGGTGGTTAGGTGGGTTCCTTTCTATTGGAACTAGGGACGTTCATGTGTAGGTTTGGGCTTTCACGTGGTTTCATTTCCTTTCAAGTTCTAGGAGTAGAATTACTGGGTTGTAAACTCTGTGCTTTTTAAATTTTGTAGAAAACTGTTAAACTTTTTAAACTCTAGCCCAGGTAACTTGGAACTCACTCTGTAACCCAGACAGATCTCAAGCTTACATGAGTCTCTTACCTCAGCCTCCAGGGTGCAGGATTCAGGGCGTGCTCTACTATACCTGCTTCAGTTTGTATTAAGAGCTCCAGTTGCCACACGTTCTTGTCAACACTTGGTTTGGTCAGTTTTTCTTTCTCTTATTTCTAGCTGTTCAATAGATACGTAGTGGCATTTCATTTTGGGTCTAATTTGCATCTTTTTGTGTTTATTTACCATGTATACATCTTTGGGTAGAATATCCTAATTTTTGTGGATTTTTAATTCATTTGTTTGGTTGTTGAATTTTTATATACGTGTTTGTTTATTTAAAGCAGAGAGAGAGAGAAAGAGGGAATGGGCGTGCCAGTGCCTGTTGGCACTGCAAATGAACTCCAGATGTATGCGCTATTTTGTGTATGTGGTTTTATGTGGGTATTGAAGAATTGAACCAAGGTCATTAAGGTTTGCAGGCAAGTTCCTTAACCGCTAAACCTTCTCTCCAGCCTGTTTTTTTTTTTTTTTTTTTTGTTTTGCAAGGTAGGATCTCACTCTGGCTCCAGGCTGACCTGGAATTAACTATGTAGTCTCAGGGTGGCCTCGAACTCACAGTAATCCTCCTACCTCTGCCTCCCGAGTGCTGTGATTAAAGGCGTGCGCCACCATGCCCAGCCCTGTTTTTTTTTTTTTTTTTAATGGAGTACTATATATAATAAACTGAACCTATTTAAAGTGACAGCTTGACAGTTTTCAGTACCGGGGACATTCCTCCACTGTCTTAAACATGTCCATTGTCCCTGAAGTTTCTTCCTGCTCCTTTGTATGCTCCCCACTTCCCTTCTACAGGTCTCCAGCCACTCAGTCAGTATTTCCCAGAATTTTATATAAATAGAATCACAGCATCTAGTCTTTCTGATTGTTGAGATTCATTCACATTGAAGCGTGTGTCAGGACTTCCTACCTTTACAGCAGAGTGTGGGCGTGTTCCATTGTGGGTATACCACTATTTGTTCAGCTGTTGATGGACAGTTGGGTTGTTTCCAGTTTAAGGCTGTTTTTAAAAAATAGCCAAACTTTATTCCACTCTATAATCTCCATAGCAGAGCATGCCTGCTCAGTTGCTTCGTATATTTTCCAGTAATTGCAATAATCAGCCTTTTTTATTTTGGCTACACAGTACGTGTTGACATTTTATTGCAGCTTGAATTTGTGTTGCCCTAGTAACCAAAGATACTACCTGCTCATTTGCCAACCACATATATTTTGGTAAAGTACTTGTTTAATTTTTTGCCTGTTTTTAGTTTTATTTTCTATGTTTTATTATTGAGTTTGGAAAATTCTGTTATTATTGTTGTTGTTTTGAGATAGGATCTCATTATATAGTCCAGACTGGCCTTGAACTCAGTCTTCCGGCTTCAGCCTCCCAAGTGTTGGGATTATAAGTGTGACCACACCCTCCTAAGATTATCCTCCCTCCCCCATAAGTCCAGTATCAAACTCAGAGCCTTGGGCATGTTAGCAACGTGCTGCAACATTGAGCAGCAGCTTCAACACTGGAGTTTTGATTTTGATTTGTTTTTGTTTTTGAGGCAGGTTTAGATATGTATCCTAAGTTGGCCTTTAACTCACTATGTAACAACCCAGGCTGGCCTTGAACTCTCAGCAATCCTTCTGCTTCATCTTCCTGATGTTAGCATTATAGGCATAAATTCTTTTCTTTTTTTTCTAGGTAGGGTCTTGTTCTAGGTAGGGTAGGGTCTCACTCTAGCTCAGGCTGACCTGGAATTCACTATGTAGTCTCAGGGTGGCCTCGAACTTATGGCAATCCTCCTACCTCTGCCTCCTGAGTGCTGGGATCAAAGGCGTGTGCCACCATGCCCAGCTCTTCTTGTTTTGTTTTTGAAGCAGGGTTTCACTCTAGCCCAAACTGACCTGGAACCGTTCTGTACATTCTGTAGCCTAACCAGGCTGGTCTCAGTGATCCTCCTACCCTGGGCTCCCGAGTGCTGGGACTAAAGGTGTATGGCACCACATCAGGTGTTTTTTGTTGCTGTTGTTGTTTTTGTTTTGTTGTTTTTTTTCAAGGTAGGGTCTCACTCTAGCCCAGGCTGACCTGGAATTCACTATGTAGTCTCAGGGTGGCCTGGAGCTCACGGTGATTCTCCTACCTCTGCCTCCTGAGTGCTGGGATTAAAGGTGTGTGCCACCACGCCCAGCTTTTTTTTTTTCCAAATTGTTTTTTTATTTTGTGTGTGAGGGAAGGTACATGGGTGTGTATGTATACGTGTGCTGTACATGCACTTGACCATTGAACTACACTGGCCCTCAACATATAAATCCTTTACCAAATGTATGAGCTGTAAATATTTTCTCCCTGTCTATTGTTTTATTTATTTATTTATTTATTTTGGTTTTTTTGTTTGTTTGATTTTCGAGATAGGGTCTCACTCTAGCTCAGGCTGACCTGGAATTCACTATGTAGTCTCAGGGTGGCATTGAACTCATGGTGATCCTCCTACCTCTGCCTCCCGAGTGCTGGGATTAAAGGCGTGCACCACCATGCCCAGCTAAAGATACAAAAAAAATTTTTTTGGCTTTTCGAGGTAGAGTCCACTCTAGCTCAGACTGACCTGGAATTCACTCTCTATTCTCAGGGTATCCTCGAACTCATGTTGAGCCTCCTACCTCTGCCTCTGGAGTGCTGGGATTAAAGGCATGCGCCACCACGCCCAGCTCTTTTTTTGGTTTTTTGAGATAGGGTCTCAGTCTAGCTCAGGCTGACCTGGAATTCACTATGTACAGTCTCAGGGTGGCCTTGAACTCATGGTGATCCTCCTACCTCTGCCTCCCGAGTGCTGGGATTAAAGGTGTGTGCCACTACGCCCAGTTTATTGTCTTTTTTAAAAAATATTTTTAAAATTTTTATTTATTTATTTGAGAGAGAGAAAAAAAAAGGCAGAGAGAGAGGGAGAAAGAGAGAATGGGTGCTCCAGGGCTTCCAGCCACTGCAAACGAACTCCAGATGCATGCGCCCCCTTGTGCATCTGGTTTACGTGGGTTCTGGGGAATAGAACTGGGGTCCGTTGGCTTTGCAGGCCACTAAGCCATCCCTCCAGCCTTTTTTTTTTTTTTTTTGAGGTAGGATCTCGCTTTAGTCCAGGCTGACCTGGGACTTACTATGTAGTCTCAGGCTGGCCTCATACTCACAGCAATCCTCCTACCTTGGCCTCCTCGAATGCTGAGATTAAAGACGTGTGCTGCCACACCTGATGTCTTTTCATTTTCTTATATAGTTTCCTTAAAAAACAAAACAAAACTTTATCTCGAAAAACCAAAAAAAAAAAAAAAAAACTTTATGAGTTGGAGAGATGGTTTAGTGGTTAAGGCTCTTACCGGCAAAGCCAAAGGACCCAGGTTCAAGTACCCAGTACCTACAGAAAGCCAGATGCACAAGGTGGCATATGCGTCTGGAATTCATTTGCAATGGCTAGAAGCCCTGGCATGCCCATTCTCTCTCTCTCTCTGCCTCTCTCTCTCAACTAACTAACTAACTAAATAAATAAATAAATAAAATACTGAAGAAAAAGCAAGGAAAAATATTTATTTATTTATTTGAGAGGATGGAGAGAAAGGGTGTGTGTGTATATACATGCTACAGCATCTTGCTGTGCAAATGAACTCCAGATACATGTGTCACTTAGTTCATCTGGCTTTGCATGGGTACTGGGGAATTGAACCCAGGTCATCAGGCTTTGTAAACAAGTGATTTAACTGCTGAACCATCTCCTCAGCCCCCTTACAGTATTTTTCCCAGAACAAAAGTTTCTAATTTTGTTGAAATCAGGTTTATTAGGTTTTTTTCCTCTTATAGATTATGTATGCTGCAAGTTTTTTAAAAGGTAATCAGTGGATGTTCCTTTTTTAATCTTTTTAATTGACATTTTCCACAATTATAGACAATAAACCATGATAATTCTCTCCCCTCCCCCACTTTCCACTTCACAAATCTACTCTCCATATCCCCTCCCTCTCTCAGTTTAATCTCTCTTTTATTTTGATGTCATCATCTTTTCCTCCTATTAGGATGGTCTTGTGTAGGTAGTGCCAGGCACTGCCAGGTCATGGATATCCAGGCCATTTTGCATGTGGGAGACTGCATTGTAAGCAATCCTACCCTTTCTTTGGCTCTTAAATTATTTCTGCCACCTCTTCCACAATGGCCCCTGAGCCATGGAAGGTGTGACAGAGATGTCTCAGTGCTAAATACTCCACTGTCACTTCTCAGCACCATGGTGCCTTTTGACTCATCCCAGTGGTCACTGCCTTCTGAAAAGAGCAACTTCTCTAACCAAAAGTGAGAGTAGCATTAATATATGGGTATGGCTGGGCATGGCAGTGCACGCCTTTAATCCCAGCATTTGAGAGGCAGAGGTAGAAATATCGCTGTGAGTTCAAGGCCAGCCTGAGACTACATAGTAAATTCCAGGTCAGCTTGGGCTAGAGTGAGACCCTACCTTGAAAAACAAAACAAAACAAAAAAATCATAATAAAAATTAAAAAGTGAACAGGGCAGTTTGGTGAGCATAATATATACATTTCACCAGACAGTAGCAGGCATTACTCCCTAGGGCTCATGACCTCTCCTGCCATAGGCTTTTGATTAGGTTTTCAGTATCAGGGATGTGTTTCCTTCCATGGAGCAGGCCTCCAGTCCAATTAGAGAGAGGTTGGTTTCCCCAATAACAGACACGCCACTATCGTACCCATTTGGTCATTTGGCCTGGCTGGCCCAACTTAAGGCTTGCAGTGCCCGCTGTTTTCACTGCTGATGACTTCTCTCTCCATAAAGCTACATGCAGCATAGCTTTTTCCAACTTTCTGTCAGCTGGTCTACATTGGGGAGGTTTTCAGCTCAGCTCCAGCTTGATTTCTCAGTAACCTTGCAGCCCAAGCATATGGAGTCTTCAGCAATAGGGTCTTACCATCTATTCCTGGTGGGAAACCCAGAGCCTTGGCAATGGCCTATAGTGTTTTGGGGGCATTAGGGACCTCCCTGGACAACAACTCCCTGGAATGTATCCCATCCGTGGCATGGAAATTTTTCTAGTAACAGTATGGTTTCTGGGTGTGCCATTATCCAAAAAAGTAGGTTTTCATATGGTTTATTCATAACATCTTGAATTCTTTTCCTCCAAATTCCTGGTTTAATAAGGACTGTTTATTTGGGAAAAAAGAAAAGCCCCCCCCCCTTTGCCGGGCGTGGTGGCGCACGCCTTTAATCCCAGCACTCGGGAGGCAGAGGTAGGAGGATCGCCGAGAGTTCAAGGCCACCCTGAGACTACATAGTGAATTCCAGGTCAGCCTGGGCCAGAGTGAGACCCTACCTTGCAAAACCAAAAAAAAAAAAAAGAAAAAAAGAAAAGGCCCCCCAAATCAAAATGTTCACAAAATAACCCACAGTATCAACTTTAGAAAACAAATATTAAGACTATTACACTGTTTTTCTAAAGGATGCCTTTACATGCCAACTCTCATTCACAAAAATACACTGTTACATACATTACATACATACACTGTTGAATACTCTTTCCCCAGAGATGCTCTGATGCTACAAGTACATGAGAATGCCTTTGCAGTCAGGGAAGCACCTATTGAAACCACGTATGGATGGAAGAACTGCACTCCCTGCATAACAAGAGATTATTTTGGAGACAGTTGATAAAGAGGTATCAAAAGCAAAAATTACAGGGGAAGATTTAACACAACTGCTGCGGAGCGTCAAAGGAAGTGAGAGCGGAACTTGGCATTGGGCAGGGTAGTATGAATGAATGAGCGTGGGTGGGACAAGTCAAGGGAGAACAGTGGACACGTGCTGAAGATTCTAGGGGAGTGAATCGTGTAATTTTGATCTTGGACAAGCACCTAGGTACAAGAAACAATTGGTGAGGTTTCTAAAACCTGCTAGGTGCTTAAGAGTCATCCTCTCCTTCCTCAGCCTCTTTTTCATCGTCTTTCATCCGTCCAGCTGGTCTTCCCCCGATCTTCATTATCATCATCATCATCCAGAAGATGTCCTTCCTCAGCAGAGTCATCTGCGCCTGCCTCAGACTCTATCTTCACATTAGCCTCACCTTTCTTCACATAGGTGCTAGTTTGTCCTCTTTGGTCTTTTCATTCTTTACCTCAAGTGAAGTTGATAAGGACACGTCTGCTTGTTTGCTCTGTTCCTTTTCTATTTTTCTCCAAGCTTTCCAGTAGAGAATCCACTTTTTGTTTTATCTGGGTAAGTTCCTCTTAATGGCTTGAAGGTCATCTCCTTTTAACTTTCCAGACTTAGAAGGGGATCCCTGCTGTCCACTCTTAGCATTAAAGCCACTTTTGCCCCTTCGTGAGGTGTTTCCGGATACACGCTGGCGTTTAGAGGGCACCACAGCCCGAGCAATAGGAGGAGGAGGACCACGCTCTGGGTAACTGCATCCTGTCATAACAACCACGCTGAAAGTCACAGTCCAAGTCAGAGGAGGAGCTGAGTAGAGGAGATGGAGAGGAGTGTTCTGGTACTGACCCGTACATCTCCGCTGCAGAGCGTTTCACACCTGCTTTTCCTTGGTTTACTTTTGGCTCTTTAATATCTAAAACCTGGCCAGCAATCATTCTCCCATTCTCTCCTGCTACAGCAGCTCGGCATTTCTCTCATTAATGTACCGGACAAAGGCAAAGCCCTTATGAACAGAGCAGCCAACAAGTTTTCCATACTTAGAGGAGATTGCCTCCACATCAGACTTCTTGACCACAAGAATGTTGAGATTCCCAATGAATTCCCAAGGAATTCATAGAGCGAGGGATCTGTCTTGTTGGTAACATTGCTAGCCATTTTCTTTGAAGATAAGGTTCCTCACAAAGCTGAAAAGTTTAGCTGAAGATCAAAAAAACTCACTCCAAAAAAAAAAAAAAACTCACTCCAGCAAAGTTGACTGAGAAATATTTCAGGTGATTTGTAACCAGAGTGAAGTGTCTCCTGTTTATCCCATATTATCTCCTCTACTCAGATCAGCCTGAGGCCAGGACAGCCTTCTGCTGACAAGGAGTAAGCTGAAAACCTGCAGCAGCCCCCATGGTCTCTGTAGATGACTTCAAAGGAGTCTCCCACAGACTGGAAATACTGGGGAGTTATCTTGTTCCAGGACTGTCAGGCCTCAGAATAGCGGCTCATGGCACACTCACTCAGCTCACCGTGACCTAAGCTGCTGTGGCTCGAGGACGTCTTGAACCCGAACCCACTGCTAGCATGATCTCATCCTGGTACTTGTCCTTCACAAACAGCATGATCTCATCCTGTCCCAACACGTTCCATTCGATGTTCTGAACCCACTGCTAGCATGATCTCATCCTGGTACTTAGACAACACGTGTGTCCATTCTCGATGTTCTGAACCCACTGCTAGCATGATCTCATCCTGGTACTTAGACAACACGTGTGTCCATTCTCGATGTTCTGAACCCACTGCTAGCATGATCTCATCCTGGTACTTAGACAACACCCTTCTCGATGTTCTGAACCCACTGCTGTGTCCATTCTCGATGTTCTGAACCCACTGCTAGCATGATCTCATCCTGGTACTTAACCCACTGCTAGCATGATCTCATCCTGACAACACGTGTGTCCATTCTCGATGTTCTGAACCCACTGCTAGCATGATCTCATCCTGGTACTTAGACAACACGTGTGTCCCTTCTCGATGTTCTGAACCCACTGCTAGCATGATCTCATCCTGGTACTTAGACAACACGTGTGTCCATTCTGAACCCACTGATGTTCTGAACCCACTGCTGCTAGCATGATCTCATCCTGGTACTTAGACAACACCTGTGTCCATTCTCGATGTTCTGAACCCACTGCTAGCATGATCTCATCCTGGTACTTAGACAACACGTGTGTCCATTCTGAACCCACTGATGTTCTGAACCCACTGCTAGCATGATCTCATCCTGGTACTTAGACTGAACCCACTGCTAGCATGATCTCATCCTGGTCAACACGTGTGTCCCTTCTCGATGTTCTGAACTGATGACTCATCCTGGTACTGCAACACGTAGCTGAACCCACTGATGATCTCATCCTGGTACTTAGACAACACGTGTGTCCCTTCTCGATGATCTGAACCCACTGCTAGCATGATCTCATCCTGCTAGCTGAACCCACTGATGATCTCATCCTGGTACTTAGACAACACGTGTGTCCCTTCTCAATGTTCTGAACCCACTGCTAGCATGATCTCATCCTGGTACTTCTCGTCCATTCTCAATGTTCTGAACCCACTGCTAGCATGATCTCATCCTGGTACTTAGACAACACGTGTGTCCATTCTCGATGTTCTGAACCCACTGCTAGCATGATCTCATCCTGGTACTTAGACAACACGTGTGTCCATTCTCGTCCCCATTCTCATCCTGGTACTTAGACAACACGTGTGTTCTGAACCCACTGCTAGCATGATCTCATCCTGGTACTTAGACAACACGTGTGTCCATCTCGATTCTGAACCCACTGCTAGTGTCTGAACCCACTGCTAGCATGATCTCATCCTGGTACTTAACAACACGTGTGTCCATTCTCGATGTTCTGAACCCACTGTCCATGATCTCTGCTGTCCCTTCTGAACCCCACTGCTAGCATGATCTCATCCTGGTACTTAGACAACACGTGTGTCCTTCTCAATGTTCTGAACCCACTGCTAGCATGATCTCATCCTGGTACTTGTGTCCAGACAACACGCTGTGTCCCTTCTCAATGTTCTGAACCCACTGCTAGCATGATCTCATCCTGGTACTTAGACAACTGAACCCACTGCTGTCTCCATTCTCGATGTTCTGAACCCACTGCTAGCATGATCTCATCCTGGTACTTAGACAACACGTGTGTCCATTCTCGATGTTCTGAACCCACTGCTAGCATGATCTCATCCTGGTACTTAGACAACACGTGTGTCCCTTCTCGATGTTCTGAACCCACTGCTAGCATGATCTCATCCTGGTACTTAGACAACACGTGTGTCCATTCTCGATGTTCTGAACCCACTGCTAGCATGATCTCATCCTGGTATGTTCTGAACCCACTGCTTGATCTCAGACAACAACACGTGTGTCCATTCTCGATGTTCTGAACCCACTGCTAGCATGATCTCATCCTGGTACTTAGACAACACGTGTGTCCCTTCTCGATGTTCTGAACCCACTGCTAGCATGATCTCATCCTGGTACTTAGACAACACGTGTGTCCATTCTCGATGTTCTGAACCCACTGCTAGCATGATCTCATCCTGGTACTTAGACAACACGTGTGTCCATTCTCGATGTTCTGAACCCACTGCTAGCATGATCTCATCCTGGTACTTAGACAACACGTGTGTCCATTCTTCGATGTTCTGAACCCACTGCTAGCATGATCTCATCCTGGTACTTAGACAACACGTGTGTCCCTTCTCGATGTTCTGAACCCACTGCTAGCATGATCTCATCCTGGTCTCATCCTGGTATTTCTTATGTTCTGAACACGCTGTGTCCATCCTGGTACGATGTTCTGAACCCACTGCTAGCATGATCTCATCCTGGTATGCTAGCATGATCTCATCCTGGTACTTAGACAACACGTGTGTCCATTCTCGATGTTCTGAACCCACTGCTAGCATGATCTCATCCTGGTACTTAGACAACACGTGTGTCCCTTCTCGATGTTCTGAACCCACTGCTAGCATGATCTCATCCTGGTACCATTCTCGATGTTCTGAACCCACTGCTAGCATGACACTTACACGTGTGTCCATTCTCGATGTTCTGAACCCACTGCTAGCATGATCTCATCCTGGTACACTGCTGTTCTGAACCCACTGCTAGCATGATCATGATCTCATCTGAACCCACTGGTAGCATGATCTCATCCTGGTACTTAGACAACACGTGTGTCCATTCTCGATGTTCTGAACCCACTGCTAGCATGATCTCATCCTGGTACTTAGACAACACGTGTGTCACGTGTCCATTCCTGGTACGATGTTCTGAACCCACTGCTAGCATGATCTCATCCTGGTACTTAGACAACACGTGTGTCCATTCTCGATGTTCTGAACCCACTGCTAGCATGATCTCATCCTGGTACTTAGACAACACGTGTGTCCATTCCCACTGCTAGATGTCTCATCTGAACCCACTGCTAGCATGATCTCATCCTGGTGTGTCCATTCTCGATGTTCTGAACCCACTGCTGTGATCCTCCCTGGTACCTAGACAACACGTGTGTGATCCATTCGATGTTCTGAACCTGACACTGCTAGCATGATCTCATCCTGGTACTTAGACAACACGTGTGTCCATTCTCGATGTTCTGAACCCACTGCTAGCATGATCTCATCCTGGTACAACTTAGACAACACGTGTGTCCATTCTCGATGTTCTGAACCCACTGCTAGCATGATCTCATCCTGGTACTCCAACACGTGGTCCCTTCTCGATGTTCTGAACCCACTGCTAGCATGATCTCATCCTGGTACTTACACAACACGTGTGTCCCTTCTCGATGTTCTGAACCCACTGCTAGCATGATCTCATCCTGGTACTTAGTGTGTCCATTCTCGATGTTCTGAACCCACTGCTAGCATGATCTCATCCTGGTCTCATCCTGGTAGACAACACGTGTGTCCATTCTGATCTCATCCTGATGTTCTGAACCCCACTGCTAGCATGATCTCATCCTGGTACTTAGACAACACGTGTGTCCATTCTCGATGTTCTGAACCCACTGCTCCATCCTCTCGATGTCCATCTGAACCCACTGCTAGCATGATCTCATCCTGGTACTTAGACAACACGTGTGTCCATTCTCGATGTTCTGAACCCACTGCTAGCATGATCTCATCCTGGTACTTAGACAACACGTGTGTCCATTCTCGATGTTCTGAACCCACTGCTAGCATGATCTCATCCTGGTATGTTCTGAACCCACTGCTAGCATGATCTCATCCTGGTACTTAGACAACACGTGTGTCCCTTCTCGACAACTTACAACACGTGTCCCTTCCACTCGATGTTCTGAACCCACTGCTAGCATGATCTCATCCTGGTACTTAGACAACACGTGTGTCCATTCTCGATGTTCTGAACCCACTGCTAGCATGATCTCATCCTGGTACTTAGACAACACGTGTGTCCATTCTCGATGTTCTGAACCCACTGCTGAGCATGATCTCATCCTGGTACTGGTGTCCTTCTCGATAACACATGATCTCGTGTGTCCATTCTCGATGTTCTGAACCCACTGCTAGCATGATCTCATCCTGGTACTTAGACAACACGTGATCCATTCATCCTGGCTAGCATGATCTCATCCTGGTACAACAACACGTGTGTCCCTTCTCGATGTTCTGAACCCACTGCTAGCATGATGTTCCCTGATGTTCTGAACCCAACCCTGCTAGCATGATCTCATCCTGGTACTTAGACAACACGTGTGTCCTGTTCTGAACCCACTGCTAGCATGTCTCATCCTGGTACTTAGACAACACGCGTGTGTCCATTCTCGATGTTCTGACCCACTGCTGAACCCGCATGATCTCATCCTGGTACTTAGACAACACGTGTGTCCATTCTCGATGTTCTGAACCCACTGCTCATGATCTCATCCTGGTACCAACACGTGTTCCATTCTCGATGTTCTGAACCCACTGCTAGCATGATCTCATCCTGGTACCCTTAGACAACACTGCTGTGTCCATTCTCCATTCTCGATGTTCTGAACCCACTGCTAGCATGATCTCATCCTGGTACTTAGACAACACGTGTGTCCATTCTCGATGTTCTGAACCCACTGCTAGCATGATCTCATCCTGGTACTTAGACAACACGTGTGTCCATTCTCGATGTTCTGAACCCACTGCTAGCATGATCTCATCCTGGTACTTAGACAACACGTGTGTCCATTCTCGATGTTCTGAACAGCATGATCTCATCCTGGTACTTAGACAACACGTGTGTCCCTTCTCGATGTTCTGAACCCACTGCTAGCATGATCTCATCCTGGTACTTAGACAACACGTGTGTCCATGTCTCATCCTGGTACTTAGACGATGATTCTGAACCCACTGCTAAAGCATGATCTCATCCTGGTACTTAGACAACACGTGTGTCCATTCTCGATGTTCTGAACCCACTGCTAGCATGATCTCATCCTGGTACTTAGACAACACGTGTGTTCTGAACCCACTGTCTCATCCTCTCAATGTTCTGAACCCACTGCTAGCATGATCTCATCCTGGTGTGTCCCTTCTCGATGTTCTGAACCCACTGCTAGCATGATCTCATCCTGGTACTTAGACAACACGTGTCCATTCTCGATGTTCTGAACCCACTGCTAGCATGATCTCATCCTGGTACTTAGACAACACGTGTGTCCATTCTCGATGTTCTGAACCCACTGCTAGCATGATCTCATCCTGGTACTTAGACAACACGTGTCCATTCTCGATGTTCTGAACCCACTGTCCATCCTGGTAATGTTCTGAACCCACTGCTAGCATGATCTCATCCTGGTACTTACACAACACGTGTGTCCATTCTCAATGTTCTGAACCCACTGCTAGCATGATCTCATCCTGGTACTTAGACAACACGTGTGTCCATTCTCGATGTTCTGAACCCACTGCTAGCATGATCTCATCCTGGTACTTAGACAACACGTGTGTCCATTCTCGATGTTCTGAACCCACTGCTAGCATGATCTCATCCTGGTACTTAGACAACACGTGTGTCCATTCTCGATGTTCTGAACCCACTGCTAGCATGATCTCATCCTGGTACTTAGACAACACGTGTGTCCATTCCCTTCGATGTTCTGAACCCACTGCTAGCTGATCTCATCCCTTACTGATGTTCTGAACCCACTAGCATGATCTCATCCTGGTAACCCACTTATCCTGGTACAACACGCGTGTGTCCATTCTCATCCTGGTACTTAGACAACACGATGTTCTGAACCCACTGCTAGCATGATCTCATCCTGGTACTTAGACAACACGTGTGTCCCTTCTCGATGTTCTGAACCCACTGCTAGCATGATCTCATCTGGTACGATGTTCTGAACCCACTGCTAGCATGATCTCATCCTGGTACTTAGACAACACGTGTGTCCATTCTCGATGTTCTGAACCCACTGCTAGCATGATCTCATCCTGGTACTTAGTTCTGACCCAACACGTGTGTCCATTCTCGATGTTCTGAACCCACTGCTAGCATGATCTCATCCTGGTACTTAGACAACACGTGTGTCCCTTCTCGATGTTCTGAACCCACTGCTAGCATGATCTCATCCTGGTACTTAGACAACACGTGTGTCCCTTCTCGATGTTCTGAACCCACTGCTAGCATGATCTCATCCTGGTACTTAGACAACACGTGTGTCCATTTCTGAACGATGTTCTGAACCCACTGCTAGCATGATCTCATCCTGGTACTTAGACAACACGTGTGTCCATTCTCGATGTTCTGAACCCACTGCTAATCTCATCCTGGTACTTAGACAACACGTGTGTCCATTCTCATGATGTTCTGAACCCACTGCTAGCATGATCTCATCCTGGTACTTAGACAACACGTGTGTCCATTCTCGATGTTCTGAACCCACTGCTAGCATGATCTCATCCTGGTACTTACACGTGTGTCCCTTCTCGATGTTCTGAACCCACGCTGTGATCCATTCTCAACACGTGTGTCCATTCTCGATGTTCTGAACCCACTGCTAGCATGATCTCATCCTGGTACTTAGACAACACGTGTCCATTCTCGATGTTCTGAACCCACTGCTAGCATGATCTCATCCTGGTACTTAGACAACACGTGTGTCCATTCTCCCACTGCTATGATTCTGAACCCATGTGATCTCCTGGTACCCACTGCCATTCTCATGATCTCATCCTGGTACTTAGACAACCCACGCTGTGTCCAACACGTTCCCTTCGATGTTCTGAACCCACTGCTAGCATGATCTCATCCTGGTACTTAGATGTTCAACACGTGTGTCCATTCTCGATGTTCTGAACCCACTGCTAGCATGATCTCATCCTGGTACTTAGACAACCCACTGCTAGCATGTCTCATCCTGGTCCATTCTCCCTTCTTGATGTTCTGAACCCACTGCTAGCATGATCTCATCTGGTACTTAACCCACTTCTCGATGTTCTGATGCTAGCATGATCTCATCCTGGTACTTACACAACTGTGTCCCTTCTCAATGTTCTGAACCCACTGCTAGCATGATCTCATCCTGGTACTTAGACAACACGTGTGTCCCTTCTCGATGTTCTGAACCCACTGCTAGCATGATCTCATCCTGGTACTTAGACAACACGTGTGTCCATTCTGATGTTCTGAACCCACTGCTAGCATGATCTCATCCTGGTACTTAGACAACACGTGTGTCCCTTCTGAACCCACTGCGATGTTCTGAACCCACTGCTGCTAGCATGATCTCATCCTGGTACTTAGACAACACGTGTGTCCATTCTCGATGTTCTGAACCCACTGCTAGCATGATCTCATCATCAACTGGTGTTCTGAACCCACTGCTAGCATGATCTCATCCTGGTACTTAGACAACACGTGTGTCCATTCTCGAATGATCTGAACCCACTGCTAGCATGATCTCATCCTGTCCATTCCATTCGATGTTCTGAACCCACTGCTAGCATGATCTCATCCTGGTACTTAGACAACACGTTGTCCAGACAACCCACTGCGTGATGTCCATTCTCGATGTTCTGAACCCACTGCTAGCATGATCTCATCCTGGTACTTAGACAACACGCGTGTGTCCATTCTCGATGTTCTGAACCCACTGCTAGCATGATCTCATCCTGGTACTTAGACAACACGTGTGTGTCCATTCTCGATGTTCTGAACCCACTGCTAGCATGATCTCATCCTGGTACAACACGTTAGATGTTCTGAACCCACTGCTAGCATGATCTCATCCTGGTACTTAGACAACACGTGTCCATTCTCGATGTTCTGAACCCACTGCTAGCATGATCTCATCCTGGTACTTAGACAACACGTGTGTCCATTCTCGATGTTCTGAACCCACTGCTGGCATGATCTCATCCTGGTACTTAGACAACACGTGTGTCCATTCTCGATGTTCTGAACCCACTGCTGGCATGATCTCATCCTGGTACTTAGACAACACGTGTGTCCATTCTCAATGTTCTGCTGTCCTTCTGCCCATTCATATTCATATGATTGCCTGCAGCAGCACAATCTCTACTTCTGAAAGTCCAGGCCTAGCAGAAATGTCAAGACACTGGCTTCCAATTCTAGTGGTACCTCAAGCCCCAGGGAACAGTTGAACTTGCACAGAGGGCAGAGTGACATAGAACCTTGCCACTGCGAGTCAGCTCCGCTGCTGTCCAGCCCACAACAGTGCACCCTGAGCCTGGCCCAACAGGCCAAGGAGCTTCTCTGCCCCACTGCTAAGTCTGCTGCACAGACACACCCACAGTGCCCACGAGTTTGCAAACCCTGTCTGATAGCCCTATATACTGGAGAGCTGCCACACGGCACTGGCCTGTAGCATTACAGGCCCCTGCATATGGTTCAGCAGCCTACCAGGCAGCAGTTTTATCCCTAGCAAAGCCAGACCACACTACTCCAGCCTAGACCACTGTCACAACTGCAGACATTGCAGACTGGCATCGTATTTGAAGAAAAGGTACAAAGGCCACACTGCTGTGTCTACTTGGATGCAAAGCTAACACCATACCAAACAGATGACCTAGTTCCCATCTAATGAAAAAGTGTCACCGTACAGAGAGAGGGACTCGCCATAAAATTGGAGGAGGCAGCTTTTGTGCTAGATGGACAGTAACAAGGGGCACAAGACACATGGAAAAGCAAGGGTGGATGTGTCACGCCCTTAGAGGAGCACAGTGATTCTCCAGTAACCAATACTTGAAAAAATTAAAAGTAATGGTCTTAGGCTAGAGAGATGGCTCAGTGGGCAAGTGTGCATCCTGCGTAAGCATGAGCACTGTGGAGGCCTGGAACCACTGGATTCGAATCTCCAGAACCCACATGGTGCAGTCAGGTTCGCACTGCTGCCAGAAATCACCCGACCAAGAGCAGCTTTTGGGAAAAAAAGGGGGGGGGGTTATTTTGGCTTATAGGCTCGAGGGGAAGCTCCATGATGCAGGGGGAAATGATGGCATGAGCAGAGGGTGGACATCACCCCCTGGCCAACATAAGGTAGACAAAAGCAACAGGAGAGTGTGCCAAACACTGGCAAGGAGAAACTGGCTATAACACCCATAAGCCCTCCCCCAATAATACACCACCTCCAGGAGGCTTTAATTCCCAATTGCCATCAGCTGAGGAGACTAGCATTCAGAGTACCTAAGTTTATGGGGGACACCTGAATCAAACCACCACACCACATAAACAGCTGGGTGTAATAATTTTTGGGGGAGAGTGTAATAATTTATGTCTGTAATCCCAGTCCTGTGGGGAGCACAGAACCACTGGGGCTTGCAAATTGCAAAACTCTGTAGTCAGAAAGAGACTGTCACATAGAAAACCAGATGGGGAGTGATGGAGGGAGACACCCGGTGTTTGCCTCTGACCACTGCAGGTGAGTGCCCAGGGCACCACGTTAGCACTTATGTGCTCACACAACACACACACACACACACACACACACACGATCTTGAGGAAGGTTAATGAGATACAAGAGACTGGAATCAAGAAAGCACTCCCTCACACCTCTCTTTCCTTGCAAAAAATAAATTAGATCTGGGCATGGTGGCTCACGCCTTTAATCCCAGCACTCGGGAGGCAGAGGTAGGAGGATCACTGTTGGTTTGAGGTCACCCTGAGACTACATAGTGAATTCCAGGTCAGCCTGGGCTAGAGTAAAACCCTACCTCAAAAAACCAAAAATCAATCAAATATATATATATATATATATTTGGTTTTTTATTTTAAGTTTTTATTTATTTGCGAGAGAGAGAATGGGCATGCCAGGGCCTCCAGCCACTGTAAATGAACTCCAGATGCATGCACCATCTTGTGCATTTGGCTTATGTGGGTGGGTCTTGGGGAATCGAATCAGGACGCTTCGGCTTTGTAGGCAAATGCCTTAACCGCTAAGTCATCCCTCCAGCCTTATAGTTGTTTTTTTGAAGTAGGGTCTTGCTGTGCCCCAGACTGACCTGGAATTCACTATATAGTCTCAGGGTGACCTCGAACTCTCAGTAATCCTCCTATCTCAGCCTGCTGAGTGCTGGGATTAAAGGCGTGCACCACCACGCCCAGCAAATAAAATAATTCTTTAAAAGTTCTAACAGCAGCAAACAAACAAAAAGCCAAAAAGCATCTGGGCTGGAGAGATGGCTTAGCAGTTAAGGCGCTTGCCTGTGAAGCCTAAGGACCCAGGTTTGACTCCCCAGTACGCACGTAAGCCAGATGCACATGGTGGTGCATGTGTCTGGAGTTTGTTTGCAGTAGCTAGAGGTGTTGGCATGCCCATTCTCTCTCTCAAACAAATAAATAAACATAAATTTTAAAAAAGATTTCATTTTTTTTTTTTTCGAGGTAGGGTCTCACTCTAGTTCAGGCTGACCTGGAATTCACTATGTAGTCTCAGGGTGGCCTCGAACTCATGGCAATCCTCCTACCTCTGCCTAAGATTTCATTTATTAATGTCAGAGAGAGAGAGTGAGAGAGAGTGAGAATGGGCACGCCAGGGCCTCTAGCCACTGCAGACGAACTCCAGATGCATGTGCGTCTGGCTTATGTAGGACCTGAAGAATTGACCCTAGGTCCTTAGGCTTCACAGGCATGTGCCTTAACCGCTAAGCCATCTCTCCAGCCCTAAACATATTTTTTTTAAAAAAGAAAACCATCAGATTATATATTTAAGAATATTTTAGCCAGGCGTGGTGCTGCACGCCTTTAATCCCAGCACTCGGGAGGCAGAGGTAGGAGGATCGCCATGAGTTCGAGGCCACCCTGAGACTACAGAGTGAATTCCAGGTCAGCTTGGGCTAGAGTGAGACCCTACCTCGGAAAACAACAACAACAACAAAAAGCTTATCTCCATTAGACTAACAGATTTCTCAGCAGAGACCTTGTAGCCAGGAGAAAGTGGCATGATTTATTCAGGGCGCTGAAAGAAAAACACTACCAGCCAAGAAAATTTATCAGCAAGGTTACTCTTCTGAAATGAAGAAGAAATAACTTCTTTCTCAGATAAGCAAAAACCGAGGGAGTTCACTAAACCATCCTTAAAAGGAACAGAGGCCTACAGTTAGAAGCAACAGGGTAAATCATGTCAAGCAAACATAAAACTTACTGGTAAGCCGGGCGTGGTGGCGCACGCCTTTAATCCCAGCACTCGGGAGGCAGAGGTAGGAGGAATGTGAGTTCAAGGCCACCCTGAGTGAATTCCAGGTCAGCCTAAGCTAGAGTGAGACCCTACCTCGAAAAATCAAATAAATAAATAATAAATAAATAAAGCAAAAGGAAAATTGAGAATAAAGGTATGGAAAAAGATACTTCAGCCAAACAGAAACTGTACTCAGATAAAACAGACTTTAAGTCAGAGCCTGTAAATCATTATTACACAAAAAAAGAAAGAAACTACAAAAACAAGAATTAATAAGACCAAATTTAGTAGAAGGAAAAAAATCATAAAGATTAGGGCAGAGGTAAATGAAATTGAGACCCAAGAAAATACAAAACAAAATCACTGGCCTCAAACTCATGGCGATCCCCGTCTGTCTCCTGAGTGCTGGGATGAAAGGCGTGCACCACCACGCCTGGCTCCCTACATTGCTTTTTGTCTGGTACTTTGTCACAGCAACAAGAAAGTAACTACTGTAGAATTCTTCAAAATTTATCCATGGAGACATGGAGGTAGGCATTACCCTGAGACTAAAATCAGAAAAGGACACAAGTCCCTGATGAGTAGATGTGAGAATTTTCAGCAAAATACTAGCAAACCAAATCCAACAGCACATTCAAAAGGTCATTCACTGTGATCCGGTGACACTTATTCTGGCAGTGATAGGCTGGTTCAACATGCACAAGTCTACGTGACACATCATCAACAAAACAAGAAATAGGAAACATGTAATCAGCTCAGTAGATGTAAAAATAGCACTTGGTAAAATTCAACCAAACTCGTACAAGTTATAGAAGGAACATTCCCCAACCCTGTTAAGGCCATATATTGACAAACCTACAGCTAACATCACATTGAATGGGGAAAGTGTTTTGGGTAGAGTCTGTAGCGAGATGACTCTGGGTCATTATAGTGCTGGCAGCCTAGCCAGGTCCGTGAGACGTGCAATAGGAGAAGGAGCGAGGCCACACCATCACCGTTTGTGGAGGACATGATTCTTTTTTATTTTTGAGAGAGAGAGAATGGGTGTGCCATGGCCTTTCAGCCACTGTGAATGAACTCCAGACGTGTGCACCCCCTTGTGTGCATGGGCAACATTACACACTTGCATCACTTTTGCATCTGGCTATGAGGGATCTAGAGATTTGAGCATACATTCCTCCTCCTCCTTTCTTCCTTCTTTTCCTTCTTTTTCTTTTTCTTCTTTTTCTTTCTTCTTTTTCTTTATTCTTTTTCTTCTTTTTCTTTATTCTTTTTCTTTTTTCTTTTTCTTTTTTTCTTTCTTCTTTCTTTTTCTTCTTCTTTCTTCTTCTTCTTTCTTCTTCATCTTCTTTCTTCTCAGGGTAGCCTCAAACTCTTGGCAATCCTCCTACCTCTGCCTCCCAAGTGCTAGGATTAAAGGCTTGCACCACCACACCTGGCCTTAAAATATTTTTATTTATTGTTCTCTTTCTTTTTCTTTCTTTCTTTCTTTCTTTTTCTTCTTTTTCGAGGTAGGGTCTCACTCTGGCTCAGGCTGACCTGGAATTCACTATGTAGTCTCAGGGTGGCCTCTAACTCTTAGCGATCCTCTTACCTCTACCTCCCAAGTGATGGGATTAAAGGTGTGTGCCACCATGCCCATCTGGTTCTCTTTCTTAAACTCCACTGTTCTGTATGTTACATGTTTTATTATTATTTCACAAGTCCCTGATTCTCTAGTCATTTATTTCAATATTTTTTCTTTGTTTTATATTGAATTTCTATTGATGTGTTTGTTTCATCTGTTGTCTGCTGCTCTGTTATTAGATTTTTTGAATAATGTCATGTGATCTGTGCTCTATATTCATATTTTCCCAAATGTTCTTTGTAGACTTCCCTTTTAATTTTTTTTTTTCCCAAGGTGGGATTTCACTCTGGCTCAGGCTGACCTGGCATTCACTATGTTGTCTCAGGGTGGCCTTGAACTCATGGCGATCCTCCTACCTCTGCCTCCCAAGTGCTGGGATTAAAGGCGTGCGCCACCACACCTGGTTCCTTTTTAAATTAAAAAAAATTGGGGGGGCTGGAGAGATGGCTTAGCGGTTAAGCACTTGCCTGTGAAGCCTAAGGACCCCTATTTGAGGCTTGATTCCCCAGTACCCACATAAGCCAGATGCACAAGGTGGTGCATGCATCTGGAGTTTGTTTGCAGTGGCTGGAGGCCCTGGTGCACCCATTCTCTCTCTCTGCCCCTTTCTCTCTCTGTTACTCTCAAAATAAATTAAAATAAAAGAAAATAAAAATTAAAAAACATAAAAAAAATTTTTTTGTTTTGAGGTAGGGTCTCAAAGGATGACCTGGATAATATCAAAATTAATGAAAACATCATTTAAAAAGCATGCCTGGCTAATTTTTTGTTTTGTGTAATGTGTGCTTAGGGTCTCACTGTGCATGCTCAGGATGACCTGATACTCATTCAGTAGTCCCTAACTGGCCTGTGGCCTCACAGTGTTCCTATGTGCACGCCAGACATACCCTGATGACACTGCACACGCAGGTGTGGCTAATGTGTGTGTAATGTGTGCTATGTCATGCCTTCCAAGTACTGCACACACAGGTGTGGCTAATGGATTAGCAGTGTGTGTAAAGCCAGCATGCCTGATGATACTAATTTGTGTGTGTGTAATGTGTGCTGAGCAGTGTGTAAAAGTATGTGCTGCACACGCAGAGCAGTGTGTATAAAGTGTGTGTATGCATACATACCCTCTTGATACTGCACACGCAGGTGTAGCTAATGGTGTGGCTAAGTGTGTGTGTGTAATGTGTGCTGGCTAATGTGTGTGTGTAATGCAGTGTGTATAAAGTATGTGCATGCATACATACCCTCTTGATACTGCACACGCAGGTGTGGCTAATGTGTGTGTGTAATGTGTGCTTCGAGCAGTGTGTGTAAAGTATGTGCACGCGTACATACCCTGATGATACTGCACACACAGGTGTGGCTAATGTGTGTGTGTAATGTGTGCTTAGTGCAGTGTGTAAAGTATGTGCACGCGTACCTACCCTGATGATACTGCACACGCAGGTGTGGCTAATGTGTGTGTGTAATGTGTGCTTAGAGCAGTGTGTGTAAAGTATGTGCACGCGTACCCTGATGATACTGCGCAGGCGTGTAATGTGTGTGTGTGTAATGTGTGTGTGTGTAATGTGTGCTTAGAGCAGTGTGTGTAAAGTATGTGCACGCGTACATACCCTGATGATACTGCACACGCAGGTGTGGCTAATGTGTGTGTGTAATGTGTGCTTAGTGCAGTGTGTGTAAAGTATGTGCACGCGTACATACCCTGATGATACTGCACACGCAGGTGTGGCTAATGTGTGTGTGTAATGTGTGCTTAGTGCAGTGTGTGTAAATGTGCACGCCAGTACATACCCTGATGATACTGCACACGCACTATACCCTGCAGTGATACTGCACCCTGATGATACTGCACACGCAGGTGTGGCTAATGGCTAATGTGTGCTTAGAGCAGTGTGTAAAGTATGTGCACGCCGCATCTACCCTGATGATACTGTGTGGCTAATGTGTGTGTGTTAGTGCAGTGCACACGCAGGTGTGGCTAATGTGTGTGTGTAATGTGTGCTTAGAGCAGTGTGTGTAAAGTATGTGCGTAGGTGTGGCTAATGTGTGTGTGTAATGTGTGCTTAGTGCAGTGTGTGTGTGCACGCAACCCTGATGATACTGCACACGCAGGTGTGGCTAATGTGTGTGTAATGTGTGCCCAGTGATGACACTGCACTGACACACACAGGTGTGGCTAATGTGTGTGTGTAATGTGTGCTTAGTGCAGTGTGTGTAAAGTATGTGCACGCGTACATACCCTGATGATACTGCACACGCAGGTGTGGCTAATGTGTGTGTGTAATGTGTGCTTAGTGCAGTGTGTGTAAAGTATGTGCACGCATACATACCCTCATGATACTGCACACGCAGGTGTGGCTAATGTGTGTGTGTAATGTGTGCTTAGTGCAGTGTGTGTAAAGTATGTGCACGCGTACATACCCTGATGACACTGCACACAGGTGTGGCTAATGTGTGTGTGTAATGTGTGCTTAGAGCTGTGTGTGTAAAGTATGTGCACGCGTACCTACCCTGATGATACTGCACACGCAGGTGTGGCTAATGTGTGTGTGTAATGTGTGCTTAGAGCAGTGTGTGTAAAGTATGTGCACGTTGCTCACCCTGATCATACAGAGGAAGGTCAAATGTGAAGCAGTGACAAAGCTTCAGTGGATGATACTGCACACGCAGGTGGCCATGGTAAGGAGTTGCTCACTTACAGAGGAAGGTCAAAGTGAAGCATGACAAGCTTCAGTGGAGCGGGTGAGCCACCCCATCGCTCTTCCGCCTGGTCTTGTTTGGAGCCTGAGTCTCCTTATTTTGGGGTCTGTGCTCCCCTGTGGTTCTGGGGTTACCGGTTTCACAGGCAAGCACCTTAACTCCCCAGCCCTTAAGCTATTTTAATGAGTCCTTATCCGGGTCTCTGCTGTTTCTCTTTCCTTGGCCATTTTTATGAGTCGAAGCTAGTTGTCGTGGGCAGTGTCCCGTGTCTGGACATATTTCCTCATGGCCGAGTTCAGGTTGAACATTGTTGGCAGAGATTCATGAGAGCAGTGCCATGGTGTCTTATCACATCACATCAGCAGATACTGCTGCCTGTTGGTGGCGCCAGCTTCTGTCGTTTGGGGAAGGTGGTGACAGCCAGATGTCTCCATTGTAAAGGTATGATTTCTTTGAGTGATTAGTAACCACGGAAGAGCACCCACGAGAGCAGTACTGGGTACTGTGTGAACCTGTCTCCCAATAACCTTTTACTAGACTGGATTTTTTTTCAAATGTGTGATTTTCCCTCCCACTCCAGCCTAGTCTGACTTAACTGAAACTCACTGTGTAGTCCAGGCTGGCCTCACACTTCCGGTGATCCTCCCGCCCTAGTCTATTATAGTATGAGCCACCACGTCCTGGTCAGGTCTTTTGTTGTAATTCATTGAGTTTAGTTAGGGTTGCTTTCATGAGCGTGAGCAGCCATGATCATGGACAACTTACCAGTGACGGCGCCACTGAAGAAAATGGCTTCCTCTCCCTCAGATCTCTGAGTTTTCTTAGTTTGGTGGGTTTTTCTTTTTGTTATTGTTTTGTTTTGTTTTGATTTTCTTTTGAGGTAGAGTTGCACTCTAGTCCAGGCTGACCTGGAACTCGTGCTGTAGTCCCAGGCTGGCCTTGAACTCACAGCAATCTTCCTATGTCTATCGTGAGAGTGCTGGGATCGATTAATGGTGTGTATCAACACACCCAGCAATATAAGACAGACAGACGGACGGACGGGGGGTGAAGGTCCCTCGGAGGCACCTCCGCAGCCTGTGCCGTTACACACATAGGTGGGATCCTGTGCGGTGGGCCAGGCAGAAGCAGTGTCGGGACGTCCTGGTTGCTGCCTTGTGTCGACTTGCTTTACGGCGCTCTTCACCGATTTCCAAACTTTCTGCTGAGTAGCAGTCCTATTGTAGTGAGATGAGAGGACTCAGACTAGGATGGGGTTGTAAGACCTCAAAGGCCTGGCGGGTATCTAAAGTCAACCTGGGCCAAGCTATACCCAGCAGCCTGAAAATGCCCTGGGTCTTTGGGTATCAGCCACTGCCCTCAGTCTTGTCTCATCCGATTTAATGACCCGTGAGTTCTAGTTGAGCTCAAGCCACCCCTACAGCTGTGGGCCTGTCTGCATGCTGGGAACTTACACAGCTGTTCTGCCTCCTCCCTGAAGGGAGTCTGTGGCTCACCCTGGCTGCTGTGCTTACTCAAACTTTATTTTTTGTTTTTTGTTTTTTGTTTTTTGTTTTTGTTTTTTTCGAGGTAGGGTCTCACTCTGGCCCAGGCTGACCTGGAATTAACTATGTAGTCTCAGGGTGGCCTCGAACTCACGGCGATCCTCCTACCTCTGCCTCCCGAGTGCTGGGATTAAAGGCGTGCGCCACCACGCCCGGCATACTTTAAAGGTGGGATATAGCCTAGCCCTAGGCACACACTGCCTCCACATCTAGGGGTGAAAAAGAGGGTCCCTTCTGCATGAGGGTAACCCTGAGGCCACTCTGATGCTACTGTGACGCGCCGGGCGGACGCTGTCAGTCACCGCGTGCGGGCCGAGGCCCTGGAGGTTCTCAGGTGATGGGTAGGGTCTGTCGAAAAGGCTGTCAGAGTTTCACAAGTTGTCAGTGGTCTTTTCTTTACATTTTTTAGATCATCTGTCTCACTTTGACATCTCACAGAGCAAGCAAAATCAGTGTGCTCTGGAGTGAGTGTGCTGTTCCTTCACCCTCCAGGAGGAAAAGACGAGGGTAAGAGCAGGGTGCCACACACACATATACCACACTTGGGCTGTGTACAGGCAACTAGAGTCCAAGGAAGATGGGATAATGCAGTTATTCTCAATTAGATTAATGAGGAATAATTAGATGTCATAAATCAAGTAACCATAGGATATTGTCATGGGAAAAATATGAAGGTAGAATTAATTAGATTTCAAATAAAGCACTTATTTTAATTGCCTGAATTGATGGAGCCCTTAATTGCTGATGCATCATTTTGGCCTGAGCTTTTCAGCTCTTGTAACAACCTGATGGGTTTGTTCCCCGCATTTCTGGAGAAACAATAGAGAACTTGATTTCATCACCTACAATGAGCCTTCTGCTGGGAGGTTCTGGAAACTCTTGCCGCGCCGCAGGCAGGTGGCAAGTGTGGGCTGGGCTTCAGCTGGCACTGTTCAAGACCGCCATGCTGCCTGTGTGTGTGTGTTCTTACATGTGTGTACATGTAAATGTGTGTGAGGTATATGCTGTGTGCATATGTGAATGTGTACATGAGTATGTACGTACATACCTAAGTGCATGTAGGCGCAAGTATGTGTGTGTGTCTGGGAATGTGCCTAAGGGTCTGTATGTATTCATGTATAGTCTGCGTCTGTGGGGGTACATATGTGAGCTCTATGCATATATGCGTGTGTGTGTGTGTCTATACATAGCTACAGTCTGCCAGATCTGGGCTGCACATGGGGCCTGCAGGGCTGTCAGGCTCCATTGCCTGGGCCTTATGGCCTTAACCTGGCCTTGGTTTTTCTGCTGGGTGAAAGGCTTTAGCAGGCTGTGTTCTTGGTCCCTTGGAGGGCTGTTATTGGCAGCCCCATACCTAGCTGTGTAGCTCTGGTGGGCTTTGGAGGGCTAACAGTTGTCCTCTGGACATGTCCTCTGGGCCACTTTCCAAAGGGCAGCCTGTCCAGCATTGGAGACTCTTCAGGGAACAGAACTGCAGGACGGGTCCACAAACAGTGTGGGGTCAGTGTCTATATTGTAGCAGGAAGCCACCCTCACATTCGGGAATTAGTTTAAAAGCCCTTGAGAAAGCTGGGTGTGGTTTAATCGTAGGGAGGCAGAGGTAGGAGGATCGCTGTGAGTTCAAGGCCACCCTGAGACTACATAGTGAATTCTAGGTCAGCCTGGGCTAGAGTGAGACCCTACCTCGAAAAACCAACAGCAACAAAAAAGCCCTTGAGGCGGGCAGCGGGCAGTGGGCAGGCAGGGTCCAGGGCTGGGGCCAAAGAGCCTAGAAAGATCTTGGCCCTGGTGGCACCTGTGCCAGGTTGGTAGGGCCTGGGCAAAGGTCTGCTCTGACCTCCATCCTCCCAGTCTATCTTGTGCAGGCACTGGTGATGTCTTGGGAGCCTGGCTGTGGCTGCTGTATGCCCCCACCCCATGTTGCGATTCAGAGCCTGTGCCTGCATTTCTTTTTTTTAAAAATTAATTAATTTATTTATTTGCAAGCAGAGAGAGAAAGAGAGAGATAGAAGAGAGGCAGACAGAGAGAGAATGGGCATGCCAGGGCCTCTAGCCACTGCAAACGAACTCCAGATGCATGTGCCTCTTGTGTATCTGGCTTACGTGGGTCCTGGAGAATCAAACCGGGATCCTTTGGCTTCGCAGGCAAATGTCTTAACTGCTAAGCCATCTCTCCAGCCCCTTATTTGTTTTTTTTTTTTTTGTTTTTTTTTTTTCGAGGTAGGGTCTTGTACTAACCCAGGCTGACCTGGAATTCACTATGTATTCTCAGGGTGGCCTTGAACTCACAGAGATCCTCTTACCTCTGCCTCCCAAGTGCTGGGACTAAAGGCGTGCGCCACCATGCCTGGCGAGTGTTTTTCTTTTGCAGTGCTGGGAATGGAACCCAGAGCCTTAAGTGTGCTACTGAGCTTCACTCAGTCCCAAGCAACGGATCTTTGTGACCGGCAGTGGACATGTAACCCTAGAGGCAGTAGGGGTACAGGGAACTCAGGGCCAGAGTGGCTGGGAGTGACCGAACCTGCCAGTGGGAACAGCCATGGGACATTAGTGGTATCAGAAGCTAATAGGCAGGATAGGGAAGGCTCCCGGTACTCAGCAGGAGCAGTGACAAGCAGCAGTTAGGGGAACGATGGCTTCTATTACTTTCTATAGCCCTGTGTCATATCAGCATCGTGGAGAGCAGAGTCTCCTCCCAGACGGGGCAAAAGTGGGGAGCACTGAGCTGAGCAGTGTCCTGAACACCTCTTCCTGGCTGCCTCAGAGGATGAAGAGCTCCATCACTCACCTCTTCCTCAGTCCCCAGGTGACTCCACCCTCCTCACATGGCCGCCCTTCTCCCGCCTCCACCACCAGACCCGCAGTTTGTCCTGCGAGGCACACAGTCGGCTGTGAATGCATTGTGTTTCTGTGAAGTGTCCCAGGCTCTAGAGAAACCGTTCCTCTTCTCAGGGTGAGTAGCAGCTGTTTTGCCACAAGCCCGGGTAATATCAGGGGCCCTGGCTACACAGAACCTATTGTTAATCTAAAGTGCTGGTGAAGGGCACTGTGGAGTTCCCATCAAGACTCTTGAGGTCCTCTTGGCTGCCCTTGCTGGAAGGGAGGCCTGTTTGACCCTTAGTTCAGGGTCAGCTCATTGTCTGTTCAAGCCAAGTCACTTGCAGCCAAAGTCCCCCGTTCACCTGCTCAGTGCGGTCTTTGCGTGAAGCAAGCTCAGGATGGCCCCTGACTCCAGCCTCTGTCTCGGCCTGCACCTGACTCTTTTGCAACAGATCGCAGAGTGGCCTGGTACACATCTGGAGCCTACAGACTCAGAGAGCAGTTGCCCTCCTGGATGGCCACGGGGGCCAGAGCGTGATCTGGGTCCAGACACTGCCGCAGGAGCAGCAGCTTCTCAGGTGAGTTCCAGCAGCCTGGGGGGGGGGGGTCCTATAGGAGCCACATTGGGATCTCTGGCAGAAGAGCAGTGACCTGAAGGAGGTGGTGACGTCTGACCAACTTGCAGCTTATGGAGGGTGCAGGGCCCAGCCTGTTCTCAAGGAGGCAGGCCCATAACTGCAGAAGGTCAAGCTTGCCTGGTGCCCAGGACTTCTGGCACTGTGGACTCTGGCACCAGAGAACAGGGTCCATCTGGCCTTGATAGTGTACAGAGCAATTTTATACCAGACTCACATGCTACCTCTGTGATGATTGGCAGGTGGCCAGGGACCTTGCCTGGGAAGGCAGAAGCTCTGGCCCTGTCTTTCAAAGCTGTCTCTGGGTCTTTTTTCCTTCCCAGGTAGGCTGCCCGCGCTCTGTCCTTTGGGTAGAGTCTCCGTGAACTTTGGGTCTTGCCCTGATTGAGTGGATTGCATTTGCATCCTGCATTGCTGACTTCATCAGAGTCAGCCCTCTGGGATCCCTGCTCCCTCGGGACCCAGATACCTGGGTGGTCTTGGATAGCCATAGGGGTGGGCCATGCCAGCCAGTGTGGGAGGTGGGAAGGGCAGTCTGGGGTGGGCCCTTATATAAGTACCGCCTTTCCCAGCCAGGGCAATACTGTGGTGGCCCTTTCTGCAATCCCCGCTGAGGGTCAAGAGGCCTACTGTGGGGCTGCAGGTGTGCAATGTCCAGGTGCGTTTGTGTTGCACTCGAGACCACAGCCCACAGAGGCAGTCTGCGCTTTCCAAGGGGCCCTGAAAGGGGCTGCCCGCTTTCATATCTAGTTGGGGCTAGAAGAACCCAGTCCCACCTGCACTTAGACTGCTGGCTGGTATTTCTTTCCCTTTGTCATTGCAACACAACATACTTATGAGAGTACAGGAGTGAGTGTGCAGACCCTTGAATCTCCTGAGTAACCATTGCTGGTGAGAAGCTCACACTGTGAGCCCAGCCCACCCTGGAGAGAGGGAGCCCAACCCCTGCACTTTACCTTCCTGCGTTTCTTGGAAAAGCATAGAACTGTTTTTTCCTACTTAGTGAACATAATGGCTCACGTCTGTGCGCAGGGATTTGGGGGAAGGTGGGTGGTTGTGTGTGAGGCAGTGTGTGCTGCACACTGAGTTCCAAGCCAGCCAAGGCTGTGAGGCAGGGCCCTGGCTCAGTTCAACCAGAATGGAACCACAGGAAGCAGTATCCTGTGCGTGTACCTTCTACCCTCGACCTAATCTCGGTGAGGCCCACCAGAGATGCCTGTGTGGCACCCACTGCACGTGTCCTCCAACGCTCCTGCTGCTGCTGCTCGTCTGGTGATGTTGTGAGCAAAGCTACTGAAGGGTCCTGTTTGGGCTTCCTGGTGCCTTGAACCCTGTGCCCAGAACTGGGTTGCCTGGGCCATAGCACGTGTGCACATCAGACTGTCAGCAACTGCTCACCTGCCAGCTGCCCCTGGGCCTGACTCAGAGGAAGCTTGTTTTCTTTTTCTAGCCAGGATGGATCCTCCTCTGTGCTTACAAACTCCTTCTTAGATACCACTGGTCTCGTTTCTCTTCCTGGTTGGCTGCTTTTTCAAACTTGATATGGAGATAGGACATGTAGATAGGGTCAGGCTTCTGTTAGAGGTTATTTCTCACTTAATTAATTAATTAGGATGGCGGAACCCGTGAGCAGGGCTGTCTGTGCTTCCACATCTCCTTACGTGGTTCGGAGATTTCCTGTAACCCCACAGATACTTGTTGCTAAGATTGCTCAAGCTTTGGAGCTGGTGTCCTTTTGATGTTCCTCTGTCTTTTATTTCATTTTGTTAAGTACTTCCTTACTCTCCAGCACTGCAAACTACTGGAGTCCCATCCTAGTTTTCCTTTACCCTAGCTCTAAAGTCAGTATTTCTTTAGTAACTTGGCTGTTGTGTTTAAGAGAACAGATCAACTGACAGAGCCCGTGGGTCCCAGGTGGGCCGTGGCTTCAAGGTGCTCTCCATGGTGGCCCACGCTGCCCGTGCTCCCATACACATCTGTGCTCTGCTTTGCCCTGTCCTATAGCATCCACCCTGACCTCTCAGGTGGTGTTTTTAATTTTGGTTTTTCAATGTAGAGTCTCACTGGAGCCCAGACTGACCTGGATTCACTATGTAGTTTCAGGGTGGCCTCGAACTCAACAACACTCCTTCTACCTCTGCCTCCTGAATGCTGGGATTAAAGGCGTGCACCACCACGGCCAGCTTGACCTCTCAGTTCTGACCCACAGCTTGTCACAGTTTTCTATGTGGGAAGCCGACCCCAGTGTCCACCACTAGCTCCCATCCTGATCCACTGTGGTGACATGTTCACAGAGTGCAGAACCACTTGCACACGAGAAGCCAAGTCTCCTGCCTCTGTCTACTGAATCTCTGCAGTTACGTGTGTCTTTAACCTTAGAAGAAAGTCGACAGTTAACACTTGCCCTGTGTCAACTTCTGCCTGCACTGTCCTTGCCCCAGTATGGTGTGTCCTCCAGGTTGCCATGGTGCAGTTCCTTCTGCACCCCTGGCTCCTGTGTAGCTGGCTGCTGGGCTGTTCTCAATGCACAGTGACGGTCACTTGGCTTGTGTGGGTCTGCGAGTTTGGCACAGCAGTAATAGGGCCACATGAAGCAGCCTGTCACCATGTAGAATCCAGAGCCGCCCACTATGGTCCGTTCTCCATTCTGTGTTTGTACTTCTTCTAGAATATCGTAGGAGTGGAATCACATAGCACCAAGCCTTTCAGATCTGGCTTCATTCGCTGAGTAAATTGTAGCTGAGCTTCGTGTAGACTGTACCATTTTGTGTCACTGAGTGAGACGCGGGGGCATGCTGGCCGTTCTTCTGTTGAAGGACGACTGCGTTTCTGGTTTGGCTAATGACGAGTGGAACTGCTGCCAGCGTTCTTGGGTGCGTTTTGCGGGAATGCAGGTCTCAAATACATTTTGGAGAGACCTGAATGAGACTTCCCATTCCTTAAACACAGTTCACAGCGGGAAGGAAGGGGGTGTTGGGGGTGTTGGTGGCACAGGAGCAGCAGGAGGGCTGAGGGAGACAGGTTATAGACGCGTGCCTCAGTGTCACTGTCCTCAGTCTGATGCATGTCCTGGCCTCAGTGTTGAGGGAGAAATGCTCCCCGACTGAGGCTTCAGACCTGGATGATTCGAAGCTCACCTAGCCATCCTCTACTACTGCCTGATCTGGGTGGGGGCATGTGTGCTCACGGGGTCTCACAGCCTCCACTTCTGTTTTGTCAGCCAGGGCCGGGACCGGCAGCTGTGCCTGTGGGACCTGGCCGAGGGCAGGAACGCCGTTGTGGACTCCATTCGTCTGGAGACTATAGGCTTCTGCAAGAGCTCTGTCCTGGCTGAGGGGCAGCGGCGCTGGACTCTTGCTGTGCCAGGGAGGGGCAACGATGAGGTAAGGACTACCCTTCTCAAACCCTTGGCTCCACAGGCTGCTAGTGCTGGGCTTCTCTGTACCAACCAGCCGCAAAGGAGGGCCCAGTACTGCCTGCGAGCCTCCTTCGCTGCTGGGCACAGGTTTAAGGCCGCTAGTGTCCCAGCAATCCCAGCAGCCTCTGTCTGGTACACAGTTAGCCCTGCCTCTGCATCCTGGTCACCTGTGAGGTCCTGTCCTTTCAGAGCAGTAGGGAGAATTAGCAAGAGCCGAGGTGGGGCCCAGGTGCCCAGCACAGTATTGTGCTAAGGAAGGCTGCTCAGGGTGGTATCTAGGCCCAACGCCACTAGTGCAATTGGGAGAGAAGCTGCTCACGCCCTCAGGATGCTGAGAATGGAGCCTTAGTTGCCAGTGGGTAGTGGCTGATGAGAGCCTGGGTCTTGGTGATGGAGGACAGCGCTTCAGAGTGGCTTTCACAGCTCAAGGGGGATGGGGGGATGGGTGAGCGGCACGCTGTCTAGGAAATAAGGCTCCGGGGGAGTAGGGGGTCACTGTGAGATAGCAGCAAGTGACTAAAAGTGTAGGTGACGTGGGACTGGTCAGGGTGCGTCATGGCCCACAGCCCAAGAACAGAAAGCAGAGTCTACCAAGAGGAAGGGTGTCCAGGACATGGGAAGGTGGTGGGGAGCAACCCAGGGCAGAGGGTGACATAGAGCAAGAGGACAGGGCTGGCAAGTGTAAGTACACACAGAGCTGTCCCTGGGCCACAGGGGAGGGTGGGGAAGCGGCTCACATTCGCAGCCCTGCCTCTTACAGGCCTGTGGTCCTCTGGCCTGAAGCTCCGGGTGAGCGGCTCCTCTGGTGCTGGCAGGTAGTCCCATGAACTGGGTTAGGCTTGGCCCCTGCCCAAGAAAAGTCATTTTGTCTCCAAGCAAATCTAGTTCATAAATAATGAGATAGGAACAGGTATTTATTTGTTCATGATTGCATTTAAATCACTAATTAGGAGCTACATACACTTTTCTTGCCAGTTTGCCAAAAACCTGTTAAAAGTTTTATTAATGTGAGGAGGAGGGGCCTGCTTCCTTCTGCACAGCGGGGCGGCAGTGCTGGCTCCTCCCAGGCCACAACCCGCTAGACGCCATCCTGACGGTGGAGAGAGCTCAGCTTCAAGGGTGGGACTACTGGCTGTCCGCAGTGAGCCACCTCTAGGCCACTGACCAGAGTATGGTCAGTCGGCCACCTCCTTCCCTCAGAACCACAAATCCCTGTACAGTTTTGCTGTTGGTGTTTTAGGAAGGGTCTCGCTCTAGCCCAGGCTGACCTGGAATTCACTAGATAGTCTCAGGGTGCCCTCGAACTCATGGCGGTCCTCCTACCTTTGCCTCTTAAGTGCTGGGATTAAAGGTGAGTGCCACTGTGCACAGCTTGGCTTCCTTTAGAAGTCAGGCTTTATCCACTCTTGCCCAAATTTTCATCTGTGGCTTTTCTCCTCACTCTGTGACTTCTCCCATTGCTTCCATTTTCTTCTGCTCCCTTTTGTCATGTCACTCCACACTGGTGCCTCTGCTGCTCTTTCATCGGGCTGTCCATTTACCCTGAAGCCCTAGTGTCTAGAGGACCCTCCATGTTTGCACATGTGTGTGCTTGTATGTATGTGTGCATGCATGTGCCTGCGTGTGTATAAAGGAGAGGCTCAAAGACTCTTCTGCAGGAGATGCAACAGAGTGTGTGCTTATATGTATATATTCATGTATGTATGTATGCATGCATGCATGTGCCTGCATGTGTGTGCAAAGACTCTTCTGCAGGAGATGCAACAGAGTGTGTGTATAAATTCATGTATGTATGTATGAGAGTGTATAAAGGAGAGGCAAAGACTCTTCTGCAGGAGATGCAACAGAGTGTGTGCTTATATGTATATATTCATGTATGTATGTATGCATGCATGTGCCAAAGACTCTTCTGCAGGAGATGCAACAGAGTGTATAAAGGAGATATTCAAAGACTCTTCTGCAGGAGATGCAACAGAGTGTGTGCTTATATATATATTCATGTATATATGCATGCATGTGCCTATAAAGGAGAGGCTCAAAGACTCTTCTGCAGGAGATGCAACAGAGTGTGTGCTTATATGTATATATTCATGTATGTATGTATGCATGCATGCATGTGCCTGCGTGTGTATAAAGGAGAGGCTCAAAGACTCTTCTGCAGGAGATGCAACAGAGTGTGTGCTTATATGTATATATTCATGTATGTATGTATGCATGCATGCATGTGCCTGCGTGTGTATAAAGGAGAGGCTCAAAGACTCTTCTGCAGGAGATGCAACAGAGTGTGTGCTTATATGTATATATTCATGTATGTATGTATGCATGCAGGAGATGCAACAGAGTGTGTGTTATATGTATAAATGTATGGATGATGGCTCAAAGACTCTTCTGCAGGAGATGCAACAGTGTGTGTTCATGCTTATATGTATATATTCATGTGCCTATGTATGTATGTATGCATGCAACAGAGTGTGTGCTTATATGTGTGCCTTCATGTATGTGTATGCATGTGCCTGCGTGTGTATAAAGGAGAGGCTCAAAGACTCTTCTTCTGCAGGAGATGCAACAGAGTGTGTGCTTATATGTATGTATTCATGTATGTATGTATTCATGTATGTATGTATGTATATATTCATGCATGCATGTGCCTGCATGTGTATAAAGGAGAGAGCTCAAAGCTTCTTCTGCAGGAGATGCAGAGTGTGTGCTTATATGTATATATTCAAATGACTCTTCTGCAGGAGATGCAAAGACAGAGTGTGTGCTTATATGTATATATTCATGTATGTATGTATGCATGCATGCATGTGCTCAAAGACTCTTCTGCAGGAGATATAAATATTCATGGAGATGGCTCAAAAGACTCTTCTGCAGGAGATGCAACAGAGTGTGTGCTTATATGTATATATTCATGTATGTATGTGCCTGCATGCATGCATGACTCTTCTGCAGGAGATGCAACAGAGTGTGTGCTTATATGTATAAAGGCATGAGGCTCAAAAAGACTCTTCTGCAGGAGATGCAACAGAGTTCTGCAGGAGATGCAACAGAGTGTGTGCTTATATGTATATATTCATGTATGTATGTATGCATGCATGCATGTGCCTGTGACTCTTCTGCAGGAGATGCAACAGAGTGTGTGCTTATAAATATTCAGTATGTATGCTCAAAGACTGTGCCTGCTTCTGCATAAAGGAGAGGCTCAAAGACTCTTCTGCAGGAGATGCAACAGAGTGTGTGCTTATATGTATATATTCATGTATGTATGTTGCATGCATGCATGTGCCTGCAACAGCTGCACTTCATTCCTGATGTTCAGCCTGACTTTAGAGTCCCGACCACCCTGAGGACCCTCACTCTGAATACCCAGTCAGGCTGAACTAGTCAAGCTCAAGCCCCCTGCAGGACACCAGTGACCCACCTCCTCCAGTGACCCCCCTCCTCCAGTGACCCCCCTCCTCCAGTGACACACCTCCTCTAGTGACACACTTCCTCTAGTGAGGCTCCACCCTCTGTGGACTAAGTTTGAGGCTATGGAGAACATTTGACATTCATACCACAGCATGTCATCAGGATACCAGCAGAAGGACCAGACTAGATGCCTGGTCTCTGCCCTTCCTGGAAGGTGCCCTGGGCCAAGCCCCCCAGGACTGAGATGGCTGATGTAGATTTCACCCTTGGGGCTGTGGCAGTTAAGGCTGTGTGCACCAGCCGTGTCCTGCCAGCATACATTGATGCATGCTGGTATAGCTGTCACCTGCCCAGATTCCTTATCCCCTGAGTGAATGAGTGTCCCCAAGATTCACATTCCAGACAGCTAGGGGTCAGTCTATCTGTCATCTCCTGGGGACAGTGCTGGGCACAACCTGGCAGGCTAACAGTCCAGTTAAGCTAATCAGCCAGCATGGAGGCTGGGCTGGGAACCACAGGCCTGTCTCCCAGCCCAGGCACAGAAAGGTCTGGCACCTGGCAGCCTGGGTGAGCAGTGCACTCAGACACTGAGAAGCCAAGAACTGCCAGAGCTGGCTTTGGCGTGATGTGTCATGCTTATTTTCTAGGTGGGTACTGGGTCCTGGGCCTCCAGTGCAAGGCTTTCCACAATTTTGAGCAGCTGAGTTCATTCATATTGGATCCTGTTTAAACCCTAACCCAGAAAAGAAAGATAAGCAGGGGAGGGAGGCTGGCCAAGCTAACCAGGGCCAAACAAGCCAGGCTTTTGTACTCAGATGACAAACTGGGGAGAGGTCTGAGGCAAAAATCCTCTGATGACAGACTGGTCATCAGAAATGGTGTGAGCATGCCGAGTGTGGTGGCACACACCTTTAGTCCCAGCACTTGGGGGGCAGAGGTGGGAGGATCACTGTGAGTTCAAGAGTAGCCCAAGACTACATAGTGAATTCCAGGTCAGCCTGGGCTAGAGCAAAAACCCTACCTCAAAAAATAAAAATTGGGAGCTGAGTGTGGTGGCGCATGCCTTTAATCCTAGCACTCGGGAGGCAGAGGTAGGAGGATCGCCATGAGTTTGAGGCCATCCTGAGACTACAGAGTGAATTCCAGGTCAGCCTGAGCTAGAGTGAGACCCTACCTCAAAAAACCAAAAATAGATAGATAGATAGATAGGTAGGTAGGTAGGTAGGTAGGTAGGTAGATAGATAGATAGATAGATAGATAGATAGATAGATAAAATAGGGCACTGGAGAGATGACTTAGTGGTTAAGGCCTTTGCCTGCAAAGCCAAAGGACCTCGGTTCAATTCCCCAGGACCCACGTAAGCCAGATGCACAAGGTGGCACATGCAGCTGGAGTTTGTTTGCAGTGGCTGGAAGCCCTGGCACGCCCATTCTCTCCCCCTGCCTCTTTCTTTCTCTCAAATAAATAAATAAAAATAAAATATTTTCAAAAATAAAAAAAAAGAAAGAAAAAAGTGGTGTAAGCATTTGTTTCACAAGAGCCCCAGTAGCACCCAAGCCCTCTACCCATGCAGGCTAATTAGGAAGCTCAGCTCTCAGATTGCTACAGGGAGGGAGCAGACAGAAACTTGTAGCATCCTTGGCTAATGGCCTTAAAAGTTTCTTGTTTGTATAGCAGGCTTGGTTTGGCATCCACCCAAATCAGCTTGTTTTCTCACTGTCAGGTTCAGATTCTAGAGATGCCATCCAAGACGTCAGTGTGCACCCTGAAGCCAGAGGCAGATGCCAAGCCAGGCATGCCCATGTGCCTGGGGCTTTGGCAGGTAAGCTAGCGCGCGCCAGCACGCCCTGTGGCCACGCCCTCTTGCCCTGAGTCATACCCCACTTGGTTGGATTTGTTGTCAAACTGATCCGACAATACCCCTGGAGAACATATGCCCACTGCCCTGCGTGGCCCACGGCCTGGTTGGACCTCTGCTTTCCCTGGCCTATTGCTGCTGCTTTGAAGGAGCTCCATGCCTGTCCCCCAACCCTCAGTGAAAGCAGGCATCCATCAGTGCCAACCTTCCATGGGCCCTGACAGGCTCACCCCATGCACAGGTGCCCTACAGCTGGTGGCCATGAGGATGGGGCAGCCAGGTCAGCTGTGAGACCTACTCCTGGGGTGGGGAGCAGAAATGGGTGCCACTTCCCTCAGCCTCCTGGCTCTGGACCCTGCTGAAGTTGGAGAGAAATGCTGACTGCCCTTGACAAGCGCGGACCTCACTGTGCTTGGCGTTGACTTTTCTTACTTCTTTACTCTTAGAGGCTTCAAGCACCTCCACCTGGGAGTAGGCTTGTCCTGACCACCTTCTCTGTGGCTGCTCCACACGGCTCTCACTTGCAACCATGTCCACTTTTATCAACTGTTCTTTCTGGTAGAGGGTCAGGGGGCATCTCCTTGGGATGCCAAAGAAGCTAGGGTAATACCATAGGGCCTGGAAGGATCTCCCCCATGGGGGCCCACCCCTTCTCCGGGTGAGGCCTTACCCTGGCCACATCCCCAAATCAACACTGGCTCAGCATCTTTCCTCTGCCAGGGTCACCTGTGTCTCGAGTCATCCGCAGAGAATCCCAGAAGCTTCAGTTTTAGCCTTGGCAACTTCACCCATACAGAAACAGCAGTGGGCAGATCATGGGGTGGCACCCACCTGGGGAAGGATTGGTGGTCCCCTCGTCCATCTTGCTAGTTTTTGTCTGTGATATATGTCTGTGCCTGACTGCCTCCTTATTCTCGAAGATGGGCTTGTTCAGTTTGAAGGTGCCTGCATTCCCCACAAGAAACTTGGGAAAGGCATTCCTAACCCTGCTCCAGGGATTCCATCTGTCCTGTTTGCAGTTGGCTCCATCTGCAGCTTCTTGACTTATGGGTTCAAGCTGGAGGATCCTGAAGAGAAGCCTGGGGGAGCTGAGGAGACAGGGTGTCTGAGAGCCTGAAACCAAGAAGCTCCTGGAGCTGGCAGGTTTGCAGCTGGATTCAGAGGCAGAGTCTGGTCCTTTGCTTCAGTATGCCCAGATGGGGCTCCCTAAGGGTTTTCAATCTCTTTCCTGGAGAGACAACCATCCCTGCACCCTAACTCTCAACCCTACCCCTGCCAAAGTGCCCCAGGTGGTAACCACAGTATTCCCAGGTCCCGGTGCAGAAGCCTGGGGCTATGTCTGCTGCTCTTCTGCTCCCTGGGAAACGTTGGCCATTGCACAATCATGTAAAAATTCTACCAGAAAAATGTGTAGAAAGGGATGTAGAAACTTTTTAATGTAATTGCTATAGTTGGCACGAGAACAAATCATGATTTTGTTGGCGATATAGATCCAACATGAAGCGCTTAGCTACACAACGCCTGTGGTCACATGAAGGCAGGTCTGAGCTATGAACTGCCCAATCAGAGTGTGGCAAAGTGACTGACCCACAGTCAGCAGAATTACTGCAGGAAAGGCCAGGCTATAACTCAGGCCTGGGCCAGTGTTGATGACACCCACCCTCAGCAGACTCCCTGTCCAGGTCTTAGGACCTCTCCCGCTAAATTGTGGTGCATAGAGTGTGGACTCCCATGAGCCCCTTACTGCTGTCCCTCAGGCTGCATTGCAAGTTACAAGAGGGGCTACGGAGCCAGTCCTTTTCGCCCCATCTCAGCTGAGTGTGAGGAGCTGCTTGTGAAGAGCAGTGTAAGACGACGCTGGATAGTAGGTCTGCGTGTCAAGGGTGTGACTGTCAGAGGCCTCCTAGCCACGAGAGTGCTCTCCAGCCTGCAGTGCCCGTCACTGGACAACTACAGGGGCCAGGGTGGGTGCAGCAGAATGCGAAGCAGTGCTAGCAGGGACCACAAACCCAGGTGCACTAGACCAGCTTGTTCCTTTTCGGGACATACTGTGACACCATGGCAGAGGGGTTGTCATTGTAGCCCCAAAATGACCAGTAGTGCTCAGAACTCAGAGGTCTCATGCATGCTGGCCAGAGCTGATGTCTGTGCTGAGAGGAGCCCAGGAGACTAGTGCCTTCCTGGGAGGAGAGGCAGCATAGCTGGAGCTGCAGGGTTTGGGAGCAGGTGCCACCGCAGACCACTGCCCAGGGTGTAGGTCCAGGTGCCCAAGCAGTTCTCTGAAGCCACCTCTGGAGCAGCATCTACCAGGTAGCCACACTGTGGCTGGTGATAAGAGTGCAGGGGCTAGTGTGTGTTCCTGGTTGGGATGCAGAGTTCTGGAGTTCTCCCATCTGCTGCTACTCCTGCTTTGGCCTCACACAGCTGTTTGCCCAGGCAGGCCTCTCTGGAGGGGCTCAACTGCCCACAGGGAGCTTCCAGAAAGAGGACAACTATGTCTAGAAGAAGAGTGTGGGTCTGAACAAAACACATCCACGCAGACAACCTGGGAAATGCCAGCAGGGAGTGCATTTCTGTGAGAAAGCCACAGGAACAACACAGAAGCAGAGCCAGGACAGCCCTGCCTCCTGGGGTCACGGTCAGAGGACACAGTTTGAGCTCTGGCTGTAAGGTAGAAAGACTTCAGAGGATGCCCAAGATGAATCATCCAAGAAGACATGGGCATGGCCCTTCCCAGGCTCCTCCTTCCTATTTGTGTGTATGAATTTGAATTACCACCCGGACACAATAGGTTTATGAGCCATTTCTGGGAACATACAAAAACCACCTCTAGGCAGGTGTGATGCACAAACCTTTAATCCCAGCACTTAGGAGGTCAAGATAAAAGGATGGCCATGAGTTTGAGGCCACCCTGAGACTGCAAAGTAAATTCCAGGTCAGCCTGGATGAGAGTGAGAGTATACCTTGACAAACAAAAAACAAACAAAAAAACCTACCTCTATACCAGATCTAGCCTTGGCAGGTTTGCCATGCTCATGGGCAAGCCTGGTGAAGGTGTCCTTCCATCCTTGCCATGGCCTTCCCTTCAGGTCAGAGCTGGTCTGCAGCCAGCCCTGCCTCCCCTGCCCTCACCGGACTACATTCCTGACTGCGGCCTCTCTTGACAGGAGAACCCTGGGCCTCGTGCTGTTTGTTAGACGCACACCTTGGGCCTCAGCTATCTCGGGCCTTCTTGCTCAGCCATGTGGAGTTTCTCTTGGGCCGCCGCGGGCTGTGGGGACTGATCGCATGTCCCTGAGGACAACTCGGAATCCTGCAGAGCTCTTCTTCTGTGGTTGTTTCAGAGGCTAAATAAACGAACGTCTTCCCAGGGCGTGGAGACCTTTGACCCTCGCCCTCATCCATCACGATAGCAAGGGCCCCTCACACCAAGCTTCCAAGGGTGGGGGCTTCCGCAGCTACACTGACAAAGCCCAGAAAGTCCATTAGTCACTGAGGTGGAGCTTGCCATTTTCCTGCCTGGTGGGTCTAGACAGGTGACTGGCCCCATCAAGGACTGGCTGTAAGTCTTAAGCCTGAGTGAGAAAAATAAAAAAAGGATGGGTCCCTGGCAGCCCCCGGTACTGGGGACTTAGACAAGATCCACTACAGGCTTGCAGGTTCTTGAGGATGGTGAGAAGGGCATTGCTGTGTGAGGGACTCAGCTGGGCTGCTCTGGACTCTGCCCTTAGCCCCCTAGGGACACTACCGCAGCCCTGCCAACCCCACGGAGTGTGTGTAGGTCACTGTGATGTAGAGCTTAGGACTGCTGACCATGTGAACAGCACAGGAGCTGCTCCCTGGCCGGCCGGCCCTATTTCTGTGCCTGGCAGTGGTAGATAACAGTCTCCACAGTCTCCAAGCTCATAGGAGCAGGGCCCTGCAAGCACTGACCACTCAGCTATTCCCCACAGGCCAACTCCAGTCCCCGCCCCCTCCTTCTGGTCGGCTACGAGGACGGGTCAGTGGTCCTGTGGGACATCTCGGAGCGGAAGGTGTGCAGCCGCGTTGCCTGCCACGAGGAACCCGTCATGGGCCTTGACTTCGACTCTCAGAAAGCCAGGGGCGTCTCTGGCTCTGCAGGGAAGGAGCTGGTTGTCTGGAGCTTGGATGGACCACAGTCCCTGCAGGTCAGTACGCAGGCCTGGGCCTCATTTATCCTGCTCTGCACTAACAGTCTGATAGGCCGAAACAATATTTAGGCATGAAGAGGAGCTGTAGCAGTTCCCTAGCTAATTAATCACTTGGAGGCGGTACGGGAGGAAGGGCGCGTGGGCGTGGGCCACCGTTCACATGGTTTGGGTTTCTCCCAGATCTCGGGTTAACAGCCATCACTTCTTGTCCATCTAGAGAAAGGCACGTAGCATACAGGCAGATGCAAACCCCTTTGTGAAAACTCAGAGGAATTTGCCCAGTAAGGAACTGATTAATCAAAAAAAAGAGAGAGAGAAAAGAAAAGAAAAGAAAAGAAAAGAAAAGAAAAGAAAAGAAAAGAACTATGGGAAGCCCTGAAGAGCCACTGCCAAGTGGTGGTCTACATATTGGTCCACGGCTGTTGCACGTGGGTAGCAGGAATGCCCACCAGGAAGGTGAAACCTCAGCTAATGGAGATCGCTAGAGACTCCATCTTGCAGACGATCTCAGCTGATGTGGCTCAAGGATTGCCTGATGTCCAGGTCTGGGCCTGTGACTCAGAGGGAGCGCGGGAGCCCAGCCTGTGTGTTTCCATTTGGGAAGGAGAAATTGTGTGGGGGGTTGATGGTAAGATGTGTCTATGCCTTGCTTTGGTGCAGATTTGAAAGGCTGAAGGCCACAGGGGCCCCCAGAGGGTGGCCTGGGTACATACTGGCTGTGGGAGTGGACAAGGAGCCTCTAATCGCCAGGAACTAAGACAGATCTAGCCTTGGCCAGAGTGGAAACTGGTTTGATGAGGGAGCCATGTGCCCTGTGGGATATCCAATGTGAAAAGCTCAGGGCTGGAGAGATGGCTTAGCGGTTAAGGCGCTTGCCTGCAAAGCCAAAGGACCTAGGTTCAACTCCCCAGGACCCACGTTAGCCAGATTCACAAGGTGGCACATGGGTCTGGAGTTCATTTGCAGCAGCTGAAGGTTCTGGTATGCCCATTTTCTCTCTCTCTATTTGCCTCTCTCTCTCTCTCAAGTAAGTAAATAAAGTTCCTTTAAAAATTAAAAAAAGCCGGGCGAGGTGGCGCACGCCTTTAATCCCAGCACTCGGGAGGCAGAGGTAGGAGGATCGCTGAGAGTTCGAGGCCACCCTGAGACTACATAGTGAATTCCAGGTCAGCCTGGACCAGAGTGAGACCCTACCTTGCAAAACCAAAAAAAAAAAAAAAAAAAAACATCCGGGCGTGGTGGCTCACGCCTTTAATCCCAGCACTCCGGAGGCAGAGGTAGGAGGATCCCCGTGAGTTCGAGACCACCCTGAGACTACATAGTGAATTTCAGGTCGGCCTGAGCTAGAGTGAGACCCTACCTTGGAAAAAAAAAAAAACACTTCAGCAACCCAGCTCCCAACCTTACGGGGACTCTTGGCACAGAGCACTGAAGACAGAGCCTTCCCTGCAAGCACGGCAGTTCAGACTGCATCCACCTAACAGGGTGCTACGGAGGGCATTGCTCTCTTGAGGTAAGGAGGCCTCGCTTAGCAGCCTCATACCCCTAAGCTTAAGCCCTGTGAACAGGATGGGGCTTGCCTTGAGCCCATCAGGTTCACCCCTGAGTGACCACCAGAGGCCCTGAAGCATGCAGGTGATTTGGCCCTGGTGAAAATTAGGGCAGGAGTGATACTGTTCGGTACCTAGGGCTCTAGGCATCACCAAGCCTTGAGTACGGATGGGGCCCTCATCATGAGGCCATACTGGGACAGAGTAAGGGCAGTGGATTAGAGGAGGCTGACAAGGAACAGAGCTGGAAGGGACACAAAAGGATGAGACACCACACCCGGAAGTGCCCTGCTGGAGAGCACAGGTGAGAGGGAGAAGGTCAGTGTGGCAGCATGGTTGGAGATATGCCACTTCTGGGCCAAGGCTGGCAGGGCCTGCCCTCCCTACCAGCGGTAGTGCCTAGGCAGAACCTTGCAGAGTCCATCTACTCAAGAGCCCAGTGAGGAAGGGAAGGAGGGCAGCGTAGAGGCAGTTGGCAAAGTAGGCACATGTCTATACCTCCTGAGGTCCAGCTGTATGAGGCACCCAGTGAATTAAAAGTAAACCTGTTCCATCCTTCCATGGAGGCCATGGAGACCCTGCTTCGAGGGGAAACTTTTTATCTTCTGCCTGGTGGAAGTTCTCCAAACCCTCGGAACTATGGCCGAGTATGAGTAGATGGGAAAGTCCTGGTGCTCAAACACTTGATCTGCACGTGCTGAGCTTCTGCTGTGCTGCGTGCCGAGTCTCGCACTTAGGCTTGAGGATTTCCCTCCCAACCCCCTTCCCGACTTCTGAGCCTGGTAAGGGGCAACAGTGTCACCCACTGGGTCCAGTGTCTGTCCTCTTGGGGCCTGACTCTGATCAGCCTGCTGCAGATGGCTGACACCCAGGCCTGCAGCTTCCACAAGAGCTGCGCAGCCCCTGGGCAGGGCTGTCCCAGTCCAGATCTGCTTTCGATCTCCCGGTGTGTTTGGGAAACAGCTGCTGGAACGTAAGACTTAATTTATGGGCATGTTTCAGCTGAGAGATGAACTTTTACTCGACTAATGAATTGAAAAGTTAAAGCAGAAGGGGAGCCAGGAACTGCAGCCTGGAAGTGCTTGGGGTGAGGTGGGTGCTGGTAAGTCCTGGCTCAGCCTTGCACATCAAAGGAGGTGGGGAGCCCTGCCTCCTGCTGAGCATGCCTTTCTGCTAGGAGCTAAGGACATCCCATAGTCCTCGTGAAGGTACAGTGCTGGCCCTGGAGGCCCTGAAGACCCTGGTTCAAGAAAGCCCAGGCTTCTGGGGTGGAAGCACCTGACACATTGCCAAGGCAAGCCCTTCATATCTGAGATCCTGGGAGATGGCCTCCAGCCTTTGTTGTCCAGGGAATCCTCACCTGTGCCATGGTGCCCCAACATGGCTGCCTGCCTCCACCCATGAGCCACGTGGGCACAGACGTGCCTTCTTCATGTCTTGCTGAAACCTCTGCGGAGCCCAAATCAATCTCCCAGGCACGCAGGAGCAGAGCCCCAGCTGAGGCTCCCGCAGCCGAGCATGGGTAATCGGAACCAGATGGCGCCACGCTGTGCATTCCTGGCACCTGAGGTCATGGGCTGTGAGAGCCACTGGTGGCCAGAGATCCTCCTGGAGGGTCCTGGGCCCAAGCATGGCTCAGCCGGGGCCTGCAGCTGTGACTAGGAGGCTGTCTGCCTAGGACAGTCCTGGGCAGCTTCAGGGGTACTGTGTGACCCCCAGAACCTATGCATGGCTCCCTTTAGGTAGCCGGCTAGGAGCCATCAGATTTGAGTCTTGGTTGTCAGGTACAGGTGGTATGCAGGCCCGGTCCTTCTTCTCGCATGGGGAAACCCCCAGCCTTGAGGCAGGGACTGATTTACAGCCGGTAGTATTTTTTGGTCTTTAATAACCAGGCTCCACCACCACAGCGAGCCCTGGACCAGAGCAACCCGCTTGCACTCCCACACTGTTCAGCCAGTGTCCCCACCTTGTGTCCATCTTCAGTCATGGCTGGGCATGGTGCTGGCCTCTGCCCAGCTGTACCGGAGACTTTCCTTTAATTGGCAGCAGCAGACCCACTTGGGGACGTCAGACAGGAGACTACTTACCGGGCACAGACCAGCTCCCTGCACACTAGCAGAACATGACTGTGGGTTGAGGGCACAGTGCACCCGCTGTCTGTGTGGGGAACATGGGAGCACAGGTTTGTCCCAGTCTCCCTGTGTCCCTGCAGGGCTGGGCAAGCCTCCTCATCCTCAGGAAAATGGCCCCTAGGACAGGCATTGGTCTATTTTCTGGGTTGGTTGGGTGCCTGCATAGGCTCTCTATGTCTCAGCCTCATTGCTTCCTCCAGAGGGCCGCGGCTATAGAGCTGCTGAAAGCCAGCACCTTGGTCCGTCCCCGGCAAAGAGCTGAGTGAGCTGGTGGAGAGGAAGGAAAAGGCAGGCATGGGGACTACCCCCTGCCTGTGGGGACCAGTGCCAGCGTTTTGCTGAATCTCCTGCTGGCCTGGGCTCGGTGTTTGGCAGCCAGGCATGAGATTGAAAGCTGCTTTCTTCACCCTGGAGTCACACTGTTGGGAAAGCCAATGATCGGGACTAGCAAGGAAGTGCCCATTGCAGGGCCTCAGTTGGGTCCAGTCAGGCCTTGGCATCCAGCAGTCCCCTCTCTAAAGTTTCCAGGAGAGACCCAGAAAGCAGTGGCAAGCTAGCCTACTTCCTTTGTTCCCAGCTGCCAGTTCTTCCTGGCCCACAGTTCTCTGACGTGGAAGAAGGATCTGGGACTACAAAACCCTCAGGTGGGCCCCGCATAAGCCCTCAGTCTGTGATGGGGTTGCCCTCAGGACTTGCCACCCCCAGGGCAGAGCTCAGTGGAGGTGGCGTGGGAGACACTCCAGCAGCCCGGTGCTGTGCACGTGGAGGGCCCACCCCACCCACCCACACACAAGTGAAAGCATGCACCCCCAGAGCCAAGGCTCTGCTGGTGAAAGCACAGAGTGGAAGGTGGGTGAAGTGTCTAGGGCATTCTGAAACAATCTACCCCAAGAGACAGCAGGATAAGGGCTAGAAAAGGTGCTCAGGGCCAATGGACCTCAGGCACCATGAGGTCCACGGGTTGGGGGAGCAGGTACTGGAGAGGCAGCTGGAAGGGCAGGAGCTTGGCCATGGCAATGAGGTGGCTCACAGAACGGAGACCTGACATGGAAGTAGCGCAGGCTGGGCAAGGAGGCTCCGGTTACTTCAGGCCAGTAACAAGCTCTGGCCAGGTGTATGGGTCACTCTCTCGCTGCGAACAAACCCAGCCAGAAACAAGTTACGGACGGAGCTAACTCTGGCTTACAGCTCCAGAGCCCGTCATGGTGGGAAAGCAGAGCAGTCGGGAGTGAGCAGAGCTGGTGGCTGCGTGTGCACTCAGGAACCAGTGCACACGGGAAGTAGAGCAGTCGGGAGTGAGCAGAGCTGATGGCTGCGTGTGCATGTGCACTCAGGAACCAGTGCACACGGGAAGTAGAGCAGTCGGGAGTGAGCAGAGCTGGTGGCTGCGTGTGCACTCAGGAACCAGTGCACACGGGAAGTAGAGCAGTCGGGAGTGAGCAGAGCTGATGGCTGCGTGTGCATGTGCACTCAGGAACCAGTGCACACGGGAAGTAGAGCAGAGCAGAGCTGGTGGCTGCGTGTGCACTCAGGAACCAGTGCACACGGGAAGTGAGCAGAGCTGGTGGCTGCGTGTGCACTCAGGAACCAGTGCACACGGGAAGTAGAGCAGTCGGGAGTGAGCAGAGCTGGTGGCTGCGTGTGCACTCAGGAACCAGTGCACACGGGAAGTAGAGCAGTCGGGAGTGAGCAGAGCTGGTGGCTGCGTGTGCATGTGCACTCAGGAACCAGTGCACACGGGAAGTAGAGCAGTCGGGAGTGAGCAGAGCTGGTGGCTGCGTGTGCATGTGCACTCAGGAACCAGTGCACACGGGAAGTAGGACCCGGCCACAAAACTTTGAGGCTCACCCGCAGTGACCCACTTCCTCCAGCAAGGCTCCAACCCCCTAAAGGGTCCACAGCTTTCCCAAATAGTACCACCCCCGGTCACTAAGTATTCAAACACATGAGCCTATGGGGACATTTTATATTCAAACCACAACCCCAGGTAAAGATCCTTCCATTCCTTGTGGGGGAAGACTTGGATTGTAAGTGGTGCTGGTTGTGAGATTGGGGGCCTCTGCCCGAACTCTGTCAGCCTGGGTCTTGCTTGGTGGACTTGGGGCAGGGGCATTTGATATGAAATAGTCATTTCGTATCATTTTGTTGGTGATAAATGTGTAAATGGTGGACACACTCAGTACCATCCCTTTTTACCCCTTCTCGGGAGTTGGCGTGGAGGGCCACCTGTCAGTTCCCTGCCTTTCTTAACTTGTGGCACTCCCACTAGCAGCGCACTAGCTGGGCCCCACATTGCCAGATGTCATCGTTGTCATCATCCCTCACTTCTAGGAGGACCCTGTTTTTATTTGCTTTTCTGGCAGCTGAGCTGTGTTTTTATGATTCCAAATGTTTGATCCCCCACTCCTTATCTTCAAGTTTTCAAATTCTAACTTAATTACTTTGTGGTCAGAGAACAAGGTCGGAATGATATCAGTTCTTTGAAATGCTGGGGGCCCGTCCAGTTTGCATAAGTATCCCACATGTGCTTGAAAAGAAAGCGTCTCTCTGTAGACTCGCAGCTGCGCACACATTCGCTGGGTTTTGTGCCTGTGTGTGTGGCCAGGGCCCAGAGTGCAGGGAGCCTCATACTGCCCTCCCAGGTCCCATTCTTGCTTTCTGCATTTGGAAGCTAAGTCATCTTTATAGCTGATTTTCTGTGGTCACTCTGCTGTCTGCCTTGGAAAGGAAGGAAAAGCTATTCTCTAACTGGTAACATGGCCAAGCTGAGTTTCTTTTGGTTACTCCTGCCTCTTAGGAGTTTCAGTTTTTATTTTATTTTATTTTATTTTATTTTATTTTATTTTATTTTATTTTATTTTATTTATTTGCAAGCAGAGAGAGAGAAGAGAGGCAAACACCTTAACCGCTAAGCCATTTCTCCAGCCTCAGTATTGTTTTTAATGCTTTAATGTAGATGTGTCTCCTATGGAGCTGAGCACGTATGTATATGTGGCATGCGTGCATATGTCTAGGTGTGTGTGTGTGTGTGTGTGTGCGTAGTGGTTAGACGTCAGTATCAGTTGTTTTATATATTGCTGTCTTGCTTGCTGTTTTCCTTCCTTCCTTCCTTTTTTTTTTTTTTTTTTTTTGATTTTTTGAGGTAGTCTTGCTCTAGCTCAGGCTGACCTAGAATTCACTCTAATTCACTCTCAGGCTGCCTTGAACTCATAGTGATCCTTCTACTTCTGCTTCCAGAGTGCTGGGATTAAAGGCGTGTGCCACCACGCCTGGCTTTTTTTTTTTTTTTTTTTTTTTTTTTTTTTGAGACAGGGTCTTTCACTGAACCCAAAGCTCGCCAGTTCCGCTTGGTAAGCTGAGCCAGCAAGTCCTAGGCATCCTCCAATCACAGCTTCCCCAGCACAGGCATGTACCACCAGGTCTGGCGTTGTGTGTGGGTGCTGAGGATCCAAACTCAGACCCACGCGGGTACTTTACTCACTGGGCTTTCTCCTCAAGTCGTTTTTCAGGTTTTTTTGAGCTAGGGTCTAGTGTCCAGGCTGGCCCCAAGCTCACTATATAACCAAGGATGAGTGTTAAGACCCGAGCCTCCTGCCTCTGCTTGCTAAGTGCTTTGATAACAGGCATGAACTGTGCTCGGGCACCCTCACAGCCACAGCTCCTCTCCCCTGGGCCCAGGACTACCCTTCAGTTCCTTGGTGAGCTGTCTCGGTGTGTGTTAGTGAGTGCTAATGGTGTCTGTGTGCTGAAGACACTGCCCTAGGGCCCACACGTCTGAGCTCCACCTCTGTGAAGCTGTGAACACGCCTGGTCGTCGTCCACCATGAGTGTTCCCATAGATTTCTGGAATATTGTGTATTTGTGGTAACACATCCCTAAAAATCTAGCACTTGGGACATGGAGAGAAGACTATCAGGAGTTCAAGGTTAGCCTGAGCTACATGAGACCTTGTCTCAAAAGATATCAGTTGCAAATACTTTTCTTTTCCCATGTGATTTCCTTGGTTTATACGTTTTTTAGAAGTATATTAATCTCCAAGTGTTTGTTGAGTTTAAAGACCTTTCCACTTTGTTGTCAGTGAACACAATACAACACAGTCTCAGCATTTAAAACTCACAGGCTGACTTTGGCCCTGCACATCACATGTGCGGGGAAACAGCACGTGTTCTTCAGTTGGTGGTGAATCTTCTGTTAGCATGACTTAGGTCAAGCAAGCCCATCCGAAGTTCTAGTCTTTAATATTCCATACTTATTTTTCTACCAGATCCTGAGGAAGGAGTCTTAGAACCCCTGGCCCATTGTGCCTATCTCTCTATTTATTTGTGCCAGTTTTACTTCATGATCTTTGAAGGCCACAATGGGTGTGTAAGCATTTTAGATGTTTGCCTCCTTCTGGCAGGTAGCTCTTTTCTCATTGGGTATTTATTTAGTTTAATTTTTTTTTTTTTGAGGTAGGATCTCACTCTAGCCCAGGCTGACCTAAAATTCACTATGTAGCTCAGGGTAGCCTTGAACTCAGAGTAATCCTCCTACCTCTGTCTTCCGAGTGCTGGGATTAAAGGTATGTACCACCATGTCAAGGCAAAAATTGTTTTACAGAAAAATCTTTCTTAATTTTTTAAATTAGTAACACAGAGAGAAAGAGGCAGAGAAAGAACAGGCGCATCAGGGCCTCCAGCCACTGTAAACAAACTCCAGATGCATGGCTGACCTGGAATTAACTATGTGGTTTCAGGGTAGCCTCAAACTCATGGTGATCCTCCTACCTCTGCCTCCTGAGTGTGAAGATTAAAAGCATGCGCCACCACGCCCGGCTTGTTTTTTTTTTTGTTTTTTTTTTAAATTGACAACTTCCTTAATTGTAGACAATATCCCATGGTACTTCTCTCCCCCCCCCCCGCACTTTCCCCTTTGAAACTCCTCTCTCCATCATATCCCCTCCGCCTCTCAATCAGTTTCTTTTCAGTATGATGTCATCATCTTTTCCTCCCATTATGATGGTCTTGTGTAGGTAGTGTCAGGCACTGCGAGGTCATGGATATCCAGACCGTTTTGTGTCTGGAGGAGCATGTTGTAAGGAGTCCTACCCTTCCTTTGGCTCTTATGTTCTTTCCTCCACCTCTTCTGCAATGGACCCTGAGCCTTGGAAGGGTTCTTAGAGATATTTCAGTGCTGAACCCTCCTCTGTCACTTCTTCTCAGCACCATGGTGCCTTCTGAGTCATCCCAAGGTCACTGCCATCTGAAAAGAGAAGCTTCTCTAACCCAAAGTGAGAGTAGCATTAATATATGGGTGTGGACATTAAGAGAAGTGCTTACTGGGCAGTTTGGTGAGCATAGTATATACATTTAGTCAGACACCAGCAGACATTACACCCTTAGGGCTCCTGACTGCCCCTGTCATATGTTTTCAGTATCAGGCATGTATTCCCTCCCATGGAGCAGGCCTCCAGTCCAATTAGAGAGCAGTTGGGTTCCCCCATAACAGACATGCCACTATTGCACCCGTTGGCTCATTTGTCCTGGCTGGCCAAATTTAAAGCTTTTTCATCACTTGACATCACAGAGTATTGCCAAACTTCTGAACATATCACCTACCTTACAATATTAGTTTTGCTTTAAATTATCAGGTTTTATTTTTAGTTATTTTAGGGTTTGTTTTGGTTTTTGGTTTTGTTTTGTTTTTGTTTTTGTTTTTTGAGGTAGAGTCTCGCTGTAGCCCATGCTGACCTGGGTTTCAGCTGGGCTTGAATTCCCAGTGATCCTTCTACCTCTGCCTCCCGAGTGCTGGGATTAAAGGTGTGCACCACCATGCCCAGCTCCACCTTACTTTTTTTTTTTTAATGTGTGAGAGAGAGAGAATTGGTGCCCCAGGACCTCCAGTCACTACAGACAAACTCCAGACACATGTGCCACCTGGTGCACATGCACAACCTTGTGTGTCTGGCTTACATGGAATCTGGGGAGTCAAACCTGGGTCCTTTGGCTTTGCAGGCAAGCACCTTAACCACTACGCCCTCTCGCCAGCCCTACTGTTTCTTTTATAGTTTTTACTTCTGATAGTTCCTATCTGCTCACTCCATATTTTTGTGTGTGTGTGATTACTTGAATGTATATATATATTTTTTGAGGCAGGGACTCACTCTAGCCCAGGCTGACCTGGAATTCACTCTGTATTCTCAGGGTGGCCTCGAACTACTGCCATCCTCCTGCCTCTGCCTCCCGAGTGCTGGGTTGAATGTATTTATATTGTTTTGTTAAAGCATCTTGGTTTATAAAAGTTCTCTGACGTTTAACATCTCTGCCATTGTGGGGCAGTTTCTGTTAGCTGATTGTTTGTTTTTTTCTTCTCCCTTGACTGGCTAATATTCCTGCTTCTTTGCATGTCTAGTAATTGTCTGTTTGGGGGCTGGACATTCTAATTGATTCATGATGGAAACACAGAATTCTGTTATTTTGCTCTGAAGAGCATCTATCTTTTTTCTAGCAGCTGGTTCAGTTGCTGGCTGTTCACCTTGAGCTTGGTGAGCTTGGCTCTGTGCTCTGTCAGCACAGGTTTGTGGAAAGGTCATTCCCAGGCTCCTTCTCTGTGATGGAACTAAACTCCCCCCGCCCCCTGACCTTGCCAGGACCTAGGTTCTCACCGTGTTAGTATGTCCAAGGCAGGCCTGGCCCGGAGGTGGCATCTTAGCTTGAAACAAGGCCGTTCTTGTGGTTCGGCCAGTCTCAGGTTCCCGCCGTTGGCCTCTCATCCCTGTTTCTTTAGCACTGTAGCAGCCATTCTGGTAAGCCTTATGCCATTTGCTCTGTGCATGCATAGCCTAGTCCTCAAACAAGGACCTGTGGGGAACCCACAGATAGTCCTCAACCCCCAACAATACACCCTAGCTACCCTCCATTCTGCCAGCTTGTCCCCACTGATCCCAGCTTTCCTCAGTGTTGACGTGTGTCTACTCAGTTTAACGTGATCAGTGTTCTGCCTGGAACTTGTGTCTAGAAACTGTCCCCAGGCAGAGAATTCTGAGGCATCTCCTCAGCCTGTCGTCCAGGCCTGTCAGCAGAGAGCTGTGTGTTCTGTTCATCTTCATGACTGTCTCCAGCCAGGTGACCAGTCGGGCACAGGTGCTCTGCTCTACCCACACTCCTCCTCTCACTGTCTGAGGCATGACTTGCTGAACACAGCTCTGGATTGTAAACTGCGCCGTAATGGTTAAGTGTCAGGTATTGCTTTAAATACCTAGGGGTCAGACCCTTTTCCTCTTACTGAGACGGGCCGATTCTCTTACTTGCACTCTCCTGGTTTACCTGCTATGTGTCCCTTTGGAATCTTTCTGCATAGCACACCTCTGGATCTAATTTCAGTCTGGCAACAAAACTGTGCAGTATAGAGCCAGGCATGGTGGCGCACGCCTTTAATCCCAGCACTCAGGAGGCAGAGGTAAGTGGATCACTGTGAGTTCCTGTGAGACTACATAGTGAATTCCAGGTCAGCCTGGGCTAGAGCAAGACCCTACCTCGAAAAGCAAAAAAAAAAAAACAACAAAAAAAAAAAAACGGTGGAGTATATTATCTTGGTATAATATATGTATTTCATATCTTTCTATATATATGAAAAATAATAGGAAAATAAGTGACTCCTTTGAGGTGGGAAAGGAGATGCATTGATTTGCCGTTACTTATGGCGGGATGTCAGTTCACTTCTCAAACGGGAAGCTGTTTTATGTTTAGTTCTAAATGAGAAATGATGAGCAAGCCAGTGAGCATACCAAGAGTCCTGTCTTTTCCATTACTCACCCATGCTTCTCCTACTTATAAAACTAGTTTTCTCCTCATAATCCCCATATATTTTAGCCCTAATCCTACAGGTAAGTAGATTTGGTTCCGTTTGCCAGACCATTCGCTATGGTTCTCTAGTTATCTCCTGTAAGGCTGGAGTTAATCCTGTTCTTTCAGAAGAGCTTATCAGAGCAGTATTCTCTCTGTTCTTACATGTTTGAAAATGACTGCCTACTGGTTTCACAGTTGAGTGACAGTTTGGCTAGATATAAAATTCTTGGACCACACTCCCTTGCTCCACCTGTGTGAATATCACTCAGCTGTCTGCTGGCATAGATGTAGTCCTGGAACTTTCTTTTAAAAAAATTGTTTATTTATTTGAGAGAGAGAGAGAGAAAGGCGGGTGGAGGAGAATAGCAACATCAGGGCCTCTAGATACTACAAACAAACTCCAGATGCTTGTACCACCTTGTACATTTGGCTTACATGGGTTCTGGGAACTCCAGACGCATGTGCCACCTTGTGCATCTGGCTTATGTGGGATGTGGGGAGTTGAACCTTGGTCCTTAGGCTTCTCAGGCAAGCACCTTAACCACTGAGCCATCTCTCCAGCCCGGCTCTGAAACTTTCTGAGGACAGCCTATACTGTACTTTCATCATCCATGTGATCCTTTTACCTGACTATCAAAAGGACTTTATTCACTATTAGGTCTAATAATTTGAATAGAGTGTATCTTAGTTTAATTGTTCTTATACCCATTCCTTGGACTTAGTAAAACCAGTTGTAAGAAATTCACATTGCTTTTTTCTTTCTCTTTTTCTTTTCTTTTCTTTTCTTTTCTTTTCTTTTCTTTCTTTCTTTCTTTTCTTTTTTTTAAGTAGGGTCTCTCTCTAGCCCAGGCTGACCTGGAATTCACTATGTAGTCTCAGGGTGGCCTTGAACTCATAGCAGTCCTCCTACCTCTGCCTCCAGAGTGCTGGGATTAAAGACATGTGCCACCATACTGCCTCATTTTGCTCATCATTTATCCTTCCTTCCTGTCTCCTTCAAGGTCTCCTTTTGGCACTCATTCTCTTAACTTCCTGGAGTATTCTCTCTCCCTCTTTCCCAAGCTCTGCAGGTCCAGAGGAGTTTGCTGCCTGATGTGGTTTTGTTTTGTTAATTTGCAGCTAAACTGCTTAGTGTCCATTTCTTATACGTACATACATACATACACACATATAATATATACATACATACATACACACATACATACACACACACATACACACATACACACACACACATATAATATATACATATATACATACATACGTACATACATACATACACACACATATATAATATATACATATATACATACATACATACATACATACACACACATATATAATATATACATATATACATACATACATACATACATACACACATACACACACATATATAATATATACATATATACATACATACGTACATACATACATACATACACACACATATATAATATATACATACATACATACACACACACATATATAATATATACATATATACATACATACATACATACATACACACACATATATAATATATACATATATACATACATACATACATACACACACATATATAATATATACATACATACATACATACATACACACACACATATATAATATATACATACATACATACACACACACACACATATATAATATATACATATATACATACATACACACACACATATATAATATATACATATATACATACATACATACATACACACATACACATATATAATATATACGGGGAGAGATAGTGGGCACGCCAGGGCCACTGCCAACAAACTCTAGACACATGCGCCACCTTGTGCATCTGGCTTTACATGGTAATGGGGAACTGAACCTGGGTTCTTAGGCTTTACAGGCAAGTGCTTTAACCACTCAGCCATTTCTCCAGTCCATAAAATAAATTTGTAAAAGCTCTTCTTAATATTTTATTCATGTTAGAAAAAAATGTACAAAATTATTGTTGGTTTGTACCAGTAAGAGTTGGGCACACCTTTAATCCCAGCACTCAGGAGGCAGAGGTAGGAGGATCACTGTGAGTTCAAGGCCAGTCTGGGGCTACCGAGTGAGTTCTAGGTCAGCCTGGAAAAAACAAAAGTTGGGCGTGGTGGCGCACACCTTTAATCGTAGTACTTGGAAGCTGAGGTAGGAGGCTCACTGTGTGTTCGAGGCCAGCCTGACACTGCATAATGGTGAATTCCAGGTGACCCTGAGCTAGAACGAAAGTTTAAATGGCTGGGTATAGTGGTGCAGCCCTTAATCCCAGCACTTGGGATGCAGAGGTAAAACTATCATTGTGAGTTTGAAACTGGTCTGGGCTACAGAGTGCTAGGTAAGCCTAGCCTAGAGTAAGATACTGCACAGCAAAAGGGGAGGGGCTGGAGAGATGGCTTAATGGTTAAGGCACTTGCCAATGAAGCCTAAGGACCCAAGTTCGATTCCCCAGTACCCATGTAAGCCAGATGCACAAGGTGGTACGTGTGTCTAGAGTTCGTTTGCAGTGGCTGGAGGCCCTGGCGTGCCTATTCTCTCTCTCTCTCAAATAAAAGACTTTTTTTTTTTTTTTTTTTGCGAGGTAGGGTCTCACTCTGGTCCAGGCTGACCTGGAATTAACTATGTAGTCTCAGGGTGGCCTTGAACTCAAGGTGATCCTCCTACCTCTGCTTCCCAAGTGCTGGGATCAAAGGCGTGTGCCACCACGCCCGGCTTCAAATAAAAGACTTTAAATAAGCTTTTTCCTCTTTTTTTTTTTTTTTTGTTTGTTTTGTTTTGGTTTGGTTTTTGTAGGTAGGGTTTCACTCTAGCCCAGGGTGACCAGGAATTCACTATGTAGTCTCAGGCTGACCTTGAACTCACAACAATCTTCCTACCCCTGCTACCACATCTAATCCTAATTACCTTCCAACAACCCTGCCAAATACCATCAAGAGATAAATTTGAGAACTAAATTTCAAAATGTTATGTGTGTACGTAGATATGTATGTACATATGTGTATGTGTAGGCAGGGTGTGGAGATGACAGGGAAGCTTCACAGTGTCTGAGCTCCACCTTTTGTTTTGTTTTGTTTTGTTTTGTTTTGTTTTGTTTTGTTTTGTTTTGTTTTGTTTTGTTTTCAGGTAGGGGCTCGTTCTAACCCAAGTTGGCCCAGAATTCACTATGTAATCTCTGGCTGGCCTCAAACTCACCAATCCTCCTACCTCTGCCTCCTGAGTGCTGGGACTTTAATCCCACTATGCCTGGCATCTACTTTCTCTGAGATAGGGTCTCTTGCTACTGCAAATGAACTGCCAACCTGCAAACTGTCAGACTCCTGACTCCACCTCCCATTGTCATAGGCACCTTAGATCTCACTCTGGTCCAGGCTGACCTGGAATTCACTATGTAGCCTCAGGGTGGCCTTGAATTCATGGCAGTCCACCTACCTCTGCCTCCCCAGTGCTGGGATTAAAGGCGTGCGCCACCATGCCCAGTCATGTGCCACTTTTTCATCCAGCTTTTTCATGGGTGCTGGGGAATTGAACCTGGGCCAACAGGCTTTGCAAGCAAGTGCCTTTAGCCACTGTGCCATCACCCTAGCCCTCAGACTATGAACTTGAGGGTCACATTCAAGCCATAATGCTTAGCTGATTCCCACTCTTGGCACTGCCCCCAGCCTCTCACATTTCAGGGCCTCACTTGCCTCTTTTTTGTTTTTTAATATATTTTATTTATTTATTTATTTATTTATTTATTTATTTATTTATTTATTTGAGAGAGAGAAAGAGAATGGGTGCGCCAGGGCCTCCAGCCACTGCAAACTAACTCCAGATGCATGTGCCCCCTTGTGCATCTGGCTTACGTGGGTCCTGGAGAATCAAACCAGGATCCTTTGGCTTTGCAGGCAAATGCCTTAACCACTAAGCCTTCTCTTCAACACCCCCTTCCTTCCTTCCTTCCTTCCTTCCTTCCTTCCTTCCTTCCTTCCTTTCTTTCTTTCCTTTTTTTTTTTTTTTTGGTTTTTCGAGGTAGGATCTCACTCTAGCTCAGGTTGACCTGGAATTCACTGTGGAGTCTCAGGGTGGCCTTGAACTCATAGTGATCCTCCTACCTCTGCCTCCCAAGTGCTGGGATTAAAGGCATGCGCCACTACACCCAGTTTTAACTTTTTTTGTTGACAACTTCCATAATTATAGACAATAAGCCATGGTAACTCCCTCACCTCCCCACTTTCTCTTTCACAAATCCACTCTCCATCATAATCCCTCCCTTTCTCAATTAGTCTCTGTTTTCTTTTGATGTTGTCATCTTTTCATCCTATTATGAGGGTCTTGTGAAGGAGTTCTAGGATCAAGACTAATTTGTGTCTGAATGATTGCATTGTAATCAGTCCTGCCCTTCCTTTGGCTCTTACATTCTTTAGGCTACCTCCTTTGCAACAGACCCTGGGCCTTGGAAGGTGTGATAGGGATGTTTCAGTGCTGAATACTCTTGTGTCACTTCTTCTCAGCACCATGGTGCCTTTTAGGTCATCCCAGAGGTCACCATCTGAAAAGAGAAGCTTCTCTAACCAAAAGTGAGAGTAGCATTAATATATGGGTATGAACATTAAGAAAAGTCCTTACAGGGCAGTTTGGTGAGCATAATATATGCATTTAGCCAGATAAGAGCAGGCTTTATACCCCCAAGGTACATGACCTCCCCTACCATAGACTTTTGATTAGGTTTTCAGTACCAGGCATGTGTTCCCTCCCATAGAGTGGGCCTCCAGTCCAATTAGAGAGCAGTTGGTTTTCCCCAGAGTAGACATGCCACTGTTGTACCTGTTCGGTCATTGGGCCTGTCTGGCCAAACTCGAGGCTTCCAGTGTCCACTGTTTTCACCACTAATGACTTCTGTCTCCCACAGGGCTGCATGTAGTGGCAGCTTTTTCCAGCTTTTAGTCGGCTGGTCCACAGGGAGAAGGTTTTTATGAGCTACTTTAAAAAAATTTTTTGTTGTTGTTTATTCACAAGCCAGTAGCGATAGGGTGAATAGACATGCCAGGGCCTCCAGCCGCTGCAAAGGAACTCTAGATGCATGTGGAATCAAGCCCTGGCTGTTAGTTTTTGCAAACAAGCGCCTTAACCGCTAAATCATCTCTCCTGCCCTGGGAGCCACTTCTTAATAAGGACTGTAGTTGTCAGAGTAGTCCCAGGGGAGGAGCACAGCAGGACCTCATCCTATGCTGAGGACACGCTAAAGCCACCTTCTTCCCCCATGGCCAGGAGTTCAAGGAAGAGGCTATCTGGATAGGAGTATGTGGCTGCCGAGGTGCTGCCTGCAGATCTCCTGCTTCCAGCTGTAGCATGGGGGTGGGACTGGGGGCACCTGTAGCCATGCAACTCAACTCAGCTGCCAGCCACGATCACCCTAAGTATTTCCTGCTGGTTCCTGTTTTGCAGGTATGCGGCACTCACAAACTCACCAATCCTGGAATTGCTGATGTCGCCATCAGGCCAGATCACAAGATCTTAGCCACAGCAGGATGGGACTATCGCATCCGTGTGTTTCATTGGCGGACGATGAAGGCGCTGGCTGTGCTGGCCTTCCACAGCGCCTCTGTGCACTGCGTGGCCTTTGCCACCAATGGCTTGCTGGCTGCAGGGTCCAAGGATCAACGTATCAGTGTTTGGTCACTCTACTCACGCCCTTGACTCAGCCACCCACTTCTTGGGAGACTCAGAGTGCAGGAGACCTGGCGTCTCCGGCTTTGTTCCAGCCGTGTGGAAAGCTGTTCTCAAAGGCTCCTGAAGCAAGCAAGGTGTGACAAAGAACTGTGCAGCCTCGCTTTCTTCGTGACGCTTACTGCCCTTTTCTGAATTGTCCAGAGGACAGTGACTCTGGTGACCAGAAGGACAGTTGGCACCTATGGCTTTATGAGAGTCTTGGCAAAGCATATTTGAAATAAATTTTCCATTGCAAGTCTGCCAGCTGTCCAAGGAGATGTCCCCAGATCTCCTCCCTGAGGGTAAGACCCCTGGGTCTCTTGGGCACGCCTTGCCCCTGCTGTGGAGCAGGCAGCTCGGCGTGAGCTGGTCCAGGGTTGGTTCTTTGGAGGCTGCAGGCCATAGTGGTGGCCCTCTGCTGACGCTCCCGGCTGCATGCCCTAGAAATGGTCAGGAACTCCTCCCGCCCGGAACTGCGGCCAGGACCAGAAAAGGATGTAGTTCATCTCCCTACAGGCAGAGGTGGGAATGGGGGTGGCCAACGTGGTGGTTGTAAGAGAGCTTGCCGTGTCGTGTGTAGGGCATGACTAGAGCAAAACTACGAAGATGACAAGATGAAAGGGAAAGGCCTTCTCCAGGTGAGCACACGGGAGTCATTGGCACCAGGTGGAACAGACCTCGGGCCAGGGCCCTCTGTGATGCCCAGGGCATGAGCACCGCTGTGTGCTCCACAGAGCAAGGCGTGAGAACTAGGAACGAGTGCGCACAGCCACCTCTGGTACATGGCTAACCTGGTGAGCACCATCCCAGATAGTGTTAACTGGGAAGGGACAAGGCGCTGAAGGTCGGGGTGTAGTCTGCAGACAGGTCCCTGATGTCCCTGATGGGTGAGGACCTCGGAGCTAACTCCCGTCTCTGTCCACCTCACCCCTGGGATGAAGGGGCCGCTCTCCCTTCAAGAAATTTCATGGCTATCCTGTCTGCCTCCCGGCCTGGAGTAGGCTTTTTCTTTTCTTTTCTTTCATTTTTTTAACGCTTTTGTTTTTTATTTATTAGAGACAGAGAGAGGGTAAAGAGAGAGAGGGAGGGTGAGAACGGGCATGCCAGGGCTTCTAGCCATTGCAAACAAATTCCAGATGCACACACCCACTTGTGCTTTTGGGACCTGGAGAATCGAACCAGGGTCCTTAGGCTTCGCAGGCATGCACCTTAACCACTAAGCCATCTCTCCATGGGGTGGACTTTTTAGTGATACAGCTGCCTTTCAGTCTCCTGTGCTCCTGGGAGTAACCTCAATAAACTCACTGTTTCCCTAAGCTATTCTTTTCTCTGTTGTGGACGCGCTGTCTGGGGTAGCTAGACGTTTGTTCATGTCACGCTAGGGAAAGTCCTAGAACTCAGGACACAGGACATTGCACACCACACATCTGTGTGTACACGTGAGGCATTCTGAGTGGACCATCCAGGCCTGCAGCTCCTTTGAACTCAGCAGGAGAAGTTGCATGGTCTGCAGGGGCAGGGGCTGTGTGAATCTAGTCCCATGGTTTTCTCCGCAGTTCTCAGATACCTATTATGGCAACTTATGCTGCTGTTAACTGAGTAACTTTTTTTGGGGGGGGGGGGTGCGAGGTAGGGTCTCACTCTGTTCAAGGCTGACCTGGAATTCACTATGTAGTCTCAGGCTGGCCTCGAACTCACGGTGATCCTCCTACCTCTGCCTCCTAAGTGCTGGGATTAAAGGCGTCTGCCACCACGCCCAGCAAAATATATTTTTTAAAAGTTACTCAGAGCCGGGCGTGGTGGCAGACGCCTTTAATCCCAGTACTCGGGATGCAGAGAGGTAGGAGGATCTCTGTGGGTTCGAGGCCAGCCTGAGACTACATAGTGAATTCCAGGTCAGCCTGGGCTAGAGTGAGACCCTACCTCGAAAAACAAAAAAATGCATATACATACGTACGTACGTACATACATACATACATACATACATACATACATACATACATACATACATACGGTTTGTTTACTTGCAAGCGGAGAAAGTACAGGCACACTAAAGCCTCTTGCTACTGCAAATGGACTCCAGATGCATGGCTTTACATGGGTACTGGGAAATCAAACTCAGGCTGGCAGGCTTTGCAAGCAAGCACTGAACCCTCTCTCCAGACCCTGTGCAACTTTCTTTTGGACTTGAACTTAAGTTCTTTATCCTTGGGAGTCGTTTTAGTGTTGTACTATCCGTAGTACGTAGGCCACGAGGCCTCAGTACCATGGATGTTGTCGCTGTCTTCTGAGCAAACAGCTGCTTCCTGTCAGCTGCAGTGCAGGGGTTGAGCAGAGAGGAAGCACAGCCCTGAAGAAGCCCTCAAGGTTCCATGCACCCAAGGGAGGCTTTCCCAGAACAAACCCAGGAATGGGGGGACTCCTGGAGGCAGCCCCAGAGCTTCAGACCCATTAGTCACAGGCAGCCATGCCCTCAGTAAGATATTTTCCAATTCAGCCTGTCCCCTTAAACACAGGTTTCATTCATCTGCCTCTCTGAAGTGACCATCCTCAATATCCTTTTAACGAGTGGGTGCCATTCATAGCCAAAGAAAACTCGTGTTGGATCAAAGTAGAAGAGAAACCAGTTGGAAAGAAGGGATTCGGTGGAGGAGGGGATTGGAGAGGGAAAAGGAAGGGTGGTGGGAGGGCATCATCTATGGTCATGGCATTGTCTATATGTATGGAGGTTGTCAATAAAAAGTTTAAAAAAAAAAAACCGGGAGCTGGAAAGATGGCTTAGTGGTAAAGGCGTTTGCCCATGAAGCCTAAGGATCCCGGTTCAATTCTCCAGGTCCCACATAAGCCAGATGCACAAGGAGGTGCATGTGTCTGGAGTTCATTTGCAGTGGCTAGAGGCCCTGGCATGCCCATTCTCACTCACCCTCTCTCGGTCTCAAATAAATAAATAAATAAATAAATAAATAAATAAATAAATAAAAAAATTAATTAATTAAAAATAATTTTTTAAAAAAAAAAAGAAAAGAAAGTCTTAAAAAGAAAAAGAAAACTCAGGCTGGAGAGATGGCTTAGTGGTTAAGGTGTTTGCCTGCGAAGCCAAAGGATCCCAGTTCAATTCTCCAGGACCCATGTAAGCCAGATGCACAAGGGGCACATGCACCTAGAGTTTGTTTGCTAGAAGCCCTGGCGCGTCCATTTTCTCTCTGCCTCTCTTCTCTCTCTCTCTCTGCTTGCAAATAAATTTTTTTAAAAAAGAAAGGGAACTTGTGTTGAACTATCAGTGGACATTTCTCGCGCTCAGTACGGACTCTGGTTGGGGAATTCTGCCACAGCGGCCTTTCTGGGGTTTTGTGTTCTTTTTTTTCTGTGTATCCCAGGCTAGCAGGGGATTCAATGCTTTTGCCTCTGCCTCCCAAGTGCTGGGATTACCTGCCTCTGTCAAGACACCCAAGTGTCATCAGATTCTTATGGGGAATCTCCTGTAGTCAGGAGCCCAGGTACAAAGTGCCCATCCTCTGCTTGGGGCTTTGTGGAGCTGTGGCCGAGGTGGTGACAGGGCTGTTGCTCTCCTGTTCCAATCAGGTCCTGTGGCTGTTGAGCAAAGCTCTGGACTCCAGAGGACCTGCCCTAAGCCCTGTTCCATGTCCCTTCCATCAGGACACGTGTGGCAGCGTATGTCCATATCGATGGAGGTAACTTCGGAGTGTCCACCTCATCGTGGTCTAGTGTGGGGTCGAGATGCAGCTACAGAGCCTATGAGCTCTGCCAGGAATGCCCAGCAGCCCTGGGCACTGCTTCTGGCCCCGGGGAGGGGCACCTCTGATCACAGAGAAGGCAGAAGGTAGGCAGCTATCTGCAGCGACTTGAGGCCGGGCATCGTGGTGCAGGAAAAGACAGCTACTTAGCCACCATGTGCCCACTCTTGCTCTCCCACAGCCAGCTCAAGGCAGCTCCGACCATCATATGTCCAGCTGGTAGGCAGTGCTTACCTAACCTTGCGCTGCTGGCCAGGCACCTCAGGACAAGTGGCCCCGAGAGCACCTGTCCCTTTGCGCCCTGAAGCTCCAAGCTCTGGGAATAGGTTTGACAGACTGTGTGGCACAGGTGGCCTGGCCTGGGACATCAAGGGGTCAGCAGATGCTATGAGGTGGTCCAAAGTGGGGCTTCCAAAGCCCACCATGCAGGGAGGCCACCACTGGTGCCCGGGGCTGGCCGCGCTGACGTGCAGTACGTGTCTCCACACTCCGCATTCACCGAGTGAATGATGCTGACTGAGGTGTTTCCCACCTCTGTCTGCCAAGAATCCGCAGTTCCTTCTGCACACAAGAACTGTTTGCACAAAAAGAAAAAATCCCTTCGGGGGGTTATTTAGAAATGCTTGATTCTCAACTAGGTATAACCATGCGGAATCCTAGCGTGGCAGACAGCAAACTGGCACGACACCAGTAAAGCTGAGCTTGCCATGTACCTGTGCCCTGTGAAGGTGAAGCATGGAGCTGGGCTACCAACCCCACTGGCTCATGGGAGATTGTGCTGCTCTGTGGTCTGGCAGGCCTCATCTCTGTTGAAGGATTTTCCATCGACTTTTTTCCGCATCGCCTCCCTCAGGGGCTAGGGCGTTCCTTGGGTGACTCAGCAGACAAGGCACTTCCCAGACCCTCCTAAGTCTGTCAGCTCCCCCAGGTCAGCAAGCTACTCTGGTCCTCGGGGAGGACCATGAGCCAGACCGAGAGCAGCTTCTGGGCAGGACTGAGGCACTGAACGGCCAGGCACCTGCTGCTGAGCGGGCTAGAGTTCACGTGGTGGAGACTAGCCTGATCTGCATGTTTGCTCATCTCTGCACTGAGAACCTGGAGCAGAGACCATCGAGTGAGGGGTGATACTCTGGACCGTAGGAAGCAGGGCATGACAATGAGAGTGCCAAGCCAGGGTTAGTGGCGGGCACTCATAGCTTCCCATTGGCTGTTTCCACTGAGCCTGAAGTTCATCTGTCATCCTAGCTATGAGATCCTCTGGGTCTTATAAGACCCTGTCTCAAAAAGCAAAGTAAGCCGGGCGTGGTGGCGCACGCCTTTAATCCAGCACTCGGGAGGCAGAGGTGGGAGGATCGCCGAGAGTTCGAGGCCACCCTGAGACTACATAGTGAATTCCAGGTCAGCCTGGACCAGAAAAAACAAAAAAAAAAAGTGAAGTAAAATAATGGGCTGCTTTCATATCCCACCTCTTCAAGGGGCTGGGAGCAGCAGCACGTCCGTGCACTGCCTCCTCTGTGCACATCAGTAACGTACATCCTGTGTGCCACCCACAGCTGCCCTGTACTTTCTGACCAGGGGTCGCTGGGCCCAGAGCCACCAACATTACTTACGACCTGTCCTTTACAGAGAAGGCATGACAGCCCTTGCCTCTGTGTTATGTGTAGATGCTGGGAAGTTGGTGGCTGGCTACTGCCACCAAGCCTGTTGTGTCGCAAGGTGCTAGGGCTCCAGGGGCCTTCTATGTGGACCCAAGGGAACGTGGTCAGCGTTAAGGTGAGCTTACCGAGTCTATCCAAACAGGTGAGATGGATAGGCCAGGAGTTCTTACACTCAGAAAGCAAAAGGTGACCTGATCTATGAGAGAGACGTCGTGGTATTTACCCAGTGCACGTATGGCTGGGGATGTAGACACTCAGTGTCTTTGTAGATGTGCAATGTTGAGGAATTGGGTCACTCTGCCGTCATTAGCTGTTACTGCGTTAAGGCGGACACAGCAGCACCATGAACCTGAAGACTGGGCTGGGTACGGGAAGAGAGGAGGTCCGCCAGGGTTAACGCCGCAGACACCGTGGCTGATACAATCTCCCCCCAACCCTAACCACTTCACTTACATACTGGGCACCTTGGCAGGAGCCATTTGAGAGCTGGTTTCATGACCATTAATACATCTGCCTTTCTCAGTGGGGTGTTTTCAAGGGAGTCAAACTTTTTATTTATTTGTTTATGAGAGAGAGAGAGAAAGAGGCAGAGAGAGAATGGGCACGCCAGAACCCCCAGCCACTGCAAACGAACTCCAGACGCATTCACCCCCTTGTGCATCTGGCTAACGTGGGTCCTGGAGAATCGAACCAGGATCCTTTGGCTTTGCAGGCAAACGCCTTAATGGCTAAGCCATCTCTCCAGCCCCCTTTTTAAAAATTTTATTTATGTATTTATTATTTATTTATTTGTGAGAGAAAAAGAGGCAGAGAAAGAAGGGAGTCAAACTTTTTACATGGGATCTCTAAGAATACGTCTAACAAGACGGAGGGGGCAGAACCTTCTATGATAAGCCAGCTCTAGAGTCAGAGGAAGGAACATAGATTCCCACATGAAGGGGCTTACTTATGGCCTCACAGAACAAGGCTTGCCCTTATTTCCCATTGTGTGCGCAGAAATGAGGGGATGGAACAGAGCTGTGTAAATGTGCCAGGGGTGCTACACCACCAGCTGACAGGAGAGTCCGGCTCCAGGAGCACATTACCACACACACCAAGGCCACAATCACTGCAGGCCTCAGCCCTGCGCGTGGTGAAGTATAGCTAAAGAAAACCCCCAGCCTGACACAGCAAGGAGCATACCCACGGGGCTGACGCCATTCTCACAGAATCCAAGGGACGCTCGTGCAGGAAAAGATGCTGAAGGTTCAGAAACTGAAGGTGAGCATGGCGTGGTTAGGAGGTGCTCAATACAGCAGGGAGTTTTTGTTATGAACACACTCGGGCGGGGCCGTAGCTCCGTTGTGAGTGCTTATCTAGCATGCACAAATCCCTGGGTTGATCTCTAGCACCATATGAACTGGACGTGGTGGCACATGCCTGCAGCACTTGGGAGGTGGACCAGTCCAAGGACATTCTCAAGTACATACTAAATTTGTGGTCAACCTGGGATACATGAGACCAGAGAGAGAGCATCTCAAGCATCAAAAAGAAGAAAGTAGGGCTGGATGGTGGCTCAGGTGGTAAAGCTCTTGCTTGCAAACATGAGAACCTGAATTTGGATCACTGGAATCTATGTAAAATGCCAGGCACAGCGGTGTCTGCCTATAAACCCAGCACTGGGGAGGCAGGCTGTGGAGTCCCTGGGATCACTGACTGTCTAGTCTAGAGCAATAGGTAAGCTCCAGGTTCAGCAAGAGACCCTGTCTCAAAGAATAAAGTATAGGGCTGAGGATCTGGCTTTGCAGTTAAAGGTGCTTGCTTGCAAAGCCTGCTGGCCAGTGGTTCAAGTCCGCAGTACCCATGTAAAGCGAGATGCACAAAGTGGCGCATGTGTCTGAAGTCTGCAATAGGAAGAGGCCCTGGCATGCCCGTGTGCTGTCTCTCTTTCTTTTACAAGTAAATTTTTTTTTTTTTTTTTTTGGTTTTTCGAGGTAGGGTCTCACTCTGGTCCAGGCTGACCTGGAATTCACTCTGTAGTTTCAGGGTGGCCTTGAACTCATGATGATCCTCCTACCTCTGCCTCCCAAGTGCTGGGATTAAAGGCATGCGCCACCACGCCCGGCTACAAGTAAATAAAAATATATTTTTTAAAAGAATAAAGTGAAAAGGAATTGAGAAAGACCCCTGGTGTTGATCTGTGGCCTGCTCACACATGAGCATGTATACACACACCTGGAGTTCGATTGCAGTGGCTGGAGGCCCTGGTGTGCCAATTCTTTCCTCCTCTCTTTCTCTCTCCTTTTCTCTCTCATAACAAAGACAATTTGTAAAGTGGAAACGCTACCATAATGACACACAGATTCAGAGCAGTCTTTCTTAATATTTTCTTTATTTGCAAGCAGAGAAGGAGAACGAGTATGGGTGGACTAGGGCCTCTTGCTGCTGCAAATGATCTCTAGATGCACGTTGCACCTTACGTATCTGGCTTTACGTGGATACTGGGGAATTGAAATGAGGCCATCAGGCTTTACAAGCAAGTGCCTTTAACCACTGAGCCATCTCCACAGCCCCCACAATCTTTATTTTTGAAAAAGTCCCAATATCTTGCAAAAAGAGAACAGCTCGTTCTGAGATTCTCTAAGCAATCTTGAGAGGGCACACGTGGAGGACCCCTACTTCCTGGTTTAAAGACTTAGTGCTGCTACAGGCTTGGGTTGTGGCTCATGCCTATAACCCCAGCACTCAGGAGGACAGCCTGGGCTCCAGGGAGATCCCTGTCTCAAAACAGCAACAACAAAGACCTAAAACTTACTGCACAAGCATGGAGTACTTGCGTTCAGATCTTTAGAACCCGTATAAAAGCTGGACACCGGCAGATGTCTAATCCCAGCGTGCCTACAGTGAGAAGGTGGAGACAGGAGAATTTGCCAGAATCTTGCAGGTTAGCCTGGTGAATGCAGTGGTGAACAAGAGACCTTGTCTCAAACCAGGTGGAAAGCAAAGACAGACACCCTAAATTCTCTGACCTCTGCACACGTGCTATGACATGCACATGCATACACTCGTACACACACACACACACACACCTTACTACAAATGTACAGTCATTAACACACACACCTAGACCAACAGGGTTAGAATAAACCTTCACATATATGGTGAAATTGAGATGGGAAGGAAGGGTTCCCCTCCCTGACTGTGATCCAGACCCTGCGCACAAACTCCATGGCTGTCTGCTGCCAGTGTCGGAACACAGGGCCCTTTCCCAGTCCCAGCTGGAGTGTGGGCTAGCAGGGGACTTTTACTGTTGCCCTACACTCTGCTCGGCTCTCCTTTTGATAGCCTATGCAGCTGCTTGGCAGTTGCCATGGCACCAAGAAAAATGAAATTTTGGGCAAGAATTTGGGAATTTGGGTGGGTTCACTGGCTCTTCTGATTGGTCTCATGATCTCATTTTATTCAGATGCACCAATCAGGGCTTGCCTGTGTTTATATAAGCTTTTGGACTCAGCTCCTCGATGTTCAGAGCCATTGAACTTTGAAGAGAGAAGACTCTTAGAAGGAAGACCTGGGCTGGAGAGATGGCTTAGCGGTTAAGGTGCTTGCCTGCAAAGCCAAAAGAACCCAGGTTCGACTCCCCAGGACTCATGTAAGCCAGATGCCCAGGGGGGTGCATGCATCTGGAGTTAGTTTTCAGTGGCTGGAGGCCCTGGCATGCCCATTCTCTCTCTCTCTCTATCTGCCTATGTCTGTATCTCTCTCTCTCTCTCTCTCTCTCTCTCAAATAAATAAAAAATAATTTAAAAAAGAAGAAGAAGGAAGACCTCTCATGACCCCTAAGGGATGCGTGGACTGCCAGACCCTAGAACCCCAGGGCTGCTGGATTCAAGGTCCCCGGCTCTGCTTGTGATGGGGGTCCTGTGTCTGCTCCAGGAGCCTGGAGAGCTGAGTGAGCTCCGTGCACCGGACTCCAGAGCCCACAGAAGTGCTTGTGCTCCACAGGCTGAACTTGCCCTGCCTCCGCGGGGCCACAGCTGCTGTTGGCCCAGACCTGCTTCTACTCAGCACCTGTGGCTTGAGGCCCGGACTCACCCCTGCCTCAGAGGGACCCAGTGTGACCTGCTGCTCTCAGCCTCTGGCTCCTGACCCTATGGGGCCTGCTATTGCTCTGGAGGTCCAGGTTCCTGCTTCATTGCCTCTTGCTTGGTTTCTCAAAGCCGGCCACGGATTCAGAGCTGTGACACTTCCATGTCCTCTTGGAAACCTGCTGCCACCAAGAGTTAGAGCTGGAACACTTGTGCCCTTTTGGTTAGCAAACCAGCAGCCACCAGGAATCCAGTTTTTTTTTTCAAGTTGTTATACTTGTAAATAAATCCTTTTTCATCCACCCTTTGTGTCTGTCCATTCCATTCTTCAGGTGGATAGGAAAGGACCAGGAGAAAGGGTTAGGTCACTTCAAATTGATTAATGACCAGCATGCCAATACACTCAATGGGGAAAGAACAGTCTTTTTAATAAATGATGCTAGGGGAATTGAGTAAACACATGCAAAAAAAAGCCATGTTTTTAAAATATATATATTTTATTTATTTACTTATTTGAGAGAGACAAAGAGGAAGAGAGAGAGAGAGGGAGGGAGAGAATGGGTCACCAGGGCCTCCAGCCACTGCAAAGGAACTCCAGACGCAGGCACCCCCTTGTGCATCTGGCTTACGTGGGTCCTAGAGAATCAAACCTGAGTCCTTTGGCTTTGCAGTCAAATGCCTTAACAGCTAAGCCATCTCTCCAGCCCAAAAAGCTATGTTTTTACCTAACAGTATACACAGAAATTGGCTAGACATAGTAGCACATGCCTATAATCCAGCCCTTAGGTGGAAGATGCAGGAGGCTCAGGAGTTCAAAAGTCATCCTTGGCTGCATAGTGAGATAGTGAGTTTGAGGCCAACCTGAGCTACATGAGATCAAAAAATAAAACACACTGGGCGTGGTGGCGCACGCCTTTAATCCCAGCACTTGGGAGGCAGAGGTAGGAGGATCGCCGAGAGTTCGAGGCCACCCTGAGACTACATAGTGAATTCCAGGTCAGCCTGGACCAGAGTGAGACCCTACCTCGCAAAATCCAAAAATAAAAATAAAAAATAAAATAAATAAAACACAGCTGGCCTGATAGGGAGCAAAGCCAGGCTAATGAGGCCGCTATGGGACAATCATCCTGTATCGTGCCAATGGACCTCCATCCAGCCCAAGTCCCAGCTTCACTGAACCAGCCACCCCAAGAGCCTCCCACCAAGGAATCCCCTTGAGCACTGACCATGTCCACTGCAGACCACAGCCCCACCATGGGGTGGTCACAGTCATCGTCCTCACCATCATAGCTGCCCTGGGGTGTTGATCCTGGCCTACTAGTGTTCCCTGGGACCACAGCACATCAACCAGTCAGCAGACAAGCAGAGGACTGGAGAGATGGCTTAGTGGTTAAGGCGCTTGCCTACAGAGCCTACAAACCCAGGTTCAATTTCCCAGAACCCAAGTAAGCCAAATGTACATGGTGGCACATGCATCTGGAATTCATTTGCAGTGGCTAGAGGCCCGGGCATGCCCATTCTCTATCTCTCGCTCTCATAAGTGAATAAAAAATAAAATAATATATTTAAAAAAAAAAAACAGAAGACTGCCGGGCATGGTGGCAGAGGCCTTTAATCCCAGCACTTGGGTAGGAGGATTGCCGTGAGTTCAAGGCCACATAGTGAATTTCAGGTCAGCCTGAGCTAGAGTGAGACCAAGGAGCCCTTCGTGCTGGCGCATTACTCTACATAGGGACTATGCATGGACAGAAAGGCTAAGCTGATGGCCGCCAGCAGCCTACAAGTGCCCAGCTGCTCCTGGCTATGAAGCTCTTGTCTTGGTCATGTTTGCAGCCAGTCCAGAGACACTGGGGTGGGGAGGGGACAGAAGCAGACATGCTATAGGAGGAGTTGATACTTGGTGACATGGCCTCGAAGTGCTTCATCACCTTATGCACTTAGGAGGCAGAGATAAGGGGATCATCACTGAGTCAAAAGCCTGGTCTACACTGCAAGTTCCAGGCCACACTCTGAGCCCTTGTCTCAAAAAAAAAAAAAAAAAAAAATAGGGCTGGGAATTCAGTGCGTCAGCAGCGCTCCTGCCTAGAGTCCTCGAGTGCACAGACGCAAGGTCCATCCCAGGACCATAAAAACCAAGCAAACACAGCAGCTCAGGCGCTTGCCTGCGAAGCTGAAGGACCCAGCTTCTATTCCCCAGTGCCCACATAAGCCAGATGCACAAAGTGGCATTTGCATCCGGAGTTCATTTTCACTGGCTAGAGGCCCTGGCACACCCATTCTTTCTCTGTGTCTGCTTCTCTCTCTCCCTCTCACATAAATAAATAATTTCTAAAAAACAAGCAAACAAAAACCAGCACAAGTCATATTCACTTGTTCTAATGTTTTCTGGGGGAGAAATGCAGGAGGATCTCAGGTTTGAAGTCCACCTGGGCTACATAGGGACATAAAAACTTTTAGAACAGGTTTTAGTGAGTCATTCTCAAATTGTGGGTGAGCTTCCTAAGATAGTGACATTTTCAGATCCAATATATTAATCTTGTAATTTTGTTTATTTATTTTAGAAAAAGACACAGAGAGAGAATGGGCACACCAGGGCCTCCAGCCACTGCAAACAAATTCCAGATGCATGCACCACCTTGTGCATCTGGCTTATGGGGGTCCTGGGGCATCGAACCTCGGTCCTCAGGCTTCGCAGGCAAGAGCCTTAACCACTAAGCCATCTCTCCAGCTGCTTGTTTATTTCAGATAAGTGATTTTGGTTTGGGGACTGTGTTAGTGACTTTTCTCCATGCTATGACCAAATCCCAGACAAGAAGCAACTTAAGGGAGAAAATGTTGACTCTGGCCTACAGTTCTGGGGGACGGAGCTCATCGTGGCAGGAGCCGGAGGTGGCTGTCGTGCTGTGTTCAGTGAGGAAACGAAGAGCGACGAGTGCTGGAGTCAGCTTGCTTTCTCCTTCTCAGTCATCCCAGGACCCCGGCCCGTGGAATGGTACCACCCCAGTCAGGGTGGGTCTTCCCATGTCAGATAGCTGGATCTCAAAACCGCCCCACAGACGTGCCCAGAGATTAGCTCCTGGATGATTCAGATCCAGTCAGATTGACAATCACGATTAACAGCACATCACAGCAGCTTTGTTTTCTTTTGGGGTGGATTTTTTTTTTTTCTGGCTATTCATTCTTTCACTCATTTTGCATATGTACGTGTGGTTTGTATGTTTATAGGTGTGTGGTGTACATGTGTGTGGGGGTGTGCACACACTTGTGTGCAGGTCCCTGTGGAGGCCAGAGGTCAATGCTGGGTGTCCCCAATCACTCTCTACCTTATTCTTTGGGACAGGGCTTCTCAATGAACTTAGAGATCACTGACTCTGCTAGACTAGCTAGCCAGTAAGTCCTGGGGATTCTATCTTTGTCTCCCTACTGCTAGGGTTACAGGCATGCGCCACCACACCTGGCATTTTCCGTGGTCGCAGGGATCGGAGCTCAGCTCCTCGTGCTCGTGCAGACAGCGCTTCACCCGCCAAGCCATTTCCCCAGCCCGATTTTTTTTTTTTTTTTTTTTTGCAGCGCTGACATCACACCCAGGGCCTTAGGCATGCTATCTAATCACTTTGTAATGAATGTTTAAACATCAGGTGTGAAGAAAAGAAATGTCAGAGGATGTTAACTGTTAAATCTCTAGCTCTTGAATTTGAATTCTCGACTGAGTCAGAGTGTGGCTGTATAGAGGATTATTGAACATTATAAAATGTATGTTTTGCAAGCATATGTGTGTGGTGTGCATGTTCACATGTGGCTTTTCAGGCAAGCACCTTAACCACTAAGCCATCTCTGCAGCCTCTACTTTTAGCATTAAACAAGAATCTAGAGCTGGAGGGATGGCTTAGCAATTAAGGCTTTTGCCTGCAAAGCCAAAGGACCCAGGTTCGATTCCCCAGGACCCAAGTTGGCCAGACACACAAGGGGGCGCTCGCGTCTGTAGTTCGTTCGCAGTGGCTGGAGGCCCTGGAGCACCTATTTTCTCTCTCTCTCTCCCTCTTTCTCTCTGTTTAAATAAATAAATAAATAAAAATTTTAAACAAGAATCTAGTTCATAGCCAACCCCAGCACTTGGTCCGTGTAGGTCTAGAGGCTCTGGAGCAGGAAGGGCTGAACTTGACTCAGTAGCAGAATGTTTTCCTGGCATGCATTGGCCCTAGGTCTGATTCCTAGCATAGCAAAATATAAAAGTTATGCTAAGCATACCATAAAGTTCAGGTAAAGGGGCTGAGAGGGCAGGGAGTGGAGATGACGTACGTGATCTACTTTCTGTTGCTGTAACACGATACCAGACGCTGAATAGGTTATAAAAGAAACAGAATGGGCTGGAGAGACGGCTTAGCAGTTAAAACGCATGCCTGTGAAGCCTAAGGACCCACGTAAGTCAGATGCACATGGTGGTGCATGCATCTGGAGTTCATTTGCTGTGACTAAAGGCCCTAGTGTGCCCATTCCCCCCCCCAATAAATAAATAAAATTTTTAAAAAAGAAACAGGCCAGGCGTGGTGGCACACGCCTTTAATCCCAGCATTTGGGAGGCAATGGTAGGAGGATCGCCATGAGTTCAAGAGCACCCTGAGACTACATAGTGAATTCCAGGTCAGCCTGGGCTAGAGTGAGACCCTACCTTGAAAAACCAAAAAAATAAAAAAGAAATAAAAAAGAAACAGGTTTATTTTGGCTCCCAGTCTTGGATGCTGACGTGGTTGTTACCCTCACGGAGCTAGCACCAAACAGCTGATCAGAAGCAGGTAATGGAAGGAAAGGGTTTATTTCGGCTTATAGAGTTGGTTTTTTTGTTTTGTTTTGTTTTTGTTCAGTTGGTTGGCTTCTCTCTCTCTTTTAAAAATTTATGTATTATTTATTTATTTGAGAGAGAGAAAAAAGCAGAGAGAAAGAGAGATAGATAGAAAGAAAATGGGCATGCCAGGGCCTCCAGCCACTGCAAACTAACTCCAGATGCGTGCGCCCCCTTGTGTATATGGCTTACGTGGGTCCTGGGGAATTGAACCAGGGTCCTTTTACTTTGCAGGCAAGTGCCTTAACTGCTAAGCCATTTCTCCAGCCCTCTCTCTCTTTTTGTTGTTGTTTCTTGAGGTAGGGTCTCACTCTAGCCCGGGCTGACCTGGAATTCACGAGGTAGTCTGAAGGTTGGCCTTGAACTCACAGTGATCCTCCTACCTCTGCCTCCCAAGTGCTGGGATTAAAGGCATGTGCCACCACACCCAACTGCTGTTTTTTTTGTTGTTGTTGTTTGTTTTTGTTTTAATTTCAAGATAGGGTCTCCCTCTAGCCCAGGCTGACCTGGTACTCAGTCATCCCAGGCTGGCCTCAAACTCATGAGGAACCTCCTACCTCTGCCTTCTGAGAGCTGGGATTAAAGGTATGTGCCACCATACCCAGAAGTTGGTTGGTTTTTTTCAAGGTAGGATCTAACTCTAGTCCAGACTGATCTGAACTCACTCTGTAGTCCTAGACTGGTCTTGAACTCATGGCAATTCTTTTACCTCTGCCTCCCTAGTGCTGAGATTAAAGGTGTGAACCACCATACCCAGCAGCTTACAATTTTTTTAAATATTTTCGTTTATTTATTTATTTTCAAGGAGAGACCAATAGAAGAAGGACAGAGAGAATGGACATGCCAGGGTCTCCAGCTGCCGCAAACGAATTCCATGTGCTTGGAGAAATGACGGGGTCGCTGACAAGGAGGAGCACCTTCCTCGTAGGCGTGGCCGGTTCTCTTGGCAGCACTTGTCGGGAGGCCACGCATGTGCCAATTTGTACATCTGGCTTTACATGGGAACTGGGGAATCAAACTTAGGTTGTTAGGCTTTGCAGGCAAACACCTTAACTGCTGAGCCTTCTCTCCATCCCAGCTTACAGGCTTTTTAAAATACATTTTTATTTATTTACTAGAGAGCGTATGAGTAAGCCAGAGCCTCTTGCTACTGCAGACAAATTCTATTTACACTTTGTGAGTCTGGCTTTATGTGAGTACTGGGGAACTGAACAACAGCCAGCAAGCACCTATAACTGCTGAGTCATCTCTCCAACCCCTGACTCACACAGGGTCACAGTGGAGAGGCCTGTAGTAGACACAGTGTGGGCCAGCAGATAGCTCACCTCCAAATATTTTGATCTCAGGAGTCCCCAGTCTGACGTAGCATGTACCTGTCATGTCCAGTGAGAACTGCCCTTTTCCTGGACCTCTCCCTGCCCAAGCGACCCCACACTTGCTGGAGATGCTGCCCAGATTGGATCACTAGGTCTGGTGCCCAAGGGCAGCAGTGGTCTAGCCCCAGAGGGCTTAAGAAGGCTAGTGACAGAGGGTTATTAGTGCCATCCTTGGGATGTGGCCTCTGCAGATGCTCCTGCCCTGGACAGGTCCCCCTGGCTCTAGAAGGGAAGATGTCTATCAAGCCACACATGGGGCTGAGTCTGCAATGACACACCATGTCATCCTTAAGACCATGGAAAGTTCCAGTGTCCTCCTTGCAAAGGGCAGGGCTCATGTCTGCCCCAGATTCAAGGTCCCTTCTGGCCACTTGTAATCCGACAGTGTCTCCCTCTTAGTCACCTCCTCCTTAGTGTGGGGCTTCATAGTCAGTGGGGACTCTAACTGTTTTGGAGGGGTCAGGATGTGCCTGGACCACTCTTGCAGGAGGGTGACAAAGTGCAGAGCATCAGGGCTGGCATAAATCTTGGGGGCCTTTCACGCTGTTGACCGGTGACAGAAGTTACAGCCTCTGCCCAGAAGGGTTTATGTTTCAACAGGCGATGCCCAAAGGAGTGCTAGGACTATGAGGTGGAAGCACAAGGGGGATCAGCAGTGGAAAGTGTGGTTAAGGGTGGGTACAAAGGTCTGCAGAGCTGCCATGCCTGAGGGTCAGGTCATTCTGGTAGTGGGCAGCAGCGTTCCTGGGCCTGCCCTATAGCATGGCAGCTAATTGAGTTGGTTGGGCAAGGCTTGGAGTGAGGACATCTAGAAAGACGGTGGGAATACAGAGACATGTGCCCAAAAGCCATAGCAGCCTCCACCCAAGTCGGAACAGGATTCAGGTATGCCTCAGCAGGTGGGTGGCGACCCATGTCTGTGGAGCAGGACTGAGCAACGAAAGGGCAATGCTGACGTCGGTGAGTGCAGGAGTCCCCAGCCCATGGTGTTGAGTGAGGACACTATGACAGGGACTCCATTTACATGCCACTCTGAAGAGGCAGAGCCGCTGTGACAAAGAATCAGCTGGTGCCAAGAGCTGCAGGCACAGGAAGGGCCAGCCACAATGGGGTGTGAAGATTTTATTGGGTAATGGAACTTTTGTGAAAATTTGTCGAAGCTCACACAATCGGATGAAGGGGCAGGGCGAATTTTTATCAGATGTAATTCCTCTTATACCTAAAGAGCATCTTGCTCGTCTCTGATTTATTTTCCCAGTTGGTAGGAGTTGTACGCTTCTTATCTGTGTGTTTGCTGTGGGGATGTATGTTGTGTTGTGTGTGAATGTAGGCCTGTGCATGTCACGGCCTGCCTGTGGAGTCAGAGGATAACTCGGTGTTAGCACTATTGTGACGAGGCTTTTTGTAGGTTCTGGGGATCCAAATTCAGGCTGTCAGGTTTGCGCAGCAAGCCCTTTGCCTGCTGAGCCATCTCTCCAGCTCCTCTCTATTATTATTTATTATTATTATTTATTATTATTATCATTTTGGTTTTTCAGGTAGGGTCTCACTCAATCCCTGGCTGACCTGGAATTCACTATGTAGTCTCAGGCTGGCCTCGAACTCACGCAATCCTACCTCTGCCTCCCGAGTGCTGGGATTAAAGGTGTGCGCCACTGTTTATCTTGACCACATGCTAATGCGTCTCCCTCTTCTCTCTTGCTGTGGGTTGAGTGTGGCTGTCCTGATTGACATCCTGGTGATGGTGGATGGTAGAGGCTTGGAGAAATGACAGGGTCGCTGGCAAGGAGGAGCACCTTCCTCATAGGCGTGGCTGGTTCTCTTGTTGGGAGGCCACGCATGTGCCAATTTGTACATCTGGCTTTACATGGGAACTGGGGAATCGAACTTAGGTTGTTAGGCTTTGCAGGCAAACACCTTAACTGCTGAGCCTTCTCTCCATCCCAGCTTACAGGCTTTTAAAATACATTTTTATTTATTTACTAGAGAACGTATGAGTAAGCCAGAGCCTCTTGCTACTGCAGACAAATTCCATTTACACTTTGTGAGTCTGGCTTTATGTGAGTACTGGGGAACTGAACAACAGCCAGCAAGCACCTATAACCACTTGTCGGGAGGCCACGCATGTGCCAATTTGTACATCTGGCTTTACATGGGAACTGGGGAATCAAACTTAGGTTGTTAGGCTTTGCAGGCAAACACCTTAACTGCTGAGCCTTCTCTCCATCCCAGCTTACAGGCTTTTTAAAATACATTTTTATTTATTTACTAGAGAGCGTATGAGTAAGCCAGAGCCTCTTGCTACTGCAGACAAATTCTATTTACACTTTGTGAGTCTGGCTTTATGTGAGTACTGGGGAACTGAACAACAGCCAGCAAGCACCTATAACTGCTGAGTCATCTCTCCAACCCCTGACACACACACAGGGTCACAGTGGAGAGGCCTGTAGTAGACACAGTGTGGGCCAGCAGATAGCTCACCTCCAAATATTTTGATCTCAGGAGTCCCCAGTCTGACGTAGCATGTATCTGTCATGTCCAGTGAGAACTGCCCTTTTCTTGGACCTCTCCCTGCCCAAGCGACCCCACACTTGCTGGAGATGCTGCCCAGATTGGATCACTAGGTCTGGTGCCCAAGGGCAGCAGTGGTCTAGCCCCAGAGGGCTTAAGAAGGCTAGTGACAGAGGGTTATTAGTGCCATCCTTGGGATGTGGCCTCTGCAGATGCTCCTGCCCTGGACAGGTCCCCTGGCTCTAGAAGGAAGATGTCTATCAAGCCACACATGGGGCTGAGTCTGCAATGACACACCATGTCATCCTTAAGACCATGGAAAGTTCCAGTGTCCTCCTTGCAAAGGGCAGGGCTCATGTCTGCCCCAGATTCAAGGTCCCTTCTGGCCACTTGTAATCCGACAGTGTCTCCCTCTTAGTCACCTCCTCCTTAGTGTGGGGCTTCATAGTCAGTGGGGACTCTAACTGTTTTGGAGGGGTCAGGATGTGCCTGGACCACTCTTGCAGGAGGGTGACAAAGTGCAGAGCATCAGGGCTGGCATAAATCTTGGGGGCCTTTCACGCTGTTGACCGGTGACAGAAGTTACAGCCTCTGCCCAGGAGGGCTTATGTTTCAACAGGCGATGCCCAAAGGAGTGCTAGGACTCTATGAGGTGGAAGCACAAGGGGGATCAGCAGTGGAAAGTGTGGTTAAGGGTGGGTACAAAGGTCTGCAGAGCTGCCATACCTGAGGGTCAGGTCATTCTGGTAGTGGGCAGCAGCGTTCCTGGGCCTGCCCTATAGCATGGCAGCTAATTGAGTTGGTTGGGCAAGGCTTGGAGTGAGGGCATCTAGAAAGACAGTGGGAATACAGAGACACGTGCCCAAAAGCCATAGCAGCCTCCACCCAAGTCGGAACAGGATTCAGGTATGCCTCAGCAGGTGGGTGGCGACCCATGTCTGTGGAGCAGGACTGAGCAACGAAAGGGCAATGCTGACGTCGGTGAGTGCAGGAGTCCCCAGCCCATGGTGTTGAGTGAGGACACTATGACAGGGACTCCATTTACATGCCACTCTGAAGAGGCAGAGCCACTGTGACAAAGAATCAGCTGGTGCCAAGAGCTGCAGGCACAGGAAGGGCCAGCCACAATGGGGTGTGAAGATTTTATTGGGTAATGGAACTTTTGTGAAAATTTGTCGAAGCTCACACAATCGGATGAAGGGGCAGGGCGAATTTTTATCAGATGTAATTCCTCTTATGCCTAAAGAGCATCTTGCTCGTCTCTGATTTATTTTCCCAGTTGGTAGGAGTTGTACGCTTCTTATCTGTGTGTTTACTGTGGGGATGTATGTTGTGTTGTGTGTGAATGTAGGCCTGTGCATGTCACGGCCTGCCTGTGGAGTCAGAGGATAACTCGGTGTTAGCACTATTGTGACGAGGCTTTTTGTAGGTTCTGGGGATCCAAATTCAGGCTGTCAGGTTTGCGCAGCAAGCCCTTTGCCTGCTGAGCCATCTCTCCAGCTCCTCTCTATTATTATTTATTATTATTATTATTATTTTGGTTTTTCAGGTAGGGTCTCACCAATCCCTGGCTGACCTGGAATTCACTATGTAGTCTCAGGCTGGCCTCGAACTCACGCAATCCTACCTCTGCCTCCCGAGTGCTGGGATTAAAGGTGTGCGCCACTGTTTATCTTGACCACATGCTAATGCGTCTCCCTCTTCTCTCTTGCTGTGGGTTGAGTGTGGCTGTCCTGGTTGACATCCTGGTGATGGTGGATGGTAGAGGCTTGGAGAAATGACAGGGTCGCTGGCAAGGAGGAGCACCTTCCTCAGGGCGTGGCTGGTTCTCTTGTTGGGAGGCCACGCATGTGCCAATTTGTACATCTGGCTTTACATGGGAACTGGGGAATCGAACTTAGGTTGTTAGGCTTTGCAGGCAAACACCTTAACTGCTGAGCCTTCTCTCCATCCCAGCTTACAGGCTTTTTAAAATACATTTTTATTTATTTACTAGAGAACGTATGAGTAAGCCAGAGCCTCTTGCTACTGCAGACAAATTCCATTTACACTTTGTGAGTCTGGCTTTATGTGAGTACTGGGGAACTGAACAACAGCCAGCAAGCACCTATAACTGCTGAGTCATCTCTCCAACCCCTGACTTACAGTTTTATTTTGTTTATTTTTTAATTTATTTGAGAGAAAAAGAAGGAGAGAGACAGAGAGGCGGAGAGAGAATGGGCACGCCAGGGCCTCCAGCCACCGCAAACAAACTCCAGATGCATGCGCCACCTATGCATCTGGCTTACGTGGGTCCATTGGCTTTGCAGGGAAGCCCTTCTCCCGATCTCCCCTGCCCTGACTTACAGCTTGTCTTTGAATCACTGGCCTCGTGGACTGCGGTCAAGGTCCATCCATGCTGTAGCAGGTGTCAGAGTCCCTCTCCTTTTTAAGGCTGAGTAATAACCCGTTGTGTATCGGATAGAGGAAGCACTTTTGTTCTGTCTGCTCGTCTCTCCACAGTCACGCAGGTCTCTGCCCCCACTTGCTTACAGTGAGTGAGGCTGCTGCAAACCCAGCAATGCAGAGGCCTAGCGAAGCCCCTGCTTTCAACTGTTTGGGGAATGTGATCAGGAGGGCTACTGATAGATCATCTGATAATTCTGGGGTGATGCTCTTAAATATTTCATTTCATTTATTTATTTGAGAGAGAGAGAGAGAGAGCATGCCAGGGCCTCCAGCCACTGCAAACTAACTTCAGAAGCATGCACCACCTTGTGCATCTGGCTTACATGGGTCCTGGGGAATCAAACCTGGGCCCTTCGGCTTCACAGGCAAGCGCCTTAACCACCTCTCCAGCCCGTGGGGTGAGTTTCTGAGGAACACCCCATACTGCTTTCTCTGCACTATTCTGCACTTGTAACTAAAGCACACAGGGTTTCAATTATTCCATACCCTCATCTACGGTTATTTACTTGTGGGTCTGGTCTAGCCCAGGCTGGCCTGGAATTCACTATGTAGTCTCAGGCTGGCCTTGAACTCAGGGCAATCCTCCTACCTCTGCCTTCTGAGTGCTGGGATTAAAGGCGTGCGCCACCACGCCCGGCTTTGGAGGTTTTTCTTTTGATTTGATTTGATTTTCCGTGTGTGTGTGTGTGTGTGTGTGTGTGTGTGTGTGATCTCTCCAGCTCTGTTTTTTTTGTTTTTGTTTTTGTTTTGTTTTTTTTTTTGAGGTAAGGTCTCACTCTAGCCCAGACTGACCTGGAATTAACTATGTAGTCTCAGGGTGGCCTTGAACTCATGGCGATCCTCCTACCTCTGGCTCCCGAGTGCTAGGATTAAAAGCGTGTGCCGGGGCTGGATGGATGGCTTAGCAGTTAAGGCACATGCCTGAGAAGCCTAAGGACCTGGTTCGATTCTCCAGGACCACCAGACGCACATGGTGGCTCAGCGTCTGGAGTTTTTTTGGCTAAAGTATTTTATTTACTCTCTCTCAAGTCTCAAATAAATAAAGATAAAATCTTTAAAAAAAAAAAAAAAAAGCGTTGGAGGAAGAAAGGGAAAGTATTTTATTTACTTTCAAGAGGGTTGGAGGAAGAAAGGGAGAGAGAGAGAATGAGAGTGGGGGGGGCAATGAATGGGCACGCCAGGGCCTCTAGGCAGTGCAAACTCCAGACACCTGCACCACCCTGTACATCTGGCTTACATGGGTCCTGGGCAATTGAACCTGGGTCCTTTGGCTTTTCAGGCAAGAGCCTTAACTGCTAAACCATTTCTCCAGCCCTCCAGCTCTGTTGTTTTTTTTTTTTAAAAGATAGACTTCACTCTATAGCCCAGGCTTGCCTGAAGAGCACTATGTAGCCCAGGCTAGACTCATGGTAATTATCCTGCCTCAGTCTCCTAAGTTGTTTTGGTTTTGCAGACCTGGGGATTGAACTAAAGGCTTCTCCTGTGCTGGGCAAGAGCTCTACTTCTAGCTACAGGTTTTTGGATTTTTTTAGTAACAGCCATCAATGAGTGTGAGATGGTATCTCACTGAAGCTTAATCCAGGCTTTTTGTTCATCTAAGCCATTTTCTGAATGTACCTGTGATAGGATCTGTGTCTTTTAGACACATGCTGGGGAAGACCCAAATTGGTGCTGGAGGGAAACTTGGATGCTGAGGGCTAGGGGCCTGGCTTAGCTCAGAGCAGTAGATGGAGTCAGATCTCAGGCCCACCAGAGGCCGCGCCTCTTCTGAAAACTCTGTTGGACAGCCGCCAGTGAGTGAGGCAGGACTGTGTATGGCCTCAGGACTCCGAAGAGTAGGTAGTGACAAGGAAGCTAAAGTGACAGCGATGGCTTCCTGGGCTAGGAGTGGCAGTGGAGCCTGTGAAGTGGGTGCTAACTGTGGGCCTGGCACCTCCTGTGAATGCTCCTGCTTCAGGGAAGGCCAGTCACCCAGAGGAAGGAGGAAGGAGGCCTTGACCATGAGAGCCCACAGACATTAGGAGCTGGTAAGACAGAGAGATCCGCTAGAGGACAACAAGGCAGGGGCCTGTGTCCCCAAGTCTACCAAGCTGTCTCATCACAAAAGAAGGCTGAACAGCACAGCCTAGCAGCTCCCACGACACAGCCATGGGTTAAAGGTCCCCAATACTCCCTGAAAGGGCATACTGCCTTAGGTGGGAGTATAAGGTGTGGTCTGTGTAGCCAGGTGGTTGAAAAGATGCCAGGAGGGGGCTGGAGAGATGGCTTAGCAGTTAAGGCACTTGCCTGCAAAGCCAAAGGATCCCGGTTCGATTCTCCAGAACCCAAGTAAGCCAGATGCACAAGGTGGCGCATGCATCTGGAATTTGTTTGCAGTGGCTAGAGGCCCTGGCCTGCCCATTTCCCCCTCCTACCTCTTTCTGTCTCTCAAATAAATAAAATTTATACAAAAAAAAAAAAAAAAGCCGGGCGTGGTGGCGCACGCCTTTAATCCCAGCACTCAGGAGGCAGAGGTAGGAGGATCGCCGTGAGTTCAAGGCCACCCTGAGACTACATAGTGAATTCCAGGTCAGCCTGGGCCAGAGTGAGACCCTACCTTGAAAAACCAAAAAAAAAAAAGAAAAGATGCCAGGAGTTCTGGCTGCCTTCAGCACCTTCACCATGTAAAATCACAAGAGAACTTGTGGAAAAAAATTTTAGGGAAAAATCTAGAAAACTTGTTGGAATGAAAGGAATGGAGGACTGAGTAGATGTATCAGCGGTTAAAGGTGCTTGCTGGCAGAGCCTGTTGGCTTGGGTTCAATTTCCCCAGCACCCATATAAAGCTGGATGCAAAGTGGTGCATGCGTCTATGATCCCAATACACCTACAAAAATGAGAGGCAGTGCCAAGAGAATTCAAGGCTTGTGGGCCAGCTGGTTCCTTCGCAGTCTGGCTTATCTTCTTCTGTCTCAAAGAAGGTGGAGACCACGCAAAGTTGACATTTGACCTCCACATGCACATATCATGTGTGTAGGCACACATGAAATAATTTTTTCTTTTCTTCTTCTTTTTTTTTTTTTTTTTTTTTGGGGGGGTATATCGAGGTAGGGTCTCCCTCTCTAGCTCAGGCTGACCTGGAATTCACTATGAGGTGTCAGGGTGGCCTCAAACTCACAGTGATCCTCCTACCTCTGCCTCCCGAGTGCTGGGATTAAAGGCGTGTGCCACCATGCCTGGCTTTGAAATCAATTTTTAAAAATTCATTTTTAGCCGGGCGTGGTGGCGCACGCCTTTAATCCCAGCACTTGGGAGGCAGAGGTAGGAGGACTGCCATGAGTTCGAGGCCACCCTGAGACCACATAGTGAATTCCAGGTCAGCCTGAGCTACAGTGAGACCCTATCTCAGAAAACCAAAAAAATTTTTTCGTTTTTATTTATTTTTTATTTTCAAGGGGGGGAGAGAGAGAAATGGGCTAGAGCCTCCAGCCACTGCAAACAAAACGCTAATGCACCTGGCTTTACCTGGGTACCTGGGCTGTCAGGCCTTGTAAGCAAGCACGCATAACCCCTGAGCCATCTCGCCACCTAAATTTTTAAAAAGACAACAAACTTAAAGGTAGATGTGGAAGTGGGTGGGAATAGGAGGAGGAATGAGGAGGACATGGATGTGTATGGGGAGGGAGTCCTGGGAAATGACATGAGCAGTCGTGTCTCAGAAAGACCACTGGGAAGCTGAGACCCAGGGAGGTCTTGGCTGTAGGGCAGACCAGAAAGGAAGCAGAGCTGGAGGGTGGGGGGAAAGAAGTGGGCACCTGGGCAGTGGAAAGCCACTAAAGGATATTGACAATCCCCTGTCCTCACAGTAAGGAGAACAGTGTAAGTCCTGCCAGCAGAGCCCAAGCCCCGCCCCCATGGTCAGCTATTAACAGACTCGCTTTGGTGCTGGTGTTTCCCTCACACAGACCTGGCAGCCGTATCCAGACACGGAGTCTCGAGACTTCATCTGAGGAGCCCATCTGGTTTGAAGTAATACAACAAGCAGGAAAGGGACTGAATCAAAGGCGCCATGGGTGGTTTGGGAAATGTGGAGCACGTGAGATGCAACACCAAGAAGAAGGTCCATTGGCCTCGCCGAGCTTAGTGCAGCCCCCAGGCCGGGGGCCCCGTTCCTATGTGCTCTGAACCCATGACAGGATGTGAGGGTGGCATTGATGAAGGAGGGGGATAGGGTGAAGCAAATGCTCTGGCTGAGCCCAGCTGGAGGAGGAGGGAAATATAAACATGAAGGTCCCAGCGCCCACAGCTTACCTGGAACCCCACCATTCATGCCCAAGCAGTACTGCAGCGCCAAGAGGAGGCTGAGGAGGAGCATCTCCAGACACGGGCTCCACCAAGGTCACCGCCACCACGGACCTCATCCCTCTCCCCGACAAGATGCTCCTTGGCTATCCTTCCAGACTCCCCAGCGCCAGGCCTGCTCCCTGCAGCCCCATGCTGGGCGCCTGTGGCCGTGTGGGTTCTCTGGTGCTCAGGCCCCTGGACCTGCAGTACACCTGGAGCTCGGTGTCTCGGCCTGCGCACTGCTGTCACAGGGAGCCCACACACTCCTGACCTCCAGCTGGGGTAGGGAGCTGGACCTGCAGAATAGCAGGGATCTCCTCCCCTCCACAGGAGCTCCAGGCATCTCTAAGCACGCTCATCCTGTCCAGCAGCTGACTCTTAAGTACTTTCCCCTGTATCCTAAATGCCTCCCGAAGGGAGAGACTCGAGGCAGCCTAGCACCCTCCCTTAGCGGCATTGTTTGCTGAGCAGGCAGTGTAGGGATCCTTGACAGGCTGTATGTGGCGTGTCTTGTGCTGCTTAAGAGTGGTCTATTTTGTGGGCTGGAGAGATGGTTAAGGCGCCTGCCTCCTAAGCCCAAGAACGCTGGTTCCAATCTCCAGGTCCCACGTTTAGCCAGATGCAAAGTGACACAAGGGCGCAATGCCGCACTTGACCACAAGGGGGCGCACACATCTGGATTTTGTTCGCAGCAGCTGAGACACTGCTGGCACACCCATCTCTATCTGTCTTCCTCTCCCTCTCTCTCTCTCTGTCTCTCTCCAAAAATAAAAAAATAAAAAATTTATTTAGAAAAAAGAGTGGTCTATTTCGTGAGTTGGATTTTATTGTTCTTCTGATGGGTTTTGAGGCATCAATAGGAGTCTGTACTCTGGCCCAACCCAGGACTCCTGGGAATGATGGTGGGGGAGGCAACAGCTGGGGTGTAGGTGAATAAGGAGATCAGGTGGGATAAGCCCCTCTATCCCTGCACAGGACATGGTAGCAACCCATAGTAGGGGAGGCAGCCTGGCTACAGAGGAAGCTAAAGTGGAGGGAAACAACGACTCTCCTGAGTTCAGGCTGCTCATTGCTACAGCCGTCACCATAAACCAGGTGGTTAATTCACAGTGAACATTTCTCTCTGTTCTGAAGGCCAAGGTCAGAACGGGCAACCAGCCACATTCTCTGTATCTTCACATAGCAGAAGTGAGGGGCCTCTTTGGATCCTCTTTTCTTGGGGCACTAATCCTGCTCACGAGGGCTCCACCCTCATAACCCAGCCAAACACCTCCGGAAGGCTCCACCTCCAAACACCACCTTGAGAAGGAGGGACACAGTCATCACAGAAAAGAAGCTTCTAGAAAGCCACTTCAGCAGGGCACGGTGGCACATGCCTTTGATCCTGGCACTCGGGAGGCAGAGGTAGGAGGATCACCATGAGTTCGAGGCCACCCTGAGAATACAGAGTGAATTCCAGGTCAGCCTGAGCTAGAGACCCTACCTCGAAAACCAAAATAATTAATAATAATAAAATAGAATAGAATAGAATAGAATAGAATAGAAAGCCATTTCATAGGGTACTCATGGGCTGTCCAGAGGCAGCGTCCCACAGGGTGGTCAGCCCCGCAGGGTGGTCAGCCTCGCAGGGTGGTCAGCCCCGCAGGTGCAGCAGCCAGGGCAGCAGCTGGCAGGCACTCAGCAAGTGCTTACTTAAGGAATGTGAATGAATGAATGAGGAAGTGAAGCAGAGCAGCCTTCAGAACATGCCAGAAGCCATTTCCTGCTACAGTCCCTTTCTTTATCCCCCATTCACAAGACCTTACCAGATTCAGCTCTGGGGTACAAGGGAGAAGCTGCAGGCTTTCGGGGACCATTACCTGGTGCACAGTGTACCATCGGTGACCCTGAAAGTCCAGCACTAGGAATAGGCTGGTGAGGACCTGAAGGTCTAACTTTATTGTAAGTCATAAAATATATGCAGCCTCTTGTGGTGGCCCAGTTCTCCATCTTGGCTGGCTGGTTCAGTGGGAGCAGGTTGCACCTGCAAGGCCAGTGAGTTGCTTGTCCAGGGTCCCTACCTTTTGTGATGTGTTCCACCCCTATTTACAAACATGAAGTCAGGGACAGTTCACTTCAGCTTTAAATAACACCAAAGCAGAGGGCTCTAATGACAGCTCTTCTCGTGTCTGCTCCCAACCCCCATACCCTGAGTACTGAAAGAGTGCAGAGCGGCTGCATTCCACTGGGGAGGAAGCTGGCCTTAGGCTGCTCAGCGCCCTCTGCAGGATAAACCTCAGCCTGACACTCCTGAAGACGCGTGGAGTCCCTGACCTTCCGGAACGAGGAGGAAGGACACCGTGCCAATGGACAATGCGCTGCGCTGAGCAAGAGTCCACGATCACGCAAAGAAAGAAAGGCTTGCAGTTGAGGGTGTGGTGGGGGCGAGACTCAGGAATGGGTCTCTACAGCTGCCCCTAAGAGTGTGTCCCTGTAGCCATGTCCCTGCTGGCCACTTGAGCAGATATTGCAAAAGACTTCATGTCCTGGTGCTAGATGACCTTGGAGGTTGGGGAAAGGGCTGGTCACCCAGCAAGGGACAGGCCAGGCTAGGGCAGATAGATAGATATCTGGAATAGCTGGGTGTGTGCCTGGAAGAGGGGCATCCCAGCTATTATGGCCATGGAGGAGGGGTAAGCCTGAAGGCCCAAGAGACACACTGACCGAAAGGCGGGGACAGAACCTGGCCACACGCATTTCCCGTACATCTTGTGCACAAGCCAGCCTTGACACTGGCCAGCAGTTAGCCCTTCCTGCTGGGGCATAGGAAGGGAGGGATCAAAGGGTTCCTCTGGCAGCCTCACTGGTGTTGAGTTCATGGGGAGAGGTCTCCCAGGCACCTGGCCTGGGAAAAACCGCTTCACACACAGGTTTCGAGATGACTCATGACCACTGTCATTGTGCCCCCATCCAGGTCACTCTGTGGTGACACACAATGAATAAAGTCAATAAACGGGAAAACGCAGGCCTGGGCTGGGGCCCGGCCAGCGGAATGCTGGAAGAGCAACAGCTGCCTGTTTTTCTCTCTCCACATCCCATCCCTGGCCCGATGGACAGTGTTCTTCATGACCATTATTCCGTGTGAAGGACCGGCCCTACAAACAGGTCAGGGCACAGGCACAAGGCCTGGAATCGGGACGAGCACAGGTGTGGAGAATTGGAAGTAAAGGGCAGAATTCACATCTGGGGCTGGCACCCCCACCCTGGGAAAGATGATGCAGGCAATAATAGGGAGGGGACTCCCACAGGGTAGAGGCCAGGGAAGAGGACGGTAGAGAGAGAATTGGGGAGGGGAGAGGAGGAGAAGGGAGGGGCGCAGGCTGCAGGGGCCCTGCTCCCTTTCTCTGCACCCCCAGGGCTGCAGCGGGGAGACCAGGTCCCCGAGCTGCTCCAAGCCCACTCTTCTCACATCACCTCGCCACAGTCTAAATAGGTACAAATGACTGGACACACAGGCAGCTTCCAAAATAGACGAAATCGGTTTATGTAGTGGGCACCGGATCGCTATCCACAGTATCTACACGTATCTACACGTATCTACACCGCCTGCAGGCGGGGCTTTCTCGGGTCGTCTACACTGCAACTGCCGGTCTCAGGGAGAACAATAAATATCACTTCCTTTCCTCCGGGGGCAGGCCGGGCCGGGCCGGGCCGGGCGCTTTGGCACTGGCAGGCGGTGCCCCGCGGTCCTGGGGCTGGGGCCGCATCTGCCTGCAGTCCTTGGGGCGCGCGGACCCCGGCGACTTCAAGGCCGGGGCCTGGGGGGGCCGCCCGGGTGGGGAGAACGTGTCCTGGTGTCCCGGGGGCCGCGAGGGCGGGCGGCGCCTTATCTGGGGCAGTAGTCGTAGGAGCCGGGCGGCGCGGCCCCGGCCGACGAGTACATGTTGGCGGCGGCGGCGGCGGCGGCGGGGCTCACGGCCGGGTGGTGGTGGTGGTGGTGCGGGTGCGCGTGCGGGTGCGGGTGGTAGCCGTGGCCGCGCAGGCCGGGCAGCGGGTAGGGCGCCGGCCGGCTCTTGGCCCCGAGGTAGTGGTCGTAGGCGGCGGCCGGGTACTTGTAGGGGTGATGGTGCAGCGGCTCGGCCGCGCCGGGCGCCTCCAGGCGCAGCTCGGCGTGCGGGGGGCTGGGCCGGCCTCCGGGCGCGCCGGGCAGCGGGACGAGGCCGCCGGCGCCGCCGGCCCCGGACAGCGCGGGGCTCAGCACTCGCGCCAGCAGCTGCGGCGGGTGCGCGGGGTCGCCGAGTACGGCCGGGCCGCCCGCGTCGCGATCGAAGTCTCGCCGGGCTTCGGCCGCGTCTGCGAGCAGAGCCGAGGGGTGAGCGCGGCCCGGGGGCCGTCGGGAAGAGTCGCGGGAAGGGCCCACGGGCGAGGAGGCCCCGGACCCCGCCGAGCCGGCAAGCCCTGCTCCCCGAGCGCGCCCCGGCCCCCGCCGAGTCCCGGGCTCCCTGATCGCCCACCGCCCCTCGCCGAGTCCCGGGCTCCCCGAGCGCACACCGCCCCTCGCCGAGTCCCCGGCTCCCCGATCGCCCACCGGCCCCCGCCGAGTCCCGGGCTCCCCGAGCGCCCACCGCCCCTCGCCGAGTCCCGGGCTCCCCGAGCGCACACCGGCCCCCGCCGAGTCCCCGGCTCCCCGATCGCCCACCGCCCCTCGCCGAGTCCCCGGCTCCCCGAGCGCTCGCCGGGGGCCCTCGCCTTCCTTGCACTGGCGGCGGGCGGGCGGGCGGGCGGGGCGCGCGGGCGGGCGGGCGGGGCGCCGCCGTCGGGCAGGCGAGTGCGCGCTTGCCCACTGCCGCGGCCGTTGTGCAACTCGCGCGAAGGCCGCGAGCGCCCGGGGGTTGCAGGCGGGACCGGGCGCGGCCGCCGACCTGAGGCTGAAGGCGCACGGGCCCGAGGCCCGGATCCCACGACCCTGATCCTACCTTTCTCGGCGCCATTGGGATGTGTGGGAGAAGCCACGGGGTTCCGCGAGCGTGCAAAAGCACTCATGAGTGGCAGCGCACCAGGGCGGTGGTTCCGAGGCCTGCGGAACCGGGGATGGGTTGTGGCAGTGTCCAGGCCATGCACCCAGGCAGGCGCCCTCTTTTCAGAGGACACACTCACCAGTCTTCAGGGTCGCAGTCCCGGAAGCCTTTGGCGAAGGGGTTACTGGCAATCTTGAGCTGCGTGATCTGCAACAAAGCCAGCATGAGCAAGCAGCCCGGAGCCCTGCAGCCCCGGGCCACCGACCTCCACAAAGGAGGACAGCGGAACGTGATCATCTCAGGCAGTTGAGCATCTCTATGCTGTCTCGACCTAAGGAAGACCACATCTGCCCCTGTCCCCCCCACACTGTCAGCAGGCTCCGTGGGGAGCACCCTCTCACTAGAAGACCCCTTTGCAGCCCCAAATAAATGAAGACTTGAGCCCTCAGCTTGATGGGAATGTGGTCACCTCCGACACACACACACACACACACACACACACACACACACACACACATGGGGACAAAAACTGAGCTGGCGCCCTAGGAATCTGAGTAACCCTCAGACCAGGCCTCTGATGGGGGAGTTTCCGGAATGGTTTGGAAAACAAACTTTCAGGCTACAATGACAATTGCTGCTACAGGGGTCAAGCTGATATAGGAGGCTGGGTCCCCAGCGGAGGGAGAGGGCAGGGGTGTGTCTGTCCCTGGGACCCCCCAGCGTGCGCTCACCCGGTGGTTCTGATAGGCAGTGACTGCAGTGAAGCGCGTTTCCTCAAATACAAAGGTTTTGAAGTTCTCCTCTGCGTATTTCTCACTGTCTTTACGAGGGTCCACATAGACAACGTGGAAGCGGGGCTGGTATCTGTGCATGGAGTTGAGAATGATCTGAAAGACAAGTGAGGGATGAGTCCACTCGATGCTACAAGTGGCAAACGATCACGATCCAGAGTCCCCAGTGATTGCCCTAAGACCTGCGAGTCGGTGTTAGCTGTGAGGCAGCGATCAGCCTGGCAGGAAAGCAGCCTTCCAGACCAGGATTCCACATTCCCATGCAGGGACCCATCCTTTCCAATTAAAGGAGGGTGACCCCTCTCTGAGCTGAGGTTTAGGCCCCAGCCCTCCCAGCTCTGCAGCCTGTCTCCATGCCGCCTTTGCCTCTGGTTAGTGGAGACTCTGAAGCAACACAAACAGCCCAGGAGCCAGAGAAGAGTTGCTCACGTGGCCGTTGTCATCCAGCAGATTGTTGGTTAGTTTGAGTTTGTCGAAGGACACAATTTGTTTCATCCACTGGGCGCCCTTGGCCGGTGAGTCGGGGTGGTAGTGCACACGACCAGGTGTGGCAGGATCTGCCTTGCCAGCCACCAGCCAGGAGGAACTGTGGAAGGCGTACCTAGGAGACACCGGGGAAGGGGTCAAGCTACACTAGTGGACCAAGAAGGCCTTGTCCATATACGGATTGAACTCCGAAAGAGCCTCGGAGGAGTCTCCTCGCCTGCGCCTGCCCGTGAACTGAAGCTTCCAAAGTAACGTGGGCTGGATAGCGGGTTGTGGAGAAGCCAGAAAACTGTTTCTCGTCCCCTAACACAAAGGGAGCACAGAACAGGGCTCCACTAAGAAGCAGGGAGAAGCCACTCCCCTCTCATTTCGCTGCAGGCGGGTCAGCTTACCCCAGGACCCACATGGCAAAAAACAAAAAAACAAAACAAAAAAAAAACCCGCAAGTCTAGATTTAGGTATAAGCTGGGCAGTCCACCTTTGCTTTATTAATTGCTGTTAATTGTCCAGGCAGCTGAGGCCCGCTCTGCATAATCTTTCCCAGCCGCCCCACCTTTGTGGCTAAGCTCTGGGACTGAGGGTTCTCTAGAGACGGGAGAAGTGGACAAGATGCTCATGTTTGCCTCCAAGCAGATGCAAGGAAACTGGTTGGTCATAGGACCCCCAAGGACATCAGAGCTGCCTGTAGCCCAAAGTTCAAGAGGTTTCCCTGTGAATTCCTAAGGCAGATTCAAGAGAATGAATGGCGGTAGGGATCAGAGGTCTAAGGAGAGGACGTGAGGGAGCAGCAGATCAAGAGGGTCAATGAAGTAGCCAGTACCAGGTGCCTGGGAGGACCCAGTCAAAAAAGAGCTTCACGGCATGGGTGACATTGGAAGTCTGTCACTAGACAGGGACCCACTTGCTTCCTAGGATACCCTTCCAGATCCCCCTAATACAGCCTGTCCAAGTGATGCCCGGGTCTCACTCACCGGTAACGCTTGTCATCCACTGGCACAAAGTCCATGAGTAGCATGTAGTCCGCCATGGGGTCCATGCCAAAGAGCTTCACTTGGAAGGTAGGGAACATTCGCCTGGGGTGGGATATGGGCTCTAATCACCTTAAGTGGAGGCAGCAGTACTGCTGAACCTTGATTCCTGGTCCTGGCAGCCCCTCATGTGGATTTCCCTATCCGCCTGATGTGTTCCACCCAACTCTTCCATCTCAGCTGCTCTAACGTCCCCCCTACCCCCCAAAAAAGGCCCGTTCCCAACCACAGGCAAGGACGCAGCAGGCAGGCCCCAAGCCGCTCTCTGAAACACAGAAACAGCCAACTCAGCACGGAGCTGGAGCCCCAAGACTCTTCTGCCTGCTTTCCTTGCAGAGAAAACCTCTCCCAGCCGATTCCTTAGCTTCCAAGACCTAGCCCCAACCACAGCAAGGCACCTAGGATCCAGTCCCTGGGCTTTTCTGCCCTCCGTGGTCTCCCAGTTTGATCGGAGCAGCTCCTGCCCGCTCCAACAAAGTGAAACCGAGTGGTCCCATGGTTCCGGGTCCCGGCTGCCTTTCAGCGGGAGGTGTGCTGCTGTTCCTCAATTCCTCCAGCAAAACTGACACCTCTGAGGCCCAGCCTCAACTCTCAGGACCCGATCCTACGCTAGAGCCTCACCCAACTTTCCACAAGACACAAGCAAGTTCCTGCTTCCCCCTAGACGCGGCTACTCCGGGAGGACTCAAACATACGCCTGCCCAGTTTCCCAGTCTCCTCCTGTCCCAGACTCAGTGTTCTTGATGGGACATTTCTGTAGCTCCTGGATGTGCTTTTGCCTGGCCACACAGCAGTACAACCCCTGGCCCTGGAGGACAGCACAAAGCTTGGCCCTCCCTTGCCTTTCCCTCTGCCTCCTCTCACGGGCAGTTCTCTGCAGGCAGTGAGAGCTAGCCCTTCAGCCGCCCAGCTCCTAGCCTCTTGGGCTGGAGGGTACTGAGATACAGGGCAAAGCCAGCCTCAGACAGGGCCCATGCCGCTGTCTTCAGGAGGTACAGCCAAGAGAACCTGGAGGAAACTTTACAGAGCAACAGCAGAGGACAGGCCCCAGGTCTCCCTGGGAGGATTGCAAGGCAAGGAAACAGAAACTTCGAGAAGGCTTTGCAAACAGGCCCTGAGCGCTACTTGGCCACGGAACTGGTGTGTACATTAGACACAGCCCAACACCCGCCTTTGTCTACTGGTCAAATCGGGAGCATCTGCAAAACTTGTTCCCCTTCTCTTCTCCCTTGGCCCTCAAAACAAATACAGAGCAATTGGCAGGCATCTGCCTGGCCCCACGGACTCACAAGTGCCTGAAACGAAGGCCCAGAAAATTGAGCAGTTCAGGAAAACTGAGTACAGTTCATTATTATTATTATTTGTTAAGGGCCTTAATTCTTTCCTAAAATCATCCAGACAATTTGTGGTGTTTGCTCTTGATCCTGCCTTCAAAGACTGAACTCAGAACCCAACTGGAGTTTCCTTTGAGGTAGGCCCATTAGGAACCAGCTAGGCAACTGGGCCCCTTGGCGGCGACTACCGGCCCGGGGTCCAGTCCGTTCCCGTCCGGACGCTTTCCCTGGGCGGCGTCTTGGGGCTGCGGGGCAGGAGGGACTGTCCCGGGACTTCTCTCCGTCGCAGACGCCCGAGCCGGGACCGCCGGGAGCAAAGGCAGCCAGGCCCCCGGGAGCCCGCAGGTAGCCGGACCGCGCCCCCCACCCGGCTTCTGGCGTAGCCGACCTGAGCTTAGCGCCCGACGGTGCCAGCGCACACGCAGCGGGGAGGGTCGCGGCGCGGGGAGGGGCGCGCTGACCTGCCGGCTTTGGTGACGATCATCTCGGTGCCCAGCTGATTGAACTCGTCCCACAGCGCCTTCATCTCCAGCTGCACGCTCACGCTGGCCACCTTCGGGTTCTTCTTCACCGGTGCCTTGGCGGCGGCCGCCGCGCAGCTGACCCCGGGGCCCTCGGGCTCGGCGGCGGAGCTGGTGGCCGCCCCGGCGACCGGCGCGAACGGGTAGGCGTGGGGCGGCGGCGGCGGCGGCGGGCCCGGGGCGCCGGGGGTGGCCGCGGCGGCGCACGAGTCGTAGCGTGGCGGCGGTGGCGGCTCGCGCGGGCCGTAGGGGTCGGCGCCCGGTGACGCGGCGCCCGGGAAGCCCCCCGCGGCCCCCAGGCTGCTCAGGCTGCTCGCCGTGAAGGCTGCAACGTCGCAGAAGTGCGAGAGCTGCGTGAGCCACGGGCTGGACACGGCGGAGATCATGACCCGAGGGCCGCCGCCGCCGCCGCCCGTGCCGCCGAGGTGAGCGCTGCCCCGCGCCGCGGGCCGAGTGGCGGGCGCTGCGCAGCGCTGCGCTGCACGCGCCCCGGGCCCAGGCGCCCCACACCGCGGGCCGGCCCGGAGGAGCCGCCCCGCCCCGCCCCGCCCCGGCGAGACAATGGCCCGCGCCCTCCCCGCCGCTCGCCCCTCCCCCGCCCTTCCCCCGCCGCGGCCCCCGGCCCGCCCGCCGCCGCCGCTCGCGCCCCGGGCCCCCGACCGCCCTGACCGGCTCCCCGGAGCGGCGGGCCCGTGCACGGCCCCTGCTCGGCCTCCCTCCCGCGGAGCTTTGCTCCTTCTCCGTCCCAGATTTTCGTTCTCCAATTTCTTATTTCGCTACCTTTTGTCTCCCTCGTTTAACTTTTTCTTCCTCATCATCTTTCCCTCTTCAGTATCGCTTGTTTCTCTCTGCATCTTGCTCTTTTTACCCCACGTCACTCTTTCCCATTTTATTTTCATCACCTTTTGTCCTTCTGTCTACCCTATTCCTCTTACTTGTGTATGTTTTCTATTATTCATGTTTTGCCCTCTTCTTTTTAACAAACAGAACCTGGAGTCTTTCTCTTGTTCTTTATTTTTTAATGAGGTTATTTCAGCCTTCAAGGTTTTCTTCATTTTCTCTCTTCTCTTTCGTTGTCTTTATTTCTTTCTTTGTGTCTTTTATCTTTCTTGCCTTATCTTTTTTTCTGCTGCCTCGGTTTTCCCCTCCTAGTCACCCTCGTCACTGTTTATTTTTTTGTTTTGTTTTTGTTTCCTCCTCCCTTTTCTGTGTTCCCTGACGTTTCCAGTCCCTTCTATAACCATCTCTCCTTCTTCCTGCCTCTTCAAGCTCACAGCCGCCTCTGCTCTTCTTCCTGGCATCCCTTTCTCCCTCTTTCAGGCCCATGTCTAGCCTGAATGCCAGTCTCCAAAGCCTGGACGCCCAGGTTGGTGGGTGGACTGGCTTTGGGGAATGCCCGTCTTTCCCGCCTGTCCTGGGGTACCAGCTGCGAGGCTGGAGTCCACCCACCCAACTCCCTCTGCCTACCCCAAGGCTGGGCCTCAGGGCAGGGGGCTGGCGGGCATCCGACGTAGAGGCTGACCGGAGGCTCACCTTCCATGTCCCTGGTGACGGTGCTGAAGTGCATCCCGGCTGGGGATCCTGGTAGCCGGAGAAGTTTCCCCCGGTCAGAGGGCCCGGGGCCCCGGTGGGCGGTGCCCTCCGAGGCCTCGGCTGCAACGAGAGAGGCGATGCTGAAAGCGCTGGCCCGGGCAGACGGCGGGTTCCGCGAGTCCATAGGCACCCCGGCCTGGCCGGCGCCGCCTCCGACTGCGTGCGCTTAGCCGCACCGCGCCCAGCCCAGCCCAGGGGGCCCAGGGGCGGGGGCCTGTAGTGCCACTCACAGCCGCCGGCCCCAAGACCAAGGGCTTATGGCGTCGTGGGCCCCCACTATTTGCAGCCAGTATCGACCCAGGAGCCCAAACGCGTGGATCGCCCTGGAAATTCGGGGTCCTCCTGCTTTCCAAGCTCTCTACCCCTGGCCTCAGCTCCATGGGCCGGGTGCGACCAACGCCCCTTGAACATCCCGCTGTTTCTGCGGAGGTTGGGTGTCCCTCTGTTCAGCTAAGCCACCGTCAACGTCTCCAACCCTAGAGGAGAAGCCGCTATATCCCAGCCCCAGCCTAAGGTGGCAATGTATCCACGAGGTCCTGAGGGGCTGCCTGAGTCCTGCCCTGCCCTTGGCCTCTCTTGCCTCCACCTCCTCCCCGGCGGCCCTTGCACCTGGGTAAGAGAGCAGCTCTGGCTCGCCCGCGGGTCACCGGCTGATAGCCCCAGGGCTGCAGAGTCCACTGTTCCTCCGTGCAGCAAGACTGGACCTCTCCCAGCAAATACTCCCACAGGCCCCTTAGATCAGCTTGGTATCCTGGTGGGGACCCGAGCCATGGGACGCCGCCCAGGCCGCGCAGCCCAGGAGTCCTAGCGTCACGCGCACCCGCGCGCACCGCCCGCCTCTGGCCAGGACGCTTTTACATCCGGAGGGTGGGCAGTGCCCGCTCCTCCGACCTCCCTGCGCACCGGCAGGGCGCAGGGAGGGCCAGGGGCGGGGCCTGGCCGGCCTAGGGAGCTGAGGACACGTCGGAGAAACTCAGGCCGCATGGTCCAGTGCTGTCCCCTCTCCACCGTGCAGCCAGCCTGCTCAAGAGGAAGGCCCAACTGCTGAGGTTCAGAACCAGGCTCTCATCACCAAACCAAGACTTCACTCAACTTGTGCCTTCCCTCCACCTAGTGTCTCTGCGGCCACTCTGACCAGTTCAGTGTGTCCATGGCCTTTCAGGGTGTGAAGCCCGTAGCCTCCCAGGAGCCTCCCTGACCATGATAAGGATTGACAGTCGGAGCTCCGGTTTCCAAGGCCTTTCTGCGCATGACCTTGTAGGCCTTCTGAGCTGTCTTGGGATGGAGTGGGAGGCAGCAGCTTCTCCCCAGGCTTTTACAATCTGAGGGCCTCTGCCCAGTGCTTGGCCATAGAGGGTATAGCTGAGGACTTGGAGTTGAGGAAAAAGGAAGGCCAGGAGTGTAGGGGTCCATATGCAGATGGGACCATCTGTTGGAATGTGGTGTATGAAACTGGACAAAGGCCCTTGGCCTGCCCTCAGCCTGCAGCTAGACGCTTGCGGACAGTGTCCCTGTATGGCCTTTGTTGCTAACAGCGACAGTGGCCTGTGTTGCCCAGTGGCTGTCATTTAGGAGCAGGTCTAAGTAGAGGGCAGCTTATTGCCTCCAGCACCTCAGAAGGGATCATCCCTGATGGGAGGGAGGAAAGCCCACCCGCTGGCAGGTGAAGCAAGACATTGGTATATACAGGCCACCGTAGTGATGCAGATGTTGGCCAGTGTCAGAGGTGTTCTTCTCCCGTAGAGGCCCGGTCAACTGGGTGAATCCCTGTGTGTGGAGGTGGAGCTCCAGCAGGTGCTTTGCATTATGGGGGTGCACAGAGCCCCAACATGAGTAATAGCTGAGGTTTATCCTGGGCACCCCTCCCAGTACGCACACCCCCTGAGGGCCTCGGCCAGATGATCCTGCCACTGAAGCCAACGCTGAGAAAGAAGTGAAAGTGAAAAAAACGCTAGTGCTCCAGAAGACTCGGGGTTAGCCTCTTGGGGTGCTGTCCTGAAGCCCCCAGACCTCAACTGCACCGGCAGGGGAAGCGGTCCAACCTCCTGGTGCTGTGTCAGCCAAGTTTGACCAGCTGAGCAGGGTCAGCAAAAGCCATATAGCAAAGACCCCCACGACCAGATGCGCTCTAGGAGGGAGTGAAGAGCCCATTAAGGCTTCGCTATGTAAGACGAGTCCACGAGAAACTCTCCTCTTAGAGCTCAACTCCCTACCGCTTCCACCTGGGCTTCTTTGAGAGACTAAAGGGATCCAAAGGCTTGAAGTCCTGCAACCCTGAGACCGCCCATGCCCCCAACGCGCTGCTGAGCCACCGCCTCCGCCGCCCACAGAAGGGTCTTTGGACCTTCTCTCCCGCTGGCGCCACTCCGAGATCCAGAGATCCGAGCTTCACCACCGCCTGGCAACCCACCTGAGCCACTCTTTGCCAGTCGCCGCCCCTCAATTTAGCCTGCCCGCAGCCTGGAGGAGCGAACCCACCCGGTGGCCCTACATGCCGCGCGTGCCAGTTCCGCACCCGAACGAACGAACCAGCGACTCGCCCCCATCCCCGCCCCGGGGACGTGTTCCTCCCTCACCTGGACCGGCCGCGGCTCCCTTCCGCCTCGCTCCCCCGGCCGGCCGCGCCTCCGTCGCCCGGGAGGTTGGAGGCCCGGCGGGGAGTCGGCTGTGCCGCCCGGCCCGGCCCGCGCAGGGGTCGTGAGCTGCACGACGTGTGAGTCCTTAGGGAGTGGTGCAAGTCTGGGACCCGGCCTGCGCGGACCGCTCTTCCACGTGCCACGCAGAATGCGGAGACTCGCTTTTCTCCAAACCCGGGGCAGTGAGGTTGGGGCCCTGATGAGACCATTTTACAGGTCCTGAAACCGAGGCTCAGCTTTGAGACTGTCAGGCGCTAGGTAAGGGGTGAGGACCAAAAGCTTGGATGAGAGCGGGAAGCTGGAAGGGTGGGATGGGGCTGAGGACCTGGCCAACTGTTCTTTGCCTTGCCTCTGGGCCTTGCGCAGGATCCGCTGTGGGCGCTCGGCTGCACCCCAGCTCTGCCTCCGGACCCTGATGTGCCCCGTTCACCCACCCCTCGTATCTTCCAAGAGCGTGGAACCAACCCAGTTCCCAAAGCTTTCTCCCCAGTGCACAGGAGGTGGCCCCTAGAGAATCTTGCCTGTAGGGCTGCCGCCCAGCTCCGCCTCCCCTGGGCACACGTGGCTGCCCCTGGGGAGCCGTCAGACCGGCCCCTCACGCCCACCCGCCCCACTCCTCACTTCCCGTCCGCTGTAAAGACTGAGCTGCGCCCGCGGTTCAGAGCTCGGTTCCCCAGCCCGGGAAGATCTGGCGCGCACCTTCGTATGATCTTTGGATTCATGGGCTCCCCAAACAAAATGCGCAGGGCCAATGGACCCCCAGTGTTGGCTCCAGGCCACTTGGGGCAAAAATGAGCACAGATGGATCCGCGTGGGCGACCCACAGGTCGCCGGCACTAGGAGTGGCACACGGGAATGAGGAGGTGGGGGCACAGAGTATCCCTCCTCCAGAAATTCAAGCAAAGAGGGCAGACGCGGGCTGCGACCCTTAGGGCGCCAATGGAGGCACGGAAGGGGACGGGCTTTAGTGACCCGGTTAATTCGTTTCAGGATTGATAGCTGGGAACTGCCTCCAGGGCCTGCCTGAATGTGGCCTCAGGGACTCGAAGAAAGCCGGTTGCCATTCCAGGATCAGCCTGCGCCCGGCCTCTTCGTCGATGCTAGTGGTTCCGCCCCGAGACGCGTGCGTCAAATCTCCAAATCTAGGAGGGCAGGCAGCTGGGGTGGAGTTTCGACCTTCGCGGGAGACGGGAGCGGCGGGCGAGCCGGGATCCTGGCGCTCTTTCCAGATTTCTAGCCTCCTAGCAGGCGCTTCCACAGTAACCCGTGCCTCTTGGGGCGCACTCCCATGTCTGTCCGTTCCCCCCTCCCAGGTTCTGGGCCTGAGACGATGACCAGAAGCTATTCTGGGTGACCCTCCGGGGCTTGGACAGGCGAGGAGACTCCAGCCCTCGAAGCACTCTGGTAGGACCCCGTGTGTCCGTGTATCCGCACAGTCCACGTTGGGGAGTTGGGGGGGCAGTGCCTGACTGTGACTTCAAGCCCCTTCTTCGTCCCCAGTCCCCAAGCAGGGTGAAAAACTAGGATTATGGTGTGTCCGCGAAGGAGCAGGTTCAGGGTCCGCTTCAAAGCCTGGGTCGCAGGCATCTCGTTCGCCAAAACTGAGCGCTCTGGTGACTCCCAGGGTGATAGGCAGCTACAGCCAGACAGCCAGGCGGGGGCCAGGGCCAGGGGGAGAAGGGCCTAGGGGCAGGAGTGGTGTGGCTCTTGCTTCCTTGTTCCCTGCTTTCTCGGGACTATGAAGTTGGTGAAGTAAGCAGCCTCTATTCCCCAGGCCGGGTCTTCCTGGTGGTGGCTTCCCCGCTGGTGGCTCAGATGCCTCTCCTGTTCTTTGAGCCTTCCTTCTCTTGCTGCATCTTTCTGAGCAGATACCTGCTGCTGAAACCTAACTCCTTACTAAGCCACCCAGGTGTCCTTCTTGGTGGGGGGCCTTTACTGGAACTGCTTCAGGTCTGAACACCATGGGGTGTGTCAGATAGCAGGTAGGTCCCCTGAACATGGGTGACACTCCCTATACCCACAATGGAGTTTCCAGAAGGGAGACCAGGGCCTCAAGGGAGTTGTCGTGGTTGCCTGGCCAGATAACCCTGAGCAGGTTCTTGGCAAAGGCCAAGGATTGAGGAACCTGCATGCAGCCTGGTGGCTTGGTGAGGACCTGTATGGGGGTGATCTGATGTGTGGCTGGTCCCTGATGACATCATCTGAGAGTCTACCAGGACCTCAGAATCGCCTGCCTCCTGTCCTAGGGCAGGGCAGGACCCATTTCAGTCTCCTGTTGCCTGACTCCTAGGGCCCTGCTAAGTGCAAGGTGAACAAAGGGAGACTGGGGAGAGGCACAATGGGAGAAGTGACCAGAAGACAGGACAGCAGGGCCCTTACCCCTGTGGCCCTTGTCCCCCTCCGAGCTGAGAGGACAACTGTGGACAACTAGCCCCCCGATTCTCAGCTGCCCCATCCGCACACAGTGGTGTTGTGTTCTGGGTCAAGTGTCCGGGAAGATGGCTGGGGGAGAACTGGTGAGAGGGACAGTCAGACTGGATGGGCGATGGCACCCCCACCACCTCTGGGCCACCACAGCCCCCTGCAGGTTGGAAGTTCCCACAACTCCAGAACAAACAAACAAACAGACAGACTGATGGACAGCCAGGGCCTAGACCCCTCTCCGATTTCTGAGCCTGTTGATTTAGCTGCCCACTTGGCGGGAGAAGGCAGCCACATGGGGAGCCAGCTGTCCATCTTCTGGCTACAAGAGCCCCTGACCCCAGGTGCTATCAGGCAGAGGTGAGGCACAGAGAGGTGGCCGGAGGTGGCCTGTGGAGGAGCCAGCTGAAGAAAACAGCTTCTTCTCTTCCAGTCTGTGGCCTCAGTAGGGGCTATCACCCTGTCCAGGAGAAGAGCTAGGCCCCAAAGCTCCGGGAGGTGTGCTGACTGAGGACGACTAGTCAGAAGTCCTTGCTAACAGCCTCCCGTGGGCTCCCTTGGCCTGCAGGAGGCCTCAGTTGGATAGATTACCAGGTGCCCAAACTCCATATACACTGGCACACACAGGCACATACACTTGGGAGTATGGTCATGAGAGAACATGTGAGTACGGGTACACACACTCACACTGTGTGTGCAGAAACCCCCTGGGAAGTACACACACACACACATCTAAGCACATGTACAGGCCTACTGCCCACATAGGCTACTGTCACTTATCTGCAGTGATGACAACAGTCATTTCAGGAACTTAAGAGGACTTTCCGCCGGTTTCACTTGGATGCCACTCTGCATGGCAAGAGAAGAATAAAATGTTTTAATTCATTCATGCGGGCTCTTTGCCAAAGGAGGCACAGTCAGGCAGTGGTCTTTGGGCTAATGATTCAGGCCCATGAGCTCCTTCTGGGCACCAGATAGTGGAAGTGTCTCTGGCAGGAAATCAGTCAGGCAGAACTTTCTAGGTGGATCTACCTGGGAGGCACTTTCCATGCTCCTCCACCAGGCCTGAGTCTGGCTAGGTGATAAAATGAGTCGAAGGCTCCGAGGGCCCTAGGGCCAGCCCTGCCACCTAGTGATCATTCCATGTGCCACTTTTTCCCCTTAAAGATGCTTAAAGTGTTAAAATAATCAAATATGGAGAACATGGAATGATTCTGTTTTGTTTCTGAGGTGGAGTCTTGTGTGTCCCAGGCTGGGATCAAACTCGTTATGCAGCTGAAGATGACCGTGAACGTCTCAGCCTCTGCCTCTAACTCCCAAGTGCTGAAATGTTAGGCATATGCCACCAAGCCTGGCTAAAGATGGAATTTTTGTTAAATACTCCCCTTTTTTTTCAAGGTAGGTCTCCCTCTGGCCCAGGCTGACCTGGAATCCACTATGTCGTCTCAGGGTGGCCTCGAACTCACAGGGATCCTCCTACCTCTGCCTTCCGTGTGCCACCACGCCCGGCTGCTCTGTTGATTCCCATCTGCATAGTCAGTAAGGGCAGGTGAGGCTGGGGAGAAGTTCTGGGACTCCAGCTCACGTGCTCTCACTGAGGATCTGTTCCTGAGACCTCGTCTCCTGTCTGCCTAGGCTTCGCCGTACCTCCAGGGCTGCTGGCCTGAGCCACAGCCAGATGTTTGGTCTGGTGCTTGCCTGTGCACCAGGGCCTGTGGCAGGCCCATCTTTATCCTGTTGTCCATCATTCCTTTCCCAGGAAGCCCCCACTGGCCTGGAGCTGAAGGCAAAGTGAGCTGTCCCACCTGTGACAGGTGGCAGGGATACTGCTGTCACAGCAAAGATGGGCCTGCAGTCAAAGGGTCCTTCTGCTGGTGACCTGAAGAGAGCTGGTGCCACCACACAGCAGGGGGGCATCCCGACTCCCTGTGAGAGGGTAAATGTGCTGGCCAGGTTGCCTGGGGGCAGATGACACAAGTAGAGAGGGTTAGCCCTTTAAAACAAGGAGAAGCCTGGGGGAGGGGCTGCAGAGGGGGCATAGCCCACTTGTCATGACATGTGGCAGCAGTGAGCCTCACTTTACAGGGTTCTGTGTCAGGGGACACACGCTGGCCTCTCCTGCCTAAGTGTTTTTAACCTGAACAATGAGAAGAATGCTGGAGGCCCTGAAAGGTAGGTAGAAGGCTCGCGTGAGCGCTCATTTGTGGATCCTCAATTAATATCCCCTTGTTGCCACCGAGGCTCCTTGGACCCCCTTCCTGGTCCCCAAGCTCTGTGAGAAGGTGGCTGTGGTCTCCGCTGCTCAGAGTCTTCAAGCCTGGCCTGGGATGGGGGAGGGTGACTCAGCCATGCCTTCAGAGAAGTCTGAGTAGGGCCCTTCACCTGCCTTCCATTGGTCCATGTGCTTCGATGCAGCCTGGCTTTTCCAGGTCCAAGAGTGTGGCCCCAGCCCCACCCTGGCCCTGACAAATCCCTTCCCTCCTCCCAGGCTTTGCTGAGCCTGCTTGGAATTTCTCAAAAGCAAACAAACAGGCAAGCTCAGAGTTGTGGTTGGTTTCTAAAGCTCAGATTCCTCGGGTCTGTCTGAGCTGGTGTCGGCCCACAGTAGGCTGGATAGGCTGTAGGCTGAAGTCCCAGGTCCACTGTGGCTGGACCTGAGCAGAGGCCTGGGCTCAGAGAGGGCACTTGGGAATAGCACTGGCCAGCACATTCCATCTTCTTGTCCCGTTCTGACACCTGGCAAGGAAAATAGGAGGCTGGGCAGGCAGTGAACTGCAGGGACAGTAGCTGGTGACAGTGCCTGGGCCAAGGCACCGGGCAGGGCTGGGCCATGCATGGAGATGGGGGCAGAGGCGTCCGTGGTAAGCTTCCCAGGGAGGTGATCTGAGGTGGTAATCAGGTGGCTTTGGTGTTGGGGCAGCGGCAGGGCAGGACTTGGGGGCTTTGTGGGAAAGTGGGGGTGGGAGAGAGGGGTAGATTGGGAGGGGCCTGCAAGGAGGAGTAAGAGATGGTGGCAGGAGGGAGGGGGTCTTGCCAGGTGGTCTTAATCTCCTCAGTGAAATAGGAGTCCTGGGGCGGGTGGGAGAGATGGGAGCTGAGACAGCTGCGGGGAGGGGGACGGCTTGACAGCCCAGGGGCCCCAGGCCTGAGCTCCAGCCTGCTAGGCCTTTTCTCCAAGTCCCTAGTCCGATGCCATCCACTCCTACTTCTGCTTTGCTCAAAGATTTCCATGGCTGCAAGGATCTGGTGTGTATCTGTGCTCAGGTCTCCAGTCTCTTGTGCCTGAGTAAAAGTCCTGTAGCCCATGAGGGTGCCCAGTAAGCTATGGAGGCCTCTGAGGTAATATGGAGGTGGAAGCATGAAGGAGGAATGCCACTGGCCAGGACTGAGCCCCTTAGCTTTCCTCAGCTAGCACTGAGACCACATCACAGGACAGAGGGGAGGGTCCACCTGACTTAATCCACTGAAGGAGCCTCCTAGAGATGGGCAACCAGGCCTGAAAGGAGGTAGAAAGAACTGGCCTCATGGTCAGGCAATGGGGAAGAAAGGTTGTGGGCAGCCTGGAGGTTCCAGCTGCCCCATCCTGCTGGGCAGGGGCTTGGCACCAGCTGTCCAGGGCAGACAGACAGACAGATGTATGCATATAAACTTTTATTGGTGCCCTGAAGCCAGTCCAGCCCTCCCTCCATGGTGTCTGCCAAGGACCCAGTGACCTGCCGCCATACACTACCACACTACACAGGTGCAGGATGGGTGCCAAGCTGTCTCAAGCACTGCTGCAACAACCAGGCCCTGGGGCCATTGGGAGCCTCCAAGGTGCCCACTGCATCTGGAGGGCAAGCCCAGCCTGGAGAAACTAGAGAAGCCAGTGTGAGGCGGGCAGGGCAGGGCAGGAGCACCCAGGATGCCCCTAGGTGAACTTCCTGCCCTGCCCATTTGGCTGGGTCCTAGTTCCCATGCTGGTAAGGACCCTGGTCCCGTGTCCCCTCCTTCTGCGCTCTGGAACCAGCCCTGGTGTTGCACTCCTTCCATGGAGCCTGGGCTCTGGTTTGATGCTCCTCCCTGTGCGCTCAGGGTACTCTTTACCCCAGAAAACTTTCCAGTGTGTCACTGTTTCCTTCCAGGCTGGGCTCGACGTGCCCACAGTGCCAGGACCAGGAAAGGTACCTTGGCTTACATTTGCAGAGCACCATGGGAGGTGAGCACCCTCAAAAGCCTCAAAAGGAGCGATCCCCGAGGCCGGCCCAGGCAGCTTTCATGGCCTGGAGGCTGGGCTCTGAGGCGGGCAGTCACCCCTTGCTTTAGTGGCGGCAGGCCTGGCTTACTGGACTCCTCCAGAACCCTCTGCTTAGCACTCAGGCCCTTTGTGTGGCTTACGAGTCACTCCCACCCAAGCTCTGCACCCTCAAGGTGGGTGGCTCAGTCGTGTCCACCTCATAGTGGGCTTTTTCAGGGTGCTGGCGCACGCCTTTAATCCCAGCACTTGGGAGGCAGATGTAGGAGGGATCACCATGAATTTGAGGCCACCCTGAGACTACATAGTGAATTCAAGGTCAACCTGGGCTAGAGCAAGGCCCTACCTCGAAAAACAAACAAAAAATGTGTGTGTGTATGTCTATGTGATGTGTATGTGTTTTATATGTAGGTGTACATGAATGTGGGCACATGTACATGTGTTTATGTGTGAGAGCCAGTGGCTAGCATTGGGTTTTCTTTTCATTTTAAAGTTTATTTATTTATTTGCAAGCAGAGAGAGAGAGAGAGATAAAAGAGAGACAGACAGAGAGGGAAGGGGCAAGCCAGGGCCTCTAGCCACTGCAAACAAACTCCAGGTGCATGAGCCCCTTGTGCATCTGGCTTTCGTGGGTCTTGGGGAATTGAACCTGGGCCCTTTGGCTTCACAGGCAAATGCCTTAACCACTAAGCCATTTCTCCAGCCCTAGCACTGGGTTTTCTTGATCATTCTCCATGTTATTTACTGAGGCAGTCTTTTACTGAACCTAGGATGCTGGGATTACAGGCAGGCTGCCATGCCCACCAGGTATTTGTGTGGGCACTGTGGTCCTCACCTTTGCGTGCTGAGGCCTTTATCCACTAAGCCATCTCCCCAACCCTCAACAGATCAGGTTGTTTGTGCTTCTCAAACACAACACAATGTTCAGCCACTGCAATCAAACTCCAGACACTTGCACCATCTAGTGGGCATGTGCGACCTTGTGCTTACCTCATCTGGGTATGTCTGGCTTACATAGGATCTGGAGAGTAGAACATGGGTCCTTAGGCTTTGCAGGCAAGCGTCTTAACCACTAAGCTATTTCTCCAGTCCTACATTGTATTCTTAAAAAATGCCAAGATGCTGGGCGAGGTGGTGCACACCTTTAATCCAACACTCGGCACACCAATTCTCTCTCTTTCTCTCTCTAAAATAAAAAAAGAATACAACGTATCAGCCAAGTGTGATGATGCAAGCCTTTAGTCCCAACACTGAGGAGACTGAGATGGGAGGATCACCATGTTTGAGGCCAACCTGGGGCTTCAGAGTGACTTCCAGATCAGTCTGGGCTAGAGTGAGACCCTGCCTTGAAAAAAACAAATCAAAACAAAAAGACAGATGGGCGTGGTGGTGCACGCCTTTAACCCCAGCACTCGGGAGGCAAAGGTAGGAGGATTGCCGTGAGTTCAAGGCCACCCTGAGACTACGTAGTTAATTCCAGGTCAGCCTGGGCCAGAGTGAGACCCTACCTCGAAAAACCAAAAAAAAAAAAAAAAAAAAAAACAAATCAAAACAAAAAGACAGATGGGCGTGGTAGCACACGCCTTTAATCCCAGCACTTGGGAGGCAGAGGTAGGAGGATCGCTGTGAGTTCGAGGACACCCCGAGAATACAGAGTGAATTCCAGGTCATCCTAGGCTAGAGTGAGACTCTACCTCAAAAAATCAAAAAAAATAAAAAATAAAAAAAGAAGACAACGACGACTACAATATATCGTTAAGAACAATAGTCACCACGCACCACAGATCTCTCCAACTTCGGAGTCAGGGTCACCGTGCCTCCTCCAACCAGCTTCTCCCCGCATCCCTCTCAGTTTCCTGAGACCCTAATAACCACCAAGCTATTTTTTTTAAGTTTAAAAATTTTTATTTATTTATTTGAGAGAGAGAGAGAATTGGCATGCCAGAGCCTTCAGCCACTGAAAATAAACTCCAGATGCATGCAACACCTTGTGCATCTGGCTTAGGTGGGTCCTGGGGAATTGAACCTGGGTCCATTGGCTTTGCAGGCAAGCACCTTAACTAACCACTAAGCCATCTCTCCACCCCCAGTCTATTCTTTCTATGAGATAAACTTATTTCCTCTTTTTTTTTTTTTTTTTTTTTTTTTTTGCAAGGTAGGGTCTCACTCTGGTCCAGGCTGACCTGGAATTAACTATGTAATCTCAGGGTGGCCTCAAACTCTCGGCGATCCTCCTACCTCTGCCTCCCAAGTACTGGGATTAATTATTTCCTCTTTTAAATTTTTTTTTGTTATTTATTTATTTGAGAGCGACAGACAGAGAGAAAGAGGCAGATAGATAGAGAATGGGTCCATCAGGGCCTCCAGCCACTGCAAATGAACTCCAGGTGCATGTGCCACCTTGTGCATCTGGCTCACGTGGGTCCCGGGGAATCGAGCCTCGAACCAGGGTCCTTAGGCTTCACAGGCAAGTGTTTAACTGCTAAGCCATCACTCCTGCCTGAGATAAACTTACTTACTTACTTACTTCTTCTTTTCTTCTTTCTTTCTTTTCTTTCTTTCTTTCTTTCTTTCTTTCTTTCTATTTGAGAGCAACAAACAGAGAAAGAGGCGGGGGAATGGGGGCACCATGGCCTCCAGCCAAAAATGAACGTACTGGGATTAATTATTTCCTCTTTTTAAATTTTTTTTTTTATTTATTTATTTGAGAGCGACAGACAGAGAGAAAGAGGCAGATAGATAGAGAATGGGTCCATCAGGGCCTCCAGCCACTGCAAATGAACTCCAGGTGCATGTGCCACCTGTGCATCTGGCTCACGTGGGTCCTGGGAATTGAGCCTCGAACCAGGGTCCTTAGGCTTCACAGGCAAGTGTTTAACTGCTAAGCCATCACTCCTGCCTGAGATAAACTTACTTACTTACTTACTTCTTCTTTTCTTCTTTCTTTCTTTTTTCTTTCTTTCTTTCTTTCTTTCTTTCTATTTGAGAGCAACAAACAGAGAAAGAGGCGGGGGGGGGAATGGGGGCACCATGGCCTCCAGCCGCTGCAAATGAACTCCAGATGCATGCACCACCTTGTGCATCTGGCTTACATGGGTACTGGGGAATCCAGCCTCGAGCCTTGAACCTCGGTCCTTAGGCTTCACAGGCAAGCACTTAACCACTAAGCCATCTCTCCAACCCTGAGATAAACTTTTTCAATTCCATGTATGAGTGAGATAATATGGAATCTGTCATCTTTGCTGGCTTGTTTCACTGAACATAATAATGATCATCTACATTGTGGTAAGTGGTAGGATTCTCTCCTATTTATTTATTTATTTATCTTTTGTTTTGAGACAGGGTCTCTTGTAACCCAGGCTGGTCTTGAATTCCCTAGGTAGCAGAGGATGACCTTGAACTCCTTGTTCTCCTAGCTTCATCTCCCAAGTGCTGGGATAACAGGGCATGCACCACCATGCTTATGGATTGCATTCTTTAATAATTGAGTAGTATTCTATTAAATATCTCTAGTCCATTTTCTTTCTTTCTTCATCATTTAGTAGCTATTCAGTTTTTTGCCAATTAAAAATATTTAGATTTTGCCGGGCGTGGTGGCGCACGCCTTTAATCCCAGTACTTGGGAGGCAGAGGTAGGAGGATTGCCATGAGTTCGAGGCCACCCTGAGACTACATAGCTAATTCCAGGTCAGCCTGGACCAGAGTGAAACCCTACCTCAAAAAACCAAAAAAAAAAAAAATTTATATTTATATTTATTTGTGTGAGAGAGGAAGAGAATGGACATGCCAGGACCTCTAGCAACTGGAAATAAACTCCAGATGTATGTGCCACCATGTGCACCTGGCTTACATGGCTTCTGGGGAATCAAACCCCGGTCCTTAGGCTTCATAGGCAAGCACCTTAACCACTAAGCCATCTCTCCATGCCCAATTTTTGTTTATTGTGAATGACGCACCCATAAACATGGGAGTGCAGATGTTTCTCTGACCTACTCATTCCATGTAGACCCTGTAGTGGAATTGCAAGATCATATTGTATTCTTAATGTTTTTGAGACAGGGTCTCATGTATCCCAGGCTAGCCTGAAACTCACCATGTGGCTGAGGAACACCTTGAACTTGTGAGTTCTATGAGTTCCTTGTCTAGTTTGTGCGTCACCCTTCCTCGGTGGTAGGCTTGGCAGATCTGTTCCTCTACCTGGGCTGTCTCTGTTCACTGGTTCCTCTGCTGGGCAGAAACTTTTCAGTTTGGTGTCATTCTGTTTGTCTGGTTTTGCTCTTGTTGCCTGTGCTTTTGACAGTCAAAGACTCAAATGGAGGCAGAGTAGCTCTTAGTTGGGAGACGTAGAGCAGACCAGGGCTGGAGAGATAGCTCAGTAGGTAAAGCACTGTTGCGCAAGTGTGTATTCCAGAGTTGGGACCCGCAGACCTCATGTAAAGGCCAGATGCTAGAGTGGGCTTCTGGAATCCCAGCATGCCTATGGCAAGGAGGGAGGAGATAGGAGAATCTCCCAGGAGCTCATAGGCCAGCCAACTGGGCACACATAGTGATGAACAATGAGAGACCCTGCCTCAAATGGGACGGCAGGTTAGGACACTGTTATCCTCCGACCTCCACACATGCATGCCTGCTCTCACAGACATTAAAATACACCTAAAAAAGGATAAAAATAGAGGACAGACAGCACCCTGCAAACATCTGCAGAGCTGTCATAGAGCAGAGGAAGTTGCCCATGTTGAAGAGAAGAATGTTCTAGAAGGAGGCTTGCTCTCAGGTGAAGAGCTGTGTGGCCACCAGAATTGATGAGAGGCCTTTCTTCCTTGGAGCGGTGAGACGCAGTGTGACAGGGACCAAAGATGAGGGGCATTTTCTGGACTAGCTCTTCCTAACTTTGTCTCCCAGGAACAGAGTCCTTTAGACACAGCAGCTTTAACTCCCATGTTTCCATCTGCTTCAGGAACAGAAGCCCAAGGCCTGCCCAGATGATGTGGGATTTTGGGTCTCATTTCCCTTGTCCGCAGACTGTCCTTGATAGCTGAATACCACCTGATGGGCCAGGAGCTAAGGGCAGAGGTTCCAGGCCACAGTGGAAAGACAGGTCCCTGACTTGACAAAGAGGACGGGGCCTGTAGCCCAAAGTACTCAGAAGGCTGAATTGTGACGTTGCTTGAGCCCAGGAACTCAGTATTAGTTGGGGAAACACAACAAAACACCATCTCAAAAATAAAGGCTAGGACTGGAGAGCTGGCTTAGTGGTTAAGGTGCTTGCCTACAAAGCCAAAGGACCCCAATTTGATTCCCCAGAATCCACATAAGCCAGATGTACAAGGTGGTGCATGCATCTAGAGTTCATTTGCAATGGCTAGAGGCCTGGTAGCATCCATTCTTTCTCTCTCAAATAAATAAAAATATATTAAAAAAGGATATATTTCAGTGCTACCTCCCAAAACCTTACAGGTGAGAAGGAGTAATAAAATGGTAACTGAGTCCCTAGCATAGCAAACCACGCTTGTTAGCTCTTCCTTGTGCACAAACACAGCACAGTCATGTCTTCACTTCCTGCAATGATTCCATGAAGCAGCAAGTCTCATGGTGTAGGTGCTGAGGACATTGCCCCAGGGTCTGGACATTAGCTTCTTTTTTTAAATTTTAACATTCCCCATTTCCAGGGAATTCATATTTATTTATTTGTGCACACACACACAACACACATGCATGTGTACACACCCATGTGTGTGTGTATATATATATACATACATACATACATACACACATATATATACATATATATTTTTATTTGTATTTATTAGAGACAGAGAGAAGGAGTGAGAATGGGCACGCCAGGGCCTCTAGCCACTGCAAAAGAACTCCAGATGCATGTACCACCATGCACATCTGGCTTACGTGGGACCTGGAGATTCGAACCGGGATCCTTAGGCTTCACAGGCAAGCACCTTAACCACTAAGCCATCTCTCCAGCCTGATTTTGCACCTCTTTAATGTAGCCTTATGTGTCCCTGGCTCTGACCTCAAAGCTGGATATCTCCGAGTCAGTTCTCAGGTCCTTCCAGGTCTCCTGGTGGCTCCCACCTCCCTGCAGTACTTAGTCTATAGCCTGTACCTCGCCCATGCCAACATATACAGCTAGGATCAAACATCTTGAGTTTCATATGTGGAGACCCCCCACTTGGTGGCAGCTGACACCTGAGCCCACCCTACCCAGTGGCAAGGGGCAGAGGTGAGTGACCTGGCTGGAGACAGTTGCCATGGGAATGGTCAGAGGATCCTAGTGTCACTCATTTTGGTACCAGAGGGAAGACTGAGGCACAGAACAGGGTAAGGTTGTGGGCTTCTACACGGGACCTGGACCAACCAGGGGTCTATTCATATCCCAACCTGGCCCCTAGTATTCTTACCACTCCTGCTGCCCCCTCACCCACCCACCCCAGCAGAAAATGGCATTTCCTCTGGCCCCACCCCAGGGAGCAACACAGAGTTGGCAAAACAAACAGGCTACTCTTCCTGTGGCCGCTGACTGGTGATGGATGGCCAGAGTGACTGGCTGTGCTGATGGACAACCACTCATCATGTGTGGCCAGGCTCTGCTGGCCCGCCTCAGACATACACAGGAGAGCGCCAAGGTGCTGGCTCCACCCACTCCAAGTTTTCCAGGCCAGATTCCCAGCAGAGCTGCCCTGAAGACTCCATTTGCCCATCAGTCCATGGCAGTCCTAGCCCAGGGCCCTTAAAGGTGCACAGCCTCCTAGTTCCCACACTTGTCCCAGGGCACCCTGGCTTCTGCTGGCCGAGGTGCTCAGAAACCTTTGCCCACACCGGCAGTAGCACACCACACATGGCCAGGCTCACGGGACAGGCTCCAGCAGAGCCCAAGCAGGCTTCTTAGCCATCTGGGATTTTGCACCTGGCAGGGAAAAGATGAGCCCAGGGCCCCACGGGATACGGTATGTGCACAGCAGCAGAGGCCAATTCCATGTCAGCCCCTCTGCCTGGCGCGACCAGGGACATCTCCCTGCAGCTGCCCAGGTGGGTAAACTGAGGCTCAGGGCAGATGTGGTAGGAGGCCCTACCACCACCCTCTCATGCCCCACCGCCAGACCCTCAGCAACCATCCTCTGACCATGCTGGGTTCAGAACTTTCTGGTCCTGACAGCTGGTGATTTGGGGCCCAAGGGTCACCACCTTCCAAACCTGAGGCCTACTGCATATAGGCCACCCAGCTGGTGACTGGCTGGAGAAGAGGGGGCAGCTGTGGCCAGGCCTGTTGCCCTCTACTGAACAGCCCCACTGAGGGCATGTCTGGCCCAAAGGAAGCTTCTGAGACCCCCACTTCCTGAACCTCAGAAAGGGTAGGGCGGCCACTTCCGCCCAGAGCCCCTGGCCCTGCCCTTAGCACCTCCTGTTCCGGTCTGCAGCCCCACAGTGTACCAGCGATGTGTTTCCTGCTGCTGGGGGTGGGGGTCTGGGGCAGGGATGCAAAGGCTCGCTCAGATCCGGGCTCAGCAGGGCAGGAAGCCTGAGGGGTGAGGGCCGAGCTTGAAGCTGCATCTCCTGAAGCAAAGGCTGTTCACTGAGCAGGTTGGTGACCCTTGCCCAGGGGAACTATAGATTAAAAGCCAGTGCTGTGGGGCTGTGGCCCCGGGCCATTCTGTCGCTGTTGCTACTAGAGGTGGGTCAGGCACGGTTGAGTTCCATAGCCCCTGTTAACACGGTCCTGGAAGCCGCAGGTGACTCGGAAGCAGGGTGTGTGTGAGGCACAAAGGAGGCTTGGGGATTCCTGTAGGCTGTGCGCTAAAAATGGAGGAGTCGCAGGGAGTGTTAGGGGTTCCAATGGCACCTTCCAGTTTGTAGGCGACTCCAACACCACTATCCCTCCATTCTGGGGTGGAAAACAGGAAACCTGGGGCCTGACCCAGGCCGACAAAATGCGAGGCAGACCTGAGGCCAGAATAAGCAGGAAGTAGCCTTGGGCTTCAGCCTCAGTGGTATGGCTTGCGAGGGGCCACTTCCTGCCCAGGCATACCCTATGGAGGCAGCAGAAAGACTGCTACCTGCTAGGTGGAAAGGTCTGGGCCTCAGGGTCCCCTCAGCAGGGCACTGGCAGCTCCAGTGGGGAAACACCTCAGAGTCCATGTGAGACTCTGGGCTGGAACCCCAGGTGCCTCCCTTACCCCAGCCTGGAGCTCCTAGCCTCCCCATCTTGCTGGTCCTCTGGGACATCGGTGGCCATCATGCCCGCCCTCCGTGAGTGAAGAAAAACCCAGCTGCTGCTCCAGCCTCAGTTTCCCATGGGGACCACCACGCCTAAGCAGAAGGATGAGAAGTGCAGGACCCGCCCTGCAGGCAGCAGCCTGGCCTGAGCACTCAGTTCAAGTCACAAGGAGGGCCCCGGCACATGGCCCAACCCAGCTGCCCTTGCTTCAGGCCATAGGAGGGGTCAGCCGCCCAGTGCCACCCTTATGGCCTAAATATAACCCGAGCAGGCGCCCCGCCGGGAATAGAGATCTCTGTCAGCCCTGAGCAGGTGCAGTGGGAGGAAGGTCAGGGTGATTGGCAGCAGGACCGGCGGGCAGGCAGCCAGGTTCGGGTCATGTGAGTGTCCGGTGGCAAAGCCTGAGGGTGGAGCACTGTGTCCTCACAGCCCCCACCTGCTAGCTCATGCCCTAAGTCTAAGGCTGCTATTAGGCCCCTAGGAAGAGCAGCTGCCCAGCATGCCAGGGTGGCTGAGGCTCATTCATAGGTCTGACCAGGCCACCATGGCTGGTCACGTTTTGACCTCACGAGGGTGGACCCAGCCAGCCATGTGCTGAGCATACTGGATCTGTCTGAGTCCTGCCCATTGTCCCTCCGTCTGTTGCTCTTCTGTCTCCTCCCTCCTCAAATTCCATTTTTTCCTGTGTTCTTATCTTTGTCCCGTCCCTCCTCCAGACCCCACTTCTGGCCACTCTGAGCTGACCCCTTCCACTGCAAGGCCAGTATCACTGGCTCTGTGTCCTAGCTTCCAGCTCCCACCCTATCAGGTGAGGTCACCTAGGTTTGATGTCACCATTACTAGGGATCTGAAGGTGGCGGGTGGAGCTCAGCCTGCCCCTGTCTACTGCTGGCTTCTCTCCCCAAATCTCACACAACATTCTGGGCTCCAGTTCCACCCTGACCTGTCCTTGAAGCCCAGCGCACATCTCCCTTGCACACAGGTCTCCCTAGCTTGCTCTAGGGTTCCCCTCAGCACAAGCATTCTCTTCTCCTTTTCACAGAGAGGAAACACTAAGCTATGGATCTGCTAATGTACTGAAAATTACCAAGCCAACCTGGAAGAAATGGATCCTTCCTGGTTTCCAGCTGTGCAAAGGCTCTGGAGCAGCCTGAGGCATGGCAGGGGTCCAGTGAGCTGAGCTGGTCCTTCCAGATGGAAGGAGAATGTTCCAAGTAGCTGAGGGGAAGATGGGGTTCTGATGAGTCCAAGACATCCAGTGGGTCCTGGGACTATTGCGGGGCTTGTTGATTGAATAAGTGAGCATGTGTTCAGCACCTACAATGTGCCTGGCCCTGGGCTCACTCACCACATGACAGAATGCCAGAACTTGGGTTTTAGAAAGGAGCCTTGGGTCCAGGGACTGCGGGCCTCATAACCTTGCCGGTTGTTGTAGCTTTTTGGCCCTGCTTGTATCTGCCCCTGTGATGGGCAGTTAGTTCCCCAGAGGTGGCCCATGGCAAGCAGGACCGCGGGCGGGTTCAGCCGCACTTGCTTTCCAGGTTACTGGCTGGGAAAGAAGGAGTGGGGGGCTTGGACGACTGGATAGGGACCAAGGGACAGGTTACAGCCTGTGTGTGCTGAGAGCCTTCAGCCTACCCCTTCCAGCCTGGCCCTTGGGTCTCCTCCCCCGAAGGATTAGCTGATCTCTTGGTCCTGCTAACTGGGCCAGGGTTCCAGCGTAAGTTTTTTTTTTTTTTTTTTTGTTCCCTCAGCCATTTTTCCACTTTGGAACCTGAGTGCGCAAAACAGGGCTGGGGGCCTGGGAATGGGAAGGGGTGTGACTGAAGGATGAAATTGGAGCCCAAATGCCTGTCATTGTTCACAGCCTCACTGCCACCTTCGTGGCACACACTGCAGGCAGGTGGCTGAAAAACCCCCTGAGCCACTAAGCAGTGCACATAGGCTTGGTAAAAGTGCCGACTCTGGGCATCTGCCTCCACTTTCTAGCAAGGTTGCAGGCCTGAAGGGGACCCAGGCAACAGCCCCAGTGGCTTTGTTGTTCTTGGTCTCCCTGAGTCTTCTGTGGAGAAACCTGTGAAGAAGGGTCTGTGGGAGGGCGCAGACCTGTAGAGCCCTGGCCCTAGCAGGATCAGCTGTCTTCAGTTTCATTCAGGTTCCTCTGCTTGGTCCTAGTGGGCTTCGGGGTCCACACAGAAGCTTCGTTAGGGAACTGAAGCCCGTGTGGCCCACTTCTTTTGGGTTCCCAGGTCCCACTTCCTGTCCTTCCCTCATCCCAACCTTGGCTTTCCTAAGTACTGGGATACCCTGTCGTCCTCCCAGTCCCATCCTTCCCTTTTCTAAGATATATAAGGAGAAATCAAGGCCTGAAGAATGGCAGATGAACCAAGATGGAGAGTGAGAGGCAGCTTTGGCCAGCGCACAGACTGTCACATGCATGGTTACTGCGGCTCACTGGCTCTGGCCACCAGGCTTGGCTGCCCTGTAGGTGTCAGCCCTGGTGGGCACAGTTCCCCAACCCATAGACAGGCTTCTGGCCTGCTGAGGGTGAGACTGTGCACAGCTGGCTGGACCAGGGGTCTGTGAACAGCATCTGGGTCTGGAATAGAGAGGGAGGCAAAGGTCCACGTGGGCACTGCCTCTGACTTTCACACCACCTACCCTTCCTCTAGGCAGCTCAGGGCAACCAGACCTCAACAGCCACCCAGTATTCACAACACTCATTTCAGAGTTGGAGAAATTGAGGCCAGGAAACACAATACAATGTGTTTCTTCACAGTAGAAATCCAGGCATTAACAATGGGGTGGCCAGGGCCAGGCTCAGCATTATCCAAGATGGGGGCCTATGAGTTCCCAGGGGGACAGAGGGGCAATGAAGAAGTACCCTTGGGCTAGGGAGATGGCTCAGCAGTGCAGGTGTTGATGGCCAGGTTCGATTCCCCAGTACTCATATAAAGGCAGATGCACAAAGCACATGTCTCTGCGGTTTGTTTGCAATAGTAAGAGGCCCCAGCACATCCATATTTTTTTCTCTCTCTCTCTCCTCTCTTTGGGACTGGAGAGATGGCTTAGTGGTTAAGGCACTTGCCTGCAAAGCCTAAGGATCCCAGTTCAATTCTCCAGGATCCACATAAGCCAGATGCACAAGGGGGGACATGCATCTGGAGTTTGTTTGCAGTGGCTGGAGGTCCTGGCATGCCCATTCTCTCTCTATCTGCCTCTCTGTCTCTCTCATAAATAAATAGATAAATAGATAAATAAGAGATATAATTTTTAAAAAATAGTGACAATAGCCCATCTGAAGGGTCTTGGTTGTGGTGGGATCATGACTTGCGGGGTCCAGCTCTACCCGCTGAGATCATATCAGGGACTCAGCCCTGGGTGCTCTGGGGTCAGACTGGCTGGGCCTGCTAGATTGGCTCAACCTGGAAGACCCTCCAAAATTCTCCTCCTTCCCTGGTTTGCCCCAACATTTCCAGCTGGGCCTGCACTGGCTCAGCTTTGAAGCATATTTTAAAGATTAGCCTTAATCCTTGACTGTCCCAGTGTAGTTCTGGCCACCTTACCCTGAACTGTCTGCCCATCTACCACCCACCCAGCCCCCATGGTGCCCCAGCCTCCAGATTCCCACTGGAAGGAAGGTGACTGACCCTGGTGAGTCCCAGGGCAAAGCTCCTTCTATCATCCAGGCCGTGAGGAATTCTTTCCCACTGGGATGAAAAACCTGTCTTGTTGGTGTGTTCTATCACCATGAAATAGGATTCAGCACAAAGATCATTGCCGTTGTGCCCGCAGCCCAGGCCAGCTTCACCACAGGGTTCGGGACCTCCTGCCCTGTCACATAGGAAGCTTCAGGCTTCTCAGCTCTGAGCTCCAGACGGCTTGTCAGTGACTTAATACCAGTCCCTGGACACAGCATTGTCCAGCCTGAGGGTTGCTGAGTAGAGCAGTCAGTTGCACCCCTGGGCTCTGGGTCAATCTGGTCAGCCCCAGAGCGTTTTACTTTAAAATTTATTCTCCAGCTGGGCTGGAGAAGATGGCTTAGCAGTTAAGGCGTTTGCCTGCAAAGCCAAAGGACCCCGGTTTGATTCCTCAGAACCCACGGAAGCCAGATACACAAAGAGGAGCATGCATCTGGAGTTTGTTTGCAGGGGCTGGAGGCCCTGGTGCACCCATTCTCTCTCTCTCTCTTTCTCTCAAATAAATAAATAAATAAAATATATTTTTAAAATTATTTATTTGCAAGGAGGGAAAGAGAGAGGATGGGTATGCCAGGAGTTCACAGCAAGTGAACTTCAGACACGTAGACATATGTGCCATTTTGTGCATCTGGCTTTATGTGTGTACTGGTTAACTGAACCCAGGCCATCAGGCTTCGCAGGCAATCACCTTGGCCACTGTACTATTTCTCCAGCCCCTTAGAGGGGTTTTAAGGGTTCTAATGGCCTCACCTGGAGACCTGGACTGGCCAGGGGACCAGCAAAGCATGAGCAATGCTGGCCCTCCCGTCCTGTCCTCGGTGATCATGTGATCACAAGGCTCCAGCCCCCACTCTTCCTGTCATCAGAAACTGCCGCCCATGGAGTGGAGGGAGCCAGTAGCTGGTCCCCCAAGCTTCTTTTCTATGCTGGCCCTGCCCCCACGAGGCTGAGCGGGCGCCTTGGTGCAGCTCAGGGCCCCAGAAACATTTGCTTTAAGTCTTAAAATATCAGGTTCCCGCATGGCGAGGGTTTCCCTGGGGCCAGGCGGCAGGCGGGAGGGATTTTAGGAGTAAGAAGATTCCCCCTCTGGCCCCGCCCCTCAGGCCTAGGCCTCCATTGAAGCCAGTTAAGTATTGCAGGCTGCCAGCTGGGCCCCCACGCCCCGGCTCTGGGGCAGCCTCCTGTTCACTCAGTTCACATCAGCTTCTTCTGTGGCCCTATACCTTCCTCAGAATGCTTGGCACACTGGAAGCTGGGTTCTGGAAGCTTCAGTCTTCCCCACAGCTCAAGCTCGCTCTTACAGGACCCAAGCATACCTTTAGCCAAAGATGATGTGCGCTCCTGTCCTATCTCAGACAAGATTTATTATAAAGAGATTCTAGGGCCCAGCGTTCCCAGTGACTTCCTAGCATTGGGGACAATTACATAGGGTCTTAAAGGGTGAGTAGGGGCTTTAGCACAGTCTGGGTGGACAGGCTCCTCAGACTAGTCCTAAGAAGGTTCGGAGGGTCCTGACTGGTGCCAGGCTTATGGTGTAGAGGAGAGGACCTAGGTCAAGGGACAGGGTCAGTGTTGTCCCCTTCCTGGAACACAGGCCCTAGTAGAAGGTTGGCTCAGGCGCCAGGTGAGTGTGTGATAGCGGGATTAACGGTCCCAGAGCACGGAGACCTGTTGTACACAAAACTTGATGGGGGACAGGAGAGCCTTCCTCAGTGGCTGGTTCTGTCACTCAGCATGACACTAGTTCCTTCCTGTCCCTGCTGCCCCAGGGACCACTGCCAGGAGGAAGGCACATCCCCCACACACCCCCACTCCCTTCCAGACAGACCACCAGCCTTGGCCCAAGGGATCTGCCTCAGTGCAGAGCAGGGAATTGGAGCCAGGCTGCAACAGCTGGGCCCACTCGCGCATCCCCCAGGGCCACCACTTTCGTTCCCAGGCCCCCAGCCTGGCCCATTCCCAGGCTGTACCTCACACTGCTTGGGATGTGTTCCCATGAGACTGCTCAAGGACCACCATCAGGAGGTGTTGTCTGTCCCTGGCTACCAGGGTGTGGGACCGGCTGCCTACAGGCTGGCAGAACCCCTCCCCCCTGCCCAACCCACCCCGACTCTCAGGTCCTTGCACTTGTGTTCACAGGCACAGCCTCCCTGCAGAGTAGACTTCCAAGGGGACTCATCAGCCCCCAGAAATACAGCGGCCCACCCAAGCAAGCATGTGAGACCATTCAGCAGTCCACTGCGGAGCCTTTGCCCATGAATCTGTGCATGCATTTGAAGTCGTCAGTCCAGGATCCACAAACCATAGACTGAAAAACATTTTTTTTAAAGTTGGCCATGAGCCTGGAGTGGTGGTGCACGCCTTTAATCCCAGCACTCGGGAGGCAGAGGTAGGAAGATCACCATGAGTTCGAGGCCACTCTGAGACTACATAGTGAATTCCAGGTCAGCCTGGGCTAGAGCGAGACTCTACCTTGAAAAAAAAAAAAATCTAAAAGTTGGGCATAGTGTTGTACACCCGTAATTTCAGTGCTGGGAGGCTGAGGCAGGAGAATGACACATTCCAGGCCAGTCTGGGTTATGCACCCAGGCCCTATGTAGAAAACCGCAAATGCTGGTCGTGCAATTTAGCTCCCAGGTTTGAGCCCCGGCTTGCCAAAAGGAAAAAAAAAATTTTTTTTAAAAGATGTGTATGTACTTTCTTGTCATTATTCCTTAAAATATAAAACCATTCATAGAGTAGATATGCTATGTCAGGTGGCAGAAGTGACTGAGAGCTGTTTTAAGGTGTACAGAGCATGCTCACTTTCTATGCAAATGACTCACCTTTTTTTTTTTTTTTTTCCTGAGGTAGGGCTGACCTGGAATTCGCTCTGTAGTCTCAGGCTGGCCTCAAATTCACAGTGATCCTCCTACCTCTGCCCCCGAGTGCTGGGATTAAAGGCGTGCACCACCCCACCTGGCTAATCCACCATTTTATAGAATGGATTAGAGCTTGGTACCTGGTTGGGGGTGTTCTGGACCAGAATGCCTTGGACACTAGATACCAAGGGATGACTGCATCTGCCTTTGGTGGCTGCTCTTCCTTTGGCAGCACTGAGAGTCTGCTTGCTTCACAGGGAGATGGCTGGGGGGCTCTGAACACTCCCTACACTGGCTGGTAGCTGGGGAAACCAAGTTCCTGTCTGGCCAGGAGCTGTGCTAGGCATCAGTGGTCTGTACACTTCCTGGTGTCCTCTGAGGAGACTCAGGGTCCAACCTATCCTGTCTTCCTGAGGATCTGGCCATAGCGGTACCTCGAGCTGTTTGCCTCTTGCAGGGGCACGGCTGTGCTGTCAGCCGGCCATTGCTCTACCTCTGGCCGCACATACTCTTCTCCCCCGCCTCTGAGCGTGCTGCCTTGTCTGTTCAACGTCTCTAGATCCCAGCCAGGGCAAGACTCCTTCCTGTTTTACAGCCAGGAAAACTGAGGCCCAGAGACACTGTGAGGATGAGGCTACTGCCAAGGCTGGAGGGGTGGAGAGAGAGGTCCTGTGGCTTGTCAGCCATGGCTACCGAGTGACCCAGAGTCATGGGCAAGGGGGGGGGACAGTGGTAGGTTAGGCGCTTTGGTGGCTGGGGCCCAAGGAAGCAGAGGCTAGAGCAGCTCTCTAGGCCCCAAGGAGCCCCGCTCGCTCGGCGTTCCAGGGAGAGTTCGAGCCTTGCCGAGGATTAGGAGGTCGTTGGCACCCTGTAACCTGAGCCCACAGCCAGCTCTGGGAATGGGTGTCTGACCCCTGTGCGGCCTCCTGGATCCTGGAGGAAAATCCTGGAGGCCAAGTTAATACCAAGACCAATTTTTATTTCAACAAAGTTAATTCTCAACAATGTGATACTGAGGCAGAGGGATTTTCCTGCTTCTGGGGGAAGAGCAGGGTTCTGACATGGCAATATCTTCCTTCCCCTTACAGCTGTCCCCAGTGCCACTAAGTGGGGGCCAAGAACAGTTGAGGTGACCCCCAGTGCTTCACAGCTACACTTCCTCGGGCATCCAGACCCTACCCCTCCACACAGGGCCCGTCCTCACCCCTGAGATGAACCAGGGCATTCTGAGTACCCCATCTTCCCTCTTCTGACAAGGGCTGGTTCAGCTGCCATCTGTGACCTGTGAAGCCAGAGGTCAGGAGGGTCTGCTAAGGACTGCAAGCACCTCTGTCCCTAGCTAGATCCATGTGACCCTGGCAGACTGTGACCAAGTTCACAGAGGCCAGCCTTATGGCATCCTCCTACTTCTTGGGAGTGTAGTGGTCAGCCTAAACAAAGACCCTGGCCAGGGCACTTGTTTTAGCAGTGTGGGCAGGAGTAAGGGTCTAGGTGTCATGGGGATACCTCATGTCCAGAGATGGCCTCTCCCAACGCGTCCAAACACCATGGGGATCCCCAAGGGCACAGGAAGGGAGGGTCAGGAGGAGGAGGAAGCCTGGGGCTCAACCTCACTGACCCCCAGCTGAGCACAGGTCTGACCTGGAAGCTGTCCCTCTCACAGGGAAATGGATGGTCTGAGGGCTGCAGGGGCTTCCAAAGGGTCCAGAGCCCTGTCAAAAATTCCTGCTGACAATGACCACATGGGGGCTGTGTGGGGCCAAGCCTCATCCCCCTGCTTGCTTCCTTCTGTTCAGGCCTGCTCTATCCTCACCCTTGCCCAGCTCCTCTGGCTTGGACAGGACACTTACCACCCTTGCCTCTGTCACCCTACAGATTCCAACTCGTGCCTAGTGTTGTGGGGGGCCCTGGGTGGGCAATAGCTCAGGGAGGCCATGCTAATAAAGACTTAATGGAGGAACAAGGAGCGCAAAGGGTTGCTCTCGAGGAACCGAGCTGCTGAAGCTGCCCACGTTGTCTCTGGCCTCATTCTGGGGGTATTGCTTGAGGGCATGAGTAGGGGGCCCAAGGGCACCCGCCGACAGGCCAAAGTCAAACCAGATGGGCCATGGCCCCATGGGGCAGGCCGGCCATTCGTCACCGTTATCTGCCCCGCCGCCAAAATCACAAACACATTTTTTAGTGAAGGACTGGCTGCCATTGGCCTGTGGGCCCTGATGCCGCCCAGCTGTGGCCATACTAGGTGGGGAGCTTGAGGGAGGAGTGCCCACAGTCTTGCACCCCTAGGCTGTGCTATGGTGTTTGGCGGAGGAATAAAGAGGGTCTGGGTTGGGGGGGGTGTACCTTTTGCACTGGGCTTGTGACTTAGTGGTCATTTACTGGGCTGGGGATGGGGACAGAGACCTAGAGACAAAAAAAAAATTAGAGCAATGATGAGAGAGAGAGAGAGGTGTAAACTGTCGCCTGTTACCAGAGCCCCTCCCACTGTGGCCCTCTGGCAACCTGTGTGTACCAGCAAGCCAGTGGGGCAGCAGGCTCCTGCAGGGCCTGGTCTTGCTCTGCCTAGCCATGGGCATGGGCGGGGCTGAGGGCCTCCTGTGAGCCATTCTCTCAGGGAGAGGATGGGCCAGAGCTCCATCTCCTCGGGAGCTGAAGGGCAGCCCTACCCTGTGCTGGCATCCTCTGCCAACCAGCACCCTGGACCCCTGGTCAGGCCCCTGGGGTAGTGATGGGGGCTCTAGGAGAAATGGCCTGTGACGGGGTGGGCGTCCCTGGCGGGAAAGCAAACAGTGTCAGTGGCTAATGAGCGGGAACCGGGCCTGGGCTGAGGGCCTGAGGAGGGGCCGGGCCATCGCTCATCCTGACAGCAGGCAGTGGAGGGGGGCGCTTAGACCAGAGATGGGGAGCCTGAGAGCCGACACAGGGTCCCCTGGAGACCCGACCCCACTCATAGATGGATGGACGGATGGACGGACAGAGGGGAGGTAGCCAGGCCCCTGCCCCCAGCTGTGGCCCTGACTGGATCCAGCTAGCTCCATCCCTGGGCAGCTGCTCCGCCTCCAGATTTGACAGGACAAAGGAGGCTATCCAAGTGTAGGACCCCCACATTGCATTCTGGGGAACAGAAATCCTGTCTCTCCAAGCCTGTGTGTCCTTGAACCTCTGCTCCTGCCTGGGCTGCACTTTCCTCTTGTTTATAAGGCAGAGGTGAGCAGGCACGTGAGAGGGCCTCCCTGCACTGAGTGACACCAACACCCCCCTTCCTGTGTGCAGGTCTCACCAGTCCACACCCCTCCCCCAAGTAACTAAGTCCCCAGCAGACTCTGAGGCAGTGAAGGGGGCTAACTCAGTGCCTGTTCTTCCTGGAGCCCTGCAGCAGCTCCCCCATTTCCTGGGTGAGAAGACTGAGGATAGATAGGAAGCCGATGGACCTTTCCAGTAGCCCTTGCTCTTGGCCTCCCTTCCTCAGACAGGTGGGCAGCCTCCGCCCAGGTGGTGCTGGCCTGCTTTCCCATTAGCCCTGAGTACCTCAGAATTGCAGTTTCTGAGCCAAGTTTGACTGTGAGTGTGTTGCACAGCTTCTCCTGGCCCAGCCCCAGCCCCAGCCCCTATAGCCCTACAAAAGCCCCACGATATGACCTGGAGGTGTCTGCCTGTGAGGTGTCCCAGCCGGGAGGTGTAGCCATAAATTCACACCGCCAGCCGCCCCAGGGATAAATGTGTCATCGGCTGTGCGATTTATGAGTATACACCCCTGGCCCACAAGACAGAGCAAACAAGATCTACGTACACATGATGTGGTGGGCAGGGATGGGGTGTGCTGTGGGGTGGGGGCGAGGTAGCGGGACACAGGCATCTGGGAGGTGTAAGCACATGGACAGACACACACTTATGGAGTGGGGTTGGGGTCACTGATACATTCTTTTCTCTCTCGCTCTCTCTCTTTTTGTTTGTTTTGTTTTTCGAGGTAGGGTCTCACTCTAGCCCAGGCCGACTTGGAATTCACTATGTAGTCTAAGGGTGGCCTCGAACTCATGGCAATTCTCCTACCTCTGCCTCCCAAGTGCTGGGATTAAAGGCGTGTGCTATCATGCCTGGCTCTCTCTCTCTTTTTATCGAGGTAGGCTCTTGCTCTAGCCCAGGCTGACCTGGAATTCACTCTGTAGTCCCAGGATAGCCTTGAACTCATGGCAATCCTCCTCCCTCTGCCTCCCATGTGCTGGGATTAAAGGTGTGCGCCACCACGCCCGGCTCCAATACATTCTTTGTGCCTTTTTTCTTTTTGGTTTTTTGAGGTAGAGTCTTGCTTTAGGCCAGGCTGACCTGGACTTCACTGTCTAGTTGCAGGAGGGCCTCAAACTTTTGGCAATCCTACCTCTGCCTCCTGAGTTCTGGGATTAAAGGCGTGCACCACCACACCGGGCCCTTCAATACGTTCCCCAAGGGGGAACAGGGACACACGCTCACTGCTCACTGGTGTGGGGGAACATGAACACTTTTACACGGGGCAATGTGTATCTGAGATACATCCACACACTGACGCACAGCACGTTTGGGGATATAATGGTTTGCCACTCAGAATATGTGTGGATAGCTTCGTGGCCCCAACCCGCCCTTGGAGATGTGATCTTTCCCAGGGATGGGAAGACAAGGGAAGGGGATTCTCCATGTGCTTGTGCGTGTGCACGTAGACACACGTGTGTTAAAGGTCTCCACCTAGTCCAGACAGCCTCCAAGGACGGTGGTGAGGGACCCAGTGCCATACTGCCTGGGAGTCAAAGGCAGAGATGAAGAGGAGGATCACAGGAGATGGGGACAGGCAAGAACAAGGCGCTGGTGACACCTCAGCCTAACTTGGGGCTCTTTTGCTTTGAGGCTTGCCTAGTGCTAGAGGCTGGGGAGCCAGGTAAGCCGGCCCTGCCAGTTGGCCACTGAACATGGGCAGACAGCAGGGATAAGGGAGCAGAGCCATCACTCAGTCAATCCCTCTTCCACCCTGCTTACCACAGCCACATTTGCTGACGCCAGGCCCAAGGCCTGTCTTACTTATCTGGACAAGGGGCAGCCCCAGATTTGCAACTCTGCTGGCATCAATAGAACCCCGTTTTTTTGTCATCTTCTACAATCAGTCTAGGTCTTGTGGCCCAGGCCTGAGGACTCAGAGGGGACCACAGAAGGACTCCAGGGAGCCTCGGAGAGCTCACAGTCTCAGTAATGGAGTCTGTCTAGGACTTGGGAGGTGGGTGTGTTTACGCCATTGGATGTTGGTGAACACTTCCTCAAGGGATCTGAGACTCACTCCCTGAGGTTTTGCCCCAAGAATCTTGGCAGTGTGATTCTCAGGTACCTTTGAGTAGCAGTGGACCCCCAGCCTATTAAGAAGGGGTTGGCTGGTGTCTCAGAGGTAGTCACGGTACAGTCATGACACTTCAAATAAAGATGGACAAGGACCATTGATTCCCAACATGCACCTGCCAAGGATATATTTGCTCAACAGGGATCCCTGAGACCAGACACTAACACCAGGGACCTAGAGACCCTGGTCTCCAGGGATCCACAAAGAAACAACCCACAAAATAAGGATCCCCCGAGCAGGGGGCCCAGACAAGGTATTTAATACTGAGCCTCTCAACTCCCACTAAGGTCTACCCGTGTGTCTCCCACAGAAGAAGTGTGTGGTGTCCACGCAGGCTCCCTGTTCCTTACTGCTGGTGCTTTTGGGCCCTGTACCCCACCTAGGCAGAATTCCTCAGGAAGGCAGTGCAGTCTACATGCAAGACTACCCTCAGCAGGCAGCCAGGACACTAGTAGGGGAGGTGAGACAGGCTCAGCGTTTCCACCTCCAGCTATGCTCAAACAGAAACAGCTTCCTTGCATCTGTGAAGACTGGCAGTAGCTCTTCAAGAGCATCTTTAAAGGAACAAAGCACAGAGAAAAGCAAATCATGGGCTGGGGAGATGGCTCAATGGTTAAGGTGCTTGTCTGTGAAGCCAGGCCCCACATAAACCAGATGCACAAGGTGGCACATGCATTCTGGAGTTCGCTTGCAGAGGCTGGAGGCCCTGGCACACTCATTGTCTCTCTCTCTCTCTAATAAATAAATAAAAAAGCAAATCATATCAAACAGACTTTGATGGAAACACTGGACAGAGTGTGGCTTTTGGCCCAACCACAGGCATCACCCAAAACATTTTCTCCATCCTGGAGCCCTCCCAGAAACGGACACAGCCCCTCCCCTGGTCAGAGGCCTTGGACTGCGCCACTGGCTGCTGGGGACTTCCACTTCCACTTCATTCTCCTTCTCCCAGGGGTAGGCACCCTAGGTGTACCCACATGACCCATGCAGGATAAGCAAACTGCCCCAGGGTGTCCTTTCTCAGAGGGTCAGTCACATCATAGGAGGCCACTGGGCCAAGCAGGCAGAGTCTCTTCCTCGAGTCCCTCTGAGCATCCCTTGCCCCACTGAGGGTGCAGTAACCTTGTGGGGCCGCTCCCAGGGACCTGTGTGAGCCAGAGGAGACAGAACCGCAGCCCTGGTGGAGGCAGGACAGGCCGGTTCCTGCTGAAGTTGCTTCCCTGTGATATGTGGATCTGCCAGGCCCAGAGCCTCTGATCTGTCTGCCAGACTTAGACGAACACGGCGAGATGAGCCTTCCCAAGGACTTTGTAGTGGGGACAATCCCAGTGGGAAGAGGGAGGCTGGCTCCATTAGGAAGGGAGATATTTCAGGGACCTCTACTGGCTTGGATTTAGGGCCAAGAGACCTGAACTCCCAGGCCTCACATCCCAGCCTCTGCCCTCACTGCCCTCTGTCATGAGATATCACTAGTGTCTGACTAGACAATTTGCTATGAGGGCACCATCCAGCCAGGTCAGACCCTTGGTGCCTCTATCAGGCACCGAATATCAGTCTTTTCGGAAAGGAGTTCCTCTTCTCCACTGCACCACCCCCGAGACAAGCTACGGGGGAGCATATGAGTTTCCTCTCGCACAAGTGGCCTTGACGCTCCACACGGGCCCTGAGGAGAGCTCTGCTGAGGTGGGGGTTTGGGCAACGTGTCTGCGGCTCATGCCCTGCAGGTCCTGGAGCCTGGCCTGGGCTCTTGCCAGCCTCTCTCACCAACACTGATTACCTGTCCTGAGTGTGTGCTCACAGCTGGCTCATCCCTCAACACGCTTTGTCCAGCCTACCCCCAGCACCTTGGGTGTGTGCAGGGGCGGGGGAGCGGCCAGAAGACAGAGCAGGAGGCACAGCTATCATTTCCCTTGGAGCAGAGTGGACCCTGGAGATGGCTTTACTGGGGAGGACTGGATGACACTAGATTCTGTGGGACTGGGGACAGGACAGCTCCCAGGGTTCTCCCGAGGAGGACACGTCACTCCCTGAGACATGTGAAGGGAGTGAGCATGTGCAGCCTCTATAGGCAGCACTGGGTGTGTGTGTGGGGGGGGGCTCCAGGCAAGACTGTGCTGCCCCGAAAGAGAGATGGGGGCTTGGGGATTTCCCCAAGGGCTGTTTAAGAGAGAAACACAGCCAAGGCCAGGCCTAGTCACTAGGATCAGTGACCCAGAAGACCCTCACTCTACTGGGGGGTTGCTCCAAGTGCACCCTGCTGATTTATGGTCCACCCAGGGGAGCTGGAGTCAGTGCTGCAGAGGCCTGGCCCAGCCCTCTTCCACCTCCCTGTTTGGGTCAGCAAGGTGGGGGTGGGGTGGCTCTCAGCTGGTTTCCAGATGGGCTTGGTAGAATGGGCACCTGGGGGGCTGACACCCCAGTAAGGACCTTACCCGTATTAGCAGGCTCTGACTTTATCCTGTGTCTCCCTCTCTGGGCTCTGTCTCTGCGACAAGCAACCCCAGCAGCCCCTACCCCACTGGTTGGCCCGGGTGGGTGGGGGTGGGAGTGGGTGATTTATCACTAGCCGCCTGTCTTCCATCGGAAACGCTGGGGGTGGGCACAGACGCTACGGTGAGCTATGAGCCCCCAGGGTCCCGCCACCCACCCCAATGTTGTTGCTCCGTCTGGGCGGCGGGTGCAGGCCTCCCTTCACGTGGCCTGGGCTGGGGGGGGGACACACTTTTCCCAGGGCCTCATCCATGAGGGGCCACAGGCAGGTCAGCCCAGTTCTGAGGCCTTCCCAGGCTGGAAAGATCCATGGAGGACCCCAATTCAGAATGGCTGGGAGGTGGCAAGAGCAACCTCCCCCCCCCATCTTTGCGCACCTAGTATCTCGGGCAGAAATAGCTGAATGTTGTCATCCACTCCGCCCCCACCTTAGTGCACACAGCATGGGCCCAATAATTAAGAAGCAAACACCGGTTAGCTCGGGAGGGCACACCTGGACTAGCCGGTGTCCCTCCCACGGGCGGAAGAGGAGGTCCCTTATCTTGGGGTTAACCTGCTGTCAGTGTGAGGCAGAGGCAAGGGAGCGCAGGGGTCACCATCTCTGTCCGCGACCACGCGGCATCCCCCTTGCCACTCCTGAGTTGGTGCTCGATCTCCCGACCTCTTTCTGGGTGACCAGTGAGGCAATCCGCTCCCCTAGTGCCCACTTCGGCCTGCGCTCGGCCCTTCGCGGGCGTCTTCTGCAAACCGTGAGCGCCCTCTGGTGCCATCTCTGGGTCCCTGCGTCCAAAGGGAAGCCCTAGAGATGGCCGGAACGCAGGAACACAGCCCCTGGCAGCGTGAACCCATTTCACAGTGAGAACACAGTGTCCTGTGTGGCTTGAGCTCCAAATGGACTTCTGTGCCCTGTGTAAGACAGTCTGGGAATCTTCTCGCTCGAATGGGTCCTTGGGTAGGAATAAAGGTCCCAGGAGGGAGGACACAGTACGCTAAGGCTCGGTGGCGGGTCCAGCTGGTGAGACAGGTGTACCACAGGTGGGCTTCAATCTAAGGCTGACGTCTTGGAAGCCCGGGGGTTGGGCGGGCAATGAGGTGTACTCACCTCTTGGGCTTCAGATCAGTGATTCTGGAATCAGCCAGCCTGGGCTTGAAGTTTGCATGGGGGGCCTGGGCAGGGCCATGAGAGGGTTCCCCTGACTTGTGCTGACCTGAGAGGGAGCTGAGGCCACAGAGGGGACTAGCTGGTAAGTGGGCAAGACAGTCCATGGCAGGTGTGTTGTCTCTGAAGTGGAGGACAATACTGAGGGTCAGGATGAGGAGGAGGCATGTGCATTCAGGGGCACTGAGCTGGGACCATCTACTTCCCCACACTTGTTAGAGGTTATGGCCCTAGGCCCGACACGTGGAGGGTCAGCTCGGGGTCAGGAGTTGGGACTGGAAGCTTCTAAACCACTGGGAAGGTCAGCCATTGAGACCAGGCTGTGTCTTTGCGCTAGCCAGCTGAGATCAGGGAGGACTAGTGTGAAGGCGCTCCTGAAGGGGCCCTGAGGCCTAGCTGCCCATGCGCCAGCAAGCAGGCAGTTCTTTATGTGTGACCACGCTGTGATTTACCCCATCAGAGAAGTCTCTGCCCCTGTGGCTCCTGCCCCTCAGGGTTCCCAGACTCATCCTCTCAAACCCTCTGAGCAAAGCCGGGCGTGGTGGTGCACACCTTTAATCCCAGCACTCGGGAGGCAGAGGTAGGAGGATCACAGTGAGTTCCAGGCCACCCTGAGACTACATAGTGAATTCCAGGTCAGCCTGAGCTAGAGTGAGACCCTACCTCGAAAAACCAAAAAATAAAAAATAAAAAACCCTGTGAGCAGTGAGCGGTGGGCGTGCGTGCCTTCCTGCAGCTCTTGCCGAGGCCTTGTCAGTCCCACAGTCAGGGACCCTCCTTCTCTTCCCTTCGAGCCACCTTGGGGCGCCTGGCCACTTTCTCATAGGCCCAGAAATTGCCTTCTAAAGGTTCTCAGTGAAGAGGAGAGTGGGGATGCTGGGAACCCATTTCAGTCCTTCTCCAGTACAAACACAGAAAGTGCAAGAGGGGAGACCCTCATCCTGCACCCATGTTCAAACTGACTTCAGGGTACTTCAATCAGGGGTCCTGGGGATGGCAGGCCGCCCCTGGGAAGGGTGAACAAAGAAAGGTGGCCTCTGATGGGCCCTGATAAGGCGGAGGGACAGCCACACAGTCAGCAGCGTCCACAATGGCCGGATGCCCTGCACCTGCTCACAAAGGAGGGGGTGGCTTCTGCCTCATATCTGACTGGCAGCCTCGAGATAGCATCAGCCTACTGGAGGGTCATCTGTCTTGTCCCACAAAAGCCATGTCAGGTGCAGCCTCCTCGACCTGGTCAGTAGTGGTCAGAAGAGGCCCAGGGCCTTCCTTTGTCTAGACCTGAGGCTCTTCATCAGGGTCCTGTTTGGGGTCCTTGAGAATAACAGCTTCCATTGTTCATAGGGCCAGTCAGGTGGGACCCTGACCAAGGGCAGGAAGGGGACCCTGACCCAGGTACTTCTAGGCTGGCTCCAATAGTGAGGAAGGTGCCATCTCTTTGTTTGGGCAAATAGACAGGAATCAGAGTACCTGGTCGCTCAGCTCTAGGGTAGAGACCAGACCTTGGCAGACCAGGAAATGGAGGCCCTCTTGCTTACCTGGGCAGTGGGGCAGGGGACTTGTTGGAGAGGCAGGAGGTGAGCTGGGAGCAGGGGTGTGAAGGCCATCATGTGCGGGGCACAAAGAACAGCATGTGTGAAGGCCTAGGCAGGAGGCAGGGCCAACGTGGTGCCCTGAGGGACTGAACAGCAGAGGCTACAGGGTGGCCGATGGGGGCAGTGTTCTCAATAAGAGCAGCACGGAGAAGTGAGGTTGGGCTGCGGCTGCTGCAGGTTGGAAGTGGGGGCTATGGGGAAGAGTTGGGAATACCTGAAGGGCCAGCAGTGGAGGAGGAGAGCCGGCTCACTCCAGGCCTTGTCTTCAGAAGCCTGGTATCCACGCCCACTTGCAGGGTCCTTGCCCAGACACAGCCTTCCACCTGTCACCTGGCTCTGGTAAGTTCCAGAGGCCGATCCCTCACTCAAATGGCCCAGGGATTCTTATGGGCCACAGACTCCACCCACCTGTTCTCCGTGACCACGGAGTCATTCTAACATCTCCCTGTCTCTGGCTGCTCCGCAAGCGCTCCGCACCGCAAGTTCACTGACAGGAAACATCTCCCCCCCCCCAACCTCCAGCTGTCCTTGGAAGGTCCTCATGGCTCCTAGATGCCCTCTGGAGCCACTCCTTAGAACGACCCAGTCTGTCTGTCTGTCTATACTGCGACAGGTGTCCTCAGAGCCCGAGGAATCTCACTGTTTAGAGTGCCATCACTTCCCGCAGTGACCTCTGACAGCTGGAGGCAGGAGAGTTTATCCACCGAGTCCTGTTGTCCCCGGGGCCGATTTGGCAGCATGTAAAGATATTATTGTGTCCCTGTTGAACAGCCTCCCTCGGGGTCTTTCCTGAGGTTTGGTGAGGGGAATTCCAGGTTAGGTGGTGCAGAAACGGCCAGAAGAGGAGGAGCGGAAAGGTTTATTATTCAGCACCTTTGGGGGGAGGAGGCTGTGCGCAATGTCGAGCCCGGCTCCTCCACCTCCCTAGGTGTGGAGGGCGAGGGGTCGTCTCACTCCCGCAGTGCTCAGAGCGCTTGCGTTTCCACGCGGATCTGGGCCTGCCGAGCCTGCGGGGTTTGGGATTCGGGGCTGGGGCCGAGGGGGAAGAGGAGGCGGATCCAGGTTAGGGCGAGAGCTCTTCCGGTAGGGGTCGGTAGAGTTCGCAGGGCGTCGTTGCTCCGCGCCAGTCCCTTCTTAGGACGCACCGGCTGGGGCGGGTGCGTCCACCAGCGGGGCGGTCAGCGACAGCTCGTGCGCAGCGCGCGCGCGCGTGCGATCGCGCAGCCTCCGCAGGCGGCACAGGAGCAGCGCCAGCAGCAGCGCGTGGAGCAGCCCGAGCACGAGGAGCGCGACTTGCGCCGCGGGCGCCCCCCAGCAGAGCCGGCCCGGCGCGCAGGCGGCGCGCAGCTCATCCTCGGCCAGGTAGGGCAGCACGCGGCCGTGCAGCTCGGGCGGCGCCACGCAGCGCAGGTCGCGGTAGGGCGCGCGCTCGGGCCGGCCGGCCAGCCAGGCGCGCAGCGGCAGCAGGCGGCAGTCGCAGCGCCAGGGGTTGGCGCCCAGGTGGGCGGTGCGCAGCGCGGGCAGGGCATCCAGCAGCCCCGGCGGCAGCGCCGTCAGGTTGTTGCCGGTCAGCACCAATTCCGTGGTGTCGAGCGGGAAGGCGGCCGGCAGCGAGGCCCACGTCAGCCCGCGGCGCCCGCAGTCCACCAGGGTCCCTGCGCAGCTACACGGCGCGGGGCAGCCCACGGCCCGGTGGCCGGGCGAAGCCAGCAGCAGGAGCAGTAGGCTCAGCTCCCCGCGCGGCCCTGGAAGAGAAGCGCCGCGACGGGTCAGTCGGGCACGTCCCGCCGGACGCCTGGGCGTCGTCCTTGAGCGCCGGGAGCGCTGCTGGGTCGCGCTCCCTCCAGCTCTGGAAGGCCGTTCCTCTAGTTCGCAGCCCCTCCACCCCAGTACCCTGCGCGCGGGCTCGATGTCCCCTCCAGGTCTGATCCAAGCCTTTTCCTGTTGCAGCCCAAACCTCCCAACGTGGCTCTGTCCAAGAAGAAAGAAGTAGACCCGACGACCCCAGAACTCACGAGAGCCCATGGCGAGGACGGCAGCCCAATTCGTCCTGGAGTTGGCTGGAGAGCCTGCCCTCGCCCTCCAGGCCCCGCGCGCTGTACAGACCACAGTGCTGCCGTCTGGCTAGAAATAACCCCGAAATGCAGCGTTGCAGCTGTAGATAGGGCGCTATCGCCAGGGCCTGCCAGCCGCTCTGGCTTCCGTCCCCTCCCCCGTCCGCTCCCAGGGGCGCATGGAACACTCTGACACTTGCAACAACGTTCACCAACATTGTTCTCCTGTCACCAGGACAGGACTTGGCATTCACAACTGAACAAAACGGAGCATGGGGATGTGTGGGGTGGGATCTTGTGGATGGAGAGATGGAAAAGGTCAAGGGCTGGGATCCCAGCGCGATAGTGCTGCTGGGAAGAGAGGATGTCTAGTAACAGGCAGATTAAGACCGTCTAAGCACAGGGTTGCCCCTTCCTCGCCCACCCCTGGAACCCAAGCGCTGGGGAAGGGGCATGGGCGGTCACATTCTGGCTCCGCCCTCATCCAAGCAGCCTTCAGATCTGGGGCTTCTCAAAGGCTTTAGCCACCCAACTCTGCCCGCTTTTGTTCCAAACTGTGTGGGTGGGAGGGTAGGGGAGAATCCGGCCCATCTAGGCACAGAGTAGGATGTAAGTATACAGTATACACAATAAGATGTCCCACGGGAACCGGCAGGAGAGGGCTCCCAAGTCCGCTCTGCGGTACTGGGTGAGTGGCTAGGCCCGCAACCCTGCCATGGCGCGCCCCCTTCCTTGGTTTATTGGCCTGCTGGAGCTGTCACCTGGGGAGGGAGATCCCTCAAAGGCCAGAGGGAGCCGGCTGGGGAGGGGCTGTGGTCCAGGCCCCTCGGAAGCAAATACAAATATGACCTGGAAGGGTGGATTCTGAGAATAAATTAAGATCATCTGGGGGCTGTGGTTTCCTGGCTCCAGGTTGGAAACAGTCCAGTCAGGGCCACTGGGTTTAGAGTGGGGTCCAGGCGCATCTGAGATCCAGATGAGTCCAGAGTGGAATCCAGGCCAGTCTGGGGTCCAGGGGAAGGAGGGGCCAACCCAGCAACGGGTATTCTATCCGTGCCTACGGTGGGGTGGGGCCGGGGCCTCACTGGTCTTGCATTTGCTGCTTCATCTTCTGCAGCATCTCCTGCATGCGCCTTAGCTGGAGATTGGAGGACAACAGAGGGTGGTGAGAAATGACGTGACGCGGAAAGGCCTGGCCCCGCCCCGCCCCCTCCCACCTTCACAGGCAGTGCCCTGGTCCCAACCCCTGCAACCATCACCTCCTCATCCTTCATCCTGATGAGCTTCTCAGTCTCCACGTCGGGGGTGGGCAGCGGGAGGATGGGGATAGGGCTCTCCATACGACTGTCCTGTGTCAGCTTACTGCGGAGGGAGGAGGACAGCACTGTTGGGAGGTTCAGGGAGGTGGGGGATGCCTGGCCAGTCCCCGACACAGCCAAAGCCCCTGGGATGATTGGGTCCAAGTTCAGGTGTGGGGGTGGGGGTGAGGCATGACCTGGAGCTGGGCCTGCCCTTCAACAGCAGAGCCCAAAGAGTGAGAAGACTGGAGGCCCACCTGGTCATCTGCTGGATGCAGTGTGCGCGGTAGTTCTCATAGTGGACGTCGCATGTCACGTCTTTGAGGTCATGCATGTGAGTGCGGATGAGCATGTTTCGCAGTTTCACAAAGTCGCAGTGTGCCTGATTTTCCACTGTGGAGCAGGAGATGGCAGTGGGTTGGCTCCAACCCAGGGGAGCCTCCCACCCAGCACCCAGTACCCCATGGCTCAACTCACCCTCCACGATTCCCCAGGGGTAAAGTCGCCCCCGGACCCGCTGGCCCTTGGCTTCCACCACGGTGTTGCTACCAATAACTGCGAAGGGCGCACTCTCCTGGGGAAAGGGAACAGGGCCCAGCCCAGGCCAGTCTGTAGGAGTGCAGGCTCAGTGGCAAAGGACATGACCTCTCTTCCAGTATTGCCATCACCCACCTCCCACCTGGCATTGCCCTCTTCTGGTGTCTCTACTGCCCACTGAAGCTATTGAGCTACACAGCTTATAAGCTTAGGGCCTCTGGCAGGCTGTGCACCCTTCTGGCCCATCAAGAACCACCTACCTAGCTTCTTCCACTTTCTTGTCAGAGCTGAGACCATGGCTCCTATTAGACTGCCCTGTCCACGTTTTCCTGATCAAATGGCCGCCTGTGTCTGGCTTGGATCTTTGTCACCACCACCCTAGCTGCTGAGGTACCCAAAGCCACCACCCACTGGTTCTCAGAATCCAGGGAGCCAGGTCATGCCACAGCTCTGGGTCACTGGGCTGACCTTTGAAAAGCAGGCCAGGGACCTGGAGAGATGGCTTAGTGGTTAAGCGCTTGCCTGTGAAGCCTAAAGACCCCGATTCGAGGCTCGATTCCCCAGGACCTACATAAGCCAGATGCATAAGGTGGTGCATGCATCTGGAGTTTGTTTGCAGTGGCTGGAGGCCCTGGTATACTCATTCTCCGCCCCCCACCTCTTTCTGTCTGCCTGTTGCTCTCAAATAAAATAAAAACAATTTAAAAAAAAAAAAAAAAGAAAAGCAGGCCAGGATGGTCCTCACAAATGCTCCAGTAAACACCTATGGAGGGTTCCAAATGACCAATCATGGGCCAGGCAGGAATACAGGTGACCCTTACCCTGTAGCCCCAGTGCTAGAGGTACAGGCTCTCTACCCACTGGACAAATGACTGCACTGGACGGCATCAGACTGGACCTGGGTGCCCAGCTCTTTTCCAGGTCCTGTGTGTCCTCCAGTGTTCTATGTGCGGCCACTGTCCATAACCTCACCCCAGCCTGCTGCACGCTCACCTTCAGTTCCCGGTCCTGCTGCTTGAAGTCCTCATCTTCATCAGAGTCGCATTCTGGAAACTGGTACACATGGATCCCAAACTTGTCAATCTCCTCCCGGATCTGCAGGTGTAGAGCACGGGTTGTCAGACCCAGAGCTGGCCAGCCCGCCCGGAGCATCTTCCGTGAGATCCCTCTGCCATAACAGACTCACCCGTTCCTTCAGCTTCCGGATCTCGCTGGGAACCAGGCAGTCGGCTTTAGCTATGAGGGGCACAATGTTCACCTTCTCATGCAGAGCCTTCATAAAACCTACATCCACTGGCCGCAACCTACAGAGAACAGCCCAGGTGGGGATGGGCATGGCCAGAGCCCTCCCCAGCCTGGCTCCAGGACAACATACCCATGCCCAAAGGGGGAGATGAAGTACAGGCAGCAGTGCACCCTATTGTCTTGTATGTTCTTGCGGTTGAGGCCGCTTTCATCACGGAAATACTGCTCAAACTGTTGGTCCACGTAGTCGGTGATGGGCTTCCAGCTGGGAGAGGAGGGAACATGAGGCCAGTTTTAAGAGTCGCCTGCTGGCCAGGAGGCTGAAGTTGGCTGAGGCGGAGACCTCCTTACCACTCCGAGTTGTTCACAGCATCCCCGAAGCCGGGCGTGTCCACAATGGTGAGTTTCAACTTGACCCCTTTCTCCTCAATGTCTACCGTGTGCTTCAGGATCTCTACTGTCTGGTTGATACGTTCTGCAGACGGAATGATCACCTCCAGTCCTTACCCCACACAGCCAGGAGCCTCGTCTTCCCCATCCTAGTGCCTTGGCCGGGGCCTCACAGCCTCACTGTCCTGGACCACTTCTCCTGGATGCTGAACAGGGACCCACCCCTAAAGGGGAGTGGAAGGACGCCCTCTTGAGGGACCCCAGGGCAGAAGGGAATGGACTGGTGATGACTGTGTGGAGGACACTCACCCTCTGCACTCAGCAGCTTCCGGTCCTTGTACAGGTCGGTCAGGAAGAGGCTGTGGACTAGTGTGGACTTTCCCAAGCCTGACTCACCTGCCCACAGATACAGTGAAGAAGCTTAGGTTGGGCTGAGCTGGACTGGCCAGTGGCCCCAGCTATTCCACCCAGCACCCTGGCCCACTCACCAGCCACCATGAGAGTGAAGTCGAAGCCTTTCTTCACTGACTTGCGGTGCACCTGGTTGGGCAGGGTGGCGAAGCCCACGTACTGCTTGTCAATATCCTGGGAGCAGGGGTGGGGCAGGTCAGGGGCAAACCAGGGATCCTTGGCTGCAGCCAGCCCATGGCCCCATCTCCTCCCTACTTAGCTCAGATGAGGAGACAAAGGTGGCACAGCCCCTAGGGTGGGGTATTTCATTGGCAAAAATAGAGTGAAGGCTTGTGAACCGAGACCTAGAGGTAGGAGTGTCAGCTGAGAGGGTGGTGGGTGCCGCCTTAGTTTCAACAGGAACCCAAGACCGGGAGACATGGAAGCTGTCAGGCTGACAGATGGCGGCCTCCCTTGGTGGTACAGGAACCAGCATTGAGCCACTCCCCACCCCAAGACACCTCCAAGACCCTCTATAGTTGGAAGAAGCCAGACCTCACTCTACTTAGAACACCAGGGTGGGTGGCTTGACTGGCCCGAATCCAGCCCTGAGGGTGGCGGCTGCAGCAGTGGCGGAGGAGTAGGAACTATTTATAGACAGAGGCGCTCAGCTACCCGCCATCCCCGCTCAGTCCTAGCAGACCTCTAGCCTGTGGGCCCCTGCCACCGTCCCAGGGCTCGAGGGTCCTGGCGTGGCAAGCGTGAGCACACTGACCCACCTTTCCACTACACACACACACACACACACACACACACCTTGAGCCGCCTCTGGGCCTGGGTGCGGGGTGACAGCAGCTGCTCCACCAGGCGGTCCTGGGGTGCTGCCAGGGAGTCCATCGCGGCGACCCTGCAGACCCTGCCGGCCGTGTTCAGACCCCAGACCAGAGATCCAGGCCCACCGAGGCCGGGAGGTGGCGAGCGACTTACGCTGGGTATTGCTCTTAAGCCCTCTTCTGGGCCGTGTTTTGCAAACGCGGGGACTGATGCCCGGAGAGGGGACGGCGCTTACCCGGTGGACCGTGGGCCTCAGAGGCCGTCCAAGCCATGCCCCTGCCTCTGCGAGCGCGCCCAGCCTGGCAGCGTCGCAGCCCCGCAGCCCGGCTCCCGCACGCGCCGGAGCCGGAGCCGGAGCCGGAGCCGGAGGCGGGGCCTCGCGGACGCTCCGGCAGGGGGCGGCGGAGACCGTCACGCCCGGCGTCGCCGGGAAACAGTCGCCTGGAAATTGGGCCGCGGGCGGAGCCGCAGGAAAGCGGCCGCGGAGGGCAGGGCTCGGCGGAGGCGCGGGGGCGGCCAGCGCCTCGCGGACCCGGAGCCCCGCCGTGGCATCGCAGCCTGGGTCCAGGCGTCTGGGCAGGGGAGGCGCGGACAGGCCGGGTCCCCAGCGGTGGCGCGGGTGTCTGGAGCCACGGAGCATCCCGTCCCGGAGACGCGGGGCGGCGGCCGCCCGCCAGAGGGCGCCGGGGACGCTCCGGACCCTCGGCCCACCGCGCTCTGCTCGCCGACCGATGAAAGCCCCCGGCCGGTCCCGGCGCCTACCCACGCTACCCACGGATACACCCTCCTGGTACTCGTCCCCGCCCCTTGGGGGCGACCTCCCGTGTGGGCACGCGCAATCCACTCTTTCCTCCCTTGGCATTCTCAGATGTGGGGGGAATTCGATGGGGCAGAATCCGCCTCTTTCGCCAAGTCTAGCTGTGACCTGCCACCGACCCCTCCCTGGACGTTTAAGATGGGTGGAAGGGGCGCAGGGGGTCAAAATTCGCCACCCCCTTTCCCTCCAAACTTGGAACCCCTAGTCAGCCCGCTAGGCAAAACCTCCGCCTACAACGTGGCACCACCGATGTCCCCAGATGTCCCCAGGAACCGCAAGGGTCGGCTGAGCCAGGAAACCATTCTCTGTCAGCCACCAACCCTTCCATATCCTTCACCTCCCAGCCCATCAGAATCAGAACAAACCCGCACCAAAAGACAGGGAACTGGACAAGCCTCTGGCCAGTGTGCAGTCGGAGGGCCAGGAGACCCCTCCCCCCACGCAGGCCCCACCCTTCTTGGCTTCTTGGAGGGGCCTCCACCCTGGGTTCTGGCACCTGGGGAGGAGGGTGGGCTCAGAGCTGGGAACAGGGGAGCCATTCATCTCAGGGCCAGGGAGCAGTCACCCAGTCTGGATCCCAGAAAGCTGCCACTGGCCTGGCCCGGATCACTCATGGTCCAGCCCTGTAGTCACCCTCTGTTCTCCCCCATTCTCCACCCCACCCTGACCACTTCAGAGAACCCTGCACTCAGAATTCACAACTTAGCATCTCCCTGAGGTCCAGGAAGACAGCCCAGGACTGGGCCTCAGGCTGGGAGGCTCCGCACAGCACACCTTCGTGTTAAATGGAGCTGGTGGGTTTCCTATTGCTTCCAAGGAGGTCCAGGTCAGGAGAGCAAGGCTGTCCCTACTCTCTACTTGCCCATTCATCATTCAAGCTGCTCCACAGAGACTGTGCATTTCCTGGGGGAGCCTTAAGCGAGGGGCCCGGCCACCCCTTCCTCTGGTCCTCCAGACACAACAAATATTCCTCAGGGCTTCCGGAGCTATACCACACAGCTGCACCCACCTCCTGGCTGTGCCTAAGATTCACCCCACCAACCATCCTTAGAATCCCCTGAGTCAGTTCTGGAAGCAGCAGGCATAGCCTACAGCCCTCCTCACTGCCTGAGGGAGGGTAGGGGTGCAAAGGGCAGACAGACACCCCCCCCCACGCATTCACAGCTGCTCCCACCTCCCTCATGCAGAGTAAGAAGAAGGAAGCCTGGCTACGCTGAGGCTCCCTATAACCACAGTAGGCCCTGAAGATATTGTATACGCCCCACATCTCCCAGGCTCACAGGGACCCACCCCAAACATCTGCTCTCCTCCCCCTCTTTCTTCTGGGGCTCCCTTCCCTCTGTCTTGGCCTGGTACTCTCATCCTTTGGGTCTGGAGGCAGGGAACAATATGAAACTGGCTCCTAGCTGACCTCAGAAGATGGGCAGACACAGGCCTGAAGGGACACACACTTCAACAAGAGGAGAGTCCCCATCCTGGAAGCAATGGGAGGAGAACCTGGAGAGAGCTAAGCGGCAGGTGCTGGGGCCAGGTGACTCAGAGTGCCCTTGGGTCAAACTTGGGGCAAACCCAAACCTAGGCAAACTCTAGATTCCTTCCTCAGCAACCTCGGCCCCTTCCCTCGCCCTTACACAATAGCCCCGCAGCTGTGTGTCCCTGATCAGGCTTTGTCTGGCTCGATGGGATGGGATGGGATGGGATGGGGATGGAGAAGCAGCCTGTCAGGCGGGCTCCCTGGGAGCCCCTCCTTCATCAGTTCTGGGCGGGGCCTGTTCCCTCCAGGAGACAGACACTCTCCAGCTCACCCCACCTGCCAGGAACCTCTAGTCTGCCTGCTGCACCCTGGGCTAGGGCTCTTGGGTTTCTCCACTAGACCTAGGTGAGGATTGTCAAGGACCATCTGGTGCCAGAAATGGGCCCTTCTTTCCTCCTTCAAACATAGCCCAGCTCAGGCCACAGAAAAACCAAGGGAGGAGGGGAGGGCGCCCATAGCGCCTCTGGTTACTCAATCCCACCCCACTGTCTGGTATCACAGAATGGCTTAACCCTCAGCTTTCTTGAGTTTTCACAGGGGTGTCCAGGCCAGCCTGACACTAGGTCCTGCCTTCCCAGAGGGCGGGGACTAGGCCAGCCCCTTTGAAAGGCCACAAGCCTGTTTGTTCCCAGGGGCTGGAAGACCCACTTGGATGATTCAGATCAGACCTCGGAAGCTCTGGGTCTGTCGGGAAAGAGACCCCATCATAGACTAGTGAACATGCATTTGTGTGTGAGAGACACAAAGGGGCAGTGGCATGAAGTGGGGTGACCACTGCTCACGGTGCTGACAGACCCAGCTTCTAGCCTGTCCATGATTACAGCTTCACCCAGGAGCCCCAGCACATGGCTTTCAGGCCAGGTCAGGAAGGAGATGCTGGCCCTGCTGGACCAGTGCCAGAGGGGACCTCCGTGCTCATCTTCCTTCTTGAGGAGGGCACAGGCCCCTACTGGGCAGGCCAGGGGGGTCAATCCCTGGGCCCCTCTTCCCCTCCGCAGCCTGAGGCGCCGCGGCGCTGCCCCCCTCCCCCAGACAATCGATTATCGCCACTGGGCTGGATGAGGCCGGCGGGGGCGGGGTCGCGCCTAGGCGCTACCGGGCATCGGTGCCACCGTGGGTGACAGCCGACCGACCGGGTCTCGCTGAAGGCTGAAGGCGGCGGCGCAGCGCCAGTACCTGCTTGTCTTCTGCGCAGTTGGGGCCGCGGTCGGGGTCGGGGTCGGGGCGGGTCCAGAAGGGTCCCGGCGGGCGGGCGGGGGGAGAGACCGAGAGAGATCGTGAGCGGCGGGCGGGCAACGGGGACAATGGCGCGCGCGGGCACGCGGGCGGGCGCCGGGCTCACCTGGGGTCGCCAGCTTGCTCTTGTAGCGCAGTCCTGTGCTCATGGTGGCCGCCGGCGGGGGACTCGCGGCGGCGGGCGGGGCGCGGCGCGGCGCGGCGCGGCGACGAGCGGCGGAGGCCGAGGCCCGGCTGCGGGGTGACCCGCCCCTCCGTGCCGCCGCCGCCCGCCCCGCCCGCGCGCCCGCCAGCCAATGGGCGCCCGCCGCGCCCACGCGCGACCCGCGATGCCGGTGGGGGCGGGGACTGCGGCGCCCCCCGGTGGTCCCGAGCCCCCGGCGCCGCGGGGCGACGCCCTGCCTCCCCGCGCGTCTGGCCGCGGGGCTGTCTCCACTCTGAACCCCACTCTGTCGCTGTCATCCAGCCCAGGCCCAGACTGCACTCCCCCGGTCCAGTCTTGGGCCTCTGAGCATCCATCCATCCATCCATCCGTGCGTCCATTCTGCATGGCAGTCTCGCGCAGACCCTGCTCAGAGCCGCCTCACTGAGGTCAACGGATACCCTCGCTTCATCCAGCACTGCGGATTGGGAGGGGAAGGCCTGCGAGCCCTGTGCTAGGACTGGTTATTGGACATTAGTCCCGCATCCCAGTTCTCTTGCAGCCTGCTGGGTAAAGGGCAGCTCCGCACCGGAAGCGCGCGAGTGCGCGCACAGACACACACACACACACACACACACACACACACACACACAGCCACCCACCCACGGCAAGGAGCAAAGCACAGGGTAGGGTGGCAGTTGTTTGGGTCTGACCTCTCTTTTTCTGGTCTGTAAAATGGGAGTATTCCTGGTGTGGAACAGGAGGGGTCCAACCCTGGTGCTCTGCAGACCCATAGGCCGTGGGGTGCGCCTCATTCTGTTACCACCCTGGGAAGATGAATTGCAAAGGGAGGAGGGATGCTATGAAGTTAGGGTCAGGGTCTGAGCCCTCGGGGTGCTCCTGGAGTCACTAGCCCCTGCCCCGAGCGGTTGGTTTGCTCAGGAAGTGAAGAGGTCACGTGGGCAGCATCTTTGTTCCACGGTCCTTGCTCTGCTCCATTCTGTGGCCAAAATCCAGCCACTTTCATCAGGAGCCTCCTCCAGGTCTAGATTGTCACCAGCACAGTCCCAACCCCTCAGCCAAAGCCTCAGGGCCAGATGGGGCGGAATTCAGGCTCTGTGAGTGTAGGACACACGGTGCCGATTCTCCGGAGCCTGGATTGCACCTCACAATCTAATGTAGTAATATTCTTCCAGTGAGGCAATACTGCCCCATGACCTGGAATACATGGTGACCACAATACATGGTTTCACATCTTTTAGGTCCGGCTTTCACTACTGAATTTTGAGAAATTTGGAATTCTGATAAAGGAATGTGGACAGTTGGAGGCAGAAGGTATCCATGCTTAAAGTGTCCGGCAGGACTTCTGAGCATGGCACTCACTACCCAGAGGGGCTGTAAGGACAAATGGTCAGGGAGGTCCCATGCTGGGACATTTAGCACATACAGTGCTGACCCTGTGCTGATAGGGACACAGTGGAAGAAAGAAAGAAATTCTCCGTGGGACTCTGATGGGAAGGCATATCCTGAGACAGCCTTGAGTGAAGGGTTTTGCACTTGGCCTTGAGAGAAATGTAGGCAGGTCAAGGGTATAGTATGGATGAAGGATGGTAGACGTGTATGTATCAGAGCAATAAACCATAAAACAATCTTGGAGATGAGATACAAAAAAGATAAGGCCTGTAAACATGATTTTCTTTTAAAAAGGTAAGTATATTTCAAAGATCATGTTTCAAAGAAATGCAGTTAGACTAAGTACCAGGGTTTAATGGACAATCTGCATGGACTGACATTCTAGATAGGACCAGGAGCCGCTCCTAGGAAAGAGGCAGTCAAGGCCTGGGTGTGGCCTAAGACATCCAGCTTAGAAAGACTAGGGATCTGCTTCCTTGTCCTGAGACTTTGGTTACCTATGGCTGTGAAAATGGGCCACAAAGGCATTTTCAGTGAGCAGATTCGTAGGACATGCCTCCAGTTCTGCCAGGTAGACGTGTGAGCTCCTCAAAGGTTTCAGATTTTGGTCCAAACAGCCATGAGCTGAGGCCCCAAACAAAAATCTTCTATGGCCAGTGCCCATCGGAAAGCTCAGCTCTCCTTGCTCTCTGTCTGGTGTCAGGCAAGTAGCAGGTCTGGCAGGATGGGGACCTGGGCATTCTGTATCTGTTCAGGATGCTATGGCTCGAAGGAAAACCATTTCCCCAGCAGGCGTCTGCTTTGCTTTTCTGTCAGTGAGAGCAAGTGCTGGCTGTAGTACAGAGAGAAGTAAACAAAGCACTCCTGCGTGGGGAAAATGCTATTTTTCAATTCATAAGGAAAAGAAGTTAATGAGTGAAAAAATAAGCTACACCAAGACAAATCTGTTCAACCAACTTGGGCTACAAATAGCATGATGCTTTTCAGAAAGAAAGAAAAAAGCAAACCCTCTTTTCCTTCATGCTGTGTCTGTTCCCTCAGGGAGCAGGGCTTTCCCAGGCACCACGGGCCAGTCAGGGGAAAGAAACAGCTCATGGGGATATGGGCCCACAGTGGTGGTGATGCAAGAATGAAGCGTCTGCCCTCTGCACCGGGAGCCAGGTGACAAGTGTGTGAGGGTTCACAGGTGGGGCAGTTTGCTCCAGATAACATAGAGACAGAAACAACTGGAGCAAGAACCAACAGTGACAAAATTCCAGAATGTTCACTCCATCTGAGGATGAGGGCAAAGGTCGACATGGGTACATAGGTGAGACTCCCCTTCCCCAATATCCTCTAGAGAACCACAGCCATGACCAACTCAGGACAGCTGTGGTTTGGGCCAGGGCTGCTAAGATCCACCATTTTGGAAAAACCCAAGCTGGGGATCTTTATAAGACTAGAACAAGCTGGGCTGGGGAGATGGCTCAGTGGTTAAAGGTGCTTGTTTGAAACGTCTGTTGGCCTGGGTTCAATTCCCCAGTACCCACGTAAAGCCAGATACAAAGTGGTGTATGCATGCACGTACATGCACACACACACAAGTAAGTAAATAAATAATATAAAATAAAAAAGACTAGAATCAGGACTGCAGAGAACGGCTTAACTCCTGCAAAGAGGTGTGACCTGGTCCCAGCCCACCCGCGGACCTGATCTGGTCATACAGCCCACCAGTGTCTGAACTCATGTCCCTCTGTCCCCTCTCCCTCTGTCTCCTACAGGGTCCAGGCCTCTTGTCTTTGTCTACTACTAGTGAATATTGTTCTCATGGCACTGTGCTAACTGCTTCTACTGCCCTTTCCCAGCCAGCCACAGGAGAAGATCTGGACCCACCTCCTAGTGCTTAGGGGCCTCCACTGAGATGTGTTCCCTTACTGTACTGCTTCTGTGCCTTGGGGCTTGTGGCCCCTCAGAAGCCTCACAGATCCACAGCGTTGTTTGTCCTCAGCTCCTCCTGCTCACCTTCCTTTGTACACACCCCCTTCTGTGGAACCAGCCCTGGCAGCTACTTACCTTAACTAACCACCTCTGCTGGGCTCCCAACATTCAGCCCCATCCAACAGGAAAGGCTTGTCTCAGGTTGACCGTGTTCATGTCTGGGAGGATAGGAACATTCTGGACCCATCATGGCCAGTGAGGGATGGCGGATGGGGTTAGGCCAGTCAGGAAAGGCAGAGACAAGGAGACTCCAGACTGTGGGTTCTGGCTCCAAAGCATCTCTTTGTCTATAGGTGGGTGCTTTGTATGTTCGTGCTCCCAGAGGAGGATCCATGGAGACTGAGGGCTTGGGGTGTCCTCCCCGCTCCCACAGGCAGCGACTGTCTCCAAGCACTGGGGAATGTGTGAGCAGTGAGGGGTGCTAGAGAATACTGTTCTTGGTGTCCTTGTCATCAAAATGTAAAGGGGTCACAGACAAGGCCTCATTACCAATCAAAGACAGGCTGATCAAAAGGGCACAGAATCCCAACAGCTGCCCCTGCCAAGAGGGTGCTGACTGGCTCCACTTAAAGCTGCCTGTGTGTACTTCAGGGTGGACAGAGCAAGGCTCCAAGGAGGCTGAGCCATGGTCCACATGGAGCCCCCGATTCACTCAGCAGCTGGAGCAATGCTACAAAGGGCGCCTATGCTCGGAGGCGTGGAGCCAGCCTGGGGATACAGAGTGGCCCCGTCTCGGAGGGGGTGGAGGGGGTAGAGGCCCCCCCCGGACACCTGACAAACTGCAGAGTCCTCTGTAGGGCTCTGGGGCAGTGTGTGGAGGAGACCGAGGGTGCAGTCCAGGCCAGGGAACGTGAGTATACTCAGTCTGTCAGGCACTGCTGCCTGCCAGTTCTTGCTAGCATCCCTTAGCTGGACACATGCATAGGTTGGGCAGTTCTCTCTCCAAGGGGCACTGGCACCCTGAGGCTCTCCAGCTTGTGGCACTCCTGCAGCTTTACAGAAAGCCAAAGGTTGAAGAAGATGAGTGAGAAGTTATAAAATGGCACCAACATGGAGGTTCTCTCAGAAGCACTGAGGCATTAAAGAGAAAAATCCCACGGGAACACATACTTGCAAAAGACAGAGTGTGGGGCCAGCGCACCAGTGACCCAGATCTTGAAGCTTGAGCTCAGGGCGGAGCTTGCTCCACCCTCCCTTGACTTGCTTCTTCTGCGCAGGGATTCCCTTGGCTCACTCTAGGTCCCAAGGCAGCCCACCCCCCAGACCTAATCAAAAGGGCCAAGCCGCTGGCAGACTTGAAAACCGTTTTGGAATGAGCAGGGTACAAGGATATATGGCCTCCGCTTCGTGGGTCATAAGGGCTAAACCCTGCAGTGGCCCTGGCACTCTCCACAAGAGGTACACGCCTCAGCCTGTCCAATACCACACCCTGCTCATGCTGGCCAAGGGCCCAACACCACCCAGGGTAGGCGCGTCAGTCACGCAGTGCTCAGGACACTCCCCAAGCCCCCGTGGGGAAGAAGCCACCAGAGCCCCAGTGCAGGTATCCGTTGCCTAGGCTTCAAGACCTTAGGGTGACTGATCACACGCCAGTGAGGACATGCACTTGGGAGTCTCAACTCAGGCCCCGGCATTGCCTCTCTCTGGTCCGTGGCCGATTGTGGTCAGAAACACCCGTGGACAGCCATGGGCAGAGCTCGTCACAGAAGACATGTCAGAGTCCGAGCAGAGGGTTGGGGTCGAGGGCTGGGGGCAGTCATCCCTAGATGCCATGGGCTGGCCACTGGTAGGGTAGGGCTGGCTTGGGTGGGGACCTGCTGCTTCTATTTCCGGGATGTAGTGAGGATTCTGCTCTGCTCCCTATTTGCTGTTCATTTCCCATCAAGTATTTGCTTCATGCTCACTAGGGTAGAGCCGTGCAGTGTTGAGAAGGCACACGTGCGCGCGCGCACACACACACACACACACACACACACACACACACACTGCACAGTAGGATGCCGCTTGGTATGAGAGGAGGAAATGTCAGACCAGACATCCCAAGCTCATGGCCACCAAGGCCAACACTTACACATGCCCGTGGTTCCAGCTCTCAAGTCCTAGGCTGAAGTCACTATCTTCTCGTCTCTGTTCCAAGATTGTCTTTAAGCAGTCCCCTCTAGATGAAGAGAGATGCGGGAAACAGCCATTTGGGACCAAGCCACTTTGAAGGGAAAGGAGGAGCCCTTAAACCCCAGAAGAGCTCAGAACAGCACGGAGGCCGAAGGCATGGCCACCAACCCTAAAGCTTCCAGCTAGCACGCCCTGGAGCTTCCTCAATTGGGCTTAGACCCAGGAAGCATGGAGAAGCTGCACCTGGCAGCTAACCTAGGGAAACCCAATGAGACCGAGTAGGAAAAAGGACTCACTAGGGACTGGATTTTCCTTGCAGTTCTTGCTAAGAGGTCCATTTTGGTTTTGTTTGTTTTTGTTTTTGTTTTTCGAGGTAGGGTCTCACTCTGGCCCAGGCTGACCTGGAATTCACTGTGCAGTCTCAGGGTGGCCTTGAACTCATGGTGATCCTCCTACCTCTGCCTCCCGAGTACTGGGATTAAAGGCGTGCACCACCACGCCCGGCTAAGAGGTCCATTTTTTTTTTTTTTTGGTTTTTCGAGGTAGGGTTTCACTCTGGTACAGGCTGACCTGGAATTAATTATGTAGTCTCAGGGTGGCCTTGAACTCATGGTGATCCTCCTACCTCTGCCTCCCGAGTGCTGGGATTAAAGGCGTGCGCCACCACGCCCAGCCAAGAGGTCCATTTTTGTAGACCCAGTTTAGCGCAGCCCCCCCGCAGTTGCCAGTTAGACGTGGTAGGCAGGGCATTGCCGTGGTACTGACCTGTTCCTCTGTCTGGGCCTTCCCAGGCACAAATGGGCATCCCAGTGAAGACAGACTTGTTCCTCCCTTCTGCACAGTAGCCATTTCTCCCAGCGAGTACCTTGTGTATTAGAAAGTGGCAATCAAAATCCCACTTCTTCCTTTTTCAGGGTTTCACACGGGGGAATCAACATGTCACAGCCCTTCCATACGCCCTCCAGGAGAAGGAACCAGACCACAGAGACTGGTACAGAGGCACATGGGGCCACCCAGAGCAGGCCAAGTGGCCCTAGACAGGCCCTGGCCATGTCAGATCCAGGAGAGCAGGTGTGATGGTTAATCTCTGCTCATCAATTTGACAAGATTTAGAATTACCCTGGAAACACATCTCTGGAAATGTCTGTGAAGAATTTTCCAGATTAGTTTAGTTGAGTTGGGAGGACCCATCCTAAGTAAGGGCAGCAACATTTCATGGACTGAGGCATAGGACTGAATCAAAAGGAGATAGTAGGGCCCGGCGTGGTGGCGCACGCCTTTAATCCCAGCACTCGGGAGGCAGAGGTAGGAGGATCGCCACGAGTTCGAGGCCACCCTGAGACAACATAGCTAATTCCAGGTCAGCCTGGACCAGAGTGAGACCCTACCTCGAAAAACCAAAAAAAAAAAAAAAAAAAAAGGAGAAAGTAGGGCTAGAGAGATTGCTTAGCCATTAAGGCCTAAGGACCCATGTTTGACTCCCCAGATCCGACATAAGCCAGATGCACAAGGTAATGAAGGTGCACAAAGTGGCACACATGCCTGTAATTCATTTGCAGTAGCTGGAGGCCCTGGCACGTCAATTCTGTCTCTCTCAGTCTCTCACTCTCTTTCATAAAAAAGAGAAAGTGAGCCAAATACCAGCATGCATTGTTCTTGGCATCCTGACCGCAAATGTCACGTGAGTAGCTTCCTCATGCTTCTGTTGCCTTGCCTTCCTGCCATGGTGGACTATCACTCAAACCCAGGTTGGAGAGATGGCTTAGCAGATAAGGCACAGTTAAGGCATTTGTCTGCAAAGTCTAACGACCCAAGTTCGATTCCTCAGTACCCACATAGGGCCAGGTACACCAAGTGGCACATGCATCTTGAGTTCATTTGGAGGAGCTAGAGGCCCTGGCATGCTCAGTCTCTGTTTCTCTTCTCTCAATCTCTCTCTGCTCAAATAAATAAATAAATAAATAAATAAATAAATAAATAAATAAATAAATTTTAAAAAATGGGGGTTGAAGAGATGGCTTAGCTGTTAAGGCGTTTGCCTGTGAAGCCTAAAGGACCCTGGTCCCATATAAGCCAGATGCACATGGTGGTGCATGTGTGTGGAGTTTGTTTGCAGTGGCTAGAGGCCTTGGCATGCCCATTCTCACCCCCCGTCTCAAATAAATAAATAAATAAAATTAAGATAAATCTTTTTTTTTTTTTTTTAAATGAACTACTGACCAGGAGTGGTGGTGCATGCCTTTAATCCCAGCACTCAAGAGGCAGAGGTAGAAGGTCTGTTGTGAGTTTGAGGCTACCCTGAGACCACATAGTGGAACCGGGCTTGGTGGCACATGCCTTCAATCCCAGCACTTGGGAGGCAAAGGTAGGAGGATCATGAGTTTGAGGCCACCTTGAGACTACATAGTGAATTCCAGGTCATCAGTATGGTCTACAGCAACATCCTACCTCAAAAAGAGAGACTACATAGTGAATTCCAGGTCATCAGTATGGTCTACAGCAACATCCTACCTCAAAAAGAGAGACTACATAGTGAATTCCAGGTCATCAGTATGGTCTACAGCAACATCCTACCTCAAAAAGAGAGACTACATAGTGAATTCCAGGCCAGCTTGGACTAGAGCGAGACACTGCCTCTAAAAACAAAAACAAAATGAACTACTTTCTGTTGTTCTGGCTCATCAGTTGAAAGTTCCTTATGCCAACCCTCTAAAAAGACTTTCCCAGTGATGCTCAGCAATAGAGGAAGGCCAGAAGCCTATGATTGAGATGGTGATGCTCCCCTGAGACAGCGCAGAGGCTGGGAACTGGGCACCAGACACACTGCCCAGTGGTTAGCGACTCCACCCTGCTCCCACTCCATCCACTAGGAAAGCCACCAGCTCTTAGTTGTCCAGATCGCTACACCTGTTAGGGCCTCAGGCGTGTCTATCCTGTGGCCTGGGGGCTGCATGCAGACAGGTGCAACGGAAAGTAGCTTTCGATGGCAACTGAATACTGTCATAATTTTATTTAAAACCTTTTGAGAATGTTTGCAAATTGATACTGTGGTTCTTGAGGGTGAACTCTGAAAACGACAGCATGGTGTTGCAACATCAAGAGGCTGGACCTGTCTGTAAAGGAAGGGGCCCATGCTCAGCCCAGACCTGAGTGTGGTGTCCCTGGGCACAATGAGTTTCCAAAGGGACAACGGCTCCCACACTTAGCACAGGGATTTTAGGAAATCTATCGTGAAACATTTGGTCTATGTGCAGCCAGGTACGTGTGGTTCAGTTACCTGCTCAACAGCATCCTGGAGACTATGACATAAAAAGGAGCTGAGAGCACTTTCAAAGGGCAGAATATTTGGTGGTAAATAATTTTGGTGTCACATATTGTCTTACCATTCTAGACCATTCCAAAGCCTCACCTCCACCACTCTTGGTCCAACATCTGGTTTCATTTACCTCCTCATGCAACTCGTAATACTTTGATTTAGCCAATCACTGGAGTTTATGTGTTACTAAAACTAAGCTTTCAACCAGGTGTGGCAGACTTCCGTGTGAGTCTTTGTCTCAAAATACCAAAATACAATCAACCAAATAAACAAAATTCTCTAGAATAAACAAAAAAAATCCCAAAACTTGAATCCTTCTCTGAGATGGAGTTAGAAGAAATAATATCTGTGGGGCCTGAGGAGATGGCTCATCAGTTGAAGGTTCTTGCTTGAAAAACCTGTCAGCCTGGGGTTGCATCTCCAGTATCCACATAAAGCCAGATGCACAAAGGGGCGCATCCATATGGAGTTTGCAGCAGCAAGAGGCTTTGGTTCTCTCTGTCTCTCAAATAGGTAAATACACACAGAAGCAAAGCATGTGTCCCACTTATAATCCCAGCACTTGGGAGATAGAGACAGAAGGAAAGAAAGTTCAAAGCCGCCTTTGCTACATAAGACCTGTCTCAAAAAACAGCAAAGCAGGACTGGAGAGATGGCTCAGTGGTTAAAAGCACTTGCTTGCAAAGCCTGATGACCCTCATAAAGGCCAGATGCACAAAATGGCACATGTGTCTGGAGTTCGTTTGCAGTGGCAAGATGCCCTTGTGTGCCCATTCTCTTTCTCTCTGTCTGCTTACCAATAAAAAGTAGTTTGTTTTCAAAAAAACATCAAAAACAAAAAATAGCCAAGCATAATCCCAGCACACCTTTAAGAGGGAGGAGGATCGCTGAGCAGGCCACCCTGAGATACATAGAATTCCAGGTCAGCCTGGACCAGAGTGAGACCAGCCCAAGAAAAAAAAAAAAAAAAAAAAAATCAAAAAACAAAAATAGCCAGTTCCAGGTTTAATTCAGCATGGACAGGCAGAGATGAGAACCTACTTTCAAAGCCTGGAAACAAACAAACAAACAAACAAACAAACAAACAAACAAACAAAGCTTAAAAAGGGACTGGAAAGATGGATTAGCAGTTAAAGGCGTTTGCTTGAAAAGCCAAAGTCTGATGGCCCAGGTTCAATTCCCCAGGACCCACATAAGCCAGATGCACAAAGTGGTACATGCATCTGCAGTTCATTTGCACTGGTTGGAGGCCCTGGTGTACCCATTCCCTGCCCTTTTTCTTTCTCTCTATTTCATTCTGTCTCTGCTTGCAAATAAATACATACAAATATTTTTTTCCTTTTAAAAATATTTTATTTATTTTACTTATTTGAGAGACAGAGAGAGAAAGAGGGAAAAAGAGAGAGAGAAAAAAGAGGAGAGAGAATGGGTATGCCAGGGCCTTCAGACACTGCAAATAAACTCTAGATGCATGCACGCTACCTTGTACATCTGGCTTATGTGGGTCCTAGAGAATCAAACCTGGGTCCTTTGAGAATCAAAAATGCCTGGGTCCTTCTCTCCAGCCCCATAAGGCATTTTTAAAAGAGCTAAAAGGGCCGCCTTGGCGCATGCCTTTAATCCCAGCACTCGGGATCAGAGGTCTCTCAAGGCCACCCTAGACTATAGTTAATTCCAGGTTGGACCAGAGTGAGACCCTACCTCATGAAAAAAAAAAAATAAAAAAAAAAAAAATAAAAAAAAAAAAAAAAAAACAGTCTTCTGAGCTAGCCAGTTGTGTCTTAATGGTGCCATCTTGAAAAACTATGCTATAGCACCATAGTACCATAAAAAATATGGGCACACCAGGGCCTCTTGCCACTGCAAATGAACTCCAGATACATGTGCCATTTTGTGCATCTGGCTTTACAAAGGTTGTCAGGCTTTGCAGGCAAGTACCTTTAACCACTGAGCCATCTCTCCAGCCCCTGCTTTTGTTGTTTTTTGAGACAGGGTCTTGTGTAACTTTTTTTTTTTGCCTTTTTTTAAAAAAATTATTTTTATTTGAGAGAGAGGGAGAGAGAGAACTGGTGCACTAGGACCTCAGCCACTGCAATTGAACTTCAGGCGCTTGTGTCACCTAGTGGGCATGTGCAACCTTGCACTTGCCTCACCTTTGTGCGTCTGGCTTACATGGGGTCTGGAGAGTCAAACATGGGTCCTTAGGCTTTGCAGGCAAGCACCTTAACTGCTAAGCCATCTCTCCAGCCCTATTTTATTTTTTTAATTATTATTTTTTATTGACAACTTGTATACTTACATACAAAAAACCCCACCTGATATTTCCCTCCCCTCCCCCCATTCCACTTTAGAACTCCAGTCTCCATCATATCCACTCCCTCTCTCCATTAGTCTCTCTTTTAATTTGATGTCATCATCTTTTTCTTCTATTTTGAGGGTCTTGCGGAGGTATTGCTAGGCACTGCAACGTCATGGATATCGAGGCCAATTTCTGTCTGGGCAGTTGCATTGTAAGAGGTCATACCCTTCCTTTGGCTCTTCCATTCTATCCACCCCCTCTTCCTCAATGGTCCCTGAGCCTTGGAGGGTGTGACAGAGGTGTTTCAGTGCTGGGCACTCCTCCATCCCTTCTTCTCAGCACTATGTTGCCTTTTGGGTCATCCCAGTGGTCATCGCCATCTGAAAAGAGAAGCTTCTCTAACCAGAAGTGAGAATAGCGTTAATATGTGAATATGAACATTAAGTGTAGTGCTTTCAGGGCAGCTTGGTGGGAATAATATTTACATTTAGTCAGACAAGAGCAGGCTTATACCCCTAAGGCTCATGACCTCACCTATCATAGACTTTTACTTAGGTTTTTCAGTACCAGGTATGTATTCCCTCCCATAGAGAGGGCCTTCAGTCCAGTTATGGAGCAGTTGGTTACCCCAAGAGTAGACATGCCACTATTGCACCCATTCAGTCATTGGGCCTGTCTGGCCAAATTTGAATATTCAGCATCCACTGATTTCACTGTTGATGGCTTCTGTCTCCCATACTCTGCATGCAGTACAGCTTTTTCCAGCTTTCAGTTGGCTGGTCTACAGGGAGAAGGTTTTCTGCTCAGTGACCTTGCCTCTCAAGCAAGAGATGTCTTCAGCAATAGGGTCTTACTATCTGTTTCTCAAGGGAAACCAAGGACTTTGGCAAAAGCCTTTAATGTTTTGGAGGCTTCCAGGACCTCCTTGGCCAACAACTCACTGGAAGGTATCCCATCCCGGGTACTGAAAATTTTCTAGTAACAGTCTACAGCTTCTAGATGTGCCCTTATTCAAAAAAGTAATTTTACATATGTCTTATTCACAATATCTTGAGTTTAGATTGACCTTCCCCCTGCCCTGCTTTTATGCATTCTCTTCCCATGGCCTCGCTTAGGCCATTCCCCTCCCTGTAATCAGTTCTTCTACTTACATATGTGCAATACCATACACTTAAGTCCTTCCCTTTCCTCCTTCCCTTATAGCCTTTTACCAGCTTACTGGTTTCTGGTACCTATTTTTTTTGAGACAGGGTCTTGTGTAACTTTTGTTGTTTTGTGAGACAGGGTCTTGTGCAACCAGACATTGTACAATAGTACCAGGCACTGTGAAAGACACGAGTGAGATGCTGAATATTTTGTAAGCACAAGGAGACCTCCATTGTTCTCTGATTGCCATGTCCACTGCCTCTTTGTCTGTCCCACCTACCTTGGTCTCCGGCACCTTGGATTTTGTCATTTTGCCATTTTACAACTGTTTCCTAGGGAATCACTCTGTGTATCACCTTTTTCAGCTTTCTTCACTCAGCGTAATTCTCTGGAGACTCGTTCAGATGACTGTGTGAGATAGCTCTTCCATGTCATTGTTGAAAGGCATTCTACGGTGTCAATGACCCAACTTTATTTAACCCTCCACCGGGGGTCATGTCCAATTGTTAGCTATTACAAATAAAACTACTGTTTTTTTTTTCGGGGGCTTCACGCTGGCTCAGGCTGACCTGGAATGCACTGTGTCGTCTCAGGCTGGCCTCAAACTCACTCACGGCGATCCTTTTACCACTGCCTCCCGAGTGCTGGGATTAAAGGTGTGCACCACTGTATTAGCCTGCCTCAAATGGACAGAATGAATCGTATTAAATTCAGGTTAGCTTACAGTCCAGCTTGCAGGTCAGTCAAGAAACCCGGTCTGCTCAGTGCACGATGGAGGCCCAGGGTCCCAATCCGGCACTGAAGACCTGGAACTTCCTGGAGAGACGCTGCTCTTCAGTCCACCCTTCTTCAGTCCACACTGGAGAGCAGCAACACCAAGCAGCAGGTACCAAGCAGAAAACCCAAGGCTAGTAGCACCGGCAGCCAGGTGGGAGAGAGAGCCTTTCTTCCCAGAGCTCCTTTTTATCAACCAGCCCCCTTCCAAGAGGGGCCACCCACTCTGGGCCGCCCACTTGGGACTCCCTGGGGAAGTCTTCCTTTAGTTAATCCTTCCTAGAGGCAGCCTCAGAGACACACTTATGAGGAATGTCTGTGGATTCCTAAACAAATCAAGTTGACACAAACTTAACCATCACAACCACCATGCCTGCCTCAAAACTACTATTAGTATTCAGGTACACAGTCTCTCTTTGTCTCTCTTTTGATCCCAGGGTCTTATATGCTAACTATGTGCTCTACCATTCCCATACCAGCTGTGGTCAGGTCTTTGAGCAACAGATCCTCAATCTCTGAGTCTTCGGGCAGTTACATAGTGTCGTTAGGAAAGCACCAACTGTTTAACAGTGGCCCTGTGTGGTGTCCTCACCAACATTTAACAGTGGCCCTGGGAGGTGTTGTACTAGATGTGTAGTGATAGTGATGTGGCTGGCCTGGAACTCACAGCAATCCTCCTGCCTCCGCCTCCCCAGTTCCGGGATTAAAGGCGTGTGCCACCACACCTGATTTTTTGGGAAGTAAAGTCTGTATTTCCATTTTGAGTTAATTTTTGTAGAAGGTATAAGAAGTAAGTCAAGATTTTGTTTGCCGATGTGTTGAGCACATAGTCAGATAATAGCAGGATTAGAGGGCATTAGATCTGGACCCCTCCCTCATAATCAGCAGCTTGTAAAGCCAAGGACTGGAAGGGCAGAACTCTAATTACCAGTCAGACAAATGGGACCTGAGTCATATTTCTGGCCCCGGGAGGAAATGTGACATTCTGACCTGCTTGGAAGGTCATTAATGGACCCCTGGTTCCAGCAACCCAAAGTCTTATAAGTGACTATCTAGCAGGAGGCTTTTTGGTAAAGAACAAGCACACACCATTGCCCACTCCTGGAAAGGCCCCAAACAGGCCTGTCAATCACCCAGACAGGAAAAAATCACCCTTAAGAAATCTGCTTGTTCCACACACAGTAGAGATGCGACAGAGCCTGCCGAGAGTGTAGAGCGGCACATGGTCCCCCCCTACGAGCGCACCTTGATGGCTTACCTTCTCTGCTACACTCTGTGTCTCATCTGAATTCTTTCCATGGAGGTCACAAGGACTGGGAAGCCCAGGGGAGTCCAGAGTCAGACCCAGGGTCATATCAATGTTCAAATCCTTCTGTCCAATTGGTCATAGATTTTTTTTCAATGAGTTGTATATGAGTTCGTTTCTATTACTCTAATGAACCGCTTGGAACTGGTTACTTTAAAAAGAAAAAGAGATTTAACTGGCCATGGTGCCACATGCCTGTAATCCTAGCACTTAGGAGGCAGAGGCAGGAGAATCACAAGTTCAATGCCAGCTTGGGCTACACACAAAGTGAGACTCTGTCTCAAAATATTTTATTTATTTATAAGTAGAGAGAGAGAGAGAGACAAAGAAAGAATGGGCATGCCAGGGCCTTTAAGCCCTTGCAAATGGACTCCAGATGCATGCACCACTTTGTGCATCTGGCTTTACGTGGACAGTGGGGAATTGAACTCAGATCGCTGGGTTTTGCGGGCAGGCACCTTAGCCATGAGCCATCTCTCCAGCCCCTTATGCCTCAAAATAAATACGAAGGAAGGTAAAAAGGAGGGAGGAAGAGAAATAGGAAGAAAGGAAGGAAAGAAGGAAGGTAGGAAGGAAAGAAAGAGAGAAGGGAGAAAAGAGGCTTATTTCGCTCCCAGATTTGGAGCGTGCACGATCAGGTGGCTCCATGGATCTCACTGGGAGAGTGTATGAGAGGCAGTGGTCACATGGATGACAGGAAGCCACAGTACTGATGGGCTTAGAGCTACTCTTTTGAAACAACCTCTGTCTCTGGAGAAACCAGGGCCTGGTGAAACCACATCAATTCTTTAATTTTTATTTACTTATTTATTTGAGAGCGACAGACAGACCGAGAGAGAAAGAGGCACATAGAGAGAGTGTGGGCATGCCAGCGCCTCCAGCCACTGCAAACAAACTCCAGATGCATGTGCCCCCTTATGCATCTGGCTTACTTGGGTCCTAGGGAATTGAGCCTCGAACTGGGGTCCTTAGGCTTCACAGGCAAGTGCTTAACCGCTAAGCCATCTCTCCAGCCCAAGAACCACATCAATTCTGAGGCAGTACTACCCTTCATAACCTAATTACCTCCACCTTTTAAAGGCTCCCAGCATCTCTTAACATCATAACACTGAAGATCAAGCTTCCAATAACTGAAACATTAGTGGCATAGTCAAACCATAATCAATCCATGGCAAACTACTTTTGAAATTTTATGAAAAATCACCAGGGCATATTCTGGAGTCTATTTTTGGATACTCTACTTTGTTTTATTGATCTGTGTATATGCCTCTGCAAACATCATAGTTTTTGTTGCTATAGTTATGGAATAAGTCTTGAGATCAAGTAGGCTGTTTGATCCTATTTCAGCAAGGTTAAAAAATGTATGACGAGCCGGGCGTGGTGGCGCACGCCTTTAATCCCAGCACTCGGGAGGCAGAGGTAGGAGGATCGCCGAGAGTTCGAGGCCACCCTGAGAATACATAGTTAATTCCAGGTCAGCCTGGACCAGAGTTCGAGGCCACCCTGAGAATACATAGTTAATTCCAGGTCAGCCTGGACCAGAGTGAGATCCTACCTTGCAAAACCAAAAAAAAAAAAAAAAAAAAGTATGACGGGCTGGAGAGAAGGCTTAGCGGTTAAGGTGTTCGCATGCAAAGCCAAAGGATCCCGGTTCAGTTCTCCAGGACCCACTTAAGCCAGACGCACAAGGGGGCGCATGTGTCTGGAATTCATTTGCAGGGGCTGGAGGCCCTGGTGCACCCATTCTCTCTCATAAATAAATAAATAAATAAATAAATAAAAATAAATAAATAAATAAATAAATAAAGTTAGGTGTGGTGGCGCACGCCTTTAATCCCAGCACTTGGGAGGCACAGGTAGGAGGGTCGCTGTGAGTTCAAGGCCGCCCTGAGACTACATAGTGAATTCCAGGTTGGCCTGGGCTAGAGTGAGACCCTACCTCAGAAAAACCAAAAAATAAAAAAATAAAAATAAAATATATTTTAAAAATATATGTGACTTAACATACAAAACCAATTATAAGCCAGATGTAGATGCACATACCTGCAATCCCAGCACTGGGCAGTGGAAGCAGGAAGATTTCTGTGAGTTCAAGGTTAACCTGATATGCATAACAAAAGCATCTAAAAAACAAAAGTGCTGGAGAAATGGCTCAGTGGTTAAGGTGGTTGCTTGCAAAGCCTAATGACCTGGGTTTGATTCCCCAGTACCCACATAGGGCCAGATGCACAAGGTGACTGAAGGCTCTCATGTGCCAATACTCTCTCTGTATCTATGTCTATATCTTTCTGCTTGCAAACAAATAAAAAAAATTAGGGCTGGAGAAATGGCTTAGTCGTTAAGTCACTTGCCTGCAAAGCCGAAGGACCCAGGTTCAATTCCCCAGTACCCACGTAAGCCAGATGCACAAGGTGGCACATGCGTCTGGAGTTTATTTGCAGTGACTGGAGCCCTGGCGTGCCCATTCTTTCTCTCTACCTACTGCTTTCTCTCTCTCTCTTTCTCTCTCTACCTCTTTTCTCTCTCATAAATAAAAATAAAATATTTAAAAAAATTTTTAAAATCAATTATATTTTTATTTGCCAACCACAAACACATAGAGACCAAAATTAAAAAACACAGCATCTGGGCTGGAAAAATGGCTTAGAGGTTAAGGCGTTTGTCTGTGAAGCCAAAGGACCCCAGTTTGATTCTCTAGGACCCACGTAAGCCAGATGATACACAAGGGGCACATGCATCTGGAGTTTGTCTGCTTCTCTTCTATCTCTCTCTCTGCTTGCAAATAAAGAAATAAAAATTTTAAAAAACACAGCATCAATTACAATTTCTCAAAAAATAAAACATTTAAGCTGGACATGGTGTCTCACACCTTTAATTCCAGCACTTGAGAGGCAGAGGTAGGAGGATCACTGTGAGTTTGAGACTACCCTGAGACTACATAGTGAATTCCAGGTCAGTCTGGGCTAGAGGGAGATCCTACCTTGAAACCCCCTCCCCCACAAAATAATAAATAGTAAAATAAAAATAACATTTAGGAGCAAATCTAACAAAATACATATAGGAGCATTTAGGAATGGCCCAAGGTGCTTGCCTTTGAAGCCTAACGAACCAGGTTAGATCCCCTGGCACCTACATAAAGCCAGACGCACAGAGTGGTACATGCATCCTGAGTTCCATTTGCAGTGGCTAGAGGCCTTGGCGTGCCCATTCGTGCTCTCTCTCTCTCACAAATAAATATTAAAAAAAAAAATCAAAACAAAACAAAAACACTTTAAAAATAGATAAGATTTATATGTTGAAAATAATGAAATACAGTTGAAAATAAACAAGATCTAGCTGGGCATGGTGGTACATGCCTTTAATCCCACCATTGCGGAGACAGAGGTAGGAAGATTGTTTTGAATTCCAGGCCATCCTGGGCTGGAGCGAGACCCAACCTTGAAAAACAAAAAAACCCAAAATAAATAAAAATTTAAAAAATTTCTTAGCCACGCATGGTGGAGCATGCCTTTAATCCCAGCACTTGTGAGGCAGAGGTGTGCAGATCTCTGTGAGTTCTCGGCCAGCAGGCAACTACTGAGTAAATTCCAGCCTGGGCTAGAGTGAGACTGCCTCAAAAACAAAACAAAACAAAACAAAACAACAGCACGCAAAGCTAAGAAGATCTAAATAAATGCAGTAATATATGATATTCGTGCATTGGAAGGCTCAACATTTAAAATGTCAGTTTAAAATGTCCGCGGTAAAAATTTTATATATGAATATTCAATAATCACAGGTCTGTTCAAAAATGCATATGGTAATAGCTGTGATTGTTATTTTAACTGCTTGTCACAGATTGGTTATTTATTTCCTTCGTGTTTCACATGAGTTTATCGAGGCACGGTCTGCTCTTAAATGTTTAACAAAATGAATTTTGACAAAGGTACAGGCTCATGAGTCAAGAGCTAAGTCAAGATTGATTATTTATTTATTTGTTTTTATTTTTGTTTTCGAGGTAGGGTCTCACGCTAGCCCAGGCTGACCTGGAATTCACTATGTCCTCTCAGGGTGGCCTCGAACTCACAGTGATCCTCCTACCTCTGCCTCCCGAGTGCTGGGATTAAAGGTGTGCACCAGTACACTCAGTGTAGGATTTTTTTTTAAAGTCAAGGTCTCATGGGAATGGGAAGGTAGAGGGCCTGGAGAGATGGCTTAGCAGTTAAGCACTTGCCTGTGAGGCCTAAGGACCTGGGTTCAAAGCTCGATTCCCCAGGACCCATGTAAGTCAGATGCACAAGGTGGCGCATGCATCTGGAGTTCATTTGCAGTGGCTGGGGGCCCTGGTGTGCCCATTCCCTCCCTATCTAGCTGCCTCTTTCTCTTTCTATTGCTCTCAAATAAATAAAAATAAACAAAAAAATTTTTAGTAAAGGAAGGTAGAGGGTGATTGAATAAGACACCTAGCATTGACCCCTGGCCTCCTCACACCCACCCCCCCCACACACGTATGCACGCATGTGCATGCCATGCATGCATGGTGACACACATTTGTAATCCCAGCCCTGAGGAGATGGACACAGGCAGATCCCTGGGGCTCACTGGACAGCCAGTCTAACCTAATTAGGCAATTTCCAAGCCAGTGAGAGAGCGTCTCAAAAAAAAAAAAAAAAAAAAGAGAAAAAGAAAGGAAAAGGTGGATGGCAATCCTGATGAACACCATCTGGGGCTGTCCTCTGGCCTGCATATGCACACGCACCCCCACATACATGCACCCCCCCACATGCTCCCCCACATACATGCACCCCCACATACATGCTCCCCCCCACATGCTCCCCTACATACATGCACCCCCACATACATGCTCCCCCACATACATGCTCCCCCCCACATGCTCCCCATGCATACATGCACCCCCACGCACACACATGCACCCCCACATACATGCACCCCCACACACCCCACATACATGCACCCCACACCCATGCACATACATGCACCCCACATACATGCACCCCACACACATGCACCCATACATGCACATGCACCCCCATACATGCACACACACACCCCCACACACATGCACCCCACATGCACCCCATGCACCCCCACACATGCACATGCTCCCCACATACATGCTCCCCACATACATGCTCCCCCACACACATGCTCCCCACATACATGCACCCCCACATACATGCTCCCCCACATACATGCTCCCCCACATACATGCTCCCCCACACACATGCTCCCCCACATACATGCACCCACACACGTATAATATGCACACATACGTGCATACATAAACACAGAAAAGATTTGTCTCCTCGGCTCATATGAGTTGACTTGTGTCTGTCTGAAAACAAAAAAAGAAAATATAGGGAAGGGGCTGCCCTAGGAGGTCTGGGCCAACATTCAAAGAGAACAAGAGAGACCCTACTCAGTGGAGAGGCTTTCTGTTCATGGCCTCACTGTAACCCACAGGGTCCCATAAAATCCCTTTGTATCTCTGAGCCCCACAAAACATGAGGTTTGAAATAGAAATGTCTCCTTTTCTCCTCTCCTCAGGACCAGCCTTGAAATAGGGAAAGCGAGAATTATTTTGTCTCACAGTTTGAGATTCCATGGGCCGCTGGCTGTGGGCCTGTGGCAAAGTCCCACACCATGACCAGAGAGCAGGGTGCAAAAGAGAAGCAAAAGAGAGGGAACGAGGGCTGAAACTGTAGATCAGTCTGTAGACTATCTGCCTGGCATGAACACATCCCTGGATTTGGTCCCCAGCAATGTATAAATGGGCAGTGGTGGCATGTGCCTGCAATCCCAGTGCTTAGGAGGTGGAGGCAAGACGATCAGACCCTCAGCAACACAAGCTACACAGTGAATGCAAGGCCAACCTGGGCTACATGAGACCCTAGAGAGAGACAGTGGGCACAGGAGCCCACTGTCCCCTTAAAGGACACCTCCCCTTTACATAAGCTCTTCCTACTAGGCCCGACTTCCTTTTTCTTAATATTTTATTTTTATTTATTTATTTGAAAGAGAGAGAGAATGGGCATGCCAGCCACCTTATGCATCTGGCTTTACATGGGTCCTGGGGAATTGAACTTGGGTCCTTTGGCTTTACAGGCAAGTGCCTTAACTGCTAAGCCATCTCTCCAGCCCTAGGCCCAACTTCTTAAAGGTTCCCCACCTCTCAATAACACCCCATAGGGAAAGAAACCTTTTTTTTTTGGCGTGTTTGTGTGTGGTGTATATTATATGGCATATGCAAATATATGCAAATGTGCACACCCCATGCAGATGAGTGTGCAGGCCAGAGGAGAACACCAGGCGCCCTCCTCTATCACTCCTCCACATTGTGTCCTTGAAGCAGTGTCTCGCTGAACTTGAGCTGTTGTTTGTTCAATCAAACGGACTGCCCAGTGAGCCTCGGCGATTCTCTCATCTCTCCTCCCCGTAGGACCGGGGTTACAGGCATGTGTGGTCACGCCCAGCTTTTTTTTTTTTTTTTTTATTAAATTATTTTTTTATTGACTTTTAATCTTACATACAAAAAAAAAAAAACCCCACCTGATATTTCCCTCCCCTCCCCCATTCCACTTTAGAACTCCCGTCTCCATCATATCCCCTCCCTCTCTCCATTAGTCTCTTTCCTAATTTGATGACATCATCTTTCTCTTCTATTTTGAGGGTCTTGCAAAGGTATTGCTAGGCACCGCAAGATCATGGATATCGAGGCCAATTTCTGTCTGTCACGCCCAGCTTTTTACATGGGTGCTGGGGGTCAGACTGTCTCAGGCCTTCATGCTTGCACAGAAAGCACTTTTAACCACTGAGCCATCTCCCTATGAAATCTTTTAAGACCTTTGGGCTTTTAAGGGGTGTGGAAGATTCAGACCATAGCACATATTAAAGGAAAAGGTAAAATTAATGTTCTTACTTTTAATATATCCAAAATATGATCAATGTATAAGACAGTGCACACTCTTGTCCTCAAGATAGGACATGTGCTACACACAGGGGACAACTACGTCCCAGATGCTCAGCAGTCTTGTGTGGCTCATGGCCACCATATTGGATTTACTGAACTTCCTGTCTCTCCGTCCCGGTGTTTGGGCCTGTCCCACCTTGCTGTCCTAGCCAAGCCTGCAAACTTGAGGATTGTACCTCTGAGACCTCGACTTATGGCTGAAGACCAGTGCCTCCCTCCCCAGAGAAGTTTCTCATTCTCCAGAAGAAAGAATCGTCTTGGTGAAGTACCAGTGGCAGCTGGCACTCTAGCAAGAAAGCACAAGAAATTTCCATTGCTTTGGAAATTTGATCTAGGAAAATCGCCCTCACATTTTGCTGACAGAATCTGTGAGCCTTCCTTTGCTTCTCAAATGTCCAACTTAAAAAATCTTAGTAATGTTCTGAGCGGTAAATAAGACGGCAGAAGGAAGCCTGCGTACCCTGGTCTTTTCCTTCAACAGGGAGGGCCTCGATTCGGAGTCAAAAGGACAGTGTTGTCTTTTTGAGGTTTTTGCACTGGGGTTAACATTCCAGGCTTCGAAGTAAGCTGGCTTTAACTGCCTTGTCATGAACCCTCCTTTTTTCTTCTCATTCCTCATCACTCTCTTCATGGAGAGTAATACTTGGTTTTGTTCTGGGTGGAGCATGCTGGCTGGGGACACTCTGCTCAAGGCTAACCCCAACTGCTTGCTCCAGCTACAGCCGACCCAGCCGACCCTACGCACTTGCCTCCACCTACTGACCCTGCCTGGCCTGTCCACACGTACCCTATCCCTCAGCGGACCAGACCGCTCAGAACGCCCAGAACGGGAGCGTCAGGTTTTCATACTGACTTGGGGCAGGGCTCCCGGATCTGTAAGCCGGTTTGGGTTGCAGGGCCTGCTTCTCCTGCTGAGCCCCCGCCTCAGGGCAAGGTGGCCTTATCCCCAATGCTCTGTCTCCACCCACACCCCTGGCTTGGCCTCCTGCAGTAATTTGTTTTTTTAAACTTTTCCCACTGTGTAACAGAATCTCAATTTTCAAAGTTCCAGAAGTATAAAAGGTTTGCACATGGAAAATCCCCCCAACCTTCCTGACCACCCAACACCTTCATGGTCATCCTGTTGAGGAAGCCCTCGGTACTTTATACAAGTGTAAGCATGTTTGCTTGCACACACATGTACCTAACATGGCTTCTTGTTATCTTTCTTAATGCACTCAGCGGTATGCTACACCCATTGGCTCACAACTTTTTGTCTGGTTGATGTTTAGTTATTTTTAAATGTCATGTTATGTAAGCTTCCCCTTGCTAAGCTTACAGGCTCGTGACACTGAGTGCACTCATATGGCGGTGCTGCCATCGCTGCCATCAGTCTCCAGAACTCTTTTCATCATCCCCACACTGAAACTCAGCCCTCAGCAAAAGCTAAGCCCTGTTCTCACGTCCCCAGCCTCTGTACTCACCATTCTACATTGTCTCCATGGATCTGAAGACTCTGGGTAGCTCTGGCTAAGGGAGTCATATGAGGTTTATCTTTGTGTGAGTGGGTTAGGGGTGGGGTGCATGTGAATCTTCACACTGAACCCAGGGCCTCTGCCTGATGGTCAGGTGCTCAACCACTGAGTTACTTTGCAGTCTCAGCCTTTAGGTGTTCTTTTTTTCTTTTTCTTTTATTCTTTTTTTTTTTTTTTTGAGACAGTGTCACATATAGCCCAGGCTGGCCTTCAACTCTCTAAATAGCACAGGCTGGCCTCAAACTTGATGCTCCTGCTTGTGCTCTCAAGTGCTAGAGTTTCAGGTGTGCAACGCCACACACACCCAACTGTGATTGGTTTACATCACTTATAATGCCCTCAAAGCTTATCCATACTGTAGCAGGGTTATAATTCTATGATACTTGGATGACGTTTCAATCTGAAACATTCTAGCGTTAGTGATGACAGATATAGGGACTGTGAATATACTAAAAACTATTGAATTGTACACTTGAAGTGGTGATTAATCTGGATGGAGATGTGATTTGATAAACAATTGAAAGGATCCCTGAATTGATAAGTCTTGAGGTATCATTTAAGGGGGTAAAAAAGGTTAGCTGTGGGCTGGAGAGATGGTTTAGTGGTTAAAGCGCTTGCCTGCAAAGCCTAAGAACCCAGGTTTGATTCCCCAGTATCCACATAAGTCAATTACACATGGAGGTGCATGTGTCTGAAGTTCATTTGCAGTGGCTAGAGGCCCTGGTGCACCCATTCTCTCTCTCTCTCTCTTTCTCTCTCTCTCCCTCCCTCCTTCTCTCTGTCTCTCAAATAAATAAATAAAATATTTTCTTTAAAAGGCTAGCTGGGTGTGCTGCCACATGTCTGTAATCCCAGCATTTAAATGATAAAAGCAGGAGGATTAGGTAGCTCAAGGTCATCTTCAGCTACATATTGGTCAGCATGGGACACAATGAAACCCTATTAAAAAAAAAAAAAAAAAAAAATGCCAGGTGTATTGACACATGCCTTTAATCCTAGCACTTGGGAGGCAGAGATAGGAGGATCTCTGTGAGCTCAAGGCCAGCCTGAGACTACATAGTGAATTTCAGGTCAGCTTGGGCTAGAGGGAGACCCTACCTCAAAAAAAAAAAAGCAGGGGGAAGGTGTAGAGAGATGGCTCAGTGGTTAAGGCACTTGCCTGCAAGGCCTAAGGACTCAGGTTGATTCCCCAGTATCCACATAAAGCCAGATGTACAAAGTGGCACATACCCATTCTCTCTCTCTTCCTCTTTCTCTCAAATAAAAAAATAATATATTTTTTTAATAAAAGTCTGGGCATGGTGGTACACATCTTTAATCCCAGCATTCAGGAGGCAGAGTAGGGATGATCACAAGTTTTTTCATTTATTTGAGAGAGAGAGAGAGAGAGAGAGAGAGAGAGAAACAGATATAGAGAGAGAATAGGCATGCTAGGGCTTCCAGACACTGCAAATGAACTCCACATGCACATACCACCTTGTGCATTTAGCTTACATGGGTACTGGGGAATTGAACCTGGGTCCTTAGGCTTCACAGACAAGCTCCTTAACCATTAAGCCATCTCTCCAGCCCATGTTTGTTTGGTTTTTTGTTTTTGTTTGTTTTTTTGTTTTTGTTTTTCAAGGTAGGGCCTCTCACTCTAGCCCAGTCTGACCTGGAATTCACTATGTAGTCTCAGGCTGGCCTCAAACTCACAACAGACCTCAAACTCACAGTAATCCTCCTACCTCAACCTCCCAAGTGCTGGGATTAAAGGAGTATGCCACTATGCCTGGCTATCACCACATAAAACCTGGCTTGGTTTTATGCCAAGCTCGTCTATTTAGAGAGTTCTAGACAAGTCTGGACTATAGACTGAGACTGTCTCAAAAATAAAAATTAGGTTGGCCATGGTAGCACACGCCTTTAATCCCAGCACTAGGGAGGCAGAGGTAGGAGGATTGCCATGAGTTTGAGTCCACCCTGAAACTACAGAGAGAATTCCAGGTCAGCCTGGGCTAGATGAGACCCTGCCTTGAAAAACTAACTAACTAAATAATAAATAAATAAAAATTTTTAAAGGAAGGGAAAGGAAAGACAACAAAAAGGTTGAGCATGTAGTTCAGTAGTAGAGATTTCCTAGCATCTGTAAAACCTGGGGCTTGTAGGAGGATCACTGTGAGTTCGAGGCCACCCTGAGACTACATAGTAAATTCCAGTTCAGCCTGTGCCAGAGTGAGACCCTACCTCGAAAAACCAAAAACCAAAACAAAACAAAAAAAACCTGGTGGGGGGAAACTACAGGTGAGCAATCAATGCATGTTAGGAAAAGGATTGTGGCCCTCACAGTGAGGCTCTGTATGTCTGAAGAAAGATAAGGAGGCCCATTGGCCTGAGCTCTCAGTTAAAGGGAGAAATGAGGCAAATGTTGGAGAAAGAGTTGGGGCCTCCTCACTCAGGCTTTGCATGTATGGTAGTCAGAGAGCTAAACGGCAACCGAGGGGTTCTTGCTTGCAGTGTGCATGGTGAGTGTGGGAGAATATTGGCCTGTGTCCTTGTAAGAAGAAGAAGTCTGGATCGGGCACAGAGGGTAGACCTCGTGGAGACACAGGAGGAAGATGCCACCTACAAGCCAAGGAGAGAGGCTCAGGAAATTTACTCTTTCCATACCTTGATCTTAGACTTCCAGACTCGGAACCATAAGATAATAAATACAGGCTGGGACTGGAAATGTGGCTTAGCAGTTAAGGTGCTTGCCTGCAAAACTTAAGGACCCAGGTTTGATTCTCCAGTACCCACGTAACCCAGATGCATAATGTGCATGCCTCTGGAGTTCCTTTGCAGTTGGTGGAGGCCCTGGTGCATCTATTCTCTGAATCTGCCTCTCTCTCTCAAATAGATAAATAAAATAAAATGATAAAATAAAATAAAATAAAAATAATGATAAATATAGGCTGGTGATAGGTCAGGCCCGCAGTGTTGCTTTGTCATGGCGGTCTCAGGACACTAATGCGGATGGTGACGTTCAGGCCCAGTGTGAGCAAGTTTTTTTGTTGTTGTTGTTTTCGGGTTTCTGTTTGTTTGTTTGGTTGGTTGGTTTGTTGGTTAGTTTTTCTAGGTAGGGTTTCACTGTAGCCAAGGATGACTTGAAATTCACTATGGAGTCTCAGAGTGGCCTTGAACTCACAACGATCCTCCTACCCCTGCCTCCCGAGTGCTGGGACTAAAGGCATGCGCCACCACGCCAGGCTGTGAGCAAGTTTGATAATACGTGAGGGTAGAATCACCAGGCCTTGCAGATGTGTTGATGTAGAGGATATGGTGAGTGGCCAAGCAGCACGACTCTTCGTCGTTTCTCTGAGTGAATGGAGCAGGCCTGTCATTGAGGATGTCAGATCTACCCGATACTTTTGAGTGACCGTCAGGTGGGCAGGAGAATCCAGCATGTCAGGGACGAGGATATAGAGCCACCTCATTAGAGGAACAGAAATGCCAGGTCTCACGGGAGCTCAGGATCTCCTTCTGGCACAGGCTTTGGGGGTTTGTTGTTGTTTGCTAGCTATTCATTCATTCATTCATTCATTCATTCATTCATTTATTTTTGCAATACTTGAGGGGGAACAAGGGCCTGGAGATCTAGACACGTGTTCTACTGGTGGGCCATAACCCCCAACCTAGCCTATCAGCCTCTTCCCAGGCCTGTTTTTAAAGCCCATGGAGTTTAATTCTCTCTCTTTTTTGAAGGTTAAGATTAGTAGTTTTATTAGGAAAATAAAGATGACTATTGAATTTTTTTAATCTTTAAAATTATTTATTTGAGGGAAGATTTGACTACAGAAATTCTGTCTTGGTTCTCATCAAATAGCAAGTTTAACATACAGGACCATCTACATGGTTCTTGCCAGATCTTTCAGCTGCATTCAAGCTGAAACTAAAGGCAAATGAGTTAATTTTCCTTGTGCATCCCTGGCCTTTACGTGGTCCTGGAGAATCGAGCCTCGAACCGGGATCCTTAGGCTTCATAGGCAAGCGTTTAACCGCTAAGCCATCTCTCCAGCCCGACTATTGAATCTTAGTTGTAGGATCTCAAAATCCCTATCTTGGTTTGCTGGGAAGATTTGACTCCTTTCTTTCTGTCTTGGTTCTCATCAAATAGCAAGTTTAACATACAGGACCATCTACATGCATACTGTTCTTGCCTCAGATCTTTCAGCTGCATTCAAGCTGAAGTTGACTAAAGGCAAATGAGTTAATTTTCCTCACGTGATCCCTGGCCTTTAAGCAGGACACTGGATCTTTGAGCCAACATGTTACTGTTAACCTCTCTGAACTCTTCCCATTAAGCTGTCCTCCGGGCAGATCAGTAGGCATCTTAAGGAACAGCGATTCATCGTCATCATGAGGGTCAGTCCCCAGTGGCGAGTAGCTTAGCATGGCTTACAAGACCCGACCACAGTAATCCTGCAATTGGCAGAATATTGGGTCCAACACCACTCCAAAAAAACGCATCTTCCATTCTCTTGTTTTCATGCATGTGCCTCAGCCCAAGACACTGGAAAAATGAGTTTTAATTCTCTTTATTTGAGGTTCTAAAATAATCAAAGTTAATCTGTGGTGACAGGAAGTTGGCGAGTGGTTGTCCGAGGTGGAGTGAAGGTTGTATGGTGATGGGAATCAAGAGGGAAGGAACACACAGACTTTCTAGGGTACTGAGAGCAAAGTCCTGAACTAGATTCACACCAATAAGTCCAGCAGCATGGAGAAGGCTGAGGTAGAAGGATCGCCACAAGTTCAAGGCCAGCCTGGTTCCAGGATAGCCTGAGCTACTGAGTAAGAACCTGTCTTTTTTTTTTTTTTCCATGCCCATCTGGCATTTACTTAAGTGCTGGCCATCCAAGCTCCAGTCAGCTTGCAGATTAAGCTACAGAGTGTCCAAGGGTATCCTCAGATCATGGTACTATGGGAAAGTTGAAAACAGACCTGAATTCATCTGAAGACTCAGTATATGACAAAGGTGTCATCTCAGATGGCCAGGGGAAAAGATGGGTTATATAAAGGTAAATGACACAGGGACACTGTAAAGCATTTAGAAAAAGATAAAATTAGATATGTCCCTCACACCTTATGGGTTCTAAATGTAACAAATGAAAGCACAGATGAAGTCCTTTGAACTTGGCCATGGAGAAAAGCTTTCTAATGAGAACTCAGAATCTCACACACAATAAAAGAAAAGATCTAGTCAGCTTGTTGTAACACTTGTGATTCCAGCACTTGGGAAGTTGAGGTAGAAGGATGGTGACTTTGAGACTAGCCTGGGCTACAAAGGGAAACTCGGCATAACAAAAGTACTTCAGGGGCTGGAGAGATGGCCTAGTGGTTAAGGCACTTGCTTGCAAACCCTAAGGACCCATGTTCGGTCTCTCCAGATCTCATGTAAGCCAGACACACAAAAGATGAGGCAAGTGTAAGGTTGCACATGCCCACTATGTGGCACAAGTGTCTGGACTTCAATTGCAGTAGCTGAGGGCTTGGTGTGCCAATTCTCTCTCTTTCTCTCTCTTGCTCTCTATAAAAAAAAAAAAAAGAGTATTTCAGGCCCTTTGTGGGAGAAGTAATATAGGGATGGACAGACAAAGCAAAGAGGGAATTGGGGTGAGGTAGGGTTACACGTAACAGTGACATCATTAATGCTGTACTAATATGTAAAATTATAAACATAATCATAATATAATTATTTGGGTATTAAATATTGTATAATTAATATTAGTATATTACATACAATTATATATTTAATATATAATTATATATTATTAATTATATTTTTATTTATGCATGATATTATGACAATTACATATAAACATATTTTCCCTCAGGCCTGGGAGACACCCTAATAAAAATGATTACAGCTGACTGTCCTAGGTCAAATTGGGCTCCTGGGACACAGACTGAGTCCAGAGCTGCAGGACCAAATGCACAAGCGGAGCCTGGTGCATCCTGCAGGGCTGAGAAGCAAGGAAGAGCTGACGACTGGCAAGGATATGCGCAAAGAACACAAACGCCGGCCAGTTGGCTTGGGAGTAAGCCACTGAACAAATCCGCAAACGCTTCCTGGCAGTAAATGAAGAAAGAACCAGGACAAGGAGACTGTGGGCTGCTCAGTGCAGGAGAAAGGGGGGAGCTGGAAAATCATCCTCACGCCATCCTCACAGCCATGACCAAGCCACGCAAGAAACAAGCACGGGGGCCAGCGGCGCTCGGGGTGACAAGCTGTGACGCACGACGTTGCCTCAGCCTGACAGTTTCTCCCCATTAATGACCAGGTGGAGGCACCTGGCAGATGCCACCAGAGCCCAGGAACACTGTGGGCCCGAGAAGGACTTGGTGTCCATCCTAATATGCAACCATGCTGTGTTACATGGAAAGAGATAGCCAGGCATGCTCAGGTGAGGGACACGTGCAGAACAGGTGGCCTCTGTGCCCAAGTGCTATTGTCATTGCCAAGGCAGAGGAGCCAGGGCCACATCCTGGCACATGAATATAGGCTGGGCTAAGAAAACACGTTGTTGGTACAATTGGTGAACTTTGAGTATTGTGGTCCTCTGCTTTCCAAGGCTTCTGACATTGGCAATCAACTGTGATCTGAAAACATGGAACATTCCAGAAATAAGTAGTTCATATTTTTAAGTAACTTTTATTATAGCATATTGTTATAATTGTTGCTTTTATTATTATTGTTAGTCTCTTGATTGCTTAACTTATAAATGAAATTATAAATAAGAATTACTATAATTTAAATTATGAATATATATATTGAAAAAACAGTCTGTGTGGGGTTCAGGACTAACTGAAGTTTCAGGCATCCACTGAAGGGAGGTCTCTTGGAACACATCCCTCCTGGGGAAGAGGGCAGTATTGTGTGAACTATGGATTTGATCAGCGTGTTTTGATCACTGAGTGGTGCATGCTATCTGAGGAGAAACCTATTGGAATTTGGGCCAAGGGTGATGATGGGTACATATAGGGTGTCAACGTAGCAGCAGAGTGCACTGTGCACGTTTACAGAGCACGCGAGAAAGTAGACTGCAATGTGGTGAGGGAAGTAAAGAGCTGAACTGGACTTTCCTTTTCTGCACAGGCCAGAGACTTGTGGCCCTGCAGGGAGCAGATGGGGGAGCATCTGACAAATCTATGGCCGTCCTTCTGCCTCTTACTCCCAGTTTCTGGCATTATAAAGCATGTATTACCATTCCTGGTCTCTGTGTGCACTTTAAAAAATTTTTATTTTATTTTATTTTATTCTATTTTATTTCATTTATTTTTGGAGAGAGACACAGAGAGAGACAGACAGAGAGGGAGAGGAAGACAGATAGAGATGGGCGCGCCAGCAGTGTCTCAGCTGCTGTGAATGAAATCCAGATGTGTGCCCCCCCTTGTGGTCAAGTGCGGCATTGCGCCCTTGCGTCACTTTGCATCTGGCTAAACGTGGGACCTGGAGATTGGAACCCGGTTCTTAGGCTTAGCAGGCAGGCGCCTTAACCACTAAGCCATCTCTCCAGCCCTCTGTGTGCACTTTTAAAAAATATTTTTTATTTTTATTTGTTTATTAAACAGAGAGAAAGAGAGAGAGAAAGAGGAAGATAAAGAGAATGGGCACACCAGGACCTCCAGCTGCTGCAAACAAACTCCAGATGCATGCACCCCCTTGTGTATCTGACTTATGTAGGTCCTGAGGAATCGAATCAAACCTAGGTCCTTTGGCTTCGCAGGCAAACATCTTAGCTGCAAAGCCATTTCTCCAGCCCTCTGTGTATACTTTTGGTGAGAGAGGTGGTTTTGAGGTGGGAGTGGTGTATCACCTCTGTGATTTACAGAGGGCAATGTAGTGGCATTAAGATCTCTAGGGAGGCAGGGTAGACCGTGTCACTCGAGACTGCAGCTGTTCTACTTGGGGCTTAGGTGCCGGACATGAGAGACACAGAGGGACCCGTGAGCCCAAAAGAAAGGAAATAAGGCGGGCCAGAAGGCAGGGAGGCGCAGTGCAGTGCAGAATTGAGACACAGTTATGAAGTAAATCCAGCAACGGCCACCTTTAAGCCGTGGTTTCCACACTCACTGGCTGTGACCACCAATTAAAGATCAAATTGCAGGCTCCAACACTGCAACTGACCCCCACCCTTGCTGCAGGGACCCCCGTCCACGCACAGCCTCCCACCCACCTCCAGGGTGGAGCTGCAGATACAGGTGCCAGGCAGCGGGGACCGGCAGTGGCGTCTCTCAGAGTGCTCACTTCTTGAGTGTGGAAAGCACTTCTCAGAGTGCTCACTCCTTGAGTGTGGAAAGCACTTCTCAGAGTGCTCACTCCTTGAGTGTGGAGAAGCACTTCTCAGAGTGCTCACTCCTTGAGTGTGGAGAAGCACTTCTCAGAGTGCTCACTCCTTGAGTGTGGAGAAGCACTTCTCAGTGTGCTCACTCCTTGAGTGTGGAGAAGCACTTCTCAGTGTGCTCACTCCTTGAGTGTGGAGAAGCACTTCTCAGAGTGCTCACTCCTTGAGTGTGGAGAAGCACTTCTCAGTGTGCTCACTCCTTGAGTGTGGAGAAGCACTTCTCAGAGTGCTCACTCCTTGAGTGTGGAGAAGCACTTCTCAGTGTGCTCACTCCTTGAGTGTGGAGAAGCACTTCTCAGTGTGCACACTCCTTGAGTGTGGAGAAGCACTTCTCAGAGTGCTCACTCCTTGAGTGTGGAGAAGCACTTCTCAGAGTGCTCACTCCTTGTGGAGTTCTCAGAGTGCTCACTCCTTGAGTGTGGAGAAGCACTTCTCAGAGTGCTCACTCCTTGAGTGTGGAGAAGCACTTCTCAGTGTGCACACTGCTTGAGTGTGGAGAAGCACTTCTCAGAGTGCTCACTCCTTGAGTGTGGAGAAGCACTTCTCAGAGTGCTCACTCCTTGAGTGTGGAGAAGCACTTCTCAGAGTGCTCACTCCTTCAGTGTGGAGAAGCACTTCTCAGAGTGCACACTCCTTGAGTGTGGAGAAGCACTTCTCAGTGTGCACACTCCTTGAGTGTGGAGAAGCACTTCTCAGTGTGCTCACTCCTTGAGTGTGGAGAAGCACTTCTCAGAGTGCTCACTCCTTGAGTGTGGAGAAGCACTTCTCAGTGTGCTCACTCCTTGAGTGTGGAGAAGCACTTCTCAGTGTGCACACTCCTTGAGTGTGGAGAAGCACTTCTCAGTGTGCTCACTCCTTGAGTGTGGAGAAGCACTTCTCAGTGTGCACACTCTTGAGTGTGGAGAAGCACTTCTCAGAGTGCTCACTCCTTGAGTGTGGAGAAGCACTTCTCAGTGTGCTCACTCCTTGAGTGTGGAGAAGCACTTCTCAGTGTGCACACTCCGAGAGTGTGGAGAAGCACTTCTCAGAGTGCTCACTCCTTGAGTGTGGAGAAGCACTTCTCAGAGTGCTCACTCCTTGAGTGTGGAGAAGCACTTCTCAGAGTGCTCACTCCTTGAGTGTGGAGAAGCACTTCTCAGAGTGCTCACTCCTTGAGTGTGGAGAAGCACTTCTCAGAGTGCTCACTCCTTGAGTGTGGAGAAGCACTTCTCAGAGTGCTCACTCCTTGAGTGTGGAGAAGCACTTCTCAGTGTGCTCACTCCTTGAGTGTGGAGAAGCACTTCTCAGAGTGCTCACTCCTTGAGTGTGGAGAAGCACTTCTCAGAGTGCACACTCCTTGAGTGTGGAGAAGCACTTCTCAGAGTGCTCACTCCTTGAGTGTGGAGAAGCACTTCTCAGAGTGCTCACTCCTTGAGTGTGGAGAAGCACTTCTCAGTGTGCTCACTCCTTGAGTGTGGAGAAGCACTTCTCAGTGTGCACACTCCTTGAGTGTGGAGAAGCACTTCTCAGAGTGCTCACTCCTTGAGTGTGGAGAAGCACTTCTCAGTGTGCACACTCCTTGAGTGTGGAGAAGCACTTCTCAGTGTGCACACTCCTTGAGTGTGGAGAAGCACTTCTCAGAGTGCTCACTCCTTCAGTGTGGAGAAGCACTTCTCAGTGTGCTCACTCCTTGAGTGTGGAGAAGCACTTCTCAGAGTGCTCACTCCTTGAGTGTGGAGAAGCACTTCTCAGAGTGCTCACTCCTTGAGTGTGGAGAAGCACTTCTCAGAGTGCACACTCCTTGAGTGTGGAGAAGCACTTCTCAGAGTGCTCACTCCTTGAGTGTGGAGAAGCACTTCTCAGTGTGCTCACTCCTTGAGTGTGGAGAAGCACTTCTCAGTGTGCTCACTCCTTGAGTGTGGAGAAGCAATTCTCAGAGTGCTCACTCCTTGAGTGTGGAGAAGCACTTCTCAGAGTGCACACTCCTTGAGTGTGGAGAAGCACTTCTCAGTGTGCTCACTCCTTGAGTGTGGAGAAGCACTTCTCAGAGTGCACACTCCTTGAGTGTGGAGAAGCACTTCTCAGAGTGCTCACTCCTTGAGTGTGGAGAAGCACTTCTCAGTGTGCTCACTCCTTGAGTGTGGAGAAGCACTTCTCAGAGTGCTCACTCCTTGAGTGTGGAGAAGCACTTCTCAGAGTGCACACTCCTTGAGTGTGGAGAAGCACTTCTCAGTGTGCTCACTCCTTGAGTGTGGAGAAGCACTTCTCAGAGTGCACACTCCTTGAGTGTGGAGAAGCACTTCTCAGAGTGCTCACTCCTTGAGTGTGGAGAAGCACTTCTCAGAGTGCTCACTCCTTGAGTGTGGAGAAGCACTTCTCAGTGTGCTCACTCCTTGAGTGTGGAGAAGCACTTCTCAGTGTGCTCACTCCTTGAGTGTGGAGAAGCACTTCTCAGTGTGCACACTCCTTGAGTGTGGAGAAGCACTTCTCAGAGTGCTCACTCCTTGAGTGTGGAGAAGCACTTCTCAGTGTGCACACTCCTTGAGTGTGGAGAAGCACTTCTCAGTGTGCACACTCCTTGAGTGTGGAGAAGCACTTCTCAGTGTGCTCACTCCTTGAGTGTGGAGAAGCACTTCTCAGTGTGCACACTCCTTGAGTGTGGAGAAGCACTTCTCAGTGTGCACACTCCTTGAGTGTGGAGAAGCACTTCTCAGTGTGCACACTCCTTGAGTGTGGAGAAGCACTTCTCAGAGTGCTCACTCCTTGAGTGTGGAGAAGCACTTCTCAGAGTGCTCTCAGTGTGGAGTGCTCACTCCTTGAGTGTGGAGAAGCACTTCTCAGTGTGCTCACTCCTTGAGTGTGGAGAAGCACTTCTCAGAGTGCTCACTCCTTGAGTGTGGAGAAGCACTTCTCAGAGTGCTCACTCCTTGAGTGTGGAGAAGCACTTCTCAGAGTGCTCACTCCTTGAGTGTGGAGAAGCACTTCTCAGAGTGCTCACTCCTTGAGTGTGGAGAAGCACTTCTCAGTGTGCTCACTCCTTGAGTGTGGAGAAGCACTTCTCAGAGTGCACACTCCTTGAGTGTGGAGAAGCACTTCTCAGTGTGCTCAATCCTTGAGTGTGGAGAAGCACTTCTCAGTGTGCACACTCCTTGAGTGTGGAGAAGCACTTCTCAGAGTGCACACTCCTTGAGTGTGGAGAAGCACTTCTCAGTGTGCACACTCCTTGAGTGTGGAGAAGCACTTCTCAGTGTGCTCACTCCTTGAGTGTGGAGAAGCACTTCTCAGTGTGCTCACTCCTTGAGTGTGGAGAAGCACTTCTCAGAGTGCTCACTCCTTGATTGTGGAGAAGCACTTCTCAGTGTGCTCACTCCTTGAGTGTGGAGAAGCACTTCTCAGAGTGCTCACTCCTTGAGTGTGGAGAAGCACTTCTCAGTGTGCACACTCCTTGAGTGTGGAGAAGCACTTCTCAGAGTGCTCACTCCTTGAGTGTGGAGAAGCACTTCTCAGTGTGCTCACTCCTTGAGTGTGGAGAAGCACTTCTCAGAGTGCTCACTCCTTGAGTGTGGAGAAGCACTTCTCAGTGTGCTCACTCCTTGAATGTGGAGAAGCACTTCTCAGTGTGCTCACTCCTTGAGTGTGGAGAAGCACTTCTCAGTGTGCTCACTCCTTGAGTGTGGAGAAGCACTTCTCAGAGTGCTCACTCCTTGAGTGTGGAGAAGCACTTCTCAGTGTGCACACTCCTTGAGTGTGGAGAAGCACTTCTCAGAGTGCTCACTCCTTGAGTGTGGAGAAGCACTTCTCAGTGTGCACACTCCTTGAGTGTGGAGAAGCACTTCTCAGAGTGCTCACTCCTTGAGTGTGGAGAAGCACTTCTCAGAGTGCTCACTCCTTGAGTGTGGAGAAGCACTTCTCAGTGTGCTCACTCCTTGAGTGTGGAGAAGCACTTCTCAGTGTGCACACTCCTTGAGTGTGGAGAAGCACTTCTCAGTGTGCACACTCCTTTAGTGTGGAGTAGCACTTCTCAGAGTGCTCACTCCTTGAGTGTGGAGAAGCACTTCTCAGAGTGCTCACTCCTTGAGTGTGGAGAAGCACTTCTCAGAGTGCTCACTCCTTGAGTGTGGAGAAGCACTTCTCAGTGTGCACACTCCTTGAGTGTGGAGAAGCACTTCTCAGTGTGCACACTCCTTGAGTGTGGAGAAGCACTTCTCAGAGTGCTCACTCCTTCAGTGTGGAGAAGCACTTCTCAGTGTGCTCACTCCTTGAGTGTGGAGAAGCACTTCTCAGTGTGCACACTCCTTGAGCGTGGAGAAGCACTTCTCAGAGTGCTCACTCCTTGAGTGTGGAGAAGCACTTCTCAGAGTGCTCACTCCTTGAGTGTGGAGAAGCACTTCTCAGTGTGTACACTCCTTGAGTGTGGAGAAGCACTTCTCAGAGTGCTCACTCCTTGAGTGTGGAGAAGCACTTCTCAGAGTGCTCACTCCTTGAGTGTGGAGAAGCACTTCTCAGAGTGCTCACTCCTTGAGTGTGGAGAAGCACTTCTCAGTGTGCTCACTCCTTGAGTGTGGAGAAGCACTTCTCAGTGTGCTCACTCCTTGAGTGTGGAGAAGCACTTCTCAGTGTGCACACTCCTTGAGTGTGGAGAAGCACTTCTCAGAGTGCTCACTCCTTGAGTGTGGAGAAGCACTTCTCAGAGTGCTCACTCCTTGAGTGTGGAGAAGCACTTCTCAGTGTGCTCACTCCTTGAGTGTGGAGAAGCACTTCTCAGTGTGCTCACTCCTTGAGTGTGGAGAAGCACTTCTCAGTGTGCTCACTCCTTGAGTGTGGAGAAGCACTTCTCAGTGTGCTCACTCCTTGAGTGTGGAGAAGCACTTCTCAGCCTCCCCAACAGGTTCCTGCTGGCTGAGGACCAGCCTCCACCCTAGGTTTGTTGCAGCACATAGAATTGTGTCGCATTTCATTTTTTTGGCAGCAGCCAGGAGAGTGTGGCAAGGGTGGAGGGCATAAGGTGAATAGCTTCCTACCTCAGCATGCCCTTGTCACGAGGGTGGGGCGCGTGGAACAGCAAGGCTTATGTTTAGTAGAACCTTGCGAAAGACCAGAAACCTGCGAAAGACCAGGAACCTTCGAAAGACCAGGAACCTCGGGCAGTTCGGGGGTGATGCATCCTTCAGGGATCTGCGGGGCTTCAAGGAGAAGGGCAGGTCCCAGCCTCAGTCACCCCCAGGAGGGGAGCGTAAAGAAGGGGAGGGGAGTTTACAGATTGCTTGGGGATGGGTGTAGAGCCCAGAGAGGGATATGGGGACCATCAAGGCTTGGGACCAAGAAGGAGGAAGAGAGCTAAGCACAAAAGAATATAAAACTAGAACTGGCTCCTCACAGTATGGCTTCAAAGCTTCAAAGCTTTCGAAATATAATGGGGACTTCTGCTTTTGAATTCTTTCCTCTTTCTGAGAGTGGCCCAGGACTTGTCATTTAAATAAAAATTACACATGCTGATTTATTGTCAGACAGATTTACAGTAAAGGAACAGTCTGCATGATTAAGATTTGTTCTGCATGACTAAATCACACAATACTTATTTTGGCATAATTGTAGACTCACATGTAGTCCTAGGAAATGATATTGAGAGGTTCCTCGTACTCTGCACCCCCATTTCCTGTCAGTGATGACATCTTGAAAAGATGTATTAATTACATGTCGACTTTGATACCATCAAGGCCCAGAATGTTGTCATCATCATCAGTCCCCTTCTGCTCCAATTTATAAAAAATATTTTATTTATTTATTTGAAAGAAGGAGAGAGAGAAAGTGGGCACACGAGGACCTCTAGACACTGCAAACAAATTCTAGATATATGTGTTACCTTGTGCATCTGGCTTATGTGGGTATTGGGGAATTGAACCTGGGTCCTTAGGCTTCACAGCAAGTGCCTTAACCACTAAGTCATCTCTCCAGCCCTCCTGCTCCAATTTTCACAATTTTAAAAAATTTTTTATTATTTTATTTATTTTTGGAGAAAGACACAGAGAGAGACAGAGAGAGAGGAAGAGGGAGACAGATAGAGAATGGGCGCGCCAGCAGTCTCTCAGCTGCTGTGAACGAAATCCAGATGCATGCGCCCCTTGTGGTCAAGTGTGGCATTGCGCCCTTGCCTCACTTTGCATCTGGCTAAACGTGGGACCTGGAGATTGGAACCGAGGTTCTTAGGCTTAGCAGGCAGGTGCCTTAACCGCTAAGCCATCTCTCCAGCCCAATTTTCACAATTTTTTTGTATTGACAACTTCCATAATTATAGGCAGTAAACCATGATAATCCCCTCCCCTCCCGCAGTTTCCCCTTCATAACTCCAGTCTCCATCATATCCCCTCCCCTTCTCAGTCTCTCTTTTTTTTTTTTTTTTTTTTTTTTCGAGGTAGGGTCTCACTCTAGTTCAGGCTGACCTGGAATTCACTATGTAGTCTCAGGGTGGCCTCAAACTCACGGCAATCCTCCTACCTCTGCCTTCTCTTATTTTATTTTTTATTTATTTTTGAGACAGAGAGAAAGGGAGAAACAGAAAGAGAGAGAGAGAGGGAGGGAGAGAATAAGGGTTCCAGGGCCTCTAGCAACTGCAAATGGACTCCAAACAATGGGTCATTTTGTGCATCTGGCTTAAGTGGGACCTGGAGAATAGAACCTGGGTCCTTAGCCTTGGCAGGCAAGTGCCTTAACCACAGGCCAACTCTCCAGCCCTCTCTTTTATTTTTGATGTCATCACCTTTTCCTTCAATTATGATAGACTTGTGTAGGTAGTGTCAGGCACTGCATGGTCATGGATATCCAGGCCATTTTGTATCTGGAGGAGCATGCTGTAAGGAGCCCTTCCTTTGGCTCTTACATTCTTTCTACCACTTCTTCCTCACTGGACCCTGAGCCTTGGAAGGAGTTGTAGAGATATTTCAGTGGTGAGCACTCCTCTGTCACTTCTCAGCACCATGGTGCCTTCTGAGTCATCCCAAGGTCGCCACCATCTGAACAGATGAACAGAGAAGATTCTCTAGCCAAAACTGAGAGTAGCATTAATATATGGGTGTGGACATTAAGGGAAGTGCTTACTGGGCAGTTTGGTGAGCATAATGTATGCATTTAGCCAGACAGCAGCAGGTGTTACACCCCTAAGGCTCATGACCTCCCCCATCATAGGTTTTCAGTACCAGGCATGTGTTCCCTCCTGTGGAGCAGGCCTCCAGTCCAATTAGAGAGCAATGGTTTCCCCCAGAACAGACATCCCACTATTGCACCCACTGGCTCATTTGGCCTGGCTGGCCAAACTTAAGGCTTCTAGTGTCCAGTGTATTTTTAAAAAATATTTATTTTTGTTTATTTATTTATTAGAGACACAGAGAGAGGGATAAAGAGAGAGTAAAATGAGCTCCTCTAGCCACTGCATACGAACTCCAGATGCAGACGCCACCATGTGCATCTGGCTTACGTGGGACCTGGAGAATTGAATCTGGGTCCTTAGGCTTTGCAGGCATGCTCCTTAACTGTGAAGCCATCTCTCCAGCCCTCCAGTGTATTTTTTAGTCTCCACGGATGACTTCTCTCTCTCCCATGGATCTGCATGCAGCATATCTTTTTCCAGCTTTCTGTCAGCTGGTCCACCTGGAGGAGGCTTTCAGCTCAGCTCCAGCAAGATTTCTCAGTGACAATGCAGCCTAAGTATGTGGAGTCTTCAGCAATAGGGTCTTACCATTTATTCCTGGTGGGAAACCAAGAGCCTTGGCAATGGCCTGCAATGTTTTGGGGCCATCAGTGACTTCCTTGGCCAACAACTCACTGGAAGGTATCTCATCCCTGGCACTGAAATTTTTCTAGTAAAAATCTATGGTTTCTGGGTGTGCCATTGTCCAAAAAAGTAGGTTACCATACAGCTTATTCATACCCTCTTAGATTTTGATTAACCCTCCCACCACCTTCCTTTCTCAATCTCTTCCCCTGACCTCACTTAGGCCATTCCACCCTCAGTAATCTGTTTTTCTACTTACATATATACCGTACCATCCTCTTAAATTCTCCCCTCTCTTCCCTCCCTTATAGCCCCTTTCTAGCATACTGGCCTCTGCTACTGAGTTTTATTCCAACTCACATACAAGTCCAAATCTTTGTAGCTAAGACCCACATATGAGAGACAACATGTGCCATTTGGCTTTCTGGGCCTGGGATACTTCACTTAGTATAATCCTTTACAGGTTCATCCATTTCCTTGCAAATTTCATAATTTCACTTTTCTTTACCACTGAATAGAACTCCATTGTGTAAATGTGCCACATCTTCATTATCCACGCATCAGCTGAGGGACATCTAGGCTGGTTCCATTTCCTAGCTGTTGTAAGTAGAGCAGGAATAAACGTGGATGTGCAGGTATCTCTAAGGTAGTGCAATGAGTCCTTAGGATATATTTGTAGGAGTGATATAGCTGGGTCACATAGTAGATCTATTTTTACCAGTCTGAGGAACCTCCACACTGATTTCCACAATGGCTGTGTCAGTTTGCATTCCCACCAGCAGTGTAGAAGGTTCCCCCTTTTCCGCATCCTCGCCCACATTCATTGTCATTTGTTTTCTTGATGGTAGCCACTCTGACAGGAGTGAGATGGAATCTCAAAGTAGTTTTAATTTGCATTTCCCTGATGGCTAAGGATGCAGAACATTGTTTTAGATGTTTATATGCCATCTGTATTTCTTCTTTGAGAACTCTATTTTTAGTTCCATAGCCCATTTTTAATTGAGTTCTTTGATTTTTTTTTTTTTTGGTTTTTCGAGGTAGGGTTTCACTCTAGCACAGGCTGACCTGGAACTCACTATGTAGTCTCAGGGTGGCCTCGAACTCAAGGCGATCCTCCTACCTCTGCCTCCCGAGTGCTGGGATTAAAGGCGTGCGCCACCCCGCCCGGCTTGATTTTTTTTATTATTTAGTTGTTTTGGGTTCTTTGTATATCTTGGATATTAATCCTCTGTCAGATGTATAGCTGGCAAAGATTTTTCTCCCATTCTGTAGGTTGCCTCTTTCTCTATTCACAGTGTCCTTTGCTGTACAAAAGCTTTGTAATTTCATGAGGTCCCAGTGGTTGATTAGTGGTTTTATTTCCTGAGCAACTGGGGTTATATTCAGAAAGTCATTGCCTATGCCAATATGTTGAAGGGTTTCCCCTACTTTTTCCTCTAGCAGTTTCAGAGTTTTGGGTCTGATATTAAGGTCTTCGATCCATTTGGACTTAATGCTTGTGCACAGAGAGAGATAAAGATCTATTTTCATCCTTCTACATATAGATATCCAGTTTTCCCAGCACCATTTGTTGAAGAGGCTGTCTTTTCTTCAATAAGTGTTTTTTTAGAGAGAGGAGTGATAGAGAATTGGCCCCCAGGGCCTCAGCTCTGCAATCGAGCTTGACTCTTGCGCCACCTAGTGAGCATGTGCAACCTTGCGTGTGCCTCATCTTTGCATCTGGCTGAGGTGGGATCTGGAGATTAGAGCATGGGCCCTTGGGCTTCGCAGGCAAGCTCCTTAACAGCTAAGCCATCTCTCCAGCCCTCCAATGAGTATTTTTGTCAAAGATCAGGTGGCTGTAGCTGCCTGCTCTTACCTCTGGTTCCCCTATTCTGTTCCATTGATCTACACGTCTGTGTTTGTGCCAGTACCATGCTGTTTTTGTTACTATTTCGTGAGAGGGAAAAGAAGGGGGAGGGAGAAAGAGAGAGAGAGAATGGACATGCTAGGGCCTTTGGCCACTGCAAATGAACTCCAGATGCATGTGCCACTTTGTGCATCTGGTTTACATAGGTCCTGGGGAATCAAACTGGGTCCTTTGGCTTTTCAGGCAAGCGCCTTAACCCTTAAGCCATCTCTCCAGCCCCAACCCCCTCAATTAAAAAAATAATTTTTTTGAGGTAGGGTCTCGCTCTAGACCAGGCTGACCTAGAGTTCACTATATAATTTCAGTCTCACTGGCCTTGAACTCACAGTGATTCTCCTACCTCTGCCTCCCAAGTGCTGGGATTAAAGATGTGCACCACCACACCCAGCTAAAATATTTTTTTGACAATTTCACACATGTATTATATAATGTATTTTGGTCATCTTCATCTCCACTATCCTCTCCTAAACCCCTTCCATTCCTGCCTGCTGAATCCCTTCTTCCCAAGTGGTCCCCTCCCTGTTTTCCTGCTCTGTGTGTGTGTGTGTGTGTGTGTGTGTGTGTGTGTGTTTTAGTTAGGATTGTTTGCATTAACACAGGTACAGGGTTAGTTACTGGATCACTACTAGTCCCCTCCCTGTTTTCCTGGTGTGTGTGTGTGTGGCCTCCAGCCACTGCAGTTGAATTTCAGGCGCATGCGCCATCTTGTGCACATGTGCAACCTTGGGCACTTGTGCCTCCTGTGCGTCTGGCTTACATGGGACCTGGAGAGTTGAACATGGGTCCTTAGCATTCACAGACAAGTACCTTAACCACTCAGCTATCTCTCCAGCTCTCCCTGCAAGTTTTGAGACGCTCCCATAAAGAGGGATTCCTTGATAATTACACATGTGGTCACCCAAGCACAAATGCCTTATGTGGGAAAGCTCAACATTTATTTAATGTTTTAAAATTTATTTGCAGCAGAGAAGGGGAGAGAAAAAGAGAGAGAGACTGGGCACACTAGGGCCTCTTGCCACTGTGAATTCCAGATGCGTTCACCAATCTGTGCATCTGTGTGAACTGAACCCGGGGAAGACAGACTTTGCAAGCAAGTGCCTTTAACTGCTAAACTATCTCCCCAGCCCCCAAATTCATTTTTATGTTCTTCCGTCATGAACATAAATTTAACTCCCTTGAACCAGAGACCTATTGGGACCTGACCCCCCCTAAGATTGGTTTTGCAAGTATGTCAGGAGATCTGGGCCTTGCCGTGACGTCACCGCCATGCTGTGTGGCTCCTTTTCTAAAACACTGTGTGGATCTTCAGATCAGCGATTCTGCCATTTGCACTTCATTTCCTGAAAATCAAGATCTGCGTGTGAAAAGCTATTAAAACAACATACTTAATGGGAAATGTCAGTCCTCAGCCCCTGCTCAGATATCACGTAAGACTTTACTGGAATTTTATAGTGGCTTTCTGATTTTTTGTTTTGTTTTGTTTTTTGTTTTGGTTTTTTGAGGTAGAGTCTCGCTCTAGCCCAGGCTGAATTCACTATGTATTCTCAGGGTGGCCTCAAATTCATGCGATCCTCCTACCTCTGCCTCCCGAGTGCTGGGATTAAAGGCGTGCCCCACCACGCCCGGCCTATGAAATTAATCTTTAATAAGGCTGGATACAGTTTGATTTGGAAAAAAGACATCCCAGAGGGCAGGGTTCAAAGAGCTTCCAGATATCTGGTACAAGGAAGGTCCTAGAAGGTGTGTGCTGAGAGGAAGGCTGTGGACGCTCTCCTCCCCTCCCTCATCACGTCACCCTATGCATTTCTTTATTGATGCCATTTGCAATAGCCTTTGTGTTTGTTTGTTTTTTTGTTTGTTTTTCGAGGTAGGGTCTTACTCTAGTCCAGGCTGACCTGTAATTCACTCTGTAGTCCCAGGCTGGCCTTGAACTCACAGCCTCTGCTTCCCGAGTGCTGGGATTAAAGTTGTGTGCCACCATACCTGGCTTGCAATATCCTGTATAATAAACCAATATCAAGCTGGATGTGGTGGTGCCCTCCTATGATCCAAGCTCTGAGAAGTGGAGGCAGGAGGGTCAGGGGTTCAAGGCCATCCTTGGCTACATAGTGAGTTCAAGGCCAGAATAAGCTTCATGAAACCCAGCTTCAAGAGAACCAGAGACCAAACCAAGTCAGAATAACAACAAAAGCAAATAAGTAAACAGAAACAACAACACACAAAAAAGAAATCAAAGTATTTCCTTGAAGTTTTGTGAGTTGTTCAAACACATGAATTGAACCTAAGTTAGGGGTTATGAGAAGCCTGCTTCATTGCCAGTCATGAGAAACACAGGTAAAACAACACTGGGCTTGTGGTTGGCATCTGAAGTATGTGTGTGTGGGAAGGCAATCTTGGGGACTGCCGCTGCAGCCTGTGGGAGCTGATGCTATCTCCAGGTAGACGGTGTCAGAACTGGATTAGATTAGAGGACACTTAGGCAATGTCTATTTGCAGAACCGATTGCTTGCTTGTTGGTAGGGAGAAAGCCTTTTGAGTTAAAATGGTCCGTGTTGAGAGTGTGCAGCAGGAGAAACTGAATGTCAGGTTGTTTTGTTGTTGTTGCTGTTTAGTTTGTTTACCACGTGTGGGGGCTAGCCAGGCCTTTGCCTCTGCAAACAAGCACCAGACACTTGCACCACTTCTTCCATCCATCTTATGGGGATGGCTTGGGTCATGAACCCCAGACCCAGCAGGCTTTGCAAGTAAGTGCCTCTAACGGCTAAGCCATCTTCGCAGCCCACGTTTGTTCTCACTTAGTAGAGCTGGTTAATTTTTTCCTTTCGCTCCCTTGTCTTGCCGTAGCGCGCTGACTAGGGCATCTAGCTCTCTGTGGAATCTGAACGCTTCCTTGCCAAGATTGCTCCCGATCTTGGAGGGAAAACATTTCATCTCTGCAATGAAGTATCAGCTGGTATATTGAATATTGGTATTTTGTAGATTCTCTCATCAACTTGACTTAGCTTCTTTGTTATTTCTGTTCTTAAAATTTGTTTATTATGAATGGTTATTGACATTTGTCAATTTTTTTTATTATTTTTTTTTGAGAGAGACAGAGAGAGAGAGGAAGAGGAAGACAGAGATGGGCGTGCCAGCAGTGTCTCAGCTGCTGCGAACGAAATCCAGATGCGTGCACCCCCTTTTGGTCAAGTGCGGCATTGCGCCCTTGCGTCACTTTGCATCTGGCTAAACGTGGGACCTGGAGATTGGAACCGCTGGAGATTGGAACCAGGGTTCTTAGGCTTAGCAGGCAGGCGCCTTAACCAGCCCTGAAATTTGTCAGTTTTTAATGCACCAATTGATATGCTGGCATGGTTTTCCTTCTCTCACCTGTTTATATGGTGAATTATCCTGATTGCATTTAGAATATTTCATCCCAGAAATAAACACTACACGGTCAATCATATAGTTGTTTTTAATGTATTGCTGAATTGTACTTGCTAATATTAAAAATATTTTTTTATTTATTTGCGAGCAGAGACAGAGAGAGAATGGGCACGACAGGGCATGTAGCCACCACAAACTTCAGATGCATGTGCCACCTTGTGCATCTGGTTTTTATGCGGGTACTGGGAAATCAAACGTGGGTTTTTAGGTTTTGCAGGCGAGTGCCATCGCCTCAGCCCCTACTTGCTAACATTTTATTAAAGATTTTTATATGTATATTCATGATAGATGTTGGACTGTAGTCTTCTTCTCCTTCTCCTTCTTCTTCTCCTCCTTCTTCTTCTCCTCCTTCTTCTTCTCCTCCTCCTCTTCCTCCTTCTCCTCTTTCTTCTTCTTCTCCTTCTTCTCCTCCTCCTCCTCCTCTTCCTCCTCCTCTTCCTCCTCCTTCTCCTCCTCCTTCTCCTCTTTCTTCTTCTTCTTCTCCTTCTTCTGCTGCTGCTTCTCCTCCTCCTCCTCCTCCTCCTCCTTCTTCTTTTTTTTTTCGAGGTAAGGTCTCACTCTAGCCCAGGCTGACCTGGAATTCACTATGTAGTCTCAGGGTGTCCTCGAACTCACAGCAATCCTCCTACCTCTGCCTCCTGAGTTCTGGGATTAAAGGCGTGTGCCACCATACCCAGCTAGACTGTGATCTTCTAAGTTTCTCTATCTTTTTGTGAATTTTGTACCAGAGTGATTTTTGGTTGCTAGGATTTAATGAATGCTAGGTAAGCACTCCACCAACTGAACTACATGCTCAGTCTCTTTTCTTTCTTTAAAAAAAATTTTTTAAATTTATTTATGTATTTGTTTGGAAAGAGAAAGAAAAGGATAAACAGAGAGAATGGACACACCATGGCCTCCAGCTACTGCAAACGAACTCAAGATATGTGTACCATATGTGCATTTGGCTTACATCATGGGTGCTGAGAAATTGAACCCAGATCCTTGTCACATCGTTACATGATTTGGTTGTTGTGTGAACATCATATGCTTACACAAACCGGAATGTTCTATGTCAGTTCCTTTCAGTGGCTTCTTTTTTATTATTATTATTTTATTTATTTATTTATTTTAAAATTATTTTTATTTATTTATTTATTCATGTATTTATGTATGTATGTATTTGAGAGAGAGAGAAAGAGGTAGAGAGAGAGAGAGAGAGAATGGGCACACCAGGGCCTCCAGCCACTGCAAACGAACTCCAGATGCATGTGCCACCATATGCATCTGGCTTACGTGGATCCTGGGGAATCAAACCTGGGTCCTTTGGCTTTACAGACAAGTGACTTAACTGCTAAGCCATTTCTCCAGCCCTATTTTTATTTTTTTGAGACAAGATCTCACTATATAGTCCAGGCTGGCCTCAAACTCACATTCTTCCTGTGTCCACCACACCTGTATCAAGAGACATGGCAAACATAAGATACTTGAGTCTGTTGCTTGTATAGCATTCACAGTGCTTTACAAAAAGCTTTTTTTTTTTTTTTGGAGAGAGTCAGAGAGAGAGAGAGAGAATGGGTGCGCCAGGAGCCTCTCAGCCTCTCTGAGTGAACTCCAGACAAGTGTGCCCCTTGTGGGTAAGTGCCACATTGCGCCCTTGCATCACTGTCTGGGATCTGGAGAATCCGGGCCTTCCTAGGCTTAGCGGGCAGGCACCTTAACCGCTAAGCCATCTCTCCAGCCCCTTATTGTGTTTTTAATTCCCAGTGCTTCAGGGTGGTTTTGCTTCCTTACTCATCTCTTGTATCAACCTCCTTATTTTTTCAGTTAATTTTCATTGTTATCTTGGAATTCTTTCCGGAGTTTATTCCTTCCGTGATTCTTTTGGTTTCTCTTATTTCTTTGAACATACTTATCATCAGAGGTGTTACGTTGCCTTGACGTTTTGGAGTGTCTTATGTTACTGCTTTGGGGTTTTCCCATCTCGGGTTATTTCATTGCTCGGAGCTGCATTCTGAGGCGTGCAGTTCAGAATTCATATCCTTAGACTAGAAGCTCCAGGTGCCTGCCGTGGCCTCTCTATTGCTCCCAGAGCTGAACGCTCTGCGGCAAGAGTGACCGAAGCTGGTGACTGTGCCTGTCACGAGAGTGTCATGGCTGGGAACTGACAAGGACGGCCCCTTGCTCTTCAGTAATTTCTTGTAGATGCACAAGCAAAGCTGGCTTGGAGTGTGCCAGGGTTTTGGTTACTTAGGAGTGGGAGGCGTATAGGATAGGGCCTAGTGCTAACTCTGAAAAAAAAAAAAAAAAAAGGTGGTGGCAAAAGTATTTAGAAGTGGAAATTTGGGATACTGTTAGATTCCATGGATTTTAGAGGTTGTTGAGACTATGGAAGGTATAAACAGGAGGAAACAAGGATGCAAAAATGTGGAAACGAGAATGAAAGAGAGGGAAGTATAAGATCTGTGGGTGGGAAGAGTGCTTCAGAGATTACAATTGTACTTGGTGGAGAGAAAAATACAGAATAGACCTAAAGTCCAACCTAGCAACGTACAAACACAAACAAAACCTCCTTTAATCCCAGCACTCAGGAGGCAGAGGCAGGAGGATTGCCGTGAGTTCGAGGCCACCCTGAGACTACATAGTGAATTCCAGGTCAGCCTGGGCTAGAATAGGACCCTACCTTGAAAACCAAAACAGAAAACAAGAAAGGCAAAGTACATTAAATGTACATGAAATCGGTATTTCAGCCTCGATGATATGGGTTTTGAATTCTTTCCCTCTCTGTGATGTCATCAGCTTGCTGTGCTACAGAGGGTGTGATTAGCACTTCCAGCTCAACCGTCTACCACCAGACTTGAGGTATGTATTACCCCCCTGGAAATCAGCCCAGTTATCTGAATGGGTGAGTCGCTACCTCACCTGTACTGGAGTTGTGAAGCGATTTCCCTCCTTGGTGCACTATTGGCTTGTCTTAAGTGGCGAGGTGGGGAAATGGCTCTAATCAGCTAGTCTTGATGTTGTGGTTGGGGGAGAGATAAATGGGAGTCGTTGGCTTCCTGCAATCTCTGGAATTCCTGGTGTTGGCATAGCGGGGAGGAGAGATTGTGAAATGCCTCCTGCAGATGTTTTTGTAGAGTTCAGCTGGCCCCCGTTGTCTTCTCCTTCAGGGTCTTTGTAGTTTGTAAGACTAGAGTGAGGGGGAAGCCCTGGCCTGCAGTTGCTGCAGCTCTTGCTGGCTCAGTGAGGACAGTTGTGTGAGGAGGGCTTCTCAGAGCTCATCCACGCTAATTAGCAGCAGCTCCAATCTCACCTGGCTTAGTAAGATTCTTTACAAATCTTGTCTCTTGCATGTGTGCCCGTGTGTGTGTGTGTGTGTGTGTGTGTGTGTGTGTACACATGTACATGAGCACGCTAGGGCCTCCTATCACTGCAAATGAACACTGGTGCCGCTTTTTTTTCAGGGTAGGGACCCACTCTAGCCCAGGTTGACCTGGAATTCACTATGTTGTAGTCTCAGGGTGGCCTTGAACTCATAGCAATCCTCCTACATCTGCCTCCCGAGTGCTGGGATTAAAGGCGTGCGCCACCACGCCCGGCTTTGGGTCACATTTTGTGTCCTGCTTATGTGAGCCCCTTGGGAATTGAAGCTAGGCTGGCAGGCTGTGCAAACAAGCACTTTCGGGTTGGAGGGATGGCTTAGCAGTTAAGGCGCATGCCTGCAAAGCCTAAAGACCCCAGTTCCATTCTCCAGGTCCCACATAAGCCAGATGTACATGGTGGCGCATGTGTCTGGAGTTCATTTGCAGTGGCTAGAGGCCCTGGTGTGCCCATTCTCACTCTCTCCCTCTCTTTCTCCCTCTCTCTGTAAAAAAAAAAAAAAAAAAAAAAAAAAAAAAAAAAAAAAAAAAAAAAAGCACTTTTAATTGCCGAGCCATCCTCCAGCCCCAGCTATTCTTTTCTCAAGGTAATCTTTCGGTAACATATCGTCTTCATTTCCTTCATCGGAGAATATCCTGATTCCCGTTCATTCCCAAAGGACATTTCCACTGCTATAGGGTTCTCGGCTGATGGTTCTGTCCTTTCAGTCTTTGAAAAATATTGTGATACTTCCTACTGGGAGTGTAAACTGGTGCAGCCTATGAAAATCAGTGTGGAGGGTGTGATTAGCACTTCCAGCTCAACCGTCTACCACCAGACTTGAGGTATGTATTACCCCCTGAAATCAGCCCAGTTATCTGAATGGGTGAGTCGCTACCTCACCTGTACTGGAGTTGTGAAGCGATTTCCCTCCTTGGTGCACTATTGGCTTGTCTTAAGTGGCGAGGTGGGGAAATGGCTCTAATCAGCTAGTCTTGATGTTGTGGTTGGGGGAGAGATAAATGGGAGTCGTTGGCTTCCTGCAATCTCTGGAATTCCTGGTGTTGTCATAGCGGGGAGGAGAGATTGTGAAATGCCTCCTGCAGATGTTTTTGTAGAGTTCAGCTGGCCCCCGTTGTCTTCTCCTTCAGGGTCTTTGTAGTTTGTAAGACTAGAGTGAGGGGGAAGCCCTGGCCTGCAGTTGCTGCAGCTCTTGCTGGCTCAGTGAGGACAGTTGTGTGAGGAGGGCTTCTCAGAGCTCATCCACGCTAATTAGCAGCAGCTCCAATCTCACCTGGCTTAGTAAGATTCTTTACAAATCTTGTCTCTTGCATGTGTGCCCGTGTGTGTGTGTGTGTGTGTGTGTGTGTGTGTGTGTGTGTACACATGTACATGAGCACGCTAGGGCCTCCTATCACTGCAAATGAACACTGGTGCCGCTTTTTTTTCAGGGTAGGGACCCACTCTAGCCCAGGTTGACCTGGAATTCACTATGTTGTAGTCTCAGGGTGGCCTTGAACTCATAGCAATCCTCCTACATCTGCCTCCCGAGTGCTGGGATTAAAGGCGTGCACCACCACGCCCGGCTTTGAGTCACATTTTGTGTCCTGCTTATGTGAGCCCCTTGGGAATTGAAGCTAGGCTGGCAGGCTGTGCAAACAAGCACTTTCAGGTTGGAGGGATGGCTTAGCAGTTAAGGCGCATGCCTGCAAAGCCTAAAGACCCCAGTTCCATTCTCCAGGTCCCACATAAGCCAGATGTACATGGTGGCGCATGTGTCTGGAGTTCATTTGCAGTGGCTAGAGGCCCTGGTGTGCCCACTCTCACTCTCTCCCTCTCTTTCTCCCTCTCTCTGTAAAAAAAAAAAGCACTTTTAATTGCCGAGCCATCCTCCAGCCCCAGCTATTCTTTTCTCAAGGTAATCTTTCGGTAACATATCGTCTTCATTTCCTTCATCGGAGAATATCCTGATTCCCGTTCATTCCCAAAGGACATGTCCACTGCTATAGGGTTCTCGGCTGATGGTTCTGTCCTTTCAGTCCTTGAAAAATATTGTGATACTTCCTACTGGGAGTGTAAACTGGTGCAGCCTATGAAAATCAGTGTGGAGATTTCTCAAAAATATAAAAATATCCAGGGGTTATGGTGCACATGTGTTTAATCCCAGCACTTGGGAGGCAGAGGTAGGAGGATCACTATGAGTTTGAGGCCAGCCTGAGACTACATAGTGGATTCCAGGTCAGCCTGGGCTAGAGAGAGACCCTACCTCAAAATAAACAACAAAAGGGGGCTGGAGAAATAGCTTAGCAGTTAAGGCACTTGCCTGCAAAGCCTAAGGACCCAAGTTTGATTCCCCAATACCCATATAAACCACATGCACAGGGTGGCACATGCCTCTAGAGTTTGTTTACAGTGGCTAGAGACCCTGATGCCTCTAGAGGCCCCATTCTCTCTCTCTCTTTCTCTCTCTCTCAAATAGGTAAATAAAATATTTTTTTTTAAAAAGAGTTCTAGGAGCTGGAGAGATGGCTTAGTAGTTAAGTGCTTGCCTGTGGAGCCTAAGAATCGAGGTTCGAGGCTAACCCACCCCACATAAGCCAGATGCACAGGTGGTGCATGCATCTGGAGCTCATTTGCAGTGGCTGGAGGCCCTGGTGCGCCCATTCCCTCTGTGTGTGTGTGTGTGTGTGTGTGTGTGTGTGTGTGTGTGTCTGCCTCTTTCTCTGTCTATTGCTCTCAAATAAATTTTAAAAAATAAAATAAAAAAGAGTTCTAGGGCTGGAGAGATGGCTTAGGTGTTAAAACACTTGCCTGCAACACCAAAGGACCCAGGATCAACTCCCCAGGACCCACGTAAGGCAGATGCACAAGGTGGCACATGTGTCTGGAGTTTGTTTGTAGCAGCTAGAGGCACTGTTGTACCCATTCTCTCTATCTCTTTTCTTTATGTCTTAAGTAAATAGAAATAAATAGAAAAAGAGTTCTATACTAGAGAGATCCTTGCTTATCCATGCTCATTGCCGCTCCATTCACGATAGCAAGAAAATGGAACCAACCTAAATGTTCATCAACTCATGACTGGTTAATGAAAATGTGGTGCATATACATAATGGAATTTTATTCAGTTATGAAGAAAAATGAAATTCTGAAATTTTCAGGACAATGAATGGGATTGGAACAAATTATGTTAAGCGAGGTAATGGCCTCAAAAAGACAAATGCCACGTGTTCTTCCTCAGATGCAGCTCCTAGCTTCAAACCTCTAGACTGCGGCTGGGGATTCTCAGCTCAACTTAAAGTGTCTTCAGAGACCAGGAAGTCTTATATAGTCTTACAAGACGGTGTCATCTTATTGTGAATTCTATTTTATTTCTAGTGGTGCTTGGGATTGAGCCCAGGGCTCCACGAATACTATGCACGCACTCTACCGCTCCAGCCCCAATTGTTCTACTTTATTATTAGCTGTTGTTATCTCTTACTGTACCCAGTTTATAAATGAAACTTTGTTGTGAGTATGTGAATATAAGAAAAAACATAGTGTATAGAAGGCTTGGTACTAGCCACAACTGGAGGCATCATGGAATGCTTTGGAACACGTGCTCTTTAGATAAGGGAAGACTACTGGATGCGCATCCTGTGAAATCTTCAGGAAGGACCGTGCAGGAGACCCTCAACCTTCGAGATTACCCGTGGTGGTGTGAAGGTAAACTGTTCCCCACAGCCTCATGTGCTTGTCGTTGACCTCCCACTTCGCCCCAGCTGGAGGAGCCTTGCTGGAGGAGCGGGTCACAGGAAGCAGGCTTTACGGTTTACTAGTCGGGCTCCACTGGGTGCTCAAAGCTCTCTTTCTACTTCCTCCCTGCTGCTGTGGAGATGTGACGCCTGCTGTCTGCTCTTGCTATGCTTCCACCCCGCCCATAATGAGATTTCGCCTCAAAACTGTGAGTTGGAAATAAACCCTTTCCTTCCATAAGCTGCTACTGGGCAGGCATTTTGTCCCAGGAACAAGAAGACAACTGCCACATCTGTCCAGATGATGGAACAAACGGCTCTCTCCTGTTGCTCTCTCTCAGATACGAAGCATGCCTCCAGAGGGGCACGCTAGTCTTTTGGGGCAGCTGTAGCAAAATTGGTGTCATAAGCAACATAAATTGACTTTTCATAGTTCTGGAAGCTGGCAGTCTGAGAACAGGGTGCTAACATGGTTGGTTGTTGATTCCCCAGTACCCATGTAAAAACCAGATTACAAAGGGGCACACGCATCTGGAGTTCACTTGTAGCAGCAGCAAGAGGCGCCACAGCATGCGTCACCTCTGCTCACGAGTAAATAGGAAATAAGAAATGGACAGTTGTACAACTCAAGAGAAAATGTTTAAGTCTCTCATGAGAGACTCTCCCGAGTGTTGGGATTACACGCCTAAGCCACTATGTCTGGCTAACAACTGTCCTTTCAAGCCTCTCTCTTCCCTCAACACCTGTGTTTAAATTTATATTGAAATCTTTAAAACAATTGAGATAAGGTCATGTGATATAGCCCTGGCTAGCCTTAGCTCACGATGTAGATGAGGCTGGACTCAGACTTGCAGTCATTCTCCTGATTTCCAAGTACTAGGATTTCAGGTTTGTTCCCTTATGCCCAACTGGTCTGAGTCATTTACATTAGTGATTAAGATTGGCATGAAAGGCTGGGGAGGTGGCACTTACTCTATAAGCCTGCTGGCCAAAGTTCAGGTTCTCAGCGCCCACATAAAAACATCAGATGCTCATTGGCATATGCATTTGTAAAACCAAGTGCCTACAGCGAGGGGAAGCAACCAGGAAAACCCGAAAGCATGTGGGCTGGCTTTACAGTGGCAAAAACAATAAGAGAAGAGACCCTATGCCAAATAACACTCCAAGTTGTATATTTTAAATTTTTATTTATTTATTACAGTCAGAGAGAGAGAGAGAGAGTGAGAATGAGTGTGCCAGGGCTTCTAGCCACTGCAAATGAACTCCAGATGTGTGCACCACCATGTATATGTGGCTTACAGGGGACCTGGAGAATCCAACCTGGGTCCTTAGGCTTCATAGGCATGCGCCTTAACCACTAACCCCTTCTCTAGCCCCAAGGTTGTCTTTTGACATTCACACATGTACCATGGCATGGGTATGGCTGCATACACAGCACACAAACAAATAATAACATTTAAAAATAATATTTTTTTAAAAAGGATTAGAATGAGGGCTGGAGAGATGGCTTAGCAGTTAAGGGGCCTGCCTCCTAAGCCTAAGAATGCTGGTTCCAATCTCCAGGTCCCACGTTTAGCCAGATGCAAAGTGACGCAAGGGCGCAATGCCGCACTTGACCACAAGGGGGCACACACATCTGGATTTGTTCACAGCAGCTGAGAGACTGCTGGCGGGCCCATCTCTGTCTGTCTTCCTCTCCCACTCTGTCTGTCTCTGTGTCTCTCTCCAAAAAAAAAAAAAAAAAAAAAAAGATTAGACTGAAGGATCACAATATAGATTAGTTGGTAGAGTGCCTAGCATGTGTGAGGCTCCAAGTTCCAGTTGACCACATAAAGCTCAACCTGATGAACCACTCCTGTAGTCCTGGCACTTAGGAGGTGGAGACTGGAGATCAGAAGTTCAAGGTAATCCTCAACTGCAGGGTGGGCTATGAGGCCAGCCTGGGGTTGATGAGAGCCTGTCTCAAAAAAAAAAAAAAAAACTGGAATGAAATAACAGCACCTGACTGCCAGTGATCATGGCTGTCGAAATTAAGAGTACTTGCAAGTACAGCCCTTGAGTAACTTCCTTATAAATAGCAGAATTCAGCAACGTTGAGGATAGATGTCATGATGTGCTGAGACTAGATTCAAACACTTCCCCTACCGGCTTTGAAGTAGCAAGTTAGCCTGTTGGGGAAGCCGGTTGTGACTGAGAACCAGAACAGCGTCGTGAGGCCTCAATTCATACCGAAAAGGAAGGCGACCCTGCCAACGGCCATGGAGAGGACTCGGAAGTGGATGTCCAGACAGCTGAGCCGGTAGATGGGACCATAGGCCAGGTGACACCTGTTGTCTTGTGGGAGACAGGGGACGTAGCTCAGTGGTAGAGCACTTGCCTACCCTGTGCAAGGCACTGTGCGTAGTTCCCACACTGAAAAAGAGACCCGGAAACACAAGACCCAATTAAGCCATTCCTCAAAAGAGAGAGTATGGGTGTGCCAGGGGCCTCTTGGTGCTGCCAATAACCTCCAAATGCTCATGCCACTTTGTGCTTGTGGCTCTATGTGGGCACTGGGGAATCGAACCTGGGATGGCAAACTTTGCAAGCAAGCACCTTTTAACTGCTGAGCCAGCTCCTCGGCCTGCTTTACAAACTCTTCCTGACCCATTGAAACTGTGAGATCATTAACATGTAGGGTTAGTCTTTTTCTTTTTCATTGCTCTGACAAAGTGCCTGAGATTTAAGAAAGAGGATAACGGCGTATTCGGATTCACACCTTCTGAGACCCATGCTCACATGGAACTGTGACTCTGGGCCTGTGTCAAGGCGGGGCATCATGGCAGGGTGTGTGGTACAGGAAGCTGTTTACTTCATGGAAGTAAGGAAGCAAAGTCAGAAGAGGGGCCAGGGTCTGAGTGTCACCTTCCAGGGCACACCCCGGATGCTCCAACTTCCTCCCGCTAAGTTCCGTCTCCTAAGCGTTCCACTGTCTCCCGACAGCACCACAGGCTGGGGACAAGGGCTTTGGCAGGGTTCCATAGATCCACTAAGTTTGTGGTGATCTATTCCACAGCAACAGATAACTAAAATAAATGCCCACAAACACCTCCCACTTTTGCTTTGGTGCCCACTGGAGTGTGTGGCAGACAGCCAGGGGATCCTCCTCTTTCTGGGGAGAGCAAGGTCTTTGGCCCCTAACTTTCCCTGCCTGGAACATGCTGTGCATTTGTGCCCCTCTTACCCTGTCCTTTGCTGTCATGAGAAAGAAGAATTAACCGCAGCTCTAACAGGTACTTTTCTTCTTGCTGTGACAAAATACTCAACAAAATCAACTTAAAGAAGCAAGGGCTTATTGTGGCTCACAGTTGAGGGTAGAGTCCCCGAGACGGCTGGTCACATTGCGTCTGCAGCCAGGAAGCAGAGCGAGGGGAAAGCTGGTGTTCAGCTCGTTTTCTCCTTTTTTTTTTTTTTTTTTTTTTTTTTTGTTTTTTGAGGCAGGGTTTCACTCTAGTCCAGGCTGACCTGGAATTCACTCTAGTCTCAGGGTGGCCTCGAACTCATGGCCCTCCTCCTACCTCTGCCTCCTAAGTGCTGGGATTAAAGGCGTGTGCCACCACTCTTGGCTCCTTTGTGTTCAGTCTGGAACCCCGACCCCTGGGGATGGTGCTGCCCCTATTCAGGGCAGGTCTTCCTCCCTCAGCTAAACTTTTCTGGAAACACTCTCAAAGATCTACCCAGAGGTATTGCCAGTCCAGTTGCCAATAATGGTGAGCCATCACAATAGGAGAGCTCCAGTTTCCTCATATCTGCCTATATTTCAGCTGAAGCCCTACACGACAAATTAGAAATACTATTAAGCCGCTTCATGGTGAAAGAGGAAGGTTGGTGGTGGGAACAGTGTTGATTTTAGACTACAGACATGCCGGCAACTCCAGGATGTTCCCACGATGCTGACTGAGCTGGTTAAAAATACCTTCAATACCAAAAATTACAAAGCATGTAACTAATCCTGCTATTTAGAGCCAAGAAAAACACCCTCGAGTCAAATACAATGTATGGCTGCAAGAGAGGGAGCTCTAGTAGGAGGAATGTGAGGGGCCTCCACGCTCGCTCGCTCGCTCACTCGGCTGGCGCCCTCTGCCAGGCTCGGTCCTGGCTGTCCTGCTGCCTCCTCCTCCCTGGAAAGCCCGCTGGGCTGCCTGAGGCTTGGCTATCCCAGGCTCACTGCATCCAGGATTTCTCATACACTCCAGCTCACACCGGCTGCTTCTCTTCTTAGCAGGACCCTTGCTGAGGCAGGACTGGCTGTGAACTTCCAGGACACTGGGATGGGCCCTTTTATGCTGCGCCCCAAAGAGGAAGGCAAACAGCCGGACCGCAGGGGGTACCCAAGGGGGTTCCCATGGGGAGATGCTAGGTGCTCTTAGTCAGAGGTGGCAGGTGGCAAAAGTTCCTGCCAATGGAGTGTGGCTCTTGCTTTCTGTTTTATTTTTTTAGTGTGTAAGGAGTCATTTAGTAAAAATTAGCTCATAGAAGGAGTGCTGAGGCAGGAGGAGCACCACAGTGGGAGTCCAGTCTCAAAATGAGTGTGTTAAGAGAGAAATGAAACGCATAACACTTAAGAAAAAAAACCAAATTAATGTGTTTTTGTTAGTGTACAAAATCATGGGCCTTTGCATTTTCATACATGTCTTCATAGCACTTTGTTCATATTTCAGCCCATACTACACTCTCGTGAGCCCGTTCTCCCTCCTACTTGTCCCTTTCCTCTCTTCAAATAGTCCTGCTTTCATGTCATATATAATAGATATGTGATGAAAAGATATGTAAATCTGGGGTCCATATTTATTGGGATACTATTCACAACAGCCAAGATTTGTATTCAGCCCAGGTATCTATCCACATATGAATGGATAAAGAAAATATGGAATGTATACTTAAAGGAGTTTAAAAATTTTTATTTTATTTTAATTTATTATTCTCTTTTTTGACAATTACATATATATATAGTGTATTTTAATTATATTCACTCCCATTTCTCTCTCTCTCTCTCTTTTTTTGGTTTTCGAGGTAGGGTCTCACTCTAGCTCAGGCTGACCTGGAATTCACTATGTAGTCTCAGGGTGGCCTTGAATTCCTGGCAATCCTCCTGCCTCTGCCTCCCGAGAATGCTGGGATTAAACACGTGCACCGCCACGCCGAGCCCATTACTCTCTTTTCCTCACTTCTACTCCCACTGAATCCTCTTCTTCCCAACTATTTTCTCTCCTATTATCATATATTTTTTGGTGGCCTACTGAGTTTAGTTAGGGTTTCTTGCGTGAGCATGAGTGAAGGGTTATTTACTGGAGTATGGACAGCTTACCAGTGGCTCTACCACAGAAGAAAATGTCTCATCTTCCCCCCAGTGGAGTTTTATTCAGCTATAAAGAAGAACACCATTATTTGCAGGAAAATGGAACTGAAGATCATTACGTTAAGTGAAATAAGCCTGACCCAGACAAATATGACAGGTTTTCACTCACATGTGGGATGTACTGTATATATGGACTTGAAAGCTCCTACACTTAATCCCAGCATTCAGGTGGCAGAGGTGGGAGGATCACACAAAGTTCAGGCCAGCCTGGGCTAGAGGAAGCCCCCATCTCACACTTTCATATATATGAAAGTAGGAGGCAGGGAACAATTTGGGAGGGAAGAGGGCTAAAGGGAAGGGGCGGGAAAAGCAGGTATTAGATACGGACTCAGGAGGGGCCTGTGAGCCCACCTCCCCAGATAGAAATGTTGAGGCACAAAGAACCCCATGTTCAACCTGGCAGCTGCACAACCCTCATGAGGTGAGCAGGCACTGATTCACGTGACTATTCTGAATGTATCAGCCTGTGCTCATCATGCGCCCCCAAGATGTGAACTCCAGGGCTGGGAAGCTGACTCAGCGGTTCAGAGAACTTGCTACTAAAGCTCGAGGACCCAGGCGGCCCGAGACCGGTCCACTTCAGCCCCTCAGAACCCTGTAAAAAGCTGCACGTGGGCTGGAGAGATGGCTCAGCCGTGAAGGCGGGCAAAGCCTAACAACCTGGGTTTGATTCCCGGGTACCCATGTGGAGCCAGATGCACAAAGTGGTGCATGTATCTGGAGTTTGTTTGCAGTGACTGGAGTGCCCATTCTCTCTCTCTCTCTCTCTCTTGAAAATAAATAAAAAGCTGGATGCATGTTTCCAACTCCAGTGCAGGGCATGAGGGTGGGCGGTGACTGGAGAATAACTGAGTGTGGCTGATTGAAAACCTGCAGCTCGGGTTGAAGGAAAAACCCTGGGTCAAGGTACCACGTGGTTAAGCAACAGAGACCTCCCAACGATCTCCTGTGGCCTCCACGCGCACATACATCACGCTACATGTACTCTGCCACATACCCATGCCCCAAAAAAGCCAAAGCCAGTAGGAGTCTGTGTGCTGGGACGCGCTACCCTGCTCCTGCCCAGCAAGCCCCAAGGCCAGGCCCCGCTTCCAAAGGAAGTCTGTGAGGGAGAGCTTCTTGCCAACTCTTATGGCCAGTAGGCCCCAGGTTCAAGTGAGTCTCCTGCTGGTCTGGAGGGAAGGAGGCACCTTAAGCAACCTCACACGACACCCCAACCTTCACCAGAGAGACAGGGTGTGTGGGCAGTCTGACGCAGGGACAAGCACGAACAGCCTGCGGGCCACATTCCCATAGGATCTCTGCAGGGAGGACACGACTGTGACCTTCTGGCCCTGATGGGTGGCCAGGATGACACCTGTCCCTTCCACTTCCCCAGCTCAGCACCAGGCTTATCCTTCTGAACCTCACATTTACTATTTTTAAATTACAAAATTTTGTTTTGGGCTGGGCATGGGGGTGCATGCCTTTAATCCCAGCACTGGGAGGCAGAGGTAGGAGGATTGCTGTGAGTTTGAGGCCAACCTGAGACTACATAGTGAATTCTAGGTCAGCCTGGGCTAGAGTGAGACCCTACCTCAAAAAAAAAATATATATATATATATGCATATGTATAATGCGCAAGCAGAAAGAAAGAGAAAATGGACACACCAGGGCCTCTTGCCACTGCAAAGGAACTCCAGACACATGTGCTACTTTATGCATCTGGCTTAATGTGGGTATTGGAAAACTGGACTCAGACTAGTAGGCTTTGCAAGCAGTGCCTTTAACCACTGAGCCATCTCTCCAGCCTACATTTACTATTTTTATTTTTTGTTTATTATTGAGAAGGAACTTGGTTGTTTTTTTTGTTTGTTTGTTTTGTTCTGTTTTTCGAATTCACTATGGAGTCACAGGGTGGCCTTGAACTCGTGGCAATCCTCCTACCTCTGCCTCCCTAGTGCTGGGATTAAAGGAGTGTGCCATCATGCCTGGCAGGAACTTGTTGGTTTTTTGAGACAAGAGTCTTGTGTAGGCCAGACTGGCCCCTAATTCTCTATGTAGACCAGGATGACCTTGAGCTCCTGATAGTCCTCCTCTTGTTTCTATCTCTCGGGGGCTGGGATTAGAGGTGTGCATCACCACACCCAGTTTTACTTTTTAATTTTCATTTTTAATATTTATTTATTTGAGAGAGAAAGAGGCAGAGAAAGAATGGGTGCGCCTGGGTCTCCAGCCACTGCAAATGAACTCCAGATGCATGTGCCACCCTGTGCATCTAGGTTTTTATATGGGTCCTGGGGAATCAAACCTGGGTCCTTTGGCTTTGCAGACAAGTGCCTTAACTGCTAAGCCATTTCTCTAGCCCCTAATTTTAATGTTTTTTTTTTTTGAGGTAGGATCTCGAAGTCATGGCAATCCTCCTACCGCAGTCTCCCGAGTGCTGGGATTAAAGGCGTGCACCACCATACCAGGCTTTATTTTAATTTTAAAAACTATTTTTATGAAGCCAGGCGTGGTGGCACACGCCTTTAATCCCAGCACTCGGGAGACTGCGGTAGGAGGATTGCCGTGAGTTCAAGGCCACCCTGAGACTACACAGTGAATTCCAGGTCAGCCTGAGCCAGAGTGAGACCCTACCTGGAAAAACAAAACAAAACAAAAAAACTATTTTTATTTATTTATCTGGGAGGAAAGAGAGTAGGGGTATATTAGGGTCTCTTGCCACTGTAAACAGACTAGAGATGCATGTGCCGTTTTGTGCATTTGGCTTTAAGTGGGTGCTGGGGAATTGAGCCCAGGCCCACAAGGTCGTAAGCACCTTTAATTGGTGAGCCATCTCCCCAGCCCGTAGTTTTTTGAAACAGGGTCTCCCTATGTTGCCCAAACTGACCTCTAATTTAGGATCTTCCTACCAGGTCCTATGGAATCATGGAACATATTCACATTCTAAACCAACATTTAATATAATTTTAGCATAAGTTTAGTATAACATACCGGTTTTGTTTTCTTTTCTTTTTTTTTTTTTTCCCGAGGTATGATCTCACTCTAGTCCAGGCTGACCTGGAATTCACGATGTAGTTTCAAGGTGGCTTCAAACTCATGGGTCCACCTACCTGTGCTGGGATTAAAGGCGTGCACCACCACGCCCAGCTCCATAACATACTGTTTTTATAGAACACTTGAAAACAAAAAGGGCAGAGGAATAAAAGGGCAGTAGTGGTCCTCTGCTCCTGTCGCTGACTTGGCAAAGGAGGGTCTACACTATGGAGCCCATTCCTAGGCAGGCTGCAGTGGCAGACAACCCGTCCCCAGGGACCCGGTGACCTCAATACACAAATAAGTCATGGCTACAACCGTTGTGGAGCGAGGGATGGGACAAACGTCAGGGCAGAAGGGAAGCTGGGAGGGGGCGCAGGCCAGGGGACAGGGTCAGGGTGGGACTGGGGACGGGGCGAGAGGGACAGGGTCAGAGAAGGGTTAGGGAGGGGGCGAAAGGACAGGGCCAGGGAGGGGCTAGGGATGGGGCGAGGCCTGTCTGCTGAGCTGCAGTCCGCAGGGTTCCAGAGCATGCACCCAGGCGCCCGGTGGGTGAGCAAAGGTGGGGTCAGCCACGCCTGGAAGAAGTGGACTTCAGCCATCCGAGCACTGGCCTGCACTCCACAATGTGTAACCAGGACCCTGAGAGTCTGCACCTGGAGAATGAGAAAAGCTGGGGGAGAAAGGGGAGGAAGAGAGGGAGGGAGAGAAGGAATGAATGAATGAATGTATGAATGAGCAGGAGCATGCCCTCTTGCTCACATCCCAGAGGAGGCCTGGCCCTGTTCCAAAGCTCCCACTCAGCCCAGACTGGGCCTCCCCAAGGCCTCCTGGTGGCCACTCACCCCGCTCTCCCCGCCAAAGTGACTTTAGGCTGTAGCGCAACAGTCTGGTGTGATTTAGCCAGCTCCCTCCAGTGGGTGTCGCCAAGTCTCTAATCTCTGAGCTGTGAGGACCACAATGAAAACACACACACACACACACCACCCCTCAGCAGCATCCTGGGGAGATTGCTTCCAGGGCCCTCTATTATTACCAAAATTCAAAGATGCTCAATTCCTTATATGGAACAGCAGAGCTACACGTGAGCTTTAAACCAGGGCTTCTTAAACTTTTTCCACTTGTGACCCCCTTCCTTCTACCCCCAGGAATTTTTACACAACCCTGGCTACATAGGTATATAAAATAGATGAATATTTACTAATAATAAATCATAATCTAGCCGGGCGTGGTGGTGCACACCTTTAATCCCAGTACTTGGGAGGCAGAGGTAGGAGGATCACCTTGAGTTCTAGGCCACCCTGAGAATACAGAGTGAATTCCAGGTCAGCCTGGGCCAGAGCAAGACCTTACCTCGAAAAACCAAAATAAATAAATAAGTAAATAAAATAAATCATAATCTATTTTTAAAAATGCTTTCTTTTTATTATTTTTATTTATTTTATTTTATTTATTTATTTGAGAAAGAGAGAGAGAGAATGGGTGTGCCAGGGCCTCCAGCCACTGCAAACAAACTCCAGATGCATGCGTCTCTTTGTGCATCTGACTTACGTGGGTCCTGGAAAGTTGAACCAGGATCCTTGGGCTTTGCAGGTAAACGCCTTAACTGCTAAGCCATCTCTCCAGCCCTCATAATCCGTTTTTAAACAATTTTTGGTATGGTTATAATTTTACCATTTATTAAAGACAAAAACCTATAATCTGCCGTTTACAATGAGATGGATGTGCATACTTAATTTTACATCAAGAATTGAGTTTTGGGACAGGAGATGGCTCAGCAGTTAAAGGCACTTGCTTGCAAAGCCTGATTGCGGATTTGACTCCCCAGTACCCACATAAAGCCGGATGCTTAAAGCGGCGCGTGTGTCTTGAGTAAGTTTGCAGTGGCAGGAGCCCCTGCAATCCCTGTATTTACTCTGTTCTTGCTCCCCTCTTCCCATCTCTCAAACAAATAAATAATAATAAACATTTAAAAAGAAGAATTACATTTTGGACCTGGGGAGGTGGCTCAGCAGTTAAGAGCACTTCCGGTGCAAGCATGCGATAGGGTCAGGGGTCACAGAGAGCCTGAACAAGGGACCGACTGGAGCTTCCTGGGAAAAGGAACCACCGTTCTTAGGCTAAAGAGGAAGGCGCCTTAACTGCTAAGCCATCTCTCCAGCCCGCCCCTCATTGAACTTTTAAGGGTGCTCACCATTGAGGTCTATGTGGAGGCATGTACCTCCTGTTTTCTTTTGTTTAACTATCTGCCAGGCCCGTCTCTCCCTGTGGTGCCTCACCCTGCTATTTCTGGGGTTTCTTCCCTCTCCACTTTCCTCCCCTCCAGTGCATAATGGGCACACCCCAAGCGAGCTCCTCTCTCCCCTGTGCGGTCTCATGACGCTGCCCGCAGCAGGTTGTAAACGGTATCTGTTAGCTCGGGAGCTCAGCCTCCACCCCTGGATTCTGGATCATTCCTCTGTTTGCATGGAGAAATCAGGAGAAAAAATCCAAACCCAAAACAGTACCGCCATACATCTATCTGCCTCTCTTTTTGAAAAGCTGAGTGACTTCCTTGTAGGTAAGTGCCTCCTCTGGGAAGAGGCCTTTAGCTTTGTAAGAATACATTTTAGGGGACTGGAGAAATGGCTTAATGGTTAAGGCGCTTGCCTGCAAAGCCCAATAACCCAGGTTTAATTCTCCAGTACCCACATAAGTCAGATGCACATGGTGGCGCATGGGTCTGGAGTTCATTTGCAGTGGCTAGAGGCCCTGGCACACCCATTCTCTCTCCCTCTATGTAGCCATCTCTCTTTCTCAAATAAATAAATAAAAATAAAATATTATAAAAGAACACATTTTAAAGGTTTTGATAGTCACAAGGATGTTAGGTCAGACATGGCTGTGGACAATGAATGGCTTTCAAAGGGACTAAAAATAGTCCAAGATAATTTGGCTCTTAACTCTCCACAATTACAAATTCAGTCATTGACCCTGTAGGATCTTGACACAGGTGCAGGTGCTTTTAATTATTATTTTTCTGGGAACAGGGCAATGCAGGATGCTACAGACTTACAGACCAGATAGCATGTGGCTTGTGGGTTGGTGTGCAGAGAATTGTCATCCCATTCTTGCTTGTGGACAGCTCAGTAGACCACTCCCTGTGGCTCATGGCCTGTCCACTAGAGAGCAGCACTGGCTTACTAACAGGGCAGGACTTGCCATGAGTCTGCCCCCCACCCCATAACAGTCCCTGTGGGTTCTGGATTTCTTTCCGTGCCATGAGAATGCATTTCAAGATCCCTGCAGATCCAGCGTCATCAAGCTCGATGGTGCTCAGTAAGGAGGAAGAATTGCTTGACCCTCTAAAGCCAGGTTACTCTGTATACACAAACCCTACAGAGCAGTCCTGTGGCTGAGTAGGATCCTAAATACAGGAGACAGAATACTTTCTAGAAAGATTCAGAGAAGACAGTGACATCCACAAAGCTTTTGCCTGCACGGACTCACTCACCTCTCCAGCCATCTCCTTTCCTCTGTCTGACTTAGGGCTCTGGGTACCACCTCTCTTTCCATGGCAACAGCATGGAAAGATGGACTGCAGGGGAGCCCCTCCCACCACTCTGATGCTTCTTTCCCGTTGGGGGTGTCTCTTCCTCATCTGTGCAGGGCTCTGGTGGGGCAGTTGTTAGACTTGCTGTGGCGGAGTCAACGGTAGCCATCACCCATTATTTAACCCCAATTTTACAAGGGGCCACTTTCTGCTTGGGGATTCCTCCTGTGAGAACAGAGATCTGTGGCTCAGTAGGGAGTCTATATTCAGAAAGGACATAACAGATCTCAAACCAGCTAAGAGCAACGTTCCACTGTCTCACCATACACGGTGAAAGGTGAACGAGTGGCTGTGTGGATTGGTGTGATTATTCGTTTATTTTTCACTTCATTTTATTGTGGTGCTGGGGACGGAACCCAGCACCTTATGCAGGCTAGACAAGCAACTCTTCCACTGAACCACATCCCCAGCCCAATTAGTTTGATTTCGTCATAGCATGTTGTATACACATAACAAAGCAGCGTGTTCTGCACTTACATAGGTGTACACAATTATGATTTGTCAACTGGAAATATTATTATTATTTTTAAAGCAAGGGGCTGGAGAGATGGCTCAGCAGTTAAAGACACTTGCATGCAAAGCCTGCTGGTTCAGGTTTAACTCCCCAGCACTCATATAAAGCTGGATTTAACTGGGCATGATGGTGCATGCCTTTAATCCCAGCAATCAGGAGGTTGAGGTAGGCGTTTGAGACCAGTCCAGACTACAGAGTGAGTTTCAGGTCAGCCTGGACTAGAGGAGTAAACCTGCCTAAAAAAACAAAACAAAACAAAACAAAAAAAACAGAACAAAAGCTGGATGCAAAGTGGCACAGACGTGTGTGACCTCGGCGTGCCTACCACAATGGGAGGTGGAACCAGAAGAATCTGCAGTTCAAGGGCCCGCTGGTCTGATGGCCTTTGCAGTCTGGTAGTTTATTTGTAGTAGCAAAGAGACTCTGTCTTTTTTTTTTAAGAACCATTTAGCTGGGTGTGGTGGCACACGCCTTTAATCCTAGCACTCAGGAGACAGAGGTAGGAGGGTCACTGTGTGTTTGAGGCCAGCCTGGAACTACTGAGTGAGTGCCAGGCCAGCCTGGCCTAGAGTAAGACCCTATCTCAATAAAACGAAACAAGAACAAAAGACCAGTTGTGAAATGGTCGGCTGCAGAGTGTGGTTCACTCGGGCGTGCTAGAAGCAGGCATGGACAGGATTGTCTCTCAGGTGATGGATCCAAAGCTAAAGCACGCTTCGGAGCCTCAGGTCTAGCAAATTCATGAGCCCTGGCTGCTCAAAAGAAGGAAGCTGTGCCAGTTCCCGTCCCAGAGCCAGAGAGCCAAAGACCCTCTGGCTCCTCTCAAGACTCCTCCTAAGAATATGCCTGTCAGCTTTGGAAAGTTCCACTTAATTAAGAAATGGATTCCTGCTTCATACGAGTAAAACTTTGGTAGACTAGGGTCACCACTGATGTCAAGATTTCGGCCCTAGGGCTGGAGAAATGGCTCAGCAGTTAAGGCGTTTGCCTGCAAAGCCAAAGGATCCCAGTTTGATTCTCCAGGACCCACGTAAGCCGGATGCACAAGGGGCACATGCATCTGGAGTTTGTTTACAGTGGCTGGAGGCCCTGGTGTGCCCATTCTCTCTATCTGCCTCTCTTCTCTCTCTCTCTCTCTCTCTCTTCCTCTTTCTCTGCTTACAATTAATTAATTAATTAATTAAGAAAAGATTTTGGCCCTGACTGTGGGGCAGTGTCCAGATTGAATGGGGAGCAAGTTTGACAGTGGACAGTTGTGTGTTCCTGTCCAAGGGTGTGTCACCCAGTATACTCTACAGAGGTATAAACACTACTGCCACCCGGGGCAGTCCTGAAACGAACCTTCCTGTTTGCACATGGACACTGTTGGTGGATGTTAGCATTGGCACTCCAGGCGATGTAAAAGCTAGACTAAAAGGCATGACCAGCCCCACGGGAACTTCTGAGAACAAGGACAGTAAGGTCGGCGGGCGGAGCTATTTGACAGTGCTTCGTGATCGTGTGGCTCAGTTACAAACGGGAACATAGCAGCAGTTAGCATCAGAGAACCTTGATGTTGCTGTGACCTTCTTGCACCTGAGTCTTCTAGTCATTTTCCTGGCCTTTGTCACAGTGGCAGAACATGGAACCCTGGAGTGAGTGAACGTGAGGTGTAAGGAGAACCCCAGCAGCCTCTCGATGCAGGGCCTCCTCCTAGCCTACAAACATGAGTCCGTCTCGGATGAGTTCAGTCCTTAGGGTTGTGTCTTTTTAGAAAAGTGAATGATCGGGCTAGAGAGACGGTTCAGAGGTTATGGTGGTTAAGGTGCCTGCCTCCTAAGCCTAAGAACCCAGTTCCAATCTCCAGGTCCCACATTTAGCCAGATGGAAAGTGACGCAAGGGCGCAATGCCGCACTTGCCCACAAGGGGCGCACGTGTCTGGATTTCGTTCACAGCAGCTGAGAGACTGCTGGTGCACCCATTCTCTATCTGTCTCCCTCTCCCTCTCTCTCTGTCTCTCTAAATAAATAAATAAATAAATAAATAAATAAATAAATAAATAAAATTGTATGATTCCACTGACATGAGTAATCAGAATCACAGAGATGGAGCAGGAAACAGAAGTGGCTAGGAACTGGGAGATGGAGTTGGAAGTAATATTTAATGGAGGACAGATCAGTTGTGGTGCTGATAAAGTGCTGGAGATGGGTGGTGGTGGTGGTGGCACAGCAATGTGAATGTTCTTAATACCATTGAACTATACATGTAAAATGGTTACATGATTAATGTTATGCTATTCATATTTCTCTTCAATTAAAAAAATCACAAGTCAGGGGCTGGAGAGATGGCTTGGCGGTTCAGGCACCTGCCTCTCAAGCCTAAGAATGCCGGTTCCAATCTCCAGGTCCCACGTTTAGCCAGATGCAAAAAGTGATGCAAGGGCGCAATGCTGCACTTGCCCACAAAGGAGTTCATTCACAGAAGCTGAGAGGCCGCTGATGTGCCCATTTTCTCTCTGTCTCTCTAGCTCTTTCTCTCTCTATCTCTCTCAAATAAAAACAAAAAAGCACAAGTCAGGGGCTGGAGACATGGCTTAGGGATTAAGGTGTCTACCTGCTAAGCCTAAGAAACGCCTGTTCACACCTCCAGTCCCATATTTAGCCTGATGTAAAGTGACACAAGGGTGCAATGCTGCACTTGCCCACAAGGGGGCGCATGCGCCTGGAGTTCGTTCACAGTGACTGAGAGGTCGCTGGCACACCCATTCTCTATCTATCTCTTCTCTCTCCTCTCTCTGTCTGACTCTCTCTAAAAAAAAAAAAAGCCAGGTGTGGTGACGTGTGCCTTCAATCCCAGCACTTGGGAGGCAGAAGTAGGAGGATTGCCATGAGTTGGAGGCCACCCTGAGACTACAGAGTGAATTCCAGGTCAGCCTGGGCTTGAGCAAGACCTACCTCAAAAAGCCAAAAAAAAAAAAAGCACAAGTCGGGCTGGAGGGATGGCTTAGTAGTTAAAGCATTTGCCTGCGAAGACAAAGGACCCAGGTTCAATTCCCCAGGACCCACGTTAGCCAGATGCACAAGGGGGGTGCACGCATCTGGAGTTTGTTTGCAATGGCTGGAGGCCCTGGCGCACCCATTCTCTCTCTCCCTCCCTTTTCTTTATCAAATAAATAAATTAAAAGAAAAGAAAAGACCCTTTACAAAAAGCACAAGTCGCAGCAGGGCGTGGTGGCGCACGCCTTTAATCCCAGCACTCGGGAGGCAGAGGTAGGAGGATTGCCATGAGCTTGAGGCCACCCTGAGACTACATAGTGAATTCCAGGGTGAGACCCTACCTCGGAAAAAAAAAAGCACAAGTCGGGGCTGGAGAGATGGCTTAGCAGTTAAGCGCTTGCCTGTGAAGCCTAAGGACCCCAGTTCAAGGCTCGTTTTCCCAGGACCCACATAAGCCAAATGCATAACGCAACGCATGTATCTAGAGTTTGTTCATAGTGGCTGGAGGCCCTGGTGCGCCCATTCTCTCTCTATCTATCTGCCTCTTTCTCTCTCTGTCTGTTGCTCTCAAATAAATAAATAAAAATAAACCAAAAAAAAATTTAAAAAAGCACTTCTTATTTTAGGTAGCACTCATTGGAAGGGTACCAGGCAGGCACCCTCCTCTCTCTCAGCCTCTGGAGATAGAGTAGGCATTTGCATATGAGCACAAGAAAAAGACTGCTTGCCCTAGACAGCAGCCTAGACTCCTTTCTTGCACAGAAGGATTGAAGCTGGTATGTCCCCCTTCATGCACCCTGCTACTCGCAGCTTCTGTTCAACAGGCCAGCTGCTCCCTCCCTGGCCCCATTCCCTGGCCCCCCAGTCAAAGTCTCACAGCTACCTCCGGTTTTGCTCCTGACCAGATGTGAAAGCCTAGCCCCGAGTCCACTTTCTGTAGCTGCAACAGAATGCCTGAGACTGGGTTAGTCATCATATGCGGAGGCTCATTATGGCTCATGCTTCTGGAGTCTGGGAAGTCCAAGGGCATCATGCCAGCATCTTCACAGCTGCTAGTGAGAGCTTTGTGCCACTTCAACCCACAGCAGGAGCAGAAGAGCAAGCAGGTGCCTCCAGAAGCGGCAGGGGCCAGCCTCACAAAAGAGCAACCATTGGCAGGAGAAGCAGTCTGCGCCTGGGGCGGCAAGAACTCAGGGACTGGGCAAAGGTGTTAGTCCTTGTGATGGTTTTTGACAGGACCTGGAATCACCTGTGAGGGATTATGGAGATTAGATGAGCTTCTAGGCACACCTTTTTTTTCTTTTTCTTTGTCAAGGCAGCGTCTCTCTGTAGTCTCGGGCTGGCCTTGAACTCACAGCGATCCTCCTACCTCTGCTTCCTGAGTGCTAGGATCAAAGTGTGCACCACTATGCCTGGAGATGTAGGACAATCTTGATTAGGTTCATTGAGGTAGGATAATCCACCTTAACTATGGACGGCACCATTTCATGTGCTGGGGGCCCTGTACTATACAAAAAGAAGAAAGCTAAGGCTGGGTATGAGGGCTCACACCTATAATCTCATCATTTGGGAAGCCGAGGTAGGAGATCCAGGTCAGTCTAGGATAGAGATACTGCCTCAAAAAAAGGAAGGAAGGAAGGAAGGAAGGAAGGAAGGAAGGAAGGAAGGAAGGAAGGAAGGAAGAAAACAAGAAAGAAAGAAAAAAACAAGAAAGAAAGAAAGAAAAAACAAGAAAGAAAGAAAGAAAATTAAAAAGAAAACTAGCTGAGCTGATGGTGCAGGCCTTTAATCCCAGGAAGAGGAAGGAAGATCACTGTGAGTTCAAGGCCACCCTGAGACTACATAGTGAATTCCAGATCAGCCTGGGCTGGAGTGAGACCCTACCTCAAAAAATCGAACGCCCCCCCCCCAAAGAAAAGAGAAGAAGAAAAGAAAAGAGAAGAAGAAAAGAAAACTGGCTGAGCACTGGCATTCATCACTGCTTCCTCACGGTGCTGGATGTGACCGTTCTTGCTCCCACTGCCTTCCCACCGTGATGCACTGTGAGCTGAAAAGAAACCTTTCTTCCCTTAAACTAGTTTGTTGTCAGGTATTTTATCTTTTCTTTCAAATTTTTTTATTTATTTGCAAGCAGAGAGAGAGAGTGAGAAGAGAGAGAGAGAGAATGGGCATGCCAAGGCCCCCAGCTGCTGCAAATGAACTGCAATGTATGATCCACTTTGTGCATCTGGCTTTATGTGGATACTGGGGCATCAGACCTGGGTCATTGCGCCGTGCAGCCTAATGCAATCTCTTCAGTCCTTGTCAGGTATTCTGTCCCAGCAGCAAGCAGTTAATTGAGCCGGGCGTGGTGGCGCACGCCTTTAATCCCAGCACTTGGGAGGCAGAGGTGGGAGGATCGCCATGAGTTCAAGGCCACCCTGAGACTACATAGGGGGTTCCAGGTCAGCCTGGACTAGATTGAGACCCTATCTCAAAAAACCAAAAATAAATAAATAAATAAATAAATAAAAAGAAGTTAACTGAGCAGTCCCTTCTTTGGTGAGGTCTGCATCCCATGACCCAACCTCTCCTGGCCCTCAGTTGCAGCTCTTCCACAACAGCCATCAAACTTCTCTTTTCTCTATCTTTCCTTTCCTTTCTCTCTCTCCTTCCTTCCTTCACTCCATCCTTCCCCGAGCATACATGTGTTCACATTTCTGTGAGTGCAGGGTATGCGGAGACCAGAGAGCAACCTCAGGTGTACTCTTCAGCAGTGCCATCCATCATCTTTGAGATGGGTTGTCATTGGCCGGGAGCTCCCCAATTAGTCTAGACTAACTGGCCAGTGGGCCTTGGGGATCCCCCTGCCTCCGCCTGGCTCCTGGGGATCAAACTTAGGTCCTCATGCTTATGCAGCAAACATGTTTCCAACTGAGCCATCTCTCTAACCCGTCTTTTTTGTTTTATTTTGTTCTTGTTTTTTTGAGACGCTCTCCAGCCCAGGCCACCCTCCAACTCGTGGGTATCCCCTTGCCTCAGCCTTACAAGTGCTGGGATAACAGTTGTGAGCCACCGTACCTGATCAGCCATTACATTTCAACGTGGGTTTTGGAGGCGACAGACCACTGTCAAGCCATTGCATCCATCATGCATTCTACAGCCATCTTCATTATCGACTTGACTGGATTTAAAATCACCATGGAAACACACCTCTGGGTCTGTCTGCGAGGTTATTTCCAGAAAAGTTTAACCGAGGAGGGAAGACCCACCCTCAGTGTTGGGTGGCACCATTCTATGGGCTGCGGGTCCTGGACTGAATAAAGCGGAGGAAGTGAGCAGACACCAGCATTAGTCACCTCTCTGCTTCCTGGCTGTGGAGGCGACGTGACCCGCTGACTCACTCTTGCTGCCGTGTTTCACCTGGAGTGATGAACTGTCAGCTCAAACTATGAACCAAACAAGCTTCTCTTTAAGTTGCTTTTATCAGATATTTTGTCACAGCAATGAGAAAAACAACTGGTAAAGTTGGGTTGAGGCACAGCTTTGGAAAAGGAAGCAGTCCTAGGGCATTAAGTATGGAAAGCCCGTGTGCAGAGCTCACATTTTACGAGGCTGGGTGTCTGGGAAGGTAGGTGTTAGGTGGTGGCAGGTTTAGGGTCTGTCGGGCTCACCAGGACAGTTAAGGATCCGAGTCGGCCCTAGTGCATCTTCAGGAGGCCAGGGTTCCAAGACAGGAGCACCGTGAGCACTGCTGCTGAGGTCAGAGGTCAGCAGCATCTTCAGGAGGCCAGGGTTCCAAGACAGGAGCACCATGAGCACTGCTGCTGAGGTCAGAGGTCAGCAGGTTAGCAGACCCAGGGTTGAGGGTTGGGTACTGAGGTCAGAGGTCAGAGCTAAGACAGGTGCTGCTGCAGGGACAAGAGCCCCCCCTGAGGGTTGGGTCCTAAAGTACCCCCTGTCTGCTCTGCAGGCCATGAACCAAGACGAGAACGGATCCAGGTGGCAAGAACAGGACTATGTGGGAGGTCCCGTCTGTGTCAAGCTGACATTGTGACTTTGCTCCAGGCCAGGGACAGAAGTCATCCAGTGGCAATGCGAGTATCCCTCTGAGATATGTAGATCCTACCTAGCTAGCAGGAAGGAGAGCCAGAGATAAAGAGACAGTGGACACAGTGGACATAACACCCCCATAGCCAGAACTCCCCACCCCAGCAGCCTGAGGATGTCATGGTCAGATGTCAGCTTGCTGCGCACTGGGCAGGGACTGGGAGGCTCCAAGTCCTGCACAGACTGCCTCCCAGAAGGGAAAAGGAAGCGGATGTCAAGCTGTAGGGCCCTTCCAGGACCCTGGTCCTCTGCTTTGCAGTGTCATCAGAACCTGTTCAGTTAAAGAAGTGGCCACACCCTCACTGGAAGGCTCACCATGCCAAATCCAGTCAGTAGTGCGGTGCCCAGGCTCTCAGATGCCAGACTAGAGAGGGCAACAGGCCCCATGTGTGCTGACTGCGGGCTGCACTCCCCCATCCCCCCAACACTGTGACAGAGTCCTAGCTAGCCATTCCTGTGGCCTGAGTGTCAGGCCTGACTCTGACACCCTTGAGCACCCAAGGCTACATCTACCCAGTCTTCCTTGGCCTCTGGCTGGCAAACTGCCATCTCAACTTACAAAGAAAGACCACAAGTGTTGTCTGGTGTTCACTGAGGAAGGTAGGATTGAGCCATATGGAAAGAGTGTGTATTAGGAGATGGGTGGCCTATAATCCCAGCACTTGGGAGAGTGGGGAAACAGAGTCAGGAGGATCAGGAACTCAAGGACATTCTCAGCCACATAAGTGGGTTGGAAGCCAGCTTAAGAGACCTTATATGAGAAGACCCTGTCTCTCCCCCATCCTCCAAAAAGGGAAAGAAATGAAAAGAGAAGGAAGGAAGGAAAAGGAATGTGCTGGCTGTGAGCTCAGTGTCCCTTTACTGAAAGGATCTGTCTCAAGACCTTCCGGGGATGCCTGAAAAGCAGAGTCGTAAGGTCTCTACACACTATGATCTGTTCCTGTGTGGACACACCAGTTGGTGCCCTTTTCAGGTTAATAAGACACTATCACACACCATGGCCTCAACTTTTGTAGCTTGCAATGTGGCAGTAAAACGAGCTGGCCTTCTTTTCCCTCAAAGTTCATAGACGATTCCTTCTTGCCATGGATTTTAGCAATCTCAGCTTATGACATTTTTCCTGGTATGAAGTCAAGAACTTTGTCTTTTTTCTCTTAAAGGAGATACTTTATGAGTTCTCTTCCATATCCAATTGTCAACATCCAGACTCTTGCACTTTGGGGCCATTACTGAGCACCCTGAGAGCACAGCAGCTGATCTGCCAGCCTGGATGACTGCTAAGTGGCTGACGGGCTGGTGGTGGCCAGTGTGGATACATTTGTGCACAAAGGGGTGACTCATGTCCTGAGCAGGATGAAGTGGGGTGGTGCAAGATTTTATTATGCTATTGAGAACAGTACACAACATGAGGCATATGGACTATTTGTTCCATGAATTTCCCACTTAATATTTTCTTTTTCTTTTTTTTTCCTTTTTTTGGTTTATCCAAGGTTGGGTCTCATTCTAGCCCAGGCTGACCTGTGTAGTCTCACTGTGTAGTCTCAGTGTGGCCTTGAACTCATGGCGATCCTCCTACCTCTGCCTCCCAAGTGCTGGGATATATTTTCTTCTTTTTAATTTTTATTTATTTGAGAGAGAGCAAGACAGAGACAGAGAGAATGGGTGTGCCCGGGCCTGCAGCCACTGCAAACGAACTCCAGATGCATGCGCCACCTTGTGCATCTGGCTTACGTGGGTACTGGGGAATGGAACCTGGGTCCTTTGGCTTTTCTGGCAAATGTCTTAACTGGTAAGCCATCCCTCTGGCCCCAGGAAATATTTTCCTTATTTAATATTAGACTGCAGCTAACAGACGCTGGGGAGCAAAACCGTGGCTAAGGGGGGCTCCTGTAGTCAAAAAGGTGACTTTAGCCGGGCGTGGTGGCGCACGCCTTTAATCCCAGCACTCAGGAGGCAGAGGTAGGAGGATTGCCGAGAGTTCGAGGCCACCCTGAGACTACATAGTTAATTCCAGGTCAGCCTGGACCAGAGTGAAACCTTACCTCAAAAAAAACCAAAAAAAAAAAAAAAAAAGGTGACTTTAAACAGAGGCACGCACGGGTAGAACTGTGGCTCCCAAAGGGTTAAAGGGAGCCACCCTTCCCATGGGACAAAGGTCTAGTCTTTACTGGTTAAAGGTCACAGAGGAAAAAGTCCCAAATAATTCCCCTGACCGTGTGTCCACCTGTGATGACGTGCGTAACCAGGGTTCAGGAGGAACGGTGCCCCAGGGCAATGTCATTTTGTCCTTTCTCTGCCAAAGACATTTTCGCTTGGCCCTGAAGTGGGGTTTCAGAGACCTGTGGCCCCTCTGTACACACTCATGACACTTTGCCCTGCAGCTTCCTGACCTCCAGGGCCCAAAGCCACAGCTGGAGTGGATCTCTGCTCTGGGAGGGACATTGCTCTTCTCTGGGATGCAAAAGAAACTCTCGTTTTGACAAAAGCAAGGCTTAAGGAAAGATGACTTGACAACCACAACCACCAAAATAAATACAAGTTTTTTTGTGAAAATGTAATTCCCTGCCCTCCAGATATTTATGGTTATGTCCATAGCTTAGGGCTGGTCTCAGCTTTGGCTAGAGAAGCTTCTTTGTGCAGTTGGGGGTGACTACAGAAGAGATTCAAAACTTGTCAAAGTACGGAGGAGGATAAGTGATTGTGGGGTGCTCAGTACTAAATGAGGCGTCGATGTCACCCAGTCCATGGCCCAGGGAACACTGCAGGGGGGTCAGAAAGAATGTAAGAGCCAGAGTCGGGGAGGAGAGCTGCGGAACACCATCTTCTGGATATGACGCGGCCATGGCGTTCATGAGCTCACAGCACGCGTGGTATCTGCACAGGACCTGTACAGCGTTAGGCCCATCACATTCTGTCACAGCTGATAGAGGAGGGCATGAGGCCCCCATTCCTCCCTGAGGAGTTATTGGTAGTTAATGATGGTTTAGGAAGCAGGAAACATATGGCTTCTAAATTTCAGTGCCCAAGTAAACAGTAAAACGAAGCACAAAACAGGTGCCAAGATGTCAAGCTTCTTCCTCATCTTCCTCAACACCCCTCTTGCTGCAATCTGCTGTGTACTGAAATGAGAGCAAAGGTCAAGCTCTCTTCCACACGTGCAGCACATGCTTCTTGAAGTGCATCGGCACTGGCTACAAACGAGAGAAATGTGCCGCAAAGCCCACTGTCAGCGCTTACAAACGTGGGGAGAGTCGGGGAGGTGCCCTCTTGCTGAGCCTACCACGCTGCCTTGACAAGCCTGCGCACGTGCTTGGCAGCTCGGCACACCTCCCCTGCATAATTTCACCAGCTTGAACTCGGCTCTCACCTACGATGCAATGTCCACTAGAGCCTGCTCCAGAGCCCCCCAGTGTGGACACCTCCCCTGGAGCCAGATGTGCAGTCACGTGACTGTGCGGGGGAGTATGTGACGTGTGACATGTAACATGTGACTGTGCGGGGGAGTATGTGACGTGTGACATGTGACACGCGACTGTGCGGGGGAGTATGTGACGTGTGACATGTGACACGTGACTGTGCGGGGGAGTATGTGACATGTGACATGCGACTGTGCGGGGGAGTATGTGACGTGTGACATGTGACATGCGACTGTGCGGGGGAGTATGTGACATGTGACGTGTGACATGCGACTGTGCGGGGGAGTATGTGATGTGTGACATGTGACTGTGCGGGGGAGTATGTGACATGTGACATGTGACATGCGACTGTGCGGGGGAGTATGTGACGTGTGACATGTGACATGCGACTGTGCGGGGGAGTATGTGACATGAGGTTAAATTGCTCTCTGACGTCTACCTCTATTCATCTAGTCTCCCTCACCTCTGTGAGTGACCACCTGTGCAGCCAACGAAGCCAGGGCCTTAACATTACCACTACCACACACACACACACACACACACACACGCACGCACGCACACACACACACACACACACACATACACGCACAGTTCTATGAGCATGAGAGAACCAGTCCCAGGAGGGGCAGCCTGACGCTACCTCTAGAGATACTTAGTAAGCTCAGACTGGGAGCGTCAGGCTGATGGCATGGAGGATGAAGTTACATTTTGGGGTTCTGGGCTCCTCATCGTTAGAGGGCCTGGGCACCCCTGCTCGCCCCTCTTCTACCTCTGGGGTTCAAGTTTCTGAATTCATTCAACTCTTGCCCTGTGCCACCTCTGCTAGGCTTGAAGGTGAGGAGCCAAGCGTTTGAGAGGGGCAGTCCTGCCTCCCCAAGCTGCCTCTGTTTTCATGGCTGCATTTTCCGATCAGAATGTCGAATTCCCGCTTCCCTCTTGGGGGACACAGGTGGGGAATGACCGCTTGCCTTGCGCATGTCCTCACTGAGGGCGGGAAAGGCTCACGCAGGTGGAAAAACCGGCTAAGACAGTGCAGGTCCACCCATGGTGATGCCTCTGTCCCATCAGCACCCCATGCTGGATTGTGATCTGAGGAGGTAAAAAAAAAAAAAAAAAAAGCCCTATGGGGGCCTGGGGCAGGAGCGAGTGGGTGGTGCCCCCTGGGCAGAGCAGGAAGAGCTCATGAAACACGGTGGGCGGTAACCTTGATGGAGATCACCGCGATTCAAAAGGCAGCAGGAACAATCAGGGGAAAGCCAGAACCAGGGGTGCGAAAATAATCTATAAGGGCTCCCAACCCAGAGTTTTCCTGACGGGAAAAAGAATAGCAAGAAAAACAAACTCGGTCTCAGTCGCAACAATGAAACAATCTCATTTCTTTTTGCTTTCAGTTTTATTGGCCTCCAGAGTTCTGTGCTTCTAAAGATTAGCCTTCCCTTGGGAAATTAGGAAGCAGATATTAATTCTCCTCTAATGAAGTCATTTTTTTTTCCAGCAGGCTTCCTCAGGAGTTCTGCACGGTACCACTTGTGAAACCTCTCTCTGGACCTTCTCAGCTCCAGCAGGGGAAAGGCTTAGAAATTATCTCTGAATTCCAGGGAGTCAAAACAGGAATGGCCTCAAGCAGGGCTTTCTTCTGAAGCCTGGGGAACAGCCACTTCTAACTAGCCTGAACTGACAGGAAAAGTGTGCCCCCCCTCCTGCTTGGGCTGGCACTTAGGGGGCCACATGTACAACAGTAGATCTGCCAGCTGGACAGATCCTGAGTTTTTAAATCCCGTATTAGTAGTCATTGTGTGCCGAAGATGTTTTGAGCTAAAATAATATACAAGAATTTCCCTAGAGAAAATATACATGCTTGTTTTTTGGAACCACTTAACACAATCCATCAAGCAAAGGTGCATTTGGAACAACATGACACGTTTCTCACTTGGGAGAAGAGCCCGTACACATTGATCCCTTCACAATAGACACGAATGTGCACGTTTTATTAGCCTCCTGGCCACACAGAGGTGAATGATGGGCTATTGTTATTCAGCTGTTTAATATCATTTTCCCATCAATCAAGGTGACACTTGAGAAGACGGACTCTTTAAATCAAGCCGCCTTTTCCTATTTAGAACATAAATTGGGCTGTTGCCAAGGATGCCGGGAAACAGAGGGCCATAAGAGGCATTTCAACAAGAAACACACCCATTTACGACCGGATGAGGTGCTCATGGCTCTGGACCACTTGCCAGTAGAACCAAGAAAGTTTCTCATTCACGTTGACAGTGACAGACTGCTAATGCAGTTAATAAGTGACTCACGCTCTCATATTGGGAGAAAGAAGTGTGGCCCAGGGCGGGTATATTAGCTTCCCAGAGTGGCCAGGATGAAGTGCAACCACCGTCGGGTGAGAGCAACACACACTTAGCTTCTCCCAGTTCTTTAGGCTGAAGCCTGAGGTAAAGTGTGGGTATGGTTGGCCCCTTTCCGAGGCCTCTCCCTAGCTTGTCAATGGATGCCTTCCTCCATCTTCACGTAGTCTTGCCTCTGAGTGTGTGTCCTAACTTCTTCTTATAAGGACCTCAGGCCCATCCACAGAACTAATTTTGTTTTAAAGTTATTTTTGTTTTGGTTTTCGAGGTAGGGTCTTACTTTAACTCAGGCTGACCTGGAATTCACCATGTACTCTCAGGGTGGCCTTAAACTCATGGTGATCCTCCTACCTCTGCCTCCCCAGTGCTGGGATGAAAGGCGTGCACCACCATGCCCAGCTTATAAATTTTCCTGTTTTTTTTTTTTTTTTTTTTTTTTTTTTTTTGGTTTTTCGAGGTAGGGTCTCACTCTGGTCCAGGCTGACCTGGAATTCACTCTGTAGTCTCAGGGTGGCCTTGAACTCTCAGTGATCCTCCTACCTCTGCCTCCCGAGTGCTGGGATTAAAGGCGTGTGACACCACACCCGGCTAGGTTTTTGTTTTTTTTGAGACAGTTTTTGGAACCTAGGCTGGCTTGGAACGCACTATATAGTCTAGGCTGGTCTCAATCTCTTGATCCTCTTGCCTCAGGTGCCTGTGTGCTGGGATTACAGGTATGTATTATCATGACCAGGTGTTGCAGTCAGATTCACATTGCTGGCAGTAATCACCTGACCAAGAACAGCTTTTGGGGGCTGGAGAGATGGCTTAGCAGTTAAGGCATTTGCCTGTGAAGCCAAAGGACCTCGGTTTGATTTTGTTTCACCAGGACCCACATAAGTCAGATGCACAAGGTGGCACATGCATCTGGAGTTCATTCGCAGTGGCTGGAGGCCCTGGCCTGCCCATTCTCTCTCTCCTTCCCTTTCTTACTCTCTCAAATGAATAAATACATTTTTTTATATAAAAAAAAGAAAGAGCATCTTTTGTGGGGGGAAAAGGGTTTGTTTTGGCTTACAGCTCCATGATGTCAGGGAAAATGATGGCAAGAGCAGAGGGTGGACATCACCCCTGGCCAACATCAGGTAGACAACAATAGGAGAGTGCCAAACACTGGCAAGGGGGAGCCAGCTATAACATCCATAAGCCTCCCTCCATCAATACACTGCCTCTAGGAGGCGTTAATTCCCAAATTGCCATCAGCTGGGAACCTAGCACTCAGAACACCTAAGTTTATGGGGGACACTTGAATCAAACCACCACAGCAGGCTTAGGTATTTATTTGTCTAATTGTTGGAAAAGGCTCTCGTCCCTTAACCTAGGCTGGCCTGAACTAACTTTTTTCCTCTTCTCTACATTCCTCTCTTCTTTTTTTCATCCTTTCCTCTTCTACCCTCCGCTCCCCTGTTCCTTCTTTGTCTCTGCTCCTCCTTTTCTTCTTCCTCTCTCTCTGGCCTGAAACTCATGGTGACCTTCTTTTTTTTTTTAAATTAGTGTTTATTTGTTTATTTATTTGTGTGTTTTTGCATGTTTGTGAGGGGGCATACCAGAGTCTTTTGCCACTGCAAGCAAATGCCCATCTGGCTTTATGTGGGTGACTGAGGAATAGAAGCTGGGTGGGCAGGCTTTACAAATAAGCACCTTTAACTTTTGAGCTGGGTCTCCAGCCCCTCATGATGACCCTCTCACCTCAGCTTCCCAAGTACTGGTGATGGGTGTCTAGGCAGGCATTAGGCTTTGAGGTCATTGAAGAGCAGACCCAACCTCCATTTCCCTGATAACATTAGAAAGGCAAACATGGGGGCTGGAGCGATGGCTTAGCAGTTAAGGCGTTTGCCTGTGAAGCCTAAGGACCCCAGTTCTATTCTCCAGGTCCCATGTAAGCCAGATGCCCAAGGGGGTGCACACGTCTGGAGTTAGTTTGCAATGGCTAGAGGCCCTGGTGCACCCATTCTCACTCTCCCTCTCTCTGTTTCCCTGTCTCTAATAAATAAATAATAAATAAAATCTTTTTTAAAAAGAAAGGCAAACATGGGGCTGGAGAGATGGCTTAGCAGTTAACGTGTTTGCCTGCAAAGCCAAAGGATCTTGGTTGGATTCCCCAAGACTCACGTAAGCCAGATGCACAAGGGGGCACATGCATCTGGAGTTCGTTTGCAGTGCCTGGAGGCCCTGGAGTGCCCATTCTCTCTCTCTATCTCTCTCCCTCCGTCTTTCTCTCTCTCTCAAATAAATAAAAAATATATAAAAGAAAGGCAAACATCACAATTGCTACTCATAGGACTTCAAATACCATATAAAAGGAAGGATGAGCTGGGTATAGTGGCACATACCTTTAATCCCATCTGTGTAGCCCAGGCTAGCCTTGAATTTATAATCCTCCCATACCACAGAGTCACAAAATGCCCCAAGTGTGCTGAGCCCTGTGAGGGCCCAGCCAGGAGCACTGTGGTCCACACTTCTCTTTCCATGGCCCAGGGACTGGACCGAGTGGCGTCACCGTACACCATGAAGCTCAGATGTGTCTCCGCCTAAAGTGAGATTGATCCCTAGGAGCCATCTGTCAGCTGAATGTTCAGAGGAATGGATTTATGAAAAACAGGCAGCCTCACACGTGTCCCCTGAGGACATCACAGCTGCCACCCGCAAGGGTATGTTTCCTGACATTGCTGTGCTTCCTCATAATTCTGTGCCATGAAGAAGAAAAAGTAGGGGCTGCAGAGATGGCTTAATGGTTAAGGCACTTGTCTGCAAAACTTAAGGACCCAGGTTCAACTCCCCAGGACCCACGTAAGCCAGATGCACAAGGTCACGTATGCATCTGGAACTCATTTGCAGTGGCTGGAGACCTTGACGCACCCATTCGCTCTCTCCCTCTCTTTCTCTCTTTCAAATAAATAAATAAATAAATAAATAAATAAATAAATAAATAAAATATTTAAAATGCCTCAAGAAGAAAAATTAGCATTCACTTATTCTCTGACACCAAGTTATCACTCGAAAAAAGATTCTCATCATACAGATATTAAAAACATAATCTGGAGTTGGATATGGTGGTGCACATCTTTTTTTTTTTTTTTTTTTTTTTTTTGGGAAAAAAGGTTTATTTTGGCTTAGAGACTTGAGGGATGCTGCATGATGGTAAGGGAAACAATGGCATGAGCAGAGGGTGGACATCACTCCTGGCCAACATAAGGTGGGCAATAGCAACAGGAGAGTGTGCCAAACACTGGCAAAGAGACGGTGGCTATAATACCTATAAGCCCGCCCCCAACAATACACTGCCTCCAGGAGGTGTTAATTCCCAAATCTCCATCAGCTGGGAACCTGGCATTCAGAAAATCTGAGTTTATGAGGGACACCTAAATCAAGCCAGCACAGATGGATAAATGGGTGAATGGGTGAAATGAGGGTGTCTAACATGGCTTCTTGGGGGAAAGGAAACCTGGATAGATAGAACTGCAATGGTGAGACAGGATCGACTAGGCTGTGAGGAAGGGACTTTGTCCTAAGCAGCCAAGGAGCCTTAGAAAGAAAGGCAGGGCAAGGGCACTTGGCACAGAAGGCGTGTTCTGCACAAAGGTGAGGCATAACTCCTCTGGTTCTCTCAGGACAAAGCTTAGTCCCTCCGGCACCATTTATAGCCCTCTCACCTGGCTTTGCTCGCCGCTTTAGTGCTATTTTTTTTTTTTTTTTAGTATTTTCCCTTATTTTTTTTTTATTTTTATTTTTATTGATTTTTAATCTTACATACCAAAAAAAACCCCACCTGATATTTCCCTCCCCTCCCCCATTCCACTTTAGAACTCCAGTCTCCATCATATCCCCTCCCTTTCTCCATTAGTCTCTCTCCTAATTTGATGACATCATCTTTCTCTTCTATTTTGAGGGTCTTGCAAAGGTATTGCTAGGCACTGGAAGGTCATGGATATCGAGGCCAATTTCTGTCTGGGCAGCTGCATTGTAAGAGGTCATATCCTTCCTTTGGCTCTTCCATTCTATCCGCCCCCTCTTCCGCAATGGTCCCTGAGCCACTGGAGGATGTGACAGAGGTGTTTCAGTGCTGGGCACTCCTCCATCCCTTCTTCTCAGCACTATGTTGCCTTTTGTGTCATCCCAGTGGTCATCACCATCTGAAAAGAGAAGCTTCTCTAGCCAGAAGTGAGAATAGCGTTAATATGTGGACATGAACATTTAGTGTAGTGTCCCCAGGGCAGCTTGGTGGGAATAATATATACATTTAGTCAGCCATGAGCAGGCTTATACCCCCAAGGCTCATGACCTCACCTACCATAGACTTTTACTTAGGTTTTTCAGTACCGGGTATGTATTCCCTCCCGTAGAGAGGGCCTTCAGTCCAATTATGGAGCAGTTGGTTACCCCAAGAGTAGACACGCCACTATTGCACCCGTTCAGTCATTGGGCCTGTCTGGCCAAGTTTGAATATTCAGCATCCACTATTTTCACTGTTGATGGCTTCTGTCTCCCATACGCTGCGTGCAGTGCAGCTTTTTCCAGCTTTCAGTTGGCTGGTCTACAGGAGAAGGTTTTCTGCTCAGCACCAGCTTGCTTTCTCAGTGTCCTTGCCTCTCAGGCATGAGATGTCTTCAGCAATAGGGTCTTACTATCTATTTCTCTAGGGAAACCAAGGGCTTTGGCAAAAGCCTTAATGTTTTGGAGGCTACCGGGACCTCCTTGGCCAACATCTCACTGGAAGGAGTTCCATCCCAGGTACTGAAAATTTTCTAGTAACAGTCTACATCTTCTAGACGTGACCTTAATCAAAAAAGTAGTTTTACATATGTCTTATTGATAATATCTTGAGTTTAGATTGTCCCTCCCCTGCCCTTTTTGTATGCATTCTCTTCCCATGGCCTCGCTTAGGCCATTCCCCCCTGTACTCAGTTCTTCTACTTACATATGTGTATTACCATACACTTAAGTCCTTCCCTTTCTTCCCTCCCTTATAGCCTTTTACCCGCTTACTGGTTTCTGGTACCTCTTTTGGTTCCAGTTCATACACAAGTCTATACATTGGTAGCTAGGATCCACATATGAGAGAGAACATGTGACGTTTGGCTTTCTGAGCCTGGGTTACCTCACTAAGTATAATCCTTTCCAGATCCATCCATTTCCCTGCAAATTTCATAATTTCATTTTTCTTACTGCTGAATAGAACTCCATTGTGTAAATGTACCACAACTTTATTATCCACTCATCTGTGGACGGACATCTAGGCTGCTTCCATTTCTTAGCTATTGTGAATAGAGCAGCAATAAACATGGTTTTGCAAGTATCTCTAAGGAAGTGAGAAGAGTCCTCTGGATATATGCCTAGGAGTGCTATAGCTGGATCATATGGTAAATCTATTTCTAGCTGTCTCAAGAACCTCCACACTGATTTCCACAGTGGCTGGACCAGCTTACATTCCCACCAACAGTGTAGAAGTGTTCCTGTTTTTCCGCATCCACGCCAACACTTATTGTCATTTGTTTTCTTGATGGCAGCCATTCTGACAGGAGTGATATGGAATCTCAAAGTGGTTTTAATTTGCATTTCCCTGATGGCTAAGGATGTAGAACATTTTTTTAGATGTTTATATGCCATCTGTATTTCATCTTCCGTGAATTCTCTATTTAGTTCCGTAGCCCATTTTTTAACTGGGTTGTTTGAATTCTTGTTATTCTGTTTTTTTGAGTTCTTTGTATATTCTGGATATTAATCCTCTGTCAGTTGAATATCTGGCAAAGATTTTCTCCCATTCTGTAGGTTGTCTTTTTGCTCTATTCACAGTGTCCTTTGCTGTACAAAAGCTTTGTAATTTTATAAGGTCCCAGTGGTTGATTAGTGCTTTTATTCTCTGAGCAATTGGAGTTATATTCAGAAAGTCCTTGCCTATTCCAATATGTTGAAGAGTTTCCCCTACTTTTTCCTCTAGCATTTTCAGAGTTTCAGGTCTGATATTAAGGTCCCTGATCCATTTGGACTTGATTCTTGTGCAAGGAGAGAGACAAGGATCTATGTTTATCCTTTTACAAACAGATGTCCAATTTTCCCAGCACCACTTGTTAAAGAGACTATCTTTTCTCCAATGAGTATTTTTGGCATTTTTGTCAAAAATCAGGTAGCTGTAGCTATCTGGATTAATATTTGGGTCTTCTATTCTGTTCCATTGATCTACCTGTCTGTCCTTGTGCCAGTACCATGCTGTTTTTGTTACTATGGCTTTGTAGTATAACTTAAAATCGGGTATGGTTATACCACCTGCCTGATTTTTGTTATGCAAAATTGTTTTGGCTATTCGAGGTTTTTTGTGTTTCCAGATGAATTTTAGTATTGTTTTTTCTATTTCTGTGAAGAATGCTATTGGGATTTTAATGGGGATCGCATTAAATGTGTAGATTGCTTTTGGTAAGATTGACATTTTCACTATATTGATTCTTCCAATCCAGGAGCATGGAATGTCTTTCCATTTCCTTGTGTCTTCTGCAATTTGTCGCTCGAGTTTTTTATAGTTCTCATTGTAGAGATCCTTCACTTCCTTGGTTAAGTTTATTCCAAGGTATTTTATTTTTTTTGAGGCAATTGTGAATGGGAGAGATTCCCTGATTTCATCCTCTGCATGTTTGTTGTTAGTGTATAGAAAAGCTACTGATTTCTGTGTGTTTATTTTGTATCCTGCTACGGTGGTGCACATCTTTAATCCCAGCTCTGAGAAGGCAGAGGTAGGAGGATCACTGTGAATTTGAGGCCAGCCTGAGACTACATAGTGAATTCCGGGACAGTCTGGGCTAGCCTGAGACCCTACCTCAAAAAATAAAACAAAAATCCTTATAATCTGATCCTTTATCTTTTATTAAGTATTTTTATTTATTTATTTGCAAAAGAGAGAGAGAACGGGCAGGCCAGGGCTTCTTATCACTACAAACAAACTCCAAACGTATGTGCCACTTTGTGCATCTGGCTTTATGTTGGTACTGGGGAAGTGAACTGAGGCCAGCAGGCTCTGCAAGCACCTTTAACTGCAGAGCCATCTCCCCAGCCCTGATCTGTCACTTTAGAAGGAAAGAGCACTTCTCAGAAATGCTCTAGTGAGAACTCTTCCATTATCTATATGTCAAGGGGGTGGGGCCATGAGTACATTACCAACCCTGTCATGTAACTCTCAAGGAAAGTGGATGCCCCAAGCCTAGACCTAGAATGAAACCTGGAGACCACATGCCCACCAAGTGCTGAGCAATGACCATCGGGCACCCTCGAAAGGTACTTTATGACTAGTGAAAACACTCATAAAGCCTTTTTCTTTGAGGGGAGGTTTTGAGGGTAGGGTCTCGCTCTAGCCCAGGCTGACCTGGAATTCACTATGTAGTCTCAGGATGGCCTTGAACTCATAGTCGCAAATGTATGCACCACCACGTCCGGCTACTATAAAACTTTAAAATGTGTGTGTGCAGGTACACGTGGCCAGAGGACCTCGTCAGGTGTTCTTCCTCAGGTGCTGTCCACACTTTTGGAGACAAGTTCTCTAATTAGCATGGAGCTCACCAATTAAGCCAGACTGGCTGGCCAGTGAGCAGCAGGTCCTCCTGCCTCCGCCTCCCATCACGCCAGGCATTTACGTGGGTTCTGGGAATTAGATTCACGTCCTCATGCTCATGAGACAAGGACTTTACACACTGAGCCATCTTCCCTGACCTAGGCGTTTTCTTCAATCATTCAATTCAAGTAAATTATTTTGTGATACTAAGGCTTGAACCCAGGGCCTCAGACATGGTAGTCCAGTGGTCTACTAATGAACTACATCTACAATTCCTTGTTTTTTAATTTGAGACACAGGATCACTAATTTGCCTTGGTTGGCCTTGAATTTGGATCCTACCTTGGTCTCCCATGTTGTTGCCTCTCTTTATTTTCTTTTCTCTCCTTTTATTTATGTATTTGTTTACTTACTATTTTTATTTTATTTATTTAAGAAAGAGAGAGAGGCACATAGAGAGAGGGAGAGAGGGAGAGAGTGGGTACGCCAGGGCCTCCAGCCACTGCAAACTAACTCCAGACACATGCGCCATCTTGTGCATCTGGCTTATGTGGGTCCTGGGGAATCGAACCTGGGTCCTTAGGCTTCGCAGGCAAATGCCTTAACTGCTAAACCATCTCTCCAGCCCTTTTATCATATATATATATATAATTTATTTGAGAGAGAGAAAGAGGCAGATATATACATATATATATAGAGAGAGAAATGAGGACACCAGGGCTTCTTGCCATGGCAAATAAACCCCAAACATGTGTGCCACCTTGTGTATCTGGCTTATGTGGGTACTGGGGAATTGAACCTGGGTCCTTAGGCTTTGTAGACAAGTGCCTTAACTGCTAAGCCATCTCTCCGGCTCTCCTTTTATTTGTTTTTATTTATTTATTTTTGGTTTTTTTAAAATATTTTATTATTTATTTATTTATTTGAGAGAGGGAGATACAGAAATGGGCAGGTAGAGAGAGAGAGAGAAAGAGAGAACGGGTGTGCCAGGGCCTCCAGCCACTGCAAATGAACTCCAGATGCATGCACCCCTTGTGCATCTGGCTTAAATGGTCCTGGAGAATCGAGCCTCGAACCCTTCTTAGGCTTCATAGGGCAAGCGTTTTAACCGCTAAGCCATCCCTCAGCCCTATTTTTGGTTTTTTTGAGAAAGGGTCTCACTTCAGCCCAGGCTGACCTGGAATTCACTATGTAGTCTCAAACTCACAGCAGTCCTCTGACCTCTGCCTCCCAATTGCTGGGATTAAATCACCACCACGCCTGGCCCCCTCCTTTTATTTATTTATTTATTTTTATTTTTGTTTTTTGAGGTAGGGTCTTAACTCTGGTCCAGGCTGACCTGGAATTAACTATGTAGTCTCAGGGTGGCCTCAAACTCTTGGTGATCCTCCTACCTCTGCCTCCCGAGTGCTGGGATTAAAGGCTTTTAATTATTACCATGCCCGGCTTCCTCCTTTTTTTTTGGCAGGGTCTTTGTAGCCTAGCTGGGCTTGAACTCAAAATCTTCTTGCCTTAGGTTCCCCACTCCTGTGAATAGAGGTGTGACACCACACCTAGCTATCAATAATGATTTCTTTAAAAACCTTTTCAGGGCTAGAGAGATAGCTCAGTGGGTAAAGTGCTTGCTGCTCAAGCATGAGGATCCTCAGACCCCACGTGAAAGCCAGAAGCCAGGCTGGAGTGATGGCTTTTAAGTTTTTTTTTAAGGAGCTTGTCTGGGAAACCTAAAACCCCAGGCTGATTCTCCAGGTTCCCCATCCCCAGATGCACAAGGTAACTGCATCTCCATCATATTTCCTTTCTCAGTGGCTCTCTCTCTCCTTGATGACATCATCTTTCTCTTCTATTTTGAATAAATAAATAAAATGGTCAGGGAAGATCATTGAGTAAAGCCAATTTCTGTCTGGGCAGCTGCATGGAGGGAGGGCATATCCTTCCTTTGGCTCTTCCAAGAGAATGGTCCCTTTAATGAGCCACTGGAGGCAGTGACAGAGGATGTTTCAGTGCAAGGCACCCTGAGACCATCCCTTCTTCTCAGCACTATGTTGCCTTTTGTGGATCCCAGTGGTCATCACCATCTGAAAAGAGAAGCTTCTCTAGCCAAAACCAGAATAAAAAAATGTGGACATGAACATTTAAAGTGTCATGTCCCCAGGGCACTTTTCTGGGACAATGGAACACTTAGTCAGACATGAGCAGGCTTATACCCCCTTTTCAGTGCCAGGGATGTAGACTTTTTCAATTAGGTTTTTCAGTACCGGAGGTCACCCCCCAAAAGGGCCTTCAGTCCAATTATGGAGCAGTTGGTTTCCCACCAGTAGATAGATGGTAAGACCCTATTCAGTCAAGACTCCTGTCTGGCCAAGCTTGAAGGTATTCAGCAAACCTTCACTGTTGAGCTGAAAGCCTCCTCCATATGGACTGTGTGCAGTGCAGCTTTTCCAGCTTTCAGTTGGCTGGTCTACAGGAGAAGGTTTTCTGCTCAGCACCAGCTTGCTTTCTCAGTGTCCTTGCCTCTCAGGCATGAGATGTCTTCAGCAATAGGGTCTTACTATCTATTTCTCTAGGGAAACCAAGGGCTTTGCAAAAGCCTTAATGTTTTGGAGGCTACCGGGACCTCCTTGGCCAACATCTCACTGGAAGGAGTTCCATCCCAGGTACTGAAAATTTTCTAGTAACAGTCTACATCTTCTAGACGTGACCTTAATCAAAAAGTAGTTTTACATATGTCTTATTGATAATATCTTGAGTTTAGATTGTCCCTCCCCTGCCCTTTTTGTATGCATTCTCTTCCCATGGCCTCGCTTAGGCCATTCCCCTCCTGTACTCAGTTCTTCTACTTACATATGTGTATTACCATACACTTAAGTCCTTCCCTTTCTTCCCTCCCTTATAGCCTTTTACCCGCTTACTGGTTTCTGGTACCTCTTTTTGGTTCCAGTTCATACACAAGTCTATACATTGGTAGCTAGGATCCACATATGAGAGAGAACATGTGACGATTGGCTTTCTGAGCCTGGGTTACCTCACTAAGTATAATCCTTTCCAGATCCATCCATTTCCCTGCAAATTTCATAATTTCATTTTTCTTTACTGCTGAATAGAACTCCATTGTGTAAATGTACCACAACTTTATTATCCACTCATCTGTGGATGGACATCTAGGCTGCTTCCATTTCTTAGCTATTGTGAATAGAGCAGCAATAAACATGGTTTTGCAAGTATCTCTAAGGAAGTGAGAAGAGTCCTCTGGATATATGCCTAGGAGTGCTATAGCTGGATCATATGGTAAATCTATTTCTAGCTGTCTCAAGAACCTCCACACTGATTTCCACAGTGGCTGGACCAGCTTACATTCCACCAACAGTGTAGAAGTGTTCCTGTTTTTCCGCATCCACGCCAACACTTATTGTCATTTGTTTTCTTGATGGCAGCCATTCTGACAGGAGTGATATGGAATCTCAAAGTGGTTTTAATTTGCATTTCCCTGATGGCTAAGGATGTAGAACATTTTTTTAGATGTTTATATGCCATCTGTATTTCATCTTCCGTGAATTCTCTATTTAGTTCCATAGCCCATTTTTTAACTGGGTTGTTTGAATTCTTGTTATTCTGTTTTTGAGTTCTTTGTATATTCTGGATATTAATCCTCTGTCAGTTGAATAACTGGCAAAAGATTTTCTCCCATTCTGTAGGTTGTCTTTTTGCTCTATTCACAGTGTCCTTTGCTGTACAAAAGCTTTGTAATTTTATAAGGTCCCAGTGGTTGATTAGTGCTTTTATTCTCTGAGCAATTGGAGTTATATTCAGAAAGTCCTTGCCTATTCCAATATGTTGAAGAGTTTCCCCTACTTTTTCCTCTAGCATTTTCAGAGTTTCAGGTCTGATATTAAGGTCCCTGATCCATTTGGACTTGATTCTTGTGCAAGGAGAGACAAGGATCTATGTTTATCCTTTTACAAACAGATGTCCAATTTTCCCAGCACCACTTGTTAAAGAGACTATCTTTTCTCCAATGAGTATTTTTGGCGTTTTTGTCAAAAATCAGGTAGCTGTAGCTATCTGGATTAATATTTGGGTCTTCTATTCTGTTCCATTGATCTACCTGTCTGTCCTTGTGCCAGTACCATGCTGTTTTTGTTACTATGGCTTTGTAGTATAACTTAAAATCGGGTATGGTTATACCACCTGCCTGATTTTTGTTATGCAAAATTGTTTTGGCTATTCGAGGTTTTTTGTGTTTCCAGATGAATTTTAGTATTGTTTTTTCTATTTCTGTGAAGAATGCTATTGGGATTTTAATGGGGATCGCATTAAATGTGTAGATTGCTTTTGGTAAGATTGACATTTTCACTATATTGATTCTTCCAATCCAGGAGCATGGAATGTCTTTCCATTTCCTTGTGTCTTCTGCAATTTGTCGCTCGAGTTTTTTATAGTTCTCATTGTAGAGATCCTTCACTTCCTTGGTTAAGTTTATTCCAAGGTATTTTATTTTTTTGAGGCAATTGTGAATGGGAGAGATTCCTGATTTCATCCTCTGCATGTTTGTTGTTAGTGTATAGAAAAGCTACTGATTTCTGTGTGTTTATTTTGTATCCTGCTTGCACATCTTTAATCCCAGCTCTGAGAAGGCAGAGGTAGGAGGATCACTTTGAATTTGAGGCCAGCCTGAGACTACATAGTGAATTCTGGGACAGTCTGGGCTAGCCTGAGACTTACCTCAAAAATAAAACAAAATCCTTATAATCTGATCCTTTATCTTTTATTAAGTATTTTTATTTATTTATTTGCAAAAGAGAGAGAGAACGGGCAGGCCAGGGCTTCTATCACTACAAACAAACTCCAAACGTTGTGCCACTTTTGTGCATCTGGCTTTATTGTTGGTACTGGGGAAGGCTGAACTGAGGCCAGCAGGCTCTCAAGCACACTTTAACTGCGGAGCCATCTCCCCAGCCCTGATCCGTCATTTTAGAAGGAAAGAGCACTTCTCAGAAATGCTCTAGTGAGAACTCTTCCATTATCTATATGTCAAGGGGGTGGGGCCATGAGTACATTACCAACCCTGTCATGTAACTCTCAAGGAAAGTGGATGCCCCAAGCCTAGACCTAGAATGAAACCTGGAGACCACATGCCCACCAAGTGCTGGGCAATGACCATCGGGCACCCTTAAGAAAGGTACTTTATGACTAGTGAAAACACTCCTAAAGCCTTTTCTTTGAGGGGAGGTTTTGAGGGTAAGGGTGTCGCTCTAGCCCAGGCTGACCTGGAATTCACTATGTAGTCTCAGGATGGCCTTGAACTCATAGTCGCAAATGTATGCACCACCACGTCCGGCTACTATAAAACTTTAAAATGTGTGTGTGCAGGTACACGTGGCCAGAGGACCTGCGTCAGGTGTTCTTCCTCAGGTGCTGTCCACACTTTTGGAGACAAGTTCTCTAATTAGCATGGAGCTCACCAATTAAGCCAGACTGGCTGGCCAGTGAGCAGCAGGTCCTCCTGCCTCCGCCTCCCATCACGCCAGGCATTTACGTGGGTTCTGGGAATTAGATTCACGCCTCATGCTCATGAGACAAGGACTTTACACACTGAGCCATCTTCCTGACCTAGGTCATTCAATTCAAGTAAATTATTTTGTGATACTAAGGCTTGAACCCAGGGCCTCAGACATGGTAGTCCAGTGGTCTACTAATGAACTACATCTACAATTCCTTGTTTTTTAATTTGAGACACAGGATCACTAATTTGCCTTGGTTGGCCTTGAATTTGGATCCTACCTTGGTCTCCCATGTTGTTGCCTCTCTTTATTTTCTTTTCTCTCCTTTTATTTATGTATTTATTTACTTACTATTTTTATTTTATTTATTTAAGAAAGAGAGAGAGAGGCACATAGAGAGAGGGGAGAGAGGGAGAGAGTGGGTGGGCCTCCAGCCACTGCAAACTAACTCCAGACACATGCGCCATCTTGTGCATCTGGCTTATGTGGGTCCTGGGGAATCGAACCTGGGTCCTTAAGCTTCGCAGGCAAATGCCTTAACTGCTAAACCATCTCTCCAGCCCTTTTATTTATTTATATTATATAATAATATATATAATATATAATATATATATAATATATAATATATATATATATATATATTAATATATTTATATATATAATTTATTTGAGAGAGAGAAAGAGGCAGATATATATATATAGAGAGAGAGAGAGAAATGAGGACACCAGGGCTTCTTGCCATGGCAAATAAACCCCAAACATGTGCGCCACCTTGTGTATCTGGCTTATGTGGGTACTGGGGAATTGAACCTGGGTCTTTAGGCTTTGTAGACAAGTGCCTTAACTGCTAAGCCATCTCTCCGGCTCTCCTTTTATTTGTTTTTATTTATTTATTTTTGGTTTTTTAAAATATTTTATTATTTATTTATTTATTTGAGAGAGGGAGATACAGAAATGGGCAGGTAGAGAGAGAGAGAGAGAGAGAACGGGTGTGCCAGGGCCTCCAGCCACTGCAAATGAACTCCAGATGCATGCACCCCCTTGTGCATCTGGCTTACGTGGGTCCTGGAGAATCGAGCCTCGAACCGGGGTTCTTAGGCTTCATAGGCAAGCGTTTAACCGCTAAGCCATCCCTCCAGCCCTATTTTTGGTTTTTTTGAGAAAGGGTCTCACTTCAGCCCAGGCTGACCTGGAATTCACTATGTAGTCTCAAACTCACAGCAGTCCTCTGACCTCTGCCTCCCAATTGCTGGGATTAAAGGTGTGCACCACCACGCCTGGCCCCTCCTTTTATTTATTTTTTATTTTTATTTTTTGTTTTTCGAGGTAGGGTCTCGCTCTGGTCCAGGCTGACCTGGAATTAACTATGTAGTCTCAGGGTGGCCTCAAACTCTCGGTGATCCTCCTACCTCTGCCTCCCGAGTGCTGGGATTAAAGGCGTGCGCCACCATGCCCGGCTTCCTCCTTTTATTTTTGGCAGGGTCTTTGTAGCCTAGCTGGGCTTGAACTCAAAATCTTCTTGCCTTAGGTTCCCCACTCCTGTGAATAGAGGTGTGACACCACACCTAGCTATCAATAATGATTTCTTTAAAAACCTTTTCAGGGCTAGAGAGATAGCTCAGTGGGTAAAGTGCTTGCTGCTCAAGCATGAGGATCCTCAGACCCCACGAAGAAAGCCAGAAGCCAGGCTGGAGTGATGGCTTAGCAGTTAAGCCAGTTAAGGAGCTTGTCTGGGAAACCTAAGGACCCAGGCTCGATTCTCCAGGTTCCACATAAGCCAGATGCACAAGGTAGTGCATGCATTTCGAGTTCCTTTGCAGTGGCTAGAGGTCCTGGTGCACCCATTGTCTCTCTGTCTTTAATAAATAAATAAAATGGTCAGGGGAAGAGATTGAGTAAAGGAACGGTGGAGGGAGGGCTAATCAAAATCTAAGAGGATATAAAAAAGTCATATATGGGCCGGGCGTTGTGGCGCACACCTTTAATGCCAGCACTCGGGAGGCAGAGGTAGGAGGATCGCCGAGAGTTCAAGGCCACCCTGAGACTACATAGTGAATTCCAGGTCAGCCTGGACCAGAGTGAGACCCTACCTTGCAAAACCAAAAAAAAAAAAAAAAAAAAAAAAAGGTCATATGGAAACCCACTTTTCTGGACAATGGAACACTCAGAAGCCATAGATTGTTACTAGAAACTTTTCAGTGTCAGGGATGTTGTTGTTTCAATGAGTTGTTGGCCGGGGAGGTCACAGATACCCCCAAAACATTATAGGCCATTGCCGAGGCCCTTGGCTTCCCACCAGTAATAGATGGTAAGACCCTATTGCTGAAGACTCCACATACTTGGGTGGCAAGGTCACTGAGAAAACCTGCTGGGGCTGAGCTGAAAGCCTCCTCCATATGGACCAGCTGACAGAAAGTTGGAAAAAGCTACGCTGCGTGCAGTTCAATAGGAGAGAGAAATCACCAATGAAGATACTCAACAGCAGCTTTAAATTTGGCCAGCCAGGCCAAATGAGCCAACGGGTGTAATAGTGGCATGTCTGTTATGGGGAAACCAACTGCTCTCTAATTAGACTGGAGGCCCGCTCCATGGGAGGGAATACATGCCTGATACTGAAAACATATGACAGGGGCAGTCAGGCGCCCTAAGGGTGTAACGTCTGCTGGTGTCTGACTGAATGTATATACTATGCTCACCAAACTGCCCAGTAAGCACTTCTCTTAATGTCCACACCCATATATTAATGCTACTCTCACTTTTGGTTAGAGAAGCTTCTCTTTTCAGATGGTAGAGACCTTGGGGTGACTCAGAAGGCACCATGGTGCTGAGAAGGGACAGAGGAGTGCTCAGTATGTGTATGCCCATATATTAATGCTACTCTCACTTTTGGTTGAAGATGATTCTCTTTTCAGATGGCAGTGACCACTGGGAGCCTCAAAACTTACCGAAGTGCTGAGTAGAAGTGACAGTGGAATGTTTAGCACTAAGTGAGACATCTCTATCGCACCCTCCAAGGCTCAGGGACCATCTCAGAAGAGATGGCAGAAAGAATTTCAGAACCAAAGGAAGGGGAGGAGTGCTTACAAAGCTGTCTTCCAGACACAAAGTGACGATGGTATTGATGGCCTCATAGTGGCTGAAAAATTTAAAAAATATTTTATTTTAATTTATTTATTTATTAGAGACAGAGAAAGGGAGAGAGTGAATATGGGCATGCCAGGGCCTCTAGCCACTGCAAACGAACTCCAGATGCATGTGCCACCATGTGAAGCTGGCTTACGTGGGACCTGGAGAATTGAACCTGGGCCCTTAGACTTCATATGCATGAGCCTTAACTGCTAAACCATCTCTCCAGCCACCCTGAAATTTTTTTTTAAATAAAAAGATGACTTGGGTCAAAGCAGAACTCCAACAGCTCACTGTTCTCCGTGTTACGACCAGGTTTTATTCACTTCAGCTCCCTTCCATTTACCACCCCTGACTAAAAATGTAAGCTCCAAGGGCTGTGGGATGAGTCCCCAAGGTGCAGCCAAAGTCTTGGGGGTGAGGTGCTGGGCCCTGGAGGGGTGCTCTGTGGAACCAGGTGGAGAAGATTGCCGGGGTACAAACCCAACCCAGAGTGCAGACCAAGTTCAGCAGCAAGACATACCGAGGCCCTGCAGCTTGAGGTGACCAAAGCCCCCCGAGGGTGTCAGACGTGATCTGACCTGACATCTTGGGAGAGAAGGACCCACTCAGCAAACTGAACACACTCATGTAAAGAAGTTTTTAGGGGGGCTGGAGAGATGGCTTAGCAGTTAGGGCGCATGCCTGCAAAGCCTAAGGATCCAGGTTTGATTCTCCAGGTCCCACGTAAGCTAGATGCACATGGTGGCATATGTGTCTGGAGTTCGTTTGCAGTGGCTGGAGGCCCTGGCATGCCCATTTTCACTCTCTCCCCCCCCCCTCACTCACTCTCCCTCTCTCTGTCGCTAATAAATAAATAATTTTTTCCTTTTTGGTTTTTCGAGGTAGGGTCTCGCTCTAGTCCAGGCTGACCTGGAATTCACTATGTAGTCTCAGGGTGGCCTCGAACTCATGGCGATCCTTCTACCTCTGCTTCCCAAGTGCTGGGATTAAAGGCGTGCGCCACCATGCCCGGCTTTAAAGAAGAATTTTTTTTTTTAAAAAAAGTTTTTAGGAGAGAAGTAAAATAGAAAATGGTCTTTTCCTAAGACACTGAAGCTCTGACATCTGAGCCATGAGGCTCTAATGAGATGTCACCTAGTTTTAACATTGCTGTGTCCCTCTGCCATTGCTGTCCCCGGAAGCTGGCCACACCATTGCCCTCAGGTATGAGCCATGCCACTGTCATCAGGAGCTCTCTCCTGGCCCACCGGGAAGAGTGGGGCCAGGGGTAACCAGAGCCTTGCTGCTGGTGCAGAGCCACCTTGATGGGTCCTTCCGCATTTGTCACCATGGTGACAGGCCGCATCTTCATTGTCTCAGACTCACGGACCAAACCCTTCCCATCCTTTGGGTGCGCCTTCCTCAGAGTGCTCACCCCCACAGAGGCCCTCCCTGCCTTTTGGTAAATATTTATGCCTAGGCCATGATCGCTTGACTCTTTCCCCGGTATCTGGCCAGCCCAGTGCTGTGTCCCACATACCAGGCAGAAATAATTATTTTCTGAAGATTAAATAAAAGAGTGAAGCTCTGATGGTGGACGGATTCTGCTGTCATTCAGTAACTCCAAGGTCAAGGTGAGGCTCACCCCAGAGTACTGCTCCCCCCAGTCTGGTTGCACTCAGCTGAGAGAGGACGATGCGGCTCTCAGGTTAGGTGGGCTTCACTAGGCTTCACTAGTTCTCCAGTTTGAAGGTGAAAGGTGACAGGTTCTTATCTGTATGTGGAGTTTGAGGATAGACCACCCCGTAGCAGCTGGGGTGGGGGAGAGCCTGGGAACAGGTCAACATAACAATCAACCTTCTAACAGAAGAGGCCCTGTAAACACTGCTGATGCATTGTCAACGGGTCCCCAGCGCTCCTGGCTCCAGGAAGCACCTGGCCTGATATCACCCGACTGTCATGGAGCGCAGGACACATCCTGTGCTGGGCCTTCCAAAGGCAACACAGTGGGCCTTTCAGAGAAGCCTGGGCTGGACAAAGCCCTGTGCACAGAGAAGCAGCACATTTGGGGTTCATTTGCAAACCCACAGCCTCTGCTCCCCAGACCCCTTGAGGAAGACTGCCGTGGGGGGATGTGGGTGCTGGTTTATGACATGCCTTCCTGTCCTCACTGTGGAGGTCATGGAGGTCAAAGACGGGCACTGTTCTGTGTGACAACGATTTGGAGATGAGTGGGGAGGGGCTGCTGGGAAAGGGTGAGAAAGAACTTTCCAGTACACTGGAAGTATTCCAATTTCTCAATGACATGGGAGCTGCAGGAGTGTAGTCATCCGCCACTGCACCCTCAACGGGGACAAGAACAGTGTGTGAAAATCACCTATTCTCTAAGGCAAAGAGGAATCGAACAAAGGCCTCTCATTCATCAGCATGACTAGTCTCTGCAAAACACACCCTTGCCAGCGCTGGGAGGGTACAGGGAAGCCAGAAGCCTTGCACACTGGTGGTGGCATGGCGAAGTGGTGCGGCCACAATGGAAAATAGCCAAACAGGAGCTGGGGGTAAGGCTCAGTGGGTCGAGTCCTTACTTGGCATGCACGAAGAGCCTGGGTTTGAGCCTCAGCGCTGCATACACCAGAAGTGGTAGTACAAAGTGGAGGCAGGGGGATTAGAAGCTCAGATCATCATTGGGTATGTAGGGAGTTTGAGGCCAACCTGGTCTCAAAATAGAATTACTATATAACCCCAAACTCCTCTTTTGGATGTATATCCAGAGGAATTGAAAGCATTACGCTAGAGACGTAGCTCAGTGGTAGAGCAATTGCCTAGCATGCACAAGGCCCTGGATTCCATACCTGACATTGAAAAAAAAAAACAACACCCTGGGGCTGAAGAGATGGCTTAGTGGTTAAGGTGCCTGCCTCCTAAGCCTAAGAACGCTGGTTCCAATCTCCAGGTCCCACATTTAGCCAGATGCAAAGTGACGCAAGGGCGCAATGCCGCACTTGACCACAAGGGGACACACGCATCTGGATTTCGTTCACAGCAGCTGAGAGGCTGCTGGCGTGCCCATCTCTATCAGTCTTCCTCTCCCCCCGCCCCGCCCCGTCTCTCTCCCAAAAAACAAACAAACAAAAAAAAAAAACCTGAAATCAGGGAGTTGAAGATATTTTTGTGTTCCCATGTTCATAGCAATACTATCCACAATAGCTCAAAGATAGAAGCCACCCCAGTATCTGTTAATGGATAAATAGGTAAGAAAAGATGGGGTGAGTTTATAGGAGTATTATTTAATCTTTAAAAGGAATAAACTTGGGGCTGGAGAGATAGCATAGTGTTTAAGGCATTTGCCTGCAAAGCCAAAGGACCCAGGTTCAATCCCCCAGTACCCACGTAGCCAGATGCACAAGGTGGTGCATGTGTCTGGAGTTCATTTGTAGTGACTAGAGGCCCTGATGTGCTCATTTCCTCACTCTCTCCCTCCCTCTCTCTCAAATAAATAAATATATAAATTTCTGGCATCTGAATACAATATGGAGGAACCTTAAGGACATCATGGTAAGTGAAATCAGCCAGTCACAAAAAATCCAAGCAATGTAAGAGTTGACATGTGGAAGGTGCCAAATGCACAAAGTGTCTGGAGGTCGTTCGCAGTGGCTGGAGGCCCTGATGTGCCATATTCTCTCTCTCTCTCTCCCCCTCTTTCTCTGTCTCAAATAAAAATAAATTTAAAAATAAAAAAAATAAGGGCTGGAGAGATGGCTTAGCAGTTAAGGCACATGCCTATGAAGCCTAAGGACCCAGGTTCAATTCTTCAGGTCCCATGTAAGCCAGATGCACACAGTGGCACATGCATCTGGAGTTCATTTGTAGTGGCTAGAGGCCCTGGCATGCCCTTTCTCATTCTCTCTCTCTCTCTCTCCCTCCCTCTATTCCTGTCTCAAATAAATAAACAAAAATAATTTTAAAAAAAAATAAAAAGAAATTTAAAAAATAAAAAGAAAATGCCACTTTGCCCTGGCCCTTCCACAGAGACCCATCTTCTTTGGGAAGAGACAGCTGTGACAGGCTAAAGAGAATCTTAGATTGTCTTGAGGGGAGGGAGTGTTAATTCCCATAGAAATGCCAAACTAGGGCTAGAGAGATGGCTCAGTGGTTAAGGCGCTTACCTCTGAAGCCTAAGGACCCAAGTTTGATTGCGCTATATCTTAAATAAATATTTAAAATAAAGAAATGTCAAACTGCCACATTGGGAAGACAGTGCTCTTCCAATTGCATTGTGAAATGCGGCTACCAGCACATAGAAAGGTCAGTGGAGGCGGGCAGTGACTCTTGGGGCCCAAGAAGTGACCTCCCAGCATCATGTAAGCACCAGCTTGGGTGTCCACAGCAGAGCATCCTCCTGGTGAATATCAGATGATGTCCACGAGATCTCAGCCAGGCAGCGTCAGGAGCAGGACACTTCAGCAGCACCCGGCCAAAGCCCTCCCTAGAAATCCTGCCAACCGCCCCTCCCAGAACCCACCTCTCCTCCTCTGTCTAACACAAGGGTTTAAGCCAGCTGTCTGAGATGCACTCTGCCTCTGTCATCAGAGGAAGGCAGGAGGCTCCGCGCCTGGGCTCACCAAGCCTCCACCCGCCCAGGAAGGGAGAAGCAGTCATTATTTTCAGTTCTCCAGGCTGCATAATCTAACTCACAATACGACTCCACTGCTGCAGACCCAGCAGGCCTGTGCCATAGGAAAACACAAGGTGTGACTGTCCCAGTAAAGCTTCCTTTATGGGCACTGAAGTTGGAATTTCATGAACTTTCCAACGAGACCAGGAACCCACAAAAGAGTGACACTCCCATGAGTCCCTTGCGTACACCTTCCTCGTGAGGCACGATAGAAAGCTAGGATACGCTGGCGAGGTGCTTCCTGGCTTCCTGTATGAAGGCCCGAGGTAGCCTGAGCCTGCCAGTTTCAGCTCTCTGATCCCATGTAAATAGCTGGGAGTGGCCATAGGTGCCTGTAACCCCAGTCCAGCAGGGAAGCAGAGAATCATCAGAGCTCTGCAAGCTCCGGTATCAGTAGAGAAACTCTGGGTCAGAATAAGACCAGGAGGAAGAGCAAAGGAGAGCATCACCGAGACCTCACCAACTGAGCTAAACAAGCTAGCGGTGAGCCCCAGGCATCTTCCTGTTTCCATCTCCCAACAAGCGCAAGCGCTGAGGTTACAGACTTACGCCATCACATCCAGTTTTTGTTTTGTTTTTTTTTTTAACATGAGTGCTAGGGATCCAAACTCAGGTCCCCGTGCTTGTTCAGTAAGCACTGTACCCAATTAGCCATCTCCCCAGATCCCATATCCACAAATTTTAATGGCTCTGAAGTTACATCTCAAAAGGCTGCTAAGAAACTTTTATTCTTTTTCCTAAATGAGATTGAAAGTTGGTTCCAGAGGTGCATTGCATAAGATTATAACAGAGAAAATAAAACTGTGGGTCACAATTGCATAAGAGAGTCAAGATATGTTTGTTTGTTTGTTTGTTTGTTTGTTTGTTTGTTTGTTTTGAGGTAGGGTCTCACTCTAGTCCGGGTTGACCTGGAATTCAGTATGTAGTCTCAGGGTAATCTCAAACTCTTGGCAGTCCTCCTACCTCTGCATCCCGAGTGCTGGGATTAAAGGCGTGCGCCACCATGCATGGCTAAGACATGTTTTTTTATTTTTTTAAGTTTTATCTATTTATTTGCAAGGAGAGAGAGAGTAAGAGAAAAAAAGAATATGGGCTCCAGCCACTACAAATGAACTTTAGATGCATGTGCCACTTTGTGCATTTGGCTTTATATGGGTACAGGAGAATCAAACCTGGGTTGTTAGGTATTGCAGTCAAGCACCTTAACCACTGAGCAATCTCTCCAGCTCCAAGATTTTTTTTCAATCAGGCATGGTGTCTATGCCTTTAATCTCAGCACTCTGGAGACTGAGGTCTGTGAATCACTGTGAGTTTGAGGCCAGCCTGAGCTACAGAGTTCCAGGTCAGCCTAGCTTAAGGTGAGACCCTGCCTCAAAAAAAAAAAAAAAAAAAAAAAAAAAAAGGGCCAGGTGTGGTAGCACAAGCCTTTACTCCCAGCACTCGGGAGGCAGAGGTAGGAGGATCACTGTGAGTTCAAGGCCACCCTGAGACTACAGAGTGAATTCCAGGTCAGCCTGGGCCAGAGTGAGACTCTACCTTGAAAAAATAAAATAAAAAAAAAATTAAAAACCAAAAGATTATTTTTTCATTTGTAGTAATTGTGGGTTGTATGGTGTGTGTGTGCTGTATGCACATGTATGTGTAAATGTGTGCACCTGTGCGCATGTGGCACATTGCCCATCAATTGCACATTGAGACAGAGCCTCTGCAACAGAGCTGTGGGTTCTGTGAACCGCAGATATTCTCCATTCTCTTCTCCCCACAAGACTGGGGTTACAGATTGATGGCCACTCCCAGCTACTTACACGAGCCCTGGAGAGGCCAGCTCAGGTGGTCTCAGGCCCTATGAAGCTATTGTATGGAGCTGTGAAAATGCATTGTAGGTTGCAGTGGAGACCCCAGGAATTTAGACATGTCAAGACTATGGAATGGCTGTCAAGGAAAGCTGCAGCTCAGAGTAGGTTCGGCCTGGGCTGTAAATAGCAAGGATGGAGGGGATGCAGATGCAGAGTTAAAGGGACATATTATTGTTCTCTGCAATGATGAAACTTAAGAAGCCTTTTGGGAATATGCCTTAACTGCTAAGCCATCTTTCCAGCCCTGTAATTAATAAATAAAAGAAAAATTACTTGGAGTAGAATAATCTGGAAGTATTTCCAAGGTTATTGCTTTTTTTTTTTTTTTTTTTTTTTTGCTTCCCGAGCCAGGAAACAGGTAGCTTTGCATTTGATTTACTCTGTTCCCATCTTATCGGCACTTTCAAAGAGTGAAAGCAGGGAACTGGACCGCTCACAGTGACTGAGCAGAGATGGGTGAGAGATAAGAGCCCTGCTCAAAGCCAACGTACTTCCTGTAAGCAGGAGCAAGAGCTGGCCATACTGCCTTGGCCCGGGTAGTCAGGAGCTCCTGCTCTGCTCCCCCACGCTGGGGTAAGGACGTAGTCCTCGCTTGGGCCAGTGAAGCAACCCAGTGAGGCATGGAAGTTGCAGCCGTCATCCGGGATGGCAACAGCCTCTTTGTCTCTCGTGTCAGGCTGGATGGCAGTCTCATGAGTCCCCGCCGTGCTGTGCTCCTGAGAGGAGGGTGCCACATGCGCAGCCGAGCCCAAGCATCCAGCACGGTGACACTGGACACTCATGCTCAGACCCTGACACTGACCTACCGACACTCCTCCTCACTCTTCAACCAGCCAAGGGACCATCGGTGTGTCTGGAATCCCAGGAACTTGAGCTTTCCTGTGCATACCACTGCTACTGATTGTATGGATCAAATTTCAGAATTAAGGACTCTAAGATGAACTGTTTGTCAAGGCCACAAAATTTATTTAATGCCAGGCAGAGAATGGTAGTATCCAAAGGAAAAGATGATCAGAATGCCTATAAAGGAAGGGGGGTGGTGATAAGGCTTCTTGAGGAGAGGAGGAAGAATCTTGCACGCTGTTTAGCTGCACTGGACAAATTGGTTCGCTCTGGGGTCAAGTGAGAGAGCCTACCCCAGGAAATAAAGGGGAGAGCCATCAAGGAAGACACTGACATCAACATCTGGCCTCTCCACACACACACATGTGAACAAGGATATACACATGCGCACACCCCTCAGACACATACACACGAAAATGAAATTCATTAAGAAGTCTCTCTGAGGGGCTGGAGTGATGGCTTAGTGGTTAAGGCACTTGCCTTTGAAACCTAAGGACTCAGGTTCAATTCCACAGAACCCACATAAGCCAGGTGCAGGGCTGGAGAAACGGCTTAGCGGTTAAACACTTGCCTATGAAGCCTAAGGACCCCGGTTCGAGGCTCGATTCTCCAGGACCCACGTAAGCCAAATGCACAAGGGGGTGCACGCATCTGGAGTTCGTTTGCAGTGGCTGGAGGCCCTGGCACACCCATTCTCTCTCTCTCTCTCTCTCCCTGCCTATTTCTGTATCTCTCTCTCAAATAAATAAATACAAAATAAAAAATAAAATAAGCCAGGTGCACAAGGTGGTACATGGGTCTAGAGTTTGTTTGCAATGGCTAGAGGCTCTGGCATGTTCATTCTCTATCTGCCCCCCCCCAAATAAATAAATAAGCTTTAAAAAGTAGTCTCTAACAATTCAGAAAGATAAGACAGCTATGTGTACATTCACGTATCAAAAGCAAAAGCAGCAATCATAAAACCCAACCTGCCAGTTTAGGCCAAGTTGGAGACCACTTCTGTGCATCGCCTGGCATCTGTGATAAACATTTCAGAGAGCAAGTTTAGCTGTGCTAGAGAAAACAGGATAAGCAAACGCCGTGGCATGATATAAATATATATTCTCTGAACATCTAAATTTAATCTACGAGCCAGTTCAAGACAAACCCAAAGCTGGGGGCCACTTTAGAGAAAACGTGAGCTGACGTTGGTTTACTCGCCTCTGTACAATGCGACACTTTGAACTGTTTATTATCTGGTTCAACAGAGGCCCGATCACGCACGAACACACTTCTTTGCCCTTTGAAGCCGCCTGCCGTCCACTATTGCAAGGCAGGAAGTAGAAATCTCTGCTTTGATTTGTTTAAACTAAATTAAACATAACTGGCAACCATATTTCCTCTTATTCAGGGGAAGTTACAAAAGGTACAAGAGACCGAAAATATCAGGTGACTTGGAGATGATGAGAGTGGCGTTTTATGAGCAAAAGGAAAACAAATGCCAGCCTTTCACATGCATTTGGAAGCCTCCCACGCGTGAGCCTTGAAAAGGATAGTGCTGCTCAAAATTATTTGCAAATGTGTGCTTCCTTAAGGTCAAAGAGGAAGTCATTCAAATAAATGTGCGTCCGAGATTTAGCGCCATGCTTTCTTTTTTCTTTGAAATTTAAATCCGTAGTCAGCCTTGTCTAATCCCAGCCTTCCCCACTACAGTTGGCCAGTTGAAAGTCTGTCCACAGGGCAGAGGAGATGGCTCAGAGGTTAAAGGGACTGGCTTGCCTAACCTGCCAAGCCAGAGGTTGATGATATTAGGTACATTTCTTTAAAAAAAAAATACTTATTTTTATTTTATTTGCAAGCAGAGAGAGAGAGATAGAGAGAGAAGAGAGACAGATAGAGAGAGAATGGGCACTCCGGGGCCTCCACCCACTGCAAATGAACTCCAGACACATGCGCCCCTTGTGCATCTGACTTACATGGGTCCTGAGGAATCAAACCTGGCTTCACAGGTAAGAGCCTTATCCGCTAAGCCATCGCTCCAGCCCTCGGGTACATTTCTTGATCACTCACCACACCATTTATTGAGAAAGGGTCTCTCATTTGAACCCAAAGCTCACCAATTTGTCTAGTTAAATTTGGGCCGGGCGTGGTGGCGCACGCCTTTAATCCCAGCACTGGGGAGGCAGAGGTAGGAGGATCATTGAGAGTTCAAGGCCACCTGGAGACTACATAGTGAATTCCAGGTCAGCCTGAGCCAGAATGAGACCCTACCTCAAAAAAAACAAAACAAAACAAACAAACAAACAAAAAAATTGGCTAGCTAGCCAGCTAATCCTGGGGTCCCTTGTTTCTGCCCCCCATGTGGCTGGGATTACAGATGGGCAGCCATGCCTACCTGGCACTTGCATAGCCACAGAGAATTGGGTGTTCTGCCCAACTGAGCCATCTCCCAAGACTTTCTTTCTCTTTCCTTCTTTCTTTTCCTTCCTTCCTTTCTCTTTTCCTTTCTTCTTTCTTTCCTCCCTTCCTCCCTTCCTCCTTTCCTTCCTTCCTCCCTCCCTCCCTCCCTCCCTCCCTCCCTCCCTCCCTTCCTTCCTTCCTTCCTTCCTTCCTTTCTTCAAGACCCAGTCTCATGTAGCCCAGGCTGACCTTGAACTCCCGGTCTTCCTGCGTGCACTGCTCAAGTGCTGGGATTACAGGTAGGCACCACCACATGTAGTTGCAGTTAAGTCTTGAAACCAGATAGCGTATGTCCTTCAACCATTTTCTTCCGCAAAGTGATGTTGTCTGTGCAAGCTTCTTGCCTTTCTCTGTTAATCTCACAATCTTAATTTCTATTACAAAGCCTGCTGGGATTTTCTTTAATTTTTATTGACAACTTCTATTCTTACAGACAATAAACCATGATATTTCCCCCCTCCCTCCTTTCTCCTTCACAACTCCACTCTCCATCATATCCCCTCCCTCTCTCCATTAGTCTCTCTTTTAATTTGATGTCATCATCTTTTTCTTCTATTTTGAGGGTCTTGCGAAGGTATTGCTAGGTACTGCGAGGTCATGGATATCGAGGCCAATTTCTGTCTGGACAGTTGCATTGTAAGGAGTTGTACCCTTCCTTTGGCTCTTACATTCTTTCCACCACCTCTTCTGCAATGAACCCTGAGCCTTGGAGGGTGTGATAGAGATGTTTCAATGCTGGGCACTCCTCTATCCCTTCTTCTCAGCACTGTGTTGCCTTTTGGGTCATCCCAGTGGTCATTGCCATCTGAAAAGAGAAGTTTCTCTAACCAGAAATGAGAGTAGCATTAATACATGAAATGAACATTAAATATAGTGCTTTCAGGGCAGTTTGGTGGGAATAATATATACATTTAGCCAGACAAGAGCACACTTTATACCCCTAAGGCTCATGACCTTCCCTGCCATACACTTTTGATTAGGGTTTTCAGTACCAGGCATGTATTCCCTCCCGTAGAGTGGGCCTCCCGTCCAATTAGAGAGCAGCTGGTTTCCCCCAGAGCAGACATGCCACTATTGTACCCGTTCGGTCATTTGGCCTGTCTGGCCAAACTTGAGGTTTCCAGTGTCCACAGATTTCACTGCTGATGACTTCTGTCTCCCACAGGGCTGTATGCAGTGGAGCTTTTTCCAGCTTTCAGTTGGCTGGTCTACAGGTCTTAGCGCCAGCTTGATTTCTCAGTGACCTTGCTGCTCAGGTAAGTGAAGTCTTCAGCAATAGGGTCTTACCATCTGATTCTCAAGGGAAACCAAGGGCCTTGGCAATCCTGCTGGGATTTTGACTGGAACTGAGTTTAATCTTTAGACTAATATGAGGAGAGCTGATGCATTAATAATACTGAGTACTCCAGTCCGTGAACACAAAAGATTTACTACAGTTCAGAGCTAGAGTGTAAAGCTTGGTTCCCAGCCAGGCATGGAGGCGCACGCCTTTAATCCCAGCACTTGGGAGGCAGAGGTAGGAGGATCACCGTGAGTTCGAGGCCAGCCTGAGACTACATAGTGAATTCCAGGTCAGCCTGGGCTAGAGTGAGACCCTACCTTGAAAAACAAAACAAAACAAAACAAAACAAAACAAAACAAAACAAAACAAGCTTGGTTTCCATCATAGTGTTATTGGAGGTGAGGCCTAGTGGTCACTGGGGCTCGTCTTTGTAGACTGTGGTCTTTCTCTCTCTTTCTCTCTCTTCCTCTCTCTCTCTCTCTTTCCAGCCATGGGATGGGTAGCTTTGGTCAGTTTATATTAGACACTTTTCTCATTTCTATGACCAAATGCCTAAGAAGAAGAAGTTAAAGGAAGAAAGGATTTGTTTAGGCTCCAGGTTACGCATTTCATCATGGTGGGGAGACCTGGCAGCAGGAGTGGGAGGCTGGCTGGCCACGTTATGTTGGCATTCAGGAAGTAGAGCTGAAACAGGAAGCGTGTGTGTGTGTGTGTGTGTTAAGAAGAAGAAGGAGGAAGAAGAAGGAGAGGAAGAAGAAGGGGAAGAAGAATAATAATTTGGGCAGACATATCCTCTGGGAAGGATAATGCTGCACCCAGAAGCCATAGATTATTACAGAAAAATTTCAGTGCCAAGGGTGGGATAACTCCCAGCAAGTTGTTGGCCATGGCGGTCCCTGATGCCCCCAAAACAATGCAGGCTATTGATAAGGCTCTTGTTTGCCCACCAAAACGAAATGGTAAGACCTTATTGCTGAAGACACTACATAATTTGGCTGTAGGACTCTAAGAGATCAAGCTGGAGCTGAGCTGAAAGCCTCCTCTTTGTTAACTAGCTGTCAGAATGCTGGAAAGAGATATCCAGCATGCTGTGGGGGAAAAAGTTTAACTAGCAGTGGACCCTATTTATTTAGCTGGCCAGCCAGACAAAATGTGCCAACTGGTGCAATGGTGGTTTGTCTCTTATGGGGAAAGCAACTGCTTTCTAATTCATTTTGAGGCCAGGCCACAGGAGGCAATTCCTGCCTGGTACTGAAAACCTAGTCAAAAGCCTAGGGGTGTGGAGGTCATAAGCCCTAGGGAGAAGCTGCTACTGTTGTCTGGCCAAGTGGATAGATTATGCCAACAATTTGCCTTCTAAATATGTATGTTCATGTCCATGTCCATATATTACTGCTACTCTCTTTTTTTTTTTTTTTTTTTTTTTTTTTTTTTTTTTTTGGTTTTTCGAGGTAGGGTCTCACTCTGGTCCAGGCTGACCTGGAATTCACTATGTAGTCTCAGGGTGGCCTCGAACTCACGGCGATCCTCCTACCTCTGCCTCCCGAGTGCTGGGATTAAAGGAGTGCACCACCACACCCGGCTACTCTCACTTTTGTAGAGAAGCTTCTCTTTTCAGATGGTGGTGAGCACTGAGGAGAGTCAAAACTCACCAAAGTGCTGAGAAGTGGCAGTGGGGTGTTTAGCACTGACACATCCCTATCACACCCCCCAGGCTTAGGGACCATTGCAAAAGAGGTGGTAGAAATAATGTAAGTGCCAAAGGGTGGTGTGGTGCTTTGAGTCAGGTGTCCCATAAACTCAGGCGTTCTGAATGCTAGGTTCCCAGCTGATGGAGATTTGGGAATTAGCACCTCCAGGAGGCAGAGTATTGCTGGGGGCGGGCTTATGGGTGTTAGAGCCAGTCTCCCCTTGCCAGTGTTTGACACCCTCTCCTGTTGCTGTTGTCTACCTGATGTTGGCCAGGGGGTGATGTCCACCCTCTGCTCATGCCATCGTTTTCACTGCCATCATGGAGCTTCCCCTTGAGTCTGTAAGCCAAAATAAACCCCCCTTTTTTCCCCAAAAGCTGCTCCTGGTCCAGTGATTTCTGCCAGCAATGCGACCTGACTGCACCAGACGGGGAGGACTGCTTACAATGCTGTCTTCCAGACACAAGGTGGCCACCGCCTTCATGACCTCACAGAGGCTATCCTGCCTCCATGAGACCTGCATGATAGGAAGTAGGGAAAAGTAATGGCATTGTATTATAGGGCAAAGTCCCCCGAATTAAATGCAGTAAACAACTATTGCCAGTTTTATCAAAAGCAGCCAAGACAATTCACAAGACACTGTCAAGATTGAACCTGTTCACATTTCCCCATGTAAGGGAAGACATAGACTACCCACCTGAGAGTCCAAGGACCCCCGTGCCAACTCTATGCAATGACGCATGACGTCTTGGGACCTCAGTTGGTAGAGGGACAGCGAGCCCCATCTAAGCAGCTATGGCAAGGCTGTCATTCATGTTGGGATGAGACTTCGCCATGTTAGGGCTGTTTGGGGATTGTCACGCTCCTTCACCCACCTCACCCATGCTCGGTAAGTACCCCCGATAAACTCATTGGCTCTCCAAAATTGGTTTTGGTGTCATTGTGCTTTGGTCTCATCTGTGCCCTCTCTGGGTGAGCAGAGGTTCATGTTGCCACAAGGAAAAAGTTTCATCTAACATATCAAAATAGAAGAGGCTAATTGGGGGCTGAAGAGATGGCTTAGTGGTTAAGCGCCTGCCTGCTAAGCCTAAGAACCCGGTTCCAATCTCCAGGTCCCACGTTTAGCCAGGTGCAAAATGACGCAAGGGCGCAATGCTGCACTTGACCACAAGGGGGCGCACACATCTGGATTTCATTCACAGCAGCTGAGAGGCTGCTGGAGCGCCCATTCTGTATCTGTCTCCCTCTCTGTCTCCAAAAAGAAATAAAATAATTTAAAAAAAAAAAAGAAGAGGCTAATTGGAAAGAAGAGGTTCAGCAGAGGGATATAAGAGGGAGGAGGGGTTATGATCAGGGCACATTGTGTATATGTATGGTGGTTTCAGTCAAAAGCCTGCAAAAGGAAGGAAATCCTGGTGTACTATACCAGGGAGGAACCCTGAAGACAATATGCTAAGTGAAATAAGCCAGCTCCATGGGGACAAATGAGGAATGACTCCACTTACACAAGGCACTTGGAGAAGTTATATTCACAGAGGCTGAAAATAGAATGGTGGTTACCTAGGGCAGGAGGCAAGGAGGGAAAGTTACTGTCTCGTGAGTTTTAGTTTGAGATCATGAGAAAGTTCTGAATATGATGGTTCAATGGCCAGCCTGGAGCTACAGAGTGAGTTCCAGGTTAGCCTGGGTTAGAATGAATCCCTACTTTGAAAAAACAAACAAAAACATCACACACGCACGCGCACACACACAACCTATCTGAGCAATGAGCAATGCAGTACAAAGCAACTTGTGTATAGCTTCAAAATGAAAACCTCCCTTATTTTTCTATCCTTCCAGGACCCAGGCTCTCCTCGGAGATCAGGGTTAGTGATCTTGGGCTACGTATGCTTCCTTATAAATATGTGACATCAGCCCTCATAGTAAATGCATGGTTATCAGATCCAAGACTCTCTCTGTCTCTTCCTCTCAGCTTCAAAACAGTGGCAGGAAATGAAAATGGGGAAAATACCTCAGAGTCTGAAGCTGGTGACCATGCCTCTGGTCAGCACAGGAAGGAAATGACACAGGACACCTGCGCAGCAGCCGGAGCCAAGCTTGCCTCATTTGGATGTCCTGCAAACAGGGGCAAGCTGCTGTGACCTCATGCTGAACACTGCCCCGCCCCTGCCCCAAGTCTGCTAATGTGAGCCCTGTCAGTTCTCTCCCTCCGCCTCACCCCTCCCCACTTCTCCTTCCAGAAGCTTCTGTATAGACACAAACTGCTATCTTAACTTTTCCTGGGCAGACATAGACACACATGTCTTCATCCCACCTAGTGCTCCAATGACAGACCTGAGGTATGATTCCGCCCAAGACTGACTTAGTGAACCAGTGAGCTCATTGGGATCACTTACAGGAGCATGGGTGACTCAAAGGCAGCTGTCTCCCAGAGAAATCCAGCTCAGCATGTGTGACATCTCAGGAGAGCTGCACTTACCATTCCACCTCCCAGCATCCCCTAGAACTATGTGCAGCTGGGAGGCAGGAGGAAGCCATTGCTGTATTTACTGAAGTCCAGAAAAAGAGCTGCAGAGAGGTTGGAATATTGCAGGCCCAGACCCAAATTATCGTGGGCTGTCTTAGCCCCCTTGATAGCCATTTCTTGCCTATCTCTGTGACCTAACATATTGGTGACTATTAGGTAAGTCCTTCTGGAATGTACATTCGGGACCCCTAGCTTCTACCAACTCAAAGGCTAAAAATGTCAGACTGCAGCATCTGAGGCCTTCATCAGAGATTCCCTCACTGAGCTGTGACCCACCTAATGTTTCCACCAGTGCAGTGTCTCAAGTTATAATTTTGTTTTATTATTAAAACCTTCAAAAGGGGGCTGGAGGGATGGCTTAGCAGTTAAGACGTTTGCCTACAAAGCCAAAGGATCCAGATTTCCCAGGACCCATGTTAGCCAGATGCACAAGGGGGCACATGCGTCTGGAGTTCATTTGCAGTGGCTGGAGGCCCTGGCGTACCCACTCTCTCTCTGTCTGTCTCCCTCTCCATCTTTCTCTGTCAAATAAATAAAAATAAAATATTTTTTTAAAAAACCTTCAAAAGGGACTGGAGAGATGACTTAGTGGTTAAGGCACTTGCCTAAGAAATCTAAGGACCCAGGTTCAATTCCCAGTACCCATGTAAGCCAGATGCACAAAGTGGCACATGTGTCTGTAGTTCATTTGCAGTGGCTAGAGGCCCTGGCACACCCGCCCATTCTCTTTCTCTCTCATATGCCTTTTTCTCAAACAAATAAATAAATATTTAAAAAACAAAACAAAACCAAAGGAACCTTCAAAAAACTCTTAACACGTTGGAACATGGAATTTGGGATAACCTAAATCTATGTCCCTGGCCCATAGTCATACATATTTGGCTCCAGAATAAATTTATATTCTTTGAGATAAGAGCTATAGGTTTTGAAAACATAGTTTATCTATTTATTTATTTATTTGAGAGGAAGAAAGAGGCAGATAGAGAGGGAGGGAGAATGGGCGTGCCAGGTCCTCTAACCACTGCAAACGAACTCCAGAAGGACATGGTACCTTGTACATCTAGCTTACATGCATTAATGGCCAAACCCTCTCTCCAGCCCAAGAGGTATGTTTATTTTTAATATTCATTCTATTTCTTTCTTTCTTTGAGAGAGAACAAGAGAGTGGAGAGAGAGTATAAGAGCAAACCAGAGCTTCCTGCCTCTCTGCAAACAAACTCCAGCCACATGCGCCCCTTTGTGTATCTGGCTTTACCTGGGTACTGAAGAATCAAACACAGGCCAACAGGCTTTGCAAGCAAGTGCTTTAACCGCTCAGCCATCTCTCCAGCCCTGAGAGCTGTGTTTTCACATTGACAACTGTGGCACCTAACCTCAGAGCTCCGGGGACTCTCCACGATCACAGGAGTTGCCCTGTTGGTGCCCAGGTACCAGCATGAGCCCCTTGTGCCCAAGTGTCCGCTGTTGCCTCCTTGGGTGGATGTTAAGTTCTGAGACTCAAACCTCCTTGACGTGGTCCACTTGCTTATTCGGAGCTGCTTGTTAGTGATGCGAGTTCTTAGTGAGATTACAGCTCCAACCCAAGCCCTTGTCCATTTAGCAAAGAACTGAAAACAGACATGACGGGTAAATTGCTAAAGATTTAATTTAAGGAAGACTGTAAAAGGACAAAGGAAAAGCTCCCAATCTGAGAGGCTGAGAAGGATCCTGAGCAGGTTGCCCCAAGACAGCCTGATCTGGGCTGCTTCATAACTACAAATGTAAATTTAGTTGAAATGTGTCTCCTGGTCAGGTTCAGGTCCATAGAGGAGATTTAAAAAAAAATTTATTTACAACTTCCATAATTACAGACAATAAATGATGGTAATTCCCTCCCTCCTTACTTTCATCTTTGCAAATCCATTCTCCATCATATCCCCTCCCCCCCCATCAGTCTCTCTTTTATTTTTATGTCATCATCTTTTCCTCCTATTATGATGGCCTTATGTAGTAGTGTCAGGCACTGTGAGGTCGTGGATATCCAGGTCATTTTGTGTCTGGAGGAGCACGTTGTAAGGAGTCCTACTCTTCCTTTGGCTCTTACATTCTTTCCGCCCCCTCTTCCACAATGGACTCTGAGCCTTGGAAGAGATGTTTCAGTGCTGAGCACTCCTCTGTCACTTCTTCTCAACACCATGGTGCCTTCTGTGTCATCCCAAGGTCACTGCCATCTGAAAAGGGAAGCTTCTCTAACCAAAAGTGAGAGTAGCATTAATATATGGGTATTAACATTAAGAGAAATGCTCCCTTAACCACTATGCCATCTCTCCAGCCCAAGGCTTACAGGTTTTTTTTTTTTTTTTTTTTTTTTTTTTTTTGGAGAGGAAGATAGATAGAGATGGGCGTGCCAGCAGCCTCTCAGCTGCTGCGAACAAAATCCAGATGATGTGTGCACCCCTCTTGTGGTCAAGTGCGGCATTGCGCCCTTGCGTCACTTCGCATCTGGCTAAACGTGGGACCTGGAGATTGGAACCGGCGTTCTTAGGCTTAGGAGGCAGGCGCCTTAACCGCTAAGCCATCTCTCCAGCCTGGGCTTACAGTTTTAAAGGAAGCTTCATCATGGCAAAGGAAGCTGGCTCACTTCATCATACATTCACAGCAGAGAAAACAAAGTTGGCTCTGAACCCACAATGGGCTAGACTCAAGATCCAGCCCTAGTGACAACTCCTTCAGCAGAAGAACCAACTTGGAACTGTACAGAAGCTTAATCACAAACACCTGAGCCTATGGGGGCCATTTACATTCAAAGCACCACACTCCACCCCTGACCTCCCACAGACTCATGATCATCTCTCAATGAAAAATACATTCAGCAACTTAAAAAGTCCCCATAGACTTTGTCAATCCCAACACCATTCAAAAGTCTAAAGTCTTGGGCTGGAGAGATGGCTTAGTGGTTAAGGCGTTTGCCTGCAAAGCCTAAGGACCTGACCCATGTTCAACTCTCCAAATCCCACCTAAGCCAGACACACAAAGGTGAGGCAAGTGCAAGGTCACACATGCCCACTAGGTGGCACAAGCATCTGGCATTTGATTGAAGTAGCTGAGGCCCTGGTGTGCCAATTCTCTCTCTTTCTCTCACTCACTCTGTGTAAAAAAAAAAAAAAGGAGGAAAAAAGTCTAAAGTCTCATCTGAGAAACTGGGGAAATGGCTCAGGGGTTAAGGGTACTTGCTTGCAAAACCTGAAGGCCCAGGTTTGATTCCCCAGTACCCATGTAAAGCCAGATGCACATAGTGGCAAAGGTGTCTGGAGTTCATCTGCAGCAGCAGGAGGCCCTAGTGTGCACTCTCACTCTCTAAATAAATAAATAAGTCATTTTTTTAAAAGTGTCATCTGAAGCCAGGCATGGTGGCGCACGCCTTTAGTCCCAGCCTTGGGAGGCAGAGGTAGGCAGATCACCATGAGTTCGAGGCCAGCCTGAGACTACATAGTGAATTTCACGTCAGCCTGGGCTAGAGTGAGACCCTACCTCGAAAAACCAAAAAAATAAAATTAAATAAATTCAGAGCTGGGCTTGGTGGTGCACGCTTTTAATCCCAGCACTCAGGAGACAGGTAGGAGGATCACTGTGAGTTCGAGGCCACCCTGAAACTACATAGTAAATTCCAGGTCAGCCTGAGCTAGAGTGAGATCCTACCTCAGAAAAACCAAAATAAATAAATAAAAAGTAAATTCTGGCCGGGCGTGGTGGTGCACGCCTTTAATCCCAGCACTCGGGAGGCAGAGGTAGGAGGATCGCCAAGAGTTCGAGGCCACCCTGAGACTACATAGTTAATTCCAGGTCAGCCTGGACCAGAGTGAGACCCTACCTTGCAAAACAAAAAAAAAAAAAAAAAGTAAATTCTGAGGGCTGGAGAGATGACTCAGAGGTTAAGATGCTTGTCTACAAGGTCTAATGACCTGGGTTCAATTCCCCAGTACTCACATAAAGCCAGATGCACAGAATTGCACATGCATCTGGAGTTCGTTTGCAGTGGCTAGAGGCACTGGCATGCCCATTCATTCTCTATCTCTCTTTCTTTCTAGTTTCAAATGAATAAAATTTTTAAATTAAAAAAAATAAATTCTGAGAAATCCAACCTCAAGCCCCTACTCTTATCTGTCTTTCTGTGACTGCCTCTTCCTTGTTTATCTCCAAGCAATTGCTATAGCAAAGGAAAACATCACTGCATACTGTAGGATAAAATCTAGACAGTCTAAAGATCCTAAATTATATTAAAAACTCCCAAGTCAGGGGTGGTGGTACACACATTTAATCCTACACTCGGGAGACAGAGGTAGGAAGATCACTGTGAGTTCGAGACCACACTGAGACTACACAGTGAATTCTAGGTCTGCCTAAGCTACAGTGAGACCCTACTTCAGAAAAACCAAAATAAATAAATAAATAAATACTCCCATTTGTTATAAAGAATCTCTATTGATGCATCACTAAACTTTTCTTTTAAAAATATGTTATTTGAGCTGGGCGTGGTGGCACACGCCTTTAATCCCAGCACTTGGGAGGCAGAGGTAGGAGGATTGCCGTGAGTTTGAGGCCACCCTGAGACTACATAGTTAATTCCAGGTCAGCCTAGGCCAGAGTGAAACCCTACCTCAAAAAACCAAAAAAAAAAAGTTATTTATTTATTTAAGAGATAGAAAGAGGCAGAGAGAGAGAGAGAGACAGAGAGTGGGTGCACCAGGGCCTCCAGCCACTGCAAACAAACTCCAGATGCATGTGCCCTTTGTGCATCTGGCTTACGTGGGTCCTGGGGAATCAAACTGGGATCCTTTGGCTTTGCAGGCAAATGCCTTAACTGCTAAGCCATCTCTCCAGCCCCCACTAAACTTTTCTTACATCTCAAACAGGAAGTAATATAAACTGTTTTTCCTTACTGGGTACACTCTGATCTAATTTAACGCAATTGTTTTCATGAATTGTTGTTTCCTAAGAAAGAACTGAGTAATTTGTTACTAGTTTTTGGCCTCACTCTAGCACAGAGTGATGGGAAACTCACTATGTAGCCCAGGCTGACCTTGAACTCATGGCAATCCTACCTCAGCCTCCTGAGTGCTAGAATTGTAGGCATTAGCCTACAATATCAATCACTTCATTTGTACATTTAAAAAACCTAGAGCTGGGCATGGTGGCGCATGCCTTTAATCCCAGCACTCAGGAGGCAGAGGTAGGAGGATCGCCATGAGTTCGAGGCTACCCTGAGACTACAGAGTGCATTCCAGGTCAGCCTGGGCTAGAGTGAAACCCTATCTCAAAAAACTAAAAAAAAAAAATTGCTTTATGCTATTATTGGCATATGCCTAATTTTATGTGTTTATATATGCATGAAGAATGTTTAAAATTTTTATTGACAATTTTCATACATGTTATTTTAATTCATTTTAATTATAATGCCCTCTTGTCACCTTCTCTTGTCCTCTTCCCTCACCCCCTTGCACTGACGGAAGGACTCTTACTTTGACGTCTTTTTTAAGTGTGGTCTCTTCCACCAGTCATGGTAGATTTGTGTGTGATTATGCAGGACATGACGTTTTTGCTCTCAATTTTTTTTTGTCTTTTTTCTGCTCTCAATTTATTTTTTTTTCCTTTTTTAAAATATTTATTTACTTCAGAGAAAGAGAGTGGCAGATAGAGAGAGATTGGGCACGCCAGCACCTCTAGCCATCGCAAATGAACTCCAGACCCATGTGCCACCTTGTCTATCTGGCTTATGTGGATCCTGGGGAATAGAATCTGGGTCCTTAGGCTTCAGAGGCAAGTGCCTTAACTGCTAAGCCATCTCTCCAGCCCTCAATTTAATTTTTTTTTTTTCGAGGTAGGGTCTCACTCTGACCCAGGCTGACCTGGAATTAACTATGCAATCTCAGGGTGGCCTTGAACTCATGGCGATCCTCCTACCTCTGTCTCTCAAGTGCTGGGATTAAAGGCGTGCACCACCACGCCCGGCTTCAATTTAATTTTAAATGCTTTTTATTTCTTGTAGGCCAAATCTTGAACATGAGACATTTTATTTTATTTTGGGGGATTTTTTTCAAGGTAGGGTCTCCACACTAGTCCAGACTGACCTGGAACTCACTCTGTGGTCCCAGCATGGCCTTGCACTCACAGTGATTCTCCGACTTCTGCCTCCTGAGTGCTGGATTGAAGGCGTGTGTCACCATGCCTGGCCTATGAGACACTTGAAAGCTAAATCTTTTTCTTTTTCTTTTCTTTCTCTCTCTCTCTCTCTCTCTCTCTTTCTTTCTTTCTTTCTTTCTTTCTATTTATTTATTTATTTATTTTGGTTTTCCGAGGTAGGGTTTCACTCTAGTCCAGGCTGACCTGGAATTTACTACGTAATCTCAGGGTGGCCTTGAACTCACGGTGATCCTCCTACCTCTGCCTCCTGAGTGCTGGGATTAAAGGTGTGTGCCACCACATCTGGCTGTGTGTTGTTTTTTAAAATTTATTATTATTTTTTTTTTAGAGAGACAGAGAGAATTGGTGGCCAGGGACTCAGCCACTGAAATCCAACTCCAAATGCTTGCGCCACCTAGTGGGCATGTGCAACCTTGCACTTGCCTCACCTTTGGTGGGTCTGGAGAGTCAAACTTCATAGGCAAGTGCCTTAACCACTAAGCCATCTCTCCAACCCTGTGTATGTGTGTTTCTTTTAACATTTATTTATTTATTTATTTATTTATTTATTTATTTATTTATTTATTTATTTGCAAGCAAAGAGTGAGAGACAGAGAACGGGTACACCAGATCTTCCACCACTGCAAACAAACTCCAGACGCATGTGCCACTTTGTGCACTTGGCTTTACGAGAGCACCGAGTAATCGAACTTGAGTCATTAGGTTTTGCAGGCAAGCACCTTAACCACTGAACCATCTCTCCACTCCCTGGCTGTGTTTTGATCTTATTTCCCATTTGCTCTCTTTTCCATTTCCTCCTACCAAACCCTTTCTTTGTCCCAATTAATCCCCATCCGACTTCCATGCCTTGTTTTGTTGTTGCTGTTAACTCACTGAGTTAGATTAGGGTTGTTCACATGATCCTGGGCGGGAGATTATTTAGTGAAGAATGGGCAATTTACCAGTGGTGAAACCACTGAAAAACATGACTCACTCTCCCAGCAGCTATTAGCTGGCACTAGCTACTCCGGGAGGTGTGGAGTCTTATGTAGAGAACCACAGCTGCTGTAAATTTACAATGGCCATTCCTGCTGCTCTGACATTCTTTCTACACCCTCTTCCACGAGGTTCCCTGAGCCTTGGAAAGGGTGATTTTTTCCCCCTCCTCCACCATCTATGATTAATATTATGGGCCCAATATTGTACAGATTATGTTAGAACTGAAAATATATTCTAAGAATTCTAACTGTTCTCAATGCTGTTTCCCATCTCTCTCTGAAACTGTCTCTTCCTTCTCTAACTCTAAGCAGAACAGGAAGAAAAGGGGGGAAAAGATCCCGTGTGAGGCCTGGGATATAACTTAGTCAAGTACTCACCCAGTATGCATGAAACCCTAGGTTTGTATCCCAGCATTACATAAACCAGACATTTTTCTTTCTTTCTTTCTTTTCTGTAATCCCCAACACTTGGGAAATGGAGATAAGATCATCCTTGGCTACATAAGTGATCCCATGCTACATTAAACTTTATTTGTAAAGGCAACTCTCTCCTAAAAGAGCCTATACCCATGTTTTCGGCTCTGCTTGATCCTTCTTCCCTGGAAGAGAGGACTCCCGTTTTTGCTGTCTCATGGAAAGCCTGTATTAAAATATCTTTAATAAAATCTTGAATTCTTAAACAGCAAGAGGAGTTTTATTTAATCCCAGCACTTGGGAGGCAGAGTCATAGGAGGATCGGTGAGGACTCAAGGCCACCCTGAGACTAGAATCAGGGCATTCCAGGTGGATTCTGGAAAGGAGAGTGAAACCCTAACATGATTGGTTAAAAAAAAAAAAAAAAAAACATCTAGTATTCTTGGTTATGTGGTTGCCTGCATTTTTTGAGCCAACTTATCTATAACTTGAGGATCTCAAGTATGTAAACCAGATGCTTAAGGTAGCACATGCCTCTGGATTATTTTTACTGGCTGGAGACCCTTGTTTGCCCATTCTCTGCAAAAATCCCTCAACTCAATAAATAAAAATAAAATATTTTTTGTGAATATCCAGTTCTTGGCCTGGGAGATGGCTCAGAATTTTTGGGCACTTTTTGCAAAACCTTCCAGTCTATTTCAATCTCAGTACCCATTTAAAGCCAGATGTTTATCAAAGAGGTGCATGCATCTGGAGTTCATTTATTTGTAAAGTGGCAGGAGGCCCTAAAAGTGTACCCATTCTCTCTCTGCTCCTTCTTTACTCCGCATAAACAAAATCATTTTTTTAAAATAAAAAAATCTTCATAATTGGTGGCGCATGCCTTTAATCCCAATTCAGAGGCCACCCTGAGACCCTGAGACTAGTGAATTTCAGGTCAGCCTGAACCAGAGTGAGACCCTACCTCAAAAAAAAAAAAAAAAAAAAGGATGGAGAAATAATCTCAGCAGTTGGCCTGCTTGCCTGCAAAGCCTAATGACCCCAGTTTGATTCTCCAGTACCCATGTAAAGCCAGATGCACAAAGTGGAGCATAGATCTGGAGTCCTTTGTAGTGGCTGGAGGCCCCAGCGTGCCCATTCTCTGTGTCTCTCCTCTCTCTAGCTCTCTCTCTCTGTGCTTGCAAATAAATATTTTAAAAATAAACATAAAACTTTTAAATCTGTTTTTCTGGCTCTTATTTTGAAGATGGCTTTCCATAATTTAAAGACCAAAATAGTTTGCAATACCTAAAATAATGTTTAAAAAGGCATTTCCATCTGTGAGTACATCTTTCTGCCAGAATAAACAAAGAGGTTATCAGCTTTAGTTCTGCATAACAGGAGGCCCTCACCCATTCTCTCTCTTTTGTCTTAAACAAAATCAATTTTTAAATAAAATCTTCATAATTGCTGTGTGTTCAAGGCCACTGAGACTACTGAATTTCATTTTCTTGAGGGACACCTAAAAAAAAAACCAACAACTATTTATGTCATGTAGCTCAGCAGTTGATATTTGCCTTTCAAATTTTTACCCCAGTTTTTCTCCAGTACCCATGTAAAACCAGATGCACAAAGTGGAGCATAGATCTGGAGTCCTTTATATATATCTGGAGGCCCCAGCGTTAGTTATTCTCTTTTAATGTACACAGACTCTCTAGCTCTCTCTCTCTGTGCTTGCAAATAAATATTTTAAAAATAAACATAAAACTTCAATTCTGCTTTATACTGGCTCTTATTTTGAAGAAGAGGTTTCCATAGCTTTCAAGACCAAAATAGCTTACTTTAATACCTAAAATAATGTTTAGAAAGGCATTTCCATCTGTGAGCACATCTCCCCCTCTGCTCTTAAGAATAAACAGGGAAGGTTATCAGCTTTAGATCTGCATAACAAGCCTCACCTTTGATCTTTTGTGTTACTGAGCCTTTCTTACATCTCAAAGAAAAAGGGTGTAAACTTTCTACTGAATTTCATTTTCTTGGGGGACACTAAATCTATATATTTATGTCATGTGTGTCCATGATATTTCTTTTCATATTTTTATAAGTTATTTTGTCAAAGACAGAGAAAACATACCATTCCAAACATCATATATGTATGATATTTATATATATCCTGTGTCCACTTCAATTAGTTATTCATTTTTAATTGTACTCAGACCGTATTGTTCCTTATTTTTTTAATTTTGCCTTTAATATATTTTTGGTATACAACTTAATATGTGTATGTGTGTAGGTAAAGGTGCCCATTTTTTCTGCCTCTTTCTCTCTCTCAAATAGATAAATAAAAATAAAATGTTTTAAAATAAAATTTTTAGAACTAGAAAAATGGCTTAGCAATTAAGGCACTTGCCTACAAAGCCAAAGGACCCAGGTTCAATTCCCCAGTACCACATAAGCCAAATACACAAAGTGGTGGAGGTGTCTGGAGTCCGTTTCCAGCAGCTGGAGGCCCTGGCATGCCAAAGGAAAAAAAAAAAAAAAAGATCTCTTAAAGGGTTTGATTAAAATGGATTTCTTGAGCCAGGCACTCAGGAGGCAGAGGTAGAAAGACTGCCATGAGTTCAAGGCCACTCTGAGACTGCATACTTAATTCCACGTCAGCCTGGGCCAGAGTGAGACCCTACTTCAAAATAATAATAATAATAATAATAATAATAATAATAAAAATAAAATAAAATGGATTTCTTTTTCAGGATTGATGTACAATTACCAAATGTAAAGTTTTCATTTTTTGAGCTTGTGGGTGTTTTAATGCCCATTCTCTCTCTCTCTCTTCAAGTTTTAATATTTTATTTATTTATTTGCAAGCAGAGAGAGAAAGAGAAGACAGAGAGAATGGGTGCACCAGGACCTCCAACCACTGGAAGCAAATTCCAGATGTATGCACCACTTTGTGCATCTGGCTTTACATGGGTACTAGGGAATCGAACCTAGGTTATTAGGCTTTTCAGGCAAACACCTTAACCACTGAGCCATCTCTTCAGTCTCTAAACAAAGATTTTTTTTTTTTTTTTTATTTTTTGAGGTAGGGTCTCATTCTAGCCCAGGCTGATCTGGAATTCACTCTGTAGTCTCAGGGTGGCCTCGAACGCCCAGCTCTGAGCTGATATTTCTTAAATGAGTATTTAAGATCCTATAGTGCAGTTAGATGGAATTTTTTTAAAAGATGTGTTTGTGCCAGGCCTGGTGGCGCACGCCTTTAATCCCAGCACTTGGGAGGCAGAGGTAGGAGGATCGCCTTGAGTTCAAGGCCACCCTGAGACTACATAGTAGGTCAGCCTGGGCCAGAGTGAGACCCTACCTCGAAAAACCAAAAAAAAAAAAAAAAAAAAAAAAAGAAAGATGTGTTTGACCTTTTATTTGTATCCCTCTCATAAAAAATATTTGGCCCATGAGAAAAGATAATTTGTTATATTGTCATCTGATCATCTGATTCCTTCTGTAATGTAACTATCCATTTACTTCCCCATATCAGAATCTTGCATAGTACAGATTAAGTTATTATTTACAAATAAAAGTTACAATATCCAGACATGGTGGTGCACACCTTTCAACACAGCACTTGGAAGGCAGAGGTTGAAGGATCGCTGAGTTCAAGGCGAACCTGAGACTACACAGAGTGTGCTCCAGGTCAGCCTGAGCTAGAACAAAACCCCACCTTGAAAAATCCAAAAAACGAAACAAACAACACCTCCCCCCAAGAACCGGCATGATAAGGAGTTTCCTCCTTAATGGCTTAATTAGCAACTCCTCTTTCCTGAAGACGGTTTTCCTGCCTGCTACTCAGCCTGTCTCTATTAGATCACAGGAATGAGCCTTCCTATCTATGTGGGACATATTAGTATAATATTTTGCCTCTGTATGCACAAAGGGTGGTAGTTGGCCAATAGGGGGAAGTGTGAACTAAAGCTTCTGCTACTTGGAACAAGGCTGCATGGACTGTGTCCACAGAGAGATGCAATGTTGCGGGATCAGAGCCAAACCGACACCTCGTGATTGTTGCACTGCACTAACAGTCCCCCAGCTCCCACCACCCAAGGCCCTGTGGCAGGGATGTCCTCGCTTTGCTGTAACCACTTACGGGTGTTTCAACCATGTGTTTGAAATGTGCCTTCGTTTATGAGTTTCTGTTTCTTGGCGTTTTTTTTGTTTTGTTTTGTTTTTGTTTGTTTTTCGTGGTAAGGTCTTACTCTAGCCCAGACTAACCTGGAATTAACTATGTAGTCTCAGGGTGGCCTCGAACTCACAGCGATCCTCCTATCTCTGCCTCCCAAGTGCTGGGATTAAAGGCGTGAGCCACCACCCCCGGCTGTTCTTAGTTTTTTGACTCTCTGGTTTTGTCTTTATCTATTTCCATTTGGAGCATCCTTGACTAGGACAGAAGCTTATTTTCCCATACAAAATCCTTTTTTTGTTTGCTTGTTTTGGTTTTTTAAGGTAGAGTCTCTCACTAGTCTAGACAGACCTGGAATTCACTATGTAGTCTCAGGGTGGCCTTGAACTCCCAGCGATCCTCCTACTTCTGCCTCCCGAGTGCTGGGATTAAAGGCGTGCACCACCATGCCTGGCTCAAAATCCTTTCTTTTAAAAAAAATTATTTATTTGTGAGGAGAAAGAGGGAGGAGAGGGAGAATGGGCAGACTACTGCAGATGAACTCCATATGTCAGAAGTGAATCCTGGCCAGCGGGCTTTGCAAGCAAGTACCTTTAACCATTGAGCCATGTCTCCAGCTCCCAAACCCTTTCTTGTCTAAAACCATTTTCTGTTTTCTTTGTTGGCACAAAACACACAGCTCTCACCTCAAAGAGGGTAAGAGATAGTTTATTCTGGTGCCAAATATGAGTGACCATGGTCTGGGAACACAGATATAAGCTAGCTTAAATTCCATGCTCCAATGTATTAACAATTTCATGAAGTTACAGAACAAAAGAAATTCATAAACCACCGTTTGTGTGGCACATGCCTTTAACCCCAGTACTTGGAAGACAGAGGTAGGAGGATTGCCAAGAGTTTGAGGCCAACCTGAGACTATATAGTGAATTCCAGGTCAGCCTGAGCTAGACTGAGACCCTACCTCAAAAAAAAAAAAAAAAAGTTGGGCCAAAAAAAAAAAAAAAAAAAAAGCACTTGGGCTGGAGAGATGGCTTGAGTTGGTACCCTGAGACGCTTGCCTGTGAGCCCTAAGGACCCCATTCAAAAAAAAAAAAGTGGGCTGATTCTCCAGGACCCACGTAAGCCAGAGGCACAAGGTGGTGCATGCATCTTGAGTTTGTTTGCAGTGGCTGGAGGCCCTGATGCACCCATTCTCTCTCTCTCTCTCCCCCACTCTCTCTCTCTGCCTCTTTTTCTCTCTGTCTATTGCTCTCAAATAAATAAATAAAAATAAACAAAAAAGCCGGGCATGGTGGTGCACGCCTTTAATCCCAGCGCTCGGGAAGCAGAGGTAGGAGGATCTCCATGAGTTCAAGGCCACCCTGAGACTACAGAGTGAATTCCAGGTTAGCCTGAGCTAGAGTGAGACCCTACCTCGAAAAACCAAAAATAATAATAATAATAAAATAAAAGATAAATAAATAAATAAATAAATAAATAAATAAATAAATAAATAAACAAAAAAAAATTAAAAGGTGGGCTGGAAAGATGGCTTAGTGGCTAAGGTGCTTGCCTGCAAAGCCAAAGGACTCAGGTTCAATTCCCCAGGACCCACATAAGCCAGATGCACAGGGTGGTGCATGCATCTGGAGTTTATTTGCAGTGGCTGGAGACCCTGGCATGTTCATTCTCTCTCTCTCCCTCTCATAAATAAATAAAATGTTAAAGTAAAAAATATTCTATGTATTTATTTGCAAGGAGAAAGAGAGAGAGAGAGAGAGAATGGACACGCCAGCGCCTCCTGCCATTGCAGAGAAACTTCAGATGCATGCACCACTTTGTGCATCTGACTTTACATGGGTACTGGGAATTGAACCCTTGCCATCAGGCTTTGCAAGCAAATGCCTTTAACTGATGAACCATCTACCCAGCACAGAAGAAACATTTTCCTTGGGCTAGAGAGATGTCTTAGTGGTTAAGGTGCTTGCCTGCAAAGCTAAGGACCCATGTTCAACTCCCCAGGTCCCATGTAAGCCAGTCACACAAGGTGATGCAAGGGCACAAGATCACACATGCACACAAGGTGGCACATGTGTCTGGAGTTCTATTACAGTGACTGGAGACCCTGGCATGCCAATTCTCTATCTGTCTCTCTCGCTCTCACACTTACTCTCTTGCATAAAAGAAAAAAAGACCAGTCTATTGGGCTTGCCTCAAAAAAATATTTTTTCCTCCATTAAATTGTTTTTAGCAGGAATTTTTAAAATAAGATACAAAATGCTAATTTTGTAATAGCAGCATGAATGGAATAAGACAAGTACTATACAATCATGTATACTTTTTTTTTTTTTTTTTTTTTTTGAGGTAGATTCTCGCTCTAGCTCAGGCCGACCTGGAATTCACTATGTAGTTTCAGGGTGGCCTTGAACACACATTGATCCTCTTATCTCTGCCTCCCAGATGCTGAGATTAAAGGCATGCACCACCACCTCTGGCTTATATATACTTTAAAAAAATATTTACTTATTTATTTGAGAGAGAGAATAGGCATGTCAGGGCCTCTAGCCACTGCAAGTGAACTCCAGATGCATGCGCCACCATATGCATCTGGCTTATGTGGGTTCTGGGGAATGGAACCTGGGTCCTTGGGCTTTACAGGCAAACGCCTTAACTGCTAAGCCATCTCTCCAGACCTTCATGTACTTTTAAAAATATATACTTTTATTTATTTATTTGCAAGCAGAGAGAGATAGATGAGAGACAGACAGAGAGAACGGGTGCCCTTAGGGCTTCCAGCCTCGGCAGGTATTGCAGGTTCATGCGCTGCTTGGTGCATCTGGCAGTCCACGGGCACTGGAGAATCAAACTCAGGTTATTAGACTTTGCAGGCAAGCACCTTAACCACTGAGCCGTCTCTCTAACCCCCAATTATACATACTTTAAAACGCTTTTTATTTTGAAAATGTTCTAATACACAGAAAAAAAAGAAAAGAGGTTAATGACAACCTCCCAATTTACATCTCATTTGGTTTCCATTCACAAATCATCTAGCTCCCACCGCTGTCAACATTTGTTTTATTTATCTACCTACCCATTATCTCTTCTTGTTTTACTCCTAAGTTTTCAGTATAGAAGTAGATTAATGACTTTGTGGAGAAATCCTGTATTTGTATCAGAGCCAACAGGACATTGACGTGTATTCAGTTGGCAACCATTAGACTGCGTGTCACAGGTGCCTTGAGGAGCTGTTTACTTTCTAACCCACTGTCTGGCCATCCTGGACCCCAGTGAATGGTGATGTGGAGGAACTGCCTCAAGCCTCACGTGCTAAAGAGATTTGGCCTTAAGCCCAGTCCCACCCTTCCCAAGCCAAAGAAACACAAAGATGCGTCCCACCGAATCCCCTACTTGGCTGAACTGTGCACCTGGTAACCTCCTTGGAAGCTTCCTTGATGGGTATTTTTCTTTCCTACACAAACTGCCTGTGACATCACCCAAGAACGACAAAAACAGGAAGGTCCCATCTGACCAGGTCTGAGGTGTAAAGGCCCATAAGGTCACAGGGTCCAAATCCATAATTCAGAACTGAAAGAAAGTGAAAGATGTCACTTTGTGTCCACTTTAACCCTAAGAAAGTCAGTAAGGAGAGGAAAGCACACTTAAGATAAGAACTTAATTTAAGCCCTTATTAATCATAAAATGAAAAGGGACACATGTGTTTATCCTGACTGGAGTCACAAATCATTTCACAGCTGTTATTTTTGGCAGCCACTACTCTGGATGGCTCCCGGTATGTTATTGTCACCTTGGGCAAAAACCTCTCACAGGCAAATGACATTGTCATCTAAAGGAAAACGGGTTTAAAGGAGGCTGTTGTTATTCTTTTTTTTTTTTTTTTTAGTTTTTCGAGGTAGGGTCTCACTCTGGTCCAGGCTGACCTGGAATTAACTATGTAGTCTCAGGGTGGCCTCGAACTCTCAGCGATCCTCCTACCTCTGCCTCCCGAGTGCTGGGATTAAAGGCGTGCGCCACCACGCCCGGCTTGTTGTTATTCTTTTAATACTGGGTCTCACGTATCCCAGGCTGGGTTTTAAGCTCCTAGGGTAAAATGACCTTGACTTTCTGACCCTCCTCCTGAGCGCTGGGGTTACAGGTGTGTACTACCATGCCTGCTTTATGTGGTGTTGGGATCATACTCAGGACTAAATGCATGTTAGGCAGACATTCTACCGACTAAAATACATCCCCAGCTCCAGAAGATGATCTTAATAGTCAATATTTAAAAGCACCCTGGGGGCTGGAGAGATGGCTTAGTGGTTAAGGCACTTGCCTGCAAAGCTTAAGGACCCATGTTCAATGTCTCTCCAGATCCCACATAAACCAGATGCACAAAGGTGAGGCAAGCACAAGGTCACAGATGCCTAGGTGGAGCAAGTGTCTGGAGTTCGACTGCAGTGGCTGATGCCTTGGCACGCTAATTCTTTCTCCCCCTGTCTCTCTCTTGCTGTCTCTAAAAAATTAAAAATAAAAGCACCCTGGGGGCTGGAGCGATGGCTCGGTCAGTCAAGTGCATGCTGCACATAAGAACGTATCCTGAACAGAGTTTAGATCCCACATTCCAGCATCCACGTAAAAGCCAGGTTTAGAAGAGCGTGACTGTAAACCCAGCACTTGGAAAACAGGAGCATTCATGGGGCTTGCTGGCTACCTAGACTAGCCAAACTCCAGGTTCAGCAAGAGACGCTGTCACAAAAATATAAGGCAGAGGGGGCTGGAGAGATGGCTTAGTGGTTAAGGCACTTGCCTGCAAAGCCAAACAACCCAGGTTCGATTCTCCAGGTCCCACGTAAGCCAGATGCACAAGGTGACACATGTGTCTGGAGTTCATTTGCAGTGGCTAGAGTCCCTGGCATGCCCATTCTCTCTCTCTCTCTCTCCCTCTCTCCGTCACTAATAAATAAATAATAAAGTCTTTAAATATATACATATATGGCAGAGAATGAGTAAGAAAGACGCCTGCTGTCAACCACTGGCCTCCACACACAGGCGCATACATACACACTTGCTCATACAATACAGTCACGCATGCATGTGCAACATACACATATACATGTGAAAATGAATGAGGAAGAATGAAAATTTAAAAAGCACCTGAAGGCTGGTTCGCCTTTAATCCCAGCTCTTAGGAGGCAGAGGTAGGTGGATTGCTGTGAGTTCAATGCCAGCCTGGAGATACAGAGGGAATTCCACCTACCTCAAAAAAAAAAAAAAAAAAAAAAAAAAGCACCTGAAAAGTTTGAAGATGCAGCTCAGTGGGAGAGCACTTGTCTAGCAAGAGCAGAGCCCTGGGTTTGATCCCCAGCAACCCCAAAAAAAAACAATAAATCCAGGCATTTATTACAACCAATGTGTGTCTACTAATAAACCTATAATGAGAAAATTGGGGTTCTGGGATGCTTCTTGGAATCCCAAGCCCTTAGTTTATATCTGCAAACTAACCAAAGAATTGGCAATTCCAGATTCAAGAGAATAATTTTTTAAAATACCACATTTTCAAGCGTAGTGATGCACGCCTTTAATCCCAGCACTCAGGAGGATTGCCAAGAGTTCCTCTTGGGCAATGGACTTCTCCACCCGGGCTGAATTTACCAGCCACCTTCTTAGCTCCCTCTGCCTACCTCTCCCTCCTGCGGGGTCCTGCAAACTCCTCCAAGCCACACACTGTGTTCCACCTAAATCATGTTGGATCTGAGATCTCCAAGGACTGGAGAGAATCAAGGGACAAGTGCTCATGACAAGAGCAGGGAGGTGGAGGGACCTCAGCCATTCTGTGATGGCAGAGGCTCATGTTTCTGTACCTCATTTTTCACAAAAAGAGAAGTGAATTTAGAAGACGCATCATCCATACACATGCAAAATCGCTCTTCGTGAGCAGTGACCTGTTGCTGGAGGCGCCATCTATAAACTTCACTCTGCTTCCCACCTTTCAATGGTATCTCTCCAGCCCCTCTTTCTTTCCTTTCCTTTCCTCTTCTCCCCTCTCCTCTCCTCTTTCTCCATCTCTCCCTGCTTCCTAGCTGCCGTGAGGTTAGCAGCTTTCCCCACGGCTTCCCTCCACCACGATGCCCTACTTCACCACGAAGCAGAAACAACGGATCCTGACTGAATCTTACTCCACCTTATTCTAGCTCAATCCACTCCACTCACCTCAGTCTTCCTTACGTCATCTTACCCCACATTTCCTCCAGGATGTCCCCAAGGCCCCATGTGCTCACGTCTTCACTCCTCATCCATCACTACCCCACCTTTCCCCACATCAGTCTCCTTGACCTCTTTAGGCCAGCTCCTGCTCCAGCCACCTCCACACCAGCTACATCTCACTCTTGCCAGACCCTTCCTACACCCACCACTTCCTGGGAACATCTCTTTACAACTGTTCTCTATGATGCATCCAGTGTAAGTGATCCAAAACCCACACCAGAAAAAGCCCTCTCTGCCTGGGTCTCTGTGAAATCCCCGCTTTGCAGCCCAGCATCTGCTTCTGGTCCTTTAAGCATGTCACGAAGTCCTGGGTCCTCCAGCTCATGGGCTTCTTTCTGGGCCTAGGCCTCCCTTTCCCTATAGCTCAAGGATCCCTCCAGGAAACCCTCTCTCTCATCTCCACCAAGGATACCTGTAATTCTCTGCGCCACAGAGATAGAATTATCCTATTCAACCAAAAACACCTGAGTGCTGAGACTGGGTCTTTACAGTTTTAGATTTGGATGCTGAGCGCCTGGTGCCAGATCTGTTCTGGGGAGACACTTTTGTGTCTTAATGATTGCAAACAAGCGTACAGTACTCTGTCTCCCCAGCCTACAGAGGATCATGAGTCACCCCAAACTCCATGTTAACCAGCAATTATCATCTCTGAAACTCTCTGGAGACCAGCTTCCTTCTCTGTCCCCTCCACATCCCCTCATCCTTCCCAGAATTATGAGTTTGGTGCTCTTCCCCCAACATTCCCTATGCACAATTCCAGTTCCCATTAGATTCTGTCAGGGTGACTCTACTGACACGTGCATCTCACATAAGTGATTGCACACCCTTTGCTGGTAAACTTTCCATGTCTGCAGATGAAGGGGCTTTCAGGACCTCCATACTTTTTTTTTAAAAACTTTAATTTTATTTTATTTATTTATTTGAGAGAGAGAAAGAGGCAGAGATAGAGAGAGAGAATGGGCACGCCAGGGCCTCCAGCCACTGCAAACGAACTCCAGGTGCATGTGCCCCCTTATGCATCTGGCTTACGTGGGTCCTGGAGAATCAAACAGGGATCCTTTGGCTTTGCAGGCAAACTCCTTAACTGCTAAGCCATCTCTCCAGCCCCCCCTTTTTTTGTTTGCCTCTCCACAGCCCCAAAACTTTTCTAAGAGCTGTCTCAGAACTCTCCAGGCACATCTTTGCCCTCTGTGTGCTTTCCAGGCACCCCTGTTCCCCGGAGCAACCTGTTCCCATCTTATTCGTCAAGATCAAGCTCACAGATGATCTCTTTGAGAAAACGTGTCCCCGCTACCCCTCACACCCACTCTGTCCCCTACTGCCCTTTGATCACTAGTCACTGCACCTCTTCCCAACCCTCCTGGCACCGGGCTGCAGCACCCAACACAAGCGTGTGCAACAAGTCACTCAAGTGGCCATCCGTTTCCTTCAATTTAATAATTTGCAGTGTCCAACACATTGCGCGCCCTCCTCTTCTTAACAATAGGAGTTAAGAGCTCCAGGAATATGACGTGCCTGGCCCAAAGCCATGTTGGACCTAGACCTTCCGATTGGAAATCTTATTTATCCAAGGCACTTAGCACGCGGGTCAAAAGTAAGGATGGGGACCAAGCTTCAGAGGGCTTGTCAGATGTGTCCACGTCCACCCAGCTCCCGAGTGTTCCTGGGTGTTCAGTCCTCTTCTATACTCAGTGGACAACAGCTATTCTCTTGTCACGGTTGAGGGAAGTGTTGTTTTAATGGCCCTGCTGGCTGGCTGCTCGCCTGAGCCACTGCGCCCTGCAGGACAGCGCCCTGGCACTGCCCCTTAGGACCCGTTGTGATGGGGGGGGTGCTTATTCTTTTTCAAGGTAGAGTTTCACTCTAGCCCAAGCTGACCTTGAATTTGCTATGTAGTCTCAGAGTGGCCTCAAACTCACGCTGATCCTCCTACCTCTGCCTCCTGAGTGCTGGTATTAAAGGCATACGCCACCATGCCCAGCTTCTTCTTCTTCTTCTTCTTCTTTTTTTATTTGAGAACGACAGACAGGGAGAGAAAAAGGCAGAGAGAGAGAGGCCTCCAGCCACTGCAAACGAACTCCAGATGCATGCACCCCCTTGTGCATCTGGCTTATGTGGGTCCTGGGGAATCGAGCCTTGAACCGGGATCTTTAGGCTTCACAGGCAAGGGCTTAACCACTAAGCCATCTCTCCAGCCCTTCTTTTTTTTTTTTTTTAAACATTTTTTTATATTTATTTGAGAGAGAGAGAAAAAGAGGCAAAGAGAGGGAGGAAGGGAGAGAATGGGTGCACCAGGGCCTCTCTCTAACCAATGCAAACAAACACCAGAAGCATGCACTACCTTGTGCATCTGGTTTATGCAGGTCCTGGGGAAATGAACCTGGGTCCTTAGGCTTCAAAGGCAAGTGCCTTAACCACTAAGCCATTTCTCCAGCCCTGGGGTGTGGTTTATTCTAGCAGCCTTAGGGATGTGTCCTGTTGAGGGCTCCCCAGTAAAACAAGAGGCAAACGGAAATCACCTTCTCCCCCACACACCTGGCAAGTGGCTGCTTCCTGCCCCTGGATGACGGGAAAGTGGTGTGCCCCAGGGTGCAGCAGCCATCTTAGGAAGAAGACGCTGGGCAGGTGCTGATTGGTGAGCAAGCTGCAGAAGCGCTGGGGCAGGAAATGGTCAGGATGCTGGCCTCTCAAACTCCCGGGTTGAGAGCGTGACCTAAGATATGGTTGTACTTTCTCCTTGCTCCTGATCATTGGCTTGGATATTCCTGTTCAGTTTCAAATACAAAGTCAAAACCATATGCTGGAGAGATGGTTCAGTGGCTAAGGGCGCTTGCTTGCAATGCCTGATGACTGGGGCTTAATTACCCAGCGCCCAAGTGGAGCCAGATGGACAAAGTGGAACAGGTATCTGGAGTCTTTTGCAGTGGCAGGAAGCCTTGGTATACCCATTCTCTCTCTCCCTCTCTCTCTCTCTTTCCCCCTCTTTGTCTCTGTCTGTCTCTGTCTGCTTCTTTGTCTGTCTCTCTCTCAAATAAATAAAAATATTTAAAAGAGAAAAGCATGGCAAAGGCCTGGCAGCAGTAGGAGGATTGATGTGAGTTCCAGGTCGGCCTGGGCTAGTGCAGTAAGACTTTACCTTGGGAAAAAAATAGCCATTGTGCTAAAGTTATGGGCAGTATGGACTCCAGCCTTGCAGCTCTCTGACTTCCTGGCTCTGTGTACATGGTCAGATCGCACCCCCCCCCTCATAGTGTGGTCCTCAGCTGAAAGGGGTCAGTGATCCGCTTCACACAGTGGACCAGGTGGGAGAGCGACCGAGTTGTTATGTGGAGAGAGTCATGCCTGGCAAGCACTAGTAGGTTTCGTGTTCCTACCGTTGTCATTTGCGTGTCACGAGCCAAGTGAGGTGCTTCACACCTGCAATCCCAGAACTCAGAACTGGAGGAAGATGTGAGTTTGAGGCCAGCCTGGGCTACACAGCAAAATCCTATCTCAAAAGCACAAACAAGAAAAGAACCACGGAGCCATCTCTCCAGCCTTAGTTGTCCCCCTTTTGACTTTGCACTCCTTTTACCATGTGAGGACATAGTGTTTGTCCCCTGCAATGACATGGCAACAGCGGGCCATCTTGGAATCATAGACTGCACCTTAGCCCATGGACTATGATCCTACTGGCTTACAGCCTCCATGGCTGTGAAAAGCAAATGTGTATTGTTTATAAATTACCAAGTCTTGGGTATTTTGTTATGGCAGCATAGACTAAAGACACTTAATCTTGTTTCTTCTTTCTTTTTTATATTTTATTTATTTATTTGAGAGAGGGAGAGAATGGGTGCACCAGGGCCACTAGCCACTGCAAGCGAACTCCAGATGCATGCACCACCATGTGCATCTGGCTTACATGGGTACTGGGGAATCAACCCTTGGTCCTTAGGCTTTGCAGACAAGTGCCTTAACTGCCAATCCATCTCTCCAGCCCTCTTTTTGTTTGGGGTTTTTGTTGTTGTTTGTTTGTTTGTTTGTTTGTTTGTTTTTCGAGGTAGGTTCTCGCTCTAGCCCAGGCTGACCTAGAATTCACTATGTAGTCTCAGGGTGACCTCGAACTCATAGAGATCCTCCTACCTCTGCCTCCCGAGTTCTGGGATTAAAGGAGTGCACTACCCCGCTTGGCTGTTTCTTCTTTCTAATTATGTGAGGCATTTTGTTGCACTAATGAAAAGCAGAGTAGCACATATCGTAAACCATAAACAAGCAAGTGAAGGGAGTGGGCAAAGTTTTACCTTGTGTATTTTTCTTACCGTGGTGAAAAAATACGTAACAAAAGGATGAGAAGAAGAGAAAGGTGGATTTGGGTTCACAGTTTGAGGATATTGTCCATCACAGTGGGGAAGGTATGGCAGCGGCTGGGCTGTGTGAGGCAGCTGGTCACGTCCAGTCCACAGTGAGGAAGCAGAGAGCAATGAACGCTGCTGCTCAGCTTGCTTGCTTGCTTGTAAAGAGAGGAGAGACAGAGAATGGGTACCTCAGGGCCTCCTGACACTGCACATGAACTCCAGATGCATGTGCCAATTTGCAAATCTGACTTTAAATGGGTTCTGTGAAATTGAACCCAGGCCATCAGGCTTTATAAGCAAGTGCCTTAAATGCTGAGCCATCTCTCCAACCTTGCTGTCTCCTTTTTTTTTTTTTTTTTAATTATCTATTTGAGAGAGAGAGAAAGAGAAAGAGGCAGAAAGAGAGAATGGGTGAGCCAGGGCCTCTAGCCACTGCAAACGAACTCCAGATGCATGAGCCACCTTGTGCATCTGTCTTACATGGGTCCTAGGGGAATTGAACCAGGGTCCTTAGGCTTCACAGGCAAGTGCCTTCTTCCATCTCCCCAGCCCTGCTTTCTCCTTTTTATTCAGTCTCTGCGAGCCCAGCTCATGGAGTGGTGCAGCCCACATTTAGGGCGGGTCTTCCCACCCTAAAACCCATTCACAGGCACACTTAGAGGTTTGTCTTAGGGTATTCTAGATCCTGGCAAGTTGAAAATATTAACCATCACACTTTGTACCTGAGTTTGGGTTTGAGGGTAGGTTATGTTTTTGCCTTTTTTTTTTTTTTTTTTTTTTTTTTTGAGGTAGAGTCTCACTCTAGCTCAGGCTGACCTGGAATTCAATATGTAGTCTCAGGGTGGCCTCGAACTCATGGCGATCCTCCTACCTCTGCCTCCCGAGTGCTGGGATTGATTAAAGGCATGTGCCAACTCGCCCAGCTTGATTTTGTTTTATAAAGATGGACTTCTGCTATATTTTCTAGGCTGTTCTTGAACTCCTGAGATCTTGACCTTCCAAGCACCCGTTACTACAGGCGCCCGACACCATGCTGGGCTTGACCTCACATTTCAGATTAGACTGGCTGAGCTTTTTGGTAACAGATCAGAAATGTTTTAGGATTGATCCAATGTATGGTTCAGGGTGTAATGGTAAATCTTGTTCACTTGATTGGATCTGGAATCAGCTAAGAGATCGAATTCTGGGCTGGTTTTTAAGGCCATTTCCAGGGAGATTGACTGAGGGGAGGAAACCTTCTGAGAGTGGGTGACACCTCTGTCAGTGGCCCGGGCGTGAAGAAGTCTGAGGAAAGTCAGTGTTGCTGGCTGGTGGCCTTTGCTTCTTGCTGGTGAGTGCTCTGCTGCTCCTGTGACCATCCTTCACTGACACTGGACTCCGGATTCTTTGGCTTTCCAATGTGAACTGAAGACAGCCACCTCCAGGAATCTTCCAGGGTTTCACCAACAGACTGGGACTCCTGAGGCAACCAGCTTCATTGACTAAGCCATTGTACTATGCAGGCCCTATCAAGTAAGCCATTCTAAGAACCCCCCTTTGATAATAGATATAAAAACCCAGACTAATACAAGAAGAATATGGGAAGTTAGGCAGAGATTGATTAGAGAAAGCAGTTTATACTTCCTCAGTTGGCAGCTCAGTACTCTGCATTTGTCATTAAAACAAACATTCCACAAAGCTCATACAGTTGTTTTGGGGTTTTTGTTTGTTTGTTTGTTTGTTTTAACAGAGAGAAAGTATAGGCACACCAGGGCCTCTTGCAACTTCAAACGAACTCTAGATGCTTACACCACTTTGTGCATCTGGCTTTATGTGGGCACTGGGAATGGCCAGCAGGCTTTGCAAATTAGTGTCTTTAATCACTGAACCATCTCCCCAGGCCCACACAGTTGTCTTTTGATATTAATAAGAGATTGGCTCCAGAACACCCACTATGGATTCCAAAACCCATAAATGCCCTAGTCCCTTACATAAAATGTTATTTGCACATAGCCTATATATATCCCTCTGTGCTTTGTTTTTGTAGTGCTAGGGATGTGACCCATGGCACCAGGCATGCTAGGCAAGTACTGTACCACTGAACTACTTCCCCAGCCCTTCCTGTATACTTTACATGACTTACAATACCCAGTGCAATTATAAATATTATGCAGAAAGTTGAACTGCATATTTTAGGGAATGATAACAAGAAAAAAGTCTGTACATGTTCAGTCAGTAGGTGCCATTTTGTTTTGAATATTTTCAATTTTGAATCCATGAATGCAGAACTGACAGAGATGGAGGACCAGGGGGTGAGGAAATGGCTCAGTGGTTAAAGGTGCTTGCTTGTAAAGCCTGTTGACCTGGGTTCAATTCCCTAACACCCATTTAAATCCAGATGCACAAAGTGGCCCATGCACCCAGAATTCGCTTGCAGCAGCAAGAAAAAAAAATTTATTTATTTATTTTTTATTTTTTTTTTTGAGGTAGGATCTCACTCTGGCCCAGGCTGACCTGGAATTCACTCTGTAGTCTTGGGGTGACCTTGAACTCATGGTGATCCTCCTACCTCTGCCTCCCAGAGTGCTGGGATTAAAGGTGTGCACCACCACTCTCAGTTTTTTTTTTTTTTTTTTTTTTTTTTTTTCAAAGTATGTTCTCACATTAGCCAAGGCTGACCTGAAATTCACTATGTAGTCTCAGGGTGGCCTCAAATTCACAGTAATCCTCCTACCTCTGCCTTCCGAGGGATGGGATTAAAGGTGTACACCACCACACTAAGCCAAAAATATTTTTATCTTTATTTATTTATGAGAGAAAGAGGGAAAGAGAGAGAGAAAGGGCATTCCAGGGCCTCTAGGCACTGCAGACAAACTCTAAACACATGTACCACTTTGTGCATCTGGCTTATGTGGGTACTGGGGAATCGAACTTGGGGAATTGAACCTGGGTCCTTAGGCTTCACAGGCAAGCACATTAAGTGCTAAGCCATCTCTCCAACCCCCCCCATTTTTTTTTTTTTTTTTTTTTTTTTTTGGTTTTTTCGAGGTAGGGTCTCACTCTAGCCCAGGCTGACCTGGAATTCACTATGTAATCTCAGGGTGGCCTCGAACTCACGGCGATCCTCCTACCTCTGCCTCCCGAGTGCTGGGATTAAAGGCGTGCGCCACCACGCCTGGCTCAAAAATATTTTTTAAAAAGAGATGGAGGGTGCTGGAGAAATGGCTTAGCAATTAAAGACTTGCCTGCGAAGTCTAAGAAAGCATGTTCAAATCTCCAGGTCCCACATAAGCCAGATGGACAATGATGCAAGCATGTAATGTTGCACATGTACACAATGGGGACCATGCATCTAGAGTTTGTTTGCAAGCTGGGCGTGGTGGCGCACGCCTTTAATCCCAGCACTTGGGAGGCAGAGGTAGGAGGATCACCGTGAGTTCGAGGCCACCCTGAGACTACATAGTGAATTCCAGGTCAGCCTGGGCCAGAGTGAGACCCTACCTCGAAAAACCAAAAAAAAAAAAAAAAAAAAAAAAAAAAAGTACATAGATATAGATACCATTGTAGTTCCAAATTCCTAAGGTACTGTTGTTATTACGTACTTTATTTTTAAATCAGTGTAACTGCCATTGGTAGAAGTCTCCTCTTTTTTGCCTGGGAAAAGGAGGCACTGGAGCGTGTCCCTTAGGGTATAATAATAGAGAAATCCTTTGGTGACAAGAATGGGACGAGAGCCTGGGAGGATGACTCAGTGGGTAAAATGCTTGCCACACAAGCCTGAGGACAAGAGTTCAGATCCCCATCACTCCACATAAATGCTGCAGGCATGGTAGACTGTAACCCTAGCACTCAGGGGGTGGAGCCAGGGGATCAGCTCTGTATTCCAGTAAGAGATCCAGCCTCAGTAAGTAAAGTGGAGTGTGATTAAGAATGACATCCAGGGCTGGAGAGATGGCTTAGTGGTTAAGCGCTTGCCTGTGAAGCCTAAGGACCCCGGTTCGAGGCTCGATTTCCCATGACCCATGTAGCCAGATGCACAAGGGGCGCATGCATCTGGAGTTCGTTTGCAGTGGCTGGAGGCCCTGGCATGCCCATTCTCTATCTATCTGCCTCTTTCTCTGTCTGTCACTCTCAAATAAATAATAAAAATAAACAAGCAAAAAGAATGACATCCAACATCACCCTCTGACCTCCATCCCCCAGTCTGCACGCACACCTGCACAAGCATGAGCTCACACACATGTAAACACACATACACACATGCATGCATATGGCATACATACACATGCAAAAACAAGGGACTGGAAGATGGGCGTGGTCGTGCACACCTGTTATCCCAGCACTTGGAAGGAGGAGACAGGTTGTGAGATTGAAGCCAGACTGGGCTACATAGTGAGACCATGTCTGTTATTTATTTATTTTTTAAGATACCAAATCCTTTTTTTAAAGTTTTATTTATTTGAGAGAGAGAGAGAGAGAATGGGCCCACCAGGGCCTCAGTCACTGCAAACAAACTCCAGATGCATGCGCCACCTTGTGCATCTGGCTTATGTGGGTCCTGGGGAATTGAATCTGGGTCCTTTGGCTTTGCAGGCAAATGCCTTAACCACTAAGCCATCCCTCCAGCCCCTTTCATTTTTATTTATTTATATTTATTTATTTATTTATTTAAGAGAGAGATACAGAACTAGGCAGGTAGAGAGAGAGAGAGAGAATGGGCGAGCCAGGGCCTTGAGCCACTGCAAATGAACTCGAGATGCGTGAGTGCTGAGGAACTGAACCTGGATTGTTAGACTTTGCACTCAAGCATTTTAACCACTGAGCCATTCTCCAGCACCCTCCCACCCCACTCCAATTTTTAACTGACATAAATTTTCCCCAGAGTTGAATTGCTAGAGATACAGCTAAATAATTTATTTCTGACATGTCCCAAGAGAACAGAACATGCTGCTCCACATAGGGTCACAGGGTGGGGCAAGGAGACCGCAGGACAGGAGGCAAGGACAGGAGCATGACCAAGCAGGGTAACGCAGTCATTGCATATGGGCTGACTGACCAGTCCATAGGGATGTGGGGCTTTGGCTGGGCTCTAGCTACCATAGCTGGGCCTGGAATGGTTCAGACAGAGAACCTGGCAAGGGGTTCAGGTGATGAGGCAGCTGTGAGAATGAGAAATGGATCGGTTTGTTTGTGTGTAAAAGATGTGATTAGGCCTGTTTTATTTCTGAAATGAACTCTCCTTGAAAAAGTACATAGATATAGATACCATTGTAGTTCCAAATTCCTAAGGTACTGTTGTTATTACGTGACTTTATTTTTAAATCAGTGTAACTGCCATTGGTAGATCCTCTTTTTGCCTGGGAAAAGGAGGCATTGGAGCGTGTCCCTTAGGGTATAATAATAGAGAAATCCTTTGGTGACAAGAATGGACGAGCCTGGGAGGATGACTCAGTGGGTAAAATGCTTGCCACACAAGCCTGAGGACAAGAGTTCAGATCCCCATCACTCCACATAAATGCTGCAGGCATGGTAGACTGTAACCCTAGCACTCAGGGGGTGGAGCCAGGGGATCAGCTCTGTATTCCAGTAAGAGATCCAGCCTCAGTAAGTAAAGTGGAGTGTGATTAAGAACGACATCCAGGGCTGGAGAGATGGCTTAGTGGTTAAGTGCTTGCCTGTGAAGCCTAAGGACCCCGGTTTGAGGCTCGATTTCCCATGACCCATGTAGCCAGATGCACAAGGTAGCGCATGCATCTGGAGTTCGTTTGCAGTGGCTGGAGGCCCTGGCATGCCCATTCTCTATCTATCTGCCTCTTTCTCTGTCTGTCACTCTCAAATAAATAATAAAAATAAACAAGCAAAAAGAATGACATCCAACATCACCCTCTGACCTCCATCCCCCAGTCTGCACGCACACCTGCACAAGCATGAGCTCACACACATGTAAACACACATACACACATGCATGCATATGGCATACATACACATGCAAAAAAAAGGGACTGGAAGATGGGCGTGGTCGTGCACACCTGTTATCCCAGCACTTGGAAGGAGGAGACAGGTTGTGAGATTGAAGCCAGACTGGGCTACATAGTGAGACCATGTCTGTTATTTATTTATTTTTTAAGATAACAAATCCTTTTTTTAAAGTTTTATTTATTTGAGAGAGAGAGAGAATGGGCCCACCAGGGCCTCAGCCACTGCAAACAAACTCCAGATGCATGCGCCACCTTGTGCATCTGGCTTATGTGGGTCCTGGGGAATTGAATCTGGGTCCTTTGGCTTTGCAGGCAAATGCCTTAACCACTAAGCCATCCCTCCAGCCCCTTTCATTTTTATTTATTTTTATTTATTTATTTATTTATTTATTTATTTATTTATTTATTTAAGAGAGAGATACAGAACTAGGCAGGTAGAGAGAGAGAGAGAATGGGCGAGCCAGGGCCTCGAGCCACTGCAAACGAACTCGAGATGCGTGAGTGCTGAGGAACTGAACCTGGGTTGTTAGACTTTGCACTCAAGCATTTTAACCACTGAGCCATTCTCCAGCACCCTCCCACCCCACTCCAATTTTTAACTGACATAAATTTTCCCCAGAGTTGAATTGCTAGAGATACAGCTGAATAATTTATTTCTGACATGTCCCAAGAGAACAGAACATGCTGCTCCACATAGGGTCACAGGGTGGGGCAAGGAGACCGCAGGACAGGAGGCAAGGAGAGGAGCATGACCAAGCAGGGTAACGCAGTCATTGCATATGGGCTGACTGACCAGTCCATAGGGATGTGGGGCTTTGGCTGGGCTCTAGCTACCATAGCTGGGCCTGGAATGGTTCAGACAGAGAACCTGGCAAGGGGTTCAGGTGATGAGGCAGCTGTGAGAATGAGAAATGGATCGGTTTGTTTGTGTGTAAAAGATGTGATTAGGCCTGTTTTATTTCTGAAATGAACTCTCCTTGGAAGAGTGGTCTCTCGCCAGGCATGGTGGCGCACGCCTTTAATCCCAGCACTGGGGAGGCAGAGGTAGGAGGATCGCTGTGAGTTTGAGGCCACCCTGAGACTACATAGTGAATCGCAGGTCAGCCTGAGCTAGAGTGAGATCCTACCTCGGAAAATAAATAAATAAATACTACCACAACCACTGTATCCCTCAAAGAACACGAGAGACTGGCAATTTGGTCCCTGCCAACAATGGAAGATGTTTTTCCAGAGACTGGGGAACTGCGCCTTCTCTCTCCAAACTCTTGCTTTTATTAAATGTCTGTGCCTGTCCTTAGACACACACCCTTTCTGCTCCCCTCAATAACCATGGGAAGGGACTGGACTCACCACAGACCAGTTTCTTCCTTCCTAGGCCACGTCCTTCTCTATGCTGCCCCAGTCGCCCTCTCTTGCCTGCTAGCTACGGATTTGGTCATTAAGGTCAGAGAAGGAGCTACATTGGTGGTTGCGTTTACAGCTTGAGCTCCTTTGGCGTACAATCCCAAACAATTTTCAGATCTTTTCCCGTGGAATTTTCCCATTTGTTTGAGCTGGGAGCACGCATCTCTTCAGGTCCTTGTGGTTCTGTCCCAGTCACCATCAAATCCAACTCGGCAGGTTTGTCACTCTTCACATGCCTGACTAATGATCTTTGAATTGATTGCAATGCTTTGAGAATTGGAGGAAGCGAAGATGCTTAGGTTACAAGAGAAAATATTTAGCGAATCAGCCTGTGAGTCATGGGTAAGCTCAAACAATAGCATGCTCACACGGGCCCCTCAGGGAGGGTCCTTGGACTGAGCTAAAGGCAATTTCCCTTCCATCCTGGGGACACTCAGCACCAAGATAGAGACTCAGATCCGAGAGGGTGCCCCTAGCTCTATGGCTCTCTCCCTTTTGCTTACAGGTGGATGCAAAGGCTTCCAAGACCACACCTGACATACATCTGAGCTGCCTTTAGCTTAGCGTCACATCTGAGCTACCTCCTGAAGGCAGCTCCTTAGGTAGCTGTGAGAATCTAGATCTGTTAGGACTTCCTTGTGAAGGGTTTGAGGGGATGGGGAGATTGCTCAGAGGAAGCCCTAACTACAACACCATTCTTCAGCTTTATCTTTCCCATAGAAAAGAAGGAAGTGTGGGGGAATGCCCTATATGATCCGAGAAGTCACTCTGACCTAGTATAGGGAAGCAGACTTGACCGCCAAATTCTGGCAACGGTCTGTGCCCTGATAGGAAAACCTAACACCATCCACTCACCCACAGTCTGGTGAATAGAAGGAAAAGATCCACCCAACCCAATCACGACTCAGCCAGACCTATGTGCCCGTAGCCCCTTGAGGGCTACCCTCCCAGTCCCGGCCCCTCTGCCCCCCAGTTGAGAGCAAGTGCCTTTAACGTCCGACCTATCTCACCAGCCCAAGTTCTGCCAATTGAAACGTCAAGCTTCTCTTCAAAAAGACACTAGGTAAGTAATTCTGTCATTTTACCCCACTCTAGCTGAACTCCTCGGAGTCACCTTGCTGTGCCTGAACAATTCCTGTAGGACTGCTGTCTTGTTTGTCTGATTTCTTTTTATTTTCTTTTTTTTTTTTTTTACAGGTAGGGTCTCACTCTAGCTCAGGCTGACCTGGGATTCACTCTGTACTCTCAGGGTGGCCTTGAACTGACGGTGATTCTCCTACCTCTGCCTCCTGAGTGCTAGGATTAAAAACATGTGCCACCACGCCTGGTTTTGATTTCTTTTTTTTTTTAACTTTATTTTTTATTTATTTTATTTATTTGAGAGAAAGAGGCATTATATATATATACATACATATGTATATATTATATATATATTATATATATATATATATATATATGTATATGGAGAGAGGGGGTAGGGAGGGAGAGAATAGATGCACCAGGGTCTTCAGCTGTTGCAAACAAACTCCAGATGCATGCGCCACCTTATGTATCTGGCTTATGTGGGTCCTGGGGAATGGAACCTGGGTCCTTTGGCTTTGCAGACAAATGCCTTAACCACTAAACCATCTCTCCAGCCCTATTTGCCTGATTTCCTGATGGTGCTATGAATAGACTCCCCCGTTTAATGCCTCTTCTGTGGTTCCTTCCTTTTCTACTTTCACCCATACACTGGGGACTTAATTTCTAAGTGTATCCGTATGCTAATTCGGTTTGTCTCCTCTTGCTCAGAACAAATGAAGCTTCAGATAGTTCTTCAGGTGACAGCTCGACCACTCTGCCATGCTTTTACCAAAGGCCTCTAGATTGTACCTCTGATGAGGCTTCCAACTAAGGGTTCCTTTCAACAACCCCTTGCAGCATGAAGCAGCCAGGATGATTAACGACCCTCCGCTGGTAGTTAGAAGGACCGTTCAGGGTAGAGAATGGGCCCAATGGTCCTGGATTCTTAGGGAATCTTGGGCAATGGGTATCCAAAGATGCCAAGATGATACCTGGTTCAGGTGCTGGGCCCAGATCTCCCTCACGTGGACTAAGGCCCAACATGAATCAGGGCAAGAGAACCAGTCAGCGATCCAGAAACAGTGTCAAAACAGAGTATGCACTCCCATGAAGACCAAGGAAGGAAATGGGACGGGCATTCCAAAATGAAAATGGAATCCCTTTTCATAGCTAGTGACAACGTGGTCAGGAGCCCTTCCTATTCCCAGGGGAGTGTTTCTATTTTCTTACTTCTGCTCTGCTACACCTCAGTCTTCCTGTCTTTTACTTCCTTACTGAAGGAAGACGAACCCACCTGCTAGCTGGTATCACCGATTCTGACGACAGAGTTGATTCCTCCTGTGGTCCCAGGGCTCTGGGCACACAGTCCAAGGCTCCTCCTTGCCAGGCACAGAAGGTCCTGCCTGTGCTGTCCAGACAGTGTCTCCACCTGCCTCTCTCATCTCCATAGCACCCCGTCACCTACTGCACTAATAATGTGTCCCTAGATTTGAGGGGCAACTCACCCCAGTGTTGTGAAGGAGGTGTTATCATCCACATTTTTCACATGTTCTCCCTTGAGAAAGAATACGAAATGGCACTTAGCTAGTAGAATGACTGCTGCTGACACATTCCCTCCAGGAGGAAAGAGGGAGTCTAGGAAACCCAGAAGGTGAACAAGCCTGGAAATGCTGAAGCTTACGAGACTTACAAGGCCAAACAGCCCCTGGCGGAGAGCCCGAAAGCAGTGCAGTGAGCTTAGAGAACAGCGCTTTCTGAGCACTCACCATTGCTGGGATGGGCTCTTCTGAGAGGGCAGTGAGCTTAGAGAACAGCGCTTTCTGAGCACTCACGATTGCTGGGATGGGCTCTTCTGAGAGGGCAGTGAGCTTAGAGAACAGCGCTTTCTGAGCACTCACCCATCGCTGGGATGGGCTCTTCTGAGAGGGCAGTGAGCTTAGAGAACAGCGCTTTCTGAGCACTCACCCATCGCTGGGATGGGCTCTTCTGAGAGGGCAGTGAGCTTAGAGAACAGCGCTTTCTGAGCACTCACCCATCGCTGGGATGGGCTCTTCTGAGAGGGCAGTGAGCTTAGAGAACAGCGCTTTCTGAGCACTCACCCATTGCTGGGATGGGCTCTTCTGAGAGGCAGCTGCCTTAAAGCCACTCACGCTGCTGTAAGCTGCCCCTCACCTACCATCCACTAAATAACCTGAATGAATCACTGTTTGCCAAGCTGGACTTTGGTGTAACTGTTTTGGTCTGTTGTTGGTCCCCTATCTGGATTCCCCAAGAAAAGTTTAACACAACGGGTGTGTGTGTGTGTGTGTGTGTGTGTGTGTGTGTGTGTTGTTTGTAGCCCAGATCATAAGCAAAGGGCTCTCAGCCTCTAAATACGCAAGGTGACCCAAACTAAGATGCTGTGTGGGTGTGGAGGTGTGTTAGAAAGCAGAAAGGCTAAGAGGAGCCCTCTGTGCCCAACTCCTAGCAGGAAGCCACATGGTGATGCGGTGTCTGGGGCTGGGATTCAGGAAAGAAAGGCAGTATATAAAGCCGGTGAGGAGCTTGCAGGGGAAGGGGAGGCACAAGTCTTGGCACTCCAGGACTACAGGACAGGTGCATGCTTAGCCCTTAACAGGACTCCAAAGGGGGAATTGAGGCTGCACGACCATCAGCCCAGAACAGAAGCTGCCCCCTCCTCTGTGCCATGCCATGGCAGGGGGAGGACTAGGTTAGGAGAGCACAAAAGACTCACCAGCCGGGCGTGGTGGCACACGCCTTTAATCCCAGCACTCGGGAGGCAGAGGTAGGAGGATCGCCGTGAGTTCGAGGCCACCCTGAGACTACATAGTGAATTCCAGGTCAGCCTGGGCTAGAGTGAGACCCTACCTTGAAAAAAAAAAAAAAGACTCACCCAGCTGTCATCCATGTGACAAAACCTCTCTACTTGGGGGCCACTGTTGGGCCACACAAATCAACATCCCATTTTTTTAAGACTCCAGTTTATTATTCTTTTTTATTTATTTACTTGAGACACACACACACAAAGAGAGAGATGGGCATCCAGGGCCTCCAGCCACTGCAAATGAACTCCAGATGCATGGCCACCTTGTGCATCTGGCATACATGGGTCCTGGGGAATCGAACCTGGGTCCTTTGGTTTGGAAGGCAACTGCCTTAACCGCTAAACTATTTCTCCAGCCCCACATCCCATTTTCAAATCCAGTGGAAAATATGTCTGTGGGATGGTCTAAGTGCTTTGTAGAATGTTGTCATTAAACATGTTCCAGAGACTCTAACAAACTACATTTGCGGCTGGGATGCTGCTCAGTGGTAGAGGTACTTGCCTAGCATGTGCAAGATCCTGGGTTCCATCCCCAGCACCACATACACACCCATATCCCTACCCTCAAAACCCTCATCATATTTGAAAAACAAAAAACAATTACAAATGCCGGGCGTGGTGTGCATGCCTTTAATCCTAGCACTCAGGAGGCAGAGGTAGGAGGATCGCTGTGAGTTCGAGGCCACCCTGAGACTACATAGTTAATTCCAGGTCAGCCTGGGCTAGAGTGAGACCCTACCTTGAAAAAAAAATGAAAATTAAAAAATATGTTGTTTTTTTTTTTTTTGGTTTTGCAAGGTAGGGTCTCACTCTGGTCCAGGCTGAAAAATATGTTTTTAAATTCCATTTTCTTTTCTAATTCCACAGAGCATGGTTTATCAAGGCACATTTCTGAATGTGTCTATAAATTATGACTCCAAATTGAAGACTTCATTGAAGTCTAAAGACCCAGGTCTTCCAGGTTGAAGTTCATGCTGTTTTGTAGGCATATTGACATTGGAGATTCACATCAAATCCTGTCTCCACATGTTGATCACGTGCATCCCAGGAATACCCTGAGCTTTCCCATTGTTTCAAAACACCAGCTTTTTGGCCAGAACTGGGTTTTATTTTTGAATGGGCAGTAATAGTCTCTTGCTGACAGTTCTCTCTGCATTATCTAATTATATTGTCCAGTTTTTGTATTTGTTGGGATTAATTTCCCAAAGATTTATAGTAAGAGGTTGGACATTAAAGGTCCTCAGCCAACCTTTAAAGGTGTCCAACCAACCTGCAGAGCGAAATAACATGACCCACCCTAAGATACCAAGTCTATGGTGATCTGTTTCAGTAGCTACTGAAAATGAATAAACAGGGGCTGGAGAGATGGCTCAGTGGTTAAAGTTGCTTGATTGCAAAGCCCAATGGCCTGGGCTCAATTCCTCAGTATCTACATAAAGCCAAATGCACAAAGTGGCACATGCATCTGGAGTTCATTTGCAGTGGCAAGAGGCCCTGGTGTGCCCATTCGCATTCTCTCTCTCTCTTTCTCTTTCTCTCCTTCTCTCTCCTTGCAAATAAATAATAAATTTAAAAATTAATTTGTGTGAGAAGGCATGCCAGGGTCTCTTGCCATTGCAAATGAATGCCCACCTAGCATTTTATAGGTGGCTGGAATTTAACCTGGGCCATGTAAGTGCTAAACCATCTCCCTGGACCTTTTTTTCATTTTTCTTGACAGTTCTTTTTTTTTTTTTTTTTTAAGTTTTTGGTTTATTATTTATTCATTTGAGAGCGACAGACAGAGAGAAAGAGGCAGAGAGAGAAAGGGAGAGGGAGAAAGAATGGGCGCACTAGGGCCTCCAGCCACTGCAAACGAACTCCAGATGCATATGCCACCTTGTGCATCTGGCTTACATGGGTCCTGGGGAATCGAGCCTAGAACCGGGGTCCTTGGGCATCACAGGCAAATGCTTAACCGCTAAGCCATCTCTCTAGGCCCCTTGACAGTTCTTATACATGTATATAACATATTTTGATCATAATCCTCTCCCTTCTTTTGTCCTCCCTCCCTGACCTCCTTCCACTAAAATCCTTCTTTCTAACTAGTCTCTCTTTTTTTCAAATTGGTTTTTAGGGTCGGGTCTCACTGTAGCCTAGGCTGACCTGGAATTCACTATGTAGTCTCAAGGTGGCCTTGAATGCATGGCGATCCTCCTACCTCTGTCTCCTGAGTGCTGGGATTAAAGGTGTGTGCCAGTATACCTAGCTCCCTCTTCTACTTTGATGTCTTGTTTTTATTTTGCCCCACCATCCATAATGGGCTCTTGATGGGCTCAATATTGTGCAGGTTCTGTGCAGGTAAGGACATCGCTGTGAGGCCATGAACGTAACAGCTACATCATGTCCAGAAGACAGCATTCCACAGTACCCGCCCTCCCATCCTTTGGCTCTTACATTCTTCCCATTCTTGCACATTGTTCCTGAGCCTCAATATAGATGTCTCAGTTATCTCTCAGCACTCCAACTCCATAACCTTTATCCTTGGCATTCTGACGAATTTTGAGTCTCCCCAGTAGTCACTGCCAACTGCAAACAAAATAAAGGCCGTCTAAGCAAAGGTGAGAACGCTGTCGCTGCCTTGACCAAGGCCTCCCCTTCCCGTGGGCCAGTTCCCACCTTCTCCGCAGTGAACGCCTACTCGCTTCCTCTGCATTTCTCTCCATAACTCCCCTGCTTCGCACGTGGGTGTTGGGTTCCCTCTGCCTTGTCCTTTTGTCATCCTGGGTCCCTCTACCCCTGGCTGGGTGTGCCTGAGGCTGGAATGAAAACAAGTGAACACAGAGTCAGTAGCAGTGTGTGCTACAGGGCCAGTCACCAGCCAGAACATCTCCGTCTTGTGTCTCTGGTGAAAGTACGAAGGGCATCTGTGGAAGCCAAGCACGGGGAGCAGGCAGCAGTGAGCATGCTCCAGACCCTGCCAGCGCCCCAGAGCTGCAGGTGGAAGGGCATCGTGGCTGCCTAGAGCAGATCCTGACAAGGACTGTGGGCCTGAGCAAGCATCCGTGTGTTCCTGGTACTGTCCCAGAGGGTCCAGCTCTGGTTTATGCCTTGTTTGGGCAAATGCTGACCCAGGTCAGGTGTGGGTGCCAAGTCTTAACGGCTGGACAAAGACAGGGGAGAGCAGATAGGATCTGAGGACCGGCTCCTGGGAACAGTGAGGGTGCCCGCCCTGTGCTTATATTGGCTTCCTGCTCCTAGGCACTCTGTCTGGCAAATCGGGTGTGGTCACAGTCCGAGAGGGCAGCAATTTGGGGGGTGGGCACTCTCTCGCAGCCCTCCCAATGGACTCTGCACACCACACCCATTGTGGTGGGAAGCACCAATGTGTGACGGGGTTAAAACAGCTGAGCTTGTTGTGTTGGGTGGGAATGGGTCTATACTAGTTGCTTTCCTTGTCACTGAGACGAAATACTTGACAAGAAGCAATTTAAGGGAAGAAGGGCTTACTTCAGCTTATAGTTCGAGGGGATATAGTCCGTCATGTTGGGGACACCATGGTGGCAGGAGCATGACACAGGTGGATACATTCAGTCATTCAATCTGCAGTCAGGAAACAGATGATGAATGCTTCTGCTCACTTTTCTGTCTCCTTTTTATTCAGTCCAGGCCTCTAGACCATGGAATGGGGCCACCCAAAGTCAGAGTAGGTCTTCCCAGCTCAATCAATCTAATCTAGAAATTCTCTTACAGACATACTCAGATACTTGTCTCCTAGGTAACTCTTAATCCCAGCACTCGGGAGGCAGAAGTAGGAGGATTGCCATGAGTTTGAGGCCACCCTGAAACTACATAGTTAATTCCAGGTCAGTCTGGACCACAGTGAAACCCTACCTGGAAAAAACAAAAAAACAAACAAAAAAAAATTAAAAATCAGTTGGAAATGGGCATGGTGGTGAATGCCTTTAATCCCAGCAAGCAGGAGGCAGAGATAGGAGAATCTCCGTGAGTTCAAGGCCACTTTGAGACTACATAGTGAGTTCTAGATCAAACTGGGCTCAACTGAGGACCTATCTCAAAAAAAAAAAAAAAAAAAAAAGAAAAGAAAAGAAAACAGTTGGGGGTTGCAGAGATTGCTAAGTGGTTAAGGCACCTGCCTGCAAAGCCAAACAACCTGGGTTCAATTCCCCAGTACCCATGTAAAGCTAGATGCACAAAGTAGCCCATGCTAGCGGCCCTGGTGTACCCATCTCTCTGTCTCTGTTCCCTCTACCCCTCTCTGCTTGCAAATACACATAAAAAATCAGCTGGAACTGGGCGTGGTGGCGCACGCCTTTAATCCCAGCACTCGGAGGCCGAGGTAGGAGGATCTCTGTGAGTTCAAGGCCACCCTGAAACTAATAGTGAATTCCAGATCAGCCTGGGCTAGAGTGAGACCCTACCTTGAAAAACAAAAACAACAACAACAACAAAAAATCAGTTGGCTACAATCATGTGGGGCTATCTCTGTGTTCTTTATTCTGTTACATTAATCAGATGTATCCATCTTTTTACCAACACCACACGCCAATCAACCTTAAAATCTGGTAGATTGATTCCTACCATTTTATTCTGCTTTTTCTAAATTGTTTTTGCTATTGTAATTCTTATATCTTTCCAGCCTACAGCATGAATTCAAGTCCATCCTGGATAATTTAGCAAGACCTTGTTTGAAAATAAGAAGTAAAAGAAGTAGGGATGAGGATTAGGAATGGCAGGAATTAGTACACATCTAAATCTCAGCACTTGGGAAGCTGAGGCAGGAGGATTGCGAGCTCGAGGGAAGACTGGGCTACATGGCAAGACAGCAGCTGAAAAAAGTTTGCCTCTACATTCATGTGGGATATTGGCTTGTAGTTTTCTTTTTTTTTTTTTTTTTATTTGTTTTTATTTATTACTTGTGAGAGAGATACAGAAATAGGCAGGTAGAGAGAGAGGAATGGGCGTGCCAGGGCCTCCAGCCACTGCAAACTGTACTCCAGATGCATGCGCCCCCTTGTACATCTGGCTAACATGGGTTCTGGGGAATTGAACCTGGGTCCTTTGGCTTTGCAGGCAAGTGCCTTAACCACCAAGCCATCTCTCCAGCCCTGGCTTGTAGTTTTCTTTTTCTTATGATATTTGTTTATTTTGGGGGTTGGTGGTGAAGGTAATACCGGCTTCACAGAATGAGCTGGGAAGTTTTCTTCTCTTTCTGGAAAATATTATGTAGCATTTTGATTAATTTTTCTTTAAATATTTTGCAGAATTTACAGGAAATTATTCTCTGGGAGTGTTTGGCTACTTTGTTCGGTGTGTGTATATGGTGTTGTGAGAAATGGAAGAGGCATGAGGTCTTTTCTGTGCAGGGGTCACAGAGACAGAAAAACAACTGAAAGGACGCCGTTCCCAGGGAAGCCCCTCCTACGTCAGCAGCCCTCGAAACCTGAGCTTCTCTTTCAGGGTCTGGTAAAAAGCCCCTAAAGTTTCCCTTCCTTTAGATTTCCCCTAGAAACTGGGTCGCTGTTATATTTTAGCCAATCGCATAAGAGCGTGCGGTTGAGCTCCAACTAATCACTGTGAGACACAGGACCCGCGCAGTTAAAGACTCTTGCTTGCAAAGCTTGATTGCCCAGGTTCGATTCCTCAGTACTCACGTAAGCCAGAAGCACAAAGTGGCATGTGCATCTGGAGTTCATATGCAGCAACAGGAGGCATGCTCTCTCTCTCTCCTTCTCTCTCAAATAAATAAGTAAATAAATAATATTTTTTAAGTTGAGCATGCTGTTGCACACTTGCAATCCCAGCACTATGGAGGCAGAGACAGGTGGATCCCTGGAGTTCTTTGGCTGTTCAGTCTAGGCTAATTGGTGAGTTCCAGGCCAGTGAAAGACCCTGCTTCAAAACCATGGACAACACCTGAGGGGTGACACCTGTGGTTGTCCTTTGGTTTCCACATAGACACATTTACGTGCACCTACACATGCACAAATTTAAACAAATAAAGTATAGCTTTATTTATTTAAACAAATAAAGTATAGCTCAGTGGCAGAATGCTTGCCTAGCCTATGTGAAGTCCTAAGTTCAATTCCTAATACTAAAACAAAAACAAAAAGAAAAAGGCAGCCTAGAGAGATGGCTTAGTGGTTAATGTGTTTGCCAGCAAAGCCAAAGGTTTGATCTAGGTTTGATTCCCCAGTACCCATTTAAAGCCAGATGCAGAAGGTGGCACATGCATCTGGAATGTTTGTAGTGGCTGGAGGCCCTGGCATGCCCATTCTCTCTCTGCCTCTCTCTCTCAAACAAATAAAATATTTAATAAAAACAAAACAAAACAAAAAGGCCAGGTGTGGTGGTGCATGCAGAAGTAGGAGGATCACCAGGAGTTCAAGGTTACCCTGAAACTACATAGTGAATTCCAGGTCAGCCTGGGCTAGAGCAAGATTCTACCTCGAAAACCAAAACAAAAAAAGGCCTACAATTTGGGAGCCCGATTGGGCACGTGACCCCAGACTTGGTAGTTAGAGGCAGGAGGATCATGGGTTTGAGGCTAACCTAGTTGCATAAGCAATTCATTTACAGTGGCTAGAGGCCCTCTCCCTCCTCTCTCAAATAAATAAATAAATATCCAAACCATTAAACACTTTGAATATCTGTTGTGCTCATTTTTGTGTCTATTCATTGTCTTCTTCATTTATTTCCGTATCTTCCGGTATTTGGCATGAATGATGTTGAGAGATCTTTCTTCCTTTTTTTGTCTGTTTTGTTCAAACAGGATCTTGTTATATGGCCCAGGACCTGGAACTCTCAACCAGTCCAGACTGTCCTCAAATTTGTATTCCCTGTGCCTCTGCCTCCCAATTGCTGGAATTAAAGCCTGCTGCAATATACCTAACTTCTGTTGAATGATTTTTTAAGCAAAATTTGCCTGTTAGGGGCTGGAGAGATGGCTTAGCAGTCAAGGTGCTTGCCTGCAAAGCCAAAAGACCTAGGTTCAATTTCCCAGGACCCACATAAGCCAGATGCACAAGGTGGCACATGCATCTGGAGTTCATTTGCAGTGGCTAGAGGCCCTGGCGTTCCCATCCCCCCCCATGTCTCTCTAGTAAATTAATAAATAAAAAAATTTTGGACTGGAAAAATGGCTTAGTGGTTAAGACATTTGCCTGCAAAGCCAAAGGATCCTGGTTTGATTCTCCAGGACCCATATAAGCCCTTGGCCCAGCCCTGCTTCTTCTCTACTCCTCTTTCTGCTTCCTGGTCTGCTGATATGTAAGCAAGCAGTTTCCACACACTGCCACCACCACAGAGATGCCTGCTGTCATGCCCTTCCCACATTGATGGACTATATCCCCATGAGCCAAAAATAAACCTCTTTTCCCTTCAATTGTTTCCTGTCAAGTATTTGGCCATGGTAATGAGAAAAGGAACTAAATCAGGTGGGTTGATAGCATTCACCGAAATTGGAAATTTTCAATTAGAGTTTCTTCAAGTATTTTTCCCTGTCCTTGTTTTAGGTATTATAAAATAGCCTAGATGTTTTAAACTAAAATATATGAGAGGACATACATGACTTATATGAACGATCGCACCATTTATATAAAAGATTTGAGCCTCATTGGAGGATAAGTGTAACCAATCACAAGAGCTCAGTGTCCATCAGAGCCCAGGCGAGCTCTCCGCTAACCCTCCAAACCCTGCGGGGCCAGAGCTGTTGCCATCTGCGTTTCACAGAACTGCAGGACAGTTGCGCACACCCACACCCCTCCTACGGGTGGTAGAGGCGGCTACAAATCACCCTAGTCATGAGGGCGTTTTTGAGCAGCGGGAAGGGCTCCAATCTGATGCTGGTCACCAAGGAGAATCCAGAGTGACTCCATGATTTCAAGTAGGCAAGGGTATAAAACTGCGCAGTGTGGTGTGTGGAAAAAGTGGACAGAAGCCACAGTGGGGCTGGAGGTGCAAGGACTGAAGTGGGTGAAAGGAGTGGAGACTGGCTCTGTACACTGGTAGTGCAAATATTCATTTCCCTTAAGACACTGAGAGAATGAGAAGCAAAAGTCCTTGGACATAGTGGGTCTCTTCCCTCTTGGACATAGTGGGCCTCTTCCCTCTTGGACATAGTGGGTCTCTTCCCTCTTGGACATAGTGGGCCTCTTCCCTCTTGGACATAGTGGGCCTCTTCCCTCTTGGACATAGTGGGCCTCTTCCCTCTTGGACATAGTTGGGCCTCTTCCCTCTTCTTCCTCCTTCCCATTGGCTGGGTACTGCGAGAGGTGCAATCTTTCCCACATGCCTTGATACATCTATATTTCTTTTTTAAATTTTGTTTTGTTTTGTTTTTCAAGGTAGGGGAAAAGTCTAGCCCAGGAGGACCTAGAATTCACTCCTACCTCTGCCTCCCGAGTGCTGGGATTAAAGGGCTGTGCCACCATGCCCGGCTCTTTAATTAATTAATTTATTTATTTATTTATTTATTTATTTATTTGAGAGAGAGAGAGAGAAAAAAAAACATGGGTCTGCCAGGGCCTCTTGCAAAGGAACTCCAGATGCATGTGCCACTTTGTGCATCTGGCTCTACGTGGGTACAGGGGAACTGAACCCATTTTGGCAGGCTTTGCAGGCAAGCGCCTTTAATGCAGAGCCATCTCCCCAGCCCACATCTATATTTCTTAATAAAGACCTTCTTATGAGCTTAATCTCCTCCAGCACGGTACGTGGGCTTGAGCCTGCTGCTGAGCTGTTATGATTCACCACTCTAACCCTTTAGTGTGGTGGGGGAGAGCAGTATCGGCAGAGGCCCGGTGTCTCTTGTTTAACTGTCATTGGACCTAAGCCAACTTAAGACACCTTTGTCTTGAAAATGGACCATCATATTTTTATTTCCTACTCTGGGGCACCATTGCCATTGCAGCCGATCTCCCTGGGGCTTGGGAAGAGAAGTAGGTTAGACTGAACAGAGACCACAACCAGTATAGTTCTTGAAGGAACAAAAGGTCTACAGGATCCCAGGGCTCTAGAGGTCAAGTGGAGCTCCCTGCCCACCTCCCTTATACTCATCCAATAAATCAAAGCCACAGCGCCTCCTGAAGTTGACGTCCATGGGTGCACACCCTGGATGGCCAGATAAGCCAAGAAGGTTAAGAGAGCCAGTGAGGTGTTTTCAATCTCAGCAGGATCTCAGAAACGGCAGCAGAAGTCCCAGAATTGAAGTCAACCTCTCTTGAAAGCATGCAACATCCATGGCAGAGAGCTGTACTACGAATGAGGAAACTGAGGCACAGAAAGTCCTGGGCATTAGTCCAGAAAGTAGGGGGTAAGTCTGACTTAATGTCTGCTCTTGGTCACAAAGAAATCACATCCCAGAACACCTGAGGCTAGGCACTCATTCAGAGTGCTCCTCACAGCCCTGCAGCAGCCCAGCCCCTTCCGTGAAGGCCACCTCAGGTCCCCAGTCAAATGCCAATGATGTAGGAGGTCCCAAGCTGCTGCCCTTGAGCCAGTGGAAGCATAGGCTCTTGGCTTTCACCACAAAAGGGTCTTGAACAGCATCCTCACTGTGCTTAGTGGTTCTATAAACATCTGCTGAATCACAGAGAAACATCCTTGACTGTTTCAAAGCCAAAAGCTGGAAGGAAGACAGGAGTTTTTCATTTCCTCTGAAATGCAGTCTGTCACTAGGGGCTTCCTAAACTCCAAGACCCAGGAACCTGAAGCCTAAATATAGATATTCTTGGAAGGTCAATAGATCCCCCTGGGGGCAAGGTCAGCCAGCAGCTGCTGAAGATAAACTTTGCTTTTCTGCAGACTCGGGTCTTTTCTTCACAATTAATGAAATCCTGTGTCACTTCCCCTGGGAAAGCAGAACAATAGCTGTGCAGGAGCAGGTGGCCTCGGCCAGGCCTGCCTGATAAGTGTCTCAACACAGATACGGGATTCATGTTCCTGTGTAGTCCAAGAGGCTCCTGGACCTGGCCCACTGCTGCCCTCTGGCCACACTGACCTCCTGCCCCAGGATCAGACCAAAGCTAAGGGGCGCCCCACCTCTAAGACTTTATTTTCATTTTGTGGTGCTAGGAATGGAACCCAGGGCCTCTTATGTGCCAAGCAAGGGCCCTACAACTGAATTACATCACCTAGCCCCAAAGGCACCTGGGCACCTCTAGGACAGTGGGTCAGCAATTGCTTCTGCTCCACCTGGAACTTCTTCCTGGTGTCTTTTTTTAGAGAGCCCTTCGCCACTCTTCTTTCTTCCCGGGGCTTGGTTGATGGCGCAGCATCAGTGCCTTAAGATGTGCGGCGGTGCAGACAGTGCGTGGGTCTAGGACGGGCCACTTGGACACCTCAGTCTGGAAGTGGGCTTCAGGAGGCAGCATCAACCTTGGATGTCCATTCTGGAAAAGTTCTGGTCCCACTGCGCGTTGGAAGCCATAAAGTCTGCAGTTCCACCACTAAGTCCCTGAGATACTGTGGGGCTGATATCAAAAGGGTGTGAACTTCCTGGGGCCATTTTGGAGTGCCGGGCTTGGGATAGGACCAAAGTGGTAGAAAGGAGGGCAGAAGGAGAACATGTCCTACTGGCTGCAGCCCCTAGCTGGCAGAAGATAGCAATGAGCCTGGCGTGGTGGCACACGCCTTTAATCCCAGCACTTGGGAGGCAGAGGTAGGAGGATCGCTGTGAGTTCAAGGCCATCTTGAGACTACATAGTGAATTCCAGGTCAGCCTGAGCTAGAGCAAGACCCTACCTCAAAAAACTGAAAGAAAAAATAAAGATGGCTTCTTGCCTGGGACAAATGTATGTTGAAGATCATTGGACTGGACCTCTGGGAGCCATGGTGGAGGGTGAGTGCAGAGAGGTAGCCTAGGATGTGTCCAGCCATGCCGTTTTGCAGAAAAACAGGACGGGACCAAGGCTGAAAAACACACACTGCAGAGAAGCTGCAGGTGGTAGTCAAACCAGTCCAAGGTCTAGAGGAAGAATGAGTCTGTTTGGAACACGGAGTGCATTCTCCTGGCCACACTAAGCCAGTCCCGGTGCATGCAAGCCCCGGCTAGTCTGGGCTGCACCAGGAGCCAGTTGGTTAATGGTTTTAGGCAGAGGCCTGTGGGCTGGTCTTCCTGGGCTACCTGAGGAGGCTTTAACAATCATCTCAGGAAGATGCCACAGGGCTTGAGAGGAGAGGGCTGCTGGAGTTCCCTGACCTGGAGTACTCAGCGGGGGGAGGGGGCAGCACTGACAGGGTGGACCCTGGAGCAGACAGGGCTGGGGTAGGAAGCAGAGAAGGGGAGTGGTCACAGGTCTCCATCGGGAGAAAGGCAGTATGCCGGCTAAGAGGAGGCATCCCACCTTGTCAGGGGAGCAGGGTGGAAGCAAGCAACGGAGTGAGACTTCCCCACCTTAGAGGCCAGCACCTTGTCCTGAAGACCTTCCCATGTGGAGTGGGTGAATGAAGTTCTGTCCTGGCCTCAGTAACTCCCCTCAGAGCCATCTCCAGAAGGAGAAGGAAGCTGAATCTCAGAAGAGAGAGTTTTCCAAAGTTCCCACATGTGTAGCTGGCCTCAACAATGCCATACTTTCTCTATGGGGGCTCTGAACAGTTTGGAGCAGAGAATAAAAAATGCATCCGGTGGCCTCCGTTCAGGGCTGGGAGTCCAGGGTTAGCTGGAACAAAGGGGCCATCGGGGAACAGGGAGGAGAATGCTGGAAAGGGGCTGGTGCCCTAGTCAGGTTGTGGGCTGCAGGGTCTGGTGCCCCCACCTGAACCTCAGGGGGCCCAGAACATCCACCCCGGCGGACCTTTCAAGAAATGGCAGGGCCATTGTGGAGAAGAATGCCCGGAAATCCCGCAGCTCCCTCCTCCAGCGAGAATGGGGGCTCTTCCTTCTGGCCAGGAAACTACAAGTTGGCTTCCGGAGGGTGACCTGGGGGCTGGGGTGGCCAAGCACCACCACCACTGGTGGGAGAGCAGGGGACACCCACCAACCTTTGTCTCTGCAGTCTGAAGGTCTGTGCAGGCAGTTCCAGGGCCACAGCCTATGTGCTGGAGACTTTCTGAGTGCCGCTGCCGGACACCACTGAGCCTCAGGATGGCGGGGGAGGGGTGTGCAGCATCACTCGGAGAAGCAGACCCCTGTGTGCCCATATTGTGCCAGGACCTGCTACTCCAGGGAGGTAGATGGGCCGGGTCTTGGATGAGGCTGGGATCCTGGGGATGTCCCTCGTTACCTCTATGTGGCATGTCTACGGAGAGACAGTGTAGGGACTCGCAGGACACTGGTGAGTGAGAAGTGTGCAGATCAGGCTTGGGCTCAGACACCAGAGCAGATTTTAAGTTTGTCTCACCTGAGCGCGGAGTACGTGAGAATCGCGTCCCAAATATCTCAAGCAGGGGCTAGAGCAGTTGGTTTGGTCCTGGATGCTTGGGTGGGTGGGTGGAGGCAGTGATGCAGACTAGGGGGTCATGAAACCCCCAAGTGACGAGAGTAGGACGCGCAGGTGGCCCGGGGAGAGTGTGCATACACGCCCCAGACCAGCCCAGAAGGCTCTCAGTAGTCCCCGGGCTGCTCGCACTGCTGGGAGTGGTCAGCGCACACCAGGCTAGGGCCAGCTCAACGCGCTATTGTTTCTCTAACCGCAACTGCCAGGCGAGTTGGGGGGGGGGGGTCTGCGATTGGCTGCGGACCTAAGGTCTGTGCATGGATTGGCTGCTCCAGATCAAGGGCTGAGCCGGGGGTGGTGGTGGGGAGGCAGAGTCCGTCCTCCGAGACTTCAAATAGGAAGCCCCCAATAGGCGCGGGCAAATCAGAGGTGGTGCAGTTGACTGGTGAGGCAAGGGAACCGCAGGCAACTCGGGCGCAAAGGGACCAGGAGACGCGCAGGGCGCCGAGCCGCCGAGGCTCTGCTGCGCGCGCCAGGAGACCCCAAGGACCATCAGGTGCGCATCTCGCTGATTTTGGTCATGGGGTCCGCAGCGTTGGAAATCCTGGGTCTGGTGCTGTGCCTGGTGGGCTGGCTGGGCCTGATCCTGGCGTGCGGGCTGCCCATGTGGCAGGTAACCGCCTTCCTGGACCACAACATCGTCACGGCGCAGACCACCTGGAAGGGGCTGTGGATGTCGTGCGTGGTGCAGAGCACCGGGCACATGCAGTGCAAGGTGTATGACTCGGTGCTGGCGCTGAGCGCCGAGGTGCAGGCTGCGCGCGCGCTCACCGTGGGCGCCGTGCTGCTGGCCCTGGTCGCGCTCTTCGTCACCCTGACCGGGGCGCAGTGCACCACCTGCGTGGCCCCGGGCCCCACGAAGGCGCGCGTGGCGCTCACCGGAGGCGCGCTCTACGCGCTGTGCGGGCTGCTGGAGCTGGTGCCGCTCTGCTGGTTCGCCAACATCGTGGTCCGCGAGTTCTACGACCCCACGGTGCCCATGTCTCAGAAGCACGAGCTGGGCGCGGCGCTGTACATCGGCTGGGCGGCCTCGGCGCTGCTCATGTGCGGCGGCGGGCTGGTGTGCTGCGGCGCCTGGGTCTGCGCCTGCCGCCCCGAGTTCAGCTACCCGGTGAAATACTCGGCGGCGCCGCGGCGGCCGGCGGCCAGCGGCGATTACGACAAGAAGAACTACGTGTAAGGGCGGGCGCACGGCGGGGCTCGTCCCCGCAGCCCAGCCCGCGAGCCGCGCCCGCACGGGGGTCTCGGCTGACTCTAAGACGCCGCGAGCTCGGCGCTCCCTCCAGACCTGCCAGCGCCCGCCGCGGGGCCTCTGACGGCCACCCGACCGACCGGCCCTGCCTGGAGCAGATGCGCCCTGGTGAGGATCTGATCGGCTTTTCTGTACGTGCGTGGAGCTGTCACGATGTGGCTGTGCGCTCAGAAGTCATACTGGACAGCAGATGCCTGTTCCTCCTGCGATCCCGGATGCCGTCTTACTAACCTCGGAGGGCAGATGGAGAGCCCAGGACCCCACCACCACCAGGCCTTTTCCTTCTCAGCGGGGGCAGAACAGAACCTATGGGATAAAGAGACCTAGCCTGGACCTTTAGTCTCAACCCAGCAGCCCACTTGGGGAGGCCTGTGGGCCCGAGAGCGTGAGCCGGGGCTGCCCCTCCTTGCAGCTTGGGGGAGTGGGTGGGGAGGCTAAGAATTTGCTTAGTAAACGGTTTCAACACTCCCACCCGTGTCCTGTCCTCTTGTCGGGCAACTCCCTGTGCCTGGCACCGCTACTCCCCCAGCCACCCACCAACCCCTCCCCAAACGCTCCAGTGGGGCTCTCTCAGGGTTCTCGGAACACTTCCTGTGCCCCAGGTGGAAGACACAGCTACACTAGCCAGGACATTTCTGTTCTGGGAGAAGACTGGGACGTGGGAAGGGTAGAGGCAGACCCCACAGCCGGTGGTAACCAACCACATCACGAATCTGGGAGTGGGGACTTGGGAGACAGGAAGCGTCGAGGGTAGGCAGCCAGGCTGCTGGCTTCTCCCACAGAGTCCCACCCCCCTTCTCTATCTCCCCACAGGGCTTGCTCAGCTCTGAGTACCATCGAGTGGTCTCAGACCTCTGCCCAAAGCTGAACCAGGCGCTTCCCAGCAGTAGGTGGGAGCTGGGGAGAATCTAGGTTGTGCGCCTGCTCCAGCAGTGCACACCAGTGCTGCCATGGGAAGAGAGGCAGCTGCCCAGAATGTTTGGGCTTGGCTCCAACCCCATGTCCTGGCTCCCTTGGTCAGCTGGCTCTCTACAGGATATGTGCCCACCCTGCTGGCTAGGCAGCCAGCGGGGATTGGCGATGACCATTGGCACCTCTGTGCTGACCTCTACTGGGAGCAACAGGTGTGACCATCCTGAGAGGGGGTGAGGTAAGGGGCCAAGACTTGGGGAGGGCAGAACAATCTATTAGCGCCACCGGGAGCTTGTTTCCAGTCCTGTTCCGGCCAGGAACAGAATGGCGCAGTGGATGAAAGGGGCTGCAAGGTTTTCCAAGCACAGCCAACAAAAAAGCTTGGCATCTGCCCCCAATCCTGGCCTTGAGATCTGTTCAGAAACAGCCATGCCAGGTTCCCCACTGTGGGAAAGGAGGAAAATACCAAGGATGTAGGCTCTGGGCAAAGTCTGGAGCTGGGGAGGAGTGAGCAGGCCTTACAGGGAGGGTTCACTTCCTAATGGACTGAGTCCCAACAGCAGGACAGCCTCCGAGGAGGGCCCCATTGCATGGAGGTCCTCAGCAGGGTTGAACTACAGGCCCAAAGGCCACTGCACAGAAGGGACAATGAGCAGCCTGGAGTTTGGGAACGTGTATCTTACAGCTGGTCCTGGGCACTGGCAGAGCCAGAGCTCCGGACTTGTGCTGTTATGCCTGGTGGCTGAGTGGGTATGTGGGCTCCATGTTGCTCGTCGAAATTCCTCCCAATTAAAAGTCCCTCCTGAAGGGAAGAGTGGGGCTCAGGAGGTCAACACATCTGGAAAAACTGAAACTTAAAAAGTTTAAGACAGGGCTGGAGAGATGGCTTAGCAGTTAAGGCACATGCCTGTGAAGCCTGAGGACCCTGGTTCAATTCTCCAGGTCCCACTTAAGTCAGATGCACATGGCGGCGCATGCACCTGGAGTTCGTTTGCAGTGGCTAGAGGCCCTGGCGTGCCCATTCTCTCTCTCTCTCCCCTTTCTCTGTCTCTAATAAATAAATAAAAACAAAATCTTAAAAAAAAAAAAGAAGTTTAAGACAGCTAGGCATGGTGGCACATGCCTTTAATCTCAGCACTCTGGAGGCCAAGGTAGGAGGATCACCATGAGTTCAAGGCCACCTGAGACTACATTGTGAATTTCTGGTCAATCTGGGTTAGTGAGACCCCACCTTGAAACACCAAATAAACAAATAAATAACAAGTTCAAGACCACTCTCTACGGCTCTATAAAAGGTAAACTGCTGGGTGCTGAGGGGTGGGGGTGTGAGTGGCCAGCTGAGCAGCCTGAAGGTCTTGTGCAGTGAGCTCAGAGATGCAGTTTCCTTTAGTTAACACCTGTGTTAGGGGTGGGCTTCTTGGTGATGCAACTGCCTGTCAGTCATCTATGCTACTGTAAGTAACTCCAATAAACTCATTGGTTCATCAAAATCAGTTCTGGGACAATCGTGCTTTGATCTGTTCATGCCATAGCTGGGGTGAACAGACAAGTGTTCACATCACGTGACGTCATCCAGCACAGGCCCTCCCCCAGCACAAAACATGGGAAGGCAGCTGCTCTACCTCTGAGGTTCTCCAAATGTTCAGGGTGGGCTTCTTGGGGTCCCTGTGGGACCAGGTCGCTACTGCATGTTCACACACACCAGCCTCCATGCAGGTCTCACCCACTGTGCCCCTGCCTTTCCCCGAGGACATCCCTGCTCGTTTGGGGCCTCACTTCTAGACCACTCACTGGGCGTCGCTCTACTGACTTAATCCCAATGGCATTCGGACACAGAAGCAGGAGGATGGTGAGTTCCCAGCCAGCCTGGGCTACGTAGTAAAAGCCTGTCTCAAAGAGAAAAATAAGAGAAATTTGTCTAAGCTACTCCTGTCTTCTGGGAATGCATAACACACTGACTGCCTCCCTCGGCTCAGGTGTCACAGAGGTGGGCTTCTCCCTGAAGTCTGCCATGCCCCAGGCAGTAGCCAGGCCCTCCTCACCATTCAACCCCTCTATACTCTCCACGCTCAGGCGACACCTGGCGGGGTGGGTGGCAAGGGGAGGACAGGAAGCTCTGCCATGGTGGAGGTGTTAGAAGTCACTGCGACTCCATCCACTTTGGACCTTCATGACCAAATGAGGGCAACGCCAACAGAGAACCTGAGGGCAGTGTCTCCATCCAGGGCCCACTCAGCAGCTGACTCTGCTTGCTACCTTCCTCTTGTAAAGCAGCATGCCCCGTGTGCCAGGAGGAACAGGAGCACCAGGATAGGTCCGGTATGGTGAACTGATGTCATGGCAGAGGCAGGGCTCTAGAACGCAATGCTGCCACGGTTAGGCAGGCAGGAGGAAGTAGTGGTCAGACAGAGAGAGGCAGTGGTCACTATGGGTGCTGACCCAGTGCTAAAGGGCCTGCCTCTGCCCAGAGCTATCAGGAGGCTGGGAAGGCAAGAAGAGAGACCTTGCTCTGGGACTGAGCAGGAACAAACCCCTGAACTTCCTGTCTGGCATGGAGGATGCCAGGGACATAGCAACAGCCTTCCCTGAACCCAAGAAAGGCTCTGCTTACACCCAAGTGCTGGCCCAAGACTAGTGACAAGGACAGACCAAAAATTTTATTCAATTAAAAACCATTGTTCTGTACTAAAAACATAAGTTACAATCCAAATAGCGGCCAGGCCATATAAATAAGGAGAAGGAGGTCACTTCTGGAGAAATCAAATTCTGCAAAACAAAGAAAAAGTTTTATATGATTCACTTCTGCTTCCCAATTGCACTACAGAGACTGAAACAAGGCCTCCCCTGACACACTGGGCTGCTGTTTCTAAGCCGCTTCCACACTGGAGTAAAGGGTAGGTGTGGAGTGCAGGCCATCCCAGACCCACTGAGACAATCCCTGTCCTCACCACCTTCCTGAAACGGGCTTCTCTCTGACAGCCTCCCGCCCCTTCTCACCTGGTGCCCCTGGAGTCACTTGTCTGGTCAGAGGCATCATGGCTTGCTCACGAGGGTCCCTCACCTTGCCTGACCAGTCTCCCTGGTCTTTTCCAGCAAGCAGCTACACTCCCAGCTATACCACCGCCTGGGTGGGTGGCAACACACACACACACACACACACACACACACACACACACACACACACAGAGCAGTGCTGGCATCAGAATACAGGGGAGAGGTCTGTCTCCACTGCAGCCCTAGTATGCCCCTTCCTGCATCCACCCCCCCCCAAAGGAGCCAAGCACCATTCCCCCAGCTCCACACTAGTAACCAGCAGTCAAAGGGGGTGTTAACCCCACTTTTACAATCAGGCTCAGCCTGATTGCATACTTTGGACATAGTCACTCTCAGTACCTCCAAATCTCATCACACACCTTGAGTCTAACCCAGACTCCTTCCCTAACAGGACCCTGAATGCTCAGGCTGACCTGGTCAGGCTGTGGATCCCTATGCCATTAGTGCTTGTCCTCTATGGTTTAAATCTCACCATGGATGGACAGCAGGGAGACTAACCATGGATGGACAGCAGGGTCCTAGCTTGAGGTTATCCCTTTGTCGGTGCCTTGATAAGGCTGCCAGGCCAAAGAAAGGCAGGGCTTGGGGGTGGACATCCACTGTGTGGGCTAAGACGGTCACACAGACATGGGGCAGACCCCCATCTCCTTTTCCCAAATAGACCCTCAAAAAAGAGGTATTGTGGAGCCAGGCGTGGTGGCGCACGCCTTTAATCCCAGCACTCGGGAGGCAGAGGTAGGAGGATTGCTGAGAGTTCAAGGCCACCCTGAGACTACATAGTTAATTCCAGGTCAGCCTGGGCCAGAGTGAGACCCTACCTTGAAAAACCAAAAAAAAAAAAAAAAAAAAAAAAAAAAAAAAAAAAGAGGCATTGTGTTGGGTAGTGAGGAGGGCCTATCAGTGGCTCCCACGGGGCCCCTCAGGATAGTTGTGCACTGCTGCAGGCTCAGGCAGAGCCAGCATTTTGTGATTTGCAATGGGGGAGCTGCCAACAGCTTTGCTTTCTCAAGGGCTGAGCACAGGAAGTCCCACAGCATTCGCTTTGTGGGCTCTAGCCTGGGGCCTGGGGCTCTAAGTGCAGAAGGCTCTGGACGGCCTCTTAGGGCAGCACCAGGAGGACTGTATGTCATACATGTCATACACTCAATGCCTAGCCCAAGGTATGGTCAATGAATGAGTTCCAGGTCATTCTGAGGAGCTTAATGAAATTAGCTTCCTCAAACGTACCCCAATGTGGCCCTTCTGGCAGCCTCATGGCAGCAATTCTTGGGAAAAAATGTATCAGTTCCCCAGTCTCAAGACCTTGCTCTGATCTGAAACTCAAGTAAAAGCCTCTGTTGAAGTATAAAATAGGAGGCAGGCTCTACGCTGAGGACCCAGCTTTCCCCAGCTCACCCTTAGCTCAGAAGCGACACAAGGGCATCCAGGAACTTGCTCCGGTCCTCGGCTTTCAACTCAATCACTGAGGTAATGAAAGGAAAACATCTTGTGAGCAGGGAGGAGTGAGAACAAGGCTGCACACATGGCCGCACCCTTCCCGGCCCTCAGACTGAGCAGCTCCCCACGGCATTCCTCAGCGCAGGCTCTTGCGTGGCTGAGTTCTGCAGTGTTTGGTTTTATCTCTGCCCCACTGTACTTGAGCCTCCCATCTGTTGGTGACACTGTGAGAGGTCACATTATGGTCTGTGAGGACTCCCTGAGCAGCCACTAGAAATAACATCCAACAATGAGAAATGGGATGTGATGACTCAAGAGATACAGACCCAGACAAGTAAGGCCTTCCTACCCTGCCTTGCATAGCTACTTGTCTTCACAGTGGTGCAGTGGTGTGGGAGGACTGGGGGCATGGAGACCATGTCAGGCCTGCTTCGTCCCATGCATCTTCTGGAAAGGATATGAGATGAACTGCTTGCATTCTGAAGGACTATCGGGCTCAGCCAAGCATGTGGCCCGCACAGACAGAGCAAAACTAGGACCTGGAGCTGAGCTGGCCTTGGGAACTCTCCATGCTGCCAGCTACCTCCCCAGGAGACCGAGGCCCAGCCCACCTAGGTAGTTGGCAGGCCACAGATCCTTCTATCGTTCCTACCACTAACTCTCCAACCCTCAGCGGAGGTCAGGCAGCTTCTAGTCCCAAGCCCTTCTCGAGTAACAAAGGTGGGATGTTCAACAGGCCACATCACAGGTGTGAAACAAGAACTTCTGAGCTAGGTGTGGTGGTGCACGCCTTTAATCCCAGCACTCTAGAGGCAGCGGAAGGAGGATGATTATGAGTTTGAGGCCAGCCTGGGACAGACTAAGTTCCAGGACAGCCTGGGCTAGAGTGAGACCCTACCTAAAAAAAAAAAAAAAGCCAGGCATGGTGGCACACACCTTTAATCCCAGTGATTGAGAGAGGTAGGAGGATGGCCGAGAGAGAGTTTGAGGCCACCCTGAGACTACATAGTGAATTCCAGGTCAGCCTGAGCCAGAGTGAAACCCTACCTCGAAAAAAATAAATAAAATTAAATAAAATGTACTTTCTGAGAGATGCAGAAGTACTGAGACGTCATGGACTGAACTGTGTTCCCTAAATTCATATATTGAAACCCTAACAGCCAGCACCTCAGAATGTGATCATGTCTGGAGACAGGACCTTAAAATAAGTAAATAAGGTAAAACAAAGCCCTCTAATCCAATGACTTCTAAGAAGTGGGGATCAAGACACAGACATACACAGAAGACAGGACATGTGAGGTTTACAAAGAAGACAGCCATCGTTTAGCCAAGGACAGAGTTTATGGCGCTCCACAGCCCAGCACACCAATGGGGATAGAGTATAGATGAAGTTTGTTTTACTTTAAAATATATCAACAAGGGGCTGGAGAGATGGTTTAGCGATAAATGTGCCTACCTGCCAAAGCCTAAAAACGCCTGTTTGATTCTCCAGGTCCCACATTTAGCCAGACACAAGAATGCAATGCCACACTTGCCCACAAAGGGGCACACACATCTGGAATTCATTCCCAGCAGCTTAGAGGCCACTGGCGCCCATTCTCTATCTATCTCTTGTCTCTCCATCTGTCTCTGTCTCTCTCTCTCAAAAAAAAAATATATCAACAAGGCACTTGGGAGGCAGAGGTAGGAGGGTCACTGTGAGTTCAAAGCCAGCCTGGGCTAGAGACCCTACCTCAACCCTCCCCACCCCCCCCCAAAATATATCAACAAGAATAAGACAGGCCAGCATGGTGGCCCTTACCACTTAGGGGGCTAAGGCAGAAGAATGTGACAACAAGATCAGCCTAGGTTATATAGTAAGACCCTGTCTCAAACAAACAAAACCAAAAACAATAAAAAAACAAAACAAAACAAAAAACACCCAAAAGCCAAATGTAGCCTAGCATCCACATTTCATCTGCTGTCTGGGGACACTGCCACTGTGCAGGGTACTTCCATTCTCTCACTTATCCAGCACGTAAGTGGGCTGAGCAGATGGGATCCTTCATGTGGCCAGCCTCGAGCTGCTAAAGGCCTCATTGCGGGAGACAACTCTGGTGGGGTGGCAGCACTGTGGAGTCACCACTGGCAGTCCTCCAGGCATGGTAGGACAGTGGTCTTCAGGGCAGGACTGTAAGGCACAGACAGGCCTCACTCTGAGTGCTGAGGGCAACTTTGTCTAGTGAGGGCTGCTGGCCAGGCACCTCCTTCACTAGATGGCCTCCTTCCGGGGCCAGCATTAACCTTGTGGGTCTGAAGGCATAAGTAGGGCCACCCAGCAGGGATTCTCACCTGAGAGGTCAAAGTGGTTGTGTAGCGTCCGTGAACTTGTACTTTCTGCTGCCTTCTCAAAAGCCCGGCCAAAAAAGCTATGAACATAGGACAGACGTACTGGAAGTCAGCTATATGCAAGAGACCCTTCCCATCCCTGCCCCAGTGACAGACACCAGTGGGGCGGGGGACAAATGTCACTGGACTCAGCAGAGCTTATGGGTCAACATGCTGACCAACAACGGGCCCTCAGCCCCACCATCCCAGGACAAGTGGAAGCTGCTCACTTCTTTCTGTCTGAGCCGTCGGTCTCTGGGGGAATGCCCACCACGGTCACTGTGCCCTGCTCCACACTCAGGGGGGCAGCCATCACCAGGGGCAGCAGCTTGCAGCGCCGGTTCTTTGTCTATGGAGATAAGGACACCTTTAGTCCCAGCATAGCCATTCCCAGGGCTGGAGGGTAGAGCACACCATTCAATATCTACAAGCCCCGACAGTGCCAGGCCACTCCCGAAAACCTCCAGGGACCCTCAGTAGAAGCTACACTAGAATTTCACATGAGACTCTGGCCCCCAGGATCTCCCTGTCCACTGCTGACCCCTTCTGCTATCTCTTGCAGGAGCTCAGCCCTTGCTGCTCTGTGCAGTGTCTCCTTCAGCAGCCATCATCTTCTCCAGGAGCACCTCCCAGTGCCTGGCCTTGTGCTGCTCCTCCTCTGTGGTGTGGCCTCTGAGCTAAACCGAGCACACTTACTCACGCTGCGGCCCTCCTGTGCCCACACTGCCTCGAGGGAGACTGAAGGGCCATAACTACAGCTCTCACGCCCTACCATCAATTATCTTACATGCAGGACTAAAGGGCAGCTCGGGACACAAATGCGGACAACTGATTGGCCTAGACTAGACCCTGTGAAGTGGCTGCTTTCCACAGACGAGGAAGCGGAGGAGCAGAGGTCAAAAAATCTTCCTCATGGGGGCTGGAGAGTTGGCTTAGCGGTTAAGCGCTTGCCTGTGAAGCCTAAGGACCCCAGTTCAAGGCTCGATTCTCCAGGACCCATGTAAGCCAGATGGACAAGGGGGTGCATGCATCTGGAGTTCATTTGCAGTGGCTGGAGGCCCTGGCGTGCCCGTTCTCTCTCTCTCTCTCTCTACCTGCCTATTTCTGTATCTCTCTCTCTCTCTCAAATAAATAAATAATAAAATATTTAAAAAAAAAATCTTCCTCATATCACACAACTGAGAGGGATGAACAAAGCCAAGAGGACTTCAAAGCTCACGTGTGGTCCCTACTTCATCTTTTGGCATTTTAGCCAGTACTAGGAAGGCACAGGGGATTGATTCCAGGACCACTGTGGATACCAAAACCCAAAGATGTTTGTGTAGCTTAAGTAAAATGGTGTAGCATTTGCATAGAATCTACATACAATGCACACCCTCTTATCCACATTAGATCCTCTCTAGAACACACGTGTGTGTGTGTGTGTGTGTGTGTGTGTGTGTGTGTGTGTGTGTGTGTGTTTGAGGTAGGGTCTCACTCTAGCCCAGGCTGACCTGGAACTCACTCTGCAGTCCCAGGCTGGCCTCAAACTCACAGCGATCCTCCTACCCTTGCCTCGCAAGTACTAGGATTAAAGGTGAGTGTCACCACACCTGGCATACACAGTATTTCCCTTTTTTGTGGTGGTTGTTTGTTTTGCAGAGGTGGTGATCAAACACAAGGCTTTGAAGATGCTAGGCAAGCACCCTACCACTGAACTACATCTCCAGCCCTTTGTTTCTTGAGACAGAGAGAATGAATATAGAGTATGGATGCTAAGGTTTCCTGCCACTGCAGGTACATGGCTTTACAAGCAAGTGTCCTTAACCACTGAGCCATCTCTCCAGCAGGTTCTAGATTACTTTTAATACTTAATACAATGCCACACATCACTTACTTTCACATATTCAGTGTACAACTTTTTAGAAGTTCCTGAAAGTTTTTTTTCAGTGTTAGGGATCAGACTCAGGGACTTACACAGACTAGGCAAGCACTTACCAGGAAGCTACATGCCCAGTCTTTCTGAGATATTTTTGATCCAAGGTTAACTGAGTTGAAGAACTTGGAACCAATGGAGACAATACTTATTTTTACTGCTAACTTCACAGCATGAGTAAATTTCAACCTCTGCTCTGTTTAGTATGGCCCCTCATGAACCTCACCTGAAGCACTTTCTGCATCTGCACCAGGAGAAGTCTCCTATCAGCTGGGTTAGGGCCTGCCTGAATACCAGCTGAATTAGGAGTGCTTCAAGTCCAGGTAAAGAAGAGCATTAGGCCACAAACCCACACACACATTAGTCACACTTTCACTAGGAAACGAGTCTGTGGATAACCAACTCTGACTCACTGTGGTAGTAAGAATTGACCCCCTGAGCCGGGCGTGGTGGCGCACGCCTTTAATCCCAGCACTCGGGAGGCAGAGGTAGGAGGATTGCTGAGAGTTCAAGGCCACCCTGAGACTACATAGTTAATTCCAGGTCAGCCTGTACCAGAGTGAAACCCTACCTCGAAAAACCAAAAAAAAAAAAAAAAAAAGAATTGACCCCAATCTGTTCAGGAGATTGTTAAAGATTGTAATTTAGATCTGCAGCCTCCTGGCTGGAGAGCTGTCACTATGGGTGGATCCTAGGGTCCCGCCTAAGGGAGATGTGAGTTCCAACCTAAGATGTAAAAGTGCCGGAGTTCTTGAAATGTGCTTGCCTGCTTTTGGGTGGGGGCTTTTCTCTCTCGGCATGGACCTACCTATGAAAGCAGGCCAGCTGCTTCTGTAATTATAGAACTTCCCCTGCATCTGTAAGCCTCAAATAAATTCCCTTCTTCCATAAGAAGGTTTGGAAGTTCATCTCAGTGACCTGAAGCTGTCTGCTACACTTGCCATAACTGAACACCAGCCCCAGCCACACTGCTCTGTGTGGGCCCTTTATAATAAGTGATGTCTTCAGCATGTACGGAAACTGAAGGTTTCTAGAGGTTGAGTAAATAAAAACACAGCCTACAATAAGGAGTATGCCCAAGACCCCCCAGCTGGGGACCAGCCACTGGTAACCCGAGGCCATAGTCTAACACTTCATCCGAGTGGATACCTGCCCTCCTGTACCCATGCTCCCTGCCCCACCCAGACCCTTACCGAACACACAAAGGACTTGAGCAGGTGTCTGCTGAGCAGGCTTAGGGACGCTGGCTTGGAGAACAGCACGACATCTGGAGTGCCCTGGGAGTGGGAGACACATGGTCAGAGGTGGCCACTGGCGAATGTGGCCTGATACTGTGCATTGAGGGAAGTCTGACCTCCATGAGGGAGCAGTAGAGAAAAGGCCCCTGAGAGATGACCAGGTTGGTGCAGAGGCAGCTGGCAATTGTCTGCTGGATGGCTTGCAGCTGTTTCTTGGCGAGCTCCAGACCAAGATACAACTTATCCAGGTTACTCCTGAAACAGGACAGACACTTGGTTTAGCTGTTGCTTGTCAGGAACTCTTAGTAAAATGCCAAAGTTACAAATCAATTTCCTGGCTCTTGGTTTAAGAACAGATTTAGGCATACAAATTTATTTTCACCCCTCCTAAGTGCCCCCTCACATGAAAGGAAGGAATAAAAAATGAAGTAAAAGGTGGGAAAGGGTGCTGGCACCTAAAGATAGGAGTTGGACTGAAAAGACAGCTCAGCAGTTAACAAACAGTGCTGGCTCACAGAACCTGATGGCCCTGGTCCAATTCCTCAAGACCCACATAAATCCAGAGACACAAAATGCATCTGAAGTTCAATTGCAGAGGCAAGAGGCTATAACCTGTCCATATTCTCTCTTGCAAATAAATAAAAATATTAAAAAAGAAATTAAAACACTTGCAAAAAATAAAACATTCATTCAAAGATTAGAAGGCAAAGTCAACAAAAGCTTCCCCAATATTCACAGTAAAAACAAAGCCATAGGAAACCCAGGGCAAAAATGTAAGCCAGGGCATCGCTCCAGGAAGACACAAACAAGAAGAAAAAATTGGGTGAAGGGCAGTAAATCAATTGTACAACAGTAACTGTGAGGCGCTAAGTAAAATGCATGAGACAAGATCCACCGTAGACAAAGCATTACAAATTCTAGAATAGTGAAAATGACAAAACAGACCCTGAAAGGCGCTGGAAGAGGGACTGGGCTGGGGGATTTACAAAGAAACAAGGATCAAGGCAGGTGTGATGACATATGTTTATAACACTAGCACTTAGGAGGCCTAGGCAGGATCATAAATTTGAGGTCAGCCTGAGCTACATTGCAAGTTCAAAGTCAACATAATGAACCCTGGCTCAAAAACAAACAAGCAGAAAAATAAAAAAGAAACAAGGATCAAAATGACTCACACTTCTCATTAGTAGCAGTGGCTGCATGATGACAGGGGAACTTTAGAATCTATATAAGAAATAAGTGGGGCTGGAGAGATGGCTTAGCAGTTAAGGCGCCTGCCTGCTAAGCCTAAGAATGTCAGTTCCAATCTCCATGTTTAGCCAGATGCAAAGTGACACAAGGGCACCATGCCACATTTGCCCACAGGGGCACACGTGTTTGTTTGCAGCGCCTGAGAGGCTGCTGGCGCACCCATCTCTATCTGTCTTCCTCTCCCTCTCTATGTCTCTCTCCAAAAAAAAAAAAAAAAAAAAAAAGTGGACTGCAGTAAGACCCTACCTCAAAAACAAACAAAGACTTGAATTTACAGGCTTAATAAATCAAAGGTACGGAAGCCCTTCATTTAGATTCCTTTATTCAGAGTAGAAATTTATAGGCTGCAAAGTGACTCAGCGCATGCCTGGGTATGTAGATATCAAATAACCAAGACATAGATAAAAACATCATGTCATAGCCGGGCGTGGTGCGCACGCCTTTAATCCCAGCACTCGGGAGGCAGAGGTAGGAGGATCGCTGTGAGTTCAAGGCCACCCTGAGACTACATAGTGAATTCCAGGTCAGCCTAGGCTAGAGTGAAACTCTACCTCGAAAAACAAAAACAACAACAAAAAAAAATCATGTCTTGCCGGGCATGGTGGCTCACATCTTTAATCCCAGCACTCAGGAGGCAGAGGTAGGAGGATCGCCATGAGTTCAAGGCCACCCTGAGAATACAGAGTGAATTCCAGGTCAGCCTGAGCTAGAGTGAGACCCTACCTCAAAAAACAAAATTAAAATAAAATAAAAAATCATGTCTTCAGAAAGCAGTACCAGAACCAACGTCTGCTAAATGAAAAGACTTGAACAATTCTCAGGGCAAGGGGCAACAACAGAACACATGAAGACTGTACCTCCCCAAGGACCCAGCCTATGGGGGAGAGGGAGGGGGGACGGGTCCCATTCAGAGATTAGAAAAGTTATTTTCTGTCACTCTGTACACGATCATCTGTTTTCTGGGCTGCACCCTACCTTGCAAGATCAAAAAGAAACTTGCTGCTCAGAGTCTCTCAGTCTCTTTATTAAGAAAGGTAGATATTTCTAACATATATGAGATAAACCGGAAATCATTTCGGGGTAGAAAAAAGATACTGTCAGACACAGAAGAACTCATTGCACCCTTCCTTTGAAAGTTGAGAAACTGCGATGTAGGGGTGCACAAATGGGATAACAGCAGGCACCAGGCCTAACCCTGGGCTAGAGCAAGATCCTACCCTGAAAAAAACAAGCTTCAAGAGGAAGTGATGAATCCCGGAACGGGCTGGCAGCATGTTAGGTACAGCCTGCTCCAGTGGCTGTGATTGTGATTCCCACTTGTAGTTCCTGCAGGACAACCAATCTTTGCAAGTGGCCTTCCCGTGCACTGTGACACTGAGAACTGGAGGTGGCTCTCAAGGGCATGGGTGCTCCTGGTCAGACTCACCCTACCTGGACAGACTATCCAGAGCCTGGATGAAGTGATCCGTCCCTGAGCCATCCTTTTCAGGGCTCTCTATCAAAGACATGGTGGCAAAGACCACATCACTGGCCAGGAATTTATGCTTGAACCCAAAATGTATGCTGAAAGTCTGCACACGCATGTCCTTCATCCTGTCATGGGAGAAAGCAAAGCAATTGTCACTCTCAATCATAGGCAAACTCTCATAGCCAGGCGAGGGCAGCAGATACCTCACAGCTCCTCACAGGTCCCTAAGAATGGTCTTATTGTGACCACTCTGCTCAGAGAATGACCTAGGCCACAACACCCAGGTAAGCTGGCCCTACAGCCCAGGGCAGCATCACCTTGTCCACAGCTGCATGGCTGGCCTGGGGACAAGTGATAGGTAGGCCCAGCATACCAGCAGGTCAGGCAGAAACAGGCAGGCATAGGGCCCCAACAATGCCTGGAGAGATCACCTGCACCTGGTCCTTGTGGCCCGCTCTTGTCTCCAGTAAAGATGTAGCAAGGTCCATCTTACAGGTCTGCACTATCACCCCAGGATTTAAGGATCCTAAATCCCCTGCCTACATTAAGAAGGCCCGTTTTGTTTTGTTTTGTTTTGTTTTGTTTTGTTTTGTTTTGTTTTGTTTTGTTTGCCACTCAGGCCCAGACTGACCTGGAATTCACTACGTATTCTCAGGGTGGCCTCAAACTCACGGTAATCCTCCTACCTCTTCCTCCCAAGTGCTAGGATTAAAGGTATGCGCCACAACGCCTGGCAAGAAGGTCTTTTTTTTTTTTTCGAGGTAGGGTCTCACTCTAGCTCAGGCTGATCTGGAATTCACTGTGTAGTCTCAGGGTAGCCTTGAACTCATGGTGATCCTTCTACCTCTACCTCCCAAGTGCTGGGATTAAAGGCGTGTGCCACCAGGCCCGGCTAAGAAGATCCCTTTTTAACCCAAAGAGAACTTAAGGTTTCAGGAATGGCCATCTTCAGATCATATTAATTCTTTTGCACTGTTTTAGGAGCATAGTTAAAGATGATTAATCCAGGGCCGGAGAGATGGCTCACACGTTAAGAAGTTTACCTGCAAACAAACAATTCAACTCCTCAGAACCCATGTAAAGCCAGATGCACAAAATGGAGCATGTATCTGGAGTTTGTTTAGAGCGGCTAGAAGCCCTGGCGCACCCATATTGCACACCCCTCCTTGCAAATAAATAAAATATTTTAAAAAGATGATTAATCTGGAAAACAAAAGTGTTTACCCAAATTTACTTGCAGACTCTTCAATGATTTCCTGCAAGTTCTCCTTCAAGGACATGTCCATGGACTGAAACTTCTGCTTCACTTGTTTCAGGGGAAGCCTAGAGAAAGCGAGCCCAAGCTGTGGGGTGAGATCAGAAAGCACCAACAGGAGGGAAAGAGAGGCCTGCTAAGGGACCGCCATGCCCGCATACCAGGGATGCCCTAGAAGTGCATTCAGACCACACCTTAGAACGTGGAGTCACAACAAAGTAGAGGTATTTTGCACCGGTGGACAAAGACAGGATGGGGGCCCACAGGCAAGGCAGTCACTCACCCCATGTCTGCAAGGAACTCCTGAAGGCGTTTCTGCCCATGCACAGACCATAGCTTGAACCGGGCTGCCGTGTAGCTGGTGTTGCACAGGCTCTCGTGGAGGGACCAGTGCTGGTACAGCACTAGGCGGAGGCTGGGCCCACAGTCAAGGAGAACATGTGGTATCTGCTGCCCATGTCAAGCTGTCTAGTGACCCACAACCTTGACAGGGCATGCCCTGACAATTCTCAGCAGATGACCCTCTACTTGTAGGGCCTTCAGTGAATAGTTAGAAGGGGCTGCCTCGACGAGGGCGATCCAGAACTCTGCCTCGTGTACGCAGTGGCTGAGCTTGTAGTCATAAATCATTACCTCCCTGTCACGGACTCACGAACCCTTGGACTATGGTCACAGCCCCGTATGCCATGGAAGGCCGAGAGCAGCTCAAGCTGCCTTCTAGCCCTGACCCTCCGGGTCGACCTAGCCTAGGCCATACACTACTCAGCCCTAAAGCCCCAGTTCTCTCACCTCTCTTCCGGAACCTTTCACCAACCACAGCCCTGTGGCTGTGTCTGTAACTGTGGGCATGATTCCCACTGCAGACTTCTCTACCGGGCTCAGGCAGCCCTGCCAGCTGCCCACAGTCATGATGGTGCCTTGCCACCACTCTGCTGAATATTTGGCGTCTCCTGTCCTCACTTCCCCTCCTTTCCAACTCCTGTGCCCCAAAGACTACTGCCCATGTGGCATCAACTCTCAGCAGTTTCTCACATAACCTAGATGGTCTGTGGCCAGCAAGCATGCCACACCATGCATGGGGGAATGTGCCCCCAGCAGTGACTGGGCTCCCTGCACCCCAAGGGCCTGAGTTGCAAAGATACTCATATTCAAAGGAGATGCGTGTGCAGTCCACGGAGAGCACGTTCTCTTCATCTTCATTCCGGTGGTTGTGCCGGGACACGTGACGCTGCAGGACGCCAACGTCAGTCACATACTTCATTCTGGAAGAAAGCACAGCAGAGCTGGAGAAATGGCTGAACGGTTAAAGGCACTTGCTCACAAAACCTAATGGCCCGGGTTGGATTCCCCGTTCCCATGTAAAGCCAGATGCACAATGCGTCTCTACAGTGGTAAGAAGCCCTGGCACACCCATGCTCTCCCCTCCTTCTCTCTGTCTGCGTCTGTCTCTGTCAAATAAGTAATTAATTTTTTAATCTTTTTAAAATATTTTATTTATTTGAGAAAGAGGGAAAAAGGCACATAGGGACAGAGAATGGGCACACCAGGCCTTTAGCCACTGCAAACGAACTCCAGGGGCAAGCACCACCTTGTGCATCTGGCTTACATGGAACCTGGCAAATTGAACCTGGATCTTTAGGCTTTGCAGGCAAGCACCTTATCCGCTAAGCCATCTCTCTAGCCCTTAAAAGAAAAAAAAAAAGCCAGGCATGGTGGCGCACACCTTTAATCCCAGCACTCAGGAGGCAGAGGTAGGAGGATTGCCATGAGTTCAAGGCCTCTCTGAGACTACATAGTGAATTCCAGGTCAGCCTAGGCTAGAGTGAGACCCTACCTAGAAAAACCATAAAAAAAAAAAAAAAAAAAAAAAAAAAAAAAAAGCAAGCATGGCAGGCTATCCCTTTATGAGGACTAAAGAAACTTAGCCGCTTCTTTTTTTAATTATTATTATTTTTTTATTATTTGGCAGAGAAAGAGGGAGAGAGAGAGAGAGAAGAATGGGCATACCAAGGCCTCCAGCCACTGCAGACGAACTCCAGACACGTGCAATCCCTTGTGCAGCTGGCTAATGTGGGTCCTGGGGAATTGAACCTGGGTCCTTTGGCTTTGCAGGCAAATGCCTTAACCACGCCATTCCTCTAGCCTTCTAAATAGAAGCCAAGTGGGCTGGAGAGATGGTGTAGCGGTTAAGGCCCTTGCCTGCAAAGCCTAAGGACCCAGGTTCGATTCTCCAGGTCCCATGTAAGCCAGATGCACATGGTGGCACATGCATCTAGAGTTCGTCTGCAGTGGCTAGAGGCCCTGGCGTGCCCATTCTCTCTCCCTCTCTCTGTCTCTAATAAATAAATAAAAATAAGTAAATCTTAAATAGAAGCCAGGTGCCCAGAGGAGTGACAGCAGACAGCACTGGGCAAAGTGGGCTCTGGCTAGGTTATAGCCCTATCCTTAGGTATTTGACACTTCCTGAGAGGCATGGCCAGCCCACCAGCCACACAATCAAGTAGACTCTATGACAGGAAGCCATGCAGAAAATGCAGGCCTGCACAGGAACTGTACACAGACCCTACTCAGACCCCAAAGGGCCACCAACCAGAATGGTGACAGCAGGGCTCATCTTCGGCCAAAGGGAAGGGTCCATGCCTGATGTTGTGTACTTATTTTAGATTCCATGTCACCTCACCCATGTTACACACCCCATGCTATCATTAACAGAAACGGGACTGGGCACAGCAAGGAGCAAGGTGGCAGCCCAGGCAGCAGTCCCAGGACTAAGGCTTGAGTCCCTCAAACATCCTAGGCTACCCAGCAAGACCCAACATGGGAGGCGCAGGGCTTCTGCAAACCTGCAGTCAGGTGAAAAGCTGAAGGCTATGCTCAGGGATGCCTGTGTGGGTCCCCTGGAGGAGGTTAGCACCTCAGAATTAAGGGTTCTGTCAATTATTTAAATGTCCCACTTGACAACTACACAAGGCTGAGCTGCATCATGAGAGGGCAGGAAATGCCATATGGTGCCTTTCAAGGCTTGAACCCCACCCCCATGTTCACATGCCAGGGCAGCCTTTTGGCTTTCTGGTATGGAGGGGCAGAGACTGCTTTACACCATCCCTCCTCAAAATCCTCTGGAGTCTGCCCCTCGCTGTTATGATCAAATGAGCACTCCTTAACAGGACCCTCACTTCTCCATCTCCTGCCTACCTACATTCATGTCTCTTACCCTAACCCCTACCATGCACAGGCCACTCCTTGGTACAGGCCTAGAAGCCCCCCACCCCATTAATATGACGTTTTCCCTTTCTTTCTTTCTCTCTTTCTCTCTCTTTCTTTCTTTCTCTCTCTCTCCTCCTTTCTCTTTCTTTCTTTCTTTCTTTCTCTTTTTCTCTCTCTTTCTTTCTTTCTCTCTCTCTCCTCCTTTCCCTCCCTCCCTCCCTCCCTCCCTCCCTCCCTCCTTCCCTCTTTCTCTCTCTCTCTCTCTCTTTCTTCCTTTCTTTCTTTCTTTCTTTCTTTCTTTCTTTCTTTCTTTCTTTCTTTCTTTCTGTGTATTTGTTTTTGTTTTTTTGAGATAGAATCTCGCTCTAGCCCAGGCTGACCTGGAATTCACTCGGTAGTCTCAGGGTGGCCTTGCACTCAGGGTGATCCTCCTACCTCTTCCTCCCAAGTGCTAGGATTAAAGGCGCGCACCACCACGTCCGGCTCCCACCATCAGTAAGAGACTAGACGACCAAGCCACTCCTCCCACTGCTGGCTCCATCTAGTGGACTTCTCAGGGTGATGAAGAGGCCAAGCTGGGCCACAAACAAGGGCCTGTTATTGAGCCCAAGAGAAAGAGGTTACCACCCCACCTCCCTCCTCCATAGGACTCTACAAAGGACACTGATTCCATCTCCCTGAAGCTAACTAGGAGGCTATCACATGCACACAGAACAGGGCTGACCAAAGAGAGTGAGGGAGCATCCTTACTGAGTGATCTTGTCGTGCACCCACTGGTCTGTCAGTCCAACAATGGCCCACCTGGAAGGAGAGATGAGAGAGACAGCTACAGACTGCCTAGGCTTGGTGAGGCCTGTGGTATGGAGCCAGATAAGGGATGGGCAGCCTAGACTCTACCCACGAGTGTGCTTTAGCATGACCTCTCAGCTCACTGTGCTGTCCCCGCCCAGGACCCGTAAATAATCAGGCTGGAGCTTTTCACCTGTGATGGTGTTTCGACCTTACACCTTCCGTCTAAGGAACAGGGCTACCCTAGGCCAAGTTTTCATCGACATATAGGGAGAAATACAAGGTCAGTCTCTCAGCTTCAGAGCAATGTTTGGTCAGAAATAAACTACACAAGGCCAGACAGGAATATAAACAAGTGTCCTAAGTAAGTGCTCCCTGCCACAAGTCAGTCATGAAGGCATAAAGCTATCCACCAAGTACAGGAAGTATCCCAGCCGGGCATGGTGGCACATGCCTTTCTCGGGAGGCAGAGGTAGGAGGATTGCCATGAGTTCGAGGCCACCCTGAGACTACATAGTGAATTCCAGGTCAGCCTGAGCTAGAGTGAGACCCTACCTTGGAAAAAAAAGTATCCCATGAAAGGCACACGTAACATACATGCCAACCAACTTTCCTTTGTTTCCCATTAGGACTGAGTTGCTACTGGCTCTAGTAGGAAATTTAGCTCAAATTCCAAAGCATCTGGTCCCACATCCTTACAGCTGAGTAATGGCAGCTAATCCTTGGGCCTAGTGGTGATCCTGCAAAGTCCCAGCCTACCCTGAGGCCTTGATTCTACCAGACCAGTGTAATTACTACTGTGGTAGTCAGCGCTGGGAGGGGTCTTGGAAGGCTGTCAGCTTGCTGAGGAGAAAGCAAGGACCCAAAGCAAAAGGCCAAGGAGGCAGAGCCAGAATACACTTAGAAAGACTGGACTTTGTTGAACATCAAACTGAACTGACGGTGACTGGTCTAAGCCTGCTGGTCTGTGGGCCAGGCAAAGCAGAGGGAGGGCGGATTCTTCTGTATCTATCAGACTGTACCACGTGCCAGGGCCGCAAGGATGCCTAGCAAGGACTTTCATTCAAATCTGACCCTCCTTCAGACACCTGAATTTACTAAGCACAAAGGCTATGCATCCGCGTGGGCAAAGGGGAGCTACCTGGAGCCCTATCCATCCATACTCCAAGTTTGTATGAAGCTCTCAGAGCCTCACACTTGAACTTAGGAAGGCCAGGATCACACACAATCCCAGAGAGGGGCTGCATTTGATACTCCCCGTGGAGGGAGTGCCCGTGCAGCATTGACCTTAGTTGGTGGCAGGATTTCCAACATGGATGGTTGGGGGTGGGTGGAGGTACATACCATAGCATGTCGTTCAGGTCCTTGGACATTATCCATGCCAGGTCAAACATCACCATGGCCGACTGCAAGAAAAAAAAAAGAGAAGCCTGAGGCCGAAGGCAGTTGAGTTCATGAGAGGGGCAACACAACAGGGCCAGTCCCCAGCCAGCAGGCCCAGCCACACCCAGCAGAACAGGGTACTCAAGATACACATGACCCTGATGTGAAGAAAAAGCCCACATCAGAGAGGAGGGAAGGCAAAAGCAATTCCTTTGACCTGCATATTCTCCGCTGCTATCTAAAGCCTATTCTGCATGTTTTATCATGTAGCAAGCGAAGAATGGAAATAGAGTGCCTTCCGGGGGCAGTCCAGGCATAGCACTGGGCAAGGCACCTCTGTATGCCTACAGGAGCTGCTCAAGGCTGCACTGACAGCCACAGGTCAGGAGGCCTGCTGTCTGACTGCCCATCTGCATCTGTACTCGTAGCTCAAACACATTCCCAAGGAGGCCAAGGGAGGCAGGGCCTTGGTTTTAGTCACTTGGATATTAAAGAGAGGCCTCAGGACCCCTGTGAAGGTCTTCCCAGCAGGGCTGTCTAGGGATGGAAACAGTCAGCAATCTATGAGCAGAGGACCTGGGTCTGGTCCGAGACAGTGAGGGTGACTGGTGTCTAACCAGAAGACCTAAAGTCCTCTTAGCTGTGAGATGCTAGGCTACTTCTAGAGAAGAGTTTCTTTTTAAAAGAATTTTTTTTTAGAGAGAGAGAGAGAGAAAAAAAGAGAACAGTCATGCCAGGGCCTTTTGACCCTTTGTACAACTGGCTTTAAATGGGTACTGGGGAATCAAACCCAGGCCAGCAGGCTTTGTAAGAAAGCACTTTTAACCAGAGTCATCTCTCCAGCTCAAGGGAGAGCTTCTAAGGGAACTACCCACTTATCTGGAGGAGTTAGGCATCATTTCTAAGGGAGTATGAACTCCCTCCCCTAACCACTGCTTAAAATTTTCCATTTTCATGCTGGGCTTGGTGGCACACACCTTTAATCACAGCACTTGGAAGGCAAAGGTAGGAGGATTGCCAGTAGTTAGAGGCCAGCCTGAGACTATATAATGAATTCCAGGTCAGTCAGGGCTAGAATGAGACCCTACCTCAAAAATCAACAACAACAACAAAAAAAAAAATTTCCATTTTCAGGGGCTGAGCAGAGTGGGCCAAAGAATGACAAACTCTTGTGATAAATGAGACATGGGAAATACAAGTGTCATCATGCAATGTCCAAGATCCCACTTCTAGGACTTAATATAGTTGTACTAAAAACTTATTTTCCAGGGCTGGAGAGATGGCTTAGCAATAAGACACTTGCCTGTAAAGCCTAAGGACCGAGGTTCAACTCCCCAGGACCCACATAAGCCAGATGCACAAGGTAGCACATATGTCTGGAGTTCGTTTGCAATGGCTAAGGCCCTGGTGTGCCAATTCTCTCTCTCAGACAAAAATAAAATTGAGGGCTGGGGAAATGGCTTAGCAGTTAAGGCATTTGCCTGCAAAGCCTAAGGACCCTGGTTCAATTCTCCAGGACCCACATAAGCCAGATGTACAAGGGGCACATGCATCTGGAGTTTGTTTGCAGTAGCTAAAGGCCCGGGTGTGCCCATTCTCTCTTTTTCTCTATCTGCCTCTTTTTCTCTTTCTCTTAAGTAAATAAATAAAATATTTTTTAAAAACATTATTTATTTTAAAAATTATTTTCCAGAGCTACTTAAGGTCCTGAATTCTATTCAACATTAACACAGTAACTAATATACACTAATGTGACACTGTAAGTCTATAGTTTAATCTTCTTGCATAGAGATTAATACACTTAATCTATAGTTTTGATGATAAGCAAAAATAGCTGCTGTTTTTGAGAGCCTTACTGGGTATAAGGGTCACCCTAACAATTGCCTCGGAAATGAGTGCTACAGATGCTGTTCAACTTATGATGGACTATTTCCTGATAAGCTCATCAGATGGTAAACATAGCTTGAGTGAAGAAAGTATAGCTGGCGATTTGGCTCAGTGGTAGAGCAGTGTCTAGCATCTGCAAGGCCCTAGTCTGATCCTTAGCACTGCAAAAACAAAACAAGCAGTATTTAATACAGCTAACCTATCCAACACCTGAATTTAGCACTCAGTAGACATTAGAGCGTTTGCTGTTTTTCTATGAGTTCCTGGCTAGACTAAGAAAAAGTCAAAAAAAGTCATATGGGAATCATGCAGATTTTCTTTACTTTGCAAGGCAGGAAGAGTGGAAGGCTCAGAAAGGCTACACCACTGCCCAAGGTCACACAGTGGGAAGCAATGGGACTCTGATTCAAAACCAGGTCTCTGCGGCTGACAACCTTGTGTTTTAGGACAGACACCTTAGGGTCAGAACTTGGTGGTGACTTAGATCTGCACATACTCACCGACGTCCCATGATACTCATACTGCTCGTAGTCAAAGAGGATGTCTCTTCTGTAACAACATAAAATGGGGGTCTTCCACTGGAAGCAGCGGGACAGGAAAAACACTTGGAAAGATGCTAAAACATTAGTCTACTAAGATATGCAAATTAAATCATGGAACTGTTCGCTTCCACTTAGCAACCCTTTTTTTTTTCCTTTGGTTTTTCGAGGTAGGGTCTTGTTCTAGCCCAAACTGACCTGGAATTCACTATGTAGTCTCAGGATAGCCTCAAACTCACAGCAATCCTCCTACCTCTACCTCCCAAGTGCTGGGATTAAAGGTGTGTGCCACCATGCCTGGCACTTAGCAACTCTTAAGTGAAAATAACCTATAGTATAAAAAGAAGGCACAGTGGCACACATAAGCCAGCCTGGGCTACATAATAGTATACTACCTCAAAGAGAAAAAAAGTGAAAAACAGTCATTATTCCTAGTAGATGGCATGGATTTGGGAGATCTATGGGCCTATCTTATCATTCTTAGGATGAGAGAATAATACAGAGCTGTTGTTCAAAGCAGCGTCACTTGCTCAGTCCACAGTGGCTGGCCCTGTGGAGCTGCTGCATGAAGACTTACCTCCGGGCCTCCCATTCTCTCCGCTGCCTCCTCTTCAAGGTTTGCTCCACTATCTCCTGAGATAGGAACCAAGAGGACAAAAGACTGAGCATCCCCACAGCTCAAGAAGGTTCCAGTGTGGAAGAAGCCCCAGAGCTCAGATCCCTGAGGAAGAACATGCACCACCTCCAAGCCCTAAGCACAGCCTGCTCCTGGAAAAGCGAGGATCCAAGGCAAGGGACAGACAGGCTTCCTGGCCCACTGGCCCTGCAGACACTGTCCATGCACAGAAGAGCAGAAGCTTTCCTGGCACTGCTTCCCATAATACTCTGGCTATGTGGAATGTCCAGCACCCAAAGCACCGTGTGGTCCAGGACAAGCTCACACTGTCCATCCGGATAACAAGACATTCTCCAACATGTGAGCAATGATTCCAAGTAAAAAAAAAACATTTCAAACTAGGGTTTTGCTCCAGCTCAGGTTGACTTGGAATTCACTATGCAGTCTCAGGGTGGCTTTGAACTCACGGAAATCCTCCTACCTCTGCCTCCTGAGTACTGGGATTAAACGCATGCATCACTACGCCTGTGCTGATTCTACTTTTTCTGTTGTTTGTTTGTTTGAGGCAAGCCCAACAGAATGCCTTTTTTTCTTAATGTGGGGGAGGAAAGAATTGGCATCCCAGGACCTCAAGCCACTGCAATTGAACTCCAGATGTGTGCACCCCCTTGTGCACATGTGCAACACTGTGCACTTGTGTCACTGTGTGTCTGGCTTACATGGGACCTGGAGAGTCCAACATGAGTCCTTAGGCTTCACAGGCAAGCGCCTTAACTGCTAAGCCATCTCTCCAGCCCTGATTCTACTTTTATTCATACACTCTCATTTAGTCTTTACCACAAAGGCATGGAGTACTGTGATGGCTTTAAAAGCCATGGTCCCAAGAGTTCTATTTCCAAAAAGACAGAGTAGAAATCTTTTTTACTGATAAGTCTGTTGGATATATCTAAAACCCTTACACATTATAGACACTAAGAGTCCAAAATATGGGAAGGCAGAGCAGTTAAAGACTCAGGGACCAAGAAATAGCATGGTGGTATATGGTGGTTTCCTTGTTGGCTCATAAAAGCCAGACTTGGGACCTAAGAAACTGCAAACCTGGAAAGGCCAATAGGAACAAAACAGAAAAGTCTCCAAACAAGAAGAATGTGGGCCACATTCTTTCTCAGGGATGTGAGCCAGGGGCTTCTTCCACCCTGGAACGTTCTTGAACTGTGGGAATGCTCAACCTCTCGTCCTCTTTGTTCCAATTTGTGGAAGTGCCTCAGTGTTTAGAGTGCTTCCTTAGCATACACAAAGCCTTGAGTTTGATTTCCCCAGCATGGCAAAAAAGTAGGAGTGGTGGCACACACCTGTAATTGCAGCATTCAGGAAGCAGAGGCAGGAGGATCAGAAGTTTAAAGACATCCTTGGTTACTTGGTTAAGTCTGAGGCTAGCCTAAACTACATGAGATGCTGTCTCCAAAAACAAAACAGAAAAAAAAAAAAAAAAAACCTACCCTAGTCAAAGGCCAGGGAAGGGTGCTGCAAGGCACAGAGCTTTCACCATAACAACTCTAGTCCAGCCAATACCACTGCCAAAACCTCATCCAACATGTAAAGGCTAGCTTAGTCACCTACTAAGGTACACGTACCTCTCTCTCTCTTTTTCAATGCTTTTTTTCCTTTTTAAAAATATTTTATGGGGGCTGGAGAGATGGCTTAGCGGTTAAGGCGCCTGCCTGAGAAGCCTAAGAACCTGGTTCCAATCTCCAGGTCCCACGTTTAGCCAGATGCAAATTGACGCAAGGGCGCAATGCCGCACTTGACAACAAGGGGGTGTACGCATCTGGATTTTGTTCACAGCAGCTGAGAAGAGACTGCTGGCACGCCCATCTCTATCTGTCTCCCTCTCCCTCTCTCTCTGTCTCTCTGTGTCTCTTTCCAAAAATAAAAATAAATAAATAAGTAAATAAATAAATAAAAAAAAATATTTTATGGGGCTGGCGAGATGGCTTAGCAGTTAAAGCACCTGCCTGAGAAGCTTAAGAACACCTGATTGAATCTCCAGGTCCCACATTTAGCCAGACACAAAAGTGACACAAGGGCACAATGCTGCACTTGCCCACTAGGGGGGCACACACGTCTGGAGTTCGTTCACATTGGCTGAGAGGCCGTTGGCACGCCCATTCTCTCTCTGTCTCTCTGAAATAATAATAATAAGTGATGCAAGCGCACAATGTCGCACTGTCTAGAATTGGTCCACAGCAGCTGAGAGGCCCTGGCACACCCATTCTCTCTCTGTCTCTCTCAAATTAAGAAATATATATTTTTTATGCATTTATTTGAGAAAAAGAAACAGAGAGAGAGAGGGAGAGAAAGGAAAGAGAGAGAAAGAAAGGAAAGAGAAAGAATGGGCATGCCAGGGCTTCCAGGCACTGCAAACAAACTCCACATGCATGTGAAACCTTGTTCATCTGACTTATGTGGGTACTGGGGAATCAAACCTGGGTCCTTAGGCTTCACAGGCAAGCACTGTAACTGCTAAGTCATCTCTCCAGCCCTACCTTTACCTCTTTTGCTAAGGATTGTCAGGAAAACCAAAGAAGCTCAGTACCCCCACCTGCTAATTCCTCCACTGCCCAATGCCTGGCACCCCTGGCTGTGCCCAAGCCCTGCAGGCTCTGATTTCTGACTTCTGAGAATATTAATTCCCCTCGAATTCCATGTCAAGCCCAAACATACCTCTTCTAACCGTGTGCGCTTCTCAGAAGGCTCTGATCCATCACCATCACTTCCTGAAAGATCTTCATCCTCTTCTTCATCCCTAAAGATGTCATCATAGGCAGGAACCTCAAGGTCATCATCTTGTTTAATGAGTAGTTTGATCTGTTTTAAAACAAAAGCAATCAAGACTTTACTCTCCTCACCAGAAAACTATCATGTTTCCTTCAGCAGAATCTTACCATGTCTTAATTAGCTGGCTCATAAGTTTTCTGTACAAACACCACTTAAGAAGAGTTGCAGGCTTCTCAGTACCACTGAGGCATCAGAGTGACATGGTGTGGACATGGTGACTATTGAAAATAGCTGTTTACGAAACGGCCTGGATACCCATGATCTCGCAGTGCCTGACACTACCTACACAAGACCATCCTAACAGGAGGAAAAGATGATGACATCAAAATAAAAGAGAGACTGATTGAGGGGCAGGGGAGATGATGGAGTGGAGTTTCAAAGAGGGAAAGTGAGGGGAGGGAGGGAATTACCATGGGTTATTGTCTACAATTGTGGAAGTTGTCAATAAGAAAAAAAATAAAATTAAAAAAAAAAAAAGGTGTTTAGTCAGGCGTGGTGGCTCACCCCTTTAATCCCAGCACTCAGGAGGCACAGGTAGGGGATTGCTGTGAGTTTGAGGCCAGCCTGGAACTAGAGTGAGTTCCAGGTCAGCCTAGATTAGAATGAGACCCTACATTTTTTTAAAAAGGTGGGTTTTTGTTTGTTTGTTTGTTTGTTTGTTTGTTTTGCCAGCGGTGGTGTTGCATGTCACATGTCTTCAGTCCCAAACTGGGATTTTATTTTTCTCCTTCTTCCTTCTTCTTCTTCTTCTTCTCCTTCTCCTTTTCCTTCTTCTTCTTTTTTTTAAGTTTTTCCAGGTAGGGTTTCACTATGGTTTCACTGCATAAGACTGACCTAGAATTCACTACGTAGTCCCAGGCTGGCCTTGAACTCATGGCGATCCTCCTACCTCTGCCTCCCAAGTGCTGGGATCAAAGGCGTGCGCCACCACGCCCGGCTGGGATTTTCTTATAGTGGCGCCAAATGGACCAAGAGAGATGTGAACCCCTAAGTGAACATAAGCAATTCCATGCTGACTTCTCTTGGAAAGATTCCTTCTGTAAGGATCTCAGAATGTGACACTTTGTGGGTAGATGATTGCTCTGTGTCACAGTGCATGCTTGATGTTTAAGGGTTCAAAGAGTAAACACAGTAGAACCATTTTAAGTTACTGTTCTGATTCCTCCACCATCAAGATCAACATACCTTACAAAGAAAACCTGTGTGATGCTTTACATGGCATAAAAAGGTACAGATCGGTTGCAAGAAGAGCACACAAGAGGGGGAGGCATCAAAGGCTTAGGTACCTGGGTGTCGTTGTACACATTCACAACATTGACTGGTCTGTGGGAGTCACACACAAAAAATACAGTCTCTTCATCAGGTTGTAGGATGTCCAGTAGGTCCACGTTAGCCCCACAGTTTATGAGGACAAAATAGCGGAACTGAAAGAAGAAGGGAGACGTTGTACAGTACCTGCATCAAGAAGGCTTTCCCCTCCTGCTCCCTCAGATTCTGCTGAGGCACATGAAACCTCTCTCAAATGTGCGATGATGCTTAAACTTTGTCAACCTGACAGGATTTAGAATCACCACCTCTGGACATGGGACTCTATTTATTTATTTGAGAGAGACAGGCAGAAACAGAGAGAGAAAATGGGTGTGCCAGGGCCTCTAGCCACTGCAAACAAACTCCTGATGCATGTGTTAGCCTGTGCATCTGGCTTACGTGGATATGGGGAGTCGAACCTGGGTCCTTAGGCTTGGCAGGCAAGGTACCTTAAACTGTGAAGCCATCTCTCCAGCCCAGTTAGGGATTTTCTAGATAAGATTAATTAAGGTGGGAAAGCCCACCTTAACTATGGGCAGTGCCATCCCATGGGCAAAGCTAGCTAAGCATGGAGCACTCACTGCTCTGCTCTGTGCTGCTCTTCTTCTTCACTTTAGACTAAAGGTGACTGCTCCTGTCACCATGCCTTCCCTACCATGATGGACTTCCCCTCGAAACCCTAAATTGAAAATAAACCTTCTAAGCCGGGCATGGTGGCGCACGCCTTTAATCCCAGCACTCGGGAGGCAGAGGTAGGAGGGTTGCCATGAGTTCGAGGCCACCCTGAGACTACATAGTGAATTCCAGGTCAGCCTGGGCTAGAGTGAGACCCTACCTCAGAAAAAGAAAAGAAAAGAAAAGAAAAGAAAAGAAAAGAAAAGAAAAGAAAAGAAAAGAAAAGAAAAGAAAAGAAAAGAAAAGAAAAGAAAAGAAAAGAAACCTTCTCCTTCCATGAGTTGCTTCTGGTAAGGTGTTTGCTCACAACAATGAAAACACAGTGATGGTAAGGCTCAGAATTAATGGCAAGGGACTTGAAAACTGGCCACAGCTGGCTTGTGCTTAAGTATACTCAACAAGTTCTTTTCCATTATGATACTATGAGATAGGTTCTAGGGATTTTCCTGTGTCTTGAGAAGCAGGTTGAGGCTCAGCAAACCCAAGATTTGTGCATAGGGTCAGAAAACTAATGACAAGCAAGCCAAGATTTCAAACATGGAACAGGGCCTCTCCAAATCTTGGTGAACTATATGGTACTTGACTGTCTCACCCTTCTAATAGCATTGTCAGGTTTAGACTTTAGAAATCTCGGCAGACTACAATTTATGGGCACTCAAATGTTAAGCTTATCAAATTAAGCTATAGCAAAATCTTTCCTTATGAATAACCAATTAGGCCTGGGGAGATGGCCTAGCAGTTGAAGGCACTTGCTTGCAATGCCTATCAGCATGGGTTTGATTGCCCAGTACCTGGCGTAAAGCCAGATGTACAAAGTGACACATGAGTCTGGAGTTCATTTGCTGCAGCAGCAAAAAGCCCTGCTCAACCCATAGTCTGCCTGTCTCTCTCTCTCTCTCTCTCAAGTAAATAAACACAAATCTAAAAAATAAATAAATAAATAAATAACCAATTAGCTGAGTATGATAATTCCCACACTAGGGAAGCTGAGGCAGGACAATCACCCAGGAGTTCAAGGCCAAACAAACAAAACAAAACACGCATGAATTTAAAAATATACCCACTTGGAAAAATATATATATCTCCACTTGGTCAGGTCCTTCAGGCTATGAATAAACTTAAAGACAGTTTATCCTAGAAGTGGCCAGGGACTCCAGGGATCCTCTTGCTATGCCCCAGTCCCTCCTTGTGGAGCCTACAATGTCCCATTTTCCATTTGGCTCCATGCAGAGGTAAGAGGAGTCATAGTTCCTACTGTTTAACATTTTATACATTTATTTATTTATTTGCAACTGACAGTGGGGAGGGAGAGAAAGAGAGAATGGGCATGTCAGGGCCTCTAGCCCCTACAAATAAACTCCAGATGCATGTGCCACCATGTGCATTTGGCTTACATGGGTTCTGGGGAGGTGAATCTGGGTCCTTAGTCTTCACAGGAAAGCATTTAACCACTAAGCCATCTCTCCAGCCTAGTTCCTGCTGTTTACATCCCAAAGGAAGAATATTTGTTCCTAGATTTCCATTTGGAACTTGAGTATGGGGATGCCTTTTCTTGGAGACAACATAAAGTAGTGGCACATACTATTAACACTAGGGAGGCTGTTCATGCTCAATTTGTTTTTTTGAGACTCTTGCTAGGTAGAAAAGGCTAGCTTCAAACTCACTATGTAGCCCAGATTTGTCTCAAGCAGGTAATCTAGCTTCAGCCTCCTTATGCTTGAATGATAGGAATGACAATGCTATGTTCAGCACCTTTTTCTTGTTGGTTCTGCCTCTGTAACTTGGTAAATCACCAAAATACAAGGTATGTTTTTAATCCCAGCACTCAGGAGAACAAGGTAGGAGCATCGCTGTGAGTTTGTGGCCAGCATAAGACTACATAGTGAATTCCAGTCACCCTGGGCTAGCATAAGACCCCACCTTGAAAAAAAAAAAAAGCATGTATTTTCTCTTCTACAATGCAACTAATTCTTAGAAACACAATTAGCCTACTTTGAAACTAGACAGGATACTAGATATTAAGAAACTGAAACTCGGTAGAACAACCTAGTTATTCAAAAAAGCATCATTCATACCTGCTCTTTGTGTTCAAGAAATGCAGTTTCAAGTTCTTGCCACCCAGAAACTGGAACCAGTGTGTACTGCACGTGGTCACACTGAAACAGAGCCTGGAAAGGGAGTGTTGTCACAGCATCTCTCATTTAGGATGTCCACAATTAACTTTGAAATATAAGAACCCAGATTCAATTCCCCAGTACCCATGTAAGCCAAATGCACATGGTGGCGCATGCATCTGGAGTTCGTTAGCAGTGGCTAGAGACCCTGGCACATCCATTCTATCTGCCCCCCTCCCTCTCTCTTTTCCTCTCAGATAAATAAATGAAAATAAAACTATTTAGCTGGGTGTGGTGGCACATGCCTTTAAACCCAGCACTTGGGAGGCAGAGGTAGGAAGATCGCTGTGAGTTCAAGGTCACCCTGAGACTACATAGTGAATTCCAGGTCAGCCAGAGTAAGACCCTACCTCGAAAAACCAAAGGGCTGGAGAAATGGCTTAGCGGTTAAGGCATTTGCCTGCAAAGTCAAAGGATCCCGGTTCAATTCTCCAGGACCCACATAAGCCAGATGCACAAGGGGGCACTTGCATCTGGAGTTCGTTTGCAGTGGCTTGGAGGCCCTGGCATGTCCATTCTCTCTCTCTCTCTCTCTCTCTGCCTGTTTCTCTCTCTCAGATAAATTATATCTATATCCATCTACATATACACATGAAGAAAAAATAAATAAATTAATCCCAGCATTCGGGAGGCAGAGGTAGGAGGATCGCCGTGAATTCGAGGCCAGCCTGAGAATACAGAGTGAATTCCAGGTCAGCCTGGGCCAGAAAAACTACCTCGAAAAACTAAAAAAAAAAAAAAAAAAAAAAAAAATTGGAAGAAAAGCTAAATGTTACTTTCTGGGGTTTTGAAAGTTCCACAAACAAGCACCTGACCCAAACTCAATGTAAGAATCAAACTAATGATCTTCTCTGATAGACCAGGGGCTCCTGTATTTCCAGCACTAACGAAACCACCATTGCACTCAGAATTGTCAAGAGTCCTTACTCTCAAATCCTGCCATCTTTAAGAGGCCACTACAGGTTCAAAGCTTTCCTAACTAAAACTATATTTTCCATCTGGATTGTTCTAAAAAACACTAATCGATCGCCTTGCCTTTCTGAACACGGTCCTTCTCTAACTTCATTACTGCTCACACACAGGTGACCTCGGCTCCCCTCCTGTCTTCTGCTCCCTCCCAGGACCCGCCCTCTCAGGATCCGCAGAGCTCACCTGAAGGATCTTGCAAGCGCACAGAGCATCTACATCCGAAGCCACGAAGAGAAGGACCCTCTGTGGAAAGGAAGGACCCGCGAGCTGAGCGCGCGACCCCACCGCGGCAGCTCCCCGCCCAGCCCAGCCCGGCCCGGCTGGACGTCCCCTGACCACGCGCCCTCCTCCCGTCCCCGCAGACAAGGACTGGACCAGCATCCTCCCCTGGGAGGCACCTGGCTCTGGACCAGCTCGTAGAACTCCTTGCGGAAATCGGACACGAACATCACCACGGCCAAGGGACACCTTTAGCTACAGCTGGGACCAGGGGAGCACCGGCGGCGACCAAGACTCGCGCCAAATCACGGCTGTTCGGATTGGCGCAAGCCCGCGACCAATAGGCGACATCCCTTCCTGCTTTCTGACTGGGTGGTGCTGGGGGCGGGCGCCAGCGCTCCGCCAATCACAGCTGGAAAAGTCCGGCCGGCCCCCAAAAGAAGCGGCACCTCCGAACCCGGGTGTCAACACTGTTGCTTTCCTCTACGATCGTCCCATTTACCCAGAAACCTTTACGCTCGGCAGACATTTTACTTTGGGAACAGATGCTTGCTGTCTCACTTCGGGATACCCAGGAAAAACACGCTTCTAGCCATACATAGAATTCAGTTACATATGGATGAAGGGAGCAGTTAAATTTTCCATAGGCTCTTTGTGCCGTGAGAAGGTGTGTAGCCTACTTCCGCCCGTGTCCATGATGGCGGAGTGAAAGCCGGAAGTTCTACTGCATTCTGGGTATTGTAGTCAATAAGGAGAATGGGCCCTACCAAGTTTGTTTGTAGGGGAATACTACAGAAACATTTCAGATTATTTTTAAAAATATGTACCTATCCTAATAAATAAGTGTTTAACTTGCATGTTGTTTCTTGCTTTGAGTAATATTTTAGATACTAGAAACACTTTTTACGGCTTTCTTCCTTTTGCAGCCGACGCCAGGCCTCAGCACCCTCCCTCTGGGTCTCAGGTCGGACACTTCCGGTGAGGCTCAGCGGGTTCCGGGCTTCGGCGCGTCGGCGGGGTCTGGAGGGGAGGTAGCCGGCGTTTTGATTTGTAAGGGTCGCCGGGAGAAGCGGCGTTTGCGAAGCGGTGTCCATAATGGTAGGTTGGGTGGGGATGAGGGACTGGGCTGGGGCCAGAGCTCGGGCCGGGCTGGCGGGGACCGCGGCGGAGGTGCCGAGTCACCCGGGCGGGGTCCTGTCCTCCCCGACCGCGAAGCGCCTGCCCGTGTCCTCGCCTCTCGCTCGCTCGGGGCTCGAGTCTCGCTCCTCGAGGGCGGGAGGGAAACTTCTACTTTTGTGCCCGTGGCTTTTCAGTTTTAAGCGTTCAACACGCAACAGGTTTCCATAAACTGAAGTTAGCCGGGAAGTTCTTGGCGGAGAGGGGTGGGGACAGGAACGTGAGCCCTGGGGAGAATCCCTGCCCGGCACATCCTTCTCCCAGATCCCAGAGCTGGCGCATCCGACTTCGTGCCTTCGGTTGTGTCGCCAACGTTGGGTTCAGCCGACAACGACTGTAGTTCGTTTTTTCTGTTTTTAACACCTACAGTCCCTCGGCATACTTTATTTCCTTTAATTCCTACAGTCCTGGAGGCATAGATGATTATTATCACTTGATGAATATGTGAAATAAGTGAAATATGTGAATAAGATTTACAGAGATAGTCTATTTGAATAGACACACCAGGGCCTCCAGCCACTGCAAAGAAAGTCCAAATGCATGCACCATCTTGTGCATCTGGCTTATGTGGGTTCTGGGGAATTGAACCGGGGTCCTTTGGCTTTGCAGGCAAGCACCTTAACCACTAAGTAATTTCTCCAGCCTTAGAATTTCCTTTTTAGGGCTGAATGACATTCCATCACATGTGTGTATCACATTTTGTTTGGTTCTCTGTTAATGGACATTGGGCTGCTTCTCTCTATGCCTGTTATAATAGTAGTGCTGTAAGAAGGAATGTGTAAAGATGATTTTTGTTTGGTTTTTTTTTTTTTTTTTCGAGGTAGGGTTTCACTCTGGTCCAGGCTGACCTGCAATTAACTATGTAGTCTCAGGGTGGCCTCGAACTCTCAGTGATCCTCCTACCTCTGCCTCCCGAGTGCTGGGATTAAAGGCGTGCGCCACCATGCCCGGTTTTTTTTTTTTTTTTTTTTTTGAGAGAGAGAGACAGACAGACAGAGGGAGAGGAAGACAGACAGAGGTGGGCGCGCTTGCAGCCTCTCAGCTGCTGCGAACGAAATCCAGATGTGTGCGCCCCCTTGTGGTCAAGTGCGGCATTGCGCCCTCGCGTCACTTTGCATCTGGCTAAACGTGGGACCTGGAGATTGGAACCTCTGGACATTGGAACCAGCGTTCTTGGGTTTAGGAGGCAGGCGCCTTAACCCCGAAGCCTCTCCAGCCCTGTTTGGGTTTTTTTTTTTTTCTTCTTGTTTTTTCGAGAAAGAGTCTCACTCTAGCCCAGGCTAGCCTCAAACTCCCAGCTATCCTTCTACCTCTGCGGGGATTAAAGGTGTGCTCCACCACATCCAGCTGTTGTTTGTTTTAAGCAAGGTCTCACTTTATCCCAGGCTGGCTCTGAACTCCTATCTCAACTTCCCAAGTGCTGAGATTAAAGGCATGTGCCACCACTCATGATGAGATTTCCTATCAGAATGTTGGAAATGACTCCAAGTTGATGTGTAGCATGCTACTAAGCCTGGTGTTGGCTCATAGCTTAACTGGAATCTTACCAAAACATGGCACCATGTTTTGACTTTAGTGAGACGGTGCCACAGAAAGAAAGAGGGAGGGAGGGAGGGAGGGAGGGAAGAAGGAAGAAGGGACCTTTTGTTCTGTTCTAATACCAGTTTCTCTTTCTTCCTTCTAGTTCTCTTTCAACATGTTTGATCACCCGATTCCTCGGGTCTTTCAGAACCGCTTTTCCACACAGTACCGCTGCTTCTCCGTATCCATGCTAGCAGGGCCTAATGACAGGTCAGATGTGGAGAAAGGAGGGAAGAGTATGTGCTTGTTTTTATTTTGAATAGTAACCTTTCCTGCCCCAAGTCTGAAAAATTTGTAGCCTTTCCCACCCCTTACTTTGCATGTGGACAGCAGACACTAGCGTTACTGTAAAAATGTCACTTGTCCCAGGGCATGGATGGTGGGAGTGGGGTGCTGATTATGATTAGACTGATGACTGGGAGTCATTCAGGGCCCCAAAATAAATAACCTCAAGTAATATTCCTTATAAAAGATTATTATGAAATTCTGTTTAAAACTTTTTAAAGATATCAGAAAGTGTATATTGCCTTTGTTCTATTTGTTTTATTAATATTTCTTAACTATTTTTTCCACAGTAATTATGCCACCCTCAGCCCTCGATCAACTCAGTAAGTATTTTCTAAGTGATTTGACAACTTGGATAATATAAATGTAGACGCCAAAAATCAGCAAAGGCTCTTCAGTGTGTCAGGATGTAATTAGGAATCCTCTCTGGAGAGCATACTGGTCTGGGAAAACCAAGAGTACAGGTGCCTGAGACAAGGCAAGGTTTGATAGTGGCTTGCTGTGCAGGCTGTGGGCACTGTACTTACCAGTGGGAGTCAACTTTCAGCTTCTATAGCTGGGAGATACTTCAGGGACAGAAGGCCTGTGGCCTTGTCCTCTGACTACCTTCCTCAGTGGTGGTGGTAAGGTCACACTCCCACTCCATGGAGAGCTGCTTGCTGCTTCCTGGATTGTTTTGGAGCTTCCTACTGAAGCTCTTTCCTAATTTGCTTCACTGGACTTTTAGGAGAGCCCTCCCTCTGTGTTGTGTACCCAACCTAACTGTTGCAGTTAGTTTCTTGTTGCTGGGACAACAACGTTGCTAGACAAAGAACAATTTATGGTAGGAAAGGGTTTATTTCAGACTTACAGAATCCAGGGAAGCATCATCAATGGGGGAAGAAGCTGGCTGGCTTCAGCATCCATAGTGGGGTGGGGGGGGGGGGAGAGGCACCAACACTAGCAAGCACAAACACTCTCCACACACCTAGGAGGGCTGGACTACAAGATCTGTCCCCAGTGAAACCTCCTCACCAACAGGGCTCCACTTGCTGGAGACCTAAAATTGCAAGCTCAATATTAATCAAAAATCCCTGCAGCTGTGAGGGACATACATTCACATTCAAACCACCACACTAACAAACTCCAGTCTATCCCAGTGGCAGAAACTTCAGTCTGTGGATTTTTGTCTAGCCTACTTCCTGCTGGCTCCTATGGTGTTCACCACATCTCAAAGGTGTGGCTTTCACCTTTTGAGATTACAGGTTCAGAATCTTACTGGGGGTGATCCTGCTCATGCCACCATGGAGAGTGCTGTCCTTTTCAGCTGGGTCCCAGGGCCCTTCACAAGTGTAGCTGTGGCCAGTTTTTCCCCCACAGGAGTCCTGATTCATGGTTGGCACTTAAATTATTAATAATAAACATGTTGGGGGATGGAGAGATGGCTTTGTGGTTAAGGCATTTGCCCGCAAAGCCAAAGGACCCCAGTTTGATTCTCCAGTACCTACATAAGTCAGATGCACAAGGGGGCGATGCGTCTGGAGTTCATTTGTACTTGCTAGATGCCCTGGCGTTCCCTTTCTCTTTCTCTCTCTCTCTCGAATAAATAAATAAAATATATTTTAAAAAATAATAAACATGTTACTTTGTGAAATTGTGATTACAGAAAATTACAAGTATTGCATAATTAAGTCAGCAGGTTCCTCTGGGCCACTTGCAGTACTGATGTCTCTGCCTTGAGCAGTAGGAGACTGATGTGGGCCTATACTCAAGTCTAGAGGACCAGGCCACAGTGAAGTGGCAGGGAGGCTCTTTGAGGAGAGGGTGCTGAGTGAACATGGTTTCTTCTCCCTGTGCCTTGGGCTTCTACCTGATCTGTGATTCAGATCTCTTTCTTCTTAGGCCGACTTAATATTACTTATCCCATGCTGTTCAAACTGACCAATAAGAATTCTGACCGCATGACACACTGTGGTGTGCTGGAGTTTGTTGCTGATGAAGGCATTTGCTACCTCCCACATTGGGTGAGTAGGGCTGCCAGGGTCTCTGTCCTTTGACCTGTGTTACAGTGTGGGGACCTTATAGGGATGCTCCCTGCATGAATGCATACTTAAGGATCTGGTCTCCAAGCAGAGTTGCCCATGAGAGGAGGGGTCTAGAATAGCATGCTGTACACATGAGTCCCATTGACTTGACAGATGTCATTGCATACTTGACTGCAGCTGTCAAGGGTACACGAACCTCCACAGTATTCATGCGGACTTTCTTCTTTTAGATGATGCAGAATTTACTACTGGAAGAAGGGGGCCTGGTTCAGGTGGAGAGTGTCAACCTTCAAGTGGCCACGTACTCCAAATTCCAGCCTCAGAGCCCAGACTTCCTGGATATCACCAACCCCAAAGCAGTGTATCCTTTTGGCCTAAAAATGATTCCTCAGAAGGAGGGATGCCCAGCAGTTATTAACAACAGGCACTTTGTTAAGTCCGTGCATCTTTGGGAGCCGTGCATTTGTTTGTGATTGAAGTTATTGTATTGTAAGAATAATGTGTTCAGCAGCATGTCCTCTTGGCCCTGGCCAAGCACTTTGAGAGCTCTGGTCATTTTCCAAATACTTAGGAGCCCAAGGTAGAGCCTTCTTTCTGTTAGACCATGCCACTAGGTGCAAAGACCAGGGTGCACAGTCTGTCTAGTGGAAGGACAGGATTGTTCACTTGCCTTTGACCTCAGTGTTTGCCTCTAAGCCTGGGGCATATAAGTGTGGCCAGTGTAGGCGAGGGTCATGCTGTATGTGAGCTGTGGTTGAGACCTCTACCTTGGCTCCAGTTGGCTTGTTATTATGATATATGAGGGTCTGGTTCCTTCTTTTCTTTTGCAGTTCTGGGGCTTTAAGTCTTTTGTTGGTTTCTAGGATGTGGTAGGCAAGTGATCTACCACTAAACCACACTCCTATGCCTATTTATTATTTAAAACTGCTTGAGAAAAGAGCCGGGCGTTGTGGCGCACACCTTTAATCCCAGCACTCGGGAGGTAGAAGTAGGAGGATTGCCATGAGTTCGAGGCCACCCTGAGACTACATAGTGAATTCCAGGTCAGCCTGGACCAGAGTGAGACCCTACCTCGAAAAAACAACAACAACAACAAAAAATGCTTGAGAAAACAAAGGGTACTTGGATGTGATGATATGCACCTGTAATCTCAGACTCAGGCTCAAGAGGCAGGATAATTGTGAGTTTCAGGTCAGTCTGTGCCCTTTCCCCTGTGATGGACTATACTTTTAAACCATGATCTAAAGTAATTCTTACCTTACGTTGCTTCTTGTTGGATATTTGGTCACAGTGACTAATACAGTTAGAACAGAGAAGTGGGGAGCTGGTACCACAACACAGCATGTTCCAAAGCATGGAGAAAGTGAAGCAAGGTAGATGAGAGTGGAGGTCAGTGTGTCCTCTCAGAGTCACAGAGAGTGTTTCCCTGTAATAGATCTGTGTATTGTGCACAGATTGAGAGTATGTGCCTGCAGAGTTGCCTTGCCATGTAGCAGCTCCACATTGTTGGGATGAACATCCAAACCAGACAGTTTATGGAGGAAGGAGTTTATTTCAAGCTTACAGATTCAAGGGACGTTCCATCAAATGGCAGAAGAAGCTGGCTCCCATTCATAAATCCAGAGATACCACCAAACAGCACCACAAGCAAGCATAGCCAGAGCTCAAAACCTCTCTGCATACCTTAGGCTGGAATTCAGACCCACCCCCAGAATCACACCCCATGTAGCTGGAGTCTGCCTGCTAGGGGCTGAAGCTGCAAACTCAATTTTGACACCTGAGTCTATGGTGAACAGGCATTCAAATGGCCACACCTTGACAGCATGTGTGCAGACTAGAAAACGCATTGAGAAACTTTGCCTGTCTGACCACCGGGGATGTGATCGCCATCAACTACAATGAAAAGGTAGGTAAGGCCAGTGTGGCCTGGAACACACCTAACAAACGTTCCCTTAGTGAGCCTGGGGAGTCATTTTCTGTTCACTCCAAATAGAAAGCAGAGACAGAGTTAATTGGGGTTACTTACAGGAGTATGGATGAGGTAGGCTGGCTGCATCACTGAAGTCACACCTCAGCATGGGTGGTGACTCACTCACAAGTAGAGGTCCTGCCAGCTATAGACAGGAGTCTTCTTCCCACGGTAACTGTTCACGTGCCTTGGAAAGGGGCCTTCTTAGTGGTTGGTTGGTTGGGTTTTTTGTTTGTTTGTTTGTTTGTTTGTTTGTTTGTTTGTTTGTTTGTTTGTTTGTTCAAGGTAGGGTCTCACTCTAGCTCAGGCTGACCTGGAATTCACTTTGTAGTCTCATGGTGGCCTCGAACTCACAGTGATCCTCCTACCTCTGCCTCCCAAGTGCTGGGATTAAAGGCATGTGCCACCATGCTCAGCTGTTTTGGTTTGGGTGGGTTTGGTGTGGCTTGTTTGGGTTTTGGTTTTTTGAGGTAGTGTCTCTCACTCTAGCCTAGGCTGATCTAGAACTTACTATGTAGTCTCAGGGTGACCTTGAACTCATGGCAATCCTACCTCTGCCTCCGAAGTGCTGGATTAAAGGCATGCGCCACCACGCCCGGCAATATAATGTTTTAATCCACAACAAAGAACCACCTGCATTGTCCATCCTGATACTTAATGGGCCTTCTTTTTTTTTTTTCCTCTGTGTCATATCTTTGTTTTTATTATTTTTTTTTAATTGACAACTTCTATACTTACAGACAATAAACCATGTTATTTCGCTCCCCTCCCCCCCATTCCCCTTCAGAACGCCACTCTCCATATCCCCTTCCTCTCTTTTTTAATTTGATGTTATCATCTTTTTCTCCTATTATGAGGGTCTTATGAAGGTTTTGCTAGGCACTGCGAGGTCATGGATGTCGAGGTCAAGTTCTGTCTGGACAGTTGCATTGTAAGGAGTTGTACCCTTCCTTTGGCTAATGGGTCTTCTTTATAAACATGGTATGCCTGGATCATAATTCTGCCTACTGTTTACTTTGTGAAAAATCTCGGGCTGGAGAGATAGCTTAGTGGTTAAAGCACTTGCCTTCCAAGCCTAATGACCCAAGTTAAACTCTCCAGATCCCATAAGAGGCCCTACTATGCCAATTCTCTCTCTTTCTCTTTCCCACTCTCCCTAAAATAAATAAAATTTTAAAAACTAAGAAATATTTTTGTCTCTAGCATCCTTGGAAATATTTTAGGTATTATTTACATTAACTAAGTATTTTGGGCTTAATAAGAAATGGTGCTACTCCCAGGTCAGCCTGGGCTAGACTAAGACCCTACCTTGGAAAAAAAATAATAAATAAATAAAAATGAAAAAAAAGATTGAAGGGCTGGAGAGATGGCTTAACAGTTAAGATGCTTCCTGCAAAGACTAAGGACCCAGATTCGATTCCCTAGTACCCACATAAGCCAGATACACAAGGTGGCGAATGTGTCTGAAGTTCATTTGTAGTGGGTGGAGGCCCTCTTGTGCCTATTCTCTATCTGCCTCTCTTTCTCTCTCTTTTCAAATAAATAATAAAATATTAAAAAAAAAAAAAAAAAAAGAAATGGTGCTACTGACAGTTCTATACAGTAAGGAATGGTGGGATTATAGAGAATTCATAGATTTGAAATGCAGATTTAAATGCCTACTTAAAAAAAAGTTAGGGCTGGACAGATGGCTTAGCAGTTAAAGGGCTTGCCTACAAAGCCAAAGGACCTAGCCCAGGACCCACATAAGCCAGATGCACAAGGGGGCACACACATCTGGAGTTCGTTTGCGGTGGCTAGAGGCCCTGGTGCACCCATTCTCTCTCTGTCTCTACCTACCTATTTCTGTATCTCTCACTCTCTCTCAAATAAATAATTTTTAAAAATATTTTTTTAGCCGGGCGTGGTAGCGCACGCCTTTAATCCCAGCACTCGGGTGGCAGAGGTAGGAGGATCGCCAAGAGTTCGAGGCCACCCTGAGACTACATAGTTAATTCCAGGTCAGCCTGGACCAGAGTGAGACCCTACCTCGAAAAACCAAAAAAAAAAAAAAAATTTAAAAAAAGGTTAGCCAGGTATGGTGGTACATGCCATTAGTCCCAGCACTTGGGAGGCAGAGGTAGATGGATCGCTGTGAGTTCAAGGCCAGCCTAAGGCTACAAAGTGAGTACCAGGTCATCCTGGGCTAGAGTGAGACCCTACCTAGAAAAGAAGGTAGGGGAAGCTGGAGAGATGGTTTAGCAGCTAAGACACTTGCCTAAAAAGCCTAATGGCCCACGTTTGATTTCCCAATACCCACCTAAAGCCAGATGCACAAAGTGGTGCATGCATCTGGAGTTTGTTTGCCATGACCAGAGGCCCTGGCATGCCTATTCTCTCTGCTTGCAAATAAATTTTTTTTTAAAAATGGGCTAGAGAGCGGGTGTGGTAGTGCACACCTTTAATCCCAGCACTTGGAAGGCAGAGGTAAGAGGATTGCCATGAGTTCAAGGCTACTCTGAGACTATGTAGTTAATTCCAGGTCAGCCTGGGCCAGAGTGAGACCCTACGTCGAAAAAAAAAAAAAAAAAGGCTAGAGAGATGGCTTAGTGGTTAAGGTGTGAAGCCTAATGACCCAGGTTCAATTCCCCCAGGACCCACATGCACAAGGTGGCACATAAATCTAGAGTTCATTTGCAGTGGCTAGAGGTCCTGGTGTGCCCATTCTTTTTCTGTCTCTATCTGCCTCAATCTCAAATAAATAAATAAAAGAGGGCTGGAGAGATGGCTTAGTGGTTAAGGCATTTGCCTGTGAAGCCTAAAGACCCCGGTTCAATTCCCAGGTCCCACGTAAGCCAGATGCATATGGTGGCACATGTGTCTGGTGTTTGTTTGCAGTGGCCAGAGGCCCTGGTGTGCCCATTCTTTCTCTCTATCTCTATCTCTATCTCTATCTCTAGTGAATAAATAAATAAAAATTTAAGCCGGGCGTGGTGGCGCACGCCTTTAATCCCAGCACTCGGGAGGCAGAGGTAGGAGGATCGCCGTGAGTTCAAGGCCACCCTGAGACTACATAGTTAATTCCAGGTCAGCCTGGGCCAGAGTGAGACCCTACCTCGAAAAACCAAAAAAAATAATAATAATAATTAATTAATTAATTAATTAAAATTTAAATAAATAATTAAAATTTTTTAAAGAAATGTTTTCATGTGTTGGTACATGCCTTTAGCCCCCAGTGCTGCCTCAGAACTGTTGTTGATTTTTCTGTTCTTTCTGCAGATATATGAATTGCGAGTGATGGAAACCAAACCTGACAAGGCTGTTTCAATTATTGAGTGTGACATGAATGTGAGTCACTTTTTCCAGTTTCATTGAGGTTATGTCAGGATCCCAGGAAGGGGTGTCACATAGCCCCTGTGTAGGTGAAGAGGAAGGCTCTGCTGTTAGACTCATGAGAAGGCTGTTCACATAGTGACCCATGCTAGGGAATGTTCACAGCATCCTGCACTAAGGCAGCTGGATCCATCGTGAGCTCAGGCCTACAAGGACTGAATTTTATTTTATTATTATTATTTATTGCGAGAGAAGCATTGCAAACAAACTCCAGGTGTATGTGCCACCTTGTACATCTGGCTCATGTGGGTACTGGGGAATCGAACCTGGATCCTTTGGCTCTGTAGGCAAGTGCCTTAACCTCTAAGCTATCTCCAGCCCAAGGATTGAATAGTCTGAAGAGCAGTGCAAACCTTCACAGCCTCCTGATTGGGAACAAACTAGATGAATGCAACACTTGGGTGCTGAGCAAAAAAAAATATATACATTCTCATGTGACATTCTTAAGATGCTATAAGTTTAGAAATGGAAGACAGTAGCTGGGTGTGGTAGCACACACCTTTAAACCCAGCACTGGGAGGCAGATGTGGGAGGATCACTGTGAGTTTGAAGCCAGCCTGGGCTAGAGTGAGACCCTACCTTGGGGGAAAATAAAAACAAGAAGGCAGATAGGCATTAAGGATGGTATGTCAGTAGATGGAAGATAGATTATTGGTTATCAGGAACATAGGGGATCCTTGTAGTACTGTGTGATACTTTAGTTGTGGGGGATGCACAGACCTCCATGGTAATAAAAATATATTACTAGTCATGAAACACATGTACATTATAACCAGGGAGCTATATACAAGAGCAGGGTGTCTGTTAATGTTGATATGCTGTTAGTGATACTGACCTATAATTTATAGAATGTTGCCATTGGGAAAACCAGGCAAAGTATACAAGGTACATCTTGCAGTGTTAGTTTTTAGAATCTACCCAATTAAAGTAAGATAGATAGGAAGTTGAGTGTTGCCATGTCTCAGAACTTTGCCTTTTGTCTTGCAAACACAGGTGGACTTTGATGCTCCCCTGGGCTACAAGGAACCTGAAAGACAGGTGCAGCATGAGGAGTCAGCAGTAAGTGGTTTCCCAAATCCTCTTCTGTACCCATACTTCTGTGTGCATGGAATCTGTTTGGGCTGCCTAGGTGACCCCCTGCTTCTCTTCAGGACACTCCTGGGAAGACAGTGTGTCCTCGCTAGTGAGGACTGGAGGCCGCAGTAGAACGGGGAGGGTCTGGGAGACGCTGAGCACCCTTGTTGAACGGGGAGGGTCTGGGAGACGCTGAACACCCTTGTTGAGAAGCTCGTCTCCTGTTTTTCTGTTTTCCTGTCAGGAAGGTGAAGCTGACCACAGCAGCTACGTTGGAGAACTGGGCTTCCGTGTGAGTGCCAGGCAGCAAGTCTCGTCTGTGCTTCCTGAAGCCAGGACATTCATTGCAGAGTGTTCTCTCTGGTGCTCTGTGAACATCACAGGGTTTAGCCTCTGAGTACTCATATGTGCACACAAGTGAAGCACTAGCTTAGTTACCATGAACCCCTTTACATCCTCTACATTTTCCTCTCTGCCTTCTCCTGGAATCTGACAGTCCTGTAAAGCCTCCAACTTTTCCTGTTCTTTTCAAAACTTACCAGCCTCGGTCTTGGGATATAGCTCAGCGGTAGAGTACTTGCCCTAGGTGCAAGGCCCTGGGTGTAGTAACCCACCAAAGAGTCAGACTTGTGTAATAGACACACACAAACCCTTCCCTTAGGTTCACCAGTTGTTACCACATTGCTTGATCTTCTAAAAACACATCCTGCTCTTATTTGCTACAGCATCTGAATGAAAGTCAGCTGCAGACATGACCTATACAAACAAGGCTGCTAGCCACGCTTCCTGAAAAACATGCCAACCCTGGGATACCAGGAACAGTGGAGGGGGCATGGCTGGACATTTGGGAAGCGAGGCCTGGGGAATTGTTGTAACAGAGACCTTAGCCCGTCCACAGGGGCTCTAGCTAGGTGGGCTCTAGAAGCCGGCCCATTGCTACTGCTGGTTGCCTGTGTCATGCAGCTCTTGTGGCTCCCAGCATTCCTCTGAGGGGCTGGACAGAGAGATCTCAGCTGCCAGCATTCCGGTAGCTAGCGAACATGGGGTTCAGACCTAAGTGGTCTGGACAGTGCCACCAGCTCTTACTCTCAAGGCTTAGCATAGAACTCTTCTGGCTTGCCTGTTTAGGCCTTCTCTGGCTCTGGGAATAGACTGGATGGAAAGAAGAAAGGAGTCGAGCCCAGTCCCTCCCCAATCAAGCCTGGAGACATTAAAAGGTAGGCTTGTCCTGGCTCTGCCCTTGCTGGAGATTTGTCATTGTCCAGGAAAGGTCTGTACCAGCCCCATGAGGTAGGGGAGCCTCTGTCTGGCATTAGAGATAAAGCTGAGCCAGCAGGCTACTGGATAGGTTCAGATCTCCATTTGCCCTCCTGTGGTGATAGAGTATACCAGTGTCAGGTCTAGGGACTCACGGTAGACCCTCTAATGGCTTCCGAGCATGGATAGGGATGACAATTATAAGCTGTCTACCATGTATGTGACCAGAAAGAGAACGCTGAGGGTGAGTTAAGTGTAGCATTTGTATGTGGGGATCTGCGAGGCCAGGCCCATAGTCTGCAATCTTCTACCCCACCTCAGCCAGTGTTTGTGCTAAACCATTTGCCTCCTGATTCCCTGCTAGAAGGCTCAGGTGAGTGCAACAGCATACTACAGGCACCAGAAGGACACTCGTCTTTTCTGCTTGCCTTCTTCTTATCAAAAGCAAATTTTAGTCTTTCCTGGAACTAACATTTCTCCTTGTGTATCATCTTCCCAGAGGAATTCCCAATTACGAATTTAAGCTTGGTAAGATCACTTTCATCAGAAATTCACGACCGTTAGTCAAAAAGGTTGACGAGGTAAGTTTACTTTATTGGCCATGAGATGTTTGACTTAGTAGTGACGACTAGGTTTCTTATCACTCAAAACAGGCTTTTTGTCATAATTTCCCTTCTTGGGGTTCTTGGTGGCCTGACTACTCTGTACAGCCTTTGTAGGCATGCTAGCAACTCGGGGCTTGAATGCCAACTCCAGGCTGTGCCACAGAAAAGCTAGGGGCCCAAGTGGGTCTCATCTTGTACATGCTTACTGTTTGTTTCGGTGCTGGAATTCAAGTGCAAGGCCTTGCACATGCAGCGCTGCAACCGTAGCCCCTTTTCCTTCTAACAAAACTAGAGCTTGCTATTTCTGAACAGTATCTCCAGGCTGAGCAGATGATTGGGAGATGGGTGCCATAGGGCAGAGTCCTGAAGAAATGAGCACAGGGTATATAAATGATCCCCAATATATGATGGGTTGACTTGGGCTTTTTCATCTTCATGCTGATAGAAAGTGGTGGACGGCAGTCAGTAGAAACCTGTATCTGGATTTTTGAGTTTTGTTCTTTTCCTGGGCTATATGATCCTCTCTCAGTGCTGAGCGGTAGCAAGGTGCCACAGCTTGGTGGGTTAGGGGTACTACATGCCTTTTTAATTGAAGATGGGCTTATCAAAACATAACCCTTCATATCTTGAGAAAGGGTTTTGCTTTCAACCTGAAAACAAAGGTGGAAATAGTCAAGTTGTGATTCTGTGACATTCTTGGTGCCACAAGTTATGATTTCATTTATAGTTCAGGGAAATTTCTTATTATGAATAATGAAATAGGAAAACTGGATGGGTATTACGTGAGCCCGTAGAATGAGGCAATTATTGTAAATCTCTAAAAATAATATCCTGTCTTCACACCTAGGATGAAGCTGGAGGCAGATTTGTTGCTTTCTCTGGAGAAGGACAGTCATTGCGTAAAAAGGGAAGAAAGCCTTAAGTCCAAGACTCCTGGCTGATTGGAAAATAAAATCAGTTGCAACATACTGGTTTTCGTTAATGGATCTGACAAGGATGAGACTATCTTAAAGAGAATGCTCTGTTATTTAAGGTTTGCTTAGAGTTACCTAGGATTTATCAAGTTTGACCTGGAGGTGGAACCAGTGGAACTTCAAGAGTGTGTGCTTAATTTGGGATGGAGAAAGAGCTGTCTTTGAGGTCCTATAGATAACACCTCCTCTACTTCATGCTTTTAGCTCAGGTGCTCTCTCATTGCGTCCTCAGAGCAGTTCCCTGATTCCTAACAGAATCAGTGGAGGGGAATGAACATACTGTAACTTGAAATATTTTTTTTCATTTTCCTTTTTCCCAGGTTGGTTACATAGGCAATGTCTTTAGCTTAGAACACAAGTGGTTTAAGTAAATAAGTTCTATAAACAATGGCTGTCCCACCAATTCTAGCTGCAAATTTAGTATTTGAGAAAGTCCTATTTTTATTTTATGTAATGGTTGTCTTCAGAAGTCCCACTTCTAATCCAGGCATGGTAGCTAACACCTTTTATCCTAGCACTCAGGAGGCTCAGGTAGAAGGAGCCTCATGAGTTTGAGACCAGCCTGGGCTACAGAGTGAGTTCCACAGTAGCCTGGACTAGAGTGAAACCCTGCCTTAAAAAGCCAAAAGAAAGGAAAAAAAAAAGTATTACTCCTTAAAATGAAAACCTAATACAAATATTTTCACACTTTATTTTATTTCATATGGAAATAGTTGGCTGCTTAGTGTGAACTTGTTCTGTAATTAAACAACACCATGATGAAGCCAAATGTGTCAGATGTGTTAGTATGAATACATGCTAAGTAAAGGTGTGTTTCTCTTCTCTACCCTCTTCCATTTTGCAGTTGTATTATTTGCAAGCAGAGAGAGACAGAGAGAATGGGCATGCCAGGACCTCCAGCCACTGCAAATGAATTACAGATGCATGTGCCACATTGTGCATCTAGCTTTATGTGGGTACTGGGGAATCAAACCTGTGTCCTTGGGCTTCACAGGCAAGTGCTTAACTGCTAAACCATCTCTCCAGCCCATTTTGTATTTTTTTTTAAGTGCTGGGATTGAAACCAGAGCCTCATGAATATTAAGCATGCATTCTGCCACTGAGCTGTAACCACAGCCCCATTGTTTTAAACTAAATTTGGCCTCAGATGTGCACTTTATATAATTTTGATCTTTTAACATATTAATCCAATTATTTTAGAACTGCTCCTTGAGAATAATTATAAATCAAGAACTACAAATAAAAAGAGGCACTGATTAATATTTGAGTCACCTCCAGCTATGTGATTAGGTACTGGTATGGATTGTGGTTGTGCCACTACCCAGAAATTAGAAGAAAGCCTACTTATAGGTGTTTCTAGGGCTTCTGAAGAGTATGGGGACAAACAGAGCTCCCTGATAGCTGAGTAGGGATAGTCAGGCCTAGCAAGGTCTCTCTGGGCAGGGCACTCTCCAGATTGGCAGCCCCAGGGGCTGCCCATGAATCCTTAGGAGCATTGAGGAAGGTCATGATGTTACAGCTTTGGCCCTGTGGCACAACCATAGATTGTGGCTCATAGAAGGAATGAGCAGTGTGATGACCTGCTGGTCTTTCCACATAGAGGTCTCAGTTTCGTGAACAGAGGGAGAAGCCCTCTTGAGCAAAAACCCTCCTTTTGCAGGATCACATTGGCTGACATTTTCAGGGCAGCCCTTAGCATATGATCTGGTTCCATTCAGAGAACTATTGTGTAGGTTTCTGTAACCCCACCAGCTAGACTTTTGGCCTTTATTGTTCTGTTGGGAAAGACCTTTTATCAGCATCCACTTCTAATTGGGTTCCTTGGGGAGATCATTTTGTCTCTAAACCCCATACATCCCTCCACCTGTGTATCCCAGAATGCATTACACCCAACCAACCTTGCTTGCTTTGTACGAGTTTACTTCCATCTTGAGTGGATGCTCAGGCTAGATCACTGTCTCAGACCTGGCAGGTTCACTGCCTGGAGTTGATGTTGTCTGTACATATAAAGGTGAACCAGGACTGGAGAAGTTGCTTAGTGGTTAAGGCACTTGCCTGCACAGCCTAAGGACCCAGGCTCAATTCCCCAGTACCCATGAAAACCAGTTGCACAAAGTGCTGCATGCATCTGGAGGTCAGTAGTTAGAGGCCCTGGTGCACCCATTCTCTCTCTGTCTGCCTTCCCTCAAATAAATAAAATATTTTAAAAACTTATTTTTAAAAATGATGGCAGCTGGGCGTGGTGGCATGTATGGCACAATGCAGGTCGGGCCCTAGCCATGCCGCCTGCTAGAAGAAACCAGGAAGTGGCTTCTGTGGATGTGGCATCCTGCACAGGCCAGGAGTGACAACAGCTATAGTCCCATGATTGGGAGCAACCTGCTGCTAGATGATCTGCCTGAAGACAGGTTGTCATTGGTCACAAGAAGGGAGCCACCCCATAAAACAATTGGCCAGCCAAACCCTTAAAACCCCCTACACTTCCTTGAATAAACGAGTTTGCAGCCGCTCACCCTCTGCCTTCTTCCACCCAACTCCCAGAGTCTATGTTGTGACTCCACGCCTCTCATCCCCTACTCGGCGAAGACCCTGCCGTCCCTCCCGGGCTGGCCCTAGGAGGGACCCCAACAGTGGCACATGCCTTTAATCCCAGAGGCAGAGGTAGGAGGATCACTGTGAGTTCGATGCCACTCTGAGACTACATGGTGAATTCCAGGGTAACCTGGACTAGAGTGAAACCCTACCTCGAAAAACAAAAAAAAAAAATGCTTAGTGATTAAGGTGCTTGCATGCAAAGCCAAAGGACCACAGTTCAATTCCCCAGAATCCACATAAGCCAGATGCACAAGATGGTGCATGCATCGGGAATTGTTTGCAGTGGGTGGATGTGCTGGCGCTCTCCCCCCCTTCTCTCTCAAAAAAAAATTTTTTTTTTTTAAAGTGAACCAAGCCAGGCATGGTGGCTGGTGCATACCATTAATCCCAGCACTCTGGAGGCAAAGGTAGGAGGATCGCTGTGAGTTTGAGACTACATAGTGAATTCCAGGTCAGCCTGAGTGAGAGACTACCTCAAAAAAAAAAAAAAAAAAAAATGCTGGAGTAAGTAGTGGTGGTGCACGCCTTTAATCCCAGCACTCAGGAGGCAGAGGTAGGAGGATCACCATGAGAATGAGGCCACCCTGAGAATACATAGTGAATTCTAGGTCAGCTGAGCTAGAGTGAACCCCTACCTCAAAACAAACAACAACAACAAAAAATGCTGGGAAGAACTGGGCTGGGAGATGGCTCAGTTAGCAAAGTACTTGCCCTGCCAACGTGAGGACCTGAGTTAAGATCTCTAGCATCCCTGTAAAACTGGGCTTGGGAGCATCCCTGGTGGGGCAGCCCGTCTAGCATTACAGCTCCGTGTTCAGAGAGAGAGACTGTCGATTAAAGAGGAGAATGGCTGAAGAACACTTAGTCCATCTCCCGCCACACACGTACGAACGTGAACACACGCAAAAAAAATCACAAGGTTTCAGAGAGCTAAGCACGTGCCTTCACAGCCCCACGAGGCTCAAGTGACTGCTGCCGTCATCACTGGTAGCCGCAGCCTGCCCCCGCGCGGTGAGGCCTCTAGCGGGCTCTTGTTCGGGCGCTTCCCAAAGGACTAGGTGAGCCTTTACTTGCAGCTCATTGGTTCATGTATCTGTCAGTCACGCGGTACCAGGTTTTCCCAGGTGTCATTGGCTGGAGGGCTAAGGGGCGTGGCTTGGCGCTCGACTTGACATGGCAGACTCCGGAGGCTGGCGGGTGAGCGTAGTGGGAGCCGGGGTGTGGTGGGGACTGGGGTGACAGGCTGAGCCCGACCTTCCGCGAGGCACACGGTCTCTTCCCCGCAGCCACCGCGGCCCTGCGAGGTCTACCACGCCGAGTGGAAGCTCTGCCGCAGCGCCGGGCACTTCCTGCACCACTACTACGTTCACGGCGAGCCGCCGGCCTGCGAGCAATGGCTGCGCGACCTGGACAGCTGCCGCGACTGGGAGGAGCGCCGCAGCGCCGGGGCCCAGGTGCGCGGGCCTGCCCTCGTGCCTCCGTCCTTCCGAGAAATGATCAGAATTGTGCTCTCGGCCGGACTCAAGATGCCTTTAAGGACAGGGAGAGAGAGACAGAAAGAGAGTAGCTTGGGGAGGGGAAGAGCAGCCGTCCTGCATTAGGGTTGTCAGCAGGCAGGTGGAGGATGCGATAACGATGGTCCCCAGTGACCAAGAGCCAGTCTTCACAGCCTGGGGACACGACCAGGGAAAGAAAGCCTCAGGTGCCGGGAGGGGTGGGCCATAGAGAAGCTAGCCTAAAGTGTGCAAGGACCATTATTTGACTAAGCTCGGTCTTCCTGTTAAGAATGTGGAAGAGAGCCGGGCGTGGTGGCGGCACGCCTTTAATCCCAGCACTCGGGAGGCAGAGGTAGGAGGATCACCGAGAGTTCGAGGCCACCCTGAGACTACATAGTTAATTCCAGGTCAGCCTGGACCAGAGTGAGACCCTACCTTGCAAAACCAAAAAAAAAAAAAAAAAAAGGAATGTGGAAGAGTATATTGTAGAGGACAGAAACCAGTAAGAAGGTTGTTGGGAGACTTTTTCCGGGGACATATAAAGAAACCTGTGCTGCAGATAGGATACCGAGGACAGACCAAAGAAAGGACTCCATCCATGTCCACCTGGTTGAACCAACTAGTTCTTCGGTGTTATTTCCAGAAGTAGGAGTAAGGAGGCACTTACAGGAGCATGGGTGGTGCAGGGATGCAGCTCATGAAAGCTCTGTGCACAATTTGCAGGCAGCTGCATGGAGAATTTAATCTCTCCAGTAATAGCTCACTGCTATCATAACCTTGGGGAGGAGCCTGTGACTCTTGTGATTTTTCTAAGCTTTCTGAGTCTCCTAAGTTTCAAGAGAGAGACAGAATGTACACACCAGGACCTCTTGCCACTGCAAATGAACTCCAGGCATATGCCATTTTGTGCATCTGGCTTTACGCGGGTACTGGGGCAGTGAATCCCAGGTCAGCAGGTTTTGCAAGGCAAACATCTTCAACCTCTGAGCCATCCCCACCCTCCCCCAGCCTGCTTTCCAAGTCTTCTGAGCTTCCCTTTACTCCAAGAGGGAATGTTTTTATGAGAGAAAATAGCTACGAAACAGAGGTGGTTCCCATCATCTGTTCAGCACAGTTACGCCACTGGGCACTCTTGAATACAGGAGTGATGAGAATGAGAAGCCCCTGGTCTGGAGCCACACTCCAGTCTAAAAAGAGTACTGACCCCTAGATTTCGAGGGAGGGGTAATCTGAAGGGGACAGAAAACCCAAGGGTGTTGTGAATGGGAAGCCACAAGAACAGGAGGGTAGGCATTAAATACATGTGCATTCTGAAACAGACAAACCAATGTGAAAACCAAATGCTGAATAAAAGAAAACAGTGGGAGCTGGCTCAGCTGTTAAAGATGCTTGCTTGGACTGCCTACTGGCACAGGTTTAATTCCCAAGCCAGCCACATAAACCACTTGCAAAAAGTGATGCAAGTGTCTGGTATTCATTTGCAGCAACAAGAGGTTTTGGCACTGCCCCCTCCCAAACACACTTATGCAAATCAAAGTAAAACAGATTTAGAAAACACACAAAAAAGTTTCTGATGTGATGTGCACAGTAATTTTTCACAGGGGCTTCTGAGAAAGAATGGTCTAGATCTTCAAGTGCTAAGTGGGACAATTGTCAGTAGAAATAATTGAGCTGCAGAGCCCAGATCCTACACTCCCATTTGTACCTCTGGTCAGAAAAGTGATGATGAAGAGGAGGAGGAGGAAAGTGCAGAGACAGTGTGACAGTGGTGGGGGCTCGGGGCTCAGCTGTGAAGTAGTAAGTGATCATAGTCTCATTTATACAGCAATCCCTCTGTGACAGTGAGCGGACACGGGTCCAGGCTGCACGGAAACACACCCTGGTATGGGCCCTGAGGCAGAAGCCCCCTGCAGACTGGCACCTCCCTCTGCCACAGGAGGAGACGGACAAGTGATGGGTGACAAGCAAACCTGCCATCTTTTTCTTTGGGCACATCCCTGTGGACTTTAGCCCAATCTAATGGGTCCCAGTGAGCTCCTGCCTGACCTGGAACACAGAGCAGGACATGTCCAGCTCTAACTGCTCTTCATCACCTTCAACAGGACGTCCTTTTGCTGGGATACTCTGAAAGTCAATTGTCTACAATTATAGGAAGCCAAGCATAGTGACCAAAACCTGTGAACAGCCATATCAGCCCACCTCATCCACTTCACCTCTCCTGGGAACATTAGAGGCCTCCTGCCAATGCACATGAACTCCAGACATATGCACAACTTTGCGGATTTGGCTTGTTGTGAGTATTGGGGAATTGAACCCAGGGTGTCAGGCTTTGTAAACAAGTTTAACTGTGCCACCTCCCCAGCCCAGAGCATTTTTCCTATTATCCTAATGCAGAGCAGCGGGCATACTCAATGGAGGTAATCTCTGAAACAATTACAACTGAAGTATTTGTGGTTTCTGAGACTTGTTCACATTCTTTCTGGGCTAAACTTTGTAGTTTTCATATCCTTTGTGTTTTCCTCTACCAGACACACCAGTCCATCACTTCTAAATTCAACTTTGCTCAAGCTCTCAGGACACAGACAGTAGCCAGTAAGGACTATGGGGACTTCTAAAGTTGGACTGAATGCATTTTGCATCACGAGATGGCCATGAGTCTATTGCAGTCAGGGGTGGAATGTGGGGATTTGAATGTAAAATGTCCCCCATGGCATTATGTGGTTGAGATTAAGTCTCACACTTGGACCCCAGCTGGTGGGCCTTTGGGAAGTGGAGCCTTCCTGGAGGAGCGGTCCTTGGGAATGGGTCTTGGGATTTTACATTCCAGCCCTACCTTGCCAGTGAGCTACCCAGCCCACATGTGCTGTTTGCTCTTGGCTGATGTGACAAAATATGAAACCTTAGTATGCTTTCCCCATTATGAAGATTCCCCTCAAGACTATAAGCCAAAATAAACCCTTTTCTTAAGATGCTTCTGGTCAGGTGTTTTGCCCCAACAATGGATGAGAAGGTAATTGCTATAGTGTTTTCACTCCCCATTGGAATCTTCTTTTAACACATATTTATCTCCATGAAAGGGTGACATTGATGTCTTTGTTACTGTCTTTACCAGTGTAGCAGACAGCTTCAGTTTCGCTGAGATGAACTTGCAGACCAGGCACAGTTATGGAGGAAGGGATTTATTGAAGCTTACAGATCGAGGGGTAGTTCCATTATAACAGAAAAGGCTGGCCCTGCTTTCACAGTCCAAGCAGAAGCAAAAGCCACACACACAGCACGCTTCAGGAACTCCAGGTGGAACTAGGCACTTTGCATGTCTTTAGATTGGAATTTCAAACCCACCACCACACCTTAGGGCTGGGCCCTAAGATCCACCCAGTGACACTGCCTCCAGCCAGGTGGCTGCAGGTGCAAAGGACAACAAATACAACACTGAATATATTGGGGGGCATCTATTCAAACTACCAGAACCAGCATCTGGTGGCAGGGGTGTGATGGCAGCTTGTACCCCCATCCATTCTCAGGTGAATTAATTTTGATTGAAACATAAAAGATATACTTTGGCTTATTTGGTATGTCAGCACATTTTATTTATGAAAAACAGACACCATATCTGGTTGTTCTGACTCCGGCGGCCAGCATGTCACAAGGAAATCTGCCTTGAGTTCTATTTCTTGAATTCTACTTGCGTGTACACCTTGGTGATGTCATTGTACCTGCCTTCGGGGGGCTGGTAGTTAGATATGGGTGGTGTGTAATGTGGCCCTTCCTTCTCAAAGGGAAACAGGCTGGAGTCCCGCTTGATGGCCTCGGCATGGAGCTCTGGGGACTCAAGTTTCAGCTCCTGGAGAGCTTCCTGCTGGGCCTCCAGCATGGTCCTGATGGTGTCCCTCTCCATCTTATGCTCTTGTTGCTTATAAAGTGACCACTTCTTCAGAAGCACAGCTCTTCGCTCACTCTCCTCCAAAGAGAGTTCCACTTGAGACCGCTGTCTGCGAACACACAAGCAAAAGGTGTAAGGCAGAAGTACTGACCTTGCTGAGACCCTACCTCAAAAAGCAAAACAAAACAGAAAAGAATGGCTACATTGAACATGACAGCAGATACCAAGGGCTATTTGCTTTCTATCAGCTCCTTTTGGTGAAAAGGGACACTAGAGAAAAGTGAAATGAACACAAAACTCCCAGAGAGGCAAGAGTCTGTTTAAGCCCTGGAACACCAAATCAATAAATATTGCCTGCTAGCAGGGAATGGTGGTGCAGCTTTAATCCCAGCACTGGGGAGACAGAGGTAGGAGGATCACCCTGAGTTTGAGGTCACCCTGAGACTACATAGTGAATTCCAGGTCAGCCTGGGCTAAAGCGAGACCCTACCTCTAAAAAAAAAAAAAAAATTACCTGCGTTTTCCACTTTCTGCTTTATAAACTGTGCACATATTTTCATGAAAGCAAGAGATGCTAATCCTGCACACAGCACAACTGTAATACAAACTGTGACCATTCCCATCGGAGAGGATAAGACAAGAACTGCAAAACCAGGATGTATTTAACTTGCAAATAAGCAAAATGAATTATGGTGTAAATCTGACCCAAACTCACCTCAAGCCATTCAATGGAACCAACCAAGAAAGCTTTCTCCAATTCCCAAAAGGTAGAAGAATCAAGATAAAAAGGTGGGCCAAAGGCGTGGTGGCGAACGCCTTTAATCCCAGCACTCAGGAGGCAGAGGATCACCATGAGTTCAAGGCCACCCTGAGACTACACAGTGAATTCCAGGTCTGCCTGAGCTACAGTGAGACCCTACCTCAGAAAAAAAAAAAAAAAAATAAAAAGGTGGGCTGGGGGAGTAGATTAATTTAAATAGAGACCCTCGTCCTAATTCCTTAACCCAAAAAAAAAAAAAAAAAAAAAAAACTCAGGAACCCAAGTCAATCAACCTTACTGACTTGTTCCCATGACAGACATAAACTTAAGCTACAACTGTTTAAGACTAAAGAAACTCCTTTTCTCCAAGGATGTGAAGCCAAGAGGAGCACCTTTACCTTGCTTTATCCAGTAACCTCAAAGGGGTGATAAAATCTTCAATGGGAATTAGCTCTTGGCTAGCTTTTTCCAGTTTTCGGATCCTCTTTTTCAAACGGTCCTTTGCTGCTTGATCTTTTTTAGGATCTACCCTCTTCTTCTTTCTCAGAGGTTCTGCTCTAATGGATAAAAAAAGAAACAATAAATGTTTTCCATTTCAATGTCATGAGGAATATGCTAGAAGTGCCCCACACTTAAACACTCTTCTGGGGAGAACTACACATGGTTCTGACACCATGAGCTCAGTGACAAAGAAACAGCTTCTTCCCCAGTGTCCTGGTGAGAGCTGTACAGGTTCTGCAAACTACAAATAGAAGTACAAAAGCAGAGAAGTGTTAGTATAAACTAAAGGGAAATGTGAATTTTTCTTTCTTTTTTTCTTTTGAGACAGGCTCTCCTATAGCCCAGGCTTGCCTCAAACACATTATGTGGCTAAGGATGTCCTTAACTTCTTTCCTCCTGTCTTCACTTCCTGAGTGCTGGGATTACAGGTACTCACCACCAATCCTGGCTTATGAAGTGCTGGGGAGCAAACCCACAGTACAGGTAAAGTGCCTCGGATGTCTTTACTTACTTGCTAGCATTTCTTAGCAAATTTCCCCATCCCAAACTTTGGAAAAAATCTGGTTTACTTTTAGGAACCTATCTCTTAGGTTATAATTTGCCATTAAGAAAAACCAAATCTGCTAGGCATGGTGGTGCACGCCTTCAATCCCAGCACTCAGGAGGCAGAGGTAGGAGGATTGCCATGAGTTCAAGGCCACCCCAGAGATTACATAGTGAATTCCAGGTCAGCCTGGGCTAGAGCGAGACCCTACGTCGGGAAAAAAAAAAAAAAAAGAATAACCAAATTTGGGTCTGGAGAGTTGGCTTAGCAGTTAAGGCACTTGCCTGCAAAGCCAAAGGGCCTTGGTTCAATTCCCCAGAACCCATGTAAGCCAGATGCACAAGGGGGCGCGTGCATTTGGAGTTTGTTTGCAGAGGCTAGGGGCCTTGGCATACCTATTCTCTCTCTCTCTGCCTCTTTCTCTCAAATAAATAAAAAAGAATAACAAAATCTCAGGATGCAGAGATGGCTTAGTGGTTAAGGCACTTGCCTGTGAAGCATAAAGACTCGTGTTCAACTCTCCAGATCCCATATAAACCGGACACACAGTGACACAAACACACAAAGTTGCACATGCACACAAGGGGGTGCAGGTGTCTGGAGTTTGACAGCACTAGCTGGAGGTCCTGATGCACCAATTCTCTCTCTCACTCTTGCATTAATTTAAACACACACAAAAAAAGGTGACACACGCCTTTAATCCCAGTACTCAGGAGGCAGAGATAGGAGGATTGCTGTGAGTTTGAGACCACCCTGAGACTACACAGTGAATTCCAGGTCAGCCTGGGCTAGAGAAAGACCCTACCTCGAAAAAAAAATTTAATAACCAAATCTGGGGCTGGAGAGATGGCTGAGTGGTTAAGATGCTTGCCTGTGAAGCTTCAGGACTCAGGCTTGAATACATGTAAGGCACATATGCACAGAGGTGCATGCGACTGGAGCTTGTTTGCAGTGTCTAGAGAACCTGGCGCGTCCATTCTCTCTCTCATAAATAAATAAAAATAGAATATATATAAAAGGGGTGCATGGTGACTGGAATCCCAGTTTGCAGTGTCTAGAGAACCCTGAGACTACATAGTGAATTCCAGGTCAGCCTGGACCAGAGTGAGACCCTACCTCGCAAAACCAAAAAATAAAAAAAAAAATAAAAATAGAATATATATAAAAAGGAAGAACCAAATCTTAAGGCTAAGGAGATGGGTTGGTGATTAAAGGCACTTGTTTGCAAAGCCTACCAGCCCAGGTTCAATTCCCCAGTCAACAATGGAAAGCCAAATGGGTTTTCCTTTGCAATAGCAAGAGACCCTTGTATCTACATACATACATAGACACACAGAGAGAGAATGAAATAAATACATAAAAATCAACAAATTGGGACTGGAGATATGGCTCAGCAATTAAGGCGCTTGCTTCCAGAGCCTATTGACCAGGATTCAATTCCCCAGTATCCTCATAGGCCAGATGCACAGTGAGGCATGTACCTGGAGATCGTTTGCAGCGGCTAGAGGTCCTGGCACACCCAGACACACACTCTCTCTCTCATGCCTAGATAGACACACACACTGTATCTCTCTACTTGCAAATAACTAAATAAATAAAATTAAAAAAAATTAAGAACAACAAATCTTTTAGCATTAAAATTGGCTGATTCAAATCCCTAGAATGTATACAGAGTTGCTGGTGGAAATAATCTTTGAACCTTCCCAATTCAGCAGGAAAGAAGAAAGCACATGGGGATGGAGAAAATAAGCCCTTTAAAAAAAAACACAGAGCCGGGCGTGGTGGTGCACGCCTTTAATCCCAGCACTTGGGAGGCAGAGGTAGGGGGATCACCATGAGTTCAAGGCCACCCTGAGACTACATAGTGAATTCCAGGTCAGCCTGGACCAGAGTGAGACCCTACCTCAAAAAAACCAAAAAACACAAACTGGGGTGGGTGATGGCTCAGTTGGTAAAGTGCCTACTATGCAAGCATGAGGACATGAGTTTGAATCCCCAGCATCCAGGTAAAAGCCAGATGTAGCAGTGTGTGCCTGTGGGAAGGTCAAGAGAGGAAGATCTCTGGGGCTTACAGGTTAGCTAGTCTAGCTGAACAGGTGAGCTCTGGGTTTCAGTGAGAGACCTTGCCTTGAAAATTAAGGTGGAGAGCAACAGTGGGAGATACCTGACATAGATCTTTGACATCCACACACGTACACACATGCATATGAACACAAGACACACACCACATATATGCAACAACACAAAAGATTGTCCTCAAAATGAACTGGTACTTAAATTACTTTTTTTTTTTTTCAAGGCAGGGTTTCACTCTATCCCAGGCTGACCTGGAATTCACTCTGTATTCTCAGGGTGCCCTTGAACTCACAGTGATCCTCCTACCTCTGCCTCCCGAGTGCTGGGATTAAAGGCGTGCGCCACCACACCCGGCTTAAATTACTTTAAACAGCAAAATATAGAAAACAGCATGTTGAAAGGACAAAGCATCTGACTAAACTACGGGAAGCTTTGTAGTCTGTGAATTCTGCTAAGCAAAAGTTGGGCAGTCTTGCATCGTTCTGGTCTTATGCACGACTGTGTTCTCACATCCCAAGAGGTCAGGACCACTGCTGAGCTTTACCTCATGGGGATGAGTTCCCAGAAGGACAACAATGAAGCTCGCTGGTGGGTGTGTCTGATCTGTGCTCTGCAAGTTCCAGGAAGCCTGAAGGAAAGAAGGATATGTATAATACCTGATTCTCCCCCACTTCACACACACACAATTACAGTGTTCACTAACCTGGAGCATTTGTAAATAGTAGTATTACTTATAGCCATGTGTGGCAGTGCACGCCTTTAATCCCAGCACTTAGGAGGCAGAAGTAGGAGGATAGCTGTGAGTTCAAGGTCAGCCTGGGCTAGAGTGAGACCCTGCCTCGAAAACCAAACCAAAAAAAAAAAAAAAGTAGTAGTATTTATTTATTTTTGATACGGGTCTCATTCTGAAGTAGAGGCTGGCCTGGAATTCATGGCAATGCCCCTGTCTCAGCATCCCAAGTGCTGGTATTACAAGTGTGAGCCACCTTACCCTGCGCATGTGTATTAGATGACAGTAAGTACCAGGTGGGGATTCTTGAAAACTTCCCATTCAGGGACTGGGGAGATGGCTCAGTCACTAAGTACTTGCCTTGGAAGCATGAGGACCGGATCCCCAGCATCCATATAAAAAAGCTAGGCAAGTGGCACATGCCCTGTAATTCCCAGCGCCAAGAGACAGGAGGATCCCTGGGGCTTCCTGGCTAGGTCTCCTAAACAAATCTGTGAGTTCCACGTTCACTGCGACCCTGTGTTTAAATAAGGTGGAGAGCCGGGCGTGGTGGTGCACGCCTTTAATCCCAAAACTCGGGAGGCAGAGGTAGGAGGATCGCCATGAGTTCGAGGTCACCCTGAGAAGACATAGTGACTTCCAGGTCAGCCTGAGCTAAAGCGAAACCCTACCTCGAAAAACCAAAAAAGAAAAACACGAGGTGGAAAGCGATTGGGAAGACACTCAAAGCCGATCACTGGCCTCCACATATCCGCACCAACACGAACACGCATGCACAGAGCACGCAGGAGAAAAAAAAAATCGGTTCCCATCACACAGTACTTGGGTTAAAGATTTTAATCCATAACAGATCCAACCCCTGACCAGGGCGCTGCGGGTAGGGACAGCGGGGAAGCGCTGGCCGCGGGTGCGCGCGCGCTCTGGGCCACCACCGCGGGCGTCCGTACTCACCGGCCGGGAGGACCCAGAAGCCGCGCGGCGCCCAGCAGCGCAGCCGCAGCCATGGCTCCGGGTGCCTCTAGCGAGCCTGCAGGTTCACGGTGGCGGACAGGACGGCTAGCTGACGCTCTCGGCCCGCACTTCCACGTCCCAGCGCAGGAGGGGCGGGGCCTCGCCAGGCTCCGCCCCCGCGCACGCGCGCGCCGCCGCGTCCTCCCTTCCGCCTCCCGCCTGCGCCGCGAGCCGCCCCGGCCGCCGCCACGGTCCACCTGGCCTCTGCCCAAGTTTAGCCGTGGAGCGACTGGCTGTGTCTGTGCTCCAGTGGGTCCAAGCATTCACACCTATGAAAAACCCTAACCCCGATCTGCCAGTAAACGCGTCCGCCTCCGCCCTCCACGAGGTTGGCTCGTTTCCTGTGTTCGCTCTATCCCGGCGCCGCGGGGCTGGCAGCTCGCGAGATGCCCAATAGCGCCAGTCGGCGACTGATGGAGCAGCTACTTAATAAGTCGGACTTCGCAGCCGGAATTTCTGTTCAGCCCGGCTGCAGCTCGAGGCTCTGCTAGCCCGACGCGGCCGGGGCAGACCCCTCCCCGCGCACGCCCCTCACCCAAAGCCGGGTCCGTCGGCGTCGCCTCCGCCTGCCAAAAGAGCCAGGGCGGCCCGGTCCGCGTGGAGAGCGGTTTCCCGCCGGGGCGATTTGGCAGGTGCGCGCCGTGACTTCCGGCGTTGCCCGGGAGCCGCAGGAGGAGGAGCGGCGCAGGGGATGCGGCTGTGGTGGCGGCGGCGGCGGCCGAGCGCTAGAGGCAGCTGTGGCGGCGGCGGCTGGGGCGGCGGGCCAGCGATGGCACAGAAACGCTGAGGGCGAGGGGTGGGCGGCGGCGGCCGGAGGGTGGGAGGCAACGGTGGCTCCATGGCCCGGGCACGCTGAGGGACGCGGTTCTCGTCTCAGCCCGGCTGCGGCCGAACAATGAAGCTCCTGAAGCCAACCTGGGTCAACCACAATGGTGAGTGCGCGCGGGGGTCCCGGGGCGCAGAGTGGCGTGGGTCGGGGGTCCCGGGTCCGGTTGCTGCAGTGCGCAGGCCCAGGCCGCCTCGCCCCAGACGTCCGGCAGCCGGCTGCTGGGGCTTGCAGAGCGGGCGGGAGCGCACTTTGTCCTTGGCGCCCGGGAAGCCGGTGAGCTCGGGCACGTGCTTGGGTTCGGCTGCAGCGAAGTTCTCCTTCGCCCCAAGCATTCCCGACCTGCCACCCCCGGTCGGTGGAGGAGCCGGGGCCTGGCTTCCTGGGAGCGGACCCGAGGGCTGACCAGGTCCTGCCACCGGTCTGCACCTCCCTGGTTGTGCTCCTATGGTCCTGAGTGGGAACCTGAGACGGCACCCACCACCACCCCACCCCGTGGCCCAGTGGAGATTTAGAATCCGCCCGAGGGACGGTGCTGCCCGCCCGTCTGAGGGCTGAAGCCGGTGACAGTGCCCCCACTCGGGCAACTGAGGTCCTGGAATGGGAAAGCTCCCAGCACAGGATCGCGAAAGAACCACCTTTAATGCTGAGCTCAGGCATAAGCTTGACCAAGTTTGGGGCAGTTGAGGCACAGATGGGTTCTAGGAGGTACACGTGTCCTTAGCTATGTGGTAGGGACTTGGAAGAGCGTTTGGGGAAAGGGACTCATCGACCCTGGTTGAGACTAGATTGGTACAGTTTTGCCCAAGAACTATTGCAAGGGTTGGTCTTTGCTACCCAGAGGAAGAGTGAGAGGCTGCTGGTAGCATTGGAATTGCAGAGAGTATCCCAAAGAGGCAGCTCCAGGCACAGGGTCGCTTCCATGCCTCTGCTGACAGGCAGAGGGTCTCCTCCCTGCTGTCCTTTTTCCTCGTTTCTGCTTTGCAGTGCAGTTAGAGAGGGGCCACTGTTTTCTTGCAGGATTGCCCAACCTTTTGACATTGCCACACGACATTGTCATCTACAGAGCTAATACACAAGAACTATGCGGTCGAATTACCAAAAAAAAAAAAAAAAAACCACCTCATATGTAATGTTTTAAGTAAGTTTATGGTTTTGTTTAGGACTTCAGGACTGCATTCATAGCTATTCTGGGTCGCATAAGGTCCACAGATACTGAAAGTATATGCAGTTATTTTTATAAAAACCATGTGAATTTTTCTTTTATTTATTTATTTTGAAGTAGGGTCTCACTGTAGCCAAGTTGGCTGCAAACTCACAGCCACCCTCCTATTTGTCCCCCAAATGCTGGAATTAAAGGCAGGCACCACCATGCCCAGAGAGGTTTTCATTTTGAATTTAATCCAAGATATCTCTACTACAACCAAACTAAACTCAGTATCTGTCTTATATATTTTGGGTCACAATAGCTCTCCCCTTCCATCTTTTTGTAGGACGCCATCTGCACTTTTCAGGGCCCAGGTAAAGTCACCTTTTCCTTTTGAAACCACTCCTATGGAGTTATCCCACTCATGTGCTGGGTTCCTGTCTGTTTTGCATTATGCCAAAGATGTGACTGAATTTTTCACAGTCCCAGGGAAAAGACTCACTCTTCTCTTTATTCCCTGTTAAACTTACCAATACCTTCCTACAATGAGAGTATGATAAATAAAGCAAGAAGACAAAAGTCCCCATAGTTTGTAGAGATGCAGCTAGGTTTACTGTACATGGAATCTAAAGCCTTGAGCTTTAGTTTCATTTACATTGATCTCCTAGACCATTTCCTGTTACATAGGGTATACATATTTCTCTGCAAAAGTGGGCATATATTGTAATTCTAAATTATGGTGCTTGAGATCAGAAAAGGAAACATTCTATGTGAATTAGCTTGTTCTGAAAGTGAAGGGATGAAGAAATTTTGATTTTAAAATGCTTTGCCTAAATCCATTTGTGTGTATAGCTGGACTTCTCCAATTTGTCTTTTACCCTTTGCTATATAATTTCTTCCTTTCTTTTTTTTTTTTGGGGGGGGTGTCCAAAGTAGGGTCTTAATCTAGCCTAGGCTGACCTGGAATTCACTGTGTAGTCTCAGGTTGGCCTTGAACTCAGGAGATCTTCCTACCTCTGCCTCCTGAGTACTGGGATTAAAGGTGTGCACCACAATGCCCAGCAATTTCTTCCTTTTGACAAGCTCCTTTTGCAGGTCAGAAGTGTTATGTTGTGGGGGCTGGTGAGATGGCTCAACAGTTGAAAGTACTTGCTTACAAAGCCTACCTGCCTGGGTTCAGTTCCCCAGCCACCTATGTAAAGCCAGACCGGCATTCATTTGCAGTGGCAAGAGACTCTGGCATGCGCACGTACACACATACACACACACACACAAATTTTTTTAAAGAAGTTTGTTGTCAAAGTATAAGTTCTTCAAAATGCTTAAGTAATTATGTAGGTACTAAAGGATGAGAGTCTGCAACCAGGTCAACCACCATTGGTACAACAAGAAGAGTGGTGACTTCAGAACCTGGAGTCTCCCCTCAGGTCTGGAATGCAGCTTAATAATATCTGCTCTATGAACTTTATAGTATGATTGTGAAATTCAGTTCGGTCTGTTCCCAGACTGGAAAGTGCTTTAGAAATCTAAGAGATAATAATAAAAGATTTTGATGGTAGTGATGATATTCTGCTTAAAACACATGTTAGACTACTGATTCTGGTGATGCCAGTTGGAGTCTGAGCCAACTATGGCAGCGGTGGGGAGGTGATGGGCAGGAAGGTGCATACCCACTCACCCCACTGCTGGTTTTTGTTGTTGTTGTTGTTTTTGTTTGTTTGTTTGTTTGTTTGTTTGTTTGTTTGTTTGTTTTCAGGAAAAAAAAAGATATTGAGACTGGCAGGTTGCCTTTCTTTCAAAATCTAACACCAACCTCACTCTCTTGTAGCAGTTAGAGGTACCGATAGGCATGAATTGCTGCTGTCCTGGGGATGATGCTGTGTGGATCACTGCTGAGCAGGCCTTTAAAGGTGCCAGTGAGGAGTGGTTGTTGCTTTCCAGCCAGAGCCTGAATAGTAGATAGTTCCCAGTAAAAATGGTGTTTCCTTGGTTGAATGTTTAGAAACCACGGTGCTTTGTGGGGCATATCACTGCATTTTCTAGCTTCCTTGCTCAGCAGTCATGTTTCCTGTCTCTGTCTCCTTATACAGCATGGATATAGTTTTCTGTGTCTGAGAGGCCACAGGGGGAAGGAAAAATGAGCTCAATGTTTCTCCCTCCTAGGGTGGGAGGGAGGTTAAAGGCAAAAGGAGAAGTGTTGGGAGTTGGTCTTCATTTTCCTGGCTCATACTAGAGAAGCCTAAGGTAGGGTTTCTCTGCCTCAGCACTGTTGATATTTTCATTCATGTAATTGTTTAGAGCCCATCCTCTATGTTGTGTCCTGTATGATCCTTACTTATCCGTTAGATGCTAGGAGTACCCACCACCATCACCTCACCCCTATTTATCACAACCAAAAATATCTCTGGATATTGCTTATGTCCATTGGTAGCTAAAATCACTCTCAGGTGAAGCATTCTGGCCTAAGGTTATCAGTATGCTAATCAGTTTTGACATTTGTCATTTTGCAGTGTAAGTCACCTTGGCTATGGAATCACTGGGTTCCAGATACCATCGTTTCCTAGTATGGACTCTTGGGCTTGACTAATTCCAAGCCTTGATAAAATTGTATAAAAGACTCATCCTGGGCTAGAGTGAGATCCTACCTCGAAAACCATAAATAAATAAATAAATAAATAAATAAATAAAAATGCAGCTAGATTGTGGATCAGTGAGAAAGCAATTGGATTTTTGTTTTCAAGTTTGTATATGGTAGTTTAGAAATTTTCTTTGAGGCCAAATCCCAGTAATTGGGAGGTTGAGGTGGAAAGACCATGAGTTTAAAGGCATCATGGGCTATGTAGTGATATCCTGTTTTAGAGAGAGAGGTAAAGAAGGAAGGAATTTCATTTAGACTGATGACTTATCTTCTCTGGGCCTTTACTTCTGAGATATTTTCCTGAAATGACCACTTCTGAGAAGACAATGTTCCTGCTCAGATACTGAGTAAAGCCTATTCTAACCAGAAGGACCAGAACTGAATGAACTCTTCTCCACCTTTGGTCCCTAGCTCATGCTTTTGTGATGCTATTGTAAAAAGGTAGTTGGAGCTGGGCGTGGTGGCACACGCTTTTAATTCCAGCACTCAGGATAGCCATGAGTTTGAGGCCACCCTGAGACTACATAGTGAATTCCAGGTCAGCCTGAGCTAGAGTGAGACCCTACCTCAAAAAAACAAAAAAAAGTAGTTGGCAAATTTTCAATAATATAATTTTGACAGCTGATTACATTGTTTTCTGGTATATGTTTCCTTTTTATCCTATTTTGTGATCTTTTTTTCCATACTCAGTCTCACTCTGAGAAGGATTTAATACATCCTACTGAGACAAATTAGCTTGACTGGGAAATGTGAGCTAGATAGGAGAATAATTACTTTGGGAGTGGGCATGGTGGCTGCTGCTGGAGGGCATTTCAGTCACTATCTGAGAATGTGCCAGGAGGGAATCCTAGTGGTGATACATGACTGCAATGGTTGTAAGAAAAACTTGGCAGTTGCTCGAGATCAGTGTTTTCAAACAGGGCAGTGCCTGAAGACATTTTTAGTTTTATAACTAACTATATGAGTGGAATGCTATTGACATATAATTGGTAAGGAGTAGGCCTGCTGCTGAGCATCCGACAATGTACAGAATGTAACACACACCCAGGATCCCACATTTTCCCCAGATGTTGTAGCCTAATCTACTCTACTCATTTTTTTTTTTTTTTTTTTTTTTTTTTTTGGGGGGCAGTTGGAGGAGAGAGAGAGAACGGGCACGCCAGGGCCTCCAGCCGCTGCAAATGAACTCCAGACACCTGTGCCACCTTGTGCATCTGGCTTACATGGGTCCTGGAGAATTGAACCTGGGTACTTTGGCTTTGCAGGCAAGCACCTTAACCACTAAGCCCTCTCTCCAGCCTGTTTTTTGTTTTAATGGGAAACATTTATTTATTTGAGAGAGAGAGAGGCAGATAGAGGAGGACAGAGAATGGGCATGCCAAGGCCTTTAGCTACTAATGAATTCCATACACATGTACCACTTTGTGCATCTGGCTTACGTGGGTCCTGAGGAATTAAACCTGCGTCCTTTGGCTTGCAGGCAAGCGCCTTAATCGCTTAGCCATCTCTCCAGCCTTCATTTGTTTTTGTTTTTAATTTTATTTATTATTTGAGAAAGAGAGAAAGAGAATGGGCATGCCAGGGGGTCTCTAGCCACTGCAAATGAACTCCAGATACATGTGTAACTATCTTGTGCATCTCAATTACAGTGGGTACTGGGGAATCGAACCTGGGTCCGTAGGCTTCTCAATCAAGTGCCTTAACCACTAGGCAAGCCCTCCAGCCCCCCCCCTTTTTTTTTTGTTTTTTTGGCCTATAGACAGCAGGGGTGCCTAGCACATGAAAGAGTTCTAGAGTAAGCCCTGGAGTCTGAATGTTGATGCAAGCATATTTTCTTCTGCCATAATCAGCAAAACTATCCACAGGAGTCAGTGGGACTATTAAGGAGTAGGAATGGGGTATTATTTATTAATGCTTTGAGTTGCCTGCCCTCTTTGCTAGCAGAACTCCAGGATTTATTATTATTTTAAATATTTATTTATTTGAGAGAGCGAGAAAGAGGCAGATAGAACAAAAATGGGCACTCCAGGGCCTCCAGCCACTGCAAGTGAACTCTAGACGCATGCACCACCTTGTGCATCTGCGTTTACATGGGTACTGGGGAATCTAACCTGGGTCCTTTGGATTTGCTAGCAAATGCCTTAAACACTAAGCCATCCTTTCAGCCTTAAGCCCAGGATTTTTCTGTGTTCATGCACACACATGTCTGTCCTCTTCTGCAAGCCAAGATGTAGGGGACATGTTAATAGTCCTAAACTATTGTGCAGGCGAGAGCCAGAGATTGGTTTAGGAACTGCCATGTGATACCACTTCTGTTCTGCAAGACTGGGGAAAGAATCTGGTAGTGGTTCTGAGAGTCAGAGAAGAAAGGTGCCTGGAAGGCCAGTTTCTTCACTAGGTCTGAATGTGGCAGCCAGCTTGTGACTGAGAGGACAGGCTCCCACTTAGGGTGACAAGAAGATTGGAGGACTTGGCCTTTTAAGCTGTTAAATGATGACATGAACAAACTCTGAAGCAGACCTATCTCTTGTTTGTTTTATGAGCCATACTGGGGTACTCTTGAGATTCTCTGTGACTTGCAGCATTTGTAGCTGTACATTGTGCTTATGGAAACCAAGGCTGAGTTCAGGGGATCTCCTCAAGACCATACGAAAGAAATGAGTTTGGGAGTCATACCTAGACTAGCCCAAGCCAAGGCTTCTTTCCTCTAACTTGTCAAATAGTGGTTTTGTGGTGTCTTCCTGGAGACGTCAGGGTGTGTTTCTTCCTCAGGACAGCTTTCAGAAAGCACAACTTGGTACCAGCAACCCTTTTGTTCTTGGAGATTGTTGTTCTGTGACCACTTACTTCTTCAGTACCTTTGAGCTTCTGACCAATTAGATATTTCTTTTTTTTATTAATTATTTTTTTATTGACAACTTCTATACTTACATACAAAAATTGCATATTTCCCTCCCCTGCCCCCATACCCCTTTAGAACTCCAATCTCCATCATATCCTGTAGCAGACAGCTTCAGGTTCGCTGAGATGAACTTCCAGACCAGGCACCGTTATGGAGGAAGGGATATTATTTATTGAAGCTTACAGATCCAGGGGAAGTTCCATAATGGCAAGAGAAGCCGCCTGCTCTCACAGGGCCAAGCAGAGAGAAAGAGCCAACCAGCCACCACAGCAAACTTCAGGAACTCCTGCTAGGCACACTTTGCATATCTTTACAATGGAATCTCAAACCATCACCACACCTTAAGACCAGCCCTCAGTGACATTGCCTCTAGCAAGGTGATTGTAGTTGTAAACTATAACTAATAAAACACTGAATATATTGGGGGACATATATTCAAACTACCACATATCCCTTCCCTCTCTCCATTAGTCTCTGTTTTAATTTGATGTCATCATCTTTTTCTTCTATTATGAGGGTCTTGTGAAGGTATTGCCAATTAGATATTTCTTAAGCTTTTTGGATAACCTTCTCTTGCACCTGGTCATAGGTATTAAAGGAATGTTTTCTGGGAGAAGCAGGAATGATGGAACTGTGCCTCGACCCGTAGATTTCAAATCATCCCTATTGGCCAACTAGGTCACATGCCTTCTTTTGCACCAGTTACCATTGGCCACTGTTTACATGAGTGAGAGATAGATACTTGAGTACTATTGGGTTCATACTAGCGACTGCTCCGTTGAAAGTTAGTGCCCAGAAGACAGACTTGGTCTTTGTTCAAGCTCGATTCCTAGGGCCAAGGATGGTCCTGAGTAGTCAACCAGTTGCACAGTACACTTATTTTTTTTTTTTTTTTCGAGGTAGGGTCTCACTCTATCCCAGGCTGACCTGGAAATCACTATGTAGTCTCAGGCTGGCTTCGAACTCATGGTGATCCTCCTACCTCTGCCTCCCCAGTGCTGGGATTAAAGGCATGAGCCACCATTTTATTTATTTATTTTCAAGGAGAAAGAGGAGGTAGAGAAAGAGAGAGAATGGTCATGCCAGGGCCTTTAGCCACCGCATATGAACTCCAGATGCATGTGCCATTTTGTGCATCTGGCTTCACTTGGGTTCTGGGGAATCAAACCCAGGTCATTACACTTTACAGGCAAGTATCTTAACCGCTGAACCATCTCTGAAGCCCTAAATACATATATTTTTAAATTTTTATTCATTTATTTGAGAGTGAGAGAAAGAGACAGAAGGAATGGGTGCACGAGGACCTTTAGCCACCGCAGATGAATTTCAGATGCATATGCCTCCTTGTGCATCTTGCTTACATGGGTCCTGGGGAATCAAACCTGGGTCCGTTGGCTCTGCAGTTAAGCACCTTAATCAGTAAGCCATCTCTCCAGCCCTAGGACATATTTTTATTTTGTTTTGATTGGATTTTTTAAATTTTTATTTTATTTATTAGAGAAAGAGAGAATGGGTGCACCAGGGCCTCTAACCACTGCAAATGAACTCTAGATGCATGTGCCACTTTGTGTATCTGGCTTATGTGGGTCTTGGAGAATTGAACCTGGGTCCTTTGGCTTTGCAGGCAAGTTCCTTAACCACTAAGCCATCTCTCCAGTCCTTGTTTGGATTTTTTTCCCTTCATTATTTTGTAAGCAGAGAGAGCTAGAAAGAATGGGCACACCAGGGCCTCCAGCTGCTGTAAACAAACTTCAGATACATGCGCCATTTTGTGCATCTGGCTATACATAGGTACTAGGGAATTGATCCTACCTCTTTAGGCTTTGCACCTAAGGTAAGCACCTTAACAGCTGAGCCATCTTTCCAGCCCTTGTTTGGATTTTTGAGGCAGGATCTCACCCTAGTTCAGGCTGACCCTGGAACTTAGTTTGTAGATCAGACTGGTGTTGAAAACATGGCAGTCTCCCTACCTCAGTCGTAGCCACCACCTTGGCTACCAGTAGATATTGACGAGTGCTGGGTATTGAAAGAAGCTGATAAAAGGTGCCTGATGGATAAATGATCAACAGTGTCTGCTACCCTTGACTGATAAGAGTTGGTTTGCTTCAGATCTTCCTGTTTGTCCTAGCTATCTCTTCAAACAGAGCAGACTTTCTAGTGGAATCTACTGAGGGTTCCAGTGATGAGGGAAGCACTTTGCCCAATCCTCTACCATTTATATTCATTTATGTAAACTTTTTCCACTCACAACCCCTTTGAGCCTAAGAAAATTTATGTGAACTTGGATATATAGGTGTATAAAATAGGCATACAAGGACTAGGGAGATGCCAGAGGTTAAAGGCGCTTGCTTGCAAAGTCTGCTAGCCCAGGTTCAATCCCCTAGAATACATGTAAGCCAGACACAATGTGGTGATTATGATATGTCTGGAGTTCATTTGTAGCAGCAAGAGACCCTGGTGAGAGTGTGTAGATTTGTATTTATATACAGAGGCTGTGTTTCTAAGTGAGAATCATACCCCTAGACCAATGAGCTGAGGCTATGTTCCTAATCAATCCAACATGCTCCAAAATTCAAAACTTTGAGTGCCAACATGATGTCACAAGTAGAAAATTGTGTATATCATAAAATGTGTGAATGAGTTCGAAGCTACCCTGAGATTACATAGTAAATTCCAGGGCAGCCTGGGCTAGAGTGAGAACCTACCTTAAAAAAGCGGGGGTCGGGGGGAGTTCTTTAGGGTAGACCTCTTAACCCTACTTAAAAATAAAAAGGCAGAGGCTGGGGAAATGGCTTAGTGGTTAAGGCATTTGTCTGTGAAGCCTAAGGACCTGAGTTTGATTCCCCAGGACCCACATAAGCCAGATGCACAAGGGGACGCATGCGTCTGGAGTTCATTTGCAGTGGCTGGAGGCCCTGGCATGCCCATTCACTCTTTCTCTCTGCCTCTTCCTCTCTCTCAAATAAATAAATAAATAAGTAAAATATCTTTAAAAAAAAAAAAAAAAAAGGTAGGCTGGAGAGATGGCTTAGTGGTTAAGGCACTCGGCTGTGAAGCCTTTAGGACATGGGCTCGATTCCACAGTATCCACATAAGCCAGATACACAAGGTAGCATATGCGTCTAGAGTTCATGTTCAGGCTGGAGGCCCTGGCGTGCTTATATTTATCTCATCCCCCCCCACCTCCTTCAAATAAATAATGAAATAATAAAAAAATAATAAAAGGCAAACTTACCAGATATGGTGACGTGCCGTTAATCCCAGCACTCAGGAAGCAGAGGTAGAAGGATCACTGTGAGTTCCAGACTAGCCTGAGACTACTTAGGTCAGCCTGGGCTAGAGTGAGACCCTATCTCAACACCACCCCCCACAAAGGCAAACTTAATAAAAGTACAGGTATAAGAGGGTATCCCTTCAGAAGACTTAAGGAACTATGGGAAGAGACCTGTGTGTGTGTCCAGAAGGACAGCCTTAAAAAGCCAGTGCAAGCCGGGCGTGGTGGCGCACGCCTTTAATCCCAGCACTCGGGAGGCAGAGGTAGGAGGATCAGAGTTCTTGAGACTACAGAGTTAATTCCAGGTCAGCCTGGACCAGGGAGACCCTGGAGAGGGCTGGAGAGATGGCTCAGCAGTTAAGAGCACTTCCTGTGAAAGTATGAGGTCTTTCTTGCCTACTAGTCATCTATAGACATCTATAGTTACCTACATGCAAGTCGTACTAGTGTACTTAGGTGATGAGTTTCTCCAGAGGGGTCGCTGGTTGTATATACATATTGTCACCTGCACAGGAAAAAATCAGTTTTAGCCAGGCATAGTATTGCACACCTTTAATTCCAGCACTTGGGATTGTGATGAGTTTGAGGCCACCCTGAGACTACATAGTGAATTCCATGTCAGCCTGGGCTAGAGTGAGACCCTACCTTGAAAAATATTTTTTAAATTTTTAAATTTTTATTTTATTTATTTATTTATTTATTTATTTATTTATATTTTGGAGAGAGACAGAGAGAGAGAGGGGAAGACAGAGATGGGCGCGCCAGCAGTGTCTCAGCTGCTGTGAACGAAATCCAGATGTGTGCACCCCCTTGTGGTCAAGTGTGGCATTGCACCCTGCGTCACTTTGCATCTGGCTAAACGTGGGACCTGGAGATTGGAACTGCTGGAGATTGGAATCAGCGTTCTTAGGCTTAGGAGGCAGCCGCCTTAACCTCTAAGCCATCTCTCCAGCCCTAATTTTTTTAATTTTTAAATTTTGTTTATTTTTAGAGAGAGTGAGAGAGAGAGAGAGAGAATTGGCATGCCAAGGCCTCAGCCACTGCAATCGAACTCCAGATGCTTGTGTCACCTAGTGGGCATGTGTGACCTTGCTCTTGCCTCACCTTTGTGCATCTGGCTAAGGTTGGATCTGGAGAGTAGAACATGGGTCCTTAGGCTTCTCAGGCAAGCTCCTTAACCGCTGCTAAGCCATCTCTCCAGCCCCCAAAATATTTTTAATCAGTTTTATTATGATTAGACACTGTTATTTTAATATTTATTCTCTTTATATGTTAATATACATACTTATATATACTATCAACATCAAAAGCAGGTCTTAAGCATATCTTAAGTATTTCTTTTTGTTTTGTTTTATTTTATTTATTTATTTATATTTATTTATTTGAGAGAGAGAGCATGCAAGGGCCTCTAGCCACTGCAAATGAACTCCACATGTCTGCACCATCTTGTGCATCTGGCTTTATATGGGTACTGGGGAGTTGAACCTGGGTCCTTAGGCTTTGAAGGCAAGCATTTGAACCACTAAGCCACCTCTCCAGCCTAAGTATTTGTTTCTTATTGAATTGAAGTCATTATAGATTAATATGTACCCGTGTGAAATACAGAGACATCCTTTGTGCATTGTGTCCAGTTTCTCTTAACATTTTGGGAAATTAACATGATATTACATTGATATTGACAGGTTTTTTTTTGTACATGCATGTATTGAGTTCTCTATCTATGCAGATTCATATATCTACCACCAGTCAGATAGTGAACAGTTACAGCACATCTCTTCCCCCATTCCTCCAACTGATTGATCATTTCATTTTGTTTTGTTTAGAATTGTTACAATTGTAATGTACATATGACAAAATGTATCTTTTTCGTCTTTGTTGTTTTTTCAAAGCAGTATCTCACTCTAGCCCAGGCTGACTTGGAACTAACTCTGTAGTCCCAGGTTGGCCTTAACTGCACACCTAGCTTCATCCTTGGTTTTTTTGTTTGTTCATTTGTTTTTGTTTTTTTAAGATAGAGTCTGAGCACAGATAGGCTTTGAGCTCACTAGGTCATCAAGAATGACCTTAAACTTTTTTTGTTTGTTTTTGTTTTTTGTTTTTCGAGTTTTTCGAGGTAGGGTCTCACTAACCCAGGCTGACCTGGAATTCATTATGTAGTCTCAGGCTGGCCTTGAACTCACAGCAATCCTCCTAACACTGCCTCCTGAGTGCTGGGATTAAAGGCATGCACCACTATGCCCAGCACGCTTAAGCTTTAAAAATTTTTTTAAATTTATTTGTGCTTGTGAATATCAACTCAGGATTTTTTGCCAAACTCCAGATGTATACACCACTTTTTGTGTCAGGATTTATATGGGTGTTTGGTTTTGTCTTGTTTTTGATACAGTCTCACTGTGTAGTCCAGGCTAGCTTTAAATTTGTAATCTTGTCTCAGCCTTCTGAATGCTGGGGTTACAGGAGGGTACCACCATCCCTGGCTTCTACCATGTTTTACAAGTTTTGTGTAAAAATCTTTGTCTATTATTGTTTTTGATCCTACTATACCTTATTTAATAAATGCTTCAAACATTTACCTACTTTGTGGCTTTATTGTTTGTCTTGCTTACTTGTAGTGTAGCCTAGTCTGGCCTGGAATTCACCTGTAGTCCCAGGCACTCAGGAGGCTGAAGCTGGAAGATTATTTGAGGCCTGCCTGGATTATTTGAGTGCTAGGTGTGGTAGCACATGCTTCTAATCGCAGCTCTAGGGAGGCAGAGGTATGAGGATTGCTGTGAGCTGGAGGCCACCCTGAGACTACATAGAGAATTCCAGGTCATACTAGACTAGAACAAGACCCTACCTCTAAATAAATAAATATAGGGATGGAGGGGTGGCTTAACAGTTAAGGCACTTGCCCACAAAGCTAAAGGACCCAGGTTCAATTCCCCAGGACCCACATAAGCCAGCTGCACAATATGATACATGCTTCTAGAGTTTGTTTGCAGTGGGAAAAGGCCCTGGCATGCCCATTCTTTTCTCTCTTTCTTTCTCTCTCTCTCTCTCTCAAATAAAAAAATTAAAATAAATTATAAAAAATAAAATAAAAATAATAAAGAAAGCCAGGTGTGGTATTGTATACCTTTAATCCTAGCAGAGGTAGGAGGATCACTGTGGGTTTGAGGCCACTCACCCTGAGACTACATATTGAATTCCAGGTCAGCTTAGGCTATAGCAAGACTGTACCTTGAAAGAAAGAAAGAAAAAAAAAGAGGTCTGGAGAGATGGCTCAGTGGTTAAGGTGCTTGCCTGCAAAGCCTAGCTACCTGGGTTCAATTCCCCAGTATCCATGTAAAGCCAGATGCACAAAGTGGAGCATGCATCTGGAGTACATTTGCAGGGCTTAAAGGCCCTGGTGTGTGTGCCCATTCTTTCTCTTTCTCTGCCAGGCATGGTGGCACACACTTTAAATCCCAGCACTTGGGAGACAGATGTAGGAGGATTGGTAAAAGTCCAATGCCTGAAACTACATAGTGAATTCCAGGTAAGCCTGGGCTATCATGAGAGTATACCTCCAAATCAATCAATCAATAAATAGAGGGCTGGGAGATGGCTCAGCATAAAGCTGGACAGGCATTTGTTTGAAGTGGCAAGAGACGATGGTACATCCCCACTACACACATACACGTGCAAGCAAGCAAATAAATAACTTAAGGACCCAGAGAATATTTTTAAAAATCTATGTGCGTGTGTGTGTGCGCGTGTGTGTGTGTGTGCGCGCGTTCGCGCATGCACATACACCAATAGCATAACGTATGTGGAGGTAAGAGGATAACTTCAGGTGTCAATCCTCCCTTGCACCTTTGTGTGTGTGTTTGTGTGAGATAGGGTCTCACTCTAGCCCAGCCTGACCTGGAACTCACTCTGACCTCTAACCTCCAGCAATCCCCCTACCTCAGCCTGGGATTAAAGTGTTGAGATTAAAGGCTTGAGCCACCACACCTGACTATGCTACTACTTTTCTCGAAGCAGGTTCTCTTTACCACTGTCTACAGCAGACTAGGTGGCCTGCAACCTTCCAGGATTCTCCTGTCTCCACTTCCCAACTCACCATATGCACACTAGAATTACAGCTACTGCTATGCCCAGCTTCTACATAGATGCTAGGGTTCTGAACTCTGGCCCTCCCCCTTGCATGGCAAGCACTTTATCCACTGAACCATCTTCCCAACACTGCCAAAAATTTTGTTTATTTGGTTTTAGTTTTTCAAGGTAGTGTCTTGCTCTAGCCCAAGCTGACCTGGAATTCACTATGTAGTCTCAAGGTGGCCTTGAACTCACTACGATCCTCCTACCTCTGCCTCCCGAGTGCGTGCACCACCACCCCCTGCTTAAAAAACAATGATTTTTATGATTTGCTCATGATTTCATAAGTTGGCAGGGCTCAGCAAGTTCAGTTTCTCTGTCTGTTTCTCTCTGTATCTCTCTCCAAAAATAAAAAAAAAATTAATTAATTAAAAATTTTTTTAAAAAAGTAGCCAGGTGTGGTGGCATATGCGTTTAATCCCAACCTTCGGGAGGCAGAGGTAGGAGGATCACCATGAGTTCGAGGCCACCCTGAGACTACATAGTGAATTCCAGGTCAGCCTGGACTAAAGTGAGACCCCACCTCGCCAAAAAAAAACATGGTGGTCTCAGGTCTCAGGGTCGTTGGACTTACTTCTCTTGTGAAATTGGATTTCTCCAGAAAGCAAAAGAAAGAACTTTGGTATGACTACTCACACACTCATTCTCTGTCCTGCTCTCCCTCCCGCCAGTGATGTCCCTATGCTCACAGCAGTGTTACTTAGCTGGGCAGCATACCACAACAGCTGGGTGGCTCTGGGAAACTTTCTGAACTTCTTTGTGTGCCTCAAATTCCTCCTCCTCATGTGTAAAATGTGAACATCAGAAGTATCTATCACAGAAGATGGTATAAGATTTAGAAAATGCCCTTAACTGCACACCTAGCTTCATCCTTGGTTTTTTGTTTGTTCATTTGTTTTTGTTTTTTAAGATAGAGTCTGAGCACAGATAGGCTTTGAGCTCACTAGGTCATCAAGAATGACCTTAAACTTTTTTGTTTGTTTTTGTTTTTGTTTTTCTTCGTTTTTCGGTAGGGTCTTACTAACCCAGGCTGACCTGGAATTCATTATGTCTCAGGCTGGCCTTGAACTCACAGCAATCCTCCTAACACTGCCTCCTGAGTGCTGGGATTAAAGGCATGCACCACTATGCCCAGCACGCTAAGCTTTAAAAAATTTTTTTAAATTTATTTGTGCTTGTGAATATCAACTCAGGATTTTTGCCAAACTCCAGATGTATACACCACTTTTTGTGTCAGGATTTATATGGGTGTTTGGTTTTGTCTTGTTTTTGATACAGTCTCACTGTGTAGTCCAGGCTAGCTTTAAATTTGTAATCTTGTCTCAGCCTTCTGAATGCTGGGGTTACAGGAGGGTACCACCATCCCTGGCTTCTACCATGTTTTACAAGTTTTGTGTAAAAATCTTTGTCTATTATTGTTTTTGATCCTACTATACCTTATTTAATAAATGCTTCAAACATTTACCTACTTTGTGGCTTTATTGTTTGTCTTGCTTACTTGTAGTGTAGCCTAGTCTGGCCTGGAATTCACCTGTAGTCCCAGGGACTCAGGAGGCTGAAGCTGGAAGATTATTTGAGGCCTGCCTGGATTATTTGAGTGCTAGGTGTGGTAGCACATGCTTCTAATCGCAGCTCTAGGGAGGCAGAGGTATGAGGATTGCTGTGAGCTGGAGGCCACCCTGAGACTACATAGAGAATTCCAGGTCATACTAGACTAGAACAAGACCCTACCTCTAAATAAATAAATATAGGGATGGAGGGGTGGCTTAACAGTTAAGGCACTTGCCCACAAAGCTAAAGGACCCAGGTTCAATTCCCCAGGACCCACATAAGCCAGCTGCACAATATGATACATGCTTCTAGAGTTTGTTTGCAGTGGGAAAAGGCCCTGGCATGCCCATTCTTTTCTCTCTTTCTTTCTCTCTCTCTCTCTGTCAAATAAAAAAAAAATTAAAATAAATTATAAAAAATAAAATAAAAATAATAAAGAAAGCCAGGTGTGGTATTGTATACCTTTAATCCTAGCAGAGGTAGGAGGATCACTGTGGGTTTGAGGCCACTCACCCTGAGACTACATATTGAATTCCAGGTCAGCTTAGGCTATAGCAAGACTGTACCTTGAAAGAAAGAAAGAAAAAAAAAGAGGTCTGGAGAGATGGCTCAGTGGTTAAGGTGCTTGCCTGCAAAGCCTAGCTACCTGGGTTCAATTCCCCAGTATCCATGTAAAGCCAGATGCACAAAGTGGAGCATGCATCTGGAGTACATTTGCAGGGCTTAAAGGCCCTGTGTGTGTGCCCATTCTTTCTCTTTCTCTGCCAGGCATGGTGGCACACACTTTAAATCCCAGCACTTGGGAGACAGATGTAGGAGGATTGGTAAAAGTCCAATGCCTGAAACTACATAGTGAATTCCAGGTAAGCCTGGGCTATCATGAGAGTATACCTCCAAATCAATCAATCAATAAATAGAGGGCTGGGAGATGGCTCAGCATAAAGCTGGACAGGCATTTGTTTGAAGTGGCAAGAGACGATGGTACATCCCCACTACACACATACACGTGCAAGCAAGCAAATAAATAACTTAAGGGCCCAGAGAATATTTTTAAAAATCTATGTGCGCGCGTGTGTGCGCATGTGTGTGTGTGTGTGTGTGCGCGTTCGCGCATGCACATACACCAATAGCATAGCGTATGTGGAGGTAAGAGGATAACTTCAGGTGTCAATCCTCCCTTGCACCTTTGTGTGTGTGTTTGTGTGAGATAGGGTCTCACTCTAGCCCAGCCTGACCTGGAACTCACTCTGACCTCTAACCTCCAGCAATCCCCCTACCTCAGCCTGGGATTAAAGTGTTGAGATTAAAGGCTTGAGCCACCACACCTGACTATGCTACTACTTTTCTCGAAGCAGGTTCTCTTTACCACTGTCTACAGCAGACTAGGTGGCCTGCAACCTTCCAGGATTCTCCTGTCTCCACTTCCCAACTCACCATATGCACACTAGAATTACAGCTACTGCTATGCCCAGCTTCTACATAGATGCTAGGGTTCTGAACTCTGGCCCTCCCCCTTGCATGGCAAGCACTTTATCCACTGAACCATCTTCCCAACACTGCCAAAAATTTTGTTTATTTGGTTTTAGTTTTCAAGGTAGTGTCTTGCTCTAGCCCAAGCTGACCTGGAATTCACTATGTAGTCTCAAGGTGGCCTTGAACTCACTGCGATCCTCCTACCTCTGCCTCCCGAGTGCTGGGATTAAAAGGCGTGCACCGCCACCCCTGCTTAAAAACAATGATTTTATGATTTGCTCATGATTTCATAAGTTGGCAGGGCTCAGCAAGTTCAGTTTCTCTGTCTGTTTCTCTCTGTATCTCTCTCCAAAAATAAAAAAATTAATTAATTAAAAATTTTTTTAAAAAAGTAGCCAGGTGTGGTGGCATATCGTTTAATCCCAACCTTCGGGGGCAGAGGTAGGAGGATCACCATGAGTTCGAGGCCACCCTGAGACTACATAGTGAATTCCAGGTCAGCCTGGACTAAAGTGAGACCCCACCTCGCCAAAAAAAAACATGGTGGTCTCAGGTCTCAGGGTCGTTGGACTTACTTCTCTTGTGAAATTGGATTTCTCCAGAAAGCAAAAGAAAGAACTTTGGTATGACTACTCACACACTCATTCTCTGTCCTGCTCTCCCTCCCGCCAGTGATGTCCCTATGCTCACAGCAGTGTTACTTAGCTGGGCAGCATACCACAACAGCTGGGTGGCTCTGGGAAACTTTCTGAACTTCTTTGTGTGCCTCAAATTCCTCCTCCTCATGTGTAAAATGTGAACATCAGAAGTATCTATCACAGAAGATGGTATAAGATTTAGAAAATGCCTGGGCTGAGCCTCCTCCACAAGTTTGAAGGGCAGATTATGGTTTTTTGTTTGGTTGTTTGTTTGTTTTTTTGTTTGTTTGAGGTAGAGTTTCACTCTAGCCCAGGCTGACCTAGGAATTCACTATGTAGTCTCAGGGTGGCCTCGAACTCATGGCAGTCCTCCTACCTCTGCCTCCCGAAGGCTGGGATTAAAGGCGTGCGCCACCACACCCGGCACAGATTATGTTTTTTAAAGAAATATTTTTTTATTTATATGAGAGAGAGAGAGGAGAGAGAAGCAGAGTGAGTAATGGTACACCAGGGTCTTCTGACACTGTAAACAAACTTTGGACGCATGCACATTTTGTGCATGGGTATAGGGAATTGAACTCAGGCCATCAGGCTTTGAAGCTTTGCAAGAAAGGAGCTTTAACCACTGAGCCACCTCTCCAGCTGCCAGATTATATATTAAGAGCATGTTCTGTGCTGAAGAGAGTTGATTCTAGCCTTGGAAAGACAGCCTGGCCCTGGTTGTCTGGAAGGCACCTCCAGAGCCTGGCTTGTTATAGCAACTCCAGAAAGGCCCCAGTCGATGTAACTGCTGCTTTTCTTATAATAGTTGGAGAAATCTCTTTTCAGTGCCGTAGGACTCAGTGCTAATTTGTCACTGTCCAATGGAGCTGGCATGACTTAGAGCCAACAGCATCTGCATGGCTCGAGGCTGGGCCCACAGCCCAAATGACCTACTGGTTTCTTAATATTTATTTATTTGAGGAGGTGGGTAAATGTGTGTACCAAGGCCTTCTGTCATTGCAGATGAACTCCAGATGCATGTACCACTTTGTGCATTTAAAGGACATTGGGGAATCAAACTTGGCTGGCAGGCTTTGCAAGTAACCACTGAGCCATCTCTCCAAACTTTTTTTTGTTTGTTTTTGAGGTAGAGTCTCCACTCTAGCCCAGGCTGACCTGGAATTCATTTTGTATTCTCTCAGGGTGGCCTCAAACCCATGCAGTCCTCCTACCTTTGCCTCCTGAGTGCTGGGATTAAAGGCATGTACCATCATGCCTGGTTTCAGACTTCTTGAAGCTTCCTTGTGAGGGATTCCTGTTAGCCTGGTGGGTAACAGCCACTGTCTTGGAACCCCTTCCCTCCCATTCCCTCAGCCTGTGGGCATGTGTTGTCCCGAAGAAGGGCATGGGCTTGCCACCATGAACCTGAGGGCACAGACAAGAAAGCACCAAGCGAAGCACTCCTGTTCCTTCCCATATGCACTCTCAGGACCCATCTTCTCTTACCTCACTGTGGCTTTCTGCATTCTTTTCATAAAGAATACAACAAAACTAATTAGGTCTTTGGAAGAAGACTGGCTTGTGGGCTCTTTTACCTCCTACATCTGAGTGAATCCACTGCTGGGTCTGTTCTCCAACCTATCTAGAATGTGAGCTGTGTTGAAGCTTATCTCTCAAACACCAGAATGAAAGCCCAGGAGCAGATGAGAGCTGAGTCTGCCATGTGTGTGAAAGTATATGTTGCATGTGTTCCAGAAGCACAGTCTGTAGCTATTTGTTTAAACTTGATCCATTTCCATGAAACTCTAGCTCTTGAAGATGGGCCTGGAGATCACTGAGGTGACTTAGGAATCAGGCAGGGCTGTCGGTATGATAACAGGGGCCTGCTGAAGACAGAACATGTGAAGTGATTTCCAAACTCTGCAAGGTTTCCAGTGGTTCCCTGAGACAAAAATAAGGTGTTTGTATTCAGCATACCTGCTAGTGGCCATATATACAGCTGTTCTCCCCACTATCACGTAATAACTGCTGAGAAGCAAAGTATATTTCCCTTATCTTGTAGAAGCTCATGTTCATGTTTAATTTGACTGCACAAATGGTCTCTGGAATATGTGGCAACTGGGATCCACTTAGGACTCATGTTGGGCATTGCCTTTGGACAGCAACATTCCATTTTCCACACTTAATTCCACACTAGTAGAACTTACAGATGTCAGGCATCTTTTGTCCCTGCCTCACACACACTCGTCATGGGATTCTAGAGCTGGAGACTCATCCCACTGCTCATACTGACTGACTCCTTTTGGGTGACAGATACAGGACATCCTTAATTAAGTGCTGCTTAGCAACAGCCCATTGTCTGCAGCAGCAGTTGGTGATGTACAGTTCACTGTCATACATCTGTCACTCACCAGGCATTGTGCTTGAGATTGAGAATGTAGTGGTGAACTTGACAGCAGCAAATGTGCTACTTGCAGCTTTTATGCCCTTTGCCTTGGGAACAGACCGGAAGCTGGACAAATGCACACAAGGTACAGAGTCCCTGGATTACTGTCACAGACTGTGTGGTTACAGTGTCTTTGCCTTATCTGATCCTGGTCCATTTTGCCAGCCATAGGCTCATCATGCAGGCCTTGGCCCAAAGTGAGTCCTTTGTAGCTTCTGAAGGCAAGTGCCTTAACCACTGAGCTCTCTCTCCAGCCTCCTTTGTAGCTTCTGAGAACCAGCCTTTTTCCTTTCCCCTCAAGCGCTGAACATCTTTAAAAAAATAAATAAATAATAAGCTGGGCATGTGGCACACGCCTTTAATCCCAGCACTTGGAATGCTGAGGTACAAGGATTGCTGTGAGTTCCAGGCCAGCCTGAGACCACATAGTGAATTCCAGGTCAGCCTGGGCTAGAACAAGACTCTACCTTGAAAAACAAAAAAAAAAGCTGAACATCCAATTTATTTATTTATTCACTTATTTATTTAGTTAGTTTTTTCGAGGTAGGATTTCACTCTAGCCCAAGCTTACTGGAATTCACTTCTGTAGTCCCAGGTTGGCCTCAAATTCACACTGATCCTCTTACAGCTGCCCCCCAGTGCTGGGATTAAAAGGTGTGTGCCACCAAACCCAGCTTGAACATCCAATTTATTTTCTTTTGGGGGGTGAGGGGCACATGAGGGCCTCCAGCCACTGCAAACTCTAAATACATGTACCACCTTGTGCATCTGGCTTTACGTGGGTACTGGTAATTGAACCTGGGTCCTTTGGCTTTGCAGGCAAGCACTTTAACCACTAAGCCATCTCACCAGACTCATGAACATCCAATTTAACATTGAGTATACACTTTGACAGGCATTCAGCCAGAAGAAATGCTTTGAAGGCAGAATTTCTGTGTATTTTATGCAGCTTAGACTTACAGGAGGGCTTTTGGGAAGCAAAAGTCTAGCAAGGGAAGGAAGGGTCCTATGCTCTAGCCAGCCATTGCCAGCATCAGACAGCCAATCAGAAAGGATGCTCTGTCTGCCAACCATGTACAGACCCATGTGATAGGGATATGTCTACAGGTATATATGTGGGCTCCCTTTACAAGTAGGTGTGACGCACTCTTATTGCAGATATCTCATAGCCTTTACATGTGTCCCAAGGAAGCAGCAGGCAAATAAAGAAGTGCTATGAGCTGTCGTTTTTTGTTTTTTGTTTGTTTGTTTGTTTTGGTTTTCGAGGTTGGGTCTTAAAGAATGAGAATTTTTAAAATATATTTTACTTATTTATTTATTTAAGAGAGAGAAAGAGGTAGAGAGAGGGAGAGAAAGAAAGAATGGGCATGCCAGGGCCTTCAGCCACTGCAAACAAACTCCAGATGCATGCACCCCCTTGTGCATCTGGCTTACATCAAACTGGGATCCTTTGGCTTTGTAGGCAGGCACCTAAACCACTAAGTCATCTCTCCAGCCCCACTCACAAGTACTTTTATCTGTAACCTGTTATTTTGTTCTAATTGCAACAATCACAAATAGTACATGGGAAATCAATATTTAACATTTTTGAATTTTTTGTTCTCCAGTAAATAAAAGCCAAGTTAAATGTGTGTTTCTTTTTTTGTTTCCAGGCAAACCAATTTTTTCAGTTGATATTCACCCTGATGGGACCAAGTTTGCAACTGGAGGACAAGGTATGTTTGTGGAGTGAGCATCCCCACCCTGCTGTCCTGCTCTGGGTCCTCCAGCAGCCTATAGCTGTACAGAACGAAGCATAATGACAGTGCTATGGGCATTCTTTCCTTGTCTTTAACCCAAACTCCTTTGTCCAGAAAATGGGCCTAATAATTATAAGACTTAGTAGTTTAACCATCCCCCACTTTTTCAGATGAGGAAAACACTGAGAGTCCTCACCTAAAAAGGAAAGGGAGAGAAAATTTGCTGGTTTATAATGTGAATGTGACTTAGTTTAAAATGTACAATTTAGGGGCTGGAGAGATGGCTTAGCAGTTAAGACATTTGCCTGCAAACCTCATGAGTTTGCAGAGAAGTCTAGGTCCTGGACAAGGATGAGGACATTCTAGGAAATTAAAGGCCAGACAGGGGCTCCATCTCCTCCTAATTTCTAATCCGGAGATCTTTTCATGAAGTCAGGTTAGCTTCATATACTATTAAATCCTCTTTTCTCTCTCTCTCTTTTGTTTTGGGGGATTTTGTTTGTGTGTTTGTTTGAGACAAGGTCCCTAGCCCAGACTGACTTGGGATTCATTTATGTAGCTCAGGCTTGGCTCAAACTCAACAGTGATCCTCCAACTTCAGTCTCCTAAGTGTTATCGAGGATTACAGGTGTAATCTGCTACCCGGTTTAAATCTACTTTCTAATTTATGGATTATTGTGTTTCCTCATGTTTCATGTCTTAGTAATTCCACATCAGTCTGCTTAGATCAAGTCAGTTATGATTTATAGAAGCTCAATGATCACTTATAGTTATGTCACTTATCAATATCAAATTTGCACTCCATGCCCCTTGAGCTGTCTCTGTTTGTTCATTGTAGGGCAGGATTCTGGGAAGGTTGTGATCTGGAATATGTCTCCAGTCCTCCAGGAGGATGACGAGAAGGATGAAAATATTCCCAAGATGCTTTGCCAGATGGACAATCACTTAGGTATTACAGAGTGGCCCTTTGCAGGCTTTGCGTGTTGGCAGAGTGCCCAAGGTTAGCACATGTGTTTGTAATTAGAAAGATAAGGCCCCGTGCGGTGGTAACTCCCCTCGGCCTGCTGTCTGAAGGCACAGATGTTGGCTGCACACCTGGGTGAGTTATTCGGCAGAAGACTCGGCCCGCCCACAGAACCATCTTTGGACAGTCTGCAGGTACCTCTGGTGATTTCCTGCTCATGAGTCGTTACTGCCTGATTCCATGGGGCTTTGGGACCAGTGACCTGAACACAGTAGGGTTCTGGGGAAGGGTGCATAAGAGGCAACTCATCGGAGTGTCTCAGATTGGTGGTGTTTCAATCAGAGGCTCTTCCCAGACACTTTTTTTCTCTGCCAAGACTCTTGGCTATTGGCCAGTGTCATGGTTATATTTCCTTCTGTAATGCCATAGTGTCCCATCACAGTCACCAGCATTTGGATATCAGCCCCTGGCTCTGTTTTCTTGCTTTCCCAACATGATTTTTAGTCCTTTGTCCTAGAGCATAAGTTACGCACAGGCCGTGTGTTGGCTTTCTTTTTATTAGTGCTATTGTACTTCATATCTCCCAAAGACTAAGCTGTGTATGCTACTGGAGGCTCTGATCTAGCAGAAGTGTGGGAGGATTTCTGCTGCCTCACTACAGAATCAATCACTCTGCTATGCTGGCAACGTTGAAAAGTCCAAATTTGAAGGGACTGGCTCGGATAAGTGGGCCTAAGTTAAAACTTTATGTTCTACCCAGCTGCTTTCCTGAAGTTCTGGAAGAGGCATCTTTTCTAGTACATGCTTCATTTTGAAAATAATCCCTATTTAGAAATAGATCTCATCATTGGACAGCCCTTTCAAAATAATGACATTTATCACTTTTCATGGAAATAAGCCTCCCCCTGTCTGTTTCATTTAATACTAATGATTCTCAGAACAATGCATATTTCCCCTTCCAGACTTTTCTGGTAACTTGTTAAAGCACAAGGAGGTTAGTGCTTAATGAAATTGTTTCTCTGGGACTCTTACATGGTATATGCCTTAAATAGATATCATAGGGTTGGGTTTTTTAATTTTATTTTTATTTTTTTTTTTATTTTTTTTGGAAGGAGAGCTGGAATTCATTGAGAAGAAAGTTTAACATAGATTTTAGCATGGAGGTTAACAGAAAGAGAGGCACTCGGGAAGGATGAGACATACCTGAGAGCATGGGTATGGGTTTCTCAGAGTTCTCAGATGAGATAGCGTTATATATCCTCCACATCCTGCCAAAGTCTACATAATGGAAATGGGCATGACTATTGGATTTTCATCACCCTATTTTTTTTTTTCTTCCCAGCATGTGTGAACTGTGTGCGGTGGTCAAACAGTGGGATGTATTTAGCTTCTGGGGGAGATGACAAACTGATTATGGTGTGGAAGCGGGCTACGTAAGCATCATTTTCCTTTCTTCACATTTAATTTTTAGAAGCTTCTCTGCTGGTCTTTATCAAACTCGCTTTTCCCATCCTGGCACTGAAGTCCTCAGAATTCCAACTTCATAGCAAGAAATATACATAGGCCAGGAGTAGATGAGGCATAATTAGGGGCTGAAGCACTTCCAGCCTGCCTGCTGACTTGGTCAGTTTGTCCCTATAGATATTAACTTTGTGGGTTTGATTTGTCTTGTTCTTTAAAAGAAATTTCACATGGAACCCTAACATAGAAAAATTTTTTTAAATGGCTGAAAGTCAAGATGATATGATGGGATCAGGGGATGGAGATCCAGGGGCTACCTTCTTTTTCACTCAACTCATTCTGTTGGTAAATTTCACTAGTGACAGGTCTTCCTCTGCACCCAAAATGAGCTAAGCACTACATGGGAAAAATATTTTTTTGCCCCTGACCATGATTTCAGAATAGGTCCTGGGACTGTGTACCACATAAGATTCCATGTGACTAGACCACTAGACCTGGCATCATTGTTTATCCGATGCGGCTCTATAGCCATAGCTTTGAGAGCTTTGAGTGTGCTTTCTCTTTGAGCCCATACGATGGTCTCACAAGCTCTCTGGTTTGTGCAGAGCTTTACAAGAACAAAGGGTGTTCACAGAGACTGTGAGCATTGGTGATGCCTACCTTCATGTGTCTGAGGCTCTCAGGGCTTCTCTGCCTTGAGCATTAAGGCAGGGACATTTAATTCATTATGACAGGACTTTAAAATATTGATTTTGGGCTGGAGAGATGGCTTAGTGGTTAAGGCACATGCCTGTGACCCCGGTTTGATTCTCCAGCTCCCACATAAGCCAGATGCACAAGGGGGCGCACGCGTCTGGAGTTTGTTTGCAGTGACTAGAGGCCCTGGCATGCCCATTCTCACTCTCCCTCTCTCTCTGTCTCTATTAACTAAAAAGCACTAGTTTATAAAATACTGATTTTGAGCCAGGCATAGTGGTATGCACCTATATTAGTCAGCAGGGACTACCTTGAATTCAGGAGTCTGAGACCAGGAGTCTGATGAAGCTGATATTGTGCTTTTAAACAACATTAATAGTCTAGTCAGTGCACAATCTGGAAAAGGAAAACATGTAAAAGAAGCCGGGCATGGTGGCACACTCCTTTAATCCCAGCACTTGGGAGGCAGAGGTAGGAGGAGTTAGCTGTGAGTTCAAGGCCACCCTGAGACTACATAGTGAATTCCAGGTTAGCCTGGGCTAGAGCGAAATCCTACCTTGAAAAACAAACAAAAAAAAATAATAATAATAAAAGAAAAAAATCTCTCTCAACCCCACCACCTAAATAAAGCCACAAGTTAGTATTGTGGTGTTTTCTGGTGTATCCCCTTAGCTGTCTTTCATGTGTATAGTATCTGTGTCACATGTATTTTTTGCTTTGCATAAGTAGTATCATATTATATATGGTGTCCTGTGGCCTGCTTCTTTCATTTAGTCTGTTATGACCATTTTCCTGTGCAAGATTTAAAATTGCTGCCTGGCATTTTATCAAGTGCATGGATACTTTACTTGTTACCTTTTGTTCAACATCCTGGTGCTTTTAGCCATCATCTGGTTTTGCTTTTGCTGTCTGCCATGAAAAACTACAGAGGCCAGAGTGCTACACGAGTGTCTGTCTCATTCCTCTTTACACAGGTACATCGGGCCCAGCACTGTGTTTGGCTCTAGTGGGAAGCTTGCTAATGTGGAACAGTGGCGATGTGTCTCCATCCTCCGTAGTCACTCAGGCGGTGAGTATAAACAACAACAAAAAAGGAACTGGGGGGCTAGAGAAATGGCTTAGCAGTGAAGGTGCTTGCCTACAAAGCCAAAGGACCCAGGTTCAATTCCCCAGGACTCACATAAACCATATGCACAAGATTGTGCATGTGTCTGGAGTTCATTTGCAGTGGCTGGAAACCCTGGCGCATCCATTCTCTTTCTTTCTCTCTGCCTCTCTCTCTCTTTCTTTCAATATATATATATATATATAAAACACACACACACGCTCCCCACCTCAAATAAATAAAAATAAAATATTAAAAATAAATAAATTTAAGCCGGGCATGGTGGCGCACGCCTTTAATCCCAGCACTCGGGAGGCAGAGGTAGGAGGATCACCGAGAGTTCGAGGCCACCCTGAGACTACATAGTTAATTCCCGGTCAGCCTGGACCAGAGTGAGACCTTACCTCGCAAAAACCAAATAATAATAATAATAATAAATTTAAGTCGGGCATTGTGGCATATACTTTTAGCCCCAGCACTTGGAAGGCAGAGGTAGGAAGATCGCTGTGAGTTCAAGGCCAGCCTGAGACTACATAGTTAATTCCAGGTCAGCCTGAACTAGAGCAAGACTCTACCTCAAAAAATAAATTAATTAAAATAAATTTAAAAAATCCTTTAAGGGATGGAGAGATGGCTTAGTGGTTAAGGCACTTGCCTCCAAACCAAAGGACCTAGGTTTGATTCTCCAGGACCCACGTAAGCCAGTTGCATAAAGGGGCACACTCTTCTAGAGTTTCTTTGCAGCAGCTTGAGGTCCTGGCACACCCATTCTCTTTGTTTCTCTCTCTGTCTGCCCCTCTGCCTCTCTACATCTTTCTCTTGCCCTCAAATAAATAAATTAATTAATTTTACCTACTTTAAAAAAAAAAGGAACTGGGGTGATGGTGCTGTGGTTAAAGGCTTCTAGCAAAGCCTTAAAAAAAGGAGGGAAGGAAGAAGCCTTAATGTGGTGATTGGTTCTGCCTGGGACTCATTAGGGATGGTGGCATCTATAGGTCCAGGGCAGTGCAGAAGCAAGGTCTGAGTGACCTCACTCAGTGCTCAGACGGTTCTGAAGAAGACCCGGTCAGGATTGGAGAAACAAGTTCACAGACTGAGGAGTAGGCCAGAGGTCACAGACCCTAAAAGTGACGGGTTCATATACATGGGCATCCACATGGACAATGAGCTTCCTACCATGCCCTTGATTGCTTTGTCTAAAAAAGGAGGGGGGCCTGTGGTCAGTTCGGTGTTTGAAATACCATATCCACTGAAAAACTTGAGTAAGGAATTTTTTAGATTGGCTAAAAAAATAAAGTAGAAGTTATGATGGTCCCAGGTCGTGTCTTCAGGTATGAGAACCTCATGGCTGACTGGCCCAACCTACAGACAAGTTGCTGCTAGTACCCACCATCACCCAAATGCACGCCAGGTAAGAGATCTTACCACAATCCTCTGTCTTGTTACAGATGTGATGGACGTAGCATGGTCTCCTCACGACGCCTGGCTAGCCTCATGTAGTGTGGATAACACTGTCGTCATTTGGAACGCTGTCAAGTTTCCAGGTCTGGAGCCCTGCTGGTCAATAGCAGACACAGACTGCTGCCAGCAGCATTGCTGTCCATGTTTAGGGCGGGGGTGACGTGGTGGAATGGGGCCTCTTCCTACTCTAGTGGCAGTATGGGTAGCATAGTGGTCTAGGTTGTATGTCTTGTCAGTACCCCAGTTCCTTGTTCCTTTTCCAGTTACATTTGCTAAAGGTTTAAGAGCTTTATACAAAAGAAAAATTATGGCAAGCACAAATGTCCCACAGATCGTGAGGGGTGGTGTATGGACAACTGACATTGAGAGTACCGATCCTTCTACACACGCTGCATACACCTCCTGCCCCTGGGCTCTGGCCTCAGCTCAGTGCCATCTCTGTGAAACCTTTGAGCAGATGTGCACTATCACAAACCCAGTTTGGCAGGTTTCTCTTCTCTATTTTTGTATTTAAAGTCGCAAGAAATTGTGTGATCTGGGATAATGTTACAGTTTATGACTAGTAAAATATTTCTCATATGCCCACTTGATATCTGGAGTATGTCTTCCTCATAGGCTAAAATGCTTCTGCCATGGGTTGTATCTGTTTTAATTTTCTTTGAAAGCCCTCACTATCATATGTCCATAGGAGGGGCAGTTTACAGATTGGTATAGTGCTTATTATACATCTTCATGAGGTGCTCTTATACAGATCTGTCTTCATAGTGACACAAATGACACCCAAAAGACCTCTGAATGCTGAGCCTCTGCCTCTCAGTGAGTCCATGTCAGAGTGCTTAAGGCCCAGTCCAGGTTGTTACATATATCTGTCTGCCTGCTGAACATAAGACATGGAATCAGAATTAGCTCTGACTCCAGCTTGTGACTCTTTGGGGCCTGTCTTAGCAATGGGAAAGGGAAATCCACTAGTGCCAGCCTCTGATAGAGCCACTTCTTCATGTTGCTTTTGCCTTGGTGGAGGTGAAACAAGGGAATCTTCCGTTGGTGCCCAGGGTTGGGGGTTGACAAAGATAGACTGACTACTCAGTTCATGTTTTCTATACACTCTGATTGTTTTTTTTTCCCAAGGTAATAACTGCTCATGTTTCATCTATTTTTTCTTCACAGAAATTCTTGCTACTCTAAGAGGTCATTCTGGCTTGGTAAAAGGGTTGACTTGGGATCCTGTTGGTAAATACATTGCCTCTCAAGCAGATGATCGCAGCTTGAAAGTATGGAGGACACTGGACTGGCAGCTAGAGACCAGCATCACTAAGCCTTTTGATGAGGTAACTAGGGATAGCCAGAGATTGGCTCCAATCACTGCCTTAACTCTTTTATACAGAGAGGGAGCTAGCCATGGTCTCCACGTGGGTGCACGCAGAGTCTGAGGCCTGAACAGGCCCACCAGTGTTCTTTGGAGTGGAACTCTAGCTCTAAGAGTTAGATGGTAAAAGTTATTATTATTTTTTAAATATTTTATTTTTATTTATTTATTTGAGAGACAGAGGGAAGCAGATAGAAAAAGAGAAGAATGGGTGTGCCAGGGACTCCAGCCACTGCAAATGAACTCCAGAAGCATGTGCCACCATGTGCATCTGGCTTATGTGGGTACTAGGGAATCAAACTTGGGTTCTTAGGCTTTACAGAAAAATGCCTTAACAGCTAAGCCATCTCCAGCTCCAAGTTTTTCTTTCTGGGGTGTTCAGTGTCCAACTTTGAAGTGAAAAAGATTTATAGATTTTAAGGCTGAAGAGGACCTCAGAGTTGCCCCTATAGCATTGTGGACCTAGTTTACAGGTGATACTTTTTCTTATCCTGGAGCGTTGACATTGAGCTGCCCTGTAGAGCTGCTGGTTAGGGGAGGGGACCCTTTGTTAGATTACTGGATGTGCTTTTGCTGTTGATAACTGCTCTGTTGATACCTGACCTGTTCTTCAGGTAGAGTTAGTACAGTTTGCAAAACATGTGGAAATCAGACTGCAGTAGTGCCTGTTGTGTTCTATTTTCTCTTCGTTTATTTGAGTTCTAGTTTCCTATGGAATCATCATTAAAGATAACTGTTACTTAGTAGACATGTATGAAGTATCTTCTATATGCAAAGCAGTACTGAGTGCAAGAAATTAAAAGTGGGTTGCAGTGGAGTCACTCACTTTGATACTTACTGCCCCGTGGGAAAAACACATTCATGTGAATTGTAAGCATCATGAGAGGGAGTCCAGAGTACAGTAACAGCCGGGGAGGGGCTGCACGAAGGAAGATTTCTTGGAGCACCGGAGACAGGAGCAGAGATTTTCTGGAAGAACAAGCATTTGCCACTTGTCAGGGCCAGCTATAGAAAGAAGAGGAAAATCACATCATCAGCTCTGTCTAGTCAACACCAGTAACCGCTGGTCTGGTCTAGGAGTAAAGCCAGATTTCACCTTACTTCACCCTACTCATCTTGCCCACAGCCACCTAGTATAGGTGATGTGGTTGTCACACTGCTGGAGTAAGGCTTTGAGTGCCAGGTGCAGAGCTCCTGTGATCTCTGTTCCTGGCTGTATGCAGGAGAGTCAGTGCCAGTACTCTGTAGCCTCTGTTCCCTGCCTGAGGACGTGGAGGTGCTTTTGCTGCACTCAGGCCCTGCTCTCTCCAGTCCTACTCTGGGAATCATGAAATAAAAATCTTTAAAAAAAACCAAAAAACTTTTGGGGCGGTTAAGCTCTTGCCTGTGAAGCCTAAGGACCCCAGTTCAAGGCTCGATTACCCAGGACCCACGTAAGCCAGATGCACATGGTGAAGCGTGTCTGGAGTTTGTTGGCTGGAGGCCTTGGCACATCTATTCTCTCTCTCTAATAAATAATTTAAAAAAAAAAAAACTTACATATTTGTTTGAGAGAGAGACTGGTGCGCCAGGGCTCCAGTCACCGTAAACAGACTCCATACACATGTGCCACCTGTGTATCTGGGTTACACGGATCCTGAGGAATTGAACCTAGGTCCTTAGGCTTCACAGGCAAGCACCATTTCTCTAGCCCATGAAATACAGTCTTAACCCTGGTCTTGAGGGCTGACCCAGACTAAGAGTGTAGCTTTGGACACAAATCATTTCACTTTCCAAGTGAAATCCTGTGAAGAGATGCTTGCCTTCACCCTCAGGCCAGCTTTGGACTTGTTCCTTTCTAATGCCTTACAGTGTTGTTTTTTTTTTTTTAATTTTTTAAAAATATTTTATTTATTTATTTGAGAGAGAGAGAATGGGCACATCAGGGCCTCCAGCCACTGCAAACGAACTCCAGATGCATGTGCTCCCATGTGCATCTGGCTTACATGGGTCCTGGAGAGTCAAACCAGGATCCTTTGGCTTTGCAGGTAAATGCCTTAACTGCTGAGCAATCTCTTCAGCCCCCATGCCTTACAGTTTTTAAGGACTATATAAACCTCTTCCCCTTTGCAGGTGTCCTAACTACTCTTTAGGTGAGGAGACAACCTCATTGGAGTGGTTTGTGTATTACTGTCACCTACTGTGCTCAGACAGACTCCTGCTCAGCTCTCAGGTGTCAGCAGGTGTTCTCTCTTTTGCAGCATTTCTTGAGGATGCTCTGCAGATGATCTGAAGGACTGGCCTTCCTGCAGATCCCTCAGGGTGTACACTTCTGTTCTGGTGGTCTGTCTTCTGTCCTGTGGGGAGGTGGAGGATGTCACGGTTCCCATACGCATTTGACAGAGAGCCCTTTTTGGTTCTGCCACCTGGAGAGACTAGAGTATAGCCAGAAGCTTCAGGTGCATGCCCAGTCATCATGCATTTGTAAACCACAAATCAAAGCTTTGGCCACAAAGTTGCCTTGAGCTCCTTTCAAGTGCTGATGTTTCTTTCAGTGTGGAGGGACAACCCATGTGCTCCGGCTTAGCTGGTCACCTGACGGCCATTACCTGGTATCTGCCCATGCCATGAACAACTCTGGCCCTACTGCCCAGATCATCGAACGAGAGGGCTGGAAGACGAACATGGACTTCGTGGGGCACCGGAAAGCTGTGACAGTTGTGGTGAGTGTGCTTCACCTCAGAAGTCCTCATAGCCATCAGGACCATCTGAGCAGTTTACTGCAATAATCTTCATGTGTCTTCACTGACCTCCCCAGGGAGACTCCCCAAAACTGGGTCACATGGGGACTGAGGTGATGGGCTCTGAGAGTAAACACATGTTGGCATTTATTTCATTTAAAACACTCATGTTTAAATATTTTAAAGGTATTTTTACAAAACTGAATACATATGTGAGGTGTTTTTTGGTTTTTTGGGTTTTTTTTTTTTTTTTTTTTTTTTTTTTTTTTTTTTGAGGCAAGCTCAACACTCTGCCCTTTTTTTTTATGAGTGAGAGCAGGAGGCAGGAGCAGAGAAGGGGAGGATTGGTGTGCCAGGGTCTCTAGCTACTATAATCAAACTCCACATGCATGCGCCACCTTATACACATGTTGTGTCACTTTGTGCACTTGTGTCACTTTGTGTGTCTGGCTGACATGGGACCTGGAGAACTGAACATGGGTCCTCAGGCAAGCACCTTAACCACTAAGCCATCTCTCCAGCCCAAAGTTTTTATTTTTGATAAACTTGAAGATGGTGACTATATTCAAGATCAGTTTTGGTTAGGAACATTGTAGCTCTGCACTAGCCTTTTACATACTTAAATCTGTCCATGGGTGATCTGGGCACCCATGGAGTATTGTGCTTGTCCCTGTGCCCAACAGTGGTGGTTGTAGCTGTCACTGTGCATCACTGGCATGTCTGTCTGGTCTGTGTTGTTTGGTGCTATAGCTGGAGTCCAGGGCTTTGTGTGTGCTGGGAAATGCTCTACCACTGAATTAAAGCCCAGACCTGGTCTTGATGTGGAAGGTGAAGAGGGCTGGCGAGATATTGATTATCTTTCAGGCTCAAGAGAACGTCCTGGACTCTGGATCACTGTTAACTAGAATGTCTTGAGAAGGCCCAAGTTAAGCTATTAGTCAGTTGCAAATAACCTATTAGAACCTGGTTTTCTGAACACTGAGTAACCAAACAAAATTGATGGACAGACTTAGGTTGTGAAGAATCATCCAGACCTGATCAGAATGAGCTCCAAACTACCAATGTTTAAATTGATCATAAATAAGTGCAATACATTGTACTTTATGATATGAATTTTATAGGAATTAAATAAAATACTCCTTTTTTTTTTTTTTTTTTTTGGTTTTTTCAAGGTAGGGTCTCACTCAAGCCCAGGCTGACCTGGAATTCACTCTGTAGTCTCAGGGCAGCCTCAAACTCACAGTGATCCTCCTACCTCTGCCTCCAGAGTGCTAGGATTAAAGGCAGGCGCCACCACACCTAGCTGCTTTTCTAATTTATTTTGTGTTGGGAGTCCATGTTGGATTTTGTTTGAAACACAGGCCTTTTTACTAAAATGTTTGAAACCACCGATTCACAGTTAACATAGTACTTCTATGAGACTCTGTCATGGGATCCTTAATAGCCATTTTAAGAATGCATATAAGAAAATCACGGGCTGGAGAGATGGCTTAGTGGTTAAGGCGCCTGCCTCCTAAGCCTAAGAACGCTGGTTCCAATCTCCAGGTCCCACATTTAGCCAGATGCAAAGTGATGCAAGGGCGCAATGCTGCACTTGACCACAAGTGGGTGCACGTATCTGGATCTCGTTCGCAGCAGCTGAGAGGCTGCTGGCACGCCCATTTCTATCTGTCTTCCTCTCCCTCTCTCTCTGTCTCTCTCCAAAAGAAAAAAAAGAAAATCATACCTGCCTCTCTGGGGCCATAGATTTTTGCAAGGCTCTATAGCCTACTCAGTGGAAGTAGACTCCAAGTTCACTATTGTCTAGTCTCTACTACTGACCATTCCTACCTCTCTGCCCTCTGAAGTGCAAACCCCTCAGTGCCACCTGACCTTAGGTTCTTCCATCCTCTATCCTTGGATGACCTAGCTTGGGTTTTCAAGAGTTCTCACCCCTCTAAATCCAAGAAGGCAACAGAGAACTCAGCATTTGCATCAACCAGGTTTTCTAGGGCCAGCTGCCCTGTGTAGCAACCAGTTCAGGGGGCCACTATCCCTGACTCAGATCATGAGAACCTGTTGAGTTTAACAGATTCCTACTAGACAGTCTTAAGTATGAACAACAAATACAGTGAAGGAGTAAGGAATTAAGTGGGTCAGATCTCCTATCAGTCCCTTTGGCTCCCTTAGGAGACATAGGAACATGGTCCTTGAGCTCAGGTACATATGGCTGATCCTGCCAGGACAGGAGGAACAGAAAGGTCAGTTCCAATAGCTCCCGCCCTTTGGCTTGACTGCTGGCTCCAGAATAGAAACTTCAGATCTTCATTTCACCAGTCTCCATGTTTTCTGTCTTCGTTGAGCCTCCATTGTATCATCAGCAGAGTATCTCCTAATAGTTTGGAGATGAAATTACCCATGCCCAGTGCCAAGGGTGGGACTTTGTGAGGGACTACTGCCAGTGGGCTAGTGTTTTTTTGAGACTTGGGTATGGGGGATGTGCTTGACACTTGTTATTAATTTTAACTTTGTTATTTGGCTTTAGAAATTCAATCCAAAAATCTTCAAAAAGAAGCAGAAGAATGGGAGTTCTGCGAAGCCAAGCTGCCCATACTGCTGCTGTGCAGTTGGCAGCAAGGACCGCTCGCTCTCTGTCTGGGTAAGCCGCCTGAGCTTCGGCTCACAGGAAAGGTATAGATGGAAAGACGGTGAACCTGGAGGACTGCTTTTGATGGTGCTCAGTGTATACCTTTCCCTGAGTCTGGGGTCAGCCCCTCTTTGGAAATCTGCAGGCTCTATTGCTATGTAGAAGGAAGCATTGAAGACTAGGCCTGGCCAGGAAAGACCACCTTGACCCCTAGCCATAGCAGCTCTTTCAGTGGTCAGTACCATAGCTGGAGCATTATATTTGCTTCCTGTTAGAAATTCGTTGCATTCATATAATACGTTCATCTTCAGGGTACACTTAAATGAATTACCATGTATGTTTATGTCAGTGTCACCACCATCCAAAGCTCTTCTTGTTCTTACCTAGTGAAGATCCCACCATTTCCAAGGCAGCCATTCTAACAGCCTTTCTCACTGATGAGTTTGACTTGCTCTTGAACCTCTGTAAATGTAATCGTGTAGTGTGTACTTTTTTATGTCTTGTATTTCTTTCACTAAGCGTAATGTTTTTGAAATTCATGTGTGTTGTGTGCAACAATATTCTTATTGCTGTGTATGAACATATCACAATTTATGTATATTCTTGTTACGTTGACAGAAATTAGGGTTACTCTAGTTGTGAGATGCTGTAACAAAAACTGATGAACATTCTTTTTTTGTTTGTTTGTTTGTTTTGTTTTGTTTTTTGAGGTAGAGTCTCACTCTAGTCCAGGCTGACCTGGAATTTACTATGTTTATTTTATTTTATTTATTTATTTATTTATTAGCAAAAGGCAGAGAAAAATAATGGGTGTACCAGGGTCTCCAGCCACTGCAAATGAACTCCAGATGTATGCGCCACTTTGTGCATCTGGCTTACGTGGGTCCTGGGGAATCGAGCCTTGAACTGGGGTCCTTAGGCTTCACAAGCAAGCACTTAACCGCTAAGCCATCTCTCCAGCCCTGGAAATCACTATGTAGTCTCAGGGTGGTGTCAAACTCAAAACAATCCTCCTAGGTCTGCCTCCCAAGCACTGGGATTAAATGTATACACCACCACGCCCAGCTCAATGAGAACATTTTTGGGTAAATCTTTTAGTGAGCGTTTCTTTCAGTGTACAGATAGAACCCAGGGCTTTGTGTATGTCAGACACATGTTCTTCCACTGACCTATATCATCAGCCCTTGGTTTGATTTTTTAAATTTTTTTATTTTTATTTTATTTATTTATTTGAGAGAAATGGAAAAAAAGCAGAGAGAGAGAGAAAGAATGGATTTCCCAGGGCCTCTAGCCACTGCAAACGAACTCCAGATGCATGTGCCCCCTTGTGCATCTGGCTAACGTGGGTCCTGGGGAATTGAACATGGGTCCTTTGGCTTTGTAGGCAAACGCCTTAACCACTAAGCCATCCCTCCAGCCCTGGTTTTTGTTTTTGTTTTTCCCTTGGGTTTTTTGAGACAAGGCCTTGCTATATTGCTCAGCTAGCCTTGAACTTGAAATTCTGCCTCAGCTTGCTGAGCACTGGGATTACTTCTCATTTTGTTTGTTTTTATATGTATGTATGTATGTGTGTGTGTGTGTGTATGTATATATATATATATATATAGTTTTTTTGAGATAGGGTCTCGCTCTAGCTCAGGCTGACCTGGAATTCACTATGTAGTCTCGAACTCATGGCGATCCTCCTACCTCTGCTTCCCAAGTGCTGGGATTAAAGGCGTGTGCCACCATGCCTGGCTTAAAGTTATATATACTTATTTATATTTGAGAGAGAGAAAGGCAGAGTGAGAGAATGGGCACGCCAGGGCCTCCAGCCACTGCAAACAATCTCCAGGTGCTTGTGTCACCTGTGCATCTGGCTTATGTGGGTCCTAGAGAATCGAACCTGGGTCCTTTGGCTTTGCAAGCAAGCACCCTAACCACTAAGCCATTTCTCCAGCCTCAGATTTAAAGTTATAGATTTGAAAGTTATCCTATGGGTACATGTATTACAGTTTATTAAAAAGAAATTTTTTAATCTTAAGGGACTTTTTGTTGTTGTTTTGTTTGTTTTTTCAAGGTAGGGTCTCACTATAGCCTAGGCTGACCTGGCACTCACTCTCTAGTCTCAGGTTGGCCTTGAACTCACAGTGATCCTCCTACCTCTGCCTCCTGAGTGCTGGAATTAAAGGTGTATACCACCATGCCCAGTTAAGGATCTTCTTAAGACCTAGCCAGCATTCACTTTGCACCCACTCTGGAGCTTTGACTACAGTGCTACAATGGGTGTGCAGATTGGGTGTGCTTTTCCTGATCCCCTCCTGTCCCATGTCAAATAGGGTGCTGCTTGCATTTCTTAGAATACTGAGATCAGGTGTCAGCATACACTCCACATTTCTGACAAATGTTGTAGGCACGTTTGTGGAAAGAGAAATAAGGCTATTGTTTCCTGGAAGTGGAATTACATTGGGACCTCCTAGATTCCCACTATCCTGTGAACAACTGTGTTCCCACCCAGCCCATGTACCTGTGCCTCTGGGCCTGTCTATACAGCAGCCAGACACTATGTGTGAGAGATGGGGCTTGCTACATTAGAGACTACTGGTGAACATGCACTTGCTGAATATTATATCATTGTCCAAATAACATTTTCACAGATATTCAATGACATAGTCACTGGGTGGAAAATAAAAGGCAGCCATAGAACATATGCCATATTTGGAAAAATAAAATAATATTTGCAAAAGATAGGCCAGAAGAATATAGTTTGTCAAAGTTGTAATAGTAGCTAACTTAATAGTAGCTAATTTTGGGTTAGTACTAAGTCCCATTTGTACTGTTGTGTGTTTGTGAGCTATCTGAACACTCTATGGAGTGAGCCTGCATGACTGCTATAACTGGTTATTCTAGCCTTCAGTAGTATGGGCCAAAACTTGATGGGCCCTGAGACTATGAAGATTAGTTCTCTGAGGCCACCTTGTCTTCTGCTGGATAGATCCTCTCTATAATCCCCCTGCTCAGATCATAGTCCTGCAGACCTTCCATTCTGCCTTCACTATTGCTAGCTGTATATATGAAGCCATCCTTCTGTCCATACCCCAATGACCCCCAGTCCTCCTGCTAGACAGCCACTCTAGTGTGCAAATCTCTTTTTTTTTTTTTAATTTTTTAAATTACTTAGAAACAGAGAGAGGGAGAGGTTGGGTGCAAACTCCAGATACACACACTACCTTGTGCATCTGGCTTATGTGGGTCCTGAGGAATTGAACCTGGGTCCTTTGGCTTTGCAGGCAAGCACTTAACCACTAAGCCATCTCTCCAGCCCAAATTTCTTTTTTTTATTTAATTTTATTTATTTATGAGAGAGTGAGAAAGAGGCAGAGAAGGGTGGGGAGGGAGAGAGAATGGGCATGCTAGGACCTCTAGCACTGCACCTTGTACACCTGACTTTACATGGGTACTGGGGAATAGAACTCAGGTATTTAGGCTTTGCAGGCAAGCGCCTTAACTACTGAACCATCTCTCCTGCCCCTAGTGTGCAAATTTCTAACAGGTCTTGATTTCCACATCATGCAGTTTCAACAATTGCTGTTTGGATTGAATTAAATAGTACATATATATGTTAGCAGAAATGACCCTGGCTTCTAGGTCCATAGAGTTGGGCAGGCTGAGTTCATAAGCTGGTTCTCAGTAATTCCATTAATTTTTATTCTTTTTTCTAGCTCACATGTTTGAAACGGCCACTAGTTGTCATCCATGAGCTGTTTGACAAATCTATCATGGATATTTCCTGGTAAGGTGGATTCTTACTGCAGTGCATAGACTATATGACATGAGGCTCCTTAGACACAATTAGGGCCAGGCAGCCTATGCACCTTTTCTATTCAGTGCAGACCCCCAGGTGCACCTGCTGTTAAGAGTGACCTGCTGCAGATTTAGATTTGCCCCAGGAAAATTCCTTTTCAGACAAACAAGAGACCCTGTAGGTTTGTAGAATTCTCAAGATGTTCTTATGAGAGCTGGGCATGGTGGTGCACACTTTTAATCCCAGCACTAGGGAGGCAGAGGTAAAAGGATCACCATGAGTTCAAGGTCATCCTGAGACCACATAGTGAAATCCAGGTCACCCTGAGCTAGAGTGAGACTTTACTTCGAAAAACCAAAAATTTAATTAATTAATTAATTAATTAATTTGAAAACTTTTAGGAAATCTGTGCCTAGATTTAAAGGGCACCAAGTTCTGCAATTACTACTTTTCTTCACCTGCCCCAATCCTCAGGCCACAGAAGGCAACCTAGCATCTATCCAGAGTACTGTCCAAGCATCCTCATGGGCTAGCCATTGTGGCATGGATGTCCACCTCAGGCACTTGTTCCCAGGCTGCTGACAGCTGTCTCTTTCAGGACTCTGAATGGGCTAGGCATCCTGGTGTGCTCCATGGATGGTTCTGTGGCTTTCCTCGACTTCTCGCAGGATGAGCTTGGAGATCCTCTGAGTGAGGAGGAGAAGGTAGGCTAGTGGCCTGTGTGCTGCTACAGTAGCTCTGAGAGATCTCTTTGAGCCCTTTTCTCATAAGATAATGTGTGTGTGTGTGTGTGTGTGTGTGTGTGTGTGTGTGTGTGTGTGTGGTGCATGCATGTCTACAGAGGCCAGAGGAGAAGGTCAGGTGTCCTTTTATCGTTTATCAACATATTTCCTTGAAATAGGGTTTCTCCCTCAACCTGGCGCTTGTCCATCAGTCAGCAAGCCCAGCAACTTTCTAGTCTTTACCCCAAGCCCCACTGGGGTTACAGATCCACAGCCACTTTTTGTTTCTTTTACATTTGATTGAGAGAGCACATATGGGCACTCTGGGGCTTCCTGCTATGGTAGACACATGTGCCACTTTGTGCATATGGCTTTACGTGAATACTTGGAAATCAAACCAAGGCCATCAGGCTCTGCAAGCAAGCACCTTTAACCATTGAGCCATTCCCCTGACATCCAGTTTTGTTTTGTTTTCGGGTCTTTTTTAAAAAATATTTTATTTTTATTTATTTATTAAAGAGAGAGAGATACAGAAATAGACAGGTAGAGAGAGAATGGGCATGCCTGGGCCTCCAGCCACTGCAAACGAACTCCAGATGCATATGCCGCCTTTTACATCTGGCTTACCTGGATCTTGGGGAGTCAAACCTGGGTCCTTCGGCTTTGCAGGCAAGCACCTTAACCACTAAGCCATCTCTCCAGCCCTCCATGTAGAGTCTTATTCTAGCCCAGGCTGACCTTGAATTCACTATGCAGTCTCGGAGTGGCCTTGAACTCACAGCAATCCTCCTACCTCTGCCTCCCAAGTGCTGGGATTAAAGGAGTGCACCACCACACCTGGCTTCACACCTGTTTTTTACATGGGTTCTGAAGAGCCGAATTTTATGATTTTCAGTCTGAAAGGCCCTTGTGCTTATGCAGCAAGTGCTCTTAACTGCTGAGCCATCTCTGAAACCCTATTATTTTGTTTAAGATTATAGCATGTTTGTCTTTTATAGATTATGTAAACTTCATCTTCTTTGCAAAAAATAGATTAGTTTAATAAGTCTCTATTCATGGCAGAAATGAGTCCTAGAACATAGAAGAAACCATTTGGGTATCTCTTTTTAAGCTGAGCTTGGCAACCCACAAGGAGGTTTTCACTCTAGGATAGAATTTGGGTGACTTCCCCAGAGTTTCTTCATTTCACATTTCCCTTTTTTTTTTTTTTTTTTTTTTTTTTTTTTTTTTTTGGTTTTTTGAGGTAGGGTCTCACTCTAGCCCAGGCTGACTTAGAATTCACTATGGAATCTCAGGGTGGCCTCAAACTCAAGGCGATCTTCCTACCTCTGGCCTCCCAAGTGCTGGGATTAAAGGCATGTGCCACCATGCCTGGTTCATTTAACATTTCTTATCTCATTGACTTATGTCAACATAGCAGCAATTACAATAGTAATTCTGGCCTGGTGTGGTAGTGCACACCTTTAATCTCAGCATGTGGGAGGCAGAAGTAGGAGGATCACTGTGAATTCCAGGTCAGCCTGGGCTAGAGTGAAACCCTACCATAAAAAAGTAAAATATATATATTTTCTCTCTCTCTCTCTCTCTCTGCTGGCTGGACTTGAACTCACAGCAATTCTCTTATCTCAGTCTCCCAAGTGCTGGGGTTAAAGGCATGTGTCACCAGGCTTTCTTTTTTGTTTTGTTTTGTTTTTGTTTTTGTTTTTTTGAGGTAGGGTCTCACTCTAGTCTAAGTTGACCTGGAATTCACTATGTAGTCTCAGGGTGACCTTGCACTCATGGTGATTCACCTACCATTGCCTCCCGCATGCTGGGATTAAAGGAGTGCGCCACCATGCCTGGCTGTTTTGGTTTGGTTTGGTTTGGTTTTTCGAGGTAGGGTCTCACTTTATCTCAGGCTGATATTCTCAGGGTGGCCTCGAACTCATGGTGATCCTTCTACCTCTGCCTCTTGAGTACTGGCCACCACAACTGGCTTTTTTTTTGGGGGGGGGGTTAAGGTAGGGTCTCACTGTAGCCTAGGCTGACTAGGAATTGACAATGTAGTCTCAGGCTGGCCTTGAACTCAAAGCAATCATCATACCTCTGGCATGAGCCACCACTCCTGCTCCATTTTAGGCTTTTATTTTTTATTTGTTTATTTATTTGAGAATGACAGGGAGAGAAAGAGGCAGATAGAGAGAGAATGGGTGCGCCAGGGCCTCCAGCCACTGCAAATGAACTCCAGATGCACATGCCACCTTGTGCATCTGGCTTACGTGGTTCCTGGGGAATCGAGCCTCAAACTGGGGTCCTTAGGCTTCACAGGCAAGTGCATAACCGCTAAGCCATTTCTCCAGGCCCCATTTTAGGGTTTTTTATAAGCAATGTTCTCTACAGTGTAGTGGGAGGATAGTAGGGAACACAATTCAAAAGGACTAGGACAGAGGAACAGGGAAAATCCTCCCCCAGGCTTGCTGTGCCACACCTTCCATACTCTCAGAGACAATGTTGTCTCCTGGGGACCTCCTGCCATAGTAGCTGACATCCTCAAGAGCAGTGAAAGCAGACTGTATCCATGAGGGTGCTTAGAGTCCTTGGAGTGACTTAAGAACCTTAAGGTAGGGCTGGGGAGAGGCTCAGTGGGAAAAGTGTTTGCTGTACCAACATAAGTTTGGATCCCCAGAACCCACATAAACTTGGTTGAACCAGTAGATATCTGTAATCCCAATATGCCTGTGAAGAAAAGGGAGGAAGAGGCAAGAGAAGTGCCTGGAAGCTGATGGGCCAGTTAGCCAAGAAAACACTGGTGGGAAGAACCTGTGCCAGAAACAAGGTGTAAAATGAGGGCTGACACCCAAAGTTGTCCACTGATATCCACATGTATACTGTGCATGCATGTTCCTGAAGTAACACACATGAACACACACACACAGCCTGAAGTTACCAATTTGGATGTCTGCATTTCAGTTAAGATTGGGGTCAATTGCCATTTGTTTTACACTAGACCATGCAGTAGTTGATTTCTTGTCAGTACCTCACCATCATCCATAGCTGTAGATTCACAGGAATGTATAAACATCTTGTGATGGCATGAGAGGCTTCAACAAAGCTGTGTACCTAGGAATAGGCAGTTAGGTAGGAGTGATAGAGAGCCTGCCTACTGGGCCCTGTGCTCAGGGTCAAGAGTCAGTGCTGTGGTGAGCCTGCTAGTGGACAGCAGCTGTCATGGTCATGTTCACCCGTGTATCAGAACTCTCCCTGCCTTCTGCAGAGCCGCATCCACCAGTCCACCTATGGCAAGAGCCTGGCCATCATGACGGAGGCCCAGCTCTCCACAGCTGTCATCGAGAACCCCGAGATGCTCAAGTACCAACGGAGGCAGCAACAGCAGCTGGACCAGAAGAGTGCCACAGCCAGGGAGATGAGCTCAGCCTCTTCCGTCACAGGTGTCGTCAATGGGGAGAGTCTGGAAGACATCCGGAAGGTGAGGAGTTGGCCAGTGTCACTAAGTGCATGGGCACATGGCCTGGGAGAAGGAGATTGAAGGGGCAAGTGGAGCCCAGCACAGGAGGCCTGCCCAGGGCACAAAGATTGGAGTCAGAGGCATAAGTGGTGGTGGGAGAGGTCATAGGCTGCTGTGGCCACTTAGCCCAGTGCCCACAAGAATAGGAGCCTAGGGGCTGGAGGGATGGCTTAGTGGTTAAGGCATTTGCCTGCAAAGCCAAAGGACCCCGGTTCAACTCTCCAGGACCAACATAAGCCAAATGCACAAGGAGATACATGCATCTAGAGTTCGTTTGCAGTGGCTGGAGGCCCTGGTGTGCCCATTCTCTTTCTCTCTACCTGCCTATTTCTTTATCTCCTTCTCTATCTCTCAAAATAAATAAATAAAAATAAAATATTTGGGCTGGAGAGATGGCTTAGTGGTTAAACACTTGCCTGTGAAGCCTAAGGACCCTGGTTCAAGGCTCTATTCTCCAGGACCCACGTAAGCCAGATGCACAAAGGGGCATATGCATCTGGAGTTTGTTTGCGTGCCCATTCTCTCTCTCTCTCTACCTGCCTATTTCTGTATCTCTCAAATAAATAAATAAATAAATAATAAAATATTTTTAAAAATTAAAAAATTAAATTAAAAAAAAAAAAAATAGGAGCCTAAAGCACCTTTGTAAGAAGCCTCCTTGTCCTAGGGAGCTATTGAGGTTAACCTTGCAGAAACTGCCACGCCTTCACCTACTCACCTTTTTTTTTTTTTTGGTTTTGCAAGGTAGGGTCTCACTCTGGTCCAGGCTGACCTGGAATTCACTATGTAGTCTCAGGGTGGCCTCGAACTCTCAGCGATCCTCCTACCTCTGCCTCCCAAGTGCTGGGATTAAAGGCGTGCGCCACCACGCCCGGCTTCACCTTTTTTGTTTTTTAAACATTTATTTATTTGCATGGTGTGAGGGAGGATGCCAGGGCCTCTTGCCACTGCAAACAAGTACCAAATGCTTGCGCCACTTTTTCCATCTGGCTTTATGAGGGTGCTGGAGAATTGAACCCAGACTGGCAGGCTTTGCAAGCAACCACCTTTAACTATTGAATCAGTCCTCAACCTACTTACCTTTCTAGAAAATTCTAGATGGTAGGAATTGTGGATTCTAGGTTCTACCTACCCTCAGGCTTCTTTCCTCTGGAAGCCCACGTTTCCCAGGTGGAATTGAGACGGGAAATGGGACAGGGCAGAGTAGGAAACATTACGCTCACTGAGAACCTAAATCATCACCAGAAGCTTGTGTTGGTCAACAAGCCTCCCTCGTGATTCCAACAGAATGTGTGGCTGATGGAATCCTTAGTCATGAACCATGAACTGCTCATGGAAGGAGAGGAACTGAGATAAGTTACTTGAGAAGTTGGGCATGGTGACGCATGCTTATAATCCCAGCATTTGGGAGGCTGAGGTTGGAAGATTGCCACAAATTTGAACCAAGTCTCTGCCAAAGTAAAGCTCTGCCTCAAAGAAAAAGAAAAAGAGAAAGAGAGAGAGGGAGGGAAGGAGGAAGGGAAGAAACTGGTTGGGGAGATGGTTTATTCAGTAAAGTGCTTGCTATGCAAGCACGACGACTTTAATTTGATCCCTAATACCCATGTAAAATGTAGGGCCTGGTGGCTTGTGCCTATAATCCTAGCACTGGAGAGATGGAGATAGGAAGATCCCTGGGGCTTGCTTTCTAGTCTTACTTATGTGCTGCAGGATAATGAGAGGTACATCTCAAAGGAGAGAGACAGGTTCCTGAAGAATAACACCCGAGGTTGTCCTTTGGCCTCCACATGTGTACCTAAACACACACATGCCTATTAATTACATTAAAAGTTTTCCAGTCCCCAGCTGTGTGTGTGATAGGAGTGTAGCTCACAGGTACAGGTCTAGTCTGTAGCACCCCATGGCTCCTAGACCATGAGTCTGCACACATCTGGCATTTGATGACAAGGAGGAAGGTTCTTCAAGTCACTTTAACTGGGAACTTTCTATCCTTCTCTGTGTCAGAAATTAAACACATACCCTGCTAAAAATGCCTATGCTTGGTTAGCTGCCTGAGTTTCTTTGTGGAAAAAAAGGCTGTAAAAAAAGAGAGTAGGAATGCATTTTCCCAGAAGCCTTCATTTTTCACCCCATTTATTAGTGAGGTGTTATTCACAGCCCCATATTTAATGCATACAACTTAGCAGTGAGGCAGACACTGAGAACAGATACTGCCTGATAGGGAATGTAAAGTTTCCAAACTCACAGAAGTAGAGAGATTGGTAGGTGCTGGGTACTTGAATAGGGACATGGAGAGATGTTAATCAACAAACAGATTCTCAATAATTCAGTCCTAGGGATCTATTGTACAGCAAAGTGCCTGCAGTTAATATTGTAGGAGACACTAAATTTGCCGAGAATTAAGTGTTTTTATCACAAGAAGGAAGAAACAGCTTTATTTCTTGACATTTGAAGATGGTTGGCAGAAACTATTTCATTCACCTATGTGACTCTTCTTTGGCAGAATCTTTTGAAGAAACAAGTGGAAACTCGAACAGCAGATGGTCGGAGAAGAATCACACCGCTCTGCATAGCACAGCTGGACACTGGGTACTCATTCATTCACCAAGCTTTCTGTGACCCTATCCTGGGAAGTCTTTCTCCTTTCACTACTTAGCACTTTCAAGGTTAAGGTTCTCACAGACCCTTAGGCCAGTGTGGCCCATAGAATGGAAGCAAAAGTGAAGCTCAGCTCTACCACCCTCAAAGTGCCATGGTCCTTTCAGAGCTCTTAGACACAGCTCATGTGGAAGCATGAGGACTTGAGATGGCCTGAAGTTAGGATCCTTCTCTGACCAGTGGTCTGCCCCACCTCAGTACTGCTGAGCCACTACAGGACACAAGAAGGGATGTAACATGTTCTTCTTTCCTTTTATAATATTTTTGTGATTATGAAAGGCATATATAGACATTGTTGAAATTTTTGAAAATAGTAAAAGCCCAAAGAAGAGAATAAATGTTACCCATAATCCAGTCTGTTACCATTTTGATATCTGTATTTCCAGTCTTTTCCCCCCTTGTTACTGTATCTTTATCTTTCATGCACTAAATAGTCCTCTGATTAGTTCCAGAATTCCCCTCTATTGTTTTAAATCTTTCCAGTTTCTCCTGGTGTTAAATAAACATCTTGGGCCCAAGGAAAAAGAAGCAAAACAGATTCTTGTCTTCTGAATGCACTATAAGTTAGTAAAACAGCAACTTAACTGTGAATTATAATTTGTATCTAGGTTTCTTGATTTTTTTTCTCCCCACCCCTCTTTTTTTTTGAGATAGAGTCTCACTGTAGCCCAAGCTGACCTGGAACTCACTGTTTGTAGTTGGGCCTGCTTTTGTATTGTTTGAATCAATGACATACATTGATTCAAAGGATGCTAAGGGCTTTGGTGAAAGCAGTAGACTCCCATTGTTAAGGTATCCCTCTCTGGACTTTATGCCTATACAGCAAGCAATCAGCTCATGGTATCTGGTACCAAAACTGGATTCCTTTTGTTTTACCACTTGTTCACCCTCCTGATTCCTATGTTCAAACAAGTAGCGATACTCTTGTAGGGTTTGAGAGCAAGGAGTCTGTCTCAGCTCTGGATGGGCTTGGCTTAGGGGTTAGAGTGCCAGATACTCAAAAGTCACTAAAACTCCCCAAGCCAGTGTCTGTTAAGTTTGTTGTGTCGCATCCTTCAAAGAATTGACATGTGCAGACACAGCAGAAGGGCAACTTATTTTTAGAAGGTAAAGCAAAAAGCTCCCCAGCTTGGTATGAGTGTGGTGGTGCACACCTTTAATCCCAGCACTGGGAAGGCAGAGGTAGGAGGATCACTGTGAGTTCAAGGCCATCCTGGGCTAGCTTGAGGCCCTCAGCCTGGGCAGCTTGGGCCCTACCTGGGGGGGTGGGGGGATAAAGGCTCCAAACTTGCAAAGACTCCAAGTGGCTTAATTAGGCATCGAGTCAGGATGGATTAGATTGGTTATTTTGAATGTGTATGGGGGTTCTACCCTTGGGGATGTGAATTGGATGTCAATTCAAGGGGGATTGGATTTGTTACTTGTATATGGGGCTCTTGATTTAAAAAAAAAAAAAAAAAAAAAAAAAAGGCCAGGTGTGGTGGGGCACGCCTTTAATCACAGCACTCAGGAGGCAGAGGTAGGAGGATCGTCATGAGTTTGAGACCACCCTGAGACTACATAGTGAATTCCAGGTCAGCCTGGGCTAGAGTGAAACCTGCCTCAAAAAACCAAAAAAAAAAAAAAAAGGAACAAGGGCTGGTGGTGGTTAGCCAACATCTTGGTGAGTCGGGGCTTTTTGGAATTCAGTTCCCAGACTTATTAGGAATACTTTTCTTGAGCTTGTAATCCTAATTACCTACAAAATGGAGGCTACCTTATTCCTAATTCCTATCAATACCATCTAGAAAATTATTAGCCAATCAAGGAAGAAAAGAAAACATTTAAGAGGAAAATAATCACATGTGAAGTATAAATCAAGGGGCTAGGGAAATGGCTCCTTAAGTTAGAGCGTTTGCTATGCAAGCATGAAAACCTGAGTTCAATCCCCAGCCACGTAAAATGCCAGGCCCGGGCTGGAGAGAGGGCTTGGCGGTTAAGGCACCTGTCTGCCAAGCCTAGGAGCGCTGGTTCTAATCTCCAGATCCCATGTTTAGCCAGACAGAAAAAAGTGACACAAGTACAATGCCACATTTGCCCACAAGGGGGTGCTCAACATCTGAAGTTCATTCACAGCTGCTGAGAGGCCACTGCAGGCCCATTCTCTCACTCTTGCTCTCTCTGTCTGTCTCAAAATAAAAACTAAAAAATAAAAAATAAATAAAAAAAATGCCAGACTCAGCCATGCATGCCTATAATCCCGATGTTGAAGAGGGTGAAGACAGGAAGATCAGTGGGGTTCACTGGTCAGCCAGTCTGACTGAAAAACAACAGCTCCAGGTTCAATGAGAAACTCCATCTCAAGGAGATAAAGCAGAAGATTGATAAAAGACACCAACATTCTCCTCTGGCATGTGCATCTGTGTATACACACACACACACACACACACACAAAATACTGTTTAAAAGAATAACTCAAAGGAGCCAGGTGTGGTGAAGGATCGCTGTGTGTTCAAGGCCACCCTGAGACTACATAGTGAATTCCAGGTCAGCCTGAGCTAGAGTGAGACCCTACCTCAAAAGAAAATAGAGAACTCGGGATATGGAGGCCAAAAGAACATGAGTTCTAGGCCAGTTTGGACTATAATAGTAAGACCCTGCCTCCAAAAGGTTAAAAAAAGTCAAAATAGTGGAAAACTAGCCAGGCATGGTGTCACACACCTTCAATCTCAGCACTCAGGAGGCAGAGGTAGGAGGGTCACCATGAGTTGGAGGCCACTGTGAGACTACATAGTGAATTCTGGGTCAGCCTGGGCTCGAGCAAGACCCTGCCTCAAAGAAAACAAAAAACAGGGCTGGAGAGATGGCTTAGCAGTTAAGGCTCCGGCCTGCAAAGCCTAAGAACGTTGGTTCCAATCTCCAGGTCCCGTGTTTAGCCAGATGCAGTGAGGCAAGGGCTCAATTCCACACTTGCCCACAAAGGGGCACATGCATCTGGAGATCGTTCACAGCAGCTGAGAGGCTGTGCGCCCATTCTCTGTCTTCTTCTCCCTCTCTCTCTGTCTCTCTCCAAAAAAAAAAAAAAAAAAAAATCTATCTATATATAGTGGTAAACTATTTCCTACTCAGAATTATGGATTTTTTAATTATGTAAATTATAAATCAATAACAGATCAGTAATCAAAATGGTAGATAAAGGATTTGAACAGTTCACAGAAAAAGAATTCATGTTTCTTGTTTTAGAAGTTAACAGATAGAAAAATTGGTTTCATCATAGCATCTTTATATATGTGTTGTTATTCTTTATTCTCAATACCCTATGAAAAAAAATTAATGGTATATCAGCCGGGCGTGGTGGCGCACGCCTTTAATCCCAGCACTCAGGAGGCAGGGGTAGGTGGATCGCCCTGAGTTTGAGGCCACCCTGAGACTACATAGTTAATTCCAGGTCAGCCTGGGCCAGAATGAGACTCTACCTCAAAAAACAAAAAACAAAAAAAAAAAAAAATTAATGGTATATCAAGATAATTACAAACCAAAACTGTTAATAAATTTTTTTTTTTTTTTAATCCACCAGACTGACAAGTATGAGGAAATGTGAAAAAACTTAGTTAGGTTGGAGCCAGGCGTAGTGGTGCACACCTTTTAATCCCAGCACTCAGGAAGCAGAGGTAGGAGGATTGCTGTGAGTTCAAGGCCACCCTGAGAATACAGAGTGAATTCCAGGTCAGCCTGGACCAGAGTGAGACCATACCTTGAAAAACCAAAACATAAAAAAGTTAGGTTGGCCTGACAGTACAGGCCTATTATCGCAGCTGTTCTGGAAACTAAGGCAGGAGGACTACAAGTTCAAGGCCTGCTCAGGCTGTGGAGTGAGTTCAAGGCCAACATCAACATTGGGTCACTGACTGAGACCTTTTATCAGGAGAAAAAGTTAAAAATTAGAGCTGAGGTCATAGGTTAGTGGTGGAAAGTGAAATTTTAGGGAAATAGACAGTATTAACATTATTTTGGTTTTTTATTTGAGAGAGAGGGAGAGAGAGAGACTGGCCTTGCCAGGGCCTCCAGCTACTGCAAACGAACTCCAGACACATGTGCCCCTTTGTGCATCTGGCTTACATGGGTCCTGGAGAATTGAATCAGGATCCTTTGGCTTTGCAGGCAAATGCCTTAACTGCTAAGCCATCTCTCCAGCCCAGTATTAACATTATTAAGGTGGCTCATAATTAAACCTCTAAGAGGAAACTTTAGAAACGCTTATCATAAATCTGGACTAGACATTTCATTTTCTGCCCTAACTGCATTTCTAAACTGTATCCCACATATATGAATTGGTGGGTACAATGACAATCCTTTTTTTAATTGTTTTTTAATACTTTATTTTTATTTATTTATTTATATGAGAGAGAGGGAGAATGGGCACACCAGGGCCTCCAGCCACGGCAAACAAACTCCAGACACTTGCACCCCTTTGTGCATCTGGCTTACGTGGGTCCTGGAGAATTGAACCAGGATCCTTTGGCTTTTCAGGCAAATGCCTTAACCGCTAAGCCGTCTTTCTAGCCTACAATTACAATTCTAATTTCAGGAATCTTTGAACAGCTACTCTGTGCTGTAAAAATAAGTTACACAAACTTTTTCAGACCAGACAACAATCCCTTGGAGAGAGTCTGAGATAGGAACTTGAGGCACAATTGAAATGACAGAAGTGTACAAGACTATGAGCTTGCAAATGGCCAGAGAATCATCTCTGGATGGTCTCACTTAGGTTCCTCCATTCCAACAGTTAATATCATACCCCCTGCTGCAGCATTAAGTCACAGAAGTGGGGAGATAGTCTGGCTTCTCAATAGAGGGCTGGGTTAGGTAAATTAGATGTCCATTCAGTGGGAAAGCCTATATAGCCTTAAACAAAAGAGAGGCCTTCCCCCCACCCCCAGGCACCCCATAGTATGTTTCATTTTCTCTAAGACTCATAGTTAAGCTGGGCATGGTGGCACACGCCCTTGATCTCAGCACTTGGGAGACAGAGATAGGAGGATCACCATGAGTTCAAGGCCACCCTGAGACTACAGAGTGAATTCCCAGTTCAGCCTGAGGTCAAGACCCTACCTTGGAAAAAAGAAAAAAGAAACTAAGATTCACCATTATCCAGTCTTAACACCTCAGATCAGGATGCATTGTAGAGTCAATTGTATCTAACAGTTATAATTAGTAGCCTTTTATTTCTTAGTACACGTAGTTCTATTTCATTTCATATTCACTTAAGCATAGTATATGAAGTACTTTCATTTTCTTTTGACTGTTCTGAAACGTTCCAAATTACTTACTATTATATACTAACCCCAGAAAAATGTGATTTAGAAGTTATATAAAGTACTGAATAAAGCATATTTTGCTAACTTTTTTTCTTGCTTAACAACAGAGACTTCTCCACGGCATTCTTTAACAGCATCCCACTCTCGGGCTCCCTGGCAAGCACCATGCTCTCCTCTCATAGTGGTCAGCAGCTACTGCCACTGGACTCCACTACCCCCTCCTTCGGCGCCTCGAAGCCTTGCACAGAGCCAGTGGCAGCCACCGGTGCCAGGCCTACAGGCGAGTCTGTCAGTAAGGACAGGTTAGTGGGCACCAAGATTTTCCCTGGGGAAAGTTGAGGTTTGGAACATCGTTCTGGGGATGAGACTTTTATTCTATTCTTACTTCATAGTCTCTTCAGATGAAAAAGGAGGAAATGAGCCGGGTGTGGTGGTGCACGCCTTTAATCCCAGCACTTGGGAGGCAAAGGTAGGAGGATCGCCATGAGTTCGAGGCCACCCTGAGACTACAGAGTGAATTCCAGGTCAGCCTGGACTAGAGTGAGACCCTACCTTGAAAAAAACAAAAAAAGTCAGGCGTGGTGGCACATGCCTTTAATCCCAGCACTTGGGAGGCAGAGGTAGGAGGATCGCCATGAGTTTGAGGCCACCCTGAGACTACATAGTTAATTCCAGGTCAGCCTGGACCAGAGTGAAACCCTACCTCGAAAAACCAAAAAAGGAAGAAATGCTTGATTTCAGATAAAGTCCTGGGAAGGGCTTGTTCAGGCAAGTCCCTGAGTCACAGGGCTGTGTAGACTCACAGAGAAGCTGACAGAGGCTACAGATCAGGCTACAGAGGTCTGGGGACTTTCTAGTGATATACTGCCTGCTACAGGGTCAGCCCAAATTCTGGCAGATATATATAGAAGATAGCCTCACATTTCTGGCTTTGGGCTGGGCATGATGGTGCACACCTTTAATAATCCCAGCACTGGGGAGGCAGAGGTAGGAGGATCACTGAGAGTTCAAGGCCACCCTGAGAATACATAGTGAATTCCAGGTCAGCCTGGGCTAGAGTGAGACCCTACCTTGGGGAAATAAATAAATAAGTAAGTAAGTAAGTAAATAAATAAATAAATAAAACATTTCTGGCTTTAGGCTCCACGTCATTGTGCTATGAGCCTTATCAGGATACTCACGTGAACATGTGGACGCCCCTCACACTCAAAATCAAATTCACTCAGAGAACACCCTTCTGTCAGAAAGAACTGGTAGCATGAATAAGAATCAAGAGTAAATATTTTCTGCAGACCCACTCTGAAATTGCACACTGTAAGGACCAGGGAGGAAGCAGCCACACAGTCTCAGGGAAGGTCCTCGGGTCCTGTGGCAGAATAGCTATCCATCAGAGGTTTGGCGAGCAGGTCTCATTGAGGCCTTTCAGAAAGTGTTCCTCCTAGAGCCCAGACAAGCCAAGCAGGGGACGCGGGCTGTGGAACAGGGATAGTGGCAAGAGCAGAGCTCTGAGGCCCTGATATAGGACAGGAATGAGAGGAGAAAGGCTGGGTTCTTATTCTAAACTAGATAGTCTGGGCTTTCTCCAGAGGGTAGACACTGGCTTTGGGACCTGCATTTTAGGAAGATAATTCTAGAAAACAGTGGTGCCCAGATTTAGATAGCCCCTATCACCATGAGAGTACTTCTCCACTGGTGGAATAGGATCTTGTGTTACTACAGCCTTTGGCATCAGGCTGTGGCAGCACACCAAACACCAAGTGTCACTGCTCTTAGGAAACTATGAGGGAAGTTAGAAAGAAGGAAGCAGTTCAGATGGAAGTCACCAAGAAAGCATTCAGGTGTAAAGGTGTCTAGGAAGGACAGGTGCCACCAAAGCTAAGCAGTGTATCAGGATTGGCACTAGAGGTCATGGAGGAGAAAACTGCCATCCAGCACGGCTGCTGTGGGGTTTGGGTGGATGGAGGTAGAGTGTTAATCTGGAGGGTGTCAGCCAAGACCAGGTGGCTTTGGCCTATGAGTGTGGGATGGGCTTGAGCAGAAAGAATGCTGAATGAGCTATTGCCTGGCCCTCTCTTTTCCCCAGAGTGCTAAGACTTTGTTTTCCCATTGGGGAATGGGCAGGGCTCCCCAGGACAGGGTGTGCTAATATGAGGTTAGACCATGGATAGCTCTGGCATAGACCATGGTTTCATGATCCCAGTGATGTGTTCCTCCTCAGAGCTACAGTGAAAACGGCAGGGTTTAGGGTGTATGTGCTGTGTTCAGATTGTGGTAACCCAGTTATATGATTAGCTACTTCCCAAAAACCTAGAGCAACACAAATGGAAAAATGTGAATGCATTGGTTCATGACCTCCTCAGATAGATTTCCAGAATTTTAAGGCATGAGCATTTGGGAAATGGGATCAGTAGATTACATTTTGAAGTATTTTTGTGTTTATAGAAAGAAGTTTAGTGTTTAGACTCCTTTTATTTTTTATTTTTTTGTTTGTTTGTTTGTTTCGAGTTTCGAGGTAGGGTCTCACTCTAGCCCAGGCTGACCTGGAATTGACTCTGTATTCTCAGGGTGGCCTCGAACTCATGGTGCTCCTCCTACCTCTGCCTCCCAAGTGCTGGGATTAAAGACATGTGCCACCACACCCAGCCTGTTTATACTCCTTTTGATAGCCTCCAAGTTATGAAAGCTCTAGACCTCCAAATCTTTTAGGAACTATGTTTGACATGTCTCTTATCTTTTTTTATTCCCCAGTATGAATGCTACCTCTACTCCTGCTGCATTGTCACCCTCTGTGTTAACAACCCCGTCCAAGATTGAACCCATGAAAGCATTTGATTCCCGATTTACAGAACGGTCCAAAGCCACACCAGGTGCTCCTTCCTTGACCAGTGTGACTCCAACAGCTGTCGAAAGGTAGGTGGTCGGTACCCTTCCTCCCACCCCCCAGAAACCAGAAACATGCATACCTCCCCAGTTTTCCCACAATGCAACCTACTTCTAGCAGGAATGCAAGATTTTAGAAGCCTGTGTAAACCACCAGCTCCGAGGAGAAATGAGTAGCTGCTAAAAGTGTGGGGTGTGCGGAGCTGGAGAGATGGCAGTTAAGGCATTTGCCTGTGAAGCCTAAGCATCCCAGTTGATTTTCCAGGTCCCACATAAGCCAGATGCACAAGGGGGCACACACGTATGGAGTTCATTTGCAGTGGCTAGAGGCCCTGGCATTCTCACCTCCCTCTCTGTCTCTTTCCCTCTCTCTGTCTCAAATAAATAAATAAATAAATAAATAAATAAATAAATAAATAAATAAAATTTTTTAGAAGTGAGGATATTGTGAGCAAAAGAACAGCAAAGGAAGAGATACAGTGTTGAGTGGTATGGACTGCTGAGAGTAATGTCCTTTGAATGGAGCCTGGAGTTTGTTGAGAAGTACAACAAAAGTGTATGCCACCACGCCCAGCCCTGATTTTTATTCTTTTAAATATGTTAGAATATACTTTATGGCCCAGAATGTGGTCTATCTTAATGACTTTTGTGTGTGGGACTGAAAAGAATGCTGTTGTTAGACAAAATATTTGTAAACATAAGTCAATTGAAGTGGTTATTATTGTGTCCACATGGTTTTCTATCTGTTGAATCTCTTAGTTTCTATCTGAGGGTATTGAAATCTGCAGTTATCTATTTGCCCAGTTTGTCAGACATTCTGTTTTGTCTTTTTGGAGAATTGTCCCCTATATCATAGTGTAATGCTAACTTTCCTTGATCGGAAATTAATGTAGCTAGCCCAGCTGGCTTTTTTATTAATTTTAGAATGTCATATTCCTCTCCATCTATATACATTTTGAAAATAGACTTTCTTTTTAGGGCAGGTTTATATTTAGAGAAAAGTTGAGTAGAAAGTAGAGCATTCCCATATGTCCCCTGCTCACACACATGCTCCCTACATAATCACTCAAAATTCATGTTGGCCTTACAGTTCACTTTTGGTGGTGTACATTTTCTGGGCTTAATAGGTGTATAATGACATACCGTCCTTTATAGCACTTAATAGTTTCACTGCCCTGTTATCTGTCTTGTGTGTTCCATCTGCTTAACCTTAGCTCCCCCTGAGCCTCTGGCAAGTACTGACTGATCCTCTTGCTGGCTCATGATTTTGCCTTTTAAACAATGTCAAGGGCTGGAATGATGGCTCAGCAGTTAAGGCACTTGACAACAAAGCCTAACACCTGAGTTTGATTCCACGGTGGCAGCATGTATCTGGAGTTCATTTATAGAGAGGTTGGAGGCCCTGGCACAGTCTCTGTCTTTCTCTCTCTGCTTGCAAATAAATAAATAAAATAAATATATAAGAGCCGGGTGTAGTGGCACACACCTTTAATCCCAGCACTTGGAAGGCAGCAGTAGGAGGATCTCAGTAAGTTTGAGGCTACCCTGAAACTACAGAATAAATTCCAGGTCAGCCTGGGCTAGAGCGAGACCTTACCTCACCAAAAAAATATATACATATAATCCCAGCACTATAGGAGGATAGTTCAAGGCCACCCTGAGACTTTATATCAGCCTGGATAGACATACAAAAAAAAAAAATATATATATATATATACATATATGTATATATATTTATATATATACATACACATATATACTTATATATATAATATGTGTGTGTGTCAAATAGTTGGAATTATTCCTTTATACATACTTTCCCTCCCTTTTCTTCCTTTTTCCTTTACTTCTCCCCCCCTCCTTTCCTTCCCTCCTCACAACTTAATCACATCCCACACTCTGCCCTTTTACTTTTAAGGTATATAGACAAAGTTATGTCTTAGAAAACCAGGTTTGGTGACACACACATGTAATCTTAGCTGCTTGGAAGGGAGACTAAAGCAAGAAGTTCATTAGTTAAAGGGGACAGCCTGGACAACATAGCAAAACTCCATCTCTTGTATGATATGGCTAGACCATTAAGGGTGCTTGCTTGCAAAACTTGCTGGCCTGGGTTCAATTCCCTAGCCACCCACCTACAGCCAGACACAAAAGTGATGCAGCATCTGGCTTTCATTTGCAGCAACAAGAGACTCTGGTGTGCACATACATGTACCCCTATACACACAAATAAGTAATTTTTAAATATGTATCATAAGTGTGTAAATCTATGTAAATACCAGCCCAGGCTAACCTGGAATTCACTATGTAGTCTCAGGATGCGGTCTCAGAATCACAGCAATCCTTCTACGTCTGCCTCCTGAGTGCTAGAATTAAAGGCATGCACCACCACCTGGCTCCTGATTGGTATATTTATTTTTTGTTGTTGTTGTTTATTTTTATTTGTTTATTAGTGGCCAAGAGAGAGAGAACGGGCACACCAGGGCCTCCAGCCACTCAAACAAACTCCAGATTCATGGGCCACCTTGTGCACCTGGCTTATGTGGGTCCTGGAGAATTGAGCCTCAAACCGGGGTCCTTGGGCTTCATAGGCAAGTGCTTAATCACTAAGCCATCTTTCCAGCCCCCTGATTAGTATATTTAAAGTAATTGATATAGTTAGGTAAATATTTCCCATGTTTGCAACTTTTTTTGTTCATTTCACTGTCCTTTATCATTTATCTTCCCTCTTTTTTTGCCTGCTGGTGTTTCTAACTGAGCATTTTATATGATTTGATATTCTCTCCTCTAGGAATTATCATCAAGAATACTTTTTGTAAAAGCTTTTTTTGTTTGTTTTTGTTTTTTTCCAGGTAGAATCTCACTATAGCCCAGGCTAACACCTGGAATTCTGTAGCTCCAGGTTGACTTCAAACTCACTCAATCCTCCTGCCTCTGCCTCCCAAGGGCTATTATTAAAGTAGTGCACCACTATGCCCAGCCTTTTGTAAAATCTTTTCATGGGTATTCTGGAGAATGCCATAAACATTTAACCACCAATCTAAGTCCACATCTACATAAAGCAATATATCCCAAGTCCTCCCTTTCATGCCTTTTAACCTTGTTACTACTGTTTCTCTTATTTATAAACTGAAATTATCTAATAACTTATTGCTGTAATGGACTTAGACAAAGTTAACTCTTACATCAGTTAAAAAGCAAAATATTATATGTTCATTTATTCCTTCTCTAATGCTCTTTTTTCATGCAAATATGAGGGGGTTTTGGTTGGTTGTTTCCTTGTTTTTCGAGGTAGGGTCTCACTCTAGACCAGGCTGACCCGGAATTCATTTTGTAGTCTCAGGGTAGCCTCGAATTCTCAGCGCTCCACCTACCTCTGCCTCCCAAGTGCTGGGATTAAAGGTATGCACCACCACGCCCAGCTCAAATATGAGTTTTTTGGGTTTTTTTTGGTTGGTTGGTTGGTTGGTTGGTTGGTTGATTAGTTGTTTTGTTTTTTCGAGAACTCTAGACCAGGCTGACCTGGAATTCATTATGTATTCTCAGGGTGGCCTCGAACTCATGGCGATCTTCCTACCTCTGCCACCTAAGTGGCATGTGCCACCACACCCAGCTTCAAATATGAGTTGTTGGGGGTTTTTTTTGTTTTGTTTGTTGTTGTTTTGGGGGGGTTGTTTGTTTGTTTGTTTGTTTTTTTTGATTTTTCGAGGTAGAGTCTCACTCCAGCCCAGGCTGACCTGGAATTAACTATGTAGTCTCAGGGTGGCCTTGAATTCATGGCAATCCTCCTACCTCTGCCTCCCCAGTGCTGGGATTAAAGGCATGTGCCACCATAGCAGTCATAAATATGAGTTTTGAGTTGTATTATTTTCTTTCTCTTTGAAGATATTTTTACATGTTTTCCAAGGTAGGTATTCATTAATTTGTTTCTATCTGAGAAAAGATTTCCTTTACTTTTGTTTTGTTTTAAGGTCTAGCTATGTAGCTCATGCTAGCCTAGAACTTTCTAGCCTGCCTCTGCCTCCCAAATGCTAGGATTATAGGTATATACCACCATACCCAGCTTTCCTTCACTCCTAAAGCATGATTTCTCTAGATATGGATTTCTAAGCTGTGAGTTGCTCTGTTTCCCAAGCCAGTCCCAAACCACTAGACTCAAACAATGCTTCTGCCTCAACTACTACACTTTGTTTGTTTTTTGAGGTAGAGTCTCACTGTAGCTTAAGATAACCTAGAACTCAACTCTGTAGCCATCAGCTGGCCTCAAACTCACAGCGATCCTCCTACCTCTGCTTCCTATGTGCTGGGATTAAAGGCGTGCCCTACCATGCCTAATGAGCTTGCTTTCTTTTTTTGGGGGGCGGGGGGCTCAAGGTAGGGTCTCACTCTACCTTGAAAACACCAAAAAAGTTATATTTTCTTTACTGGGGAGAGACAGAGGGGGAGGGAAGAGAGAGACTGACTATGAACGTGCCAGGGCCTCTTTCCTACAAAGAACTTCAAACACATACAGCTCTTTGTTTATCTGGCTGTACGTGAGTACTGAGGAATTGAACCTAGGCCAGCAGGCTTTGCAAGCATAACTTTCTCTCTCTCTCTCTCTCTCTCTCTCTTTTTTTTTTTTTTTTTTTTTTTTTTTCCGAGGTAGGGTCTCACTGTGGCCCAGCCTGACCTGGAATTAACTATGTAGTCTCAGGGTGGCCTTGAACTAAAGGCGATACTCCTACCTCTGCCTCCCGAGTGCTGGGATTAAAGGCGTGCGCCACCACGCCTGGCGACTTTCTCTTTTTTAAATATTTTATTATATTTTTTATTTATTTGTTAGAGAGAGAAAGAGGGAAAGACGCAGGTAGAGAGAAAGAGAGAGAATGGGTGTGTCGGGGCATCCAGCCACTGCAAATGAACTCCAGAAGTATGGGCCACCTTGTGCATCTGGTTTACATGGGTCCTGGGGAATCAAACCTGGGTCCTTTGGCTTTTGCAGGCAAGTGTCTTAATTGCTAAGCCATCTCTCCAGCCCTATTTTATTTATTTGAGAGAGAGAGAATGGGCGTGCCAGGACCTTTCGCCACTGCTAGCAAACTCCATATGCATGCACCACCTTGTACATCTGGTTTACATGGATCCTGGGGAATTTAACCTGGGTCCTTTGGCTTTGCAGGCAAGCACATTAACCACTAAGCCATCCCTCCAACCTAGATTTCTCTTTTTTTTTTTTTTTTTTTTTTTTTAAGATTAGAATACATAGTATTAATCCCTGGGCCACCCTGTCTTCTTTGAAAAAGCATTTCTTGGCCTTGGGAGGAGGGGGTATTCTGAGGACTAGAGGGCACTGGAATTGGCTACTTGCCTACCTTGCCTCAGTGTGAGAAGAATCTAGTAGAATAGTTTACCTGAAAACAGGCCTAAGCTGTGTAAAACTGAAGTATCCGGTCATGTTTCAGAATATCTCCCCACCACCACCCCCACCCCCAAGCCCCAGAGTTGCTGCTTTTTAGTTTTCCAGTTTCTTATTGTTAGATTGAGAGTCTCAACTGCCAAGCTTTTTGCATATTGGAATGGAAACCAAAAGTCATTTGATTATCAACGTTTTGGGAAGGGTAGGTTTTTACATTCTTTTGTTTGTTTTTTGGATTTTTTGTTTGTTTGTTTGTTTGTTGTTGTTGTTTTGAGGTAAGGTCTCACTCTAGCCCAGGCTGACCTGGAATTCATTCTGTAGTACCAGGCTGGCCTCAAACTTATGGTGATTCTCCTATCTCTCCCTCCTTAGTGCTGGAATTAAAGGTGTGTACCACCATGCCCAGCTTACTTTTTTTATTTTTATTTATTTTTTTTTTTTTTTTTTTTTTTTATTTTTTTTTTTGGTTTTTCGAGGTAGGGTCTCACTCTGGCTCAGGTTGACCTGGAATTCACTATGTAGTCTCAGGGTGGCCTCGAACTCTCGGCGATCCTCCTACCTCTGCCTCCCGAGTGCTGGGATTAAAGGCGTGCGCCACCACGCCCGGCTTTTTTTTTTATTTTTAAAATATTTTTATTTTATTTATTTGTTTGTGTGTGTGTGTGAGTCTCTTGCCACTGCAAACAAACACCAGATGCTTATATTACTTTTTGCATCTGGCTTTTTATATGGGTGCTAGGGAATTGAACCCATGTTGGCAGGTTTTGCTAGCAACACCTTTTTTTTTTTTTTTTTTTAAGCTTTCAGATTTTTTTTTTAATTGACTTTTAACCTTACATACCAAAAAAACCCCACCTGATATTTCCCTCCCCTCCCCCATTCCACTTTAGAACTCCGGTCTCCATCATATCCCCTCCCTTTCTCCGTTAGTCTCTCTCCTAATTTGATGACATCATCTTTCTCTTCTATTTTGAGGGTCTTGCAAAGGTATTGCTAGGCACTGCAAGATCATGGATATCGAGGCCAATTTCTGTCTGGGCAGCTACATAGTAAGAGGTCATATCCTTCCTTTGGCTCTTCCATTCTATCCGCCCCCTCTTCCGCAATGGTCCCTGAGCCACTGGAGGATGTGACAGAGGTGTTTCAGTGCTAGGCACTCTTCCATCCCTTCTTCTCAGCACTATGTTGCCTTTTGTGTCATCCCAGTGGTCATCACCATCTGAAAAGAGAAGCTTCTCTAGCCAGAAGTGAGAATAGCATTAATATGTGGACATGAACATTTAGTGTAGTGTCCCCAGGGCAGCTTGGTGGGAATAATATATACATTTAGTCAGACATGAGCAGGCTTATACCCCCAAGGCTCATGACCTCATCTACCATAGACTTTTACTTAGGTTTTTCAGTACCGGGTATGTATTCCCTCCCGTAGAGAGGGCCTTCAGTCCAATTATGGAGCACTTGGTTACCCCAAGAGTAGACACGCCACTATTGCACCCGTTCAGTCATTGGGCCTGTCTGGCCAAGCTTGAATATTCAGCATCCACTATTTTCACTGTTGATGGCTTCTGTCTCCCATACGCTGCGTGCAGTGCAGCTTTTTCCTAGCAACCACCTTTAACCACTGAGCCATCTCTCCACCTCAGTTTTTAAAAAAATTATAAAATGAGTGGCTGTGTATCAAAATCACAGATGTCTGTGTTTTTGCAGGTTGAAAGAACAGAATCTTGTGAAAGAGCTGAGGCCTCGTGACCTCCTGGAGAGTAGCAGCGACAGTGATGAGAAAGTCCCCTTGGCCAAGCCGTCCTCCCTATCTAAGCGAAAACTTGAGCTTGAAGTGGAAACAGTGGAAAAGAAGAAGAAAGGGCGCCCTCGGAAGGACTCTCGTCTCTTGCCTATGTCTCTCTCTGTCCAGGTGAGGCCCACAGGCCATCTTGCCCACTCCACTATGCTCTCTGAGCTCAGCACTGGGAGGCCCTACATGCCAAGGTATGCCTTGCCAGTGTTGAACACCTAAGAACTTACTGGCATAGATTCACACATTGTACAATGTACCATGGAAGCCATATTCCTTGAGACATGTCCACCACCACCTTGAAACCCTGAGCAGACCTGGTGTACGGCTTTTCCTTGGAAAAGAAGAATATGTGTTCACTCCACATAGGGCATCAACAAACCAAAGAAATATCTCCATCCAAGTCCAGCATGGAAGGAGTATAGATGTCTCAAAAGCAGTTGCATCATTGAGTCCCACTCTCAGTCAGCCTTCTGCTCCTATACTCTAACCCACCCCCAAGACTGTGCAGCTGCAGGTGGGAGGGAGTGGTATCTGGAATCTTAAGTGAGGGTTTGATGAAGCCCTACTTCCATGAGGGTAGATTAACAACTCCAGTACTGGCACCATAGGCCTACCTATCGCTGTATTGTTTTGCTTATTTTATTGCTGTGACTGGAGCCAAAATATTCTCGAGTCACCACAGCAGTCTCTCTCCATGGTTGTTGAATGGTACACAGAGGAAATAGCTATACCACATCCAGTCCCTTGGTGTCAGCCCTTCATCTGTCAGGGGGGGATCCTTGTAGCATTTCTTGTGCTTTCCACTCCCAGGGTAGGTAGACATGCCCTGGGATCAGGCCCAGACTCACCTCAAGCCCTCACCTCTGGGTGACTTAATGTTCCCTAACAGTACCCAGCCCTGTAGCATCAAGGTGGGGCTCAGGCATATTTCTGGCTCTTCTAGTCTCCAGCCGCCCTGACTGCAGAGAAGGAGGCCATGTGTCTGTCTGCACCCGTACTTGCACTGAAGCTGCCGATTCCAGGCCCCCAGAGAGCATTCACCCTCCAGGTGAGGACCAGAACCCTCCCCCACTCCCGTGCAATACACACACATTCTCCCTCCCCTAATGTAAGCCCTATCTTTTCCTGTCTTGGGAACTAGTTTGCAGTTACTCTGCACCCCTCTGGAGGAAGTACTCGCTGTTCAGGGAGGAATGCTAGCCTCCTACCCCATCATCATGCCTCTTCCTCTTTGTTGTTTTGCCTCCTAAGTCCCAACTGCCAGACTGCCTTTTCCATCACAGCTGGATACCAGTTCCTTCAAGATTTACCTCATGTATCCCTTTTTCTGGGAGCCTCCTGCATCACTACCCTCAGGCTTGGTGCCCATGGGTTTGTGTGGCTGTAATCTATCTCATGATGGTCCCACTGTCTTTGTCTGCTTCTCAGTGCCTGATTCTCAGAGTAGAAGCTTGTAACATGAGAGTATTCAAACAGTGTTAGAACAAATAATCTCTTTTTTTAATATATTTTATTTTATTTTTATTTATTTATTTGACAGTGAGAAAGAGGGAGAAAGAATGGGCATGCCAGGGCCTCCAGCCACTGTAAATAAACTCCAGACACATGTGCCACCTTGTGCATCTGGCTTACATGGGTCCTAGGGAATCGAACCTGGGTCCTTTGGCTTTGTAGGCAAAAGCTTTAACCACTAAGCCATCCCTCCAGCAACAGAACAAATAATCTCTTATATGTAATACCCACTGCCCACTTGGACCAACAACTATGTTCATGCCATCCCCTACCATGGTGGCTTTGTATACACTGTCATCTTTCTGTATACTTTTTTACCTGGCTCAAGGTATGTCCTTGGGTTACCTCCACAGACCACACATTATGCTGGGGCCAGGCTGGTCTTAGGTCACTGGAAAGCAAGCACCATCACTACTGTCCTATAGTTCCTTTGGGCCATGCTGCAGAGGAGTGAAGCAGGTAGAATGGAAGGGCAGTAGTCATGTGATTCTGTTCTTGCTACTGATGTGAGTGAAGGTGGGGGCACTTTCAGCAGTGAGCAGCTCAAAACTCCCAGGTTCCATTATCATTTTCCCAGGTGTCCTTACACTGAGTACCACTTAGGGTCATCCTTGTGGCTCCTCGCTGCAGCCCACCCTCAGTTCACCCACTGTGTGACCACATGTGCAAATTTATTAGCTGTTCTGTCTGACTTTCCATATGGAATATCTGCTGCTTAGCACTCCAGACATGCACAAGGCTGAGCCCATTACATGCCAAGCATTGAACTAGGTCCAGTCATATGTGCTGTGCTGTGCTAATGCTGTGCTGTGCCATGCCATGCCATGCCATGCTATGCTATGCTGTGCAGGAGGTTCACTAATGTGAAGAGCACCTTAGATATTCTAGATTGTCTTCCTAGCCTACCAAATACTAACAAATACTGCTGTCTTTGATGATGGTTTAAGTTGGTGAAAAGAAAGCCTAGCCTCACTCCCAGGTCCATTTCTGTCTTGTTTCTGTCCTCACGTGTATTCTTGAGCAAGTCACTCCCCTGTCAGATGACATGGTGGACTGCCCTGCTTCTGCCTTACTCCCTACCCCTAGTCCTCTATAAACCTCCTCTGGTAGCCTCTGCCTTTCTGTGTCATTGTCCTGCCTCAGCCCAGGGCCACATAGACCCTGACCGTCTCACATGTCCAGGGACCACCATCTGAATGGGTCTACTGCCATCTGAGAAGACATGTGTTTGCCTTCCTTCCTCCAGGTGAGCTCCGACCCCTCCATGTACATTGAGGTGGAGAACGAAGTGACAGCCGTAGGGGGGGTGAGGCTGAGCCGCCTGAAGTGCAACCGGGAAGGGAAAGAATGGGAGACGGTACTCACCAGTCGCATCCTCACTGCCGCTGGCAGCTGGTAAGGGCAGGCACTGTGCTATGCTAAGTGGCATTGTCACTGTCATGGAATGTGGTCTGTGAGAAGAGGTTTGCTTCAACAGAGGCTCCCATTGGGCCTTCCTCCAAACTGAGCCTGTAAATTCGTCATATCTGTCCCTTAAGTACCCAACAAAGCCAGGTTCAGTGTCCCCACTTCCAAATCTCCAAGCCACACTTTGAACCTAGAGTTTATTCTCTTACCTGCCAAGATCCTTGACTGAGGTCTGCCTTCCTCTCCTTGACCTGAGCAAGTACTTTCTCTGGACCCAGCTCTTCAAGTTGTCAGGGTAGATTGAACTGATTCTCCCCACTGGCCCTGCCTCCTCAGGTTCTGCACTTGGGGGAGATGTGCTACTCTCCCAGAATCTTTCCAGGACTGCATGGGAGCTCTGCCCTTCTGTACTCACTCTGAAAAGCACCTACAGGCATGTAGTCCAGTTAGGACTGAGTGGCAGATACTCTTTACTCTAGCTTTACAGCAGTAATCACTCAGAAAGTCCTTTCAATTAGATCATTAGTCATCTATTAGTAAGTCATATGTGAATGCCTCATATACACATCTGCACAGCTGGCTTTCGGTCTTTGGATTCCCATAAGCCTGAGTGAATGCATGAATTAGGCCCAGAAAGACTCTATTATCCTGCTTTTCTTTGTTTTTATTTTTGTTTTGTTTTTAAATGATTTTTTAAATTTTCATTTATTTATTTATTTATTTATTTATTTATTTATTTATTTATTTATTTGAGAGAGAGAGAATGGACATGCCAAGGCCTCCAGCCACTGCAAACGAACTCCAGACACATGCACCACCTTGTGCATCTGGCTTATGGGGGTCCTGGGGAATCCAACCTAGGTCCTTTGGCTTTGCAGACAAGTGCCTTAACCTCTAAGTCATTTCTCCATCCCATATTTATTTTAATTTATTTATTTATTTATTTATTTTTGTTTTTTGAAGTAGGGTCTCACTCTAGCTCAGGCTGACCTGGAATTCACTATGTAGTTCTCAGGGTGGCCTTGAACTCACAGTGATCTTCCTACCTCTGCCTCCCCAGTGCTAGGATTAAAGGCGTGCGCCACCACGCCTGGCTTTGATTTGTTTTTTTGAGGCAGGGTCTCACTCTAGCCCAGGCTGACCTGGAACTCACTCTTTAACCCAGGCTGGCATCAAACTCACAGGACTGGATTAGAAAGATGGCTTAGTGGTTAAGCACTTGCCTGTGAAGCTTAAGGACCCCAGTTTGAGGCTCAATTCCCCAGTGCCCACGTAAGCCAGATGCACAAGGTGGCACATGCATCTGGAGTTCATTTGCAGTGGCTGCAGGCCCTGGTGTGCCCGTTCTTTCTCTCTGCCTCTTTCTCCTTCTGCCTGTCTCTCAAATAAATAAATAAAAATAAACAATTTTTTAAAAAAATATTAAACAAAAACTCACAGAACTTCTACCTTAGTCTCCTAAGAGCTGAGATTAAAGGCATGAGCCGCCACGCCTGGCTAGTGACTCTGATGTTCTGGTCTTCCTTGAAGTTCTTCCTTATCATGAGCACACTGAGCCCCTAGTCTTGGCCCCACTCTGTCTCCACTCCCACGGCAGGTAACATGCCCTAGCTGAGGCCAGAGATATCAGCTCAGCCTCCCTTGTAGCCATACAACTGTTGTGATTGGGGTCTTTACTCCTGTACAGTCTCACTCATCTATGCCCAACCTGCAGACCTGCTTCCTACCCAGTGCCATGGCCCCATGGCCCAGGATGATGGCTTCCTTTGCAGAGAGTTGGCACAAGGAAGGGACTAACCATCAAAGATGAGCAAACAGAGCCAGGTGTGGTGGCACACGCCCTTATTCCCCAGCACTCGGGAGGCAGAGGTAGGAGGATCACTGTGGGTTCAGACCACCCTGAGACTACATAGTGAATTCCAGGTCATCCTGTGCTAGAGTGAGACCTTACCTCAAGAAAAACAAAACAAAGATGAGCAGGCAGAACCCAGTCACAGCACACAGAGAGATTCCTTCCTACTTCCTGGTCCTACTCAAAGTTTTCTCTGATTCATACAAGATAAGGCATCTGTGAATAAAAGGTTCTCATTTGCTTCTGTTTCCTTAGAAGCCAGTAACATATCTCGTTAGGAAGGAGCTGGCAGAGCTCTTTTCTTAGCTGACCTTGCTGTTGGCCTGGTGAGGGGAAGACAGTCTTGTCCACGCAGACCAGTAGGGTCGATATCATGAAGGGGGCTCTGTGTAGCCTGCTAAAGTCTGAGCTCCAATTTCCCCTGACCTATGTCCAGGCCTCAGAGGCCATATTTAGAAGGTTGAACTCCTTGTGCTGGGCCTGAGGACCAGGCACTTAATCAGGAGTGGTGGACAATGACCAGACATATGTTCTGTGAATTGCTCCTTGCTAAACACCTGACCTGCTTCTCCCACACAGCTCTGACATCTCAGTGCTCAGCTATTGCTCCTCTGTCAGCTGGTACTGGTGTCCCCACACTTCTCTTAGCCTGCACCAGCGTCCTCGCCTAGACTCCCCTGACCAGGTGCATGGTACATGGGCATTCTGGTTTCTTCTCAAGACCAGGGGATACTTCTTGGATGACCTCAGGTGCAGTGGCTCTACAAAGCCTCTGCACCCCTCAGTCTATGTCAGTGTGAGCAAGTCTACGGGTGGGGCAGAGAAGGACAAAAGTCACTTTTAATGTGAAAGCTCGGGCATGCTGTTTGTGTGGCTGACCCTCCTTGCCCCAATCATTGCACAGCCCTCTTCTCACCATTGCTTCAGCAGTACCTGCCTTGTGCAGGTGTGTTGGGCCCAGTAGTGACCAGGTGGAGAGAAGCCGTACATCAGCCACCCAGTCCCATGACATCTGTCTCTCCTCTTCCCTCACAGTGATGTGGTGTGTGTCGCCTGTGAAAAGAGGACGCTGTCAGTGTTCTCCACCTGTGGTCGCCGCCTTCTCCCTCCTATCCTCCTTCCATCCCCAATCTCTACTTTGCACTGCACGGGCTCCTACGTCATGGCACTCACTGCTGCAGCGACGCTGTCTGTCTGGTGAGAGGCAAGCAGAGGCTGGGTCTCCAAGCTGTGCGGGCCCTTCATAGGGGCAAGGTTAGGGGACATATCATGGCCAGTGGGTTCAGGAGAGCCTCTGGGCCGTCAGCAGCATTTACCAGCAATGGCATCTCAGCTAGCAGAGGATGGCCACACTCCTATTTCTCTCAGAATGGGTGGAGGGTTGCGAGTTGCCCAGTGGGTCTGCTGCCTAGAACTTCTGTAGACTTGGGCAGAGGGCTGGGGCACATGTGGGGACCAGGGTATCAAGTGGCCGGGGCATTCTGATTCCTTCCCTGTCTCCCTCTTAGGGATGTTCACAGACAGGTGGTTGTGGTGAAAGAAGAGTCTCTACACTCCATCTTGGCAGGTAACCCTGTGACAGGCCCCATCTTGTCCTAGGGGCAGAATCCCAATCTGATTTAGATGGGCCTCTTGAGCCTAGCTGGAGAACCAGGCTCAGAGCCCAGCCTGAGCTCCTAACGAATGAGGGGTGCACTTCCATAGCAAGGAGACACACTCTCTGGGTGGAAGGTTAAAGTGTCCCTAAGATGTGACTAGAGGGTGTCAAAATGGCTCCCTCACAGCACCAATCAGCAATCTAGAATTGCCACATCAGCAGAAAGGCATTTATTGTTGGGATAATGGGAGCCAGTTCAGATTTCTCCTTCAGTGAATGTTCATTCACACTTGATCAGAACACACCAGAACTTATTCCTGTGGTGTCCCCAGGAAGTGACATGACGGTGTCACAGATCTTGCTGACGCAGCATGGAATCCCAGTGATGAACTTGTCTGATGGGAAAGCGTACTGCTTTAATCCTTCGCTCTCCACATGGTAAGAAGCTGCACCCTTCTTGTTACCTGCACTAGACAACACATCTGGGCCCATTTTATTAGAATGAGTATTGGAAAATTTGTATGGATCTTGACAAGTATTCTAGCCTGGCCTCCTTATCTGAACCAAAGTAGCTCTTAGGCTCAGAGAATCACCCTGCTGTTAGGATTTGTATGTTTCTCTAGTTTGGAATTTAGAGGTGCTTTGTATATCCATATATATATTCGTAACCCAAACATGCAGTATGTAAAGTACATGCCAGCCACTCCAGGAAATTCTCTCTGCTTATACCTTTGGTCCTTCAGAACCAAAGCTTGCTGCCTTCTAGCCCCTTTTCTGTTAAGAATTACTAACCAAGCCGGGCGTGGTGGCGCACGCCTTTAATCCCAGCACTCGGGAGGCAGAGGTAGGAGGATCGCTGAGAGTTCAAGGCCACCCTGAGACTACATAGTTAATTCCAGGTCAGCCTGGACCAGAGTGAGACCCTACCTCGCAAAACCAAAAAAAAAAAAAAAGAATTACTAACCACAAGCTGGGCGTGGTGGCATGCGCCTTTAATCCCAGCACTCAGGAGGCAGAGGTAGGAGGATCACCGTCAGTTCAAGGCCACCCTGAGAATACAGAGTGAATTCCAGGTCAGCCTGGGCTAGAGTGAGACCCTACCTTGAAAAAGAAAAAGAATTGCTAACCACAAGATTATACCCAACACTGAGATTTCATGATCTTGGTCTGGAGAGATGGGTCAGTGGTTAAGGCACTTACCAGCAAAGCCTAACAGCATGGTTTTGATTCCCAGCTACCCCATAAAGCCAGACCCACAAAGTGGCACATGCAGAAGGTTCTGGTGTGCTCATTCCTTCTCTATCTAACTATCTCTTTCTCTCTCTGTCCCTCTCTGCTTGCAAATAAAATAATTTTCAAAAAATAGTAATCTCTACCACTTGTTTTCTCAAATTGCAAAAATTTGTGTATCATGTGTGATTATTGTAATAATGCAAACATGTTAATTACTTAAGAGCAGACAAAGCTGGGCATGGTGACATTTATTTGTTAATCTCAGCACTTACTCAGAAGGCTGAGATAGGAAGACCACAAGTTCCAGGTCAGCTGAGGCAATATAACTTAGCTCAGGAAGGAAAAAAATGTATCGACTGTTTGTAATGGACATGTTTACAGAGTCATCCTGCTGTTTATCTGCACATATGAGTGTGAGTGAGTGTGTGTGTGTGTGTGTGTGTGTGTGTGTGCGCCAGGCTCCCTTGCCACTGCAAATGGATGCCTGCCCAACTTTATATTGGTGGCTGGGGACTTGGACACTTGCAAGCAACTGTCTTTAACTGCAGAGCTGTCTTCCCAGGCCCTCCGGTTGTTTTGAGGGGACTTCTTTTTGTTGGTGGTGGTAGTCTTTCCTTCTTTCTTTCTTTCTTTATTTATTTATTCATTCATTCATTCATTCATTCATTTATTTGAGAGAGAGAAAGAAACACAGGAGAGAATGGGCATGCCAGGGTCTTTTAGCCACTGGCTTACGTGGGTCCTGGGGAATAGAACCTGGGTCCTTTGGATTGCAGGCAAGTGCCTTAATTGTTAAACCATCTCTTCTGTTGTTGTTGTTGTTGTTGTTTTATGAGAGAGAGAATTGGCACCCCAGTGCCTCCAAGCCACTGCAATTGAACTGCAGACACATGCACCACATTGTGCATATGCGTGACCTTGTGCACATGTGTCACCTTGTGCATTTGGCTTATGTGGCTTCTGGGGAGTTGAACCTGGGTCCTTAGGCTTCACAGGGAAGTGCCTTAACCACTAAGCTGTATCTCCAGCCCTTGTTTTGTTTTTGAGGGAGGGTGGATGTGCACGCGCATGCACCAGAGAACTCTTCTTCAGGCTTACTTTCTTGTGTTGTTTTTGTTTTCTCGAGGCAGGGTTTCAGTCTAGCCCAAGCTGGCCTGAAACGCACTCTGTAGCCCCCCGATAGGCTCTCCTGCTTCAGCTTCTTGAGTGCTGGGACTAAAGGAGTATGCCACCATGCTCAGCTTTTCATCCTGCTTGTCTGCTTTTTTTAAAGGTTTAATTTTTTGTCTGTTTTTATTTATTTGAGAGTGACAGAGAGAAAGAGGCAGAGTGAGAGAGAGAATGGGCATACCAGGGCCTCCATCCACTGCAAACGAACTCCAGATGCATGTGCCACCTTGTGCATCTGGCTTACATGGGTACTAGGGAATTGAGCCTCAAACTGGGGTCCTTAGGCTTCACAGGCAGGCGCTTAACCTCTAAACCATCTCTCCAGCCCCTGTTTGTTTTTTTTTTGTTTGTTTGTTTTGTTTTGTTTTGTTTTGTTTTTGTTTTTGTTTTTTTGGTTTTTCGAGGTAGGGTCTCACGCTGGTCCAGGCTGACCTGGAATTAACTATGTAGTCTCAGGGTGGCCTCGAACTCTCAGCCATCCTCCTACCTCTGCCTCCCGAGTGCTGGGATTAAAGCCGTGTGCCACCACGCCCGGCTCCTGTTTGTTTTTATTTATTTATGAGAGAGAGAGCAGGTGCACCAGGACATGTAGCCACTGCAGAGAACTCCAGACGCATGCGCCACCATGGGCATCTGGTTTCTGTGGGAACTGGGGACTTGAACCTAAATCATTAGGCTTCGCAGGCAAGCGCCTCAACAGCCCTCGTCATGTGTTTTGAGACAGGGTCACTACAAACCTGGAGCTTACCTATCTGGCTAGACTATTTGGCAGCAAATCCTAGGAATCTCCTGCCTCTGCCTCCCCAGTGCTGGGATTACAGGCACACACCCAGCTTTGCTCTTAATTTTCCTGACCTCTACTCCTGCCATTGCCTTCCCAGGAACCTGGTTTCTGACAAGCAGGACTCACTGGCCCAGTGTGCGGACTTTAGGAATAGCCTGCCATCCCAGGACGCCATGCTGTGTTCAGGACCATTAGCCATAATCCAGGGCCGCACCTCCAAGTATGTGAGCCATGGCCACTGCCCTGGGAGGGAGCCAGGTCTGCTTTGCTTATTGTGCACCCCATGTCCCAGCTGCTGCTTGGCAAAGGCAGGGCTTTCCCAAGAATGTTGTCTCACGTCAAATAATTTCTTAAGGATGTCTTAGGCAAGCTTCCTTACTTCAGAAGCTCAGGTGATAGTCTGAAGTCGTAAGATACCCATGTGTCTATTTGACAATGTTGGATGAAGAAATAAGCCACTATCCTGTCATTTCAGGGACCCAAATGTCAGGGACTAGGCAAGACATTCCTGGAATACCATGCAACCTGGCTGGGATGAGGGATGGGTAGTTTGACAGGAATCTGGCACCTGCCAATAGACTGACAAATAAGAGGCTTTGGGTAGCCTAGATGCCCACCACCCTCCCAGCTCCTTGCTGATGCTCCAGGGAACATGGGACCAGCCTCCTGCACCCATGAAGTACCCTATGTCTCATCAGGTCTCTTCTGCTGATCTCTGCAGCTCTGGAAGGCAAGCTGCCCGGCTCTTCTCCGTGCCTCACATGGTGCAGCAGGAGACCACACTGGCCTACCTAGAAAACCAGGTTGCAGCAGCACTTACCCTGCAGTCAAGCCACGAATACCGCCACTGGCTCCTCCTCTATGCTCGGTACCTTGTGAATGAAGGTAAGGTCAATGCAGAAAGGGCATCACCTGGTAGTGGGGGTTTTTTTGGGCTGGGCGCAGTTTTCAAGATAGTGTCTTCTCCTGCCCACTTAGGCTGGAATTCACTCCGTATTCCCAAGTTGGCCTCAAACTCATGGTGATCCTCCTACCTCTGCCTGCCTCCCAAGTGCTGGATTAAAGGTGTGCACCAAGCCTGGCTCTCTCTCCCTTTCTTGAGCCCCTCTTGCTAGTAGTTCTGTCTGCTGTTCAGTGCCTTCCTCATGGTCTTCTAGCCTACACCTTCCCCTCCAGGATTCCTAGAGTGCCATGCCATCAGCAACAGTCCCCACAGAGAGCAGAAGAGGACAATGCAGTGACCTCTAACCACCTTTCACCCTTGCTGGGCAAACTCCCATCATGTCTTACCAGCCTTCCTCTACTTAAGCCTGGGCCTTCCACGGTCTGTGGCACAGGAGTGGCTCCTCTATGACCCATATAGCTCCAATCCTGGTGGCAGTGTTTCTTCCTCCCCCTTCACTAGCTGTTTTGCTTTATTTATCCTTTTCATCATCTTCCTCATATCAATTTTTTGAAAATGACTTAATAGCTGGGTATGGTGGCACACACCTTTAATCTCAGCACTCGGGAGACAGGTAGGAGGATCGCCATGAGTTTGAGGCCACCCTGAAACTACATAATGACATCCAGGTCAGCCTGGGCTAGAGTGAGATCCTATCTCAAAAACAGAAAAAAAGAAATGACTTGCTGAAAAAAATCAAAATATAGAAGACAGAAAAATTTACCAAGTACCTACAAAGTAACTCCCAGAGCTAACCTACCCTGTTTGCCTTCGACTGTGAATCTGAGGGTGTGTGTTTGTATGTACTTGTAATAACAAAAACATTACTACTGATTCCATCTCCCTCCCTAGGAACTCAGTGACAAATGTAATTGTTCTCCCACTGTATCTGTGATTGCTCAGTACCTGTAGTTGCCACCCCTCCTCCATTCTCTCAGAAATCCCTCTTGGTTCTCCTCTCTTTTACCTGTTCCTGGGAGTTGAGGATTCACCCTGATGCCCCCATATTTTCTACCTTTTTAGTCTATCCATTTCCTATGACTTTAGCTGCCCCAAGCACTGCCTCTAGCCTTTTTCTCTGTGCCACCTTGCAGCACAGTGCCCAGGACCTTGACACTGCCATATATAGTTGTCATTCTACCCTCAGCCTTCTTATCTATTCCCTTCTGCAGTTGCCTTCTTTTTCCCCCCTTTTTAAAAAATTTTTTTATTATTGACAACTACAATAACTATAGACAATAAACGATGATAATCCCCTCTCACTTTCCCCCTCACAATTCCACTCTCCATCATATCCCCTCCCCCTCTCAATCAGTCTCTCTTTTATTTTAATTTTTTTTTAATTTATTTGAGAGTGATGGACAGAGAGAGAAAGAGGCAGAGAGAGAGATTGGGCACACCAGGGCCTCCAGCCACTGCAAATGAACTCCAGATGCATGGGCCGCCTTGTGCATCTGGCTTACATGGGTACTGGGGAATCGAGCCTCAAACCAGGGCCTTAGGCTTCACAGGCAAGCGCTTAACTACTAAGTCATCTCTCTAGCCCCTTTTCTTTTTTTTTAAATATATGTTTTTCAAATTTATTTGAGAGCAATAGACAGACAGAAAGAGGCAGAGCTCTCTTTTTTTGATTGTCATCATCTTTTCCTCCTATTATGATGATCTTGTATAGGTAGTGTCAGGCACTGTGAGGTCATGGATATCCAGGCCATTTTGTGTCTGGAGGAGCACGTTGTAAGGAGTCCTACCCTTCCTTTGGCTCTTCCATTCTTTCCACCACCTCCTCCACAATGGGCCCTGAGCCTTAGAAGGTGGGTTTGAGATGTTTCAGTGCTGAGCACTCCGCTGTCACTTCTCAGCACTGTGGTGCCTTTTGAGTTATCCCACAGGTTACTGCCATCTGAAAAGAGAAGCTTCTCTAACCAAAAGTGAGAGTAGCATTCATATATGGGTATGAACATTAAGAAAAGTGCTTGCTGGGTAGTTTGGTGGACATCATATATGCATTTAGCCAGACACCAACAGGCATTACACCCCTAGGACTCATGACTTCCCCATCATAGATTTTCAGTGTCAAGCATGTATTCCCTCCTGTGGAGCAGGCCTCCAGTCCAATTAGAGAACAGTTGGTTGCCCCCATAACAGACATGCCACTATTGCACCCGTTGACCCATTTGGCCTGGCTGGCCCAATTTAAGGCTTGGAGAGTCCACTGATGACTTCTCTCTCCCTCCCATGGAGCTGCATGCAGTATAGCTTGTCAGCTGATCTACAAGAAGGAGGTTTTCAGCTCAGCTCTAGCAAGATTTCTCAGTGATCTTGCAACCCAAGCATGTGGAGTTTTCAGCAATAGGGTCTTACCAACTATTCCTGGTGAGAAACCAAGAGCCTCAGCAATGGCCTGTAATTTTTTGGGGGCATCAGGGACTTCCCTGGCCAACAACTCACTGGAAGGTATCCCCTCCCTGGCACTGAAAATTTTGCAGTTGCCTTCTTCCTCCTGATTACCCCATAGCAATTGCCACCTTTCAGCCTACAGTCTTCCTGCAGATTTCCAATGTTTTCCAATCACTTTGCATCATAGAACTGTGTGCTCTGCATCTTGTTCTCCTGTGAGGCCAGCTACACAGAGAGAGAGGGTGCAGCCTACATGTCAGGGTAACAGGTGAATAAGTAAGAAATAGTGGTCATGGGTCTCTAGGTCCCAAACTGCCTATAGTAGTCACTAAATTAACTGTATGTTTGAATATGTGCAACTTTTATGTATTCCTACTTCTGTTTTGTTTTTATTGTTTTGTTTTCTATTATTAGGGTTTGAATACCGACTCCGAGAAATATGCAAGGACTTACTGGGTCCTGTTCACTGCTCCACTGGAAGTCAGTGGGAGTCAACAGTAGTGGTAGGTGCTTCTTTTTTCATTCTTGTCAGAAGAATTCTGTCTCAAAGCCAGGCATGGTGGCGCATGCCTTTAATCCCAGCACTCGGGAGGGTCACCATGAATTTGAGGCCATGCTGAGACTACATAGTGAATTCTAGGTCAACCTGGACTAGAGTGAAACTGTACCTAAAAAAAAAAAAAAAAAAAAAAAAAAAAACCTCTGTCTCAAAACATGAAGGTATAAATTTTAAAAATAAGAGTGCTAGCCGGGCGTGGTGGCACACGCCTTTAATCCCAGCACTCGGGAGGCAGAGGTAGGAGGATCGCCGAGAGTTCGAGGCCACCCTGAGACTACATAGTTAATTCCAGGTCAGCCTGGACCAGAGTGAGACCCTATCTTGCAAAACCAAAAAAAAATTAAAAAATAAAAAAAATAAGAGTGCTTTAGCCGGGTGTGGTGGCACATGCCTTTAACCCCAGCAGATTAGGAGGCAGAGGTAAGAGGATCACTGTGATTTCAAGGCCACCCTGAGACTACAGAGTGAATTCCAGGTCAGCCTGGACTAGAGGGAGACCCTACCTCATAAAAAGGAAAAAGGAAAAAAAAACAAGAGTGCTTTTTAAAGTCCTTTTCATAAGTCTGCCAGCCCCCAGCCTAGATCCCAGAGTCAGTAGGAGACCAGCATATTGACACTGCATGAGCCATGCAAGAGCCAGGCTTTAGGTGCTAGGAGCACTCCAGTCACGCCTGTGCTGAAGGCAGTGGCCTACACAGTGCTCTGAGTGTGGTAGTGAGAAGGCGTGCGCCATATGCCCAGTCTCTTTTCCTATCTTTAATTTCCAACTTGTGTCCATGATTTGTGGGGCTTTGTTGTTGTTGTTGTTGTTTGTTTGTTTGTTTTTTCATTTGCACAATGTTGGGGATTGAACCCAGGGCCTTGTATATGATAGCCAGGTACACTACCATCAAGTGACATTTCTAGTCCAGCCCTATGAATACTTCATAACAGCGTCCAAGAAGAAGGCTCAGTAAGGCTGGGTATGCTTGCAGACACCTTTAATCCCAGCACTCAGGAGGCAGAGTTATAAGCAACACTGTGAGTTTGGGGCCAGCCTGTGAATTCTAGGTCAGCCTGGGCTGGAGCAAGCCCCTAGCTCATGAAAAAAAAAAAAAAAAAGAGCCAGGTATGGTGGCACACAGCACTCAGGAGGTAGAGGTAGGAGGATTGCCGTGAGTTCAAGGCTACCCTGAGACTACATAGTGAATTCCAGGTCAGCCTGGGCCAGAATGAGACACTACCTTGAAAAACTTTAAGAGAGAGAGGAAGAAAGAAAGAAGGTGGTTCAATGATTAAAGGCACTTGATTACAAAGCCTGCCGGCCCGGGTTGAATTCCCAACCACACATGTAAATCTGGGCATTTGTTTACAGTAGCAAGACCCTGACATGTGCATGCACACACACGTACACTTGCAAATAAATAAATCCATAAAGAATACTTTATAACACACTCAAATGTAAACAAACAGCTTGTGTGTGAACGTAAGCCCAAAATTGTGACATTTTTGTACTGAATTGATGCCTCATACATGCTAGGCCAGTGCTGGGTCTTGAGCTTCTACTTTCCTGATGTGGTTTCTACCTGCCCTCCTCTTGTGGGGTATTGTTTTGAGGCAGGGTCTTACTCTAGTCCAAGCTGACCTGGAATTCACTCTGTAGCTCCAGGATGGGATTAAAGTCTTGTACTGAGCTGGGCGTGGTGGTGCACGCCTTTAATCCCAGCACTCAGGAGGCAGAGGTAGAAGGATCGCCATGAGTTTGAGGCCACCCTGAGACTAAATAGTTAATTCCAGGTCAGCCTGGACCAGAGTGAGACCCTATCTCAAAAACAAACAAACAAAAAAAAAGGGCTGGAGAGACGGCTTAGCAGTTAAGGCGCCTGCCTGCTAAGCCTAAGAACACCAGTTCCAATCTCCAGGTCCCACATTTAGCCAGATGCAGTGACGCAAGGGCGCAATGCCACACTTGACCACAAGGGGGGGGTGGCGCACACATCTGGAGTTCGTTCACAGCTGCTGAGAGACTGCTGGCACGCCCATTTTCTCTCTCTCTCTCTCTCTCTCTCTCTCTCTCTCTCTCTCTCAAAAAAAAAAAAAAAAAAGGCTTGTACCACTCTGCCCAGCCCCACCCCACCCCACCCTCATCTTGTTAGATTGGCTAGCTCCTACATCTGACTTGATGCCCCAGCTCTGTGCTGGTTTCTAGCACTTGTTCTCTGCTAATCCCAGCAGCAGCTCCTGTGTCAGTAAACCTGGGCCTTCTCTTCCCGTGGTAAATGTTGTTTGGCTCTTTTTCCCTTTGAGGCGCTGTTCTTTGTATATGTGTGCATGTGGATGTAGAGGCCAGAGGACAGCTTTGGATGCCTGGAGTTTGCCAACTTGGCTAGGCTGGCTAGGTAACAAGTCCCAGGAATCCTGAGATTACAAGCACATACCACTTTCGGTTTTTTCACAGGGCAAGTCCATCTGCCTAGCCCAAGGCTGTATCCTTCTTTGGACTCACTCTTTGGCCTGTGCAGCAGAGGACCCAGCCGACAGTGCTTACTGAAGGCTGTCCCAGTGTGCCCAAGCCTGGACAGGACCCAAGGATAGAATACTAATGCTTTCACTGTCGCTCAAGTGCCTCCACATTGCAAACTTATCCTCCAATGCCTGGCAAGCATCACTTCAATTCTGCCATACGAGATACCAGGTCAAGCTTTTTTTTTGTTTATTTGATTTTTTCTTTCTTTCTTTCTTTCTTTCTTTCTTTCTTTTTTCTTTTGTTTTTCTGTTTGTTTGTTTTGTTTTGTTTTATTTTTGAGGTAGGGTCTTGCTCTAGCCCAGGCTGACCTGGAATTCACTATGTAGTCTCAGGGTGGCCTCGAACTCACAGCAATCCTCCTACCTCTGCCTCCTGAGTATTAGGAGTAAAGGCGTGCGCCACCACGCCCTGCTCAGGTCAAGCTTTTTGACCCCTTGCCAGGCATTGCAAGTAGCAGGCCTAGGACAGGCTGAGGGTAAAACTTGCCCTCTCCTCCTTCATCCTAGCACTACAGTGTCCCTCTGTCTGCCCCTCTGTCCTGCGCACGTGCCTGACCAAGACTTTCAGCTCTTTGGAGCCATATGTTCTGAGGAGTCATTCTTCTCCTCCTGCGCTGTATCTAGGATCTTGGAGTCTCTGGGTCCTCCCCTCAGCTGTGACTCTTGTGTCCACAGGGTCTACGCAAGAGGGAGCTGCTCAAGGAGCTGCTGCCAGTCATCGGGCAGAACCTGCGCTTTCAGCGCCTATTTACAGAATGTCAGGAACAGCTCGACATCCTGAGGGACAAGTAGTCTGGCCTGACCTGCCCCAGCTGCAGCAAGGGCAGAGCTATACCATTGCCACGGGCAGGTACCCAGGGCTACTGGGCTACAGTGGGAGATTCTGGAAGAAGACGCGTTGTCTTGCACCAGCACAAGCCCAGCTCCCTGGGCAAACGTGCCCTATGTCCTGGGCCTGAGAATGCCTCAAAAGGGAACAGCTTGTCCCTTCCTCCAGGCCCTTGTGTGGGGCTGGGGCTCTGCCTGGCAGCCCTGGGACCAGCAAGGTACTCCAGGTGTGTCAACTCCAGCTCAGCCCCAAAGTGGACACCAGCCCCTCCCACTGCCGGGGCCGTGCTGCTTCAGCTATGACAAATGAGCCATCTGTGAGAGCGAGGATCTGGAAATATTAGGTATTATGCAGTCAGCAGACTGACCTGAAGCCTGTGTAAAAGGAAAGCTGTTCCAACACATGGACTATTTTTGTACTAGAATTTGCTAACTTGTAATATGGAATATTCTTTTGGCCAATAATCAGGATATCCCTATAAGTTACATTGGTCACTTATAGGAAATTTAAACTCTAATTATGACAGCTACACTGAAAATAATTGTACTGAAATTAACTTGTCTATCTTCATTTGGCTTAATTTTTAAATGTTTGTAAAAAGAGACATGGGGGTGGTAAAGGGGAGGGCAATTTCTTTTCTAAGTGTAAAATAAATGAACATGCATTGGATACCAAACCATCTTGCTTCCCTTCCTTTTTTTCTAATGTCCACTGTCCACCCCCACTATGGGTCTTTCTCCAAAAATGGACAGTAGGAGGGCAGTGGAGCCTAAAAGGATACTTTGGAGTCATCTGATCCTTCAAGCTCGCCTGGGGCTAGCAGGTATATGTCATTTCCCCAAGCGAAGCCTGTGGCCCTTGGTTCTAGCTTACCTGGGCCTCAGGTATCATGACCATTCTGGCCTGCAGCTAGCTATGAAAGGAGACCACTAAGTACAGATGAGTATACTGAGGAATGATGAGAAACCAGCTTTGAGGAGGCTTATAAATTCAGGGCCGGCCTGGGCTACCTAGCAAGAATCTGTATCAAAAAATGAGATTGGGGCTGGAGAGATGGCTTAGCAGTTAAGGCATTTGTCTGCAAAGCCAAAGGACCCTGGTTTGATTCCCCAGGACCCACATAAGCCAGATGCACAAGGGCACACATGCATCTGGAGTTTGCAATGGCTGGAGGCTCTGGCACACCCATTCTCTCCATATATATGCTTCTCTCAAATAAATAAATAAAATATATTAAAGAAAGAATGACTTAAAATTTAAATTTTTTTTTTTTTTTTTTTTTTTTTTTTTTTTGAGAGGTAGGGTCTGTAGTTCAGGCTGACCGGGAATTGACTATGTTGTCTCAGAATGGCCTTGAACTCACGGCGATCCTCCTACCTCTGCCTCCCCAGTGCTGGGATTAAAGGCATGCACCACCATGCCCGGCAAAAAAAAAAAAATATATTTTAAATAAAAAATTCAAGAAAGACATTGAAAAGGACATGACAATATGGAAAGACTGCCCATGCTCCTAGGTAGTAGAATTAATATTGTGAAAATGTCAACTTTACCAAGAACTATATGTAGATTCAATGCATTACCAACAAGAATCCCAGCATCATTCTTCACAGAGGTAAAAATGAAATCTCAAAGTTCATCTCGAATGGCAAGAGTTCTTGAGTATCCAAAAGTATCCTCATCATACCCAGTCTGAAGCTGTACTACAATTCCATAGTTACAAAAACAACATGGTAATGGCATAGAAAGACACATAGGCCAATGGAACAGAAATGAAGACCCAGCCCTTAGTTCAAGTAACTACAGCTACTTCATCTTCGACAAAGGAGCCAACAATGTAGACTGGAGAAAAGGGCATTTTCAACAAATGGTGTTGGACAAATTAGATAACAACACATTAAAAACTAGACTCGCTTCTCACCATGCACAAAAATCAACTCCAAATGGATTAAAGACCTCTTTATAAGACCTGAAACTATCAAACTATTGGATGAAAAAAATGGGAACTCTGCATGATATAGGAATGGGGAAAGACTTCCTGAACAGTTCCCCAGTAGCCAAGGAAGTAAACAATCACCCACCAGTGGCATCTCACAAAGCTAAAAAGCTTTTGTACAAACAAGCATACCTTAAACAGAGCCAAGAAACTGCACACGGAATAGGAGAAAATCTTTGCCAGCTATACCACTGACAGAGGCCTAATATGCTAGACTCTACAAAGAACTCAAAAAACTAAGCAAAAAAAAAAAAAGTGGGACAGAAAACTGAATAGGGAATTCTCAGAGGAAGAAATACAAATGGCTAATCCTCGCCTAAGAAGTGTGTTTGCAGAGCATGCCCATTCTCTCCTTCTCTGTCTCTTTCTCACCTTTCTTTTTTTTTTTTTTAATATTTTATTTTTATTTATTTATTCATTTGAGAGAGAGAGATACAGAAATAGGCAGGTAGAGAGAGAGAGAGAGAGAGAGAGAGAATGGGCGCTCCAGGGCCTCTAGCCACTGCAAACGAACTCCAGATGCATGAGCCCCCTTATGCATCTGGCTTACGTGGGTCCTGGAGAATCAAGCCTCGAACCGGGATCCTTAGGCTTCACAGGCAAGCGTTTAACCACTAAGCCATCTCTCCACCCCTCTTTCTCACCTTTCAAATAAATACATAAACATATTTTCTAAAAAGAAAAAATAAAATGAGAGATTGTGGCCAGGCATAGTGGCACACACCTTTAATCCCAACACTCAGGAGGCAAAGGTGGGAGGATCACCATGAGTTCAAGGCCACCCTGAGACTCCAGGTCAGCGTGGGCTAGAGTGAAACCCTACCTCAAAAAACAAAAACAGAGAAAGAGATGGCTTAGAGGTTAAGGCTCTTGCCTGCAAAGCCTAAGGACCCAGGTTTGATTCCCCAGTACCCATGTAAGCCAGGTGCAAAAGGTGACTCATGCATCTGGAGTTCATTTGCAGTGACTGGAGGCCCTGCACACACACATGCACTCTCTCTCTCTCTCTCTCTCTCTCTCTCTCTCTCTCTCTCTCTCTCTCTCTCTGCCTCTTTCTTGAATAGATAAAATATACATGTATGTGTATGTATGTATACATACATATATAGATGACAGAATTATCAGGAGAGCCGAAATTTTACTTGAGAGCGAGCACAGCACTGATATGCAGAAGACGAGCTGGAATCACAGAGCCTTTGGGCACAGGTGAAGGCTGAGCACCAGACCTGCCTCCCCAGCACATAGACCGGCACCTCGTCATTGCCATCCTGCCAGCAGTATGTGACCTAGAGTCTGAGGCAGGAGCCCTGGGCTTGAAAGTAGAAGACCTGAGTACCCCTGACTTCTGGCTGCCTCCCTGTCTTGAGCTCTTCTCACTCTGTCAGTCTCATGTCACAGAGCTGGATGAGACCTAGGAACCCATATGTGCCAAGCAAGCCATAGCGATGTGTGGAGACCTGGGAAGTCAGGCTGAACGTGGGGACTTTATTCACTAAGTAAGGAACAGAGACTGGTAAGCAGGCAGCTCCTCTGGAGACTACAGCAAAATGGACACAAAGATGGCCTCAGGGCCAGCAGGCCTGTCTGAAATGTGAATCAGCAAATACCTGGGTCTCATCGGCTATCAGTGGAGATGAAGGTAAAATAACCTGTATGGTGTGAGAACAAATAGATCTTGTAGGCAACGGTCTACGAGCTGGAAAGAGTTCCCATGAAGACATTAGCAAGTATATTGTTACTAATACTCTGAGGTGGAGAAACAAGCAGAAAAAAACAGTCAGAAACTACCATTTCCAGTCAGGATGGAATGATAGGAACCAGATTACCCTCCTGCCTGGAAGAGCCTGAGAAAATACCTGAAACAATGGCTTCGAGGCACTGGGTACAGTTCGGAGTAGAGCATTTGCCTAGAATGTGTGATGCCCTGCGTTTGAGGCCCATAAGTGCTGCAGCTTACTAGCTGCAGAGTTTATAGACAGCAGAAGAGGGAGGGGCCCAGAGGACTACGTGAGATGTAGCTGAGAGACCAGGCTGCTCGAGGTCATGAACCAGAATACCATGGAAAGCTGTGCAGTTCAGCTGATGGGTCCCTAGACCATTCAGCTCAGTGCTCAGTGCTTAGTGCACACCTTTAATCCCAGCACTCGGGAGGCAGAAGAAGGAGGATTGCCAGGAGTTTGAGGCCACCCTGAGACTACATAGTGATTCCAGGTCAGCCTGGGCTAGAGGTGAGACCCTACCTCAGAAAAAAAAAAAAGTGCTGCCAGGCATAGTGGCACACGCCTTTAATCCCAGCACTTGGAGGCAGAGGCAGGAGGATCGCTGTGAGTTTGAGGCAACCCTGAGACTACATAGTGAATTCCAGGTCAGCCTGAGCTAGAGTGAGACCCTACCTCAAAAAAAGAAAAAAAAAAAAAGAAAAGAAAAAGGGGGGCTGGAGAGATGGCTTAGGGGTTAAGGCGCCTGCCTGCTAAGCCTAAGAACACTGGTTCCAATGTCCAGCGGTTCCAATCTCCAGGTGCCACGTTTAGCCAGATGCAGTGACGCAAGGGCGCAATGCCGCACTTGGCCACAAGGGGGCGCACACCTGAATTTCGTTCACAGCAGCTGAGACACTGCTGCCACGCCCATCTCTGTCTTCCTCTCTCTTTCTCTCTCTCTCTCTCTCTGTGTCTCCAAAAAATAATTAAAAATAAAAAGTAAAAAAAAGAAAAAGAAAAAGGGGGGAGCAGGGGAGGAGCTGGAGAGGTGGCTTAGCAGTTAAGGCGCTTATCCACAAAGCCAAAGGACCCAGGTTCAATTCCCCAGGACCGATGTAAGCCAGATGCATAAGATGGCATATGTGACTGGAGTTCGTTTGTGGTGGCTGGAGGCCTTGGCGTGTTCATTTTCTCTCTCTCTCTCTTTCTCTCTCTCAAATAAAAATAAAATATCAAAAAACAAAAAAAGCAAAAAGGGGGCTGGAGGGATGGCTTAGCAGTTAAGGCGTTTGCCTACAAAGCCAGAGGACCCAGGTTTGATTCCCCAGGGCCCACATTAGCCAGATGCACAAGGGGGCGCATGCGTCTGGAGTTCATTTGTAGTGGCTGGAGATCCTGGTGTGCTCTCTCTCTCTCTCTCTCCCTCTTTTGCTGTCAAATAAAGCAAAAAGGAAGAAGAAAGAGATTACAAGGCAAGGCTGGACATAATGGCTTGTGCCTGTCATCCCAGCACTCAGAAGGCTGAGGTTAGGTGGATCACTCCAAGTTCCAGGTCAATCTGGGCTAGGGTGAGACCCTGCCTTGGAAAAAAACAAAATCTTATTCTAATAGAAGTTTGTCTAATTACACAAGATTTCATTGTGCTTATGATCATAAATTCTTTAAAATAATTCTTAAACAATTGTCAGAAGCTTGGTGTGGTGGTGCCTTTAATCCCAACATTCAGGAGGCAGAGGTAGAAGAATTGCCAAGGCTGTTCTGGGACTACAGAGTATCAGGTCAGCTTGGGCTAGAATGAGACCCTACCTTGAAAAAAATCTTTAAAAAAAAATACAGATAAATTGTTAGATTAGGGCTGGAGAGATGTCTTAGTGGCTAAGTGCTTGCCTATGAAGCCTAAGGACTCTGGTTCGAGGCTCGATTCCCCAGGACCCACATAAGCCAGATGCACAAGGAAGCGCATGCACCTGGAGTTTGTCTGCAGTGGCTTGAGGCCCTGGCGCGCCCACTCTCTATCTATCTGCCTCTTTCTCTCTCTCTCTCTCTCTCTCTCTCTCTCTCTCTCTGTCGCTCTCAAATAAATAACTAAATAAAATTGGTAGATTAATCAAAGATTTTAGCTGTTTCAGACTCATAACCTTTCATAAATTCTTCTAAATCTAAGTCCTATTTTTTTTTTTTTTTTTTTTTTTTTTTTGGCACACGCATCTAGCCCAGGCTGACCTGGAAATCACTCTGTAATCACAGGGTGGCCTTGAACTGGCGGTGATCCTCTTACCTCTGCCTCCCAAGTGCTAGGATTAAAGGCATGTGCCACCATGCAAGGCCTCTAAATCCCCTTTTAATCTCTGTACCAAGTAAGTAGAAAAAGCTATGAGCCAGAGCTGGAGAGATGACTTAGTGGTTAAGGCACTTGCCTGCAAAGCCTAACAACCCAGGTTCAATTCCCTAATATCCACCTAAAGCCAGATGCAGGGGTATATGCAGCTGGAATTCATTTGCAATTGCTTGAGGCCCTGCATGACCACTCACTCTCTTTTTTCTTTGAGATAATGTCTCACCCCTAATCCAGGCTAACCTGGAACTCACTCCAGTCCCAGGCTGGCCTCAAATTCACAGCAATCCTCCTACTGCTGCCTCCCAAGTGCTAGTATTAAAGGCATGTGCCACCATGCCCAGTACCCATTCTCTCTCTCTTCCTCTCCCTCCCTCCCTCCCTCTGTCTTCTATCTATCTCTGTGTTTGCAAATAAATAATTTTTTATTGTTTTTTTCAAGGTAGAGTCTCACTCTAGCCCGGGCTGACCTGGAATTCACTATGTAGTCTCAGGGTGGCCTCAACTCATGGCGATCCTCCCACCTCTGCCTCCCGAGTGCTGGGATTAAAGCCGTGCGCCACCACGCCCGGCTTAAATAAATATTTTTTAAAAAGCAACTATGAGCCAGGCATGGTAGTGCACGCCTTTAATCCCAGCACTCTGGAGGCAGAGGAAGGAGGATCACTGTGAGTTCACGGCCACCCTGAGAGGACATAGTGAATTTCACGTCAGCCTGGACTCAAGTGAAACCCTACCTCGGAAAACCAGAAAAATAAAAAACAAACAAACCAAAAAAAAAAACTATGAGCCAGGGCTGAAGAGATGGTTCAGCGGTTAAGGCGCTTGCCTGCAAAGACAAAGGACCGAGGTTCAATTCCCCAGGACCTACATAAGCCAGATGCTAACGACCCAGGTTTGATTCCCCAGTACCCACCTAAAGCCAGATGCACAAAGATGCATGCATCTGGAGTCCATTTGAGGGCCTAATTCTGTAACCAGACTGGATTGAAATTCACTATGTAGCCCACCCTGGCCTCTAACCCTTAGCAATTCCTGCCTCAGCTTCCCAGTGCTGGTTTACAGGCATGAGCTGCTATGTCTGACTCAAACATTTTTCTTTCCTTCTTTCTCTCTCCTCTCTTTTTTTCTTTCTTTCTTTCTTTCTTTTTTTTTTAATTTTTTTATTTATTTGTAAGCAGAGAGAGAGAGATAGAAGAGAGGCAGACACAGAGAGAATGGTCACACCAGGGCCTCTAGCCAATGCAAACGAACTCCAGATGCATGTGCCCCTTGTGCATCTGGCTTACGTGGGTCCTGGAGAATCAAACCGGGATCCTGTGGCTTTGCAGGCAAACGCCTTAACCGCTAAGCCATTTCTCCAGCCCCAGCCCTTTTTTTTTTTTTTTTTTTTTGAGATAGGGTCTCACTCTAGCCCTAGCCCTGGCTGACCTGGAATTCACTATGTAGTCTCAGGGTGGCCTTGAACTCATGGGGATCCTTCCACCTCTGCCTCCCTAGTGCTGGGATTAAAGGTGTGTGCCACCACGCCCAGCTCTGACTCAAAACGTTTTTCTAAAACTGAAAGAAGCCTGATTACACAAATATCTATAGTTTTTAAAACTATTCATTTGTTTATATGCATGTGTGTGTTCATGCACACTAAGGTCTCTTGCCACTGCAAATGAACACGAGATGCTTGTGCCAATTTGCACCCATCTTTACATGGGTGCTGGGGATCAGCAGGCCAGGCCTTACAAGCAAGTGCCTTTACTTGCTGAGTGCTGAACCATCTTCCTAGCCCTGTAGTGGTTTTGTTTTTCAAGATAGGTCTCACTCTAGCCTAGGCCAACCTGACACTACAGTCTCAAGCTGGCCTTGAACGCATGACGATCCTCCTACCTCTGCCTCCTGAGTACTGCAATTAAAGGTGTGCACCACCATGTCAGATCACACACACACACACACACATTGGTTTTTTGAGGTAGGTCTTGCTCTAGCTCAGGCTGACCTGGAATTCACTATGTAGTCTCAGGGTGGCCTTTGAACTCACATGTCTCTTTCTCACCTTTCTTTTTTTTTTTTTTTTTAATATTTTATTTTTATTTATTTATTCATTTGAGAGAGAGAGATACAGAAATAGGCAGGTAGAGAGAGAGAGAGAGAGAGAGAGAATGGGCGCCCAGGGCCTCTAGCCACTGCAAACGAACTCCAGATGCATGAGCCCCCTTATGCATCTGGCTTATTGTGTCCTGAGAATCAAGCCTCGAACCTTAGGCTTCACAGGCAAGCGTTTAACCACTAAGCCATCTCTCCACCCCTCTCACCTTTCAAATAAATACATAAACATATTTTCTAAAAAGAAAAAATAAAATGAGAGATTGTGGCCAGGCATAGTGGCACACACCTTTAATCCCAACACTCAGGAGGCAAAGGTGGGAGGATCACCATGAGTTCAAGGCCACCCTGAGACTCCAGGTCAGCGTGGGCTAGAGTGAAACCCTACCTCAAAAAACAAAAACAGAGAAAGAGATGGCTTAGAGGTTAAGGCTCTTGCCTGCAAAGCCTAAGGACCCAGGTTTGATTCCCCAGTACCCATGTAAGCCAGGTGCAAAAGGTGACTCATGCATCTGGAGTTCATTTGCAGTGACTGGAGGCCCTGCACACACACATGCACTCTCTCACTCGCTCTCTCTCTCTCTCTCTCTCTCTCTCTGCCTCTTTCTTGAATAAATATACATGTATGTGTATGTATGTATACATACATATATGGATGACAGAATTATCAGGAGAGCCGAAATTTTACTTGAGAGCGAGCACAGCACTGATATGCAGAAGACGAGCTGGAATCACAGAGCCTTTGGGCACAGGTGAAGGCTGAGCACCAGACCTGCCTCCCAGCACATAGACCCCTGCTTTGTCATTGCCATCCTGCCAGCAGTATGTGACCTAGAGTCTGAGGCAGGAGCCCTGGGCTTGAAAGTAGAAGACCTGAGTACCCCTGACTTCTGGCTGCCTCCCTGTCTTGAGCTCTTCTCACTCTGTCAGTCTCATGTCACAGAGCTGGATGAGACCTAGGAACCCATATGTGCAAGCAAGCCCTAGCGATGTGTGGGAGACCTGGGAAGTCAGGCTGAACGTGGGGACTTTATTCACTAAGTAAGGAACAGAGACTGGTAAGCAGGCAGCTCCTCTGGAGACTACAGCAAAATGGACACAAAGATGGCCTCAGGGCCAGCAGGCCTGTCTGAAATGTGAATCAGCAAATACCTGGGTCTCATCAGATCAGTGGAGATGAAGGTAAAATAACCTGTATGGTGTGAGAACAAATAGATCTTGTAGGCAACGGTCTACTTAGCTGGAAAGAGTTCCCATGAAGACATTAGCAAGTATATTGTTACTAATACTCTGAGGTGGAGAAACAAGCAGAAAAAAAACAGTCAGAAACTACCATTTCAGTCAGGATGGAATGATAGGAACCAGATTACCCTCCTGCCTGGAAGAGCCTGAGAAAATACCTGAAACAATGGCTTCGAGGCACTGGGTACAGTTCGAGTAGAGCATTTGCCTAGAATGTGTGATGCCCTGCGTTTGAGGCCCATAAGTGCTGCAGCTTACTAGCTGCAGAGTTTATAGACAGCAGAAGAGGGAGGGGCCCAGAGGACCACGGAGATGTAGCTGAGAGACCAGGCTGCTCGAGGTCATGAACCAGAATACCATGGAAAGCTGTGCAGTTCAGCTGATGGGTCCCTAGACCATTCAGCTCAGTGCTCAGTGCTTAGTGCACACCTTTAATCCCAGCACTCGGGAGGCAGAAGAAGGAGGATTGCCAGGAGTTTGAGGCCACCCTGAGACTACATAGTGATTCCAGGTCAGCCTGGGCTAGAGGTGAGACCCTACCTCAGAAAAAAAAAAAAAGTGCTGCCAGGCATAGTGGCACACGCCTTTAATCCCAGCACTTGGAGGCAGAGGCAGGAGGATCGCTGTGAGTTTGAGGCAACCCTGAGACTACATAGTGAATTCCAGGTCAGCCTGAGCTAGAGTGAGACCCTACCTCAAAAAAAAAAAAAAAAAAAGAAAAGAAAAAGGGGGGCTGGAGAGATGGCTTAGGGGTTAAGGCGCCTGCCTGCTAAGCCTAAGAACACTGGTTCCAATGTCCAGCGGTTCCAATCTCCAGGTGCCACGTTTAGCCAGATGCAAAGTGACACAAGGGCGCAATGCCACACTTGGCCACAAGGGGGCGCACACCTGAATTTCGTTCGCAGCAGCTGAGACACTGCTGCCACGCCCATCTCTGTCTTCCTCTCTCTTTCTCTCTCTCTCTCTCTGTGTGTGTGTCTCCAAAAAATAATTAAAAATAAAAAGTAAAAAAAAGAAAAAGAAAAAGGGGGGAGCAGGGGAGGAGCTGGAGAGGTGGCTTAGCAGTTAAGGTGCTTATCCACAAAGCCAAAGGACCCAGGTTCAATTCCCCAGGACCGATGTAAGCCAGATGCATAAGATGGCATATGTGACTGGAGTTCGTTTGTGGTGGCTGGAGGCCTTGGCGTGTTCATTTTCTCTCTCTCTCTCTTTCTCTCTCTCAAATAAAAATAAAATATCAAAACAAAAGCAAAAAGGGCTGGAGGGATGGAACGTAGCAGTTAAGGCGTTTGCCTGCAAAGCCAGAGGACCCAGGTTTGATTCCCCAGGGCCCACATTAGCCAGATGCACAAGGGGGCGCATGCGTCTGGAGTTCATTTGTAGTGGCTGGAGATCCTGGTGTGCTCTCTCTCTCTCTCTCTCCCTCTTTGCTGTCAAATAAAGCAAAAAGGAAGAAGAAAGAGATTACAAGGCAAGGCTGGACATAATGGCTTGTGCCTGTCATCCCAGCACTCAGAAGGCTGAGGTTAGGTGGATCACTCCAAGTTCCAGGTCAATCTGGGCTAGGTGAGACCCTGCTTGAAAAAAACAAAATCTTATTCTAATAGAAGTTTGTCTAATTACACAAGATTTCATTGTGCTTATGATCATAAATTCTTTAAAATAATTCTTAAACAATTGTCAGAAGCTTGGTGTGGTGGTGCCTTTAATCCCAACATTCAGGAGGCAGAGGTAGAAGAATTGCCATGAGTTCAAGGCTGTTCTGGGACTACAGAGTATCAGGTCAGCTTGGGCTAGAATGAGACCCTACCTTGAAAAAAATCTTTAAAAAAAAATACAGATAAATTGTTAGATTAGGGCTGGAGAGATGTCTTAGTGGCTAAGTGCTTGCCTATGAAGCCTAAGGACTCTGGTTCGAGGCTCGATTCCCCAGGACCCACATAAGCCAGATGCACAAGGAAGCATGCACCTGGAGTTTGTCTGCAGTGGCTTGAGGCCCTGGCGCCGCCCACTCCTCTTTCTATCTGCCTCTTCTCTCTCTCTCTCTCTCTCTCTCTGTCTCTGTCAAATAAATAATAACTAAATAAATAAATAACTAAATAAAATTGGTAGATTAATCAAAGATTTTAGCTGTTTCAGACTCATAACCTTTCATAAATTCTTCTAAATCTAAGTCCTATTTTTTTTTTTTGGCACATGCATCTAGCCCAGGCTGACCTGGAAATCACTCTGTAATCTCAGGGTGGCCTTGAACTGGCGGTGATCCTCTTACCTCTGCCTCCCAAGTGCTAGGATTAAAGGCATGTGCCACCATGCAAGGCCTCTAAATCCCCTTTTAATCTCTGTACCAAGTAAGTAGAAAAAGCTATGAGCCAGAGCTGGAGAGATGACTTAGTGGTTAAGGCACTTGCCTGCAAAGCCTAACAACCCAGGTTCAATTCCCTAATATCCACCTAAAGCCAGATGCAGGGGTATATGCAGCTGGAATTCATTTGCAATTGCTTGAGGCCCTGCATGACCACTCACTCTCTTTTTTCTTTGAGATAATGTCTCACCCTAATCCAGGCTAACCTGGAACTCACTCCAGTCCCAGGCTGGCCTCAAATTCACAGCAATCCTCCTACTGCTGCCTCCCAAGTGCTAGTATTAAAGGCATGTGCCACCATGCCCAGTACCCATTCTCTCTCTCTTCCTCTCCCTCCCTCCCTCCCTCTGTCTTCTATCTATCTCTGTGTTTGCAAATAAATAATTTTTTATTGTTTTTTTTCAAGGTAGAGTCTCACTCTAGCCCGGGCTGACCTGGAATTCACTATGTAGTCTCAGGGTGGCCTCAAACTCATGGCGATCCTCCCACCTCTGCCTCCCGAGTGCTGGGATTAAAGCCGTGCGCCACCACGCCCGGCTTAAATAAATATTTTTTAAAAAGCAACTATGAGCCAGGCATGGTAGTGCACGCCTTTAATCCCAGCACTCTGGAGGCAGAGGAAGGAGGATCACCGTGAGTTCACGGCCACCCTGAGAGGACATAGTGAATTTCACGTCAGCCTGGACTCAAGTGAAACCCTACCTCGGAAAACCAGAAAAATAAAAACAAAAACAAACAAACCAAAAAAAAAAACTATGAGCCAGGGCTGAAGAGATGGTTCAGCGGTTAAGGCGCTTGCCTGCAAAGACAAAGGACCGAGGTTCAATTCCCCAGGACCTACATAAGCCAGATGCTAACGACCCAGGTTTGATTCCCCAGTACCCACCTAAAGCCAGATGCACAAAGATGCATGCATCTGGAGTCCATTTGAGGGCCTAATTCTGTAACCAGACTGGATTGAAATTCACTATGTAGCCCACCCTGGCCTCTAACCCTTAGCAATTCCCCTGCCTCAGCTTCCCCAGTGCTGGTTTACAGGCATGAGCTGCTATGTCTGACTCAAACATTTTTCTTTCCTTCTTTCTCTCTCCTCTCTTTTTCTTTCTTTCTTTCTTTCTTTCTTTTTTTTTTTTTTTATTTATTTGTAAGCAGAGAGAGAGAGATAGAAGAGAGGCAGACACAGAGAGAATGGTCACACCAGGGCCTCTAGCCAATGCAAACGAACTCCAGATGCATGTGCCCCTTGTGCATCTGGCTTACGTGGGTCCTGGAGAATCAAACCGGGATCCTGTGGCTTTGCAGGCAAACGCCTTAACCGCTAAGCCATTTCTCCAGCCCTTTTTTTTTTTTTTTTTTTTTTTGAGATAGGGTCTCACTCTAGCCCTAGCCCTGGCTGACCTGGAATTCACTATGTAGTCTCAGGGTGGCCTTGAACTCATGGGGATCCTTCCACCTCTGCCTCCCTAGTGCTGGGATTAAAGGTGTGTGCCACCACGCCCAGCTCTGACTCAAAACGTTTTTCTAAAACTGAAAGAAGCCTGATTACACAAATATCTATAGTTTTTAAAACTATTCATTTGTTTATATGCATGTGTGTGTTCATGCACACTAAGGTCTCTTGCCACTGCAAATGAACACGAGATGCTTGTGCCAATTTGTACCCATCTTTACATGGGTGCTGGGGATCAGCAGGCCTTACAAGCAAGTGCCTTTACTTGCTGAGTGCTGAACCATCTTCCTAGCCCTGTAGTGGTTTTGTTTTTCAAGATAGGTCTCACGTCTCACTCTAGCCTAGGCCAACCTGACACTACAGTCTCAAGCTGGCCTTGAACGCATGACGATCCTCCTACCTCTGCCTCCTGAGTACTGCAATTAAAGGTGTGCACCACCATGTCAGATCACACACACACACACACACATTGGTTTTTTGAGGTAGGTCTTGCTCTAGCTCAGGCTGACCTGGAATTCACTATGTAGTCTCAGGGTGGCCTTTGAACTCACAGCAATCCTCCTACCTCTGCCTCCCAAGTGCTGGGATTAAAGGCATGAGCCACCACACCCCACATCAGTTTTATTTTATTATTTTTGTTTGTTTGTTTTTGTTTTTCAAGGCAGGGTCTCTAGTTCAGGCTGACCGGGATTTCACTCTGTAGTCTCAGGCTGGCCTTGAACTCACAGTGATCCTCCTACCTCTGCCTCCCGAGTGCTGGGACTAAAGGCATGTGCCACCGCACCCAGATTCAGTTTTATTTTTTACTGATTGCTAGCATCTGTGTTTTCATAATCTTAGTAATGATAATCGTCATTATTGTCCTTGCTGGACAAGATTTGGGAACCCCTCTGGGCTGCACCCTGGAGAGATGGCACAAAAGTTAAAGGTGCTTTCTTGCAATGCCTGATGGCCTTGGTTAGATGCCCCCATACACAAGCAAAGCCAAATGCACAAAGTGGTGCATTCATCTGGAGATCGTTTGCAGCAGTGGGAGGTCCTGTCGTGCGTTTATTTATTTATTTATTCATTCATTAATTCTCCCACTCTTTCTCTTACTCTCATAAAAAATTAAAACAGCTGCCTCATGAATGAGTGAAGGAACAAAAGAACAAATAAGTAAACTTTAAAAAGGAGGACAGCCGGGCGTGGTGGCGCACGCCTTTAATCCCAGCACTCGGGAGACAGAGGTAGGAGGATCACCGCGAGTTCGAGGCCACCCTGAGACTACGTAGTGAATTCTAGGTCAGCCTGGGCTAGAGTGAGACCCTACCTCGAAAAAACAAAAAAAGAAAAAGAGAGGAGGACAGGATGGACATGGGGACAGCTGTGGCAGCAAGCCGGGTGCGCTGGCAGGGGAGCAACCGAGCAGATCAAGTAGAAATGACCACAGCTGGTCCTGCGTCCGGAACTCAACCAGCCGCGGAACTTGCAGACACGGAGAGCAGATGAGGGGACGCCACAGGCGGCAGGACCGGAAGTGGGGTTGCGGATGGCCGCTCGGAGACGCTGTCCTGAACGATAGTTGCCGCCGAGGTGCGGGTGAGCTTGGGCGCGTCCGGCGGCTCGAGGAAGCGGAAGGCGCGGGCTCTCCCGGGCGTTTCCGGAATGGTACCCGCGCTTAGGCTCCCGGCCGGGGCACGGGGGAGGGTTCCTGCCTGGTTCCGCGCTCTCGTCGACTTGCCCGGCGGGGAGCGGCGCTCGCGGGCGCCGGCTGCGGGCTCGGGGGTGGCGGTGGGCCGGCGCTTAGCTCGCGCGCGGGGAGCCCGCGCCGCCACGCAGTCTCCATCCGCGTGCCCGCGCCCTCAGGTAAGGTGCTTCCCGGTGTCACAGGCAGGAACCCGAGGCTCCGGGAGGCCGTGCGGCTGGCAGAAGCCCAGCTCCGCTCAGGTCCACGCCAAAGGATCCATCCGACCTGCTGCTTCGTGGGTGGGCCTCGCGCCATCCTGATGCCACCGCTGCTCTCCGTCCGTAGATCAGGGAGAAAACTTTGCGAGCAGATGAGTTAGAACCCCAAGACAGCAACTTCAGAAGTGAACGAAAAGTCAAGGTCTCGTTTCCTTGGGTCCCTCCTGCCTTTGGGATCGGGGCCGGGAGAGGTCACAGCCACTTGGGCTTGGTGGCCAAGGAGGCAAAGAAATCCACTTTCCTAAGGTCAGCTGTCACTAGTCTGAATGGTTCTGAACCAGGTTACGTCGGCTTTAAAAACTAGACACCTGGGAGCCCGGCGCGGTGGTGCAAGGCTTTAATCCCAGCACTTGGGAGGCAGAGGTAGGAGGATCACCGAGAGTTCGAGGCCACCCTGAGACCACATAGTGAATTCCAGGTCAGCCTGAGCTACAGTGAAACCTACCTCGGGGAAAAAAAAAAAAAAAAAAAAACTAGACACCTGGGCTGGAGAGATGGCTTAGTGGTTAAGGCACTTGCCTGCAAAGACAAAGGACCGAGGTTCAATTCCCCAGGACCTACATAAGCCAGATGCTCAAGATGGCACATGCATCGAGTTTGTTTGCAGGGCTGAAGGCCCTGGTGCGCCCATGCTCGCTCGCTGGTGCTCTCTCTCTTCTCTCAAATAAATAAAATAACAATTAAAGAAACTAAATGCCTGTCTTATAGAGCTGTGGTAGGTAGTGTTAGAGCTGAAGGTGTTTACAAAAGTCACTGAGTGGTAAATCCTAGAACTCCATGCTTTTCAACTCCCTGCGAGACCGCCTAAGTCCACTGGTTCATAAGACAGTAATATGAAAGGACATCTCCATAGTTAACAGTGTCATGGTGGCTTTGCTGGTGAGAGTTGGCAAGGTATTAACAGGGTACCTGTTCCTGCCTCTAACTCATCCTCTTTCTTCCTAATTACAGGCCCAATTTGGAATGTTTGTAGTCAACATCTAATTAGCCCTTGCTTATCTGCCTCTTAGGAATAGGACAAACTGCAGTCTCAGCTTTGGCAGACAAGATTGAACTTGATGTATCATGTAGGTTACCATTAAAGAGCCTATTTAACACACTTAAGCTTTAAAAAGGTTAAAACTAGAGTTAGGGAGATAACTTGGTGGATAAAGTGCTTGCGTCCCAAGCGTTAGGATATGGTACTTATGCTTTTTAAAAATGCCTGGTGTGGTCCTGTGTACCTGTAATTTCAGTGCTGGGGAGGTGGACACAAGAGGATCCCTGGAGCTAGTCTAAGCTTAATTTTGACCTCCATGATATTGAGAGACTGAGATGGGAGCTGGATGTGGCTCAGCGGGCAGAGTGCCTTCTAACCAGTAATGAAGGCCCTAGTTTGATTCCTAGCACCACATAAACTGGATGTGGTAGTGTATGCCTGCAATACCAGCACTCTGGAGGTGAGGGCAGGAAGATCAGAAGTTCAAGGTCTGCTTGGGATACATCAGACCTTGTCTCAAAACAAAAACAAACAAAAAAATGAGGTGGATAGTATTCCTGATCCTGAGGATAATAACTGAAGTTAGTCTCTGGCCTTTACACAGACACCCCAACACACATACACGTATACACGCAAAGCTTTAAAGATAAAGCCAGGCATGATGGTGCACGCCTTTAATCCCAGCACTCGGGAGGCAGAGGTAGGAAGATCACCATGAGTTCGAGGCCACCCTGAGACTACAGAGTGAATTCCAAGTTAGCCTGAGCTAGAGTGAGACCCTACCTCGGAAAACAACAACAACAAAAAAATCTTTAAAGATATAAAAATTTATCTGACTACCAGGCGTGGTGGCACATGCCTTTAATCCTAGCACTCACAGGCAGAGGTAGGATTGCTGTGAGTTTGAGGCCACCCTGAGACTACCTAGTGAATTCCAGGTTAGTCTGGGCTAGAGTGAAACCCTACCTTGAAAAACCAAACAAATAAAAATAATAAAAAATAATAATGCTTATAAAGAGTTGCATTCAGTTTTTCTCATTGGTTTCCATTTTGAAATGGAAGATGTGCGTTAAATAGAAAATGGAAAGGCCTCAACATTAATCACAGAAAATCAATCATAATTAAAACTACAGAGCAGGGAAGATGGTTCTGCAATTCTGACTACTTGAGTTCACATAAAAAGCTGGAAGTTGGGCTGGAGAGATGACTTAACGGTTAAGGCACCTGCCTGCTAAGCCTAAAAACGCCGGTTCCAATCTCCAGGTCCCATATTTAGCCAGATGCAGTGACACTAGGGCCCAACGCCGTGATTGCCCACAAGGGGGCGCACACATCTGGATTTTGTTCACAGCAGCTGAGAGACTGCTGGCGCGCCCATATCTGTCTTCCTCTCCCTCTCTCTCTGTCTCTCTCTGTGTCTCTCTCCAAAAAAAAAAAAAAAAAGCTGGAAGTTGTGGTGGGCTTCTGAAATTCCATTGTCCCATAACAGTGAGAAGGGAGGCAGACAGAATTTCTTGGAATCTTGCAAAAGGAATAGTGAACAAGAGACCCTGTCTCAAAAAAAGAAATGTGTGTGTATATATATTTATATGGAGAAGAATTTCTGGTTGTGGTAGCACACATCTTTAGCTGAGGTAGGAGAATCTCCATAGGGCTATAGAGTGAGTTCCATGTCAACCTGGGCCAGAGATCCTGTCTGAAATGAACCCCCCCACACACACAAAAAAAAAAGAAAAGTGAGTCATCTTGTTTATAGCGTAGAAACATTGCTATTTTCTGAGTGTCTTTTTTTCCCCCTTTAGGAGCCCACATTGACAGCTGTGTTAAACTTCAGAGGAGCCGTGTCTGAACTCTTTGGTCACTGTTGTCCTGAGTCTGGCTGTGAGAGGCTGAGGCCCTGACCACCTGGTGCAGGAATGAAGACGGTGCTCATGGTGGCGGAGAAGCCCTCTCTGGCGCAGTCCATTGCTAGAATCCTCTCTCGAGGTAGGAGAAATAAACACTAAACCACTTCATTGCTTTGGTTTATAAACATAGTCATTTGTATCTTTCTTTTTCAAAGTGTAGGGTGTATAAGTGTGCACATGTATGTGTGGTGAAATGCTCTCTTCCTGTGGAGGCAGGAGGGGAGTGTCAGATATTCTCCATTGCTCACGGACATTTTACCTCAAGATAAAGTCTCTCAGAACATGGAGCTGTGGTTTTCATGAACCCAGAAATTTCTCTGGTCTCTGCTCCGTTAGGACTGGGGTTATAGGCATGCGTGGCCAGCCTTAGCTATTTACATGCATGCTGGAGAATCACACTTAGCAGGTCTCAGGTCTCCATGCTTATGTGGAAAATGCTCTTAACTGCTAGGCCACCTCCCTTGTTCCTTCTGTGCTTTTTAGGACATCTTTTTTCCCAAGTGCACCTTCACCCTGCTGGGGCATATTCATTTCCTGTCAGCAGGCTTTCCGGGAGCATTCAGTGGGATGCGTTTACTTCCATATGTGGAGGGCCAGGGCCTCTAGAAAGTGAAGTGAAAGAAAGGTTCACTGGGCCAGTTACGGGCACTGATCACCAGCACCACAACCAGCCCTAGAGAGGAGGTAGACAGGACCATGTCAGGAGCATGGTCACCATGGTACCCTTGCTCTTGCTGCTGGGCTCTGGCTGTGGCTGCGCTTACATCCTGTGCACTCACATCACTCGGAAGTGGCCCATGGGTTGAGACTTAGGGAAATGGAGGGAGAACATTTGTATCTACAGCTCAGCGTCACAGCTGTCTGCATGCTTCCCTCCCCCCAGGGAACATGTCCTCACACAAAGGGCTGAATGGGGCATGCTCAGTCCATGAATACACAGGAACCTTCGCTGGCCAGCCTGTCTGCTTCAAGATGACATCTGTCTGTGGTCATGTGATGACCCTGGATTTCCTGGGTGAGACTCCCATCACTTTTGCCTTCAGGCTTCCTGAAGAGAGCCCTGCCCAGGGTCCAGTTAGAGTCTACTTCCAAGAAACCTTGGAGTGGTTAGTGACTAAGGGCCCCTGGGTGAGGTGCCCATTTATTCCTGCTTGATGCTGTCTTACCATCTTGCTGGGGTTACGACAGTCAGAAAGGCAAAACTTTTATGAGCTGTGAAGTGTAATTCATTGTTTCCACGGATATGGATTGCAGGAAAATACAACAAATGGGATAAAGTGGACCCTGCAGAGCTATTCAGCCAAGCTCCGACAGAGAAAAAGGAAGCAAACCCCAAGCTGAACATGATCAAGTTCCTACAGGTACGTGGGCATGGGAGTAAGCCACCAAGGACCCGTCCCCATTCCCTGCACTACAGGTACGTGGGCATGGGGGTAAGCCACCAAGGACCCATCCCCATTCCCTGCACTACAGGTACGTGGGCATGGGAGTAAGCCACCAAGGACCCGTCCCCATTCCCTGCACTACAGGTGGCCACAGCTGTCTTGGCTCACCATTATTTGAGTCCTCACGCTCTTTTTTTTGGGGAGGGGGTGAGGTAGGGTTTCACTCGTTCAGGCTGACCTGGAATTCACTATGTTGTCTCAGGGTGGCCTCGAACTCATGGTGATCCTCCTACCTCTGCCTCTCAAGTGCTGGGATTAAAGGCGTGCACCACCACGCCCAGCTTCACACTCTTTTTTTTTTTTTTTTTTTTTTTGGTTTTTCGAGGTAGGGTCTCACTCTGGCCCAGGCTGACCTGGAATTATCTATGTAGTCTCAGGGTGGCCTTGAACTCACGGCAATCCTCCTACCTCTGCCTCCCGAGTGCTGGGATTAAAGGCGTGCACCACCACGCCCGGCCACACTCATTTTTGATACAGAGGTCTTTGTTGGCACCTGGGCCCACCTTTCTGTGAGCACTCTCTGCTCACAGCCTCTTCATGCTAGCTCTTCATGTCCTGGCCAACAACAGACATTCTGCTTGTTTGGTTGAGGGCTTTTCCCAATTTTAAGGCAAATACACACACATTAAGAAAAACTGGAAGGGTTGGAGAGATTGCTCAGTGGATAAAGCTCTTGGCTGCAAAGCCTAATGACCTGGGTTCAATTCCCCAGTACCCATGATGTGTGTACCAGGGCCTCTAGCCATTGCAAATGAACTCTAGTCATATTGCATGCACCACCTTGTACATCAGTTTTACATGGGTACTGGGGAACTGCACCTGGGTCCTTTGGCTTTGCCAACAAGTACCTTAACTGCTAATCCATCTCTCCAGCCCAAATATAGTAATTCTGAACCAAAGTGTTTTCTGAGCAGCTAAGCCAGCCTCACTGCATCCATCTTCTTGCACAACCTAGGGCTTAGTCCCTCTACCCAAGGCTCAAGGCCTAGTTCCACTGCCTGTCACCGGAAGGGATGCGAGTTAATGTGTGCTGTGTGGCAGGTGGAGGGCAGAGGCTGCGACTACATTGTGCTGTGGCTGGACTGTGATAAGGAAGGGGAAAACATCTGCTTTGAGGTGAGTGTATAGTGTGTAACCCCCTCTGGTTCTGTGCAGGCCTTCCTGCCATCCACCCTGACCTGACAGTCACACCATTCCGGGGCTAACATATGGAGTCTAGTGGCTTTAAAAGATGCCTTCCCCTGCTCCCTTTACTTTGGAAACTGTAGATACTTTAAAATGCATAGACCTGCTAAGAGTGATTGTCACTTCACTCTTTAGAGCTATTTCAGTTGTCTGTGTGGGCTCTCAGACACCCAAGAGTGATTGTCACTTCACTTTCTAGAGACACATGGTACGAATGAGCATAAGAAGGAGCAGAATTTTCTAGGTGGATACAGGTTTCAGAACTTTGGAGTCTTGGGCCACGCTCCATGCCTCTTGGGACCTTCAGTTAGTGTGATTGATCACATTGGAACCATACTTTCTCAGACCTCCTCACCTCCCGTCTCCATGCACCCTCCCCAGGAAGCTCTTTACAGGGAGCCAGGTGGAGTTTCCCCATGTGCCTTTGGCCATGGCACATTACTGCTACTGGTTGTACCTGTTGGTCTCACTAGTACCTTCAGGCTGTGGATCCATACAGGTTACCTCTGTCCTTGTGCCACAGCCCTCATCTGAGGCCTGACATGCCATAGTGCAAGAGTTGGTTCCCTTGAGATAGGAGCTTTGGACACCTAGAATTCTCACCCAGCTCCCTCAGCAAACTGGAGTTCACCCCGTCACTTCCTGGATGTTTGCTTTCTCCCCTGCCCACTCCATGTTCACAGGGCTTCCCCTCCAGGGGGACTTTGCCTCTGGGAGTGTAAATGATGGCATCTCATAGGGCCTTCTCCCTTCAGAACCAAAGCTGTGTTTTTCCTATAAGGACGCTGCATGCCTGGCTTCTGTAGTGACTGTCCAACACCGTAGTGACTCTTAACTCTAGGATTCCCCACCATACCCAGACCCCATCCACACACCAGGCTCACCTGTGGCCTTCTCATTGTTTTTCTTTTTTTTTCTGAGGTAGGGTCGCACTCTAGCCCAGGCTGACCTGGAATTCACTATGTAGTCTCAGGGGGGCCTCAAACTCACGGTGATCCTCCTACCTCTGCCTCCCGGGTGCTGGAATTAAAGGTGTGCGCCTGCCACGCCTGGCTCTGGCCTTCTCATTCTTGTTCATCTCCCCTTCCTCTCTTTTTCCTTCCCCTGTCTTTTTTCCAGTCATGTAAAAATTCCCCCCACCATCCCCTGCTCCCAGATGGAGGGAAGGGAGCAAAAGCAAGAGATCTGGGCCATGTGGTCCCGCTCATGCTTGCCACAAGCATTTGCTGGTTGAGTGAGGGGAGAGGGTGGCAGGTTCCGGCCAGCAGTAAGAAGGGTGGTATCTGAGTAGGTGTGCAGCACAGAGAGAAGAGCCAGGTGGCAAGGGATGTATGGAAAGACCAAGGCTTCTGGAAGTGTAGAGGGATGGAGGAGGGTCTGTCAGAGCTGGGGAAAAGTTAACCCTAGAAGGAGGTGGGCCTGGATCAGTCTTGATATCCCTTCCGTCCAGGTCCTTGATGCTGTTTTGCCTGTCATGAATAAGGCCCATGGTGGCGAGAAGACGGTGTTCCGCGCCAGGTTCAGCTCCATCACTGACACAGACATCTGTAATGCCATGGCCCACTTGGGTGAGCCAGATCACAATGAGGCGCTGTCAGTGGATGCCCGCCAGGAACTTGATCTGCGTATTGGCTGTGCATTCACCAGGTGCCCCTACCCCCACACCCTTCCCGTTAGCCTGAACACTGCCTTTCCTGGGCCCCCTTGCGGTCCCTGGGTCTCTGGGAGCCCACATAAACAATTGGAGGTGCTCCCCTGTTTAAAACTGTGAAGAAAATGATACTTACAGATGTAGATCACACAGGCCAGAACTTGGTAGACTCTGTTTGTCTGCATTTGGGGTCCTGAGGACAGTGGGTGGACTATGACAGAAGAGCGCCCAAGCTATCTGGAGCCCTCTCTCCACCCCACGCACAGGGTTCCTTGTGCTAGCCCCTTGCTCTCTGCCACGTACATTGACTTCTAAATAAGGGACCTCCCTGCACGCACCCTCAACCCCAGGCTTGACTCACATGTGGCTTGTCTGGAGTGGATTTTTGACCAGCTGTCTTTCTCTTCCCACACCTCACTCCCTCTAGGTTTCAAACAAAGTATTTCCAGGGGAAATACGGTGACTTAGACAGCTCTCTCATCTCCTTTGGGCCGTGTCAGACTCCTACCCTGGGATTCTGTGTGGAGAGACATGACAAAATCCAGTCCTTCAAACCAGAGACCTACTGGGTGCTGCAGGCCAAGGTTCTCTTCCCTTCTGACTCCCTGCTGTATCATGTTCCAGGTTTAGGGTATGGACTCAGAGTTTTCCTTCATCATCAGCATCTTGCAGTCCTCATCCTAAGAGCACAAGTGCGAATTGCTGTTACCTAAAATGTGCCCAGGAAAGGGGGCCCCAGCCTTCATGGGAGGAGTAGAGCTGGGCTGGGCCTGGATGCATTGACTTTGGATAAATGGGAATGGTTCCACTCTGTCAGTGCAGGGTGAGGTCACCGGGCATGGGCCAGTGGCTATAGTAGTCAAGTCAAAGTACTACGTTGAAGCTTTAGACCCTCAAAATTTTTTAAAGTCTTTAGAACGCTTTGCTTAAAAGCCTCTGAAACAAGCCGGGCATGGTGGCGCATGCCTTTAATCCCAGCACTCGGGAGGCAGAGGTAGAAGGATCACTGTGAGTTCAAGGCCACCCTAGAATATAGAGTGAATTCCAGGTCAGCCTGGCCTAGAGTGAGACCCTACCTTGAAAAAATAAAGAAAAAGCCTCTGAAGCTCAGCATAAGATATAAAACATAACACAGAGTTGCTGTGAATGACCTAGGCCTAGGGTGAAGAGTAGGGGATACTTCTTGGCTGGCCAGGGTGCTGTGAGGCAGAACTCTGCTCAGATGCTCCATAAGGGCCCAGCCCCAACTTCAGCCACTTCCTTTTTTTTTTTTTTTTTTTTTTTTTTGTTATTTGAGGTAGGGTCTCACTCTAGCCCAGGCTGACCTGGAATTCACTCTGTAGTCTCAGGGTGGCCTCAAACTCAATGGCGATCCTCCTACCTCTGCCTCCAGTGTGCTGGGATTAAAGGCGTGCACCACCATGCCCAGCCCACTTTCTTGATTTCTTTCAGGAGGTGAGGAAAGCTAGGTTGGAGCTCATGAATCAGCCTAACAAAGTCAGTATGAGACATTTTGCTCCTGGATAAAAGCCAGGCTTCTTTGCTCTGGTTGTGCTCCCTGCAGAGGACTCACCTGTTACCTCTTCCCCAGTGCTCACCTTTGGTCCCTCCTGCAGGTTCACACGGATAAAGAGGAGTCTCTCGTTTTGGATTGGGACCGTGTGAGAGTGTTCGACCGGGAGATAGCACAGATGTTTCTAAACATGACAAAGCTGGAGAAGGAAGCCCAGGTGTGCTGCTTAGCCCACATGTATCATACCTGTCCTGTGTGAAGTGGTCCTAGAAGCCCATGACATAGGAATCGCTGTGACCCTGGGCAGAGGAATGGTTGCTTACGCATACATCCTAAGATACGTCTCCCAGTGCAGCAGCCATGACGCACTGTGTCTTCCACCGGATCCAGATGTGGGCTTTGTCCTTTGGCAGGAGTCCATGTCACAGTTGTCCCTTTTGTACAGTACTGAAAGCTACACTGCAGATAGAGCCAAGTGCACACGGGTGACCTTGCCTGAGGTCCCACAGCTAGCAGAGTGCAGTTCTGAGATCCTCCTCAGTCAGCTTTCACACCTCCGTGGTGCTTGGTTGCTTACTTGTGGTTTTTCTCAATCAGGACAGCTTCTTGACTCTTAGGAAGAGGAAAGACGGGCTGCGCAGGGCAGGACCAGGTCTGCTGCCATGGTCCAGTCACTAGGTGCTGCCTGGCCTTCAGCTCCCTTCTACTTGCCCTTTCCAACCTTCCTTAGGGGCCATTTTGCCCGGGCTTCAGTTGTTCGTGTGAAGCACCTCCATGCTGATACCCATCATGAACAGACCTCGCCCCAAGTGACACTAACCTCCATGTCCACAAATGTCCTAGTCATCAGCACCCACTTTTGTTGGTCTAAAATCCAGACTGTGTTGCCCTGGCCAAGTCTGTATGGGATCATAGAGGCAAGGGGCTGGGATAAATTATTGGAAGTTGTTTTGTTATGTTTTGTTTTGTTTTTGGAGGTAGGGGTCCAGTCCAGCCCAGCCATCCTCCTATCTCAGCCTCCCAAGTGCTGGGATTAAAGGCTTTTTCCCCCAGTTTTTCAAGGTAGAGTCTCACTCTGGCCCAGGCTGACCTGGAATTTACTATGTAGTCTCAGGGTGGCCTCGAACTCATGGCGATCCTCCTGCCTCTGCCTCCCGAGTGCTGGGATTAAAGTATCGTGCCACTATACCTGACAAGGCTTTTTAAAATCTTTTTTTAATTGTTTTTGCAGTAGGTAAAACAGTCATTTCGTTACCAATTTGCTGCCAGAGCCTAGCATTGCCCACAGATGTCTTCCATTTAACCAATACAATATTCACAAAAATTTCAAAATTTAAAACCTGTAAGATTTCACATAAAAATCCTGATGCAGCCTCCCTTGAAAAACAGAAAGAGGGCCGGAGAGATGGCTTAGCAGTTAAGGTGCTTGCTTGTGAAGCCTAGGGCCCAGGTTTGATTCCCTAGTACCTGCGTAAGCCATATGCACACAGTGGCACACACATCTGAAGTTTGCAGTGGCTAGAGGCCCTGTCGCACCCATTCTGTCTCTTCCTGTCTGCCCCTTTCTCTCTCTCTCAAATAATTTTTTTTTTTTTAAAGAGGGCTGGAGAGATGGTTTAGCAGTTAAGGCGCTTGGCTACAAAGCCAAAGGACCAAGGTTCAATTCCCTAGATCTCACATAAGCCAAATTGGGCGCATGTGTCTGGAGTTCATTTGCAGTGGCTAGAAGCCCTGGCGCACTCATTTCCCCCATCAGCCTCCCCCCCCCCGTCTCTCTCTCAAGTAAATAAAAAATTTTTTTTAAAGAAAGAAAGAAAAATAGATATGTTGTGCTAATGGCAGAGTTGGCAGTCCTCACAGCCAGCAGCAACCATTGCCCTGACACAGCCCACAGATCCCATCCTAGCCTGGCCAGTGTTAACTTCTGTGGGATTTGCATCTGTAGCCCCTTCCTCAATTCTTCCCTATTCCTCCAGGTTTTCTCTTTCCTAAGAAAAGAATGTTGTTGTTGTTGTTGTTTGCTTTCTTGAAGCTAAGTAGGTATTCAATCCAGTCTTAAGGCTGCTGGGGAAAGTGGATTTCAGAAGAGGGGGACCAAGTTAATAAACCCAGACCTATAACTCTGTTATAACCTCTTCTCCCCCCTGAAAATCACTGTGTCCTTTCTTCAGGTGGAGGCCACAAGCAGGAAAGAAAAGGCCAAGCAGAGGCCGCTGGCTCTGAACACTGTGGAGATGCTGCGTGTGGCCAGCTCAGCTCTGGGTATGTAGGGCATTTCCCTAAAGCAGGAAGCCTTGAGGTATGTAGGCATGTAGCAGTCCTTTCCAGCCCTGGTGTAGAGCAGTGCCAACACCCATGCCAAGCACCTCTTGTGCTGTGATGCCTGAGTCTCGGGGGCTCTGAGCCTCCTGTGGGTTTCATTCCTCTGAGCTCTGAAGTAGGAACAGGTGCTATTCTGTAGGATTGTTGGTTGAAACTGAACAGCCTTTTTGAATTTATTTTGGGAAAAGGGAAACACGGACCACCTCCTAGTATTTAATGTCTCAGCAGCCTCTGCTGGGATAAAACACAGCATCTTCCCTCAGGACAGGACCCATACCTGTCCCTGGGCCATTGGAGTGACCCCAGAGCATTCCACCTGGAACTTCCCTCCAGAACCAAAGTGGTCCACAGGCTAGCTTGGTCACTGTCTTTCTTGTCCTGAGCTTTTTTTTTTTTTTTTTTTTTTTTTTTTTTTTTGGTTTTTCGAGGTAGGGTCTCACTGTAGTCCAGGCTGACCTGGAATTCACTATGTACTCTCAGTGATCCTCCTACCTCTGCCTCCCGAGTGCTGGGATTAAAGGCATGCACCACCATGCCTGGCAGTGTCCTGAGCTTCAATGAGAAAATGATATTACCTGTTTCTTTGGGTTGCTATAGAGATTAACTGATGTAAGATAGCACATTTTAACAAAAGCAATAGAAACAAAGGCCACTACCCAAGAGTCCCTATGCACCTTTGGCTGGTATAAGCAAGTTGCTTAGCCAGCTAGACACAGTTGTGAACTCTGATGTATAGGCTGATGTGAGCATCATCTTTGTATGTAGTCTCACAGTAACCTTGAACTCATGGCAATCCTCCTACCTCTGCCTCCAGAGTACTGGGATTAAAGGAGTGTGCTACCACGCCTGGCGAGCATCATCCTTCTGAGCCTTGCTTCCTTAGCTGTTAGCCTCAGACAGTAACCTCTAAAGCTTGTCCTTAGGATCAGGGGTGCAACAGTGTTGTCAAGTGATTGCTTAGCTGAGTGCCAGCTGATCAGGGAGCAACAGGACAAGCCCTCCATTGTCCCAGAGTGCCATGAGGACAAGACACACAGGGGCACAGAACTGAGGGTGTGGTATAGTCTTAGGAGACTCAGCAGCTCAGGTCTGGCCATGGCTCCATGGCCACAGAACAGGGAACAGGGCTATGAGGGCTGTGTCATCACCATTGCCAAGAGCACTGGAAGTGGCACTGTGGAGAAGAGTGAGTGGTGTTTCGCTGTCCTGAAGCCACCCTTATGGGTTCAAGACCTCAGCTTTGGGAGTGTTTGTGGCCCGAATGTCCACCTAGTCAGGGCCTCTGAGCCCTGGCCACACTTGCCCTCCTCTAGAGCCAGTCTTCTCTCCAGGAAGTGCTGGCTTCCTTAGGTAGATTGGGTGCTCATGCAGTGAGCAGGCCCCTGGCCACCTTCTAAGCCCCTGAACCTCCTGTCTTTCACAGGAATGGGACCACAGCACGCCATGCAAATAGCCGAGCGATTGTACACTCAGGGCTACATCAGCTACCCACGGACAGAGACCACCCACTACCCCGAAAACTTTGACCTGAAAGGTTCTCTACGGCAGCAGGCCAACCATCCCTATTGGGCAGACACGGTGAGCAGAGGGGGCCGTGCCCCTGTATGACCTTGCTGCTGAGGTTTTGGGACAGGCCCAGGAACTTTGGTCAAAGCTAAGACCACTAAGAGGTAGCTTCCCCCCTCAACTCTGCTCTGCTTCCTCCCAGGTGAAGCGGTTGTTAGCAGAAGGCATCAACCGCCCACGGAAAGGCCATGATGCTGGTGACCATCCTCCCATCACGCCAATGAGGTCTGCCACAGAGGCTGAATTAGGTATCAGATGCTCCCTCTCCCAGTGTCCTCACATACTTTTTGAGCTTCCAAAACTTCCAATGTGGAAGAATAGGCTTCTAAAGCCAGGCCTTTGCACTTCTCAGTCTCCATTCCTGGCTTAGGGAGGCATTCATCACTACAGGTCTAGCATAAAAGTGAGTGAGGCCTGGGCATGGTGGTTCACACCTTTAATTCCAGCACTTGGGAGGCCAAGGTAAGAGGATTGCTGGGAGGTCAAGTCCAGCCAAGACTACATAGTGAATGACCAAATCAGCCTGGACTAGATTAAAACCCTACCCCGAAAAAAAGCAAAACCAGGCTGAAGAAATGGCTTAGCAGTTAAAGCATTTGCCTGCGAAGCCTAAGAACTCATGTTCAAATCTCCAGATCCCACATAAGCCAGATGCACAGTGACACAAGTGCACAATGTCTCACATGTGCACAAGGGGGCACACGCATCTGGAGTTCATTTGCAGTGGCTGAAGGCCTTGGTATGCCCATTTTGTCTCTCTCTCTCTCTCCCTGTTTCTCTCTTAAATTAAAAAAAAAAAAGTGAGTCGGGGCTGGTGGTAAGGAGGAGGCAAAGTTCGGGCAGCCTTGGTGTGAGGGACTAAAGCAGTGACAGAGCCCAAAGTAGACTTTATTTCTTACTCGGCCCTCGGCTGTGCTGGTGACCCATGGGTCAAAAGAAGGCCTCTAGGGAAGGGGGAACAATGCCAGTGGGAGCAGAAGCAAGGGTGGTATGTTACCAGATGGTGGAAGGACAGGTGGACCCGAGAGAGAAGCGCACTGAAGCATGCTGTGAAGGGGCTGCCCAGGCAGCAGCATTCTCTTGCTTGTGTTTTCCTTTGGGATATTATGGCTCAGTGCAACAGCACTTCCATGGCACGTGCTTAAGACCCTGGGTTTAATACCTAGAACCACATGTGTGCATACACACACACACCTTTCTCAGGCCACTTGGGCTCCTTAGAGAGGCTGGCCAGGTACCTAGGTGACATTTGGGCCTTGGCAGGGGGTGACGCCTGGCGGCTCTATGAGTACATCACCAGGCACTTCATTGCTACGCTGAGCCACGACTGCAAGTACCTCCAGAGCACCATCTCCTTCAGGATTGGCCCTGAGCTCTTCACCTGCTCAGGGAAGACCGTCATCTCCTCAGGTAAAACAGCCGGTCCTGGGGTTCCCTGGCCTTCCTCTCTACAGGCAGACGTTGGATGGGGAAGCCCAAGGTGGGGGCTCTGATTGGCAATGCTGTCTCTCTAGGTTTCACAGAGATCATGCCCTGGCAGAGTGTATCCCTGGAAGAGAGTCTGCCTACCTGCCAGCGAGGTGACGTCTTCAGTGTGGATGAGGTGAAGATGCTGGAGAAGCAGACGAGCCCGCCTGACTACCTGACTGAGGCCGAGCTCATCACGCTCATGGAAAAGCATGGCATCGGTAGGTGCCTGTCCACACTCCAGACCCGATCGGGCCTGGGCCAGAGGCAGTGCTTGCAAAGTGCCCAGTGACCCTGTATGTATGTGGCCCAGCACTGGTCCACTGACCTATGTCTGGTAACTGGTGTCCCCATAGATCTGGGCAGGCCCACTGTGCAAAACATCCTGTCAGGATTTGACCTTTCCTGTGAAGCACACACTGACTAGTGCCCAGTGAGCTCAGAGTGGGTGGAACCGGAATGCTGAAGGGATCAGAATGTATGGGTCAAATCAGCAGCCTCACCCAGCCACACAGCCGGGCGGCCTGTCCTGGAATTGAAGGGTGGACCTGCTTCTGCCCAGAGCCTGCACAGAAGTGGGTTCTGATGGTAGCCTCAGGCTGCTGTGTGGTAAGTGCTGCTTGCCATCGATGGGACAGCCCTGCTCTGGCTAAGAACCCTTTCTACATCTTGACTTCCAGTACCGGTACAGGAGACGGTGGTCTGGACCCAGTGACTTAACACTAGCTTCAGTTTGGGACGGTTAAGAGAGAGCGCTCATGTGACTTTCTGAACAGGAAAATGGATGAGGTCAGCCCTGTTGGCTGAGGTCCACAGAGCAGTCAGTATAAAAAAGGCCTGGGAAGCTGGGCGTGGTAGCACACGCCTTTAATCCCAGCACTCAGGAGGCAGAGGTAGGAGGATCACCATGAGTTCAAGGCTGCCCTGAGACTACATAGTGAATTCCAGGTCAGCCTTGGTTAGAGTGAAACCCTACCTCGAAAAATCAAAAAAAAAAAAAAAAAAAAAAAAAGCCTGAGGGCTGGAGAGATGGCTTGGTGGTTGAGGCGCTTGCCTGTGAAGCCAAAGGAGCCAGGTTTAATTCCCCAGGACCCACATAAGCCAGATGGACAAGGTGGCACATGCATCTGGAGTTTGTTTGCAGCGGCTAAAGGTCCTGGCATGCCCATTCTGTCCCCCCTCTCCCTGCCACTTTCAAAAGAATAATAAAAATAAAAATAATTTTTTTTTTTTTGGTTTTTTTCGTGGTAGGGTCTCACTCTAGAATTTTTTTTTAATAGTTTTATTTTTATTTATTTATTTGAGAGAAAGAGGCAGATAGAGAGAGAGAATGGGCACACCAGGGCTTCCAGCCACTGCAAACGAACTCCATATGCATGCGCCCCCTTGTGCATCTGGCTTACGTGGGGCCTGGAGAGTTGAACCGGGATCCTTTGGCTTTGCAGGCAAACGCCTTAACTGCTGAGCCACCTCTCCAGTCGTAGAAATTTTTTTTTTTAATGTAAAAAAAAAAAGGCACCGGGCGTGGTGGCGCACGCCTTTAATCCCAGCACTCGGGAGGCAGAGGTAGGAGGATCGCCGAGAGTTCGAGGCCACCCTGAGACTACATAGTTAATTCCAGGTCAGCCTGGACCAGAGTGAGACCCTACCTCGAAAAACCAAAAAAAAAAAAAAAAAAAAAAAAAAAAAAAAAAAAAAGGCAACCGTGACCTGCCACTGTGGCCCCAGCTCCTGAACTTGGCTCGAGCTGTGGGACCTTAGCAGCCTCCTTAGCCTCTAATCCCAGTTTCTTCCCATGTGGAACTTGTTCAGAGTGCTTTGGAAAGATGTGTGTACCTCACCAGCCCTAGCAAGTATGCATTGTTCTTAAGTTTCCTTTCCACCCCCTGCACAACAACCCAGTCAGAATGCCTCACTTGCTACTTCTCTTGGCAGAGAAGGCTCTCCAAGGTGGAGTAAGCTGTGTTCCTAGTGGGAAGTCTGCCTTAAGGATTACGAGACACTCCAAGGAGGAGGAGGAGGTGGGACATAGGAAATGGGTGGAACCAGCCTGGTTCGTCAGTGGCTTTGTCATCTTTCCTTGGGGTCTAAGGCTACTGTGTCATGGTTTTCAGCTAAAAGGTGCCGATAACAGAAAGTGTTCTGTGACTTTGGCAGAGTCCCTTAGTGTCCTTGAGAACAAGCATGCCATGAGGGCCGTCCTTGGATCCCCAAGGCATCTGGGGTGCCATGCAGGGACAGCCCTGCTCTGTCTTAGGAGTCCTTTCTTCATCATGGGTCGAGGCAGCCGTACATAAGATAGTGATGTGGGTCTAGTGACCAAAACGAGCTTAGGTTTGTGAGGCAGCCCTCCTTACTGTGTATAGATAGAAGGGGCGAGAGCAAGGTCCCTGTGACAGGAAGGATGAAGCTAGTGTTCGGTCCAGGGCATCTTGTCAGGGCAGGCTGAGGAACACCCGGGGCCATGCTGTGCATTCCAGGGACCGATGCCAGCATTCCTGTGCACATCAACAATATCTGCCAGCGCAACTATGTCACTGTGGAGAGTGGCCGCAGGCTCAAGCCCACCAACCTCGGCATCGTCTTGGTGCATGGTTACTACAAGATTGGTGAGTCCCTCCCCCTGCTTCCTAGGTCTGTTGGGCTTCTCAACTTCTCCCCAGGCTCTGGCCCTGTAGGGGTGCTGCCCAGGGCACCTCTGATGAACAAACAGATGTATAATAGCTCCAGAAGAGAAACCGAGAGCTCTTGCTGTTGACCTGGCCTGAGTTCCTCACTGTGGCACCCACCAGCTCTGCCCCTCGAGGTAACTCCCGGCCTGTGGCGCAGGGAGAAGACCTGGCCTGTACTGGTTACTTTTTCATTGCTGGGATAGAATGCCCGACCAAAAACAAAGAAAGAAAGGATGTTTTTCTTTTTTCTTGACAACTTCTATACTTATAGACAATAAACCATGATATTTCCCTCCGCTCCCCCTTCTGGCTTCATTTTGAGGGAAAGTTTCATGGAGAGGAAAGGCGTGGCAGGCTGGCTCATCCCATTTCAACCAATCAGGAAGTAGAAGATGAACAGGAAGTGGGGCTGGCTATAAATTCCTTTAAGATCCGCCCCAGTGACCCACTTCATCCTGCAGGTTCTACAGCCTTCCCAAACAGTGCCACTGACATGTGGGACCAGGGTTCAAACATGTGCCTGTGAGGTATATTTACATTTTCAAACCGCACCATGGTCCAAGGACAGCCAAGAACATAGCTGTGATGTCCTAGGTACAGGACCTCCCTAGCCACTCTGCACAAGATTTCTCCATGCAAGACTTGCTCACTCAGAACTAGGAAGTCGGGAACAATTGGAACCATCTGGTGTCCTCCAACTCTGAACCAGCGGCCCAGGGGAAGATTGGGAGGGTTAGTCCGAGCTGATAGCATGAGCCCAGCCGTAGTTCTCACCCGGCCTGGGGCTTGGTGGAGCTCTGGGTTCCAGTGCAGCAGCAGCAGCAGCAGCAGCATCTGCCCACCCGCTTACAGATGCAGAGCTGGTGCTCCCCACCATCCGCAGCGCAGTGGAGAAGCAGCTGAACCTGATTGCCCAGGGCAAAGCCGACTACCGCCAGGCCCTGGCCCACACCTTGGACATCTTCAAGAGGAAGTTCCACTACTTTGTTGACTCCATTGCTGGTAAGGCCTGCCTCTTCCCTGCCTCACCAGACACTGCTGGAACCTCCTCCCGGGTCTCAGGGTCAGGGCCTTCACGGGCCAGGCGACAACGCCTCCTCCTCAGCTCTCCTCAGAGGAGTAGGTGAAGGCGCAGTCAGGAACACCTGCAGCTGACAAGTAGGGCTCCAGCTCTGTGCTCTGTCCCTGACAGGGGCACTGCTCCACTTGGATCCTTGGCCATGTGGAGAGAGTGAACCTCCTGTTGAAGAATGGCTGCCAGAGACCAGGAGGGACATGATTCTCAGACATTTTGCTTGCTCTCAGGCATGGACGAGTTGATGGAGGTGTCCTTTTCACCACTGGCTGCCACAGGCAAGCCCCTTTCACGCTGTGGGAAGTGCCACCGGTTCATGAAGTACATCCAGGTGTGTAGGTGGGAAGGCCGTGGCCACCCTTCCTGACTTGTATGTTCTGCCTCAAGCAAATCGTGTCCCCTTGGGCCTGTGCTTTGTCATTAGTCACACAGAATGCTTGAAAGGTCTGAACCAGCACTAAGAACACATAGACGACAATCAGGCCACATCTACACATGGTTCATTTTTCCCTCCACCAAGTTCTTTTTTAAAAAAAAATATTTTTATTTATCTTTTATTTATTTATTAAAGACAGAGAGAGAGAGGGAGAGTGAGAATGGGCACACCAGGGCCTCCAGCTGCTGCAAACAAACTCCAGACACGTGTGTCCCCTTATGCATCTGGCTTATGTGGGACCTGGAGAATTGAACTGGGGTCCTTAGCCTTCGCAGGCAAACGCCTTAACTGCTAAGCCATCTCTCCAGGCCCCCCCCCCCCACCAAATTCTTATTTGCGTGGATATTGCTGGCATGCTGGATTTTAGAAGTCTCTGCCTTTGTTGGGGGGACAAGTGTGCTGAGCCTCGTACCAGGAGTTGAGGGGTCTTTGCCTGGCAGTGAGTTCCACATTCTATGTGATGTGTTAGGTATTTTACATTAGCTATTCTGTGTTACAGAGGGAAGAGGTAGGCAGGAGAGCTAGACCAGATAGTCCTCATATTCATTCTTACTGCTGTCGTAGGCAAAGCCAAGCCGCCTTCACTGCTCCCACTGCGATGAGACCTACACCCTACCCCAGAACGGCACCATCAAGCTCTACAAGGAGTTGCGATGCCCACTGGATGACTTTGAACTTGTTCTGTGGTCTTCAGGCTCCAGGGGCAAGAGTTACCCACTATGTCCCTATTGCTACAACCACCCACCCTTCCGAGACATGAAGAAAGGTGAGTGTGTCACCTGGCCCCACATCTCCTCCCAGCCTGATTGCCTCCAGTCTCACATTTGTCACTTAAAGGAGATCCCTCATCCTGTTCCTTCACATCCTCACTGGTGCTGAGACAAGGACCCCAGGGAATACTTGTGACACTGCTCAGGCATCAGCTATGACCCCATGTTCTGAGATCAGTGAGAATCAGCACCAGATAGGGTCACCTAGCAAGTAGGGCACCCTCAGCCATCACCCACTGCTGTTTCTGTCATTGAGCTTTTTACTGGAAAAAGAGCATGTGTTCAGAGTTGGCAGAAAGTGCCAAGCCAGAAACCCAAGCAACCCAGTGCCCATTACACTCACTTACACTCTGATAGTCCCACCCCACCTACTCAGGTATCACGATCCAGCACCTGTGTTATTCATGACATTTTGGAAGGAACCCTTAGGGTTTCAATCTGCATCCACCTGCCCTTCCAGAACAGCAGACAAGTGCTAGGTGGCATGAGGGTCTCATGGAGCGGCCAGTAATAAGCTACAGAAGCCAAGTGAGTAAGGGTGGAGGGCAACTGGACTCTGCCAGGACACTTTGAATACAAGGGATTTTAGTTGAGCAGAGAATGGGTGGGAGTAGTTGACGACTTAAGGAGCCCAGGCTAGTGTGATTAAGAAGATCCCCCAGCCGGGCGTGGTGGCACATGACTTTAATCCCAGCACTCGGGAGGCAGAGGTAGGAGGATTGTCAAGAGTTTGAGGCCAGCCTGAGACTAGAGTGAGTTCCAGGTCAGCCTGGGCTGGAGTAAGACCCTACCTCAGGGAGAAAAAAATTTAAAAAAAGATCCCCCAAAGCAGGCTGAAAGTCTCACTCTGCTGGGACAGGGATTCAGCAGTTAGGTTTTGTGAGAGCAGGTGGAAGTGGAGAACAAGACAGATGTGTGTCATGGGGCTCCTCTTCCCCCAGGTATGGGCTGCAACGAGTGCACACACCCCACCTGCCAACACTCGTTGAGCATGCTCGGCATTGGCCAGTGTGTAGAGTGCGAGAATGGGGTCCTGGTGCTGGATCCCACCTCTGGCCCCAAGTGGAAGGTGGCCTGCAACAAGTGCAGTGTGGTGGCGCACTGCTTTGAGAACGCCCACCGCGTGCGGGTGTCTGCGGAAACCTGTGGCACCTGCGAAGCTGCCTTGCTTGATGTGGACTTCAATAAGGCCAAGTCCCCCCTCCTTGGTGACGAGACGCAGCACACGGGTTGTGTCTTCTGCGACCCTGTTTTCCAGGAGCTAGTGGAGTTGAAGCATGCAGCCTCCTGTCACCCAATGCACAGAGGTGGGCCTGGGAGGAGGCAGGGCCGAGGGCGGGCCCGGGGCCGAAGGCCCCCAGGGAAGCCTAACCCCAGGCGGCCAAAGGACAAGATGTCGGCCCTGGCTGCCTACTTTGTATGACAGCCAGTCTTCCCTCACCCCGCTTCAGTCTGATGCAGACACATCATGGTGGCTGTCTTTGAAACAATGAACCATTAAAATGCTTTTATTGGTGTGTTCTCTGGAACAAAAAGCCTGGGGCCTTTTGCTGGTGAAGAAAAGTCAGAAATAAGGTCTGTTAAACTGAACTGTCCCTTTTGCCCTGAAATAGGTGAGACTTGTGACTGCAGTGTGGCCTGCTCTGGGGGAGGCAGGTAGGATCTCACAGACCAGCCCTCTCTTAGTCATGGCTCTATTTCTCCAAATAGGCCCCACCTCCTATGTTCCACCACCCCTGAATAATTCACTATGAAGTCCATCAATGGATTGATCTGATGAGCAAATCACTTCCTCAAAAGCCCAAACCTTCATGATACATTTGATTCAAATCATAACAACTCCTTTAAAATGCAGCACAATGGGCTGGAGAGATGGCTTAGTGGTTAAGACGCTTACCTGCAAAGCCAAAGGACCCAGGTTCAACTCCCCGGGACCCACATAAGTCCACATAAGATGGTGCATGCGTCTGGAGTTTGTTTGCAGCAGCTGGAGGTCCTGACGCGCCCATTCTTTTTCTCCAATAAATAAATAAAATATTAAAATGCAGGACAATGGGCTGGAGAGATGGCTTAGTGGTTAAGGCACATGCCTGTGAAGCCTAAGGATCCAGGTTTGATTCTCCAGGTCCCATGTAAGCCAGATGCACATGGTGGCACATGAATCTGGAGTTTGTTTGCAGTGACTAGAGCCCTGGCGTGCCCATTCTCATTCTCTCTCTCTCTCCCCCTCTCTAATAAGTAAATAAAAATGAAGGGCTGGGTGTAGTGGCGTATTCCTTTAATCCCAGCACTGGGAGGCAGAGGTAGGAGGATCACCCTGAAACTACCTAGTGAATTCCATGTCAGCCTGAGCTTGAGTGAGACCCTACCTCGGAAAACAAACAAAAAATCTTTTTAAAAATGCAGTGCGGGCTGGAGAGATGGCTTAGTGGTTCAGGCGCCTGCCTCCTAAGCCTAAGAACGCTGGTTCCAACCTCCAGTGGTTCCAATCTCCAGGTCCCACGTTTAGCCAGATGCAAAGTGACACAAGGGCGCAATGCCGCACTTGCCCACAAGGGGGCGCACACATCTGGATTTCGTTCACAGCAGCTGAGAGATTGCTGGCACGCCCATTTTCTGTCTCCCTCTCCCTCTCTCTCTCTCTCTCTCTCTCTCTCTCTTTCTGTCTCTAAAAAATAAAAATAAAAAAAAATTTTAAAAATGCAGTGCAAAAAAATATATGTGTGTGTGTATTTTTTTAATGCAGTGCAAGCCTTTAATCCCAGCACTCAGGAGGCAGAGGTGCGAGGATTGCTGTGAGTTTGAGGCCACCTGGGAATATAAAGAAGTGTGTTCCAGGTTACTCTGAGTAAGACCCTATTTCAAAAAAGTAAATTGCAGCAGTGCCAGACGAACACCTTGTTGCAAGTAGCCTGGGAAGTGAGGAATGGGGCTTCCTGAGGTTCTTTTCACATGTGCGTATGGATGCACCAGAGTCTCCTGCTGCGATCAAGTGCCTGGCCTTATATGGGCGGTTGGGGAATTGAATTGAGAATGGTAGGCTTCACTAGCAAATGCCATTAACTGCTGAGCCATCACCCAAGCCCATTACTAAGGTTTTTAGAGCCCAAGAATGATACATTCTATGTCTAAGATGGGTGATGTGGGTTGGTGTAATGAGACAGAAAGAGGTATTCGCCTCAACCTGCAGAGTCCTGTCAGAGGGGCCAGAGGTGGAAGACGCGTGGCTGAGCTGCAGGCTCTGTCCACACAACAGGAGTACACCCTTTGCTGAGAAAGATGTGAATGAGACTGGTAGGAGTGGGTGGTGCAAAATGACTTTCACAGGTGTGGAAGGCAGGCGCTGAAGCAAGGTGAAGTGAAGTGCAGACAAGGAGCCCGTGGCAGTGCTGACAGCAATCTCAGCGCTGGGCCAGGTGTGGCGGCACACGCTTTTAATCCCAGCACTTGGGAGGCAGAGGTAGGAGGATTGCTGTGGGTTTGAGTCCACCCTGAGACTACAGAGTGAATTACAGGTCAGCCTGGGCTAGAAGAGTGAGACCCTACCTTGAAAAATCTGGTGGTTTTCCAGACTCCTGGCTTCCCTGAAGCCCTCCAGTCAGTGAAGCCTCCCAGAGACCTTAGATCCTGAGAAGCACTCAGAACCATGTGAAGACCTGCTAGGTGGCGAAACACAGTAAGACCTGAGCATTTGTTCTCCACAGAAAATTAATAGTAGTTACAGGGGAAAGGGATGTAAACGCAGTTGGCAGAGTCCTTGCCAACAAGCACAAAGCCCTGGTTCAATTCCGAGCACCACATAAATCAGGTGTGGTGATACACACCAGTCACAAGCACTTGGGAAGTGGATGCATAAGGATGAGGAGTTCAAGGTCATCCTTAGATACATAGTGAGTTTGAGGCCTGCTGCCTCAAAAAAATTTAATTGCATGCACACACTGGCATTGATGTGAAAATGTTTAATAAGTTGTATGAGCCAGGCATGGTGGCATGTGCTTTTTTTTTTTTTTTTTTTTTGGTTTTTTTTCACTTTTTTTTTTTTTTTTTTTTTGTTTTTGTTTTTGTTTTTGTTCTGTTTCTGGGTTTCTCACTCTAGCTCAGGCTGACCTGGAATTTTAGTCTCAGGGTGGCCTTGAACTCACGTCCTCCTTCTGCCTCCCAAGTGCTGGGATTAAAGGCATGTGCCACCACGTCTGGCAATTTTTTTTTTTTTTTTTTTGGTTTTGTGAGGTAGGGTCTCACTCTGGTCCAGGCTGACCTGGAATTAACTATGTAGTCTCAGGGTGGCCTCGAACTCCCGGCAATCCTCCTACCTCTGCCTCCCGAGTGCTGGGATTAAAGGTGTGCGCCACCACGCCCGGCTGGCAAAATATTTTTATTTGTTAATTTTGTTTATTTTTATTTATTTATTTGAGAGCGATAGGCAAACAAAAAAAAGGCAGAGAGAGAGAAAGAATGGGTGCAGCAGGGCCTCCAGCCACTGCAAATGAACTCTACCACCTTGTGCATCTGATTTATGTGGGTACTGGGGAATCGAGCCTCTAACGTTTAACCACTAAGCCATCTCTCCAGCCATATTTATTTTTATTACTTTTTGTTTTGTTTTGTTTTTCGAGGTAAGGTATCACTCTAGTCCAGGCTGACCTGGAATTCACTATATAGTCTCAGTGTAGTCTCAAACTCATGGCAATCCTCCTACCTCTGCCTCCCAAGTGCTGGGATTAAAGGCGTGCACCACCACGCCTGGCTATTAATTTTTTTATTTATTTGAGGGGGTTCAGAGTGAAGGAATCATGCGCCACTTTGTGTATCTGACCTACATGGGTCCTGAGGAACCGAACCTAGGTCCTTGGCTTTGCAGGCAAGCATCTTAACCGCTAAGCCATCTTTCCAGCCCTGAAAATATTTTTGATGTGAAAATTTCATATTATACATTAAGATGTTTTCTTTGACCTTTCTGTGACCCTCTTAAATTTGAAAATTAATGCTAACACAGTTGGGCTAGAACTGCACCTCTGCCGGTAATGGATTCCCTGCCAGCCCTGGGCCGTCCGGGGTAGCAGCTCTGCTCTGCCGCTTGCCACCTGTTGACTGAGCAATTTGCTTAATTTCTGGACGGAGTGAGATTATATGACTTTCCGTTACCTAGCTGCCCACTCACTCAGTGCTGGAGAAGCCCCGCTAGTGCGGGTGGGGGCGCAGGTGTCCACTAAAGCCAGAGTACCGCGCGACCGCCAGGGGGCAGCAGCGGGCCGGCCCCGCCCCGCCCGCGCTGGGGCCCGACTGCGCCTGCGCACCGCCGGCGGCGCTCCCGACGGGAAGTGGGCGGGGCGGGACCCGAGCGGCTCGTGGCGGACGCCGCGGCAGGTGAGGCCAGCGGGCAGCGGCGGGTGAGGAGGTGCGAGGCCGAGGGTGAGTGTCCGGTGGGGACCGCGGTGCCCGAGGGTGAGATGAGGCCGAGGGCGAGCTGGCAGGAAGGCCCGGGCGAGGGCACGGACACGGGGCGTGGGGCGGCTGCGGAGTCGGGAGCGAAGCTGCCGCGGGCTGGGGCCGGGGGCGAGGAGCGGGGCGTCCGCTGGCCCGGCCGCGCGCGGGTGTGGGCGTGGGCGTGCCGGGGCAGGGGCCCGAGCGCTGGCGCGGAGACCGCCGAGGGGTGACACACCCCCATTTTCAAGGCCGGCCGTCTCCTCCCCTCCACCAGCGGCTTGCGGCCAGGTCCATGCCTTGCCGCCCGCCCCACGGCGTCTCTGAATGCTCGGCCCCCGGCGCCCCGAGCGTGTTTACGGTGGGTGTTTCGTTTATCGCCCGGTGTAGCTCCATTGTGTTAAAGCTTCAGGCATAGGCGCTTTGGGGCTCCGCCACTGCAGCTGTGTAATCCCACCCGAGCCCCTAACCTGCCTGTGCAATCGGAGAATGGAGCTGAAAATGGTAGGGAGTTTTGCCCAGGGCCTAACACCTAGTGGGGCCCGGTAGATAGCAGTAGGCTACACCAAAGCTTCCACTCGGACGTGCCAGGCCTCAGGCTGCATAGTTTGCCCACAGTGACCACTCAGTCTTTCTTCTGCCATCATGCTTGTTACCTGAACAAAAGGCCAAAGACCTTGACCACAAGGGACTTAGGATCTGTTGAAAATGTCAAGCCTGAAGCTGTGCGGGCGTGGTGGCGCACGCCTTTAATCCCAGTACTCGGGAGGCAGAGGCCACCCTGAGACTACAGAGTGAATTCCAGGTCAGCCTGGGCTAGAGTGAAACACTACCTGGAAAAACAAAAGCAAACAAAAGAAAATGTCAAGGCTGTTAAAAGAAATATGGGGGCTGGAGGGATGGCTTAGTGGTTAAGGCGCTTGCCTGCAAAGCCAGAGGATCCCGGTTCAATTCCCCAGGACCTATGTAAGTCAGATGCACAAGGTGGCGCATGGGTCTGCATTTTGTTTGCAGTGGCTGAGGGCCCTGGCACGCCCATCTCTTTACCTCTTTCTCTCTGTCAAATAAATAAAAACATTAAAAAAAATTTTTTTAAGACGATTGAAGAGGGGATTGGGTATAACTTGAGTAGAGTGCACGCCTGGTATGAATAAGGCCTTAGGCTTACTTTTTTGAGACAGAATCTCATTTCTAGCCCAGGCTGACCTGGCACTCACTCTGTAGCCCCAAGCTGGCCTCAAACTCACTGTCATCCTCCTACCTCAGCTGTCCAAGTGCTGGCAGTAAAGGCGTGCACCACAACGCCAAGGCTATTTTGTTTTTTTAAGGCAGGTTTCATTCAATAGCCCAGGTTAGCATGGAACTCACTGTGTAGCCCAGGCTGGCGTCAAACTGACTGTGATTCTCCTGCCTTAGCCTCTCAGGTGCTGGGATTACAGGCATGAGCCACCACGCTTAGCTAAAAATGTAAAAAAAATTAAATACATTATTTTGAGAGCAAAAGAGGCATATATTTTATGTATATGTACATAATAGAATGAGAATAAATGAATGAATATGAGTGGGCATACCAGGTCCTGTAGCCATTGCAAAACAACTCCAAATGCATGTGCCATCTGGCTTTATGTGGGTACTGGAGAATCTAACCTAGGTCCTTTGGCTTTGTCAGCAAGCATCTTAACCGCAAAGACATCTCTCCAGCCCTAAAATAATAAATTTTTTGTACCTTTTGCCTTAATACATGTACTAAATATATATAAACTCAATATTTCCATATATGTGGGAAAGGATCTAATTGAGATCTTAAAGGATTCACCAAACTATTCCCAGTCTATTATTACATTATTTATGAGTAAGGAAATAAAAATACCCAGGACTAAGGATGTACCTCAGTTGATAGAGTGCTTGCATAGCATGCATGAAATCCTGGGTTTGAACTCCAGTACCCCATAAGTGGAGAGTGGTAACACACATGTCTTTAATTCCAGCACTCAGGAGGTAGAGGCAGGAAGACCAGACGTTTGAGGTCATTCTCAGCTACATAGCAAATCTGAGCTCAACCTGAGTTACATGAGACCTGTCTCAAAAAAAAAACAGGTTTTTTGGGGTTTTGTTTGTTTGTTTGTTTGTTTGTTTGTTTGTTTGAGGAAGGGGCTTGCTCTAGCCCAGGCTGACCTGGAATTCACTCTGTAGTCTCAGGCTGGCCTCAAACTCACAACAGTCCTCCTACCTCTGTCTCCCAAGTGCTGGGATTAAAGGTATGTACCACCACGCCCAATTTTTTTGGTTTTTCGAGGTAGAGAGAGTGGGCACGCCAGCGCCTCCAGCCACTGCAAACAAACGTGCCCCCTTGTGCATCTGGCTTACATAGGTCCTGGAGAGTTGAACCCAGATTCTTTGGCTTTGCAAGCAAATGCCTTAACCACTAAACCATCTCTCCAGCCCTGTTTTTTTCTTTTTAAGAAAAAAATGAATCCTTACTGGTAGAAAAAATATAAACAGCGAGTACAATGCTTTGTAACAACAGTGATGCAATTTCCTTTTCTTGGGATTGCTGTTGTTTCATTACTCACGTTCTGAAGTTAAGAAAGATAAGTACTTTGTCTTGGTACCACTTGAAAAATGCCATGATACCAATGTGTTCTTTGAGCTTGTAATTCCAAACTGGTCAAGTAGAGGAAAATAAATATTTCAGATGTAAAAATACAAAAGAAAAAGAGAGCTTTTGTCCGGTGCCAGCCAGAGTCACAGAGCCACGGAGGACAATTTGTTGCACTCCAGAGGGGCTGACAAAGATGTCAGCAGAGCCTTCTGCAAGATCTTACAAAAGGTTAGAACAGGAGCAGAGAAACTTCAGTATTGGTCCAGGTCAGGGGCTGTCCTGGGGCAGTGGGCATAGAGATGAAAGGAGGACCCTCAAGAGAGCCAAGGCCCAGAGTGGTGACCAGTGAGGGGTGGACCAGGGTTAGGCAGGATAGAATGACCTCTCAGGGGCCAGTTCCCCACCAGGAGCCTCACTCAGAGATTTTGAGCAAGCTCCCTTAACCTTTATGCCACAGCCTGCACCTTAAAGTGGAGATAACCAAGCAAAGCTGTTGGGAGACTAAAAGGGGTCATATGGGATGAGTGCTCAGAGCAGGGACAGCACCCCTGCAGGCTCGTGGCTGGCTATACCTGGCAGCACCATCACTCGCAGCCCTGCAGCAGTGCAGATAAGTGCCAGTCCTATAGCCAGTAGAAAGTATCCAAGGATCACACTTGGCGGCGGTGGAGGTCAGGAGCTCGTCCCTCCCGTACCCTGCAGGTTGTTGACTGGTGGCTTATACACACGACTCCACGTGGTGCTCCCATTCTGAATTCTCTGTGAACACCAGTGCAGTCAAGTAGCTCCTGCCACAGACCTGTGACTCCACAGACTCCTCTGTCCAGCTGCTGCCTTCCAGCCAGCTACCTCAGTTCATCCCAGAAAAGCAGTGTCACTGGATGCTCCTTCCTCCACTGTCTGCCTTTTTCTGCACATCTTGGGCTTGTCAGGGCGGGGTTTTGCTTCTGTCCACAAGACTCACATCAGATTTGCGAGTTGACTGGAGAAATGGAAGGACAAGAAAAAATATGAGTGTTTCCCTTCACCTAAGCTGGCCTCCAAGGAAGGAAGACTGGCTTGGTTCCTTTCCTTACCTCTGGCCCAAGCCACACGGTGCAGAAATGAGTCTGGGTGGCGCCAGGATTGGCAGAAAGGCTCTGGGCAGTCTGCCTTTCTAGTGGAAGTGGGCAGTTGGTGCATACCCTGAGAGCAAGCCAGCAGACGCAGGCAGAGCTTTACATAAGAGCATTGTCGTGTGGTGCTGACGTGCCTTGCCATCCAGACCTCACTCAGCATGAGCATTGCAGATGGCCTTGGGGCCCATGCCAGGCCTAACCTCAGGCAGAGAGCACAGCCCCTGAAGAAGTGGCTTGCTGGCATTGGGTGTATAGTGCTCAAGTGCAAGGAGGAGTGGACTGAGGGCAGGAAACGCCCTCGTAGGTAGCAGACGTGTGAGCCGCAGGTGGGATGAAAAATGGAGGGTCCTGAATTCTGTACATGAAGGTACGGCTTCATGCTGTGGGTGGTGGGATGAAAAATGGAGGCTCTTGAATTCTGAACGTGAAGGCACGGTGTTGTGCTGTGGGTAGGGTTTTTACCGGCTGCAGTTCTGTGGATGGTCTGGGGTATGGTTGTGCTGTCCTTTCACTTTGGCCCTAAGTTGATATGAGCCCAGTGAAGGCTGCTGGAGATTTCAGTACCTTTAGGTCACGTAGAATTACACAGAATGTGTTCCAAATGCTGAGGTGTTTGAGGGAAACTCCCTATTATTCACACTTCGTCCCTTTACACCAGGAGGCCACAGCAGTGGTGGTGGGTGGTGGTGGGGTGGGGTGCACAACATGACACTTAGCCTAGTCCTCTGCTCCCAGGTGCTAAGCTTGCTGGGAAATTCACACCATTTTGTTTGTTTGTTTGTTTGTTTGTTTGTTTGTTTGTTTGTTTGTTTTTCGAGGTACGGTGTCACTCTAGCTCAAACAGACCTGGAATTTACTAGGTAGTCTCAGGCTGGCCTTGAACTCACAGCAATCCTCCTACCTCTGCCTCCCGAGTGCTGGGATTAAAGGCGTGCGCCAGCATGCCCGGCTAGTTCACGCCATCTTGTTCTTCATGCTCTGCAGCTCTGCCTGCTTCCCCTTCTCTGTCTGCCCTCTCCCACCCCTGCCCAGGCCTCACAGCTGCGTGAGTTCTCCTTTCTCAGTCTTACCTTGTTTTCCCTCTGACTTGTGTGTTTGTATGACTGCGTTTGTAGGTGTGTGCATGCAGTGGCACACATGGGGAGGTCGGAGCCAACCTTGGAGTGTTGATCCTTTCCTTGCACCTTGTTTGAGACAGTGACTCTTGTTTTTGCCACCATGAATGCCAGACTTGTTTGGGATTCGCCTGACTCTGCTTTCCATTGCTGTAGGCATGTTGGGATTACCAATACATGGACCACTCTGTGCCCAACTTTTGTGGGTTCAGGGGATCTGGACTCTAGCTGTGAGGCTTGTACAGCACATGCTTTGAACCATTGAGCCATCTCCCCAATCTCTAGCCTAACCTTTTGACTAAAATACATCTGACCTGTTCTCATCCTGTCCTTTTGTTTCTTTTCCTTTGAGGTCGGGTCTCACTCTAGCCCAGGCTGACCTGGAATTCACTATGTAGACTCAGGGTGGCCTCCAACTCACAACAATCCTTCTACCTCTACCTCCTGAGTGCTGGGATTAAAGACGTGTGCCACCATGTGCCTGCTTCATCCTATTCTTTGCCTTTATACTATTAATCTTTTTCCTTGCTTACTATGGTGGTTTGAAAGTAGATTGTCCCCCATGAGATGAGGACTTATCTGTAGTGCTTTGGGCACCACCTCGGGCCTGGCAGCTACTAAGCTCTCAGCATCTCTAAGAACGCACAAAGAAGCCTTAGCCCACGTCCATAGCCAGGATCAGAGCTCCAAGGTATTCTAACCTTATGGCTCACTCTTATTGGAGAACATTGAACAGGTTTGACTACATCCCCAAATATCCCCTACCGCAGGCTGCCCCTCTGCTTCCCCCACCCACCCTTCACGCAGCCCCCATGGCTTGAGGCATCTGCCTGCTTCTGCTTTGCTTTGTCCCCCAAATGGCCTTGCAGTGATGCCCCTCTATGTTCATTTCTTTCCCCCATATTTTGTTTTGTTTTGTTTTGTTTTGTTTTGTTTTTTGAGATATGGGCTCACTTTAGCTCAGGCTGACCTGGAATTCCCTATGTAGTCTCAGGGTGGCCTTGAACTCATGGCGATCCTTCTACCTCTGCCTCCCAAGCGCTGGGATTAAAGACGTGCACCCCCACCATCTTGTTAGTCCAGGCGTGTCCTTTCTCTCATCTGGTCCCCTTCCGAGCACACAGACATGCTGCATCACTTGTAACCCTGAGCGCTCCTGGCTGTTGGATCTGATCTAACCCTTTTACCTGCCTCAGTGACCCGGCTACGGTGTCCCTTTCCTGCTTGCCTCTAGTCACACCAGTCACCATCTGCTGGGAATATGCTTGCCTTCCTCTTGCATCCTTAGAGACGCTGAGAGTTGAGTAGCTTCCAGACCCTCGGCATTGCCCAAAGCACTGCACATCAAGTCCTCACCTCACGATGTTAGCACCAGGGCTTGGCTTGTCTTCCACTTGTCCACCTAGACTGCTCCTTTCGGCGTCTCCCGCGGCTGTTCTCCAGGCATGCACAGGTTCCCCTGTGGAGATTCATGTCAGAATGTTAGCAGGGATCTTCACTCCACTTACTTCTGCTCCTTGGCCTGTGAGGCCTACGGCTTGGTGAGGTGTCTGGAAATATTGCTTGCAGGTGAAGGAGACAGAGAAGGACACCTGCACTCTGCACTGTGTGGTGTCTGTCACCCTGTGACCTTGCTGACTAACATCTGTCTCCAGAGTGAAGGCTGACTGGAGACCACCTCACCCTAGCCTGGCTGCCTTGCTGGAATGCACTGAGAATGGCATCAGGAGCCTCAGGAAACAGCAGCCAGAAGGCTTTTGGCACAGAGATTCCAGACTTCCTGGACACACTCCTCCAAGACTTCCCAGCCCCACTGAGTCCAGCGAGTCCTTTGCCATGGAAGGCCTCAGGGACAACACTGAGCCAGGAGGAAGTAGAAGGCGAGCTGGCTGAACTGGCAATGGGCTTCCTGAGCAGCAGGTAGGTCTGGGCTACCTTGGAAGGGAGGAGCTGGACAGGGAGGCATGGGGTGCAGTGCGTCACATGCTGACCTTGAATCCACCTAAGCCCCATGATAGCAGTGTAGCTGTCCCCTTATCCACACATAGGGCATGTATTCAAGGACCTCTAGTAGTAATTCAATGACATTTCCTCCTAAGTAAGCCTTACACCCTCTGTGGCTGCAGCTTTTGCTCTTTCAGATGTGACAACACCACTGGCCCAGGTTTCTTTTTCCTCTTGTGCATCTCAACAGATAAAGATTTGTTCTTTTAAGCCGGACGTGGTGGCGCACGCCTTTAATCCCAGCACTCGGGAGGCAGAGGTAGGAGGATCGCCGAGAGTTCAAGGCCACCCTGAGACGACATAGTGAATTCCAGGTCAGCCTGAGCCAGAGTGAGACCCTACCTCGAAAAACCAAAAAAAAAAAAAAAAAAAAAAAAGATTTGTTCTTTTGCAGCTTATAGCAGTCTTAGCACAGTCTCTTCTGTCCTTAAGTCTAGAACTTCTGCCTTCTCACTTCGTGGCTTTTCTTTGCTATGTCTGAATTGCAGCGTTACTACACTCATGCTTTGGAACTATTAATAAGTAAAATAAGGCTTTTTTGAATACTGCCATGCCACAACAGCTGCTAAATGACTAATAGGCATGTATACTGGCAAGGATGAGTCATGGTCCAGGAGAGACAAGCACAGGGTATCCATTTGCTTCATAGAACTTAGGATGGTGCACACTTTAGAAGTTATAAAATGCTTATTTATGGAATTTTCCATTTAGTATTTTCAGACCATTGTTAATCCTAAGTAACTGAAACAAAAGAAAGCAAAACTCTTGAGGGTGTTGCTTTTTGTTGTTCTTTTTTATTTATTTATTTAATTTAATTATTTGAAAGCCAGGCATGGTGGCACATGCCTTTAATTCCAGCACTCGGGAGGCAGAGGTAGAAGGATCACCATGAGTTTGAGGTCACCCTGAGACTAGAGTGAATTCCAGGTCAGCCTGAGCCACAGTGAGACCCTACCTCAAAAAACTAAAAAAAAAAAAAAAAAGTATTTATTTGAGAGAGGGAAAGAGAGAGAGAGAATTGGTGTGCCAGGGCCTCCAGCCACTGTAGACGAACTCCAGATGCATTCACCCCCTTGTGCGTCTGGCTTATGTGAGTCCTGGAGAGTCAAACCGGGATCCTTTGGTTTTGCAGGCAAATGCTTTAACCCCTAAGCCATCTCTCCAGCCCAAGGGTGTTGCTTTATGGCTGTCCTGTGGCTGCCATAACTAAGTACCACAAACTGAGCACTGAAAATAGAAATTTGTCCTCTGATGACATGAGGGCCAGAAGTCCAAAGTCAAGGTGTGAGAGGGCCTTTCCCTGCCCCTCTCTCTTTCTCTTGGGCCTTGGTCTTTGGAAAGCAGTCACAGTGAGATTGTTCTAAATCCTGGGTGGTGATTGCTCAGGGTCCCTTGGCTTGCAGACTCACCTCTGCAGTATTGCCTTTGTCTGTCTGTCTATGTGGCCTTCCTTCTGAGGCCACCAGTCATATCAGGTTAGAGGCCACTGTCCTGCAGGATGACCTCTATCTTGTCATTGTTACATTTACAAAGGCTGTAATTCCAGATAAAATCACATGCTGAGCCACTAAGGGGTTAGGGCTTTACGCATGTCTTTTGCGGGAGAGCACAATTGAACCCACACCACGTACTAAAAGGTTGGTCCTGTTTCTGTCCATTTTTCAGGCAGAAAGCAAAGGTAAGTGGACCACTATGAGACTAGCTGGAGGCCTTATGGGCTAAGGCAGGCAGGGCCTCATATCCCCCCCTGAGCCACCATAATGCAAGAGGAAGCTGGAGGTGGCCTGTCTCATAGGTGAAGGAAATGCAAACACAGGAAGGGACCACGACTGCTCTGCAAATGGTGGAAAATGGAGAGCAGTGGTTCTGTGAGCAGCTGCCAAGACTGTGTCATGGCAGTCTCAGAAAAGCTGTGCTGGGCCTTGGTTTATCCATCTACTGTGGAAGTATTTGTCCAGTGAAAATTGTACAGGACAACCATCCAACCCCTCATCTTGCTCAGATAGCTATGGATTCCTAGAGTTACACTACTCTGTCCAGTAAAGGGGCCGGTTTGTGGAGGTGAGAGGGTGGACAGGTGTGGTGGTTTGATTCAGGTGTCCCCTATAAACTTAGGTGGTTTTGGTTTGGTTTGGTTTTTTGAGGTAGGGTCTCACTCTAGCCCAAGCTGACCTAGAATTCATTCACTATGTAGTCTCAGGGTGGCCTCAAACTCATGGTGATCCTCTTACCTCAGCCTCCTGAGTGCTGGGATTAAAGGTATGCACCACCACACCCGGCTAACTTGGGTGTTCTGAATGCTAGGTTCCCAGCTGATGGAGATTTGGGAATTAAAGCCTACTGGAGGCGGTGTATTGTTGGGGGCAGGCTTATGGTGTTATAGCCAGTTTTCCTGTGCCAGTGTTTGGGCATACTCTACTGTTGCTATGGTCTGTCTTATATTGGCCAGGGTGTGATATCCACCCTCTGCTCATGCATTCCATGTGGAATGAGCACACCAGGGCCTCCAGCCACTGCAAACAAACTCCAGATGTATGCATCCCCATGTGCATCTGGCTTACGGGGGTCCTGGAGAATCAAACCAGAATACTTTGGCTTTGCAGGCAAATGCCTTAACCGCTAAACCATCTCTCCAGCCCTCTATTTGTTTTTTTGTTTGTTTGTTTGTTTGTTTGTTTTGGTTTTGCGAGGTAGGGTCTCACTCTGGTCCAGACTGACCTGGAATTAACTATGTAGTCTCAGGGTGGCCTCGAACTCTTGGTGATCCTCCTACCTCTGCCTCCCGAGTGCTGGGATTAAAGGCGTGCACCACCACGCCCAGCGGGTTTTTTTTTATTTGAGAGTGACAAACAGAGAGAGAAAGAGGCAGATAGATAGACAGAGAATGGGTGCACCAGGGCCTCCAGCCACTGCAAACAAACTCCAGATGCATGCGCCACCTTGTGCGTCTGGCTTACATGGGTCCTGGGGAATCAAGCCTCAAACCAGGGTCTTTTGGTTTCACAGACAAGCGCTTAACTTCTAAGCCATCTCTCTAGGCCCTATTTTTGGTTTTTTAGGTAGGGTCTCGCTCTAGCCCAGGCTAACCTGGAATTCACTCTGTAGTCTCAGAGTGGCCTTAAACTCACAGCAATCCTCCTACATCAGCCTCGTATGTACTGGGATTATACGCATGCTCCTGGGCCTGGAGAGAAGCCTTAGTGCTTAAGGCAGTTGCCTGCAAAGCCTAAGGACCCAGGTTTGATTCCCTAGTACCTACATAAGCCAGATACACAAGGCAGAGCATGTGTCTGGAATTGTCCATTCTTTCTATATATGTGCCTGTCCCCCTCTCCTCCCTCCCTCTCTCTCTCTCAAATAAATAATTTTTTTTTTGAGGTAGGGTTTCACTCTAGCTCAGGCAGACCTGGAATTCACTATGTAGTCTCAGGGTGGCCTCGAACTCATGGTGATCCTCCAACCTCTGCCTCCTGAGTGCTGAAATTAAAGGCGTGCTCCACCATGCCCAGCAAAATTTTTATTTAAAAAAAAAAAAAAAGGTGTGCTGGAAAGATTGCTTAGTGGTTAAGGTGCTTGCCTGCGAAGCCTAAAGACCCAGGTTCAATTCCTCAGTCCCCACATAAGCCAGATAGATACACAAGGTGGCACATGTGTCTGGAGTTTGTTTGCAGTGGCTAGAGGCCCTGTGTGCTTATTCTCTCTCCCTCTCTCTCTCTCTCTCTCTCTCTCTCTCTCTCTCTCTCTGCCTCTTTATCTCTCTTTCTCAAATAAATAATGTTTTTTTTAAAAAAAAAAAAAAAAGGGAGGGAAGCTGGGCGTGGTGGCACATGCCTTTAATCCCAGCACTCGGGAGGCAGAGATAGGAGGATTGCCGTGAATTCGAGGCCACCCTGAGGCTACATAGTGAATTTCAGGTCAGCCTGGGCTAGAGTGAGACCCTGCCTCGGAAAAACCAAAAAAAAAGGGGGGCGGGACTGGAGAGATGGCTTAGCAGTTAAGGCACATGCCTACAAAGCCTAAGGACCCAGGTTTAATTCTCCAGGTTCAATGTAAGCCAGATGCATATGGTGGCACATGCATCTGGAGTTTGTTTGCAATCGGTAGAGGCCCTGGCACACCCATTCTTTCTCTCTCTACCTCTCTCTGTCTCTAATAAATAAATACATAAATAAATAAAAATCTTTTTAGAAAGAAGGTGTGTGCCACCACACCCAGCCTTTTTCAGATTTTAATTTTTTTATTATTTATTTATTTATTTGAGAGTGACAGACAAAGAGAGAAAGAGGCAGATAGAGAATGGGTGCACCAAGGCCTCCAGCCTCTGCAAACGAACTCCAGATGCATGTGCCACCTTGTGCATCTGGCTTATGTGGGTCCTGGGGAATCGAGCCTTGAACCAGGGTCCTTAGGCTTCATAGGCAAGCGCTTAACCGCTAAGCCATCTCTCCAGGCCTTTTTTCAGATTTTAAGTGGCATCTTCTCTGAGATCATCTAGAAGTCGGATCCAGGAGCTCAGGACTCTTGCTCATTCCTTTCCTTTTTTCTCTAATTGTTAGCGATTTTGTCACATCTTTGCATCCCCAAGCAGTGCACAGCATATATTACAATTATCTAGGTGTGGTTCTCTTCTCTTACCATATTGTTGACTCCTTATTACCCCCAAGGTAGATGTTTCTTCGGTACCTACACTTTCTAGAGCATCCTCTGGCCAAGTTTAGGAGCCAGAATCAGGATAGGCACTTGTGGTGTAGTAACAGGACTGAGGGCCTCCAAGTCTTATCCATGGGCATGACCCTGGGTGAGGTAGGTGTGAGCCATTTCCAGGAAGGGGATGCTGGTGGCTAGAGGTCAGGCATTGTCTCCATCTCCATGACTGGAAGCTTCTTCCCTGCCCCCAATAGCAGCAGCAGCAGCCGCCACCAGTGGGCAGGAAGCTGAAGTATGACCTCACCCAGATCAAGGACAGCAGGAGTCTTCTTCCTGCCTCAGAAAGGGAAAACCATGGCTGGAAGGAAATGCCCAAAGGCAACGGAATTCCTTTCTCATGTCTTGGCTTGTGCCCAAATAGACTTTTATTTTTAGGGGCCTAGGGGTAGGGTGGGGAATACTGGGACCCAGCCAGGCCTTCTGCATGCTAAGCAAGTGCTCTACCACTGAACTACCTCGTCTGTTGTTTTTCAGAGGCAATTCCAGAAGCTTCTCCCCAAGTCAATCTCATTTAAAAAAAACAGTCAGGGCTGGAGAAATGGCTTAGCGGTTAAGACAACCTGCCTACTAAGCCTAAGAACGCTGGTTCCAATCTCCAGGTCCCACATTTAGCCAGATGCAAAGTGATGCAAGGGCACAATGCTGCACTTGCCCACAAGGGGGCACACACATCTGGAGTTGGTTCACAGCAACTGAGAGACTGCTGGCGTGCCCATCTCTGTCTCCCTCTCCCTCTCTGTCTCTCTGTCTCTCTCTCTCTCTCTCTCTCTCTCTCTCCAAAAAATAAATTAAATAATAAGAAAATTAAAAAAAAATACATTCAGCTTGGCTAGGTGGCACACGCTTTGATTCCAGCACTTGAGAGGCAGAGATAGGAAGATCACTGTGAGTTCGAAGCCAACCTGAGACTACATAGTGAGTTCCAAGTCAGCCTGGGCTAAAGCAAGATCCTACCTTGAAAAACAAAAAAGAAACAAACTAACAAAATCAGGTGTTTACTCTGGGATTCCAAAGGCAGAAGGACTGAAAGTTCAATGCCACCTAGGCAACTTAATCAGAACCTGCCTCAAAAAGTAAAATGAATCCAGGAATGGTGGCAAACACCTTTAATCCCAACACTTGGGAGGCAGAGGTAGAAGGATCGCTGTGAGTTTGAGGCCACCCTGAGACTCCATAGTGAATTCCAGGTCAGCCTGGGCTAGAGCAAGACCTCAGGGCAAAAAAGAAAAAGTGAAAAGAAGCTGGGTGTGGTGGGGCACACCTTTAATGCAAGCACTTGGGAGCAGAGGTAGGAGGATCACTGGGAGTTCAAGGCCAGCCTGGGACTATGAAGTGAGTTCCAGGACAGCCTGGGTTAGAATGAGATCCTACTTAGAAAAAAACTAATAATAGTAATGATTAGAACTGGGCATGATGGCGCACACCTTTAATCCCAAGTTCTTGGGAGGCAGAGGTAGGAGGATCACCATGAATTCAAGGCCACCCTGAGAGTACATAGTGAATTCCAGGTCAGCCTGGACTAGAGTGAGACCCTACCTCGAAAAACCAATAAATAAATAATAGTGTCAGCACTGCAAAGATTCACACAGCTACCTCCAGGCATGCCTCCACCTCAGAAACAGGCCCACAGGGACAAAAGCACACGATCTAGTATCCAAGGGACCCCACTGGGCAGGGATCTCCCTGGGGTTGGAATGTATCGTAGAAGCTGTCAAAACCCTAGGAGGAATGACCCCTTTTGCCCCGGGGAGGGATGTGGAATTTGAGCAAGAACAAGACCTTACCTCGAAAAAAACAAATAAATAAAAAAGATGCACATGTTTAAAAAAACAAACAGGTGTGATGGTGTGCATCTTTAATCCCAGTACTCAGGAAGGGCAGAGGCAGGGGTCACTGAGTTGAGGCCACCTGGGACTACAGGCTGATTTCCAGATCAGACCCTGCCTCAAATCCCCACCCCCGGTCTCAAAAGAAAAGATCATACCATCCTCCACATTGTCCTTCTGTCTGTCTGCTCTTGTCTCTCCCTCTCCACCTACCCCTGCTTGCTTGTTTCTTCTCTGTTCTGTGATCTCCAAGCAATCCACCAAGTCTTACTGTCAGAATCATTTCTCTGTGGCCCCAGATTTCTCACTTCACAACTGAGAGTTCACACAAACCACCCAGCTCCCATTCTTGCTGCAGCTTAGTCTCCTGACAACCCGTAGAAACAGAACCCATTTTCCAGGTGGGTTTCTTAGTAGTGCCACCTTCCCCTCGGTCGTTTGGGACAAATGCTTGATTCTGCCCTCTTGTCCCACCCTTGATCAGACCCTGCTCTGCTTGTTCCACTTCTTTGTGTGGGTGTGTGGGGGTGTTTCTAGGTAGGGTCTTGCTCTAGCCAGGCTGACCTGGACTCACTGTGTAGACTCAGGGTGGCCTCAAACTCACTGTTACCTTCATATCTCTGCCTCCCAAGTGCTGGGATTAAAGACATGCTCCACCATGTCTGGCTTCTTTTTAAAAAATATTTTATTTACTTATTTGAGAGAGAGAAAGAGGCAGATGGAGAGAATGGATGTGCAGGGCCTCCAGCTGCTGCTGCTGCAAAAAAAAAAAAAACTCCAGATGCATGTGCCACCTTGTGCGTCTGGTTTACGTGGATCCTGGGAAATCACACCTGGGTCGTTTGGCTTTGCAGTCAAAGTGCCTTAACCACTAAGCCATCTCTCCAGCCCTGCTTTTTCCACTTCTGTCGTCAGGAACCCCTGCCCAGCTCACACTGACTTTGACGTCTTTCTGGACTGTGGTCACTACCACCCCACCAGCATTCACCTTTCAGCCATCTTCTGCAGGCTCAGTGGTGTGAGAACTCAATTCAGTCCCACCCTGTCCCTCTTCAAAATGTACCAGAGCCAGTGACTCCCTACGGCCATAGCATTGCCCACCCCTAGCTTGTGTTTCCCTTACTCCATTTGCCCAGTAACCCTAAGCTGCACATAGCACCACCTTTATCAAGTGTAGATCATTTGTCAAAATGTAACACCTGGGTCCCACACTCTGGGGGTTAGCCTCCTGGGGCCATTATAACAAACCACAAAGAGGGGCACCCTAAACAGTAGTCATCACTGTCTCTTAGGATGCAGCTGGCTGTGTGGGGTGAAGGCATGAGCAGGGCTGGGTCCTTGTGGTCTGGACAGTCCTTGGCATTCTCTAGTGTGTAGGTTCACATCCCAGGTTTATGTGTAACTGCATATCCGCTTTTATATAAAGGAGTGAATCACATTGAAGCAGGGCTCATCCCACTTCCTTATGACCTCATCTTTACTGATGCTATCTGCTTCAACTTTATTTACAAAGTCTCATGAGTTCTTGGCCTTCAACATGTGAATTGGAGTACCATTGAGCTTATAGGACAGCTTGGGCCCAGGGTCCCCAGCTGGCACTGGTGCCTCTCTCCCTACCTGAGGCACACGGGCCAGGTCCCATAACCAACTTGAATGTCAGGGGAGATTCCTGGCCACTGAGGCCCACATGCTTCAGGGATCCCCTCTTCCCAGCAGACCACGGTGGATGGTAATGTGTCTGCCTTTCGGTGTGTATGAACATCCATCCCACTTCTCTGACAGCAGAGATTGCCTATTGTTTGTAACTCTCCCCCCTACCCCCCTGCAAGCCAACCTGGAGAGTGCTGGCCCCAGGCTTTAACTAGAAGTTGCACCAGCTCCACCTCTTCACGTCTCCTCCCTAGGAATGCTCCATCACAATTAGCTGCATCTCTGACCCATGAGGCCATTTCCCAGCTGCTACAGACAGACCTTTCTGAATTCAGGAAGTTGCCGGAACAAGAGGAGGAGGAGGAGGAGGAAGAAGAGAAGGCTCCAGTAACCTGTGAGTTCCTTTTTCTTTCAGATGGACCTAGAGCTTGACAGACTCAGGGTGACATTGTGGGCAGCATGCTTATCAGGATCGAGGTGCAGAGAAAGCAGGACATGGAGGCTGCAAGCCAGAAAGAAGGACTGTGACCATCCATGCCCAGGTCAGAGTCAGCCACTGAGGTGGATGGGCACCAGACACCACCTAGGTCCTATCTCATTTAAGCTCCAGAACCCTTGGAAATGAATTATGCTTATCCTGGGTTTTTTTTTTCTTTGCAGGGTAGGGTCTCACTCTGGTCCAGGCTGACCTGGAATTAACTATGTAGTCTCAGGGTGGCCTCGAACTCTCGGCGCTTATCCTGTTTTACATGTGAGGAATGTAGGGTTCTGGCTTGCAGCCATGTAGCCAACTTCATATGTATTTGCTGCTCTTCCTTCAACTAACATGAGGTCAGTCACTAGGGTGGCAATTCAGCCTCTTTGTGGTGGACGGTGGGGCAGCATTATGGGACGTCCAGGTGATAGAAAACACAAGAGCCGGACTCCTGCCTTGATTTCCCCAGTCGGGGATCATTGGTTGCAGTGATGTGCACAATCCATGGGGCTGCAATAATAGAGGCTCGCCTGTCTGAGTGCTCCTGGGCCAGGTCCTAGAGGGCCAGGTCCTAGAACATCAAGGCACAGCCAGAAGAGCTCAAAAACAAAGAATGATGCGCTGGAGAGATGGCTTAGTGGTTAAGGCGCTTGCCTGCAAAGCCAAAGGACACAGGTTTGATTCTCCAGGACCCATGTAAGCCAGATGCACAAAGGTGGCACATGCGTCTGGAGTTTGCTTGCAATGGCTGAGGGCCCTGGAATGCACATCTTCCCGCCCCCCTGGGGGTGAGAGGAGTGCCGGGAGGCCTGCTAGGCCATTTGGCAGAATATCTGATTCTAAGAATGCAAGCTCTTGTTCTGCATGACTCTTTCCTAATTAGTGTGTTGTTTGTTTGTTTTCCGAGGTAAGGTCTCACTCTAGCTCAGGCTGACCTGGAATTCACTATGTAGTCTCAAGGTGGCCTCGAACCCACGGCAATCCTCTTACCTCTGCCTCCCAAGTCCTGGGATTAAAAGGCGTGCGCCACCATGCCCAGCTAGTTGTTTTTTTAAAATATATATATTTTATTTATTTATTTAAGAGAGAAAGAGGCAGAGAGAGGGGGAGAGAATGGGCACGCCAGGGCCTCCAGCCACTGCAAACGAACTCCAGACGCATGTGCCCCCTTGTGCATCTGGCTTACGTGGGTCCTGGGGAATCAAACCAGGATCCTTTGGCTTTCCAGACAAACGCCTTAACTGCTAAGCCATCTCTCCTCCCCTAATTAGTTGTTTTTATTGTATTTCACCAAGGTGTTGTTTTGTGTTAGACCCAAGGTACTAGAAGGGAAAGAGGCAGGCTACAGGGGAGGTGCCGCGGGGAGCCCAATGCAGCTTGTTTTCCAGCTGTAGGAAACAGAGTTTTCCTTTCCTTTGTCATTTCCTTTCTGTGTTACTTTAAAGTCCACATTAGTACATGGGTTGAGAGATAAGGAACCCAGTAGAAGAGAAAAATACATGCACTCTGTAGTGCCCCTGCATGCCAGCTGACCCTGCCTGCAGTTCCCTAACCAGCTTCCATCCCAGCATGGGTTTGTCTCCCTGAAGCTGTGACAGGCAGCCATTGTTCTCTGCAGGCTTCCCACTACTGGCAGCTGCCACCAGGGTCCCACAAAGGGAGCATCCCCACCTCCCTCCCACCCCACCCTACACTTCCAGACAGGACACAGCGTCACCTGCTGGTGGGAAGGATAACTGCCGTGCTGTCCTCCCCAGTGCTGCGGTTAAAGGCATGCGCCACCACACCCAGCTCAGAAAGTCATTTTTATTTATTTATTTAATTTGAGAGAGACAGAGAGAGAATGGGCATGCCAGTAGCCCCTCATCCACTGTAAACAAACTCCAGACTCGTGCAACCCCTTGTGCACATGTGCGACATTGTGTGCTTGCATCTGGATAAACATGGGACCTGGAGAATCAAACAGGCGTTCTTAGGCTTCACAGGCAGGCGCCTTAATTGCTAAGCCATCTCTCTAGCCCTCAGAAAGTATTTTTGGTTTTTGTTTTTTGTATTTTGAGGTAAGGTCTCACTCTAGCTCAGGCTGACGTGGAATTAACTATGTAGTCTCAGGGTGGCCTTGAACTCATGGCGATTCTCCTACCTCTGCTTCCCGAGTGCTGGATTTAAAGGCGTGTGTCACCATGCCTAACTCAGAAAGTCATTTTTATTTATTTATTTATTTTTAATTACTTTTTTGGAGAGAGACACAGAGAGAGAAAGAGGGAGGAAGACAGAGATGGGCGCGCCAGCGTCACTTTGCATCTGGCTAAACATGGGACCTGGAGATTGGAACCAGTGTTCTTAGGCTTAGGAGGCAGGCGCCTTAACCCCTAAGCCATCTCTCCAGCCCAGAAAGTCATTTTTAATAACTGCTTAATCCTTCATCAAGAGAATAAATACATCAGGGCTGAGAGCTGACTCAGCAGGTAAGAAAGTGCTTGCCTCATACATAAACATGAAGGCCTGAGAGGGCCTAGTAGACCCTGAGTTTGACTTCCCAGAGCCCACATAAACAGCTGGTCATGGCTGTGCGTGGCTGTAATCCCAGTCCCGTGGGTGCAGACACTAGAGAATTGCTAGGGCTTGTTAGTCTGACCAAGAAACAGAAGCTCCAAGCCAGGCGTGATGGCGCATGTCTTTAATCCCAGCACTTATGAGGCAGAGGTAGGAAGATCACCATGAGCTCGAGACCACCTTGAGACCACATAGTGAATTCCAGGTCAGCCTGAGCTAGAGTGAGACCCTACCTCAAAAAAAAAAAAAAAAAAAAAAAGAAAACTGAAGCTCTGAGTTCAGTGAGCAGTTCTGTGTCAAGGAAGCATGTAGATGAGCCATAGCAAAAGATCCCCAATATTGTCCACACACACGCACACACACACACACACAGAATTCACTCATCCCTCTGCCATTGGGCATATATATGTACTATTTCTAATTCATGGGCAATTACCAAACTTTTTTTTGTTTGTTTGTTGTTTTGTTTTTCGAGGTAGGTTCTCGCTATAGCCCAGGCTGACCTGGAATTTACTCTGTAGTCTCAAGGTGGCCTCAAACTCACAGTGATCCTTCTACCTCTGCTTCCCGAATGCTGGGATTAAAGGTGTTCACCACTACACCCAGCGAAATAAAATATTTTTAAAAAATTGTTGCCGGGAGCTGGACGTGGTGGTGCACACCTTTAATCCCAGTACTCAGGAGGCAGAGATAGGAGGATCACCATGAGTTCAAGGCCACCCTGAGAAAACAGAGTGAATTCCAGGTCAGCCTGGGTTAGAGTAAGACCCTACCTCAAAAAAACAACAAAAAAAATGTTTTCAGGCACGCCTTTAATCCCAGCACTTGGGAGGCAGAGATAGGAGGATCACCATGAGTTTGAAGCCACGCTGAGACTACAGAGTGGATTCCAGGCCAGCCTGGGCTAGAGGGAAACCCTACCTCGAAAAAAAAAATTTTTTTTTGTTGGTATGTGTATGAGAGGGTGGGAGGCAGAAAATGGGCATGCCAGGGCCTCTTTCTACTGCAAATGAACTTCAGATGCATGTGCCGTTTTATGCATTTGACTTTCATGTGGATAGTAAGGAATTGAACACAGGCCATAGACTTTATCCACTGAACCAAGTCCCCAGTCCATGGCCCAGCTGTTTTAAGTGGGTTCTGGAGATTCAGACCCAGGCAGTCTCAGCCCCTCAGGCTCTCATGCTTGTACAGAAAGTATACTTAGCTGCTGAGCCATCTCTCCAGCCCCTTACCAAACATTTCTAATAGCTGATGACAGACTGTTGGTGTATAATTTTATTAGGCTGGTATGCTCAACATGCCCTGGGAGGTAAAATGAGTGAGTGGTGGGGCCCATGCAGGCTTTGGGAGGGACTGTCTTGAAAGCTTAGGGATAGGGTAGGGAAGGGGTACAGAAAAGCCAGTGAAGCTTCAGTCAAATGGTTTGAGCTTGGCTAACAATTCCTCCATCATACCCATCAGTGCTAGATGCCAAAGGGCTGGCATGGAGTTTTTTTAACCAGCTTTGGCAAGTATGTAGCCACTGGCAGAAGCAGGTGCCGTTGACTGCCCAGACCCCACAGCGGCAATGGCTGGTCTCCATCCACGCCATCCGGAATACCCGCCGCAAGATGGAGGATAGGCACGTGTCCCTTCCTGCCTTCAACCACCTCTTTGGCTTGTCGGTGAGTATTCTGCCACCAAGATAGCATAAGGGTACTGGAGCAGGAGGTGGGGGGGGTGACCCTGGGTACCAAGAGAGATGCCAGGCAACGCCAAGCCAGGGGGAGTACTTCTCAGTTATGTCTTGGTCCTGGGTGTCAGGCAGTTCTCAGTATTACCCTGATGAATCTAATTCACAGCACCAGCACCTTTGGGCCAGGATGCTGGGCACTGTACTTTCTATAGCAGAAGATTGGACAAAGGAAACAGTTGACCTACATCTACATAAGGGGAGAGCCAAGTGCCTCCCCAGGTTCAGACTTGTATATCTGAGCCCTGCTCAGCCTCCATTAGAAGGTGCATCTCACCTCATGTTATGCTTGTAGCTGCCTGGAGCGGCTAGTGAAAATGTGGCTCAGAGAGCTGTCTTCTTTCTTGTTTCTTCCTCATAGTTACTGAGCCAGCTTGACTAGTCTGGAGAGGGCCATGCTGATTTTTCTAGATCCTGTCTGTCTTGGATCTGTTTTGCTATAACAGAAATTTATTTATTTATTATTTTTGATTTTTGAGATAGGGTCTCTCTAGCCCAGGCTGACCTAGAATTTACCTACATAGTCTCAGGCTGGCCTCGAACTCACAGCAGTCCTGCCTCTGCCTCCCAAGTGCTGAGATTAAAGGTGTACGCCTGGCAGAAATTTCTTTCTTTATTTTATTTTATTTATTTGAGAGAGAGAGAGAGAGAGAGAAAGAGAAAGCAGAAAAGAGAATGGGAAGTGTGGGATTTCTTTTTAAAATATTTTATTATTTATTTATTTATTTGACAAAGAGAAAAAGAGAGAGATTGAGGGAGAGAATGGGCACACCAGGGCCTCTAGCCATTGCAAATGAACTCCAGACCCATGCGCCACCTTGTGCATCTGGGTAATGTGGGTCCTGGAGAATCGGACCTGGGTCGTTTGGCTTTGTAGGCAAGCTTCTTTTTTTTTTTTTTTTTTTTTTATTTTTTATTTATTTTTGGAGAGAGACAGACAGACAGAGAGGGAGAGGGAGACAGAGATGGGCGTGCAAGCAGTCTCTCAGCTTCTGTGAACGAAATCCAGATGTGTGCGCCCCCTTGTGGTCAAGTGCGGCATTGCGCCCTTGCGTCACTTTGCATCTGGCTAAACGTGGGACCTGGAGATTGGAACCAGCGTTCTTAGGCTTAGGAGGCAGGTGCCTTAACCACTAAGCCATCTCTCCAGCCCTGCAGGCAAGCTTCTTAACCGCTAAGCCATCCCTCCAGCCCATACGAAATTTATGTCTTTTAAAAAAATTTTTTTATTATTTTATTTATTTTTGGAGAGAGACATAGAGAGAGAGACAGACAGAGGGAGAGGGAGACAGATAGAGATGGGCGCACCAGCAGTCTCTCAGCTGCTGTGAACGAAATCCAGATGTGTGCGCCCCCTTGTGGTCAAGTGCGGTATTGCGCCCTTGCGTCACTTTGCATCTGGCTAAATGTGGGACCCGGAGATTGGAACTGCTGGAAACTGGAAGCGGCGTTCTTAGGCTTAGGAGGCAGGCGCCTTAACCGCTAAGCCATCTCTCCAGCCCTTATGTCTTTTTTTAAAATTATTATTTGAGAGAGAGAGAAGAGGCGGCAGGGAGAGAAAGAATGGGCACGCCAGCAGCCTCTCAGCCACTGTGAACAAACTTCTGGATAAGTACGGCATTGTGCCCTTGCATCACTTTTGTGTCTGGCTAAACGTGGGACCTAGAGATCAAACAGGCATTCTTAGGCTTGACAGGTAGATGCCTTAACCACTAAACCATTTCTCCAGCCCTAAATTTATTTCTTAATTCTAGAGTCTGAGAGGTTCAAGGGCAAGCAAGGGACTGCCTCTGGTGAGTGCCTTCTTGTTGGCAGGGACTCTGTGGAGTGCAGGGCATCATTTGGCAAGATACAGGAATTTGAGGCCACACATGGTGGCTCATGCTTTTTTTTTTTTTTTTTAATTATTTTGTTTTTATTTATTTATTTGGGAGAGAAAGAAGCAGGCAGAGAGAGAGGGAGAGAGAGAAAGAGAGAGAGAATGGGCACACCAGGGCCTCCAACCACTGCAGACAAACTCCAGTCACATGCGCCACCTTGTGCATCTGGCTTATGTGGGTCCTGGGGGATTAAACTGAGGTCCTTTGGCTTTTCAGGCAAGTGCCTTAACCATTAAGCCATCTCTCCAGCCCGGCTCATGCTTTTTTACTCCCAGCCTTCAAGGGGCTGAGGTAGGACGATCATGATGAGTTCAAGGCCAGCTAGGACTACAGAGTGAGTTTCAGCTCAGCCTTGGCTAGAGTGAGACCTTGCCTCAAAAAAACAAAACATCCAGGCATGGTGGCACACGCCTTTAATCCCAGCACTTGCGAGGCAGAGGTAGGAGGATCACAATGAATTTGAGGCCACTGTGAAACTACGTAGTGAATTTCAGGTTAGCCTGGACTAGACCTCAAAAAAAAAAAAAAAGTTTGCTAAGAACTCATTTTTATAACAAAGCCACTCCTTCTTCAATAGTCCATTCATCCATAAGGGGATCAATCCAAGTTACTTCTCAAGGGTTCCCTTTACAAATTTCATTAATGTAAGACTTTGAGGATTAGGTCTCCAGCATGTGAATCACAGGGGTCAAACTGAAACCATGCACCCTTCCCCAAATGAGCAGCATAGCAGGGGTCCAGCCTTAGTCAGGTACAAGGTCAGTCAGGCTGTGACTCACACTGCACTCCCCATCAGGACTCTGTAGACCGCGCCTACTTTGCTGTGTTTGATGGCCATGGAGGTGTAGATGCTGCAAGGTATGCTGCTGTCCACGTGCACGTTAATGCTGCCCACCATCCGGAGCTGTCCACAGACCCCACGGGAGCCCTCAAAGAAGCCTTCAGACGCACCGATGAAATGTTCCTCTGCAAAGCCAGGCGAGAGGTGAGAACTCACACCTGCATCAGAAGCGCTGCAGCCATAAGCAGCAGAGTCCTGGTCTCTGGAGGGAGGTGGCTCAGGAAGGGCCTCATTGAGCACGTCCGGCCCTCACGCTGCTTCATTCCCTTAGGAGCAGAGCTCATTTCTCTTTTTTATTTTATTTTTTTAATTATTTATTTGCAAGCAGATATAATATATAGAGAGAGGGAGAGAGAGAGAGAATGAATGAGCAAACTCCAAATGCATGCGCCATTTTGTGCATCTGACTTTATGTGGGTACTGGGGAATCGAACCCTGGTCATTAGGCTTTGCAGGAAAGTGACTTAACCTCTGAGCCATCTCTCCAGCCCTCATTTTTCATTTGCCCCTCATATCAGTCTGTTTTTCTTTTCTTTATTTATTTTTATTTTCTTTGATTTTTTTTCGAGGTAGGGTCTCACTATATTTTAGGCTGACCTGGAATTCACTGTCATCTCAGGGTGACCTCAAACTCATGGCAATCCTCCTATCTCTGCCTCCCATGTGCTAGAATTAAAGGAGTGTGCCACCACGCCCAGCTGGGTTTTTCTCTCTCTCTCTGTATGTATGTATGTATGTATGTATGTATGTATGTATGTATGTATGTATGTATGTATTGGAGAGAGACACAGAGAGAGAGAGGGGGAGAGACAGAGAATGGGTGCTCTAGCAGCCTCTCAGCCACTGTGAATGAACTCCAGACGCATGCACCCCCTTGTGGGCAAGTGCGGCATTGCGCCCTTGCGTCACTTTGCATTTGGCTCAACGTGGGACCTGGACTTTGGAACCGGGTTCTTAGGCTTAGGAGGCAGGCGTCTTAACCTCTAAGCCATCTCTCCAGCCCCTGTTTTTCTTTATTATAACAAAATAAGGGAAGATGGATCATTTAAAAAAGGAGGTTTATTTTAGCTTCCAGGTTTTTTGTTTTTGTTTTTGTTTTTGGTTTTTTTTTTTTGGTTTTTCGAGGTAGGGTCTCACTCTGGTCCAGGCTGACCTGGAATTAACTATGTAGTCTCAGGGTGGCCTCGAACTCTCAGCGATCCTCCTACCTCTGCCTCCCGAGTGCTGGGATTAAAGGCATGCGCCACCACGCCCGGCTAGCTTCCAGTTTTGGAGATACAAATGTCAATGATCTTGCCGACAGGACCCAATGTGGCTCAGAGCATCATGTGGCAAGAGACGGAGTGTGTGTGTCCTTTTGTCTGGACGCCTTCCCTTTCCTTACAAAGCTGCCAGGAGTGAACCATGGGAGCTCTACCTGACACCTCCCAAAGCCTGCCCCCAACAGAGCCTCCTCCCAAATACCATAGTCGGGTTTTCTACTCCCTTGGTATCTCACAATGGGAATTAAATTTCAGGGCAAGAAGCCTTGGGGGGAGGGCATGCAAATCACCTCCAAATTCCCTGAGCCAACATGCCAAGCCTCTGTGACATAGACCTGCAGACAGTGTGCAGACCCAGGGGAAGAGCAGCCTGCTTTCAGATGCAGTCTGGTGCTTTGATTGGGAATAGTATGGCAGCAGACAAGTACTTTGAAACAAGAATTTATTACTTAACAGCTCCCACATGCAGGAGGCACAGGAGATGGGAGCATACAAGATCTCTGGGGAGTCTCAGGCATGGCCAGCCAGGCAAGTCCTGAGTGAACTATAGTTTGAATAACCCCTGTCAGTCCTTAGCTACAAGTGTGGCCTCCAGCCATCCAGCCATCTAGGGTAGTGAATGTGTGGGACCCATAGGGGAGGAAGGAAGCATCTGGGGTCATGGGCTCCAGAATGGCTGGTTTGAAAAGTACATGCATAGAGCAGATACTTGTGACTTTAGGAATTAACCTGCCTTGGGAGGGACAGTCTCCCAAATACTTATGGCCCAAGATATCAGAGTACCACAAAATACAGACCATGCAGATATGTCCTACGCATGTCCACTGGGCCCTTTCTTGGTGTGACAGCCACAGATAGGCTGAAGACACGCTGCTCCTCTGTGGACTTGATTCACTGACCCTGACCTCACTGGCCTCACAGCAATCCCGAGAGCAGAGCCTAATCTTGTACTCATTGTAGACACTTAGCAGTACATTACTGTATTCATGTAGACTGACACTTACATTGCTTGAGACCTGCTCTCTTGAGGCAACACCTGAGAAGAGGCACCCAGTCATCACGCAGTCTCACCACAGACTTTAGTGGAACTTAGTGGAATTTCTAAAATAAGAGTCTAGTTATCTTCCTCCCACTCTCCTTCCTTCCTGGGAATCAAACGTAGGACCTCACACGTGCTGTGTCAGTATTCTACACCTGTAGCCTGTTATTTTCTTTTTCTCTTTTTTTTTGGGGGGGGGGGCGGGGGCATTTTTGTTTGTTTGTTTTTCAAGGTAGGGTCCTACTCTAGCCTAGGCTGACCTGTAATTCACTATGTAGTCTCAGGGTGGCCATGAGCTCACGGCAATCCTCCTACCTCTGCCTCCTAAGTGCTGGGATTAAAGGTGCCACTATGGCCTGGCTCTGTTATTTTCTTTAAACAGATTTATTGAGATATAGTTGATACATTGTAAGTTGCACATGTTTACAGTGTGCAGTCAGGTAAGTTTTGACATACTTACATATGTGTACTGAATATATTCATCATGCCCAAATCTTCCTGCCCTGTATCATCCTTGCCCCGTCCTGCCTTCCACGCCCACTTCACAGCCTCATTCAGCCATCACAGACTAGCTCACCAGTTCCAGTTAGGTCTGAACAGAGTCCACACAGTGAAAACAGCTCGTGATACGCATGTGTCGCTGTGGGGGTGGGGGGCTCCATCATGGGAACTGACTTTTGACTTTCCATCAGGCCTCCCTTCACTGAGTACTGTTTCAGTGATGGGGTGGCAAGGTCACACCTCACCACATCTGGCTCTCTCCCTACAGCGGCTGCAGAGCGGCACCACAGGTGTGTGCACACTCATTGCAGGAGCAACCCTGCACGTTGCCTGGCTCGGGGACTCCCAGGTCATCCTGGTGCAACAGGGGCAGGTAGTGAAGCTGATGGAGCCACACAAACCTGAACGACAGGTAAGGCTTTCCCAGGATAATTCCAGGTCCCTGTTGTGTTGGGCCCATGTAGGGAATCCAAGTCTGGGGGGGCTCACAAGGAAACAAAATATCAGGAGGTCCCGCCAGAGTATTGGAGTGGATCAAGAAGTGTAAAGGGCTGGGCATGGTGGCCAATGCCTTTAATCCCGGGAGGCAGAAATAGGAGATCACTGTGAGTTCAAGGCCACCCTGAGACTACATAGTGAATTCCAGGTCAGCCTGGGCTAGAGTGAGACCCTACCTCAAAAAATAAAAAATAAAAAAAGCCAGGCATGGTGGTACACGCCTTTAATCCCAGCACTCAGGAAGCGAGGTAGGAGGATTGACATGAGTTCGAGGCCACCCTGAGAATACATAGTGTATTCCAGGTCAGCATGAGCTGGAGTGAAACCCTACCTCAAAAAACAAAAACAAACAAAAAATTTTGAAAACAGAAGAGGACATGCAAAGGGTCCTTATACTCTTGCAGAGAGAAGGCTCACCTGCCTTACTAAGTGACCCAGAGACCAACCACACTGTGAGCCACAGTGACATGGAGTCCAGAGCTTTAAGAGCTGGCCCTACCACCTCAACAAACAGCTCAAAAAGTAAGGCCAGTTCAGCTCCACTGAGTCCTGCAACACACACAATGAGTGGACAGCCACTGGCTGGGATCAGCATTCTACTGGGCACGGAAGGACCGAGGCCTGGGCCTTCAGTAGATTAATGCCACACTAGGATCCCAGAAGTGTGAGGTCACTCATTGGTTGAAGCCTTGTGGTTCTCACCTGGCCATAAGACTGTTACTGCTCAAACTATGTCATAAATATGTCTAGTCTGTTTGTTTTACTGGGGGAAAGAGGGAACTCTTGGAATCAAGAGATGCCTCGTGGGCTTTTGTCACCTAACTATGCACCTGGCAAGCCACATCTTCACATAAAGAGCTCCCCCCTTTCTTGGAAATGCATGGCATCATGGATTTCTGTTATGGTCCAGTCCCAGTGGGTAGATATGAAAAGCCTTCTCTTTTTGTGCTGAAACATGGCAGCACCAGGCGTGGTAGTGCACACCTTTAATCCCAGCACTCAGGAGGCAGAGGTAAGAGAATTGTTGTGAGTTCAAAGCCAGCCTGAGACTCCACAGTGAATTCCAGGTCAGCCTGGGCTAGAGCAAAACCCTACCTTGAAAAAGAAAAAGAAAAAAAATGGCAGCAATATATAACTATGTATCACATTCAGGGTCAAGTATATTTGTAGAACAGGTCTCTACAGGCAGGCTGCAGAGTCAGAGTAGACACACTAGTGTTGCAGATTTGCCCAGCCAATGTCCACAGGCTGGGCCAGCCGGTACTGAGCAAAGCAGCTGCTCTTCCCTGGCTCAGGGACTCCCAGGTTATCTTGGTACAAACGGACACACAGACCTGAATGATTGGTCAAGGTTTCCTTCTATCCAAGCCCATAGTCCCACCATCCCATGGAATCTGCCCTTCTTTTGTGTGACTTTCCTAGACAGTGGTGAACAGAGATCTTTGTGCCCCAGATAGGGCACCAATATTTCTAACCCAGTCTAGCTTAGTGAACCAGTGAGTTTAGCGTGGTTACTTACAGGAGCCTGGCTGACTCAGATACAATGCACTGCATTACACAGAGCCCAGCCCAGACTCATGCAAGCTGCACCCCTGGAGCTCCCTGTACAACTTTAAAAAAAATTTTTTTAATGTATTTATTTATTTGAGAGAGAAAAAAAGATAGGGAGAATAGGTGTACCAGGACCTCTAGCCACTGCAAACAAACTCTGGGCACATGTGCCACCTTGTACATCTGGCATTACATGGGTATTGGGGAATCAAACTCAGATCCTTAGGCAAGTGCTATAAGTGCTGAGCCATCTCTCCAGTCCCTCTCCACACAACTTGCATCCAGCTCAGGCAGGAAAGAGTGCTTCCCACCCACAGCAATTGTTCCTGCTTATATACTGCATGGGAAGGGGCCTTGTGACTCTTGCAGTGTCCAAGCTTTAAGTTGCATGCACTTCTCTCTCCCCTTTGGGCCATGCTGCACACCATCTGAAAGATGAGAACAGCTCAGCATGCTGTCTGGTTTTCTCTTCTCTTCCAGAGCGAGTTTGAGCATCTTTGAGAAGCTCTAGAGCATTGCATCCTTTCCCATGAGCACTCTGCCCATCTTTGCCTATGGGCACTGTCGCCATGTTCAGGAGGCTGGCTCCTCCTCATGATTTGTACATGTCCCACACGTTTGTCCTATGTTTGTGCTCATAGGCTTTAGTCATGTAGGAGGTTTTGGTTTTCTTCCCTTTTGTGGCTTCTGGGATGGAGAAGTGGGACAGACCATGATGTTGACCATAGAGATGAGCAAAGCAGCCCATAGTCTGTGACACGTGCTCACCCTGTCACACAAGGGAGAGAACTAGGGCTGGAAAAGGTTCAGTCATTTGCCCGGAGCACAGAGCCAAAGTGGTAGATAGTCTCTGACACTCTGTTATCATTACCACCATGGTGGGACCTGCTGTCTTAGTGGGCCCTCCTTCCCCTAGCCAGGTCTAGATGAGGTGCCAACCTTTGCCCAAAAAGCTGGATCCATTCCTACACCCTGCCAGCACCCTGAAGGCTGTGCTCCTACAAAGAATTCTACATGGGGCTGGAGAGATGGCTTAGTAGTTAATTAAGGTGTTTGCCTGCAAAGCCTAAGGACCTAGGTTCAATTCTCCAGATCCCATGTAAGGCAGACGCACATGGTGGCACATGCATCTGGAGTTTGCACTCGCTAGAGGCTCTGACGTACCCATTCTCTCTTTCTTTCCCTCTCTAATAAATAATTTTTTTTTCAATGTAAAAAAAATTTTTTTTGGTTTTTCACTCTAGCCCAGGCTGACCTGGAATTCACTATGTCGTCTTTAGGTGGCCTCAAACTCATGGCGATCCTCCTACCTCTGCCTCCCCGGTGCTGGGATTAAAGGCCACGCCAGCTTTTTTTTTTTTTTTTTTTTTTTTTTTTTTTGGTTTTTTTTGCAAGGTAGGGTCTCACTCTGGTCCAGGCTGACCTGGAATTAACTATGTAGTCTCAGGGTGGCCTCGAACTCTCGGCGATCCTCCTACCTCTGCCTCCCGAGTGCTGGGATTAAAGGTGTGCGCCACCACGCCCGGCTCGAGCTTTTTTTTTTTTAATATTTTATTTTTTTTGTTTTTCGAGGTAGGGTCTCACTCTGGTCCAGACTGACCTGGAATTAACTATGTAGTCTCAGGGTGGCCTCGAACTCTCAGCGATCCTCCTACCTCTGCCTCCCAAGTGCTGGGATTAAAGGCGTGCACCACCACGCCCGGCATTTATTTATTTTTACTTATTTATTTGAGAGAAAAAGGCAGAGAGCGAGAATAGGCACACCAGGGCTTCCAGCCACTACAAACAAACTCCAGACACTTGCACCACCTTGTGCATCTGGCTTACGTGGGTCCTGGGGAATTGAACCCAGGTTCTTAGGCTTTGCAGGCAAACATCTTAACCGCTAAGCCATTTCTCCAGCCCAGTTTTTAAATTTTATTTTTTACTTATTTATTTTGGTTTTTTGAGGTAAAGTTTTTGTTTTTGTTGTTGTTGTTTTTTTTGTTTTTTCAAGGTAGGGTCTCACTCTGGTCCAGACTGACCTGGAATTCAGTATGTAGTCTCAGGGTGGCCTCGAACTCATGGTGATCCTACTATGTCTGCCTCCTGAGTGCTGGGATTAAAGGCGTGCGCCACCACGCCCAGCTTATTTTATTTGTATTTATTTATTGGGGGGGGTCGAAAAGGCAGGTAGAGAGAAAGAGAAAGAATGGACGTGCCAGGACATCCAGCCACTGCAAACGAACTCCAGATGCATGGGCTACCTTGTGTATCTGGTTTACATGGATCCTGGGGAATCAAATCTGGGTCCTTAGGGTTTGCAGGCAAGTGCCTTAACCACCAAGCCATCCCTCCAGCCTGGTAAAACTTTTTTGTTTTTCGAGGTAGGGTCTCGCTGTATCCCAGGCTGACCTGGAATTCACTATGTACTCTCAGGGTGGCCTTGAACTCATAGTGATCCTCCTACTTCTGCCTCCCAAGTGCTGGGATTAAAGGCGTGAGCCACCACACCCGGCTTAAAATATTTTCTTAAAGAAGAATTCTACAAGGAATTAACTAGAAGCTCTTCTAATCTCCAGTCCACCACAGAGCAAGCTAAGGGCTGGTCCCTCGAGTGAAACTGGGAGAAGTGTAAATACCTCTGAGGATATAGGTTGTGGCAGGTTGGCTGCAGCAAGGACCCATCTATATAAGGGGCTCAAGGGAGCCCAGGCTTTGAATATGGGGACATGGAGAGGGCCCGGGGTATCCAAAAGTACAGTGGCCTTATGAGTGATGCAGGGCCTATTGGGCACAGCTCTTACCCAAGGAATAGGGTGGAGTTGCTATGAGTGGGGACTCCTGGCCCATCAGTTTGGGTGTTTGGCTGCAAACAAGCTATATGAGGAAGGTGAGGAGGATGAGGCAGGAGGAACAACAGTAATTGCCACGGAAGGGTGGGCCTCAGAGCATACAGATACCTGATTATAAGGAATCAGTTTGGGGACAAGCATAGGACGGGCTAAGCTGTCATGATTAGTGCAGTCCATGGAGGGATCCATGGGAGTGGACGCAAGGCACAGGGACCAGGTTGTAGGGCCCGGGCTGCAGGAAGGAAGGTTCTGCCGCTTGGAAGGGCCTGGCTCCCTGTTGTAGAGCCTTCTTGGGGGGCCCTCCCTAAGTGTCGTGTGGTCAGTATAATAGGCATATGGGAATCCTTTCCTCCAGGAGGCACTGTGATGCCTTGCCCCAGGAGGAGCACATGGGGGCATTCAGCTATTGTTACCGACCTTCAGCACACAGGCTTGTCTGGGACACCGCTCCCAGGCCAGGGGAGAGAACCAAAGCGGGTTCCAAATGACTCATGGGTAGGCCACGCCTGTTTGTTCCCCCTGCAGTTAGGGCTGGAGCACTGTGGTCCACTGCCAAGCAGAAACAGTTCCTAGGGGTAAGTGGGGAGGAGGATGAGAAAGGGTAGATGCAGGGCTTTCTCTCAAGTCCTGCCTCAGGGTGTGTGAGCCCTAGCAGTTTTCAAGGTAGCGACAGCAACCACAGGCTGAAGTCAAGACAGCTGAGGGATCTGCCCTCTGGGTCTCAGCTGGCACCATTCTGCTGCCCCGGGAGCACTTCCTCAGCCACTGGTAATGAATCAAGGTTTGTGCAGGTAACCTCTATACTGGTGCCATCACTTGCTTAGCCATTCTCACAGCTGAAGGAGAATTATGCCTAATTTGGCTGGATAGCTGAGCAATCCAACTTGGTTCCAGTGCTGTGGCTTCAAATATGTCTTAGAAACCCAACTCTAAGCTGGGCGTGGTGGTGCATGCCTTTAATCGCAGCACTAGGGAGGCAGTGATAGGAGGATTGCCATGAGTTCAAGGCCAGCCTGAGACTATTCTAGGTCAGCCTGGGCTAGAGTGAGACCCTACCTTGAAAAATCGAAAGAAGGAAGGAAGGAAGGAAGGAAGGAAGGAAGGAAGGAAGGAAGGAAGGAAGGAAGGAAGGAAGGGAGGAAGGAAGGAACTCAGTATCTAGTTATGTGGTGATATTGGACTTCCTGCCCCTGGACTCACCCAGCTCTCCAACTCATGAATGTCTCTCTCTCCACAGGATGAGAAGGCACGCATTGAAGCACTGGGTGGCTTTGTCTCTCTCATGGACTGCTGGAGAGTCAATGGGACCCTGGCTGTCTCCAGAGCCATCGGTGAGGAGGGCACAGAGGCTGGAAGCCACAGGTTCATGCAGTGGCTTAGGACAGAGTGAAGTATACAAAGGGATTTGTAGCTTGTAGACCGACCTCCTCAAGTTAGAGTGGAGCTGCCTCCAAGTAAACCACAAAAAAACTGAAAATGCCCTGATGTCCAGAATGTGATCCATCTAACCCAGCACAAGTGTACAGAAGTGCAGCCGTCATCTCAGGCTGGCTGACTGCAAGCCATAGATCTGTGCACAGCTCTCAGAGAGAACTGGACTGTAAAGCTCTCGCCCAGGAAAAGATCAAAATTAGAAGTGCAGTTTGTTCTGAGTGTAATGTCAAACCATCATTAAGTCAAGGAGATGGAACTCAGTTGGCAGACTGCTTGCCTAGCATGCACAGTCCTGGATTCAGTCCCCAGTGCCACACAAACCAGGCATGGTAGTGCATGTCTTATAACCTAGCATTGGGGAGGAAGAAGCAGGAGGATTGATGGTCAGAGTCGATTTTGGCTACAGAGAATTTGAGACAAGCCTCTCCTGGAGATTCTGTCTTAAAAAAAAAGAAAAAAAAAGTACTGTAAATCAGGAACCATCTACACTCGGGCTAGATTATAAATGGAATTGTAAACGGAATAGAAGACTAGAGCAGACTTAGGGACTTCAAGCCGCTAAGAAATTTCCATTTCCCACCAATAATTGCAGTTTAAGTTTATATTATTAACACACATAATTAACTCATATTAGAACAGGCCTTCCTAGGGGCCAGGAAGATGGTTCAGGTAAGAGTGCTTGTTGTAAAAGCCTAATCCCAGCCAGCACTCGGGAGGCAGAGGTAGGAGGATCATGAGTTCCAGGCCACCCTGAGACTGCATAGTGAATTCCAGGTCAGCCTGAGCCAGAGTGAGACCCTACCTCAAAAAAAAAAAGTCAGATGTGTTGGGCTAGAGACATGGCTCAGAGGTTAAAGGTACTTGCTTGCAAAACTTGTCTGCCTGGGTTCAATTCCAAACACTTAAATTAATGCAAAATGGCTGCTATTTGTAGTAAATTTGGCAATATTTTAAAATATATTTTATATTTATTTATTTACTTGAAAGTGAGTCAGAGAGAGAGTGAATGAGTGCACCAGGGCCTCCAGCCACTGCAAACGAACTCCAGACACATGTGCCACCATGTTCATCTGGCTTACGTAGGTACTGGGGAATTGAACTGGGGTCCTTTGGTTTTGCAGACAAGTGCCTTAACCGCTAAGCCATCTCTCCAGCCCAGCAATATATATATATATATGTATATGTATATTTTTTAATTCAGAGGTGGCCACACATACCTATAACCCTAATCCTGAGGTAGGTAAAAACAGAATTGCTGGGGCTTGCTGGTCAGCCAGTCTGATCAAAATTAGCAGCTCCAGGTTCAGTGAGAAGACTCATCTTGCCAGGCGTGGTGGCGCACATCTTTAATCCCAGCACTGGGGAGGCAGAGGTAGGAGGATTGCCGTGAGTTCGAGGCCATCCTGAGAATACATAGTGAATTCCAGGTCAGCCTAGGCTAGAGTGAAACCATACCTCAGAAAACCAAAAAAGAAAAAAGAACCTTGGCCAGCTACTCTACATTCTAGATGAAAGGGGGTGGGTTTTGGGTTTTTTATTGTTGTTGTTGTTGGTCTTTTTTTCTTTTTAAAGAAGCAGAGTCTGACTCTAGTCCAGATGGACCTGGAACTCACTCTGAAACCTAGGCTGGCCTCAGATTTACAGAGATCCTCCTACCTGAGCCTCCTGCATGCTGGGGTCAAAGGTGTGCACCACCACACCCAGCACAGAAGTTTTAATATTCTATAAACGAGGGTCTTCCCTCAGTCCATTCATACTATTGAATTCCCCCCCCAAAAAAAAAATAAAAAACAATGTAGAAAGTCTTTTCTTCACTTGGAGAATAGTTTCCTATTTTCTCAGTGTCCTATTACTGCTAGGACTCAGCCCAGAGGCCACACCTGCTCTTTCCAAGTACTTAAAAGTCATTCCAAGCCGGGCGTGGTGGCGCACGCCTTTAATCCCAGCACTCTGGGAGGCAGAGGTAGGAGGATCGCCATGAGTTCAAGGCCACCCTGAGACTACATAGTTAATTCCAGGTCAGCCTGGGCCAGAGTGAGACCCTACCTCAAAAAAAAAAAAAAAAAAAGTCATTCCAGGGCTGGAGAGATGGCTTAGCTGTTAAAGTGCTTGGCTGTGAATCCTGAGGACCTAGGTTCAACTCCCCAGAACTCACGTAAGCCAGATGCACATGGTGGCACATGCAGCCTGGAGTTTGTTTGCAGTGGTTAGAGGCCCTGGCGTACCTCTTTCTCTCTCAAATATAAATAAAAAATTTTTAATTTAATTTAATAAAAGTCATTCCATCCACTACTAACCTGTTGGGTGTTTGGCAAATACACCTCTCACCCTCCTGAAGTGGTCTGTCATTGGCTCCTTTCCCACAGCTTGTCTTCAAACTGTTGCTACCTTTGTATCTGGATACACAAGGTGGGAAGGCAAAGAGGGATGGGAGCAGCAAGAGCTAGAGTGAAAGAAACCTCTCTAGTGGAGCTGGGAGTGAACTCGACTCCAGAGAAGGTGGGGGCATTAGGTTTGGGAAGGAGATCCTGTAAGAACCAGTTGTGCACTGTACCTACAGGCCTTGGGGATGGGGATGGACAGTGAGGTTGGACCTGGGCATGTGGGCGGCAGGAAATGAGACTCTTCATCTGTTCCTAGGGGACATCTTCCAGAAGCCCTATGTGTCTGCCGAGGCAGATGCAGCTTCCCGGGAGCTGACTGGCACCGAGGACTACCTGCTGCTGGCATGTGATGGCTTCTTTGATGTTGTCTCTCACCAGGAAGTCACCAGCCTTGTCCACAGTCATCTGGTCAAACAGAAGGGCAGTGGGTTCCGTGTTGCTGAGGAGCTGGTGGCTGAAGCCCGGGAGCGGGGCTCCCATGACAACATCACAGTCATGGTTGTCTTCTTCAGAGACCCCAAGGAGCTGCTGGAGGGTGGAGCCCAGGGGGCAGGGGACGCCCAGACAGAAGTAAGATGCCAGGATTTGTCCTCTGGCCTCTCAGAGCTTGAGACCAACTCCTCACAGAGAAGCTAGATGGTCCATGCTCCCCTGTGCCATCTTTACCCTTCCCCTGCCCTGTGATCCTCCCCTTCACAGACCTTAGGACCCAGCAAGTGTAGTGGACAGGGGTGCCCACCCACACGGCACTCCTCCAGCACCCCAGCCACTCATGGTGCCTGCCACAGCCTGTCCTGATGGCTGTGCAGTGGTGGTAGGCAGCAGGTGGGTCTCAGAAGGAAGCATAGGAAATGACCTCACCAAAGAAAAAGAAGCCAGGAGGCAGCCGGCTCTTACGCCCACTTCCCTGCCATGTTGGGACCGGAAACCACAGGTACCTGGTGGCAGCCTGACCAAAGATGAGTGTGTTTTAAGGAACCCTCATGCAGAACTTTTAAGCCCATCCTGGGGTTGGGCCTGGCAAGCAGGTGTCCACTCTGGGTTCTCATGGTGTCTACCCATGTGCGTGCCAAGGCTGGGGAAGGTTCCTATTGACAGATAAGCTTGTGGTCCTGCCTTGGCCTTGCTGGGAAGAATACCAGGGGACTGGCCCAATGCAACTGTGATGTGCTGGGACCCACCAGGGCCTTTGGAACTTTTCCCCTCAAGCATCCTGGGAGGGGGAAGTCAGGACCTACAGTGACAGGATGCACCAGTGTCTTCTGTGTGCTCACATTTATTCCAGGGAGAAGTCTAATTCAGATACAGTATTCAGGTTTTATTTTGCCAGTGCCAAGATGGTCTACAGTGTCATGTCATTTAAGCAGAGCTTAGCATTTATTTTATTCCTTAGAAAACAAGTATTTTACCTTTTTATTATTATGGAAATGTTTTTGCAGTATTACTGAATTTTTTTCCTAAGTCAGGATTGAAACAAACTTTTCTGAGTGGTGTTAATAAGCCATTTAAGTGCCTTAAGAGCTTTGGGGGAGATGAAAACTGTTGGGTCCACCATGGATCCTGATACATCGGTGGACATACTGAGATTCTCAAGAAAGGCAGTGTTTGCTATGCTAAGAGAGTGGTTGGGCTGGCGATCACCCTGAGGGAGTCCCTTTGTCTCCCTGAAATGCTCAGCAGAGGCCGTGGCTTCAGGAGCCTATGGCCTGGACACCTCGGATGACCTTCTGGCCCACTGTTGGAGGCTGGCTGCATCCCAGACAGAGGAACATCACTGCTTTTGGACTGGAATATCCCAGAATATCTTCAGATATTTGTAATCACATGAGGTTCATTGAGGAAAATGCTTAATTAAGGGCTCTAACAAGCCCAGAGCAGCCCAGCTCCTTGGGAAGGCTGCTAAGAGGCTCCACCTGGTTCCTGTGGTTGGCGTCTTCCCCTGCTGGGCTCACTCTGAGAAGTGGAGACAAGCACGCTTCACAGGCAGTGGCAGGAGGTCTGCGGTGATGGTGTTTCGGGTCCTTGAGGAGCTCACGTGCTGTGTGTGCGAAAGGCAAGAATGGCAGGTGGTCGGCAGGGAAGCCTTTAAGGTCGTGAGTAGGGTGGGACTGCCAAGCAGACACAGGCAGGTCCAGAAGGCAATGAGTGGCTTAGCAGAGATTTGAGAAAGGCAACCACGGGAGGAAGCATGGCGGCAGAGAGGCCAGGCTCCCAGTACAGCCTGTAGAGCTATGCGTGAAGCACCTCCACTCTTAGCTCACAGAAGGGACAGGCAGGCCAGTGTCCCTGTTGTCGTCTGTGAGTCTTATCCAGCAGAAAGGGAAGGAATCCATAGAGTTCACCTCATTCCCACATGTGGCAGAGATGAAGGAGTCAGTGCCTTGCTCAAGGTCTCCTGATAGGAAGTATCTTAAGCACGTGGTCACCAACAACGACTGGGTTTTGCTGAACTTGAGGGCCAGAAACCAGGGCCCCTGACACCATCTCAGCATAGGGATGTGGCTACTGGCCTATCCTCCCGTGGTAGTGACGTTGAAAGAGAATGGGAACTATTGGTTTCTGCTTGTTTTTCTTTTTTCTGTTTTTATTTCTTTGCTAATTTTATTCTCTTCATTGTTGCTGAGAGAGGAATTTTCACAGCACAGAGGTGTGGGCCCTATCTCTTGGTGGTCTGATTCACGCCCAAGTACAAGGCTGTGGTAGATCTCACAGCCTCGGCATAGAGGAAAGTCCCTTTGGGCTCACCTCAGCAGCTCCCCTTATCCCTGAGCAAGGCTGCGGTGGCATAACCAAGCACCTGCCTGGCAAACATTACCTTTCTTCCCTCCCCCACCCCCCAATACTAGGGACTGAACCCAAGGCAAGCACTCTATGCGGAGCTGCATCCCCGGTCTTACCTGGCAGACACTGGGGCCATGAGATGCCTTCAGCTTTCAAGATCTGTGGGCACTTCCTGTTCAGCTGTTGTCCCAGAAGGGTCCCCCGCCTGGGCCCTGGTCTGGAACTCTTACTCCCCAAGTCCCAGCTTTGCCCTGGGCTCATTGTTATGAGCTGAGCAAGTCACTGCACTTCTCTGGGCCTCAGTTTCCCTCGGCAAGGCATGGGGGCTGCGTAGCATTTTCAGCAGCTCCAACCTAGACTCCAGAAGCACAGGTGAGCATTCTGAGGAGCTGCCGCCGCCACAGAAGGGCCCCTCCCCCACCGCCACTGGGGAGGAAAGATTAAGTATTATTAATGTCTATTCTTAAAATTAAGTGGGCGGGAAAAGAACCAAGTTACAGATGCCAGCGCCTTATATGGAATACAAAGGCAGGAGCAATCAGACCCTGCTTTTGCAGGTACAGCTGACTCCCGGCTAAGGCCTGTGGGGGTTGGAGGGTGCAGCCAGGCTTCAAGGGTACTTGGTTAAAATTCAGCATAGGAAGTGATATATTTTAAGGGGGGATAGAAACAGTATTGGTAGCATAATTATTGGGGTCCGAGGCCTTTGACCATGGACTCTCTGATCCTGCCTTCTTGGGGCAGAAATCATCCTCCCCATCCCCACCATGGTGAGTTCCAGCATGGATGTTCTGGTTACCTCAACAGTATTTTCCAGAGCCAGGAGACAGCTCTGGCCATCCCTAGGCCTGGTTCTGGCCCACGCTGTGTGGAAGCCAGGTCAGCCTGTGTACAGTAAGCTGTGCTTCTGGTTCTGCCTCCATAGCAGTTCCCAGGGAGCAGTCCCTGGAGTCCTGTTTTTTTGTCAGGGCTCCACAGATTTGCCAAATGCACCCAGTTTTGCCATGCAGGCCTTGCCAAGGGTTTATCTATACACACTCACTGGGCTTCCTGGAAGTCATGTTTTTGTACAGCAGAGTCTTGTCCCAAAACATAACTGTTCCCTTGGTCTTGGGGACAAGTGCTAAGGTGAAGGCTCCAAAAGGGCAGTCTCTTCCTGGGGCCCACCCTGCTGAAGTGTCAATAAACCACAAATTAAAACCTCACCTGAGTCCTTTTCTCACCTGTGAGCATTTACATGCCTTACTTTTACAGCACTGATTAAAACAAAGATTTATTTTGACGAGTGGTTTCAGAGGGTTCCGTCCAGGATTGCTTGATCCCACTTAGGACCTCATGGTGGGAGCATGTGACGAGCTGCATGGGTGTTTACTTCAAGGCCAACCAGAGAGCACAAAAGAAGTGTTAGCAGGGTGTGGTGGCGCACACCTTCAATCCCAGCACTCTGGAGGCAGAGGTAGGAGAATCGCCGTGATCTGCTTCCTCCAGCCAGGTTCCACCTCCCAAAATAGTGCTACCAACTCGGGACCGAGCATTCAAAATGTGAACCTGTCAATTGTTTCTATGCTTTAGTCAGTATTTACATAAAGAACAAGTAAGTTACTAGAGCCAGGCGTGGTGGCACACGCCTTTAATTCCAGCACTCGGGAGGCAGAGGTAGGAGGATCACCAAGAGTTCCAGACCACCATGAGACTACATAGTAATTCCAGGTCAACCTGGGCTAGAATGAGACCCTGCCTCAAAAAGAATTTGTGGGCTGGGGAAATGGCTTAGGGGTTAAGGTGTTTGCCTGAGAAGCTTAAAGACCTTGGTTCGATTCCCTAGGACCCACGTAAGCCAGGTGCACAAGGGGGGGAGGGCGCGTGTGTCTGGAGTTCATTTGTAGTGGCTAGAGGCCCTGGGGTGCCCATTCTCTATCTGCATCTCTCTCAAATATTTTTTAAAATTGTGAGTTTTGTCCTTTTTTTTTTTTTTCCCAAATATTTATTGCCGGGTGTGGTGGTGCATGTCTTTAATTCCAGCACTTGAGAGTCAGAGGTAGGAGGTTCACCAAGCATTTGAGGCCACCCTAAGAGTGGTGAATTCCAGGTCAGCCTGAGCTAGAGTGAGACTGTACCTCAAAAAAAAAAAATTATATATATTTAGAGCCGGAGGGCTGGAGAAATGGCTTGGCAGTTAAGGTACTTGCCTGCAAAGCCAAAGGACCCCATTTCAATTCTCCAGGACCCACATAAGCCAGATGCACAAGGGAGCACATGCATCTAGAGTTCAGATGGTGGCCCTGATGCGCCCATTCTCTCCCAAATTAATTAATTAATATATTGTAAAAATACTTTAGCTGGGTGTGGTGGCACATGCCTTTCATCCCAGCACTTGGGAGGCAGAGGTAGGAGGATTGCAGTGAGTTCAAGGCCACCCTGAGACTACATAGTGAATTCCAGGTCAGCCTGGGCTAGAGTGAGACCCTACCTCAAAAAAATAAATAAATAAATAAAGTAATAAATACTTAGAGCTAGAGAGATGGCTTAGCAGTTAAGGAAACTCTTCAGATCCTGTGTAAGCCAGATACACAAAGGTGAGGCAAGTGCAAGGTTGCACATGCCCACAAGGTGGTGCAAGCATCTGGAGTTCAATTTCAGTGACTGAGGCCCTGGCAAGACAATTCTCTCTTCCTCCCTCCCTCTCTTTCTCTCAAAAAAATAAAAAGCCGGGCATGGTAGCGTATGCCTTTAATCCCAGCACTCAGGAGGCAGAGGTAGGTGGATCACCGTGAGTTCAAGGCCAGCCTGAGACTACATAGTGAATTCTAGGTCAGCCTGAGTTAGAGTGAGACCCTACCTCGAAAAAACTAAAATAAAAAAAAATAAAATATTTAAGACGGTTGTGGTGGCTCATGCTTTTAGTCCCAGCACTCGGGAGGCAGAGGCAGGAGGATCATCGTGAGTTCAAGGCTACCCTGGGACTAAAGAGTGAATTCCAGGTCAGCCCGGGATAGAGTGAAACCCTACTTCGAAAAATAAATAAATAAAATATTTATTTATTTGAAAGAAGTAGAAAGAAAATGGGTGCACCAGAGCCTCCAGCCAGTACAAATGAACTCCAGGTATATGCACCACCTTGTGCATCTTGCTTACAAGGGTACTGGCTTATCAAACCTGAGTCCTTAGACTTTGCAGGTGAACACCGTAACTGCTAAGCCATCTCTCCAGCCCAAATCCCAATTTTTATTTTTATTATTTTTATTTTATTTATTTATTTAATTATTTTTTTTTTTTTGGTTTTTTGAGGTAGGGTCTCACTCTGGCCAAGGCTGACCTGGAATTAACTATGTAGTCTCAGGGTGACCTTGAACTCATGGCAATCCTCCTACCTCTGCCTCCCGAGTGCTGGGATTAAAGGCGTGCACCACCATGCCCGGCTTCCAAATCCCAATTTTTAAAAAATATTTTATTATTGGGCTGGAGAGATGGCTTAGCAGTTCAGGCACCTGCCTGCTAAGCCCAAGAACTCAGTTCCAATCTCCAGGTCCCACGTTTAGCCGGATGCAAAGTGACGCAAGGGCGCAATGCTGCACTTGACCACAAGGGGGCGCACACATCTGGATTTTGTCCTCAGCAGCTGAGAGGCTGCTGGCACGCCCATCTCTATCTGTCTCCCTCTCTGTCTCTGTCTGTGTCTCTCTCCAAAAATAAATAAAATAATTTAAAATTTTTAAATATATTTTGTTATTTATTTATTTATTTGATAGCGAGAGAGAGAAAAAGAGAATGGGCGCATCAGGGCCTCCAGCCACTGCAAACAAACTCTAGACGTGTGCACCCCTTGTGCTTCTGGCTAATGTGGGTCCTGGGGAATTGAACCTGGGTCCTTTGGCTTTTGCAAATGCCTTACCCGCTAAGCCATCCCTCCAGCCCCTCCAAATCATAATTTTTTTATTTTTATTTTTTTTTGGTTTTCTGAGGTAGGGTTTCACTGTAGTCCAGGCTGACCTGGAATTCACTATGTAGTCTCAGGGTGACCTAGAACTCTCAGCAATCCTCCTACCTCTGCCTCCCAAGTGCTGGGATTAAAGGTGTGTACCACCATGCCTGGCTCTTTAAAATAATTTTTACTTATTTATTTGCAAGCAGAGAGAGAGAAATAGAAAGGAGGCAGACAGAGAGAGAGAGAGAATGGGCATGCCAGGGCCTCTAGCCACTGCAAATGAACACTATATGCATGTGCCCCATGCATCTGGCTTATGTGGATCCTGGAGAATCAAACCAAGATCCTTTGGCTTTGCAGGCAAACTCCTTAACCACTAAGCCATCTCTCCAGCCCATCTCGCTCTCTCTTTGCCTCTTTCTCAAATAAGTAAATAATTTTTAAATGTTTGTAGGGCTGGAGAGATGGCTTAGCAGTTAAGGCACTTGCTTTTGCAAAGCCTAAGGTCCCATGCTCAACTCTCCAGGTTCCACTTAAGCCAGATGCACAAGGTGATGCAAGCGTGCAAGGTCATACATGCACACAAGGTGGTGCACGTGTCTGGAGTTTGATTGCAATGGCTGGAGGCCCTGGTGTGCTAATTCTCTCATTAAAAAAAAAAAAAAAAAGGCCAGTCCAGGCTGGAGAGATGGCTTAATGGTTAAGGCACCTGCCTGTGAAGCCTAAGAATGCCCCTTCAAATCTCCAGGTTCCACATTTAGCCAGATGCAAAAGTGACACAAGCATGCAATGTCCCACATGCACACAAAGGGATGCATGTGTCTGGAGTTTGTTCACAGTGGCTGAGAGGCCACTGGCGGCCCATTCTCTCTCTGTGTCTGTCTCTCTTTGTTTCTCTCTCTCTCTCTCTCTCTCTCTCTCTCTCTCTGTCTCAAAAAAAGGGCCAATCTGTTGGGCTTGCCTCAAAAAAATAATAAAAATAAAATATAAATGTTTATACAAACCAGGTGTATGGTGCATGCCTTTAATCCCAGCATTCAGGAGACAGAGGTAAGGTTGCCAGGAGTTCAAGGCCAGCCTGTGAGTACTTAGTGAATTCCAAGTCATCCTGGGGTAGTGCAAGACCCTATTTCAAAAAAAGAAAGAAAGAGCTAGAGAGATGGCTTAGCCATTAAGGTGTTTGCCTGCAAAGCAAAGGACCTAAGTTCAACTCACCATTCTCTCCCAAATTAATTAATTAATATATTGTAAAAATACTTTAGCTGGGTGTGGTGGCACATGCCTTTCATCCCAGCACTTGGGAGGCAGAGGTAGGAGGATTGCAGTGAGTTCAAGGCCACCCTGAGACTACATAGTGAATTCCAGGTCAGCCTGGGCTAGAGTGAGACCCTACCTCAAAAAATAAATAAATAAATAAAGTAATAAATACTTAGAGCTAGAGAGATGGCTTAGCAGTTAAGGAAACTCTTCAGATCCTGTGTAAGCCAGATACACAAAGGTGAGGCAAGTGCAAGGTTGCACATGCCCACAAGGTGGTGCAAGCATCTGGAGTTCAATTTCAGTGACTGAGGCCCTGGCAAGACAATTCTCTCTTCCTCCTCCTCCCTCTCTTTCTCTCAAAAAATAAAAAGCCGGGCATGGTAGCGTATGCCTTTAATCCCAGCACTCAGGAGGCAGAGGTAGGTGGATCACCGTGAGTTCAAGGCCAGCCTGAGACTACATAGTGAATTCTAGGTCAGCCTGAGTTAGAGTGAGACCCTACCTCGAAAAAACTAAAATAAAAAAAAATAAAATATTTAAGACGGTTGTGGTGGCTCATGCTTTTAGTCCCAGCACTCGGGAGGCAGAGGCAGGAGGATCACCGTGAGTTCAAGGCTACCCTGGGACTAAAGAGTGAATTCCAGGTCAGCCCGGGATAGAGTGAAACCCTACTTCGAAAAATAAATAAATAAAATATTTATTTATTTGAAAGAAGTAGAAAGAAAATGGGTGCACCAGAGCCTCCAGCCAGTACAAATGAACTCCAGGTATATGCACCACCTTGTGCATCTTGCTTACAAGGGTACTGGCTTATCAAACCTGAGTCCTTAGACTTTGCAGGTGAACACCGTAACTGCTAAGCCATCTCTCCAGCCCAAATCCCAATTTTTATTTTTATTATTTTTATTTTATTTATTTATTTAATTATTTTTTTTTTTTTGTTTTGAGGTAGGGTCTCACTCTGGCCAAGGCTGACCTGGAATTAACTATGTAGTCTCAGGGTGACCTTGAACTCATGGCAATCCTCCTACCTCTGCCTCCCGAGTGCTGGGATTAAAGGCGTGCACCACCATGCCCGGCTTCCAAATCCCAATTTTTAAAAATATTTTATTATTGGGCTGGAGAGATGGCTTAGCAGTTCAGGCACCTGCCTGCTAAGCCCAAGAACTCAGTTCCAATCTCCAGGTCCCACGTTTAGCCGGATGCAAAGTGACGCAAGGGCGCAATGCTGCACTTGACCACAAGGGTGGCGCACACATCTGGATTTTGTCCTCAGCAGCTGAGAGGCTGCTGGCACGCCCATCTCTATCTGTCTCCCTCTCTGTCTCTGTCTGTGTCTCTCTCCAAAAATAAATAAAATAATTTAAAATTTTTAAATATATTTTGTTATTTATTTATTTATTTGATAGCGAGAGAGAGAAAAAGAGAATGGGCGCATCAGGGCCTCCAGCCACTGCAAACAAACTCTAGACGTGTGCACCCCTTGTGCTTCTGGCTAATGTGGGTCCTGGGGAATTGAACCTGGGTCCTTTGGCTTTTGCAAATGCCTTACCCGCTAAGCCATCCCTCCAGCCCCTCCAAATCATAATTTTTTTATTTTTATTTTTTTTTTGGTTTTCTGAGGTAGGGTTTCACTGTAGTTCAGGCTGACCTGGAATTCACTATGTAGTCTCAGGGTGACCTAGAACTCTCAGCAATCCTCCTACCTCTGCCTCCCAAGTGCTGGGATTAAAGGTGTGTACCACCATGCCTGGCTCTTTAAAATAATTTTTACTTATTTATTTGCAAGCAGAGAGAGAGAAATAGAAAGGAGGCAGACAGAGAGAGAGAGAGAATGGGCATGCCAGGGCCTCTAGCCACTGCAAATGAACACTATATGCATGTGCCCCTCATGCATCTGGCTTATGTGGATCCTGGAGAATCAAACCAAGATCCTTTGGCTTTGCAGGCAAACTCCTTAACCACTAAGCCATCTCTCCAGCCCATCTCGCTCTCTCTTTGCCTCTTTCTCAAATAAGTAAATAATTTTTTAAATGTTTGTAGGGCTGGAGAGATGGCTTAGCAGTTAAGGCACTTGCTTGCAAAGCCTAAGGTCCCATGCTCAACTCTCCAGGTTCCACTTAAGCCAGATGCACAAGGTGATGCAAGCGTGCAAGGTCATACATGCACACAAGGTGGTGCACGTGTCTGGAGTTTGATTGCAATGGCTGGAGGCCCTGGTGTGCTAATTCTCTCTCTCATTAAAAAAAAAAAAAAAAAAAAGGCCAGTCCAGGCTGGAGAGATGGCTTAATGGTTAAGGCACCTGCCTGTGAAGCCTAAGAATGCCCCTTCAAATCTCCAGGTTCCACATTTAGCCAGATGCAAAAGTGACACAAGCATGCAATGTCCCACATGCACACAAAGGGATGCATGTGTCTGGAGTTTGTTCACAGTGGCTGAGAGGCCACTGGCGGCCCATTCTCTCTCTGTGTCTGTCTCTCTTTGTTTCTCTCTCTCTCTCTCTCTCTCTCTCTCTCTGTCTCTATGTCTCAAAAAAAGGGCCAATCTGTTGGGCTTGCCTCAAAAAAATAATAAAAATAAAATATAAATGTTTATACAAACCAGGTGTATGGTGCATGCCTTTAATCCCAGCATTCAGGAGACAGAGGTAAGGTTGCCAGGAGTTCAAGGCCAGCCTGTGAGTACTTAGTGAATTCCAAGTCATCCTGGGGTAGTGCAAGACCCTATTTCAAAAAAGAAAGAAAGAGCTAGAGAGATGGCTTAGCCATTAAGGTGTTTGCCTGCAAAGCAAAAGGACCTAAGTTCAACTCCCCAGGACCCACAATAAGCCAGATGCACAAGGGAGTGCATGCATCTGGAGTGAGTTTGTAGTGGCTGGAGGCCCTGAGCACCCATTCTCTCTCTACCTCTTTCTCTCTCCTCTCAAATAAATAAAAATAAAAAATATTTTTAAAAAAAGAAGAAAAAAAATAACGAAAGAAAATTTTGTGCAGAAAGCTGGAGGGTCTAGAGAGATGGTTCCCTGGTTAAGTTACTTGCCTGCAAAGCCTCATGACCTAGGTTCAGTTCTCCAGAACCCACATGAAGCCGGATGCACGGGCTGGTGTATGCATCTAGAGTTTGTTTACACTGGCTAGAGGCCTTGGTGTGCCATTCATTCTCTCTCTCTCTCTCTGCTTGTAAATAAATAGATAATATATATTTCTGAAGTTGGAGAAATAAGGCTGGACTTGGTGGTACACTCCTTAAATCCCAGCACTTGGGAGAAAGAGGCAAGAGGATCGCCCTGAGTTCAAGCCCCCTTGAGACTACATAGTGAATTAATTCCAGGTCATCCTGGGCTAGAGTGAGACCCTACCTCAAAAAAAAAAAAAAAAAAAAAAAGCCAGAGACCAAGATGGCCAAGTACATTCACAGTGCAGGGAGCCCAGCTGACCGTGTATAGGGCAACCCCTCCCCACCTCTAGCTAGAGGCAGAAGGGCCTGGGCCTGCACTTCACCAGTGGCCCCAGGAACTGGACCCTTAGAGCTGCCTGGTCAGAGGCTCGAAACCTGCCTCATGACCGTTACAGCTGACCAACTTTATGGACTACTCTGCTCCATGTACCAGACCTGAAGACTGCCTTCCCACTGACCTCTAGCTCAACCACCTTGACCACACAGTACATACACTATATGGCTGATGGTTTAGCAGCCTGCATGCTCAGGGGTGGGGAGCTTGCTCCCCGAGACCTCCCTTGCAGTGCGCGTGTGCGAAGTCAAAGAAGACTGGCCTTCCAAGTGCAGGAAACTGCTCTTCAAAACGAATGGGAGAGCCTCCTCGGTTCCCTCGGGTCAGTACTGTCATTGCAAGTTCAAGTGACTGAGAAGCAGCCAGTGGTGGAACTTGGTCCAGTCCTTTAGCAGACAGTGGCCCAGGCAATGTGCCAGACTGTTCCCAGCACTGTCCTCCCCCTTCCCCCACCCACACGGCTCCTCCAGAGCTCCTGGCAGAACCTCCTTAAGTATATGCTGTCTTACTGTTCCCTCAGGAGTTGGCTTGTGTGTCTGAACCTCCAGATGGTGGTTTGCACTCCCCCTGCCCGCCCCCACACTTGCATGGAGCTTGACACTGGGGGGGGGCACCTGGTGGGGGCGGGGATCTGGAGAACAATCAAGGGTATAATAGTAGGCAGACAGAGGCTCAATTTGCCCTGGAAGCTGCAGGTGGGTCACCCACGTGACCAGGAGGGATCCATGTTAGACTCTGGGGAGGAGGACAAGTTGAGTGCAGCACACATGCTAAGGCTGCAGTGTGCTGGGGCAGGTGGGATTGGACCTCATGCTCAGCAAATGAAGTTTGCTTTTTTGTTGTTGTTGTTGTTTGTTTTTTTGAGGTAGAGTTTCACTCTAGTCCAGGCTGACCTAGAATTCACTATGTAGTCTCAGGGTGGCCTCGAACTCATGGTGATCCTCCTACCTCTGCCTCCTGAGTGCTGGGATTAATGGCTTGTGCCAAAGTTTTCTACCTGGGGAAAGGAACCAAAAGGCAGGTCCCCCAGGCTGGGGTCTGGGATGTGACAGAGCCAGGAAAGCAGCAGGGATCCACATTAGTTCCTGATGCCTAGCCTGATGCCAGACCTCAGTCCCTTGGGGGACCCAGATGCCTCCTTTTAGTCCTGTATACCCCTTTCAGTTGCATAGGTGGATCTGGGATTTGGCTGGGCTCCGAGTCAGTCAAGGACAGGTCAAGGAGAGGGTGTTAGCAGGGGCCCTTGGTACAGAGGCCACCTCTGGTCCTGGGTCTCACATTATCAGAACACTGGACTTGTTTGTGGTTCAAGGCAAAGAGTGGCCATAGTTCCTGGAAACCAGCCCTGAGGATTTGTTGAACCCCAGCAGAGGGTCCTGAGCAGACATCCCAGACAGGCCCCTCCTCAGATCTGGAGCAGCACAGTGGGCCATGGTGGCCCTGCAGTACATCCCAGACAGGGCCCTCAGCTCTCAGTCCTGGGCAGTCATTCTGACCTTAAAAGTGAAACTTCCTCCGCACTCATCCTCCACTTCAAGCAAGTTCCAAATGCATCCCTGAGACTGTTCCCTTCCATCCCTCAGCACTCTCAGCAAAAGAACCCTGTCGGAGCCGTAGTCCGTCCCTCCGTTGCTGAGGTAATATCTAACCAGACACACTTTGGGGAAGGGATTTATTTCAATCTTACAGATCCAGGGGAAGTTCCATTAATGGCAGAAGGAGCTGGGCTACCTTTCACACACCCAAGCAGGGAGAAATAACTACAGCAAGCAAAACGCCAGCATCAAAGCCGGGCATGGTGGCGCACGCCTTTAATCCCAGCACTTGGGAGGCAGACGTAGGAGGATCACCGTGAGTTCGAGGCCACCCTGAGACTACAGAGTGAATTCCAGGTCAGCCTGGACCAGAGTGAAACCCTACCTCGAAAAACCAAAAAAAAAAAAAAAAAAAAAAAAAAAAACCCAGCATCAACACACACAACTGGCTACAGCACAGGCCACTCTCTTACACCATTGGGCTGGAATTCAGATCTACCCCCAGTGTCACCTCAGGGCTAGACTCTAGAATTCAGATCTACCCCCAGTGTCACCTCAGGGCTAGACTCTAGAATTAGATCTACCCCCAGTGTCACCTCAGGGCTAGACTCTAGAATTCAGATCTAGCCCCAGTGACACCTCAGGGCTAGACTCTAGAATTCAGATCTAGCCCCAGTGACACCTCAGGGCTAGACTCTAGAATTCAGATCTACCCCCAGTGACACCTCAGGGCTAGACTCTAGAATTCAGATCTAGCCCCAGTGACACCTCAGGGCTAGACTCTAGAATTCAGATCTAGCCCCAGTGACACCTCAGGGCTAGACTCTAGAATTCAGATCTACCCCCAGTGACACCTCAGGGCTAGACTCTAGAATTCAGATCTACCCCCAGTGACACCTCAGGGCTAGACTCTAGAATTCAGATCTACCCCCAGTGACACCTTAGGGCTAGACTCTAGAATTCAGATCTACCCCCAGTGACACCTCCTTCAGCCAGGTGGCCCAAGACCCAAGTTATAAGTTTAATTAGAACACCTGAGTCCATGCCCCCATTCAAGCTACCAGAGATCCCCAGATAACTTCAAGTCCCAGGAGCTTCCAGCTACTGTCCACGCTAATGAAAGCCACCTGTTGTCCAGCACCACAGGTATGGTGTCAAGGCATTACCTAGACAAGTCTTTTTGCACAAACATCTTGAGTGATTGAAATCTATTCTGCATTGGGTGTGGAGGCTGCTCCGGAGTCTTCATCCCCACCACTAGCACCACTAAGTCATGGAAGAGGCCTGTGACGCCGACATCACTGAGTGGTGTACTTGTCATTCATTCCCCACCCTCACCGTCGCTTAGGCCCTCACACTTACATTTTGTCAACGTGCTGAGTGGAATCTTGTGATTTCAAAGTTGCATTTACTTGGTTACCTAAGAGCCATCTGTATGTGTTTTGTGCTGCTATAACAAAACTTCTTCAGCCGGGCGTGGTGCCGCACGCCTTTAATCCCAGCATTCAGGAGGCAGAGGTAGGAGGATCACCAAGAGTTCAAGGCCACCCTGAGACTACATAGTGAATTCCAGGTCAGCTTGGGATAGAGTGAGACCCTACCTCAAAAAAAAAAAAAAAAACACTTCCTCATGCATCGTATTTATAAGGAAAACAGATATTTGATTTACAGGTCCAAGAGCAGGGTGCTGGCATCTGGCCAGGGTCCTCTGCAAAAGCAGAAGAGAGGCAGATATGAGCCACTGCAAAAGAGCGCATAAGGAGGACACTTTGGTTATAGCAATCTACTCTTTGCCTCTGGCTTTACACGGGTTCTGGGGAACTGGACTTGGGCTGCCAGGTTATGCAAGCTAGTGCCTGTAATCACTGAGCCATCATCTCAGCCCCACAACCTATTCTTATGACATGTGATCCAATCCTAAAAGACCTAACCAACTCCCTTTCAAAAGTGATGCCCCCTGAACTAATATCTCTCTTAAAGGTGCCATCACCTCAGTATCACTACCTTGGAGAATTAAGCCTCAGCAAGAGGTTTGGTTTGGTTTTGTTGACTATTAAATTTTTTTTTTTTTTTTTTTTTTTGGTTTTTCAAGGTAAGGTCTCCAGGCCATGCACAGTCTCCATTGGATTATTGGATTGCTAAGTGTTTACCTTTTGTGTTATCTCAGTAACAAAGGCAGGCCTGGTACCATTCTGAATGCTACTGGACGGTCCAAAAATGAGTGATACTCTCTCTCAGTAGTACTTTTCTTCTGTGGCTTTTTCAGTGGGAAATGCACTAACCCCAAAAGTGTCAACATAGCCGGGCGTGGTGGCGCACGCCTTTAATCCCAGCACTTGGGAGGCAGAGGTAGGAGGATCGCCGAGAGTTCGAGGCCACCCTGAGACTACATAGTTAATTCCAGGTCAGCCTGGACCAGAGTGAGACCCTACCACAAAAAAAAAAACAAAAAAAAAAAAAAATCAAAAGTGTCAACATAAACCAACATATTTGACCCACCCCCTTTTTTTTTTTGGCTTTTCTAGGTAGGGTCTTCCTCTAGCCCACACTGATCTGATCAGGAATTAGTCTCAGGCTGCCCTCAAACTCACAGCAGTCTTCCTACCTCAGCCTCCCGAGTACTAGAATTAAAAGTATGTGCCACCATGCCCAGTAGGTTGACCCTTCTTGTCTTTGGCATATGAATAAAGTTGACTTGCCAGTCCTCCAATGGATATTGACCTTGCTTTGTTTTAACTATTTTTTCTTTTTTAAAAAAATATTTTTGAGCCAGGCGTGGTGGTGCACGCCTTTAATCCCAGCACTCTGGAAACCAAAAAAAAAAAAAAAAATAATAATATTTTTGCAGAGGTAGAGGGCAGAGGTCGCTGTGAGTTCGAGGCCACCCTGAGACTACATAATTCCAGGTCAGTGAAGAGTGAGACCCTACCAGGTCAAATCCTGGGGCAGAGGTGAGACCCTGTGACGAGGCCACCCTGAGACATAAATTCCAGGTCAACCTGGGCTAAAGACCCTACACTATAAAATATATATATATATATATTTTCAGAGAGAGAGAGAGAAAGAGGCATAGATAGATAGATAGATAGATAGATAGATAGATAGATAGATAGATAGATGGATGATAGTGTGGTGGTTTGATTCAGGTGTCCCCCATAAACTTAGGTGTTCTGAATGCTAGCTAGTTCCCAGCTGATGGAGATTTAGGAATTGATGCCTCCTGGAGGCAGAGTATTGTTGGGGGTGGGCTTATGGGTGTTATAGCCAGCTCCTTGCCAGTGTTTGGCACACTCTCCTGTTGCTGTGATCCACCTTGTGTTAGCTAGGGGGTGATGTCTGCCTTCTGCTCATGCCATCATTTTCCCTGCCATCATGAAGCGTCCCCCTTGAGCCTGCAAGCCAAAATAAACCTCTTTTTTCCCACAAGCTGCTCTTGGTTGGGTGATTTCTACCAGCAATATGAACTTGACTGCAACAGATAGTGAGTGAGAGAGAGAATGGGCGCAGGACCTTCAGCCTCTGCAAATGAACTCCAGATGCATGCACCACCTTGTGCATCTGGCTTACGTGGGTCCTGAGGAGTTGAACCTGGGTACTTTGGCTTTGCAGGCAAATGCCTTAACCGCTAAGCCACCTCTCCAGCCCAACTTTTAAAATTATTTATTTACTTGTTTGTTGTATGTGTGTCTGTAGTAGTTTGCAAGATGGCCCCCAATATATTCAGGGTATAATTAGACTGTAGTTTGCATCTGCAGCCACTTGGCAGGAGGCAGGGTCACTGGGCGGATCTTAAGGTGTGGTGGTGGGTTTGAGATTTCAATCTAAAGATATGCAAAATGTGCCTAGCTGGAGTTCCTAAGGTGTGCTGTGCTGTATGGCTTTTGGCTTTCCCTCTCTCTCTGCCTGGTCCTGTGAGAGCTGGCCAGCCTCTTCTGCCATTATGGAACTTCCTCTGGATCTTCAATAAATATCCCTTTCTCCAAACCATTGTTTATTGTGTGTGTATCTGTGTGTGCATGCTGAGTCCTCTGCTACTGCAAATGAACTCCAAACACATACATACTTTTTGCATCTGGTTTTATCTGGGCACTGGGAAACTGAACCTGGATGGGCAGGCTTTTCAAGCAAGTACCCCAACCACTGAACCATCTCTCCCACCCCTAGGTTATATTTTTTTCTTTTTCGAGGCAAGGTCTTGCTCTAGCCAGGCTGACCTATGTAGTCACTATGTAGTCTCAGGGTGGCCTGGAACTCTAGATAATCCTCCTACCTCTGCCTCCCAAGTGCTGGGATTAAAGGCATGTGCCACCACCACCCGGGTTATACTTTTTTTTTTTTTTCAAGGTAGGGTCTCACTCTAGTCCAGGTTGGCCTGGAATTCACTATGTAGTCTCAGGGTGGCCTCGAACTAATAGCAATCATCCTACCTCTGTCTCCTCAGTGCTGGGATTAAGGGCGTGCGCCACCACACCAGGCAGATTATACTTTTGACAAATTCTACATCTGGTTGTTGTTTCTGTATATTGTCAAATAGCCCCAGGGCTATGATCCATGCCTTAATGTAATTAAGAGCATCTCTCCAAAAACGGGTAGACTTAGGTAATTGCTTAACAATTTGTTCTACCAAGTGGGCTGGAAGTAATATTGTTTCTTTTTCAGGTGTAGGATCCAGATTCAGCAAATTCTCACTCAACATCCTTTTCTACCCTCAGAACCAAAACAGTGGCGTTCAATTTCAGACAGGTCAATCATAGGAATGAGTGGCATCATGTTATAAGTTCTGGCATCTTCTTTAGCTGCTTTTCCGTCACGTTGTTTCCTCTAGTGGACTGAACACCTTACGTTTGGTGGGCAAAACAATTCACCTGTTTAGGAACATGCACAGCCTCCTAGCCCGGGAAGTTCTGGTTTTGTTTGTTTGTTTGTTTGTTTTAAATTTCCTTTTTATTGGAATTGAGTGGTCCACTCTCCTTCCAAATGGAACCATGAAGATGCAAAATCAGAAAGGCATACCAAGAGTTAAGATAAATGTCGCTCATTTTATTTTTTGTTTTTTTCAAGGTAGGGTCTCACTCTAGCCCAGGCTGACCTGGAATTCACTATGTAGTCTCAGGCTGGCCTTGAACTCACAGCTAACCTCCTATCTTAAAGTCAAGTGCCGGCTAAATGTCTCTCGTTTCTGCCCATAGTTCAAGGGCTTGGATCGGCACAGTGAGCCCAGCCTTTCATGTGGAGGTGCAGGCAGCAGCATGTTTGTCTTCAGGATTTCTTCTAGGGTAAGCATAATACACCCAGTCTTCCAGTTAGTTACCCTGATGGATGCAATTGTTCCTATCCAGGTCCAGTGTCCAGTCAGCTTGTGTGATTGGCCAGTTTATTACCAAATAATTAAATTAGCATTCATCAGAAAGGTCAAAATTTGCCCTGATCTACTGTTAGTTTTTTTTTTTTTTTTTTTTTTAAATTTATTTGCAAGGAGAGAGAGAGAGAATGGGGGCTGGAAAGTGGTTAAGGTGCTTGCTTATGAAACCAAAGGACCAAGGTTCAATTCCCCAGGACTCATGTAAGCCAGATGCACAAGATGGCATGTGCATCTGGAGTTTGTAGCAGCTGGAGGCCCTAGTGTGCCCATCCTCTTTCTCTGCCTCTTTCTCTCTCTCTCTCTCTCAAATAAATAAAAATAAGAAACATTTAGAGAAAGAAAGAGAGAGAGAGAATGGGTATGCCAGGGCCTCCTGACACTGTAAACAAACCATAGATGCACACGCCACTTTGGCAATCTGGCTTTATGTGGGTACTGGAGAATCAAACTTGGCTGTCAGGTCTTACAAGTAAGAGCCTTCAACCACTGAGCCATCTGTCCCGTCCCCTTTTATCTTTCGAAAAATTTATTTGTTTGCACCTGTGTGTGTGCACACTCCAGGGTCTCTTACTTCCAGACATATATGCCACTTTTGCATCCAGTCTCACATGGTTGCTGGAGAACTGAGCCCAGGCAGAAGGCATTGCAAACAAGTGCCTTTGACTGCTAAGCCATCTCCCCAGCCCAACCTTTTATCATTAACCTTTAAAACATTTTTTTCAGCCGGGCGTGGTGACGCACGCCTTTAATCCCAGCACTCGGGAGGCAGAGGTAGGAGGATCGCCGTGAGTTCAAGGCCACCCTGAGACTACATAGTGAATTCCAGGTCAGCCTGGACCAGAGTGAAACCCTACCTCGAAAAACCAAAAAAAAAAAAAATTTTTTTTCCAGTTCTGAGCCACTGAGAATATCCGAAGAATGTAAGAGTTCATAAGGTCATGTGTGGCCTGACCAACCAAGGAGGCATCCAGGCACAAGGCACACTCAAAAATTCCATCAGCCTGAACACTATAGCTGCCATCCCTTCTGTTTCCTCCCTTATATCTGACGAGGGTTAGGATAAAGATCCTTAGAATCTGAGAACTGGATTTCCAAAGGGCAAGGAAGGAAAGAACAGGATCAAAAGGTCCTCAGACCAAAGAAAACATCTAGCCAAGCAAGGTGGTGCATGCCTTTAATCCAAGTGCTGGGGAGGCTGAGGTAGGAGGATCACTAGCTTGAGACGACAGAGTGAATTCCAGGTCACCCTGGGCTAGAGTGAGACCCTTCCTAAAAAAAAAAAAAAAAAAAAAGAAGAAGAAGAAAAAGAAAGGAAAGAAAAGTAAAAAAGAAAAGGGAAGAAAAGAAAGAAAGAAAATAAAAACCCTGAGAAAATAAAGGTCAGTCTGGACCAGAGTGAGAAAAAACCAAAAAAAAAAAAAAAAAAAAAGAAAATAAAGAAAAGAACAGAAAAAGAAAGGGCTAGAGAGATGGCTTAATGGTTAAGGCACTTGTATGCAAAGCCTAAGGACACAGGTTTGATTCCCTAGGATCCATGTAAGCCAGATGCATGAAGCCAGCCTAGGGTAGAATGAGACCCTACCTAAAAAAATATATTTATGAACTGGGCGTGGTGGTGCACGCCTTTAATCCCAGCACTCGGGAGGCAGAGGTAGGAGGATCACCACGAGTTTGAGGCCACCCTGAGACTACACAGTGGATTCCAGGTCAGCCTGGACTAGAGTGAAATTCTACCTCGAAAAAAAAATTATTTACGGGCTGGAGAGATGGCTTAGCAGTTAAGGCCTTTGCCTGCGAAGCCCAAGGACCCACGTTCAATCTCCCAGCACCCACATAAGCCAAATGCACAAGGTGGTACATACATCTGGAGTTTGTTTGCAGTGGCCACAGGTTCTGGCATACCCATTCTCTCTCTGCCTCTTTCTCTCTCTCTCAAATAAAGAAATAAAATTAAATAAAAAATTATTTATTTATTTATTTATTCATTCATTCGAGAGAAAGAGAAAATGGGTGCGCCAGGGCCTCTTGCCACTGCAAACAAATTCCAGAAGCATGAGCCATTGAGCCGCTTTGTACATTGGCTTCACATGGGCAGTGGGGAATTGAGCCCATCAGGCTTTGTAAGCAAGGCCCTTTAACCGCCAAGCTACCTCTCCAGCCTCTATTACTATATTTTTATTATTTATTTATTTATTTATTTATTGTTTTTGGTTTTTCAAGGTAGGGTCTCACTCTAGCCCATGCTAACCTGGAATTCATTATGTAGTCTCAGGGTGGCCTTGAACTCACGGTGATCCTCCTACTTCTGCCTCCCGAGTGCTGGGATTAAAAGTGTGTGCCACCAAGCCTGGCTTAAAAAAAAAATTTTTTTTTTAATCAAAGTGCTGCTGCTGTTGTGTATCTGGGTTCCTGGTTGGTGATGTCAGACTTTGAAGACTCAGTATTACTTCCTCCATGAAACCTCTAGTAATGGCATGTACCAATGTATGCCATCACCAGAGCCCAGAGCTACACCACTGTAGTGACTGCCAACTTGTTAAAGGGTGCAGTAGCAGGTGATCTCAACTCACTGTGGTACTGATTTGGACACAGATCTCATCTAAGGGGTCCAATTTGTCAGAAAAGCCATGTGAGAAGCACCAGCATTGGTTTTCATGGGCTTTTTTTTATTGTTGTTGTTTATTTATTTACTTTTTATTATTTTGTTTATTTTTATTTATTTTTGGAGAGAGAGACAGAGAGAGATAGACAGAGAGGGAGAGGGAGAGGGAGACAGAGATGGGCGCGCCAGCAGTCTCTCAGCTGCTGTGAACGAAATCCAGATGCGTGTTCCCCCTTGTGGGCAATTGTGGCATTGTGCCCTTGCCTCACTTTGCATCTGGCTAAACGTGGGACCTGGAGATTGGAATCGCTGGACATTGGAACCAGCGTTCTTAGGCTTAGGAGGCAGGCGCCTTAGCCGCTAAGCCATCTTTCCAGCCCACTTTTTATTTTTTTAAAGCGAGAGATAAAACTGGCGCACAAGAGCCTCAGCCATTGCAACAGAACTCCAGACGCTTGTGCCACCTAGTGCACATGCGTGACCTTGCACTTGCATCACCTTTGTGCTTCTGGCTTATGTGGGATCTGAAGAGAGATTGCACATGGGTCTTTAGGCTTTGCAGGCAAGTGCCTTAACCACTAAACGTTCTCTCCAGCGTCCCCCCCCCTTTTTCTTTTTGGTTTGCAAGATAGGGTCTCTAGCCCAGGCTAACCTGGAATTCACTATGTAGTCTCAGAGTGACCTCGAATTTACAGCGATCCTCCTACCTCAGCCTCCTGAGTGCTGGGATTAAAGGTGTGAGCCACCACATATGTCCAGGTTAGCCTGGGCTAGAGTGAGACACCCTACCTCGAAAAAACAAAACAAACAAACAAAAAATAAATAAAAATTAAAATTAAATAAACAAGAAAGAACTGAATCTATGTTGACTTGTGCATAGAAGCCAAGGAGGGGAGAGTAAGAGACTGGGGTAGAAGCATGTTCATTCAGCAAAGGCCTCTGAGTGTAATATGAGACACTGACTTGCTTTAAGAGGCTAGAGGCTGGAGATGCATTTAAAGACTGGAACACCACTGAACGGAGTTAAGGTACTGTGGTCGCCTTGGTGACATGATGTGTGGGGCTTAACTAGCAGAGTGACAGTAAGGATAAAGTGGGTACATGTAAAACAGTATTTCTCACACTTTAAAAAATTATATTTATTTATTTATTAGAGAGAGAAAGAGAGAATGGGCATGCCAGGTCCTCCAGCCACTGCAAATGAACACCAAATGTATGTGCCACCTTATGTGGGACCTGGAAAATTGAACCTGGGTCCTTAGGCTTCGCAGGAAAGCCTTAACCATTAAGTAATCTCTCCAGTCCTTAATTTATTTTTTTATTGACAACTTCCATAATTATAGACAATAAACCATGGTAATTCCTTCCCCCAACTTTCCCCTTCGCAGCTCCACTTTCCATCATATCTCCTCCTCCTCTCAGTGTCTCTTTTATTTTGATGTCATCATCTTTTCCTCTTATTATGATGGTCTTGTGTAGGTAGTGTCAGGCACTGCGAGGTCATGAATATCCAGGCCATTGTACCTTCTCATACTTAAATATATATATATATATTAAGCCAGGCATGATGGTGTACACCTTTAATCCCAGCACTGTGGGAGGCTGTGAATTTGAGGCCAACCTGAGACTACAGAGTGAATTCCAGGTCAGCATGGGTTAGGGCGAAACACTGCCTTGAGAAACCAAAAGCCAAATAAGTAAATTAATTAAATTAAAAAATAAATATTAAGTACATTCATATATATTAAATAAATAAACTTTACAGGAATTTGTGAGTGCTTAGGAATAATGTACAACTCCTTGTTGGACACGTGCTCTACCAGAAAGCCTAATTTCCACTCAATCTGGGTGAAGGTGACACGATCCATAGACACAGAGGAGGAACAGGTCTGGGTGTGGTAGGTAACAGTAGCAGATAACACTTATTGGGGATATGTTGTAGTGTGTGCCAGGCACTTCACATTTTTAAAAATTTTTATTTATTTGCAAGTAGAGAGAGACAGAAAGAGAGAATGGGCACACCAGGGCCTCCAGATGCTGCAAACAGACTGCAGATGCATGTGCCACTTTGTGCATCTGGCTTACGTGGGTCCTGGTGAATTGAACTCTGGTTGTTTTGCTGTGCAGTATGCGCTTTAACCACCGCGTCATCTCTCTAGCCCATCATTTTTAGCTTTTTACATAATGTTTTTTTTTAATTTTATTTCTTTATTTGAGAGAGAGAGAGAATGGGAGAGAGAGAGAGAGAAAAAAATGGGCATGCCTAGGCCTCCAGCCACTGCAAGTGAATTCCAGATGCATATGCCACCTTGTGCATCTGGTTTATGTAGGTACCAAGGAATTGAACCTGGGTCCTTAGGCTTTGTAGGCAAGCTCCATAACTGCTGAGCCATCTCTCCAGCCCTTATTCTTTTTTTTTTTTTTTTTTTTTTTTTTTTTGGTTTTTCATAGTGATCCTCCTACCTCTGCCTCCCAAGTGCTGGGATTAAAGGCGTGCGCCACCACCCCAGTTTGCCCTTTATTCCTAAGGCTTATTAGTTTTCCAGATTATATCTTGAAGGTGATTTCTGCCAGCTCAGGCTGACCTGGAATTAGGTTCACTTTCTTTTTTTTTTTTCTTTTTGGTTTTTTCAGTCTCAGGTGGCCTGGAATTCACTAACTCATGGTGATCCTCATATCACTGCCTCCCAAGTTCTGGCATTAAAGCATGCACCACCACACCCAGTTTATATTTTTGATTATTACTTTTCATTGATATATTTTTTTTTGATTTTTCAAGGTAAGGTCTCACTCTAGCCCAGGCTGACCTGGATGGAATTCACTATGTAGTCTCAGGGTGGCCTTGAACTCACGGTGATCCTCCCACCTCTGCCTCCTGAGTGCTGGGATTAAAGGCGTGCGCTACCATGCCTGGCGTTATTTTTTATTGGTTTTTTTTCCTGCAATGTTTATAGTTTGAATTCTTACAAGGAGGAGCTTTAGAGATTGTTCAGGGGTTAAATGCCTTTGCTTGAATTCTTTTTTATAAAGGTTATTTAATTTAATTAATTTATTTATTTGAGAGAAAGAGTCAGAGAGAGAGAGAGAGAGAGAGAGAGAGAGGAGAGAATGGGCATGCCAGGGCCTCCATCCACTGCAAATGAACTCCGGATGCATGTGCCCCCTTGTGCATCTTGCTTACGTGGGTCCTGGAGTATCAAACCAGGATCCTTTGGCTTTGCAGGCAAATATCTTAACTCCTAAGCCATCTCTTTTTTAAGATTTATTTTTATTTATTTATTAGAGACGGAGAGAGAGGGAGAGAGAGACAGAGTGAGAATGGGCACACCAGGGCCTCTAGCCACTTCTCACGAACTCCAGACTCAAGTGCCACTACGTGCATCAGGCTTACATGGGACCTAGAGAATCGAACCTGGGTCTTTAGGCTTCTCAGGCATGCGCCTTAACCATTAAGCTATCTCTCCAGTCCCCTTTGCTTGAATTCTTATGATGAAAATTATCTTCTCTCTTAAAGAATTCCATGACTTGCACTGGAGAGATGGCTCAGCTGTTAAGGCATTTGCTTGCAAAGGCTGACAGTCCAGGTTCAATTCCCCAGTACCCATGTAAACCACATGCACAAAGTGGCACATGAATCTGGAGTTATTTATTTATATTTATTATTACTATTTTTTTGAGCTAGGGTCTCATTCTAGCTCAGCCTGATCTGGAATTCACTATGTAGTCTCAGGGTGGCCTTGAACTCATAACGATCCTCCAACCTCTGCCTCCTGAGTGCTGGGATTAAAGGCGTACACCACCACGCCCGGCTAAACCTGGAATTTTTTTGCAGTGGCAAGAGACTCTGCCATGCCTATTTCTTCTCCCTCTCCTCTCTTTGCAAATAAATAAATAAATAAATAAATAAATAAATAAATATTTTTCTTTAAAAAAAAGAGAGAATTCTGGGCTGGAGAGATGGTTTAGCAGTTAAGGCATTTGCCTGAAAAGCCAAAGGACCTTGGTTCAATTCTCCAGGACCCACATAAGCCAGATGCACAAGGTGGCACATGCATCTGGAGTTCGTTTGCAGTGACTGGAGGCCCTGGTGCAACCATTCTCTCTCTCTCTAAGTAAATAAAAAGTAAATAAAATATTTTTAAAAAGAGAATTCTGCATGGCGTGGCGGTGCACACCTTTAATCTCAGCACACTAGAGTGAAACTCTACCTCAAAAAAACAAAAAGCAAACAAACAAATAAAAAAAACTGGCCTCAAATAAAATAAAAAACAAAACAGGTGGGGAGATGGCTCAAGGGGTGGCCTGAAATCCTCTGAGTTCCACTCCCAAAGTCCATGCAAATAAGCTGGGTGTGGCTACATATGTCTATAACCCCAGTCCTATAGGGACAAAGAATTCCTGGGACTTAGAAAAACTGCAGTTCTGTGTTCAGAGAGACTAATATGCAGGTGAGTGATGGAGGAAGGACAGGCAACATTCTCTTCTGGCCCCTGTGAGCCCATCTATTCATATGTGTGCATGCATACACTACACACACCACAGCACACATACTGCAAACGTAAAAATAGATGTAATATCCTCTTAGTAGAGCCATAGTATTAAGTATTTTCTAAAACTGAGTTTTGCTGAATGGTCTAAGTATATTTTGAAGTACTAATTTCAGGCTCTAGTTCTTTTTCCTCCACAGGATTTTGTTTAGTTTTGGTGCTGGAGTTGAATCCTGGACCTGACATATGCTAAGCATACATTCTACCATTAATCTACACCCCCAGTGTTATAATTTATTTTCCTTAGAGATCAACTAGTTGATCTCTGTTGACGTCTATCAAGTTCAGAGTTGATGTCTAAAAAGTGAGAGCCTGCTGGGCGTGGTGGCGCACGCCTTTAATCCCAGCACCCGGGAGGCAGACGTAGGAGAATCACCACGAATTCGAGGCTACCCTGAGACTACATTGTGAATTCCAGGTCAGCCTGAGCTAGAGTGAGACCCTACCTTGAAAAACCAAAAAAAAAAAAAAAAAAAAAAAAAAGTGAGAGCTTGGTATTGGCCAGAGGATAAAGGGTCTGTCACTCATACTTCCTCCTCCAGATATTATGAGGAAATAGTTCCAAGCAGTAGCTGAATCACCTACTATCTCATTATCTTCACTTTTCTTAGCATCCACCTACTTCAGGATTCCAATTTTTATTTTGCAATATCTGGCGTTTGTGACTGTTTCTGTCCTCAGCATCTGCCCATCTTTTTTTCTATTTTTTTTGTTTTGTTTTCGTGCGTATGTGTGGTGTTGGTTGCATGTTTGTACGTGTATGAGCATATTATCTGTGCATGCAGAGGTCAGAGGTTGACGCTGGGCGTTTTCCTCAATTGCTCTCAACCTTATTACTTTTTTTTTTTCCCCCTAGGTAGGGTCTCACTCTAGCCCAGGCTGACCTGGAATTCACTATGTAGTCTCAGGGTGGCCTTGAACTCACGGCGATCCTCCTACCTCTGCCTCCCAAGTGCTGGGATTAAAGGCGTGCGCCACCACGCACAGCTCACCTTATTACTTTTTCATATTAGTTATTTAATTTTTGGGGCGCAGAGTGAGAGAGAAAGAGAGAGAATGGGCGTGTCAGGCCTTCCTGCCGCTACAAATGAACTCCAGATTGCATGAGCCACTTTTGTGGCTTTACGTGATACTGGGGAATCGAACCCAGGCTAATAGGCTTTGCAAGCAACCATCTTGAACTGCATGCTGAAGCATCTCCCCAGCCCCGCAGATTTTTTCTTTTCTTTTTTCCTTTCTAAATCTCAAGCCAAGCTTTTCGGTTTCAGCACCAGTCTGGAAGTCTTGAGCTCATCAGTGTGTGGGCCACGCCTGACCCAGTAGGTGGCGTGCAGTGTGAGTCAATCACTGGGTACTTCTCCAGTCCGCTGACCACCGCGTTCCGCGGCTCGCGGTCGTCCGTCAGTCCCAGCCCCGCGGGCCGCGCTCTCCGGCCTGGCAGGAGTCACTTTGCACGCGACGCGTCCGCGAACGCACGTGACGGGCCGAGGCGGTGCAGAGCCTCCTCCACTGCCGCAGTGCACGGCCCAGACCTGGCTACTTCCGCGGGCCCGCGAGGCTCCGCCCCCAAGGCCCACGTCAGCCAATCGTAGCGCACGCGTCTTGGCCCCGCCCCCGACGCCCTCCTCGGCGCGAGCCCCGCCCTCCGCCCGCCCGCCCGCCCGCCGCCGGCCCTCCAGTCAGTCAGGTCGGTCGGGCAGGGAGGCAGTGGTCCGAGCGCTCGTCACGTCTCTAGCTGTGTGGAGTGTTGTTTTCCCCCGCCCTCCGTTCCTGCTCAGCCGCGGCAGCTGCTCGGGCGGCGGCGCGGTCCCTGCGGAAGACGCGGCCGAAAGCTGAGTAGCTGCCGCGGAGCGTTGAGCCCGGGGCGGCGGCGGCGGCCCAGCAGCCAACATGGCGGCGGCGGCGGCGGGTGCAGGCCCGGAGATGGTCCGCGGGCAGGTGTTTGACGTGGGGCCGCGCTACACCAACCTCTCGTACATCGGCGAGGGCGCCTACGGCATGGTGTGGTGAGTGTCGGCGCCCGCTCGCAGAGCCCAGCCGCCCCCGGGTGCGTGTGTGTGTGTGTGGGGGTCGGCCCGGCCGAGGCCTCCCGGCCCTGGCGCCGCGGCCGTGCGGACCGACCCCGGCGGCGCCCTCACCCCGCCTGGCGCGCAGAGTCCGGGGCGGGGCCCGCGCGCCCCGCGAGCCGGAGGTGTTGCTGCGGTGCTTCCCGGCCACCCTCGCTGGCTGTTGGGAGGGGCCCAGAGGGCGGAAGCAGGACTCGGGGGACTCGCGGACCCGGTCTGGAGCCCGGACTTGGGGAGGCTGCGCCCCCAGCAGAGAACGGAAACGCCCCCGGGCCGCTCGCCGGGGCCGGCGCCATAGCCCGCTTTTGACGTTCGGTGGTAAAATCGCGAAATTCCATCAGATGCTTGGCGGTGCTGGCTCTGAAAGCCGCTCTCCTCTGCTTTTGTGCACAGCCCCGAATAATCCTTGCGCTCCCCCTCGCCTCGGTAGAAATGTCTCCACGGTGCTAACGGCGCTTCCCAGCATAGGCTTTCTGAAAAGCATTCGTCACAGCAGTGTCGGTTGCGGGATATTTTAACTTGGAAGTTTTAAGATGGATTTAAACACTGTCTATTGTGTGCGTTCCAGGAAGAATAAGACAACGTCATTCTTGATTTTATTAAAGATGTGTTTGGAGTTGAACCTAATTTGACTCATGTTCTCCCTTCTTTACCCCAAAGCGAGCTCTTAATCTCATACACGTATCCAACCGTTTTCGACCGATGACTGTGGGCTTTTCCCATTAATGCTTTCGTGGTCACTATATATGCATCCTTAATGGTCTTTTTTACACAATCGCATGCAAATTCTTATCTTGATCCAGATGCTTCAGATATGTTTGTGAAATGATGATGACGGTATTGTTTTTATTAGAACAAGTTAGCTGTAGTGTTTTGTACTGGTGAAGACTTCTAGATTGTTATATTTCTAGATTCATGTGTTTTTTTATGCTGAATGAAATAAAATAATTTATTGAATGTCTCATGGTAGGTACTTTGCGACCCACAGTATTTAATTTTACTTGGATAGCCACCTTGAGGAAGGATAAGCTACTTTTTCAAATAAGGTTTTGAAAGGAAGTCAGTTCCCAAGGTTCCCGAACTAGTGAGGCTTTGATTATAGGAAGATCCTATTTCAAATGCTGCAACCCTTATGTCATTACAAACGCCTTTCCTGAATGTTATTGATAATTTCAGAACTTGAGCAAATTGTACTGTTGTGAACAAGTCTATTTCAGGGATGCATTCAAATTTGAGTGGTCATAATTTTAGAAATGCCAGGAAAGACAGGTTTTACCAAGTGTTTTAACTAGATAGAGTTAGTAACAATCTTTTTTAAAAGACTTTAACGAAATCATGAATATTTTCGCCTTCATTTAAAAAATATATTTAAGCCTGGCATGGTGACGCACGCCTTTAATTACAGCACTTGGGAGGCTGAGGTAGGAGGATCTTGGCCGCCCTAAGACTACAGAATGAATTCCAGGTCAGCCAGGGGCTACAGTGAAACCCTACCTCGAAAAACAAAAAACAACAACAACAAAAAGCCAGGTGTGGTGGCACACACATTTAATCCCAGCACTCGGGAGGCAGAGGTTGGAGGATTACCCTGAGACTACATAGTTAATTCCATGTCAGCCTGGGCCAGAGTGAGACTCTACCTTGAAAAACCAAAAAATAAAAAATAAATAAAATAAATTAAATTTAAAAAATGTGTGTGTGTATGTATGTATATATATATATATATATAATTGAGAAATAGATAAGAGTGGTGGATGAACGCACCAGGGCCTCTGACCACTGCACACAAATTTCAGATGCATGTGCCACCTGGGTACTGGGGAATTGAACCTGGATTGGCAGACTTTGCAAGCAGGTGCCTTTAACCACTGAGCCATCCCTCTCACCCTCTATTTTCACCACTTTTAGGAGCAGATATTTTTTTTTTTTTTTTTTGAGGGGTCTTGCTCAAGCCCAGGTTGATCTGGAATTCACTATGTAGTCTCAGGGTGGCCTTGAACTCATAGCAATCCTTTTACGCCAGCCTCCCAAGTGCTGGGATTAAAGGTGTGCACCACCATGCCTTGTTGTTTTGTTTTTTTTTTTTTTTTTTTTTTTGAGATAGGGTCCCACTCTAGCCCAGGCTGACCTGGAATTTCACTATGTAGTGTCAGGCTGGCCTTGAACTAACAGTGATCCTCCTACTTCTGCTTCCCGAGTGCTGGAACTAAAGGCGTGCGCCACCATGTATGGTGCAAAATTTTTCTTAGTTCATTTAACTTGAACTCATGGGCCTAGAAGTCAAAAAAGAGAAATAAGTTAGGTCAGGCCTAAAAGAAAGGCTCAAAAAAGAAGTGGAGAGAAAGTATTGCCTACATTGCATCTCTGTCTTGCACATCTCATTTCTCTTGCACCTGCTGGTAAATGCGACAATAACTGATGAGATGATCATGACTGCCGTCACATTCTCTTTTTTAAAAAGTTATTTAAGGGGCTGGAGAAATGGCTTAGTGTTTAAGGCATTTGCTTGCGAAGCCAAAGGACCCAGGTTCGATTCCCCAGAACCCACGTAAGCCAGATGCACGGGGGGGGGGGCATGCATCTGGAGTTTGTAGCAGCTGGAGGCACTGGCGTGCCCATTCTCTCTCTCTCTCTGCCTGTTTCTCTCAAATAAATAAAGAAAAGAAAATATTTAAAAAAAAAGTTATTTAAAATGTGGATAAAGGGGCTGGAGAGATGGCTTAGTGGTTAAGCCACTTGCCTATGAAGCCTACAGATCCCCAGTTCTATTCTCCAGGTCCCATGTAAGCCAGATGCACAAGGTGGCACATGCATTTGGAGTTTGTTTGCAGTGGCTAGAGGCCTGGGCATGCCCATTCTCTCTCGCTCTCTCTTTCTGTCTCTAGTAAATAAATAAAATTAAAAAATAAAATGTGGATTAAAAGAAGACCTATGGGGCACATTAATTGAAACAGTTTTTTCCTCTTGCTAAGATGAGTGATTTATATCTGGGAGTTACTGCTGCTTTAGAGTTATTTGACCTTCCAAGTCTCCAGTTGAAATGCATTTTGGTCTGGAGAAAGAGCTCATTGGTTAAACTGATTGCCCTATAATCCTGGTGACCTGCCACTGCAGTGAGGGTGAGAAGGGGCATGTGGAGAAACCGAGGCGAGAACCCACACTTGAGGCTGTCCGCTGAACTCCACACATGCTCCCTGGTACACTTAGTCTACACTCACATATATGAGCATACACATATGTGTGCACACACAAATAAAAACATGGTGGTTCATACCTTTAATACTAACACTTGGGAAGCTGTGGTAGGCTCACTTTGAATTTGAGGTCAGCATAGTACTACAGAGTGAATTCCAGGTCAATATGAACTAGAGTGAGACCTTACTTTTTTTTTTTTTTTTTTTTTTTGGTTTTTCGAGGTAGGGTCTCACTCTGATCCAGGCTGACCTGGAATTAACTATGTAGTCTCAGGGTGGCCTTGAACTCACGGCGATCCTCCTACCTCTGCCTCCCAAGTGCTGGGATTAAAGGCGTGCGCCACCACGCCCAGCTTTGAGACCTTACTTTTAAAAAAATAATAAATGGGCTGGAGAGATGGCTTAGCGGTTAAGGCGTTTGCCTGCAAAGCCAAAGGATCCTGCTTCAACTCTCCAGGACCCACGTAAGCCAGATGCACAAGGGGGCTCATGCATCTGGAGTTCATTTGCAGTGGCTGGAGGCCCTGGTGCACCCATATTCTCTCTCTTTCTCAAGTAAATAAATAAATATGTTTAAAAAATAATAAATGAGTAAGTAAATAAAAATGAGTGTACATTATTAGCATTTGATAAGTGTTAGAAGATTGATGAATGCTGGGTCTGGAATATTTCTTGTCTAAAATGCTGATATTTGAGTAGTGATCTCTAAAACTTTATGATTCCTGAAGGATTTAAAGATTTTCATTTATTATTTTTCATTTTTTTGGAGAGGGGAGGTTGAGGTAGTTTCAGGGCAGCCTTGAACTCACTGTGATCCTCCTACCTCTGCCTCCCAAGTGCTGGGATTAAAGGCATGTGTCACCTCATCTGGCTAAAATTTTTTAAATTAATTATTATTATTATTTTTTTAATGAGAGAATGGGCATGCCAGGGTCTCTATCAACTGCAAACAAACTCCAGACAGATGCACCGTCTTGTGCATCTGGCTTTATGTGGATACTGGGGAATTGAACCAGGGTCCTTAGGCTTTGCAGGCAAGCACCTTAACTGCCGAACCATCTCTCCAGTTCTCATTTATTCTTTAGCAATTTTCCCCTTCATTTCCTGAAACAGTTGTTCATTATAAATTGTGTCTATTAGCCGGGCATGGTGGCACACATCCGAGTACTTGGGAGGCAGAGTAGGAGGATCGCTGTGAGTTCAAGGCCACCCTGAGACTACATAGTGAATTCCAGGTCAGCCTGGGCTAGAGGGAGACCCTACCTCAAAAATAAATAAAAATCTTACAAGAAATTGTGTCTATTTTATCCAGGTTCCCTTTCTTTATTCTTTTTCTAATCTTACTTGCAAAGAGGGAGGGAGGGAGGGAGAGACAGAGAGAGAGTGTGTGTGAGGCCAGAGAGAGTATGGGTGCACTAGTCCTCCAGCCACTGCAAATGAGCTCCAGATACATGCTCCACCTGTGCATCTGACTTTATGTGGATCCTGAGGAGTAGAACTCAGGTCCTTAGGCTTTGCAGATATGTACCTTAACTGTTGAACCATCTTTCCAGCCCTATTTTTCTTTTTCTTAACTTTTCTTCTTTTTTTTTTTTTTGTTTTTTTGTTTTTCAAGGTAGGGTCTCATTTCTCATTTTAGCCCAGGCTGACCTGGAATTCACTATGTAGTCTCATGGTGACCTTGAACTCATGTACCTCTGCCTCCCAAGTGCTGGGATTAAAGGTTTGTGACATCACGTCCGGCCCTATTTTTCTTTTTTTATAATATTTTTATTTTATTCGCGAGAAGAGAGAGAATGGGCACACCAGGGCCTCCAGGTACTGCAAAGGGACTCCAGATGCATGCACCACCTTGTGCATCTGGCTTTACATGGGTGCTGGGGAATTGAACCTAGGCTGCTAGGCTTTGCAGGCAAGTGCCTTAACCACAGAGCCATCTCTCCAGCCCTTAGGTTCCCTTTCTAATCATTATGTGGAGGATATAAAGAAAAGACCAGAGTTTGAGTAGGATTTTTTTTTTTCAAGGTAGGGTCTCTCTCCAGCTCAGGTTGAGTAGGACTTAAGAGTGGGTGTGATTTTTGCCATGCCTGATGGTGCATGCCTTTAATCCCAGCACTTGGGAGGCTGAGATAGGAGTATTATCGTGAATTCTAGGCCATCTGTGGCTACAGAGTGAGTTCCAGGTCAGCGTGGACTAGAGTGAGACCCTACTGCAAATAAACAACACATGAATATGAGCGTGCTAGGCAAATAATAAGAACAAGTGAGAGCTTGAGTTGTGTAATATCCTGGAAAGGTATTTATGTGCAAAAGTGAGTTTGTATATTTGTGCAGTGGAAAAACATTTTTTTGTTTATTTTTTAAAAATTTATTTATTTGAGAGCGACAGGCAGAGAGAGGGCAGATAGATAGAAAATGGGTGCACCAGGGCCTCCAGCTACTGCAAACGAACTCCAGATGCATGTACCACCTTGTGCATCTGGCTTATGTAGGTCCTGGGGAATTGAGCCTCAAACCGGGGTCCCTAGGCTTCACAGTGAGCTCTTAACCACTAAGCCATCTCTCCAGGCCCTTTTTTTCAAGCTTGGGTCTCACTCTAGCCCAGGCTGACCTGGCATTCACTCTGTAGTCCCAGGTTGGCCTCAAACTCATGGTGATCCTCATGCCTCTGTCTCCTGAGTGCTGGGATTAAAGCCATGTGCCACCACACCACTTTTTAAAATGTTTGTTTGTTTTGTTTTGTTTTTGTTTCTGTTTTTTTTTTTTTTTAGGTAGGGTCTTACTCTAGCTCAGACTGATCTGGAATTCACTCTGTAGTCTCAGGGTGGCCTTGAACTCACCACAGTCCTCCTACCTCTGCCTCCCGAGTGCTGGGATTAAAGGCGTGCACCACCACGCCTGCTATGTTTTTTTTTTTTTTTTTTTACAGTATTTATTAGAGAGAGGAAGAGGCAAATAGCAACAGAATGAGCGTGCCAGGGCCTCCAGCCACTACAAACGAATTCCAGATGCATGTGCCTGCCACCTTGTGCATCTGGCTTAGGTGGGTACTGGGGAATCGAACCTGGGTCCTTAGGCTTTAAAGGCAAGCATTTTAGCCATTAAGCCATCTCTCTAGCCCTAGGTTAACTGTTTTCTTTTTGGTTTTTCCAGGTAGGGTCTCGCTCTAGCCTAGGCTGACTTGGAATTTACTGTGAAGTCTCAGAGTAGCCTCTAACTCATGGCAGTTCTCCTACCTCAGCCTCCCGAGTGCTGGGATAAAAGGTGTTTGCCACCATGCCCGGCTTCCTACCTTAACTTTTTTTTTTCCCCCAGGTATGGTTTTGCTCTAGCCCAAGCTGACCTGGAAGTCACTATGTAGTCTCAGGGTGGCCTTGAACTCACAGCAATACTCCTACTTCTGCCTCCCAAGTGCTGGGATCAAAGGCATGCCCCACCACACCCAGCCTCCATGTTAACTTTTTAAAAATTTTATTTATTTATTTATTTATTTATTTATTTATTTGCAAGCAGAGGGAGAGATAGGTGACAGGCAGAGAGAATGGGTGTATCAGGGCCCCTAGGTATTGTAAAGGACTCTAGATGCATGAGTCTTTTTTTTTTTTTTTTTTTGGAGGTAGAGTCTCATTCTAGCTCAGGAGGACCTGACATTCACTGTGTAGTATTTGGGTGGCCTCCTGCCTCATTGTCCCGAGTGCTGGGATTAAAGGCATGCACCTGAGTCATTTTGTACACCTGGCTTTATATGGGAACTGGGGACTCATTGCAAAAGCAAGCTCCTAAACCACTGAGCCATCTCTCTAGCCCCACATTAGCTTTTTAAAATTAATTAACTAATTAATTTAGAGAGAAGCAGTTAGTGAATAGGCATACCAGGGCCTCCAGCCGCTGCATTCAAACTCCAGACTCATGCGCCACTTTGTGCATCAGGCTTACATGGGTCCTGGGAAGCTCAATCACTAAGCCATCTCTCCAGTCCAACACATTATTATTATTATTTTTGGTTTTTTGAGGTAGGGTCTCACTCTAGCCCAGGCTGGAAAACAGAAACAAAAAGACGGGCATGGTGGCTCATGCCTTTAATCCCAGCACTCCGGAGGCAGAGGTAAAAGGATTCCTGTGAGTTGGATGCCAGCCTGGAACTACAGAGTAAAATCCCAGGTTAGCCAGGGCTAGAGTGCGATCATACCTTGAAAACAAAAATATTCTGAGCTAGAGTGAGACCCTACCTCAAAAACCAATATATATATATATTTATTTATTCATTCCCCCCCATGGTTAACTTTGAAATTTTGGTGAAGATACACTAGTGAGGTTGATAGGAAAAAGAACTTGGGTGGCTAATGTAACCATCTTGGTAGAGGTGAAATCATTCATTGTCATGTGCAGGAACCTTGAGTAAACAGAAGCAACCACAGGAGCTCTTGAGGTAAGTGGTAAGAAGACTTAATCAAGGCAAGTATAGGAAGAAGTAAAAGAGATGAGGCCAACTTAAGAAGCCAAAAAAATGGGATTTTACAATGGAAGAATTCTGAGATGAGTTCTTGAGACAAGGCTTAGTGTTGGTACCATAATCCAGTAGGAAAAAGCAGGTTTGCCATGAAAGTAGACTTCTGATGTGGCTTTGTTGAGTTTGATGTCTGTAGGTCATTCAGGGCTATATGAAAGCATCTTAACATTTATATTAAAAGGGCTAGAAAGATGGCTTAGCTATTAAGGCACGTGTCTGCAAAGCCAAAGGACCCAGGTTCGATTCCCCAGGATCCACGTAAGCAAGATGCACAAGGTGGTACATGTGTCTGGAGTTCGTTTGCAGTGGTTGGAGGCCCTGTCGCACCCATTCTCTCTCTCCCTCTCTACCTGCCTATTTCTTTTCCTCTCTCTCTCAAATTAAAAAAATATATATTATAAAATTGTATTAAAGAATTAGGAGCTGGAAATGAAAATTTGTATACAATGAATAATAATTAAAATCTTGGGGGTTTGAAGGGATGACTTAGTGGTTAAGGCACTTGCCTGCAAAGACTAAGGACCAGGTTCAATTCCCCAGTACCCATGTAAAGTCAGACATAAAGCTAGTTGTGGTGGCTCACGCCTTTAATCCCAGTACTCGGGATGCAGAGTTGGGTGGGTCATTGTAAATTGAGGCCACCGTGAGAATACAGAGTGACTTCCAGGTTAGCCTGGGCTAGAATGAGACCTTACCTTGGAAGAAAAAAAAAAAAAACCAGACATAAATAGGTAGATAGATAGATAGATAGCCAGGCATGGTGGCACACACCTTTAATCTCAGCACTCCTGAGGCAAAAGTGGGAAGATTGCTGAGAGTTTGAGGCCACCCTGAGACTACATAGTGAATTCCAGGTCAGCCTCGGCTACAGTGAAACCCTACCTTGAGAAACAAAATAAATAAGTGCCTTTAATCCCAGCATGGAGTCAGAATGGGAGTATTGCCATGAGTTCGAGGTCACCCTGAGACTACATAGTGAGTTTCAGGTCAGCCTGAGCTAGAGTGAGACCCTACCTCGGAAAACCAAAAATAAATAAATAAATAAATAAGAATAATCTTGAATAAGGGTTGGAGAGATTGCTCATTGGTAAAGTGCTTGCCTGCAAAGTCTTAACAACCCAGGTTCAATTCCCTAGTACCCATGTAAAGCCAAATGCACAAAGTGGCACCTGTATCTGGAATTTGTAGTGGCTGGAAGCCCTAGCATGCCCATTCTCTCTCTCTTTCTCTCTCTCTCTCTCTCTCTCTCTCTAACTCTCTAATTTTCTTTGCTTGCAAATAAATAAATAAAATATATATATTTTTTTTTAAAAAATCTTGGATGTAAGGCTGGAGAAATGGCTTAGTGGTTAAGGCATTTGCCTGTAAAGACAAAGGATTCCGGTTCGACTCCAGGATCCACGTAAATCAGATGCATAAGGGTGTGAATGCATCTGGAGTTTGTTTGCAGTGGCTGGAGGCCCTGGCATGCCCACTCTTTCTCTTTCTCTATATCTCTTTCTCTCAAATAAATAAGTGAAAAAATAATATAAATTTTAAAAAAATCTTGAATGTATGAGCTCTTTTTTTCGAGGTAGGGTCTCACTCTAGTTCAGGCTGACCTGGAATTCACTATGTAGTCTCAGGATGGCCTTGAACTCATGGTGATCCTCCTGTCTCTCCTCTGGAGTGTTGGGATTAAAGGTGTGTGCCACCACGCCTGGCTTTCTTTATCTTTCTCTTTTTAAGAGAATGGGTGCACCAGAGCCTCAGTCACTATGATCGACCTCCAGATGCATGTGCCCCTTGTGTGCCTGTGCGACATTGTGTGCTTGCATCACCGTGCATCTGTCTTTTGTGGGACCTGGAGATTCCAACACAAGTTCTTAGGCTTTGTAGACAAGCACTTTAACCACTAAGCCATCTCTCCATCCCGAAGCTTATATTCCTGTTTGGGATTATTGGTTTGCTGAAATTGCAAATATGAGATATATATGTATGTGTGTATGTGACTATGTATGTGCCTAATCCATAGCATTCAGTAGATTCTGAAAAGGATTCATTGTACCAGTATAGTTAAGAACCACTGAGGATCGCCCTGAGTTCAAGGCCACCCTGAGACTACATAGTGAATTCCAGGTCAGCCTGGACTAGAGTGAGACCCTACCTCGAAAAACAAAACAAAACAAAAGAACCACTGGGGTAGAACAGAAAGAACGCATCACTCTGGCAAAGAAAACAGGCAAAGGAAAAGGAACTCAAAAATTGGTGAGATGTAAGCGGGGGGTGGTGGCGCACGCCTTTAATCCCAGCACTGGGGAGGCAGAGGTAGAAGGATCACCATGAGTTCGAGGCCACCCTGAGACTACATAGTGAATTCCAGGTCAGCCTGAGATAGAGTGAGACCCTACCTTGAACCCCCCCTCCAAAAAAAAAATTGGTGGATGAATGGCAGGAATGAATAAATGGAAGCTGCATGCTTGGATGTCTACTTAGTGTTTATTTTGGCTAAGTTAAATTTGAAATAATGTTTCTGTATGTGACAGACGAGTTGGAAAATGTGTAATGAAATTCAATACACATAAATAAGAATAATCTTGAATAAGGGTTGGAGAGATTGCTCATTGGTAAAGTGCTTGCCTGCAAAGTCTTAACAACCCAGGTTCAATTCCCTAGTACCCATGTAAAGCCAAATGCACAAAGTGGCACCTGTATCTGGAATTTGTAGTGGCTGGAAGCCCTAGCATGCCCATTCTCTCTCTCTTTCTCTCTCTCTCTCTCTCTCTCTCTAACTCTCTAATTTTCTTTGCTTGCAAATAAATAAATAAAATATATATATTTTTTTTTAAAAAATCTTGGATGTAAGGCTGGAGAAATGGCTTAGTGGTTAAGGCATTTGCCTGTAAAGACAAAGGATTCCGGTTCGACTCCAGGATCCACGTAAATCAGATGCATAAGGGTGTGAATGCATCTGGAGTTTGTTTGCAGTGGCTGGAGGCCCTGGCATGCCCACTCTTTCTCTTTCTCTATATCTCTTTCTCTCAAATAAATAAGTGAAAAAATAATATAAATTTTAAAAAAATCTTGAATGTATGAGCTCTTTTTTTTTTTGGTAGGGTCTCACTCTAGTTCAGGCTGACCTGGAATTCACTATGTAGTCTCAGGATGGCCTTGAACTCATGGTGATCCTCCTGTCTCTCCTCTGGAGTGTTGGGATTAAAGGTGTGTGCCACCACGCCTGGCTTTCTTTATCTTTCTCTTTTTAAGAGAATGGGTGCACCAGAGCCTCAGTCACTATGATCGACCTCCAGATGCATGTGCCCCTTGTGTGCCTGTGCGACATTGTGTGCTTGCATCACCGTGCATCTGTCTTTTGTGGGACCTGGAGATTCCAACACAAGTTCTTAGGCTTTGTAGACAAGCACTTTAACCACTAAGCCATCTCTCCATCCCGAAGCTTATATTCCTGTTTGGGATTATTGGTTTGCTGAAATTGCAAATATGAGATATATATGTATGTGTGTATGTGACTATGTATGTGCCTAATCCATAGCATTCAGTAGATTCTGAAAAGGATTCATTGTACCAGTATAGTTAAGAACCACTGAGGATCGCCCTGAGTTCAAGGCCACCCTGAGACTACATAGTGAATTCCAGGTTAGCCTGGACTAGAGTGAGACCCTACCTCGAAAAACAACAACAACAAAAAAGAACCACTGGGGTAGAACAGAAAGAACGCATCACTCTGGCAAAGAAAACAGGCAAAGGAAAAGGAACTCAAAAATTGGTGAGATGTAAGCGGGGGGTGGTGGCGCACGCCTTTAATCCCAGCACTGGGGAGGCAGAGGTAGAAGGATCACCATGAGTTCGAGGCCACCCTGAGACTACATAGTGAATTCCAGGTCAGCCTGAGATAGAGTGAGACCCTACCTCGAACCCCCCCTCCAAAAAAAAAAAATTGGTGGAGGAATGGCAGGAATGATGAATAAATGGAAGCTGCATGCTTGGATGTCTACTTAGTGTTTATTTTGGCTAAGTTAAATTTGAAATAATGTTTCTGTATGTGACAGACGAGTTGGAGTCCCTAATTGAAGGTCAGGCTAATGGAATCCTTGGTGAATAGATGAGATCTGAGAACTGAGACAAAGAGATACCTGCCTCTTAAGTGTCAATGAGAGGTAGGTTATGGAAAAGGATAGTGGAACTGTGGTGAGAGATATCAAAGAACCAAGAGTGTATATTATTGGAGATGCTTGTCATTAAGGGATTGATAATGAACACTAACAGTGTAAAAAGAAAAAAGCTGTTGGATTGATTGACTTTCCACTCTAGGAATAAGATGGTTCCAACCAAAATTTTGTGGTCATATTCCTGATAGTACAATATGTCTGTCATTTTAAGATTATTTATTTGGAACTGGAGAGATTGCTTAGTGGTTAAGGCATTTACCTGCAAAGTCAAAGGATACTGGTTCAATTCTCCAGGACCCGTAAGCCAGATGCACAAGGGGGCACATGTGTCTGGAATTCATTTGCAGTGGCTGGAGGCCCTAGTGTGCCCATTCTCTCCCTTTCTCTCAACATCTTTCTCTCTCTCAAATAATATTTTTAAAAAAGATTATTTAGGGGCTGGAGAGATGGCTTAGTGGTTAAGGTGCCTGCCTCCTAAGCCTAAGAACACTGGTGCCAGTCTCCAGGTCCCACGTTTAGCCAGATGCAAAGTGATGCAAGGGCGCAATGCCGAACTTGACCACAAGGGGGCGCATGCATCTGGATTTCATTCACAGCAGCTGAAAGACTGCTGGCACGCCCATTCTCTATCTGTCTCCTTCTCACTCCCTGTCTGTCTCTCTCTCTCTGTGTCTCTCTCCAAAAATAAATAAAAAATAATATAAAAAATTTTAAAAAAGATTATTTATTTATTTTTGGTTGTTCGGGTAGGGTTTTGCTCTAGCCAGGCTGACCTGGAATTTACTATGTAGTCTCAGGATGGCTTCCAGCTCACAGCGATCCTTCTACCTGTACTTCCCAAGTGCTGGGATTAAAGGTGTGCACCACCACACCCGGTTTAAGATGTTCTTGTTGTTTATGAGAGAGAGTGAGGGGGCTGGAAAAATGGCTTATTGGTTAAGGCACTTGCCTGCAAAGCCAAAGGACTTCAATTCCCCAGGACTCAAGTAAGCCATATGCACAAGGTGGCACATGCATCTGGAATTCCTTTGCAGTGGCTGGAAGCCCTGACACACCCATTCTTTCTCTCTCTGCATCTTTCTCTCAATTAAATTAAAAAAAAAAAAAAAAAAAAAAGCCGGGCATGGAGATGCATGCCTTTAATCCCAGCACTCAGGAGGCAGAGGTAGGAGGCCTCTAGGTATTACAAACAAACTCCAGATGACTGTCCCACTTTGTGCATCTGGCTTTATGTAGGTACTGGGGAATTGAACCTGAGTTTTAGGCTTTGCAGGCAAGTACCTTAACCACTGAGTAATCTCTTCAGCCTTGTTTATTATTATTATTTTTTTAATATATATTTAAATATTTTATTTATTTATTTATATGAGAGACTGAGGAAGAGGCAGAGAAAAAGAGAGAATGGGCGTGCAGGGCCTCCAGCCACTGCAAACGAACTCCAGACATACGCGTCCCCTTGTGCATCTGGCTTACGTGGGTCCTGGGGAACTGAACCGGGGTCCTTAGGCTTCACAGGCGAACGCCTTAACTGGTAAGCCATTTCCCCAGCCCCTATTTATTTATTTATTTATTTATTTATTTTTGACAACTTCTATACTTACATACATAAAACACATGATATTTCCCTCCCCTCCCCCATTCCACTTTAGAACTTCAATCTCCATCATATCCCCTCCTCTCTCCATTAGCCTCTCTTTTAATTTGATGTCATCATCTTTTTCTTCTATTTTGAGGGTCTTGCAAAGGTATTGCTAGGCACTGCAAGGTCATGGATATCGAGGCCAATTTCTGTCTGGGCAGTTGCATTGTAAGAAGTCATACCCTTCCTTTGGCTCTTCCATTCTATCCACCCCTTCTTCCGCAATGGTCCCTGAGCCTTGGAGGGTGTGACAGATGTTTCAGTGCTGGGCACTCCTCCATCCCTTCTTCTCAGCACTATGTTGCCTTTTGGGTCATCCCAGTGGTCATTGCCATCTGAAAAGAGAAGCTTTTCTAACCAGAAGTGAGAGTAGCGTTAATATGTGAATATGAACATTAAGTGTAGTGCTTTCAGGATAGGTTGGTGGGAATAATATATACATTTAGCCAGACAAGCACAGGCTTTATACCCCTAAGGCTCATAACCTCCCCTGCCATAGACTTTTGTTTAGGTTTTTCAGTACCAGGTATTTATTCCCTCCCATAGAGAGGACCTTCAGTCCAATTATGGAACAGTTGGTTACCTCCAGAGCAGACATGCCACTCTTTCACCCGTTCAGTCATTGGTCCTGTATGGCCAAACTTGAATTTTCAGTGTCCACTGTTTTCACTGCTGATGACTTCTGTCTCCCATAGGGCTGCACGCACTGCAGCTTTTTTTTCCAGCTTTCAGTTGGCTGGTCTACAGGGAGAAGGTTTTCTGCTCAGCACCAGCTTGCTTTCTCACTGACCTTACCTCTCAGGCAAGAGATGTCTTCAGCAATAGGGTCTTATCATCTGTTTCTCAAGGGCAACCAAGGGCTTTGGCAATAGCCTTTAATGTTTTGGAGGCTACCGGGACCTCCTTGGTCAACAATTCACTGGAAGGTATCCCGTCCCAGGCACTGAAAATTTTCTCGTAATAGTCTACAGCTTCTGGATGTGTCATTATTCAAAAAAGTAGGTTTACATAAGTCTTATTCACACTATCTTGAATTTTGATTGACCCTCTCCCTGCCCTTCTTTTACGCATTCTCTTCCCATGGCCTCGCTCCCAGCCCCTATTTTTAAAATACATTTTATTTTATTTATTTGAGAGAAAGAAAGAGGCAGAGAGAGAGAATGGGCACGCCAGGGCCTCCAGCCAATGCAAATGAACTCCAAATGCATGTGCCCCCTTGTGCATCTGGCTTACGTGGGTCTTGGAGAATCAAACCGGGATCCTTTGGCTTTGCAAGCAAACGCCTTACCGCTAAGCCATCTCTCTAGCCCTTTATTAATTTTTAAAAGAAATGCTTTATTATTATTTTTTTTTCCTGAGGTAGGGTCTTGCTCTAACACTGGCTAACCTGGAATTCACTAGTGATCCACCTACCTCAGCCTCAGGAGTGCTGAGATTAAAGGTGTGCACAATGACACCCAAACCCCCTTTTTATGTTTAATTCCTGAGGAAACTTGAGGGCATTCTGGGTAACTTACCCCACTGGAACATGACATGACAAAATAACCCAGTCTGTTTGATTATATACATAACTCAAAAGCTGAGAGTGGAGGGCTGAGATGGCTCAAGTCTGAGTACTGAATTTGATCCTAGAAGCCATACTGGGCTTCTGTAATCCCAACACTAGCTGTAAAGTTGGAGGAGGAAACAGGAAACTTCCAAAATCTGTGAATTACTGTAGCAAAAAGAACTACAACAGCACAGAGAGCTTGAGAGAAGCCCACCCTCAAATGAGGTGGAACAATGAGGACAGACCTGGAAGTCAGCCTCTGACCTCTGTATGCTTTGTCACATGAACATTTGCATGAACAACATATACACACTCGGGTACACACATACACACAAAAGATTAGAGTTGGGAGCTAGGACCGTTGCTCAGTGGTTTAGTTTTTGCTTAGTATGCCCTGAGTTTTATCTGCAGCACTGAAAATAAACAAAAATAGGGAGGAAGGAGGGAGGAAAAGTAGAGTTGAGAAAACAAATTCACAAAAAAAAAAAGTTATCTACTTTTCCTGTGTCACATTTTTAGCCTTATTTAAACCATTCACATAAAGTCATTTATTCAGAAAATGCTTACCAAGCTCATCTTTGTGTGCCAGGATTCATGTTCCCTTGAACTTTAGTAATTTTTCCAAATAGTAAGTTGTAGTTGGGCAGTAATATAGACTATGCCAGTACTATAAGGAGGAATGTGTGACGTTCTAGAAGAATCCTTGAGTAATATGCCTCACAGACCTTTATTTTTTTAAGAAAAAATATTGTTTATTAAGAGAGAGATACAGAAATAGGCAGGTAGGGAGAGAGAGAGAATGGGCACGCCAAGGTCTCCAGCCACTGCAAATGAATTCCAGATGCATGTGCCCCTTGTGCATCTGGCTTACATGGGTAGTTGGGAATGGAGCCTCGAACCAGGATACTTAGGCTTCACCACAGGCAAGCATTTAACCACTAAGCCACCTCTCCAGCCCTTTTTTTTTTTTTTTTTTTTAAACTCTAGCTCACAGGCTGACTGGAATTTCACTATGTAGTCTCTGGGTGGCCTTGAACTCTTGGTAATCCTCATACCTCTGCCTCCCAAGAGTTGGGATTAAAGGCGTGTGCCACCACACCCACCTGGCTAGCCTCACAGACTTTTGAGGTTTGTATGGATATATGTTTGTTTCTGCAAGTGCTTTCTAGGCAGAGGGAAAATAATACATGCGAAAGCACAACAGAATGAAATAGTATATGAGGTCAGGAAGATCACAAGTTGGGATCATTGTAGTGCTGGGGGTGCCTTTAGAGATACACAGGGGACCTAAAGAACACTGTTTGCTACAGGGCTTGGACTTGATTTTAATTTTAATTTTTATTTTGGGAGAGAGAGGCAGATGAGAAAGAGAGAGAATGGGTGCACCAGGGCCTCCAGCCACTGTAAATGAACTGCAGATACATGTACCACCTTGTGTATCTGTTTTTACCTGGGTACTAGGGAACCAAACCCAGGTCCCTAAACTTTGCAGGCAAGTTCCTTAACTGCTAAGCCATCTCTCCAGCCTAAAAAGTGCATTTTTCTTTTGAAACAGTCCTTAGTATTATCTGCCTACTTATTTTTGGAACACTAATTTGGATCAGTTTCACTTACTTAGCATTTGAAGACAAGTTAATTTTTGTCTGTGAGATGAAGTACTGTAGTTTTGTGTTCAGATAATTAAAGTTCACTGAAATGGGTAGCTACAGAGCAACTTAATAGCTTCCTCTATAAATAACCCATTCACAGTTGATAGGTAGCATTTTAGTTGCTTAGCATTATGTACAGTATGTGGTGCTTGTGCAAGATAGCTCTTTTTTTTTGTAGACAAACTTTATTATCCACCAATAATGTTGAACCTCTGTTGTGATGCAGCGTACTATAAAGTGAGTGCAGAATGAGTACTGCTTAAAATCTTTTAAATTTTTGTTTGTTTTTTTGAGGTAGAGTCTTGCTCTAGCCCAGCCTGACCTGGAATTAACTGTGTAGTCTCAGGCTGGCCTTGAATTTGCAATGATGTTCCCAGCTTACTTAGCCTCTTGAGTGCTGGGACTAAAGGCATGTGCTACTAGGCCCAGAAAATGCCTTAACTGCTAAGCCATTTTGCCAGTCCTTTGCTCTTTTTTTTTTTTTTTTTTTTTTTTTTGAATTTTCAAGGTAGGGTTTCACTCTGGTCAGGCTGACCTGGAATTCACTATGTAGTCTCAGGGTGGCCTTGAACTCACGGCGATCCTCCTACCTCTGCCTCCCAAGTGCTGTGATTAAAGGTGTGCGCTACCATGCCCGGCTGCCTTGATTTCTTTATCCAGAGCTTTGGTCCCTACTGTTAATTTTAGTTGGCTAAATTAAGAACTCTTAAGCCGGGTGTGGTGGTGCATGCCTTTAATCCTAGCACTCTCGGGAGGGAGGATTGCCTTGAGTTTGAGGCCACCCTGAGACTACATAGTGAATTCTAGGTCAGCCTGAGCTAGAGTGAGACTCTACCTCGGAAAAAAAAGGCAGTGCAAGCATCTGGCATTCATATGCAGCAGCCAGAAGGTCCTGGCATACCCATACATATGAATAAAAAGTAAAATTATGGGCTTTATTTGATTTATTTTTAATTTTTTTTTTTTTTTTAGTGTTTTTGAGTGGGGTCCCACTCTAGTCTAGGCGGCCCTGGAACTCATTCTGTAGTCCCTGGCTGGCCTCAAACTCACAGTGGTCCTCCTGAGTGCTGGAATTAAAGGCATGTGCCACTATGCACAGCTAAATTATGTTTTTCTTCTAATGTGCATGTGGTTTGCACATGCATATGTGCATGTGCACAAGCATGTGGTGGCCAGAGTGGTTTCTTTTTCTTTTCTTTCTTTTTTTCTTATTTTTTTTTATTGACAACTTCTTTAATTGTAGACAATATCCCATGGTACTTCGCTCCTCCCCCCACTTTCCCCTTTGAAACTTCATTCTCCATCACATCCCCTCCCTCTCTCAATCAGTCTCTCTTTTCAGTTTGATGTCATGATCTTTTCCTCCTATTATGATGGTCTTATGTAAGTAGTGTCAGGCACTGTGAGATCATGGATATCCAGGCCATTTTGTGCAGAGTGAATTTTTAAAATTTATTTTTCATTTGAAAGACACGGAGAAGGAGGGAATAGTCACACCAAGGCCTCCAGCCACTGCACATAAATTCCAGACATATGTGCCATCTTGTGCATCTGGCTTATTAGGGTCCTGGGAAATTGAACCTGACTCCTTTGACTTGTAGGCAAGTGCCTTAACTGCTAAGCCCTCCCTCCAGCCCAAGAGGTGAATGTTTAATGTCTTCTGCAGTTGCTCTCCATCACTTACTTTCAAACAGGGTCTCTTGCTGAATTTAGAGTTCACTGATTGACCTAGAGAAGGCAGCTTGCATACTGCAGAGATCCTCTAATTGAGATTGGAGGCACATTTCCCCCCCTGTTTCACTTTTATGTGCGTGTTGAGGATCTGTGCTTAGGTTTTCGTGCCTGAGTGGCAAGTATTTTACTACCCACTAAACCATCTTACAAACCTCTAATGTGAGCATGTGTGTGTGTGTGTGTGTGTGTGTGTATGTGTGCATGTATGCATTGAGGCAGGGTCTTGCCCTAGCTCAGGCTTACCTGGAACTCACTGTAGCTCATACTGCTGTCAAACTCACAGTAGTTCTCCTTTCCAAATCTCATGAGTGCTGGGATTCTAGGTATGAGCCACCACACCCTGCTTCATGTACGTACATACATACATATGTATTTTTAAAATTTTTTAATTTTTTTAATTTATTTTTGGAGAGAGAGATAGAGAGGGAGAGGGAGACAGAGATAGGCGCGGCAGCAGTCTTTCAGCTGCTGCAAACAAAATCCAGATGTGTGTGCCCCTTGTGGTCAAGTGCGGCATTGCGCCCTTGCGTCACTTTGCATCTGGCTAAACGTGGGACCTGGAGATTGGAACCGCTGGACATTGGAACCAGCGTTCTTAGGCTTAGCAGGCAGGCGCCTTAGCAGCTAAGCCATCTCTCCAGTCCCATATGTATTTTTTTATTTTAGAGAGAGAAAGATGGAGGAAAGAGAGATACTAGGCACGCCCGGGCCTCAGCCACTGTTATTGAACTTCAGACTCTTACGCCACCTAGTGGGCATGTGCAGCCTTGCAATTACCTCACCTTTGTGCGTCTAAAGTCAAAACATAGGTCCTTACGCTTCAGTTATGCGCCTTAACTGCTAAGCCATCTCTCCAGGCCCCCTCCCCCATTTTTTGAGGTAGGGTCTCACTCTAGCTCAAGTTGACCTGGAGTTCACTGTGTAGTCTCAGGGTGGTCTCCAACTCATGGTGATCCTCCTACCTCTACCTCCCGAGTGCTGAGATTAAAGGTGTGCGCCACTATGCCCAGCTTAATTTTTTTTTTTTTTTTTTTTGAGGTAGGGTCTCACTCTGGCCCAGGCTGACCTGGAATTAACTATGTCATCTCAGGGTGGCCTTGAACTCACGGCGATCCTCTTACCTCTGCCTCCCGATTGCTGGGATTAAAGGCGTGCGCCACCACGCCCGGCTTTTAATTTTGTTTTTTAAGGTAGCATCTCACTGTAGCCCAGACTGACCTCAAACTCAGAGCAATCTCCTGCTTCTGCCTTCCAAGTGCTGGGATTAAAAGTGTGCACCACCGCACCTGGCAGAGTGTGAGAGAATGGGTGTTCCAGGGCCTCCCACCACTGCAAACAAATTCCAGGTGCATGTGCCACCTTGTACATCTGGCTTTATATGAGTACTGTGGAATTGAACTCACGTTGTTAGGCTTTACAGGCAAGTGCCTTAACTCCTGAGCAATCTCTCCAGCCCTATTTATTTTTTATTTTAAAATTGTCTTTTTAAAAGTTTTTATTTTATTTTGTTTTGTTTTTGACAGAGAGAGAATGGGCGTGCCAGTACATTAGCCACTGAGAATGAACTGCAGATAGACATGTGTGTCCCCTTGTGTGCATGTGTGGCATTATGTGCTTGCATCACATTGTGTCTGGCTGTGTGGAACCTGGAGATTTGAACATGAGTTCTTAGGCTTCCAGGCAAGCACCTTAACCGCTAAGCCATCTCTTCAGCCCCTAGCCCTATATTTATTAATCAGCTTACAAGGTGATAGGTTTTTTTTTTTTTTTTTTTTTTTTTTTTTTTTTTAGGGTGTCACTCTGGCTCAGGCTGACCTGGAAGTAACTGTGTAGTCTCAGGGTGGCCTTGAACTCATGGTGGTCCTCCTACCTCTGCCTCCCGAGTGCTGGGATTAAAGATGTGCGCCACCACGCCCGGCTAGGTGATAGGTTTTTATATGACTTCTATACATTCCTGTTTTCAAATATATTTATTTGTGTGTGTGTGTGGTGGTGGGGAATCCAGGGTTTCTTGTTGTTACAAATGAACACTAGATGTTTGTGCTACTTTTTGCATCTGGCTTTAAATCAGTGCTGGGAATTGAACCTGGGTCTGCAGGCTATTTTGTAGATTTTGTCAAAAATACCCAAACATTATGATTTAGTGTCTTGAGACCAAAAACATGAGTTTTACATTAAAAAAAAAAAGTTAGCCAGGCTGGGTGGCACACACTTAATCCCGGCACTTGGGGGGGGGGCAGAGGTAGGAGGATTGCTGTGAGTTCGAGGGCACCATGAGACTACATAGTGAATTCCAGGTCAGCCTCAACTATGGTGAAATCCTACCTCGAACCTCCCTCCCCCCCCAAAAAAAAGTTGGGCTGGGGAGATTGCTTAGCAGTTAATGCATGCTCTCATGTGAAGTTTAAGGACCCAGGTTCAATTCCCCTTACCCACATAAGTCAGAAGCACAGGGTGGCGCATGCATTGGAAGTTTGAAATTTGTTTGCAGTGGCTAGAGATGCTGGTGTCCATTCTCTATCTGCCTCTCTCTTTGTGAAATAAATAAATAAATTTATTTTTTAAGCTGGGTGTGGTGGTGCATGCCTATAATCCCAGCACTCAGGATACAGAGGTAGGAGGTTTGCTGTGAGTTCAAGGCCACCCTGAATTTGTTTTTTAAATTGATAAACACAATCAAGCTGTTCTCTTGGATCTGATTTTGTCAAGGGTAAAAGTGAGGTTGATGGTATGTAAATGTTTTGCTGAGTCAAGAAATTTGATACAATAGTAAATTATTGTTTTAGAGGCAGAAATGATTACTCTGTTCAGAATGTGTTTGCTCTTTATTTATTTATTATTATTATTAATTATTATTTTTGGTTTTTCGAGGTAGGGTCTCACTGTAGCTCAGGCTGACCTGGAATTCACTATGTAGTCTCAGGCTGGCCTCAAACTTACAGCAATCGTCCTACCTCTGCTTCCCAAGTGCTGGCATTAAAGGCGTGCGCCACCATACATGGCTGCTCTTTATTTTAAATATATTTAATTTTATTTAATTTTATTATTTTGAGATAGGGTCTCACTCTAGCCCAGGCTGACCTAGAATTCATTGTAGAGTCGGGTGGTCTTGATCTCATGACAGTCCTCCCTCCTTTGCTTCTGGAGTGTTAGGCGAATTAAAGGAGAATGCCGCCATACCCAGCTCTGTTGTTTTATTTTTTGAGAAAGAGAGAGAGAATTGGTGTGCCAGGGCCTCTAGCCACTGCAGACGAACTCCAGACGCATACACCACCTTGCATCTGGCTTTACATGGGTACTGGGGAATCAAACCTGGGTCCTTTGGCTTTGTAGGAAAGCATCTTAACCACTAAGCCATCCTCCAGCCAAGTGTTGACTCTTTAAATCAGTGGGAAAATGCTGTTTGTTTAGAACTATTTGGTTTAAGGCAAAGGACAATTGACTTAGTGAAAAAGGATACGTTCACTGTTAAGTTTGATGTACAGCATCTATTGTCTTGCCTTAGCTGCTTAAGTCTTTTTTGTGTGTGAATTAGTGTGCCTGCTGCCTTCACAGGTATGAAATAAGTATTTAACAGATGGTTAAAAAAAATTATACTTTACCAATTTGTGTTCTTTCTGCTAAGATAATTCTTTGGGCTGTTTTTAATACTGCATTTCTCCTCTTCTTTTTTTAGCTCTGCTTATGATAATCTCAACAAAGTTCGAGTAGCTATCAAGAAAATCAGTCCTTTTGAGCACCAGACCTACTGCCAGAGAACCTTGAGGGAGATAAAAATCTTACTGCGCTTCAGACATGAAAACATCATTGGCATCAATGATATTATTCGAGCACCAACCATTGAGCAAATGAAAGATGTGTATCCTTTTCTGGCAGCTACCTAATGTTGTTTATGTACCTTGCTGACTAAATATAACTTGGTATTTTCCTGGACTACTTAGAGTCAAGGAAAAATGCATAAAGATATCACAAAGAGATTGTATTCTGCTAGTACTTGGATCATTAAATTTTTTCTCTAATTCACTTACCAGTTGTTGGTAACTAATTGTAGTGTATTTTAGGTAAATCCAGTCAGTGTTTAAAGGTTTTCTTCTAAGTGTAGTGATGGAAAGTCTTGGTTAATGTCACTTCGCATTTTCTATTTTCCTTCCACCATGTTGAGATGTTGAAAAGGGAAAGAAGAGCATGAGGAAGTGGATGCCTTAGATATGCATCTGGCTACATCAGCGTTGTCTAGATCTCAGGCACTGTCCTAGCCCACTCTTCTTTAAATCAGCTTTCTTATCTTTTTTCATAAGTTTTATAAAATGTATTTTATATATTTATTTGAGAGAGAAAGAGGTAGAGAGAGAATGGGCGCACCATGGTCTCCAGCCACTGCAAACAAACTCCAGATGCATGTGCTACCTTGTGCATCTGTCTTATGTGGGTCCTGGGGAATCGAACTGAGGTCCCTTGGCTTTGTAGGCAAACACCTTAACTGCTAAGCCATCTTCTCCATCCTAGCTTTCTCATCTTTAAAATGAACATAGTGGGGCCGGGCGTGGTGGCGCACGCCTTTAATCCCAGCACTCGGGAGGCAGAGGTAGGAGGATCGCCGAGAGTTTGAGGCCACCCTGAGACTACATAGTTAATTCCAGGTCAGCCTGGACCAGAGTGAGACCCTACCTCACAAAACCAAAAAAAAAAAAAAAAAAAAAAAAACATAGTGGGTCTCATGGTCTTGAAGGGTGGCCTAATTCTGGAATATGTGAATAACTGGCCAGCATTAGAAATTTGTACTGAGGGACTAGAGAGATGGCTTAATGGTTAAAGTGCTTGCTGTGAAGCCTAAGGACCTAGGTTCAACTCTCCAGTACCCACGTAAGCCAGATGCACAAGATGGTGCATGCATCTGGAGTTTGTTTGCAGTTGCTGGAGGCCCTGGAGCCCCCATTCTTTCTATCTGCATTTTTCTCTCAAATAAATAAAATATTTAAAAAAGTAATTTGTACTGAGCAGATTCAGAGGATGCTGCTTAGAAAATGGCTGTGTGTGAAAGGTAGAGGCAACACCCCTTCCTTATGTCCCATTTGCAATTTCATACCTCTAGGGAGCTGTAACTCTCTGTCTGTAGGCAGCTTTTCCATTTTCAGATAGCTCTGTTAGTAAGTGGTAGTGGTATTTTAAGTGAAATGCCTCCTGCTGCTACCATCTGTTGGTCTTGCAAAAAAAAAAAAAAAAAAAAAGCCCTTGTAAATGACAGGTTTTTAAGTCATCTTTCTTTGAGCCTGGTCTTATCTAGTATGAATCTGTGGGATTTATGCAGAGATGAATAAAAGAAATGTGAAAACACTCCTAATGAAATAATAATATGGTGATGTTAAAAGCAAAATGCTTATTTAATTCCCATAAGAAATAAGGTAGCTTAGCTAAAACATTGTAGGTGTTTAATTAAGTGTAATACCTAAGTAAGAAAGCAAGAGGAGCAAAACCCCAGCATAAACCCCGTCCTCACATAACTTCCCCTGGTCTTAATTCTGTAGGAGCATAACAATAATCAAAATACTAGAAAAGCCAGGCATGGTGGTGTATGCTTTAGTCCAAGCATTTGGGAAGCTGAGGCAAGATGATTGCTGTTTGAGGCCAGCTTGGGGTCATTGTGTCTTCCAGGTCAGCCTGGTCTTATTGAGACCCTGCCTTTGCATAGACAAACCAAAAAATGAGGAAGACTACTGAGATTGGATTTTGTGACAATATGTTTCTCAGCCTTTATTTCCAGACTGGTTTATAAGATGATGAATAGGGAGGTGGGAAGGAAAGCATAGTGCCATTCCAAGTTGTTCCTTGGCCTGAGATGAGGGTTATGATGCTTGCTGGCCACCACCTCTCTGAGCTTTGGAGGAGGTAGACTTGGGATGGCTCATCTTTGTTTATCAATTTCACAGAATTTAGAACCACAGTGGAAACAATTACTGGTCATGTCTGTGAGGGACCTCTTTTGTTTTCTGAGATGGGTTTCTATCCCAGGCTGATCTTGAACTTAACTGTGATCCTGCTACTTTAGCCTCCAGAGTGCTGAGATATGAGCCCCATTCCCAGTCAAGGGACTTTCTAGATTTAGATTAGTTGAGGTGGGAGGACACATCCTAAATATGGGTTGTGCCATGTCATGGGTTGGATTCCTGCACTGTACATAAAAAAGGAGAAAGCTAGCTGAGCATTCAGCATTCGCCTATGTTCTTCCTGTGGATATGAAGATGTGATGCTAGCTTCTTGCTCCTGCCATGCTTTCCCCACTAGGATGGACTTCCCCTTCCTTAAGCTGCTTCCATTGAGTATTTTACCCTAGCAACGAGAAGTTCACTATTACAGGTTGGACAGTCTAGAGAACACGGAAATTGAGATTCAAGATGAGTAATTTCTGTTTCAAGTCTCATTCTAGGCCTATACCATTGGGAACTACTTCAGATTCCTTTCATGAAAGTATACCACATTTTCCTTAGTCTCCCCTTTCCCTTGAAAGACTCATGGTATAACAAGGGCTATTTGTTTTTGTTTAAATGTTTTGCTAAGTATGATAAGCTGTTTGTTTACCTTAACCTGTCACACAGATATATAGTACAGGACCTCATGGAGACAGATCTTTACAAGCTCTTGAAGACCCAGCACCTCAGCAATGACCACATCTGCTATTTTCTTTACCAGATCCTTAGAGGGTTAAAATACATCCATTCAGCTAATGTTCTGCACCGCGACCTCAAGCCTTCCAACCTACTTCTCAATACCACCTGCGATCTCAAGGTCAGCCAGATTATGTACTCTGTGATGACATAAGTGTTCACTGGGAATTCTGGTTTTTTTAATTTTAAAATTTATCTGTCTGTCTGTCTGTCTGTCTATCTGTCTGTCTATCTATCTATCTATCTATCTATCTATCTATCTATCTATCTGACAGAAAGAGGGAGAGAGAAAATGGGCACATCAGGGCCTCCAGCCACTGCAAACGAACTCCAGACATGTGCACCCCCTTGTGCATCTGGCTAACGTGGGTCCTAGGGAATCGAACCTGGGTTCTTTGGCTTTGCAGGCAAACACCTTAACTGCTAAGCCATCTCTCCAGCCTGAATTCTGGTTTCTTTTTGTGTGTGCATTATGGAGGCCAGAGGTCAATGTCATGTATCTTCTTCAGTTGCTCTAAACCTTACTTTTTTTTCCCCCTCAAGGTAGGGTTTCACTCTAGCTCAGGCTGACTTGGAATTTACTGTGTAGTCTCAGGGTGGCCTTGAACTCATGTTATTCCTCCTACCTGTACCTCCCAAGTGCTGGAATTAAAGATGTGTGCCACCACACCTGGCTTGTTTTTTTTTTTTTTTTTTTTTTTGAGATAGGGTCTCACTCTAGCTCAGGCTGACCTGGAATTCACTGTAGGCTCAGGATGGCCTCGAACTCAATGGCAATCCTTCTACCTCTGCCTACCGAGTGCTTGGGATTAAAGGCGTGTGCCACCACCCCCGGCAGTTTTTGTTCTTTTCTTTTTGAGGTAGGGTCTCACTCTAGCCCAGGCTGACCTGGAGCTCACCTCCCAGGCTGATCTCAAACAGCAGTCTTCTTACCTCAGCCTTACAAGTGCTTGGACTAAAGGCATGCACCACAATGATACTCCTACCTCTGCCTCCCAAGTGCTGGGATTTAAGGTGTATGCCACTCTGCCCAGTCTGGTTTTCTTTCTTTAGTTTATTTGCAAGCAGAGAAGCAAAGAAGGTGGTTGCACCAGGCCATCTTACCACTACAAACAAACTCCAGATGCATGTGCTACTTTCTGCATTTGGCTTTGAAACATGGAAACAGGAATTGAACCCAGGCTGGCAGGCTTTGCAAACAAGTGTCTATAACTGCTAAACTATCTTCTCAGCCGAACCTTACTTTTTGGCTTAGAATCTCTGACCAGTTCAGCTAAACTATCTGGCCAGCAAGTCCTAGGGATCTGAACTTAGATCTTCATCCCTTGCATAGCAAAGACTTTATTTACTGCCATCTCTCCAGCCCTTTCTTAGTTTTTCTCTATCCCATTCTGTCCCCCTCTCTGAAGATAATAGCCATTGTAATAAGTTAGTGTATCTCTTACATATTTATGGGGCTGGAGAGATAGCTCAGCAGTTAAAGGCACTTGCTTGCTAATATATGTATATACTTACGTGAGTTATATGTATTAATAGTGTCATGCATTTTTTTGTACATTTAAAAAATATTTAATTATTTATTTAACAGAAAGATGTAGAGAGAGAATGGGTGTGCCAGGGCTTCTAGCCACTGCAAATGAACTCCAGACGCGTGTGTTCCCTTGTGCATCTGGCTAATGTGGATCCTGGGGAATTGAACCTGGGTCCTTTGGCTTTGCAGACAGATGCCTTAACTGCTAAGCCATCCTTCCAGTCCTCATGCATTTTTAAAAAAAAAAAAACAATTTTAGCTGGGCGTGGTAGCGCATGTGTTTAATCCCAGCACTCAGGAGGCCGAGGTAGGAGTATCACTGTGAGTTCAAGGCCACCCTGAGACTACCTAATGAATTCCAGGTCAGCCTGAATGAGAGTGAAACCCTACCTCGAAAAATAAAAAAATATATATATATGTTTGTTTATTTATTTATTTGAGAGAGAGAGAGAAAGAGGCAGAGAGAAAAGAGAGAATGGGCATGCCAGGGCCTCCAGCCACTTGCAAACGAACTCCAGATGCATGTACCCCCTTGTACATCTGGCTTAATGTGGGTCCTCGGGAATGGAACCAGGGTCCTTAGGCTTTGCAGGCAAACGCCTTAACCACTAAGCCATTTCCCCAGCCCTCATGCTTTATTTATTTATTTATTTATTTATTTATTTATTTATTTATTTATTGGTTTTTTTAAGGGTAGCGTCTCACTCTAGCTCAGGCTGACCTGGAATTCTTTTTTTTTTTTTTGGAATTAACTATGGGGGTTTTGGGGTCCTACCCTACCTCTACCTCCCGAGGTCTCACTCTGGTCCAGGCTGACCTGGAAATTAACTACCTGATAGTCTCAGGGTGGCCTTGAAATCCCCTCATTAGTCTCTCTCCTAGATCCTCCTACCTCTACCTCCTGGGCAGCTGCATAGTGCTGGGATTAAGAGTGTTTCAGTGCTGCACCACAGCACGCCTGGCTTGACCTGGAATTCTTTATGTAGTCTCAGGGTGGCCTCGAACTCACAGCAATCCTCCTACCTCTGCCTCCCCAGTGTTGGGATTAAGGGTGTGTGCCACCACACCCGGCTCTTTTAATCCTTTTATATATTATTTGTTTAATTACTTATTTATTTATTTGAGAAAAAGAGTATAGGTGCACCAGGGCCTCTAGCCACTACAAACAAACTCCAGATGCATGGCCAGAGTGTGACCCTACCTTAAAAAAAAAAGTAAAACTAGGTATGGTGGCATATGCCTGTAATTCTAGCACTCAGAGGTGGAGACAGGAGATCAAAGTTCTAAATCATCCTTGCCAGGCTGTGGAGATGACTCAGTGAATAAAACGTACTGTGCAACTCTCAGTACCTTAGTTTAGATTCCCAGGCTTCATGTAAAAGCCAGAAGCTGTGGCAGGCTTCTGCAATCCCAGTGCATCTATGGCAAGAAGGGAGTCAAAAACAGGAGAATTTGGGCTGGAGAGATGGCTTAGGGGTTAAGGCGCCTGCCTCCTAAGCCTAAGAACGCTGGTTCCAATCATCTCCAGGTCCCACATTTAGCCAGATGCAAAGTGACGCAAGGGCGCAATGCCACACTTGACCACAAGAGGGTGCACGTATCTGGATTTCGTTCTCAGCAGCTGAGACACTGCTGGCACGCCCATCTCTGTCTTCCTCTCTCTCTCTCTCCAAAAAAATAAAACAGGAGAATTTTCCAGGAGCTTGCAATCAGAGTAGTGAACAATGAAAGACCCTGCCTGAAATGAGATAGAAGACAAGGACCAAGTCAGAAATGGTCTTCTAACCTCCACATACACACATATCAAATAAATAAAAGAAAAAAATTAGGACTGGAGCGATGGCTTAGCAGTTAAGGCACATGCCTGTGAAGCCTAAGGACCCAGGTTCGATTCTCCTGGTCCCACATAAGCCAGATGCACATGGTGGCACATGCGTCTGGAGTTCATTTGCAGTGGCTTGAGCCCTGGTATGCCCGTTCTCTCTTTCTCTTCCTCACTCTGTCTCTAATAAGTAAAAAAAATTAAAATGATCAGCCTCAGCTACATAGCTTAAGGCCAGCCTGCCTGTGCTACATAAGCCCGTGCCTCAAACAAACAGTTTGCTGGATTCCATCAAAATCTGAGTCTTGATCTATAAAATATTCCATTCTTAAAAAAAGGTAGACACTTCAGGCTGGGGAGTTGGGTTAGCAGTTAAAAACACTTGCTTACACAGCCTGCTGACTCATGTTCAATTTCCAACATTCATGTAAAGACAGACACAAAGTGGTGCGTGTGTCTGATCCTAACATACCTTACAACAATGGGAGGCAAGGTTCTAGGAGATTCCAAAGCTCACAGGCGAAGTAGACTGGCATTGGTTTGCAGGGGCAAGAGAAGGTGGAAGGAAGAACACAGACATATCAGTGTTGTCTTTTTACCAACACACATGCATTGTGGGGACACATGCACTCACACATACACATACAAATAAATAAAAGTAATTGTTTATTCAGAAAAAAAATAGAAGGTAGGCAATGCCTAAAGAATGACAGTGTGGATTGCCCTCTATCCTCCACACACACAGGCACGCACATTGATGTTTTGGAAGGTTCTAGGCACAATGCCTTCTCCCTGCTGCTTAAATATGCCCAGGTGTTTCTTTCTTTTGGTCATTTTTCAAGCTTTCCCCCCATTTATTCCCATAATTAATATCTCAGCAGTATTGATATATTATTTCACATAGGTCTTTTATGGGGTTTGTTGCCCTGACACAATCACTCTGTCCAGTACGACTGTATTAAGTTTTTCTTGCTCTAGAACAAATCACCCCAACACATAGCAGTCTAAACCAACACAGTTGTGTATTGCCTCTGTTTTGATATATTAGGAATTTCAGTCAGAGTGCAGCAAGAAGCAATGTTTGAACCTTGGTCATAAGATGTAACTGCAAGGCATGGAATCATCACTGATAAACCTGACAGTTGGTGTTGTGTGTTAGCTGGGTACCCTTGTGTAGCCTGTGGCACTTGTGTTTCCTCACACTTTGGGCAGACGGTTCCAGTAGAAAGAAAGCCAAATAGAAACTAATAGTGACACAGCATCTCTTCTGTATTTTGGTTCAGGAAGTTACAGAAGTTTGCTCAGATTCAATGGGATAAAAGGTAGAGATGAGGCCCAGAGAGATGACTTAGCAGTTAAGGCAATTGCCTGCAAAGCCAAAGGACCCAGGTTTGATTCCTCAGGACCCACGTAAGCCAGATGCACAAGGTGGGACATGTGTCTAGAGTTCATTTGCAGTGGCTGGAGGCCCTAGCATGCCCATTCTCTCTCTTTCTACCTCCCTCTCCCCCTCTCTTAAATAAATAAATAAAAATATTTTTTAAAAGAGGTAGATGAACCTCACTTCCTGAAATAAGTTCTACCAAAAAGTTTGTAAGAAGAGAATGAGGCTTGTCTTATACTTGTATGGTTTTCTTTAGAAAATACAGTCTGTGGGGCTGAGGAGATGGCTTAGTAGCTAGGGCTCTTGCTGGCAAAGCCAAAGGACCCAAGTCCTATTCCCCAATACCCACATAAAGCCAGATGGACAAAGTGGCACATGTGTTTGGAGTTCATTTGCAGTGACTGGAGGCCCTGGTATGCCCATTCTTTCTCTATCGTCCTCTCTCTCAAATAAATAAATGATTAACAAAAAAAATAAAAACAAAAAAATACAGTCTGCTACAACCGTAGCAGTTGTTCACAGCACTTATTATCTTTGTTTTTATTTTATTTTATTTGAGAGAGACACACATAGAGCAAACAACTACAGGTGCATGCACTACTTTGTACATCTGGGGAATCAAAGCTCGGTCATTAGGTTTTGCATGCAAGTGCCTTTAAGTGCTGAGCCATCTCTCCAGCCCATATGCCCTCTAAAATTCAACTTCCATTTCTTTGTCTACACTCTAAGGAACATGAAAACATCCATTTCAAACTTTGCCTCATTAACCTTTGGAATGAAAAAATAAGTTGAGAGGCTGGAGGGATAGTTTAGCATTTAAGATGCTTGTCTATTGCAAAGCCAAAGGACCTTGGTTTAATTCCCAGGACTCATGTAAGCCTGATGCACAAGGTGGCTCATGCATCTAGAGTTCATTTGCAGCAACTGGAGGCCCTGGCACACCCATTCTCTCTCTCTCTCAAACAAATTTAAAAAAATTAAAAAAAAATGTTGAGGGCTGGAGAGATGGCTGTGGTTAAGGCATTTGCCTGCAAAGCCAAAGGTTCCTGGTTTGATTTTCCAGGACCCACGTAAGCCAGTTGCACAAGGGGTACATGTATCTGGAGTTCATTTGCAGTGGCTGGAGGCCCTGGTGTGCACATTCTCCCTCCCTCTCTCTTTCAAATAAAATATTTAAAACACAAACAAACACAAAAATTTAAAAAAAGTTGAGATGGGGCTGGAGAGATGGTTTAGCAGTTAAACATTTGCCTGTTAAGCCTGAGGACCCTGGTTCAAGGCTCAATTCTCTAGGACCCACATAAACCAGATGCACAAGGGGCGCATACATCTAAAGTTCACTGCAGTGGCTGGAGGCCCTGGTGCACCCATTCTCTCTTATGTCTGCGTCTTTCTCTCTCTGTCACTCTCAAATAAACAACAAAAAAAGTTGAGAAGAAGGGGCACAGTGAGAGGGGGATGGGAACAAGAGCAGATAAAAGGATCAAGAAAGGAGGAATATACATACTTATCTTTTGTTTTTTATTGACAACGTCCATAAATTGTTGATAATAACCCATGGTAATTCCCTCCTCCACCCAACTTTCCCCTTTGAAACTCCATGCTCCATCATATCCCCTACATTTCTCAATCAGTCTCTTAGTTAGTTAGTTAGTTAGTTAGTTAGTTAGTTAGTTAGTTAGTTAGTTAGTTAGGTCTTTCAAGGTAGGGTCTCACTCTGGCCTAGGCTGACCTAGAATTAACTATGTAGTCTCAGGGTGGCCTCGAACTCACAGCGATCCTCCTACCTCTGCCTCCTGAGTGCTGGGATTAAAGGCGTGCACCACCATGCCCGGCTTCTCCTTTATTTTGATGTCATGATCTTTTCCTCATATTTTGATGGTCTGTGTAGGTAGTAACAGACACTGTGAGGTCATGGATATCCAGGCCATTTTGTGTCTGGAGAAGCACGTTGTAAGGAGTCCTACCCTTCTTTTGGCTCTTAAATTCTTTTCACCACCTCTTCTGCAATGGATCCTGAGCCTGGGAAGATGTGATAGAGATATTTCAGTACTGAACACTTTTTCTGAGTACCATGGTGCCTTCTGAGTCATCCCAAGGTCACTGCCATCTGAAAAAAGAAGCTTCTTTAACCAAAAGTGAGAGTAGCATTAAAACATGGGAATGAACATTAAGAGAAGTGTTTAATGAGCAGTTTGATGAGCATAGTACATACATTTAGCCAGGCACCAGCAGACATTACACCCCTAGGGCTCATGACTACCCCTGTCGTAGGTTTTCAGTATCAGCCATGTACTCCCTCCCATAGAGTGGGCTTTTAGTCCAATTAGAAATTGGTTGGTTCCCCCATAACAAATATGCCACTATTACACCTGTTGGCTCATTTTACCTGGCTGGCCAAATTTAAAGCTTGCAGAGTCCATTGTTGAGTATCACCTAGAGGTAGTAGTAGGTTGGTCAGAGGAATCACTGTTTCCCCTATATGAAAAATGGCCTTTAAATTATTATTATTATTATTGTTATTATTATTATTATTTGAAGTAGGGTCTCACTCTTGCCCAGGCTGACCTGGAATTCACTATGTAGTTTCAGGGTGTCTTGGAATTCACGGTGATCCTCCTACCTCTGCCTCTTGAGTGCTGGGATTAAAGGTGTGCACCAACATGTCTGGCAAGACCGAAGATTTTAAAATACCATGCATTTTGTGGAAATAAATTGATTATGGAGACAGAGAGAGAGGGAGAGGAAGACAGATGGGCGTGCCAGCAGCCTCTCAGCTGCTGCGAACAAAATCCAGATGTGTGCGCCCCCTTGTGATCAAGTGCGGCATTGTGCACTTGGGTCACTTTGCATCTGGCTAAACGTGGGACCTGGAGATTGGAACTGCTGGAGATTGGAACCAGTGTTCTTAGGCTTAGGAGGCAGGTGCCTTAACCGCTAAGCCATCTCTCTAGCCCAAATTAAGAAGTTTAGTTTGTAAGCAACATAGAAAAATCATTTTAATAGAAGTGGTGACTTGTGGGGCTGAGGAGATGGCTCAGAGGTGAAAGGTGCTTGCTTGCAGAATCTGATATGGTTCAATTCCCCAGTACCTATGTAAAGCCAAATGCACAATGTGATGCATGTGACTAGAGTCTGCAGCAGCAAGAGGCCCTAGTGCACCAGACGTACACACGCATGTGTGCTTGCACATCATACACACACATACACCTCTCAAATAAATAAATAAATATATATATATATATATTTTTTTTTTTTTTTGGTTTTGCGAGGTAGGGTCTCCCTCTGGTCCAGGCTGACCTGGAATTAACTGTGTAGTCTCAGGGTGGCCTTGAACTCTCGGTAATCCTTCTACCTCTGCCTCTCAAGTGCTGGGATTAAAGGCGTGCGCCACCATGCCCAGCTCAAATAAATATTTTTAATAAATAAAATTGGCAATTTTAAAATGAAAAAAAAATTCTCTATGGCTACTTTTTGTTTTCAAGGTAGGGTTTCATTCTGGTCCAGGCTGACCTGGAATTAACTAGTCTCAGGGTGGCCTCGAACTCATGGCGATCCTCCTACCTCTGCCTCCCAAGTGCTGGGATTAAAGGTGTGCGCCACTATGCCTGGTTTATGGCTACATTTTATAACTGTTGGTATAAAGTACAGTAGCCATCCCAAGTAGTACCACAGTACAGATGGTCAGGTGATGAAAGCCAATGACATGCTTCTGATGAATGTCAAAAGAATGAGACGCTGGATATTTTTAAAGAAGATAGGAGGATCGCAAGGCCACTCTGAGACTACAGAGTGAATTCCAGGTCAGCCTGGGCTAGCGCAAGACCCTACCTCCCCCCAAAAACAGCAACAACAAGAACAAAACAGAACAAAACAAAGCAGAGGTAGGAGGGTGGCTATGTGTTCAAGGTCAGTCTGGAACTACAAAGTGAGTTGCAGGTCAGCTTGGAATAGAGCAAAACCCTACCCAGCTGGGCATGGCGGCGCTTGCCTTTAATCCCAGCACATGGGAGGCAGAGGTAGGAGGATCCTTGTGAGTTCGAGGCCACCCTGAGACTACATAGTGAATTCCAGGTCAGCCTGGGCTAGAGAGAGGCCTTACCTTGAAAAACCAAAATAAACAAAAAACAAACAAACCACAGACTTTCTTGGACAAAGTAGAGTCAGAGAAATAGACTCTTCCCAGGAACTCCACTGGAATGAGTCTGAGAAGGAATCTGATGTTTATTAAAGTCCCTCAGTCTGTTTCTCATCTCCAGCATGTAAATTGTCATCACTGCCTTTGTTGGGAAGATTAAATAATGAATTTGTAAAAGTATCTGACATAATGGTAGTAGTTGCTTATCCTTATTATTGTTTTGTCTTTCATGATGTTTTGATAGTAAGCTGTTTAGACTCTAAGAAGCTATCCTACTTTTTTCTCCTTTAGATCTGTGACTTTGGCTTGGCCCGTGTTGCAGATCCGGATCATGATCACACAGGGTTCCTGACCGAGTATGTAGCCACACGTTGGTATAGAGCTCCAGAAATTATGTTGAATTCCAAGGTAAGAAAAGGAAACTACTGAGTGTGGTTACTTGGGCTTTGAATCCTAGCACGTGGAAGGTAGAGGTAGGAGGATCAATCGGAGTTCGAGGCTTACCTAGAACTAGAGTAAATTCCAAGTCAGCCTGAGGTGAGAGGGGGGTGGGGTAAGAAAGAAAAGGAAACTAAGAAGTAAGAAAAAACTAGAATGGTAACTGTAAACCTTTCTCTGCAAACCTCAGTTTTCAGTCTGGCCCGCCTGGCCAGAGCCAGGGTACCATCTTCATTTTACTCAGCATCTCCAGTGACAGTGACTATAAATGGTCTGTGTCCCTCCTCAAGGTCCTGCCTGTGGAAAATTCCATACCTGCTTCTGGGTGCAGGTGGTAATAGTTGTCAGTTTTATATATATATATATTTATTTATTTCTGTAAACATGGACCAACAGTTGTACAAAGATCAGATTTCATTTTACAATGAATAATATCTCTTCAACAAAGTTAAAATTTGTCAAAAAGAAAAAGGCAGAGGTAGGAGGGTGGCTATGTGTTCAAGGTCAGTCTGGAACTACAAAGTGAGTTGCAGGTCAGCTTGGAATAGAGCAAAACACTACCTTGGAAAAGACCAAAAATATATTTATTTATTTTATTTTTATTTATTCATCTTTTGGTTTTTTCGAGGTAGGGTTTCACTCAAGTTCAGGCTGACTTGGAACTCACTATATAGTTGCAGGGTAGCCTCGAACTCACGGTAATCCTCCTACCTCTGCCTCCCGAGTGCTGGGATTAAAGGTGTGCGCCACCACACCCGGCTCAAAAAATATACATTTAATATATCATATATATATATATTGTTGTACTTGGAGAAAAATGGATATGGAAAAAATAGGAAGCATTATATATATTTTTAATTTTTATTCATTTAAAATATTTCATTTTTATTTATTTATTTGACAGAGAAAGAGGGAGAGAATGGACCTGCCAGCCACTGCAAACGAACTCCAGACACATGTGCCCTTTTGTTCATCTGGCTAATGTGGGTCCTGGGGAATTGAACCTGGGTCCTTTGGCTTTGTAGGCAAACACCTTAAACACTAAGCCATGCCTCCAGCCCAATTTTTATTTTTTGTGGTAGGATCTCACTCTAGTCCAGGCTAACCTGGAATTCATTCTGTAGTCTCAAGGCAGCCTGGAGCTCATGAGGATCCTCTTACCTCTGTCTCTGGAGTGCTAGGATTAAAGACGTGCACCACCACACCCACCTTCTTAAAATGTTTTTATTACAAGCGGGGATTTGGTGTAACATTTCAAAGAAAGAAAATCTTGTGTTGATTCTCTTATAATTCTGTATTGTACATAAATCTTGGTCCGCATGATAGCCATTCTAGAATATAGGCATACAGGTATGCAGTGCTGGCTGTAAACAGGATGTGGTGGGTCTTTTATTCTGATAACCTCTTGGTTGAGATTTTCCCACAGCCTTCATTACAGAGTTGTGTTCCAGGGGGATGTAGAGGGTAGCTATACATTCTTCCAAGGTGCCTATTTTTCCCTTCTACTTGTACAGTCATGTAATGAAAACTGAACATAAAATCTTTTAATTAGTTGTTCTAAATTGAGAATGTTATTCTGTACTACATTCACTTTTTTTTTTTTCTTTTGTGTGTATGCATGCATGCATGCATACATGTTTATGTGTGATATTTGTGCATGTGTACATGTGGGTGCTTGTGTCATAGCAAGCATGTGAAAATGAGAGAACAACTGTGAGGTTGGTCCTTTCTCCCTCATTTGAGGCATTTTTACTTTACTGTTCTTTGTTTGGCTTGCTACACACTTCTGGGAAATTTTTCTGCTTCTATCTCCCATCTTGCTATCAGCATGTTGGGATTACAAATGCCCACTATTGATTCCAGCTTTTTATATGGGGTTTTGGGTTCAAACTTGGGTAGAGAGCACTTTAACCACTGAGCTATGTCTCCCTAAGAATCATGCCTCCTTCCCTTTTAAATTTTTTTTTAAATTTATTTATTTATTTATTTATTTGAGAGAGAGAGAGAGAGAGAAGAGAATGGGCGTGCCAGGGCCTCCAGCCACTGCAAATGAACTCCAAATGCATGTGCCACCTTGTGCATCTGGCTTACATGGGACTTGGAGAATCAAACTGGGGTCCTTGGGCCATCTCCCCAGCCTTACACACTGCATTTTTTAAAAAAATATTTTATTATTTATTTATTTATTTGAGAGAGAGAGATACAGAAATAGGCAGGTAGAGAGAATGGGTGCACCAGGGCCTCCAGCCACTGCAAATGAACTCCAGATGCATGCACCCCCTTGTGCATCTGGCTTATGTGGGTCCTGGAGAATCGAGCCTCGAACCGTGGTCCTTAGCCTCCATAGGCAAGCATTTAACCGCTAAGCCATCTCTCCAGCCCCCTACACACTGCATTTTAAATGTGGGTTCTAGGGACTTGAACTTGGTAGTCCCTGGCCCAAGGGACCTCCATGCTTTTATGCCACACCCGGCTTATTTTTTTATTTAATTTTTATTTATTTATTTGAAAGATTGAGAAAGAGGCAAAGAGAGATAGAGAGGGGCACACCAGGGCCTTCAGTCACTACAAATGTAGTCCGGACACATGCTACCTTATGTATCAGGCTTACTTGGGTCTTGGGGACTTGAACTTGAGTTCTTCGGCTTTGCAGGCAAGCGCCTTGACTACTAAGTCATCTATTTATACTGAGTGCTATTTTTGAAGAATGTAGATCAATTATCTTGTAGTATGCCCTTCAGTTTTGTGCATTTTTTAGCATGATTACTACAGGAAAATGTTTCATTCTTAGTTACCGGGCATCGGAAACAAAGCTGTTTGTACTGTTAACTGGATATGTTCACATGGATCTTCTGATTACCCTTTCCTGAACCCGTGTAACTAATAGAACTTGAGAGAAAATAGTTTGACTATTGTATTACTACTTTTCTTGTTGCTGTGACAAATTATCTGACAAAAGCAACTAAAGGAAGGGTTTATTTTGGAGTCCAATTCAGGACCCAAGCCCATGGAATGGTGTCACCCACACTTAGGGTGATTCTTCCCATTTCAGTTAATCCACAGATGGGGCCAGAGGTTTGTCTCCTAAATGCTGGTGCTACTGCTTTTTTAAAAAAACATTTATTTATTTGAGAGAGAGAAATAGAGAGGCAGAGAGAGAATGGGCACTTCAGGACCTCCAGCCACTGCAAAGGAGCTCCAGATGCAGGTGCCACCTTGTGCATCTGGCTTACATGGGTACTGCAGAATCAAACCCAGGTCCTTAGGCTTCATAGGCAATAATTGTCTTAACCACTAAGCCAACTCTAAATGATTCTTGATCCATCTAGAGCCAGTCAAGTTGACAACATAGATTAACCGTCACAAGTCCACCACTTACTAGCTTATCATCCGGACCTATCCACTTTTTATTATTATTATTATTTATTTATTTAGGTTTTTCAAGGTAGGGTCTCACTCTAGCTCAGGCTGACCTGGAATTCACAATGTATTCTCAGGGTGGCCTCAAACTCACAGCTATCCTGCCTCCTACTTATTTATTTGAGAGAAAGAGAAAGGCAGATAGAATGGGCATGCCAGGGCTGTCAGCCTAACTCCAGACACATGTGCCACTTTTTGCTTCTGGCTTTACGTGGTTCCTGGAAAATTGAATCTGGGTCCATTAGCTTTGTAGGCAAAAGCCTTGGCTACTAAGTCATCTCTTCAGCCCCAGACTTATCCACTTTTAAGCCATTAACCTTCTTCTCCTTGTCCCCAAAGGTTCACTGGTATCTCATAATGTAAAGTGTTTTTTTCTTTTTGTTTTGTTGAGGTAGGGTTTCACTCTAGCTCAGGCTGATCTGGAATTCACTATGTATTCTCAGGGTGACCTCAAACTCTCAGCAATCCTCCTACCTCTGCCTCCTGAGTGCTGGGATTAAAAGCATGTGCTATCACGCCTGGCCAGAGTACCTTTCATATTTCCCAGAACAGACCAGTAGGTTTCTTTCTAACAATTTGTCACTACCCACCTTGTCTGCAACTTCACTCTTTCTTTTCCCCTCCAAATGGCACATTTTTCTTTCTTCACCACTTGTTGCTCTCTGTCACTAGGGATCTGGAAAAGAGCTGTGAGCAATAACAACACAACCTTAATGCTAGCCTGTCTTTATGCTTCCTCCACCAAACAAATTAAACCATTACTTTAAAGTTAGTATTTATGGACTGGAGAGATGGCTTAGTGGTTGGTTAAGGCACTTGCCTGCAAAGCCAAAGTGAGGTTTGATTCCCCAGGACTCACGTAAGCCAGATGCAGAAGGTGGCTCATGTGTCTGGAGTTCATTTGCAGTGGCTGGAGGCCCTGGGGTGCTCATTCTCCCTCTCTCTGTCTCTCTCTCAAATAAATAAAAATAAAATATTTTAAAAATTTATTGGACCAGGCGTGGTGGCACATGCCTTAAATCCCAGTACTCAGGAGGCAGAGATAGAAGGATAGCCATGAGTTCGAGGCCACCCTGAGAATACAGAGTGAATTCCAGGTCAGCTTGGGCTAGAGCAAGACCTTACCTCAAAAAAAATTATATTTATTAGCCGGGCATGACAGTGCACATCTTTAAACCCAGCACTTGGGAGGCAGAGGTAGGATCTCTGTGAGTTCAAGGCCATCCTTAGACTACATAGTGAATTCCAAGTCAGTCTAGAGTGAGATCCTACCTCAAAAAACCTATATATATATTGGGCTGGAGAGGTGGCTTAGCAGTTAAGGCGCTTGCCTGCAAAGCCAAAGGACCTCGGTTCGATTTCCCAGGACCCATGTAAGCCAGATGCACAAGATGGAACATGCATCTGGAGTTCATTTGCAGTGGCTGGAGGCCCTGCTGCACCCATTCTCCCTCTCTCCCTCTCTTTCTCTCTGCCTCTCTCTCATATAAATTAATAAATTAAAATAAACATATATATATATATATATAAGTTTATTTACTTACTTGCATGTATGTGAGTATGACAGTCTTTTGCCTCTAAATAGACACTTGCACCTTTTAAAAAATTATTTATTTGCAAGCAGAGAGATAGAAGGGAGACAGAGAAAATGGGTATGCCAGGGCCCCAATCACTGTAAGTAGACTCCAGACCCATGCGCCACTTTGTGCATTTGGCTTTATGTGGGAACTGGAGAATCAAACATGTGGGTTGTTAAGGCTTTGCAAGCAAGCACCTTAACTGCTGAGCCATTTCTCCAGCCTGCTCCCCCACTTTTGCATCTGGTTTATATGGGTAGCATGGGAATTGAACCTGGGCATGTAGGTTTTGCAACCAAGTACCTTTAATTTCTGAGCCTTCTTCCCAGCCCCCCATTACTCTTGAAATCAGCCTCATTCAAGTTCTTTGAATGCGGACAGAATTCAGCCAGTTTCCTTTAAAAATAAATTTTTGTTTGTTTGTTTGTTTATTGGCAGGGAGAGTGTGTCAGTGGGGGTGCACTGGGCAGGGCCTCTTGCCACTGCAAACAAACTCCAGATACATTTGCCACTTTGTGCTTCTGGCTTTACCTGGGTACTAGGAAATCGAATCTGAGCCAGCAAGCTTTAATTTATCTCCTCAGCCCAGCAGCCAGTTTCTTTGCTAGAATATATCATGAATGGCCTTTAACCTAGTTTCCTCTGGAACTTCTTAACTTAGGCCTCCACTATCCACATTTCTCCCACCATTCTGGTCTTCCCAACTCTTTCCATTCCTCTTATAAACCATTTCCAAGATCAAAGAAACACCTGGTCAGGTTTATCACAATAGTCATACTTTTTGGCATCAATTTTTTTGTATTAATTGTTTTTTCTTGTGATGACAAAATACATGACAAAAGCAATTTACAGAAGGAAAGTTTTATTTAGACTCACAGTTTGAGGGTATAGTCCATCATAATGGAGGAAGGCATGGTGGCAGGAGCAGGAGACAGCTGGTCCCATCATGATGTGCTCACTCTCTCCTTTGCATTCAGTCCAGGACCCCAGCCCATAGAATGGTGCTGCCCACATTTAGGGTAGATCACCTTCACCTCATTAACCCGATGTATAAATTCCCTCATAGGTATGCAACTGTATAAGTTATTTTCATCAAACCTTCACTCCTCTTATGTTCCTTACCATATGTAGCAGATAGCTTCAGGTGTGCTGAGATGAACTTCCAGACCAGGCACAGTTGGAGGAAGGGATATTTATTGAAGCTTACAGATCCAGGGGAAGTTCCATAATGGCAGAAGAATTTGGCCTGCTCTTACAGGACCAGGCAGAGGAGCCAAAAGCCACACAGCACACTTCAGGAACTCCTGGTGGAACTAGGCACTGTACATATCTTTAGACTGGAATTTCAAACCCACCATCCCACCTTCAGATCTGCCCAGTGACACCTCCTCCAGCCAGGTGGCTTAAGATCCAAACTAATAAAACACTGTATATTGGTGGCCTTCTATTCAAATTACTACCACACCATACACTGGTGATGTTATAACTCTTGTGTTTCCTTCTGTGTTTTTAACTTTCGCTATTAGTTTATTCTGTAACCTACAGTCCATTCTGTCCTGGATTTGGCTGGAGATTTACATTGGACATGTCTCACTAGCGTGGAGCACTTCCCTGCTGGCTGGCATTAAGTGCTCCAGACTCATGTATATTGTCCCAGTCTTAAGCTGCAATTTTCTTTTTTTTTTTTTTTTTTTTTTCTAGCTGGGTCTCACTCTGCCCCAGGCTGACCTGGAATTAACTATGTAGTCTCAGGGTGGCCTCGAACTCTTGGCGATCCTCTGCCTCCCGAGTGCTGGGATTAAAGGCGTGTGCCACCACGCCTGGCTAATTTCTTCTTTTAAGAGGTGTGTTTTCAGTGTTTCTCTTTCTTTTTTCCTTTTCTCTTCTTTCCTTTTCTCTTCTTTCCTTTTCTCTTCTTTCCTTTTCTCTTCTTTTCTTTTCTTTCCTTTCCTTTCCTTTCCTTTCCTTTCCTTTCCTTTCCTTTCTCTTTCTTTCCTTTCTTTTCTTTTCTTTTCTTTTCTTTTCTTTTCTTTTCTTTTCTTTTCTTTTCTTTTCTTTTCTTTTCTTTTCTTTTCTTTTCTTTTTTTTTTTTTTTTTTTTTTTTTGGTTTTTCAAGGTAGGTTCTCACTCTAGCTCAGGCTGACCTGGAAATCACTATGTACTCTCAGGGTGGCCTCTAACTCAAGGCGATCCTCCTACCTCTACCTCCCAAGTGCTGGGATTAAAGGCGTGTGCCACCATGCCCGGCTTCAGTGTTTTTCTTAACTTTAAACAAAAGCAAACTATTTTAGATTATAAGGGTTACAGAAAAAAATTTTTTAAATCAACCCATTTTATCATAAGTACAAATTCAATCACTGGTTCTTAGGATTTCTAAAAGATTTCACTTTTAAATTGCAATGGTTGCCTCAAATATATATATATATTTAAATATTTATTTATTAGAGAGAGAGAGAGAATGGGCACACCAGGGCCTCTAGCCACTGCAAATGAACTCCAGATGCATGAACCATGTTGTGCATCTGGCTTACGTGGGACGTGGAGAATCGAACCGGGATTCTTAGGTTTTGCAGGCAGTCGCCTTAACCACTAAGCCATCTCTCCAGTCCTCAAGTACATTTATTTATTTATTTATTTATTCATTCATTCATTTATTTGTAAGCAGAGAGAGACATACATATAGAGAGAGACAGAGAGAATGGGCGCATCAGGGCCTCCAGCCACTGCAAACGAACTCCAGATGCGTGTGCTCCCATGTGCACCTGGCTTACATGGGTCCTGAGGAATTGAACCAAGGTCCTTTGGCTTTGCAGGCAAATGCCTTAACTACTAAGCCATCTCTCCAGCCCCTCAAGTACATTTTTAATTGTCATTTAATTTCGTTTTATTTCGTGTTTGTGCATGCGTGCAAGTATGTGAGTGCATGTGAAGACCAGACAACAATCTTGAGTGTCAAGACTCAGACACTATCTTCCCTTTTTTTTTTCCCTTTTCTTTCAAGGTAGGGTCTCACTCTAGCCCAGGCTGACCTGGATTTCACTAGTCTCAAGGAGGCCTTGAAATCACAGTGGTGATCCTGCCTCAGCCTCCCAAGTGCTGGGATTAAAGGCATGCTCCACCACACCTGGCCCATCTTACCATTTTATTTTAAATTATTTTTGTTTATTTAAGAGAGAGAGACTCGGGAGGCAGAGGTAGAAGGATCGCCGAGAGTTCGAGGCCACCCTGAGACTACATAGTTAATTCCAGGTCAGCCTGGACCAGAGTGAGACCCTACCTTGCAAAACCAAAAAAAAAAAAAAAAAGGAGAGAGAGAGAGAATGAATGGGCATACCATGGCCTCCAACTGCTACAAATGAATTCCAGATGCATGTGCCACCTTGTGAATCTGGCTTACATGGGTACTGGGGAATCAAATCTGGGTCCTTGGGCTTTGCAGATAAGAGCCTTAACCACTAATCCATCTCTCCAGCCCTATCTTACCTTTTTAAAAAATTTTTAAATTTATTTTTTATTTATTTTTGGAGAGAGAGAGAGACAGAGGGAGACAGAGATGGGCGTGCCAGCAGTCTCTCAGCTGCTATGAACGAAATCCAGATGTGTGCGCCCCCTTGTGGGCATGTGCGCATTGCGCCCTTGCCTCACTTTGCATCTGGCTGAATGTGGGACCTGGAGATTGGAACCACTGGACATTGGAACCAGCGTTCTTAGGCTTAGGAGGCAGGCGCCTTAGCCGCTAAGCCATCTCTCCAGCCCTATCTTACCATTTTTGAGGCCACGTCTCTCATTGACATGGAACTTGCCGTGTAGGCTAAACTTGCTGTCCACTGGACCCCAGAAAATCTCCTCCCCAGGTTTGATTCCCCAGGACCCACGTAAGCCAGATGCACAAAGTGCCACATGCATCTGGAGTTCGTTTGCAATGGCTAGAAGCCCTGGCACACCCATTCTCTCTCTTTCTCTCAAATAAATAAAATAAAAATTAAAAATGAAAAGAAATTATAATTTGATTTCAAGATTGAGTATATAAAGTTACGGCAGTGCAGCATCTCATAAGAAATCTAAATTGCCATGCTTGGTAGTGCATGCCTTTAATCCCAGCATTCAGGAGGCAGAGGTAGGAAGATCACTGTGAGTTTGAGGCCAAGCTGAGACTATAGTGAATTCCAGGTCATCCTGGGCTAAAATGAGACCCTCCTTTGAAAAAAAAAAATCCAAATTACTATTTCTCTGTGTTAATAAGTCTTTGTGTTTCTGAATGATAAGAGTCAAAGGAGAAGCTCAAACTCCCATCATCTACCTGTCTGTCATGTAGAAAGATCTCATCAGGTTGTCATGTAAATCAGATGCCATTGTCTGTCTTCTCTTTCTGCTGCAGGGCTATACCAAGTCCATTGATATTTGGTCTGTGGGCTGCATCCTGGCAGAGATGCTGTCCAACAGGCCCATCTTTCCAGGAAAACATTATCTTGACCAGCTGAATCACATTCTGGGTAAGGTTCCTGAGAGTGGTTTATATCAGAATTACATAATTAAATGGTAGAGTTCTAATAACTTTGTGAGCATGAATTTTGATCTTCTAATTTAAAATATTAAAGACTTTTTTGTTATAAGTTGTTATAAAAGATAAGTGTGCCAGGTGTGGTGGCACACACCTTTAATCCCAGCACTCGGGAGGCAGAGATAGGAGGATTGCTGTGAGTTCAAGGCCAGCCCGTGACTACATAGTGAATTCCAGGTTAGTCTGAACTAAAGTGATACCCAACCTCGAAAAACAAAACAAACAACAACAAAAAAAGCATGGTGTGGTAGTGAAAAGACATTAAGTATAAGAGTTCACTCTCTCCCATACTTGGTGTGTAGTTACTTACCTTTGTCTTGATAATTAACAACTAATATTTTATCTAATAGGTATTCTTGGATCACCATCACAAGAAGATCTGAATTGTATAATAAATTTAAAAGCTAGAAACTATTTGCTTTCCCTTCCGCACAAAAATAAGGTGCCATGGAATAGACTGTTCCCAAATGCTGACTCCAAAGGTAAATTTTATTTCATTGAGGATATTTTTTCTTAGGCTTAGTTTTGTTTGTGCACTGTATTTGTTAAGTTGTTAGTCATTAGCCTGAACGCAGCAAGTTAGCTTTGACTGTTGTGTAGTGCTTTGTTCAAAATGTGCTCAGTCTCTTCTTTATTGGACTTTTCCTTTTTTCAATGCTAAGGATGATGTCCAGATCTCCAAGCATGCTTAGCCATGTGGTTTACTGCAAAGAATTTATGCCATATTTAGCCTCCAACAAAACTTGTTTCTAGTTTCACTTTAAAATACAAATTTTATTCATTTAACAAATAGATTTGGGTGTTGTTCTATACAGTAAACGGCTTCAATGGCCCTGGAAGTAGAACCAACAATAAGAACCTGTCTATAGGGACTGGTAGTCCAAATTTGTATGAAAATGATCTGAGACAATAACAGGGAATTCAAGAGATCCCAATTTTCAACCAGAAACAGCGCAGCTTTTAATTCTATATAATGACAGTTTATAGAAGAAGAACAATTCACTATGTAATCTCAGGGTGGCCTCTTATTCATGATGATACTCTTACCTCTGCCTCCTGAGTGCTGGGATTAAAGGCGTGCACCACCACACCTGGCTCATTCACTCTGCTGTTTTTTTTTGGGGGGTGGGGGTGGTAGGGTCTTGCTGTAGTTCAGGCTGACCTGGAATTCACTATGTTGTCTCAGGTAGTCTCGAACTCACAGCAATCCTCCTACACCTGCCTCCCAAGTGCTGGGATTAAAGACATGCGCCACCACGCCCGGCTCCACTGTTTCTTAAACAAAGCTCATCACAATAGCAAATTTAAAAAAAATTGATACATGCTGGACATGGTGGTGCACGCCTTTAATCCCAGCACCCAGGAGGCAGAGATAGAATCACTGTGAGTCAAGGCTAGCCTGAGACTACATAGTGAATTCCAGGTCAGGATGGGCTAAAGTGAGACCCTACCTTGGGGATGGGGGGGGAGTTTGATACAAATCACTATATATATATCTCAGTGATTCTGATAATGTTTCAGTTTACTTTATTAAATGTAATTCAGTATAGTTCTAATATGAAAATATTTTGGACAGTTGCTGAGCACAAGTCAAGAACATTCCTCATATCAGTATTATGTTTCTTTTAGTGCTTATTCTTTTTTTTTTTTCCCCAAGCTAGGGTCTTACTCTAGTCCAGGCTGATCAGGAATCAATTATCTATGTAGTCTTTCTTTCACTGAGTAAAACCTGAGATTCTAGTCTTGTAATTCATTCCTGCCTTCAAACCGCCATTTGCCCAATCTATCCAATTAATTAAACATTTCTCTTTGTAGTGTAAGGAAAGAAATAGTAACACATCTTATTGTCATTGTTCTAGTGTTCTATAGAAAATGTTTCTTTAATCATTGATATTTTTTAAAGAAAAATTTTGCTAACCTTTAATTTAAAAGTTGGTCAGGCTGGAGAGATGGCTGACCTGGTTAACTATGTAGTCTCAAAGCCTAAGGATCTCTTGGCAATCCTCCTCCCTCATAAGCCAGATGGGATTAAAGTGCGCCACCATGTGGCTAATCATTGATATTTTTTAAAGAAAAATTCCAGCTAACCCCTGGTTAAAAGTTAGTCAGGCTGGAGAGATGGCTTTCTCCCTGTCTCTATGCCTAAATAAAATAATTTTTAAAAAATCTTTTCTCAGGTCCCACATGAGCCAGATGGCGGTGGTGCTTGCATCCCAGGACTCGGGAGGCAGAGGCTAGAGGCCCTGGTTCAAGGCCACCCTCAGTCTCTCTAGTGAATTCTCCCTCAGCTGAGCTAATAAATAAATAAAATAATTTTTAAAAAATCTTTTAAGTTAATGTGTGATCCTATGTATGTTTTATATAATATTTCATAGCCCTTACTCTTAAACTTAGCCTTTCTTTTTGTTTTTGGTGTTTTTTTTTTCATATTTTTTTTATTTGCTAGCAGAGAGAGGTAGAGGAGAGAAAATAGCCTTCAGCCACTGCAGACAAACTCCAAATGCAGGCACCACTTTATGCATCTGGCTTTAAGTTGATACTGGGGAATTGAACTTGGGTTGTTAGCCTTTGCAGAAAAGTGCCTTAACCACTGTGCAATCTCTCCAGCCTAATTTTTTTTTGATTTTCTGAGGTATGGTCTCACTCTAGCTCAGGCTTGACCTGGAATTCACCATGTAATCTCAGGGTGGCCTCGAACTGTTGGTGATCATCCTACCTCTTCCTCCTGAGGGCTAGGATTAAAGGCTTAAAGCCACCATGTGTGGCTGTTTTTTTTTTTTTTTTTTTTTTTTTTGAGGTAGAGTCTTGCCATAGCCCAGGCTGACTTGGATGGAATTCACTATGTAGTCTCAGGCTGTCCCCAAACCTCACAGTAATCTTCCTACCTCTGCCTCCTGAGTGCTGGGATTAAAGGTGTGTACCACCATGCCTGTCATTAGTCTGTTGTGTAATTGTGTAATTTTTAAAAAAAATTTTATTTTTTTTTAAACATTTTTTTTATTATTATGTATTTATTAGAGATTGAAAAAGGCAGGTAGAGAATGGATGTGCCAGGACTTCCAGCCACTGCAAAAGAGCTCCAGACACATGCTCCTCCTTGTGCATCTCACTTAACCTGGGTCCTGGGGAATTGAACCTGGGTCCTTAGGTTTTGCTGGCAAGCGCCTTAACTGCTAAGCCATCTCTCCAGCCCAAATTGTGTAATGTTTAGATTTTTTTAGATTTTAATGTTCCCGCATATCTTTATGTTACTTTTTAAGTTAATAAGACTGAAAAGTCTTTCATACTATCAACAAGTTCTCTTTTACGTTGCCTTTAGTGAAATTAGAATATGATTTCTATGGGACAGAGGGATGGCTCAGCAGTTAAGGCGCTTGCCTGCAAAGCCTAACAACCTGAGTTCAGTTCCCTAGTACCCATGTGAAGCCAAATGAACAAAGTAGCACATGCATCTGGAATTCATTTGCAGTGGCTAGAGGCCCTGGTCACCCATTCTCTCCGTCTGCCTCTATTCTCTCTCTCTCCCTCCCTCCTCCTCCTTCCCTCCCCCCTTACCCCCTGCTTGCAAATAAAAGAATATGATTTATATTTATATGTACTGTTGAGTACTGTTTATATTTGAATGATGCTGACTTGCTTTATATTCTACTTTAGAGTAAGGTGTTTCCTTGTTTGTTTTGTTTTTTTTCCCCTCTTGGTTTTTTGAGGTAGGATCTCACTCTAGCTCGGGCTGACCTGGAATTCACTATGTAATATCAGGGTGACCTCGAACTCATGGCAATCCTCCTACCTCTGCCTCCTGAGTGCTGGGATTAAAGGTGTGCGCCACCATGCCTGGATAGAGTAAGGTTTGTTTTTTTGTTTTTTTTTTTTAGTTTGAACTCAAGTTTCCTGGTATATTACTATGTAAGTTAGCACAGTTTTAAAATCATACTAAAGGGGCTTGAGAGATGGTTTAGTGGTTAATGTGCTTGCCTTAGGACCCAGGTTTGATTCCCCAGGACCCATGTAAGCCAGATGTACAAGGTAGCTCATGAGTCTGGAGCCTTTGCAGTGTCTGAAGGTCCTGGCCTACCTATTCTCTTTCTCTGTCTACTTGTCTCTCTCTGTGTGTCTCTGTTTTCTCTCTTTCTTTCTCAAATAAATAACTGAAACTGGGTGTGATGGTGCATGCTTTTAGTTCTAGCACTTGGGAGGCAGAGGTAGGAGGATCACTGTGAGTTCCAGGCCACCCTGAGACTGCATAGTGAATTTGAGGTCAGCCTGGAGTACTGGGCTAGAATGAAAACCCTACCTCAAAATACCAAGAAAGAAAGGGAGGGAGGAAGAAACTTCATTTAGAAATAATAGTACTATAAGTCTGTAGTATGTTAATAAACTCAATTACCTAAAAAAAGTTTGATAACCAACTATGTGGTCAAGGATATGGGAAATGGATGTTCTCAGAGACACATGGTAGAGTTGAGTGTGAGTTGATTGAATCTGTGGAGGGCAGTTTGGCAATTCTGTCATATGAATTTTGTTCCAAGAGTTCTTGAGCATTGAAATTTTGGGTCTGCCCTCCAAATGGGTGCAACATATGGGCTTTACTTTGTCTTTTAAGAGTGAAACTGAAGATTTTTTTATTATATACTAGTTGGAAAGTTTTGGTTGTTTAATTCCTTGAGCCCATAATCTTGTAAGTTTTTCTTCAAAGGAATTGTAGTGTAGAATTCTCTCCAAAAATAATTCTAGTATGGGGGAAGAAATGGTTATTATTCAGCAGATGGTGCTGGGCAAGATGAGTCTCTATTTGAAAGAAAATTAACATATCATTACTCATGAAAATGAATTTTGAAAACGTACTCATAGGAGATTGGTGGAAGAGGGGCAAAAGAAGGTAACGACAGGGCATTATGATCAAACTATATTATGTTGCCAGGCGTGGTGATACATGCACTCGGGAGACAGAGGTAGGAGGATCACTATGCGTTCAAGGCCACCCTGAGACAACATAGTGAATTCCAGGTCAGCCTGGGCTAGAGGGAGACCCCACCTTGGGGAAAAAAAAAACAACTTAATTCTCTTATATCAGCCTTCCCAATGGCAGCTCCTCATTAAATTTTAAAGGTTATAAAGGGTTCTAAAAGTTTAAGAAGCATTTTTCCATGGCACAATAATAGAGCTAGATTTTTTTTTTTCTGGCCCTACTCAGAAACTCAAGTTGAAGATGGGAATGACAGGTTGCAGCCTTGATCCAAGATGAAAATTTGACTGAGCAGGTGAGGTAGACCTGAAGAGGTGCTATGGGGAGCCAGTTGGTTGGCCTGCCCAGGATCTTGGCTAGGAAGGACAAGGAGGGAAAGGACAGAAGAGTTGCTTTGTACAGCCTTTAGAAAGGTCATGAAAGGTGTGGGATTTGGGTAGGGTATTAAAGAAAGTCAAGAATCCTTTTGAGATGTATTTTCAACCTCAAAGGGACTTCATCTTCTGGGGAAATAAGCTGTCTAATTAAGCATACATACAGGAAGCCATGATTCACACCATTTGAGTGGTAACCATGGATCTGTGGTGTGGGAAGATGGGGGCTGGGCTCCATTAGCACTTGCCAGCTGCTTCCTTTTCTCTTTTCTCTTTTGGTAGCTGTGGTAAAAGGAGTCCGAGATCCATTTATTTTTCAAAGTGGCAGGGCAGGCTGTCTTCTGAAAATTTTGCCTGGTGTTTTCAGGGCCTAGAATTTAACTGTAAAGAACTAACAGATCTGCTTTAGAGATGCTTAAGGTACAAAATACCCAGTCCCCTTAAAGTGCTTCCTTACTGAATGCCAGTAAGGTTAAGCATAGTGAAAGTACCAATGGATTTAAAAATGATGCTGTTAGGATCTGTCACAGCCACCTGGGCAGTGTCTATAACTGGGGGAAAGCCAGATGTCTTTTTTTTTTTTTTTTTTTTTTTTTTTTGGTTTTTCGAGGTAGGGTCTCACTCTGGCCCAGGCTGACCTGGAATTCACTATGTAGTCTCAGGGTGGCCTTGAACTCACGGTGATCCTCCTACCTCTGCCTCCCGAGTGCTGGGATTAAAGTGCTGGGATTAGATGTCTTTTTTTGTTGTTGTTGTTGTTGTTGTTGTTGTTGTTTTTTTTGGTTTTGCGTAGGGTCTCACTCTGGTCCAGGCTGACCTGGAATTAACTATGTAGTCTCAGGCTGGCCTCGAACTCTCGATCCTCCTACCTCTGCCTCCCGAGTGCTTTTGTTGTTGTTGTTGTTTTTATGGCAAAGATTGTTTTGGTGGTGTTAGTTGTGTGTATATTTTGTAACAGGGTCTTACTGTAGCCCAGGCTGATCTGAAACTTATTCTGTACCCCGGGCTGGTGTTGAAGTCATGGTGATTCACTAATTTCAGCCTCCCAAGTACTGGGATTATATAATAGCATCAACCACCATGCCTGGCTTTTTTTTGGGAGGGGGGGTTATGTTTTTTCAAGGTATGGTCTCCCTCTAGCTCAGGTTCAACTGGAATTATGTAGTCTCAGAGTGACCTTGAGCTCACAGCAGTCCACCTACCTTTGCCTCCCAAGTGCTGGGAATAAAGGCATGTGCCATCATGCCTGGCTTTTGTTTTGGTTTGGTTTTTCGAAGTAGGGTCTCACTCTAGCCCAGGCTGACCTGGAACTCACTATGTAGTCTCAGGATGGCCTTGAACTCATGGCAATCCTCCTACCTCTGCCTCCCAAGTGCTGGGACTAAAGGTGTGTGCCACCATGCCTGGCTCCTTTTGTGGTATTTTTTTTGTTGTTGTTGTTTTTGTTTGGTTTTTCGAGGTAGGGTCTCGCTGTGGTCCAGGCTGACCTGGAATTAGCTATGTAGTCTCAGGGTAGCTTCGAACTCATGGTCATCCTCCTACCTCTCTCTGCCTCCCGAGTGCTAGGATTAAAGGCATGCGCCACCACGCTTGGCTTTGTTGGGTTTTTGAGACAAAGTTTGTCTGTGTTATGTAGTCCAGGATGGCCTTAGACTTACTATGTAGCCCAAGCTGTTCTCATACTCATAATTCTCCCGCATTAGTCTCCCAAGTGCTGGGATTGCAGTTGGGTGCCATCATACCCAATACAAATGTGTGTGTTTTTTTTTTTGGTTTTTCGAGGTAGGGTCTCACTCCGGCCCAGGCTGACCTGGAATTAACTATGTAGTCTCAGGGTGGCCTCGAACTCATGGCAGTCCTCCTACCTCTGCCTCCCGAGTGCTGGGATTAAAGGCGTGCGCCACCACGCCCGGCTTACAAATGATTTTTAATTGCTTCTTAAAATCTTTAGGAAAATATCCATGGAATTCTTTGTGGTAAGGGAGTAGTGAAAAGTAGGACATAAGGTAGGTCTTATATTACCTCTGTTACAGACAATAGATGTCAAAGTATAGCTTCTCTTTCAAGCACTTGTACACACATCTCATGCACACTTAGTTATAACAAGTATTTAGCACAACTAAGATAGGAGCTGAAGGTACCTGGGTTCTTTTTTTTTTATTATTGACAACTTCTTTAATTATAGACAATATCCCATGGTACTTCCCTCCTTCCCCCCACTTTCCCCTTTGAAACTTCATTCTCTATCATATCCCTTCCCCCTCTCAATCAGTCTCTTTTCAATTTGATGTCATGATCTTTTTCTCCTATTGTGCCTGGGTTCTTGACCATATAGTAGTTCTGACCATTCAGTGGACCACCGTAAAGGTCACCAGCCTGTAGGTCCCATGTCATACACAGCTATAGGTATGAACATCTGTGCTAGCTAGACTCTACTTCAGATAGACCAAACCTAGAAGAACTTGATTTGCTCCAAAATGTTCTTTGGCCTATAAAGCAGTATCATTCCAGTGTCCTAAATACACTTGTGAGTATATCTTGAAAAGGGGGCTGGATTGAGGGTTTGGTTGCTAAAGGTGTTTGCCTGCAATGCTTAACGACCTGGGTATGAATCCCCAGTACACACGTATAGCCAGATGTAAAAAGTGGCACATGCATCTGGAGTTTGTTTGCAGTGGCTAGAGGTCCTGGTTCACCCATTCTCTCATCTATGTCTCTGCTTGCAAATACATAAATAAAATTGGAAAAGAGCTTGTTTAAGAAGTTAAAGATGATGTAAGATGGCGGAGTAGCAACGCGGAGCCGTTGGTATTAAGGTTCGGAACCGGCTTTGATTCCAGTCTCCACAGCATCAGTGACTGCTGAGCGAAGAACGCGGAGAGCGGTCCAAGATGCCGAATATCAAAATCTTCAGCGGCAGCTCCCGCCAAGACTTGTTGCAGAAAATTGCTGACCGACTGGGCCTGGAGCTGGGCAAGGTGGTGACTAAGAAATTCAGCAACCAGGAGACCTGTGTGGAAATTGGTGAAAGTGTACGTGGAGATGTCTACATTGTTCAGAGTGGTTGTGGTGAAATAAATGACAATCTAATGGAGCTTTTGATTATGATTAATGCCTGCAAGATTGCTTCAGCCAGCCGGGTTACTGCAGTCATCCCATGCTTCCCATATGCCAGACAGGATAAGAAGGATAAGAGCTGTGCCCCAATCTCAGCCAAGCTTGTTGCAAATATGCTGTCTGTAGCAGGTGCAGATCATATTATCACCATGGACCTACATGCTTCTCAGATTCAGGGTTTTTTTGATATCCCAGTGGACAATTTATATGCAGAGCCAGCTGTCTTAAAGTGGATTAGGGAGAATATCTCTGAATGGAGGAATTGCACTGTTGTCTCACCTGATGCTGGTGGAGCCTAGAGAGTGACCTCCATTGCAGACCGGTTGAATGTGGACTTTGCCTTGATTCACAAGGAACGGAAAAAGGCCAATGAAGTGGACCGTATGGTGCTAGTGGAAGATGTGAAGGATCGGGTGGCTATCCTTGTGGATGACATGGCCGATACTTGTGGTACAATCTGCCATGCTGCTGACAAACTTCTCTCAGCTGGAGCTACCAGAGTTTATGCTATCTTGACTCATGGCATCTTTTCTGGCCCAGCCATTTCTCGCATCAACAATGCGTGCTTTGAAGCAGTAGTAGTTACCAATACCATACCTCAGGAGGATAAGATGAAGCACTGCTCCAAAATACAGGTGATCGACATCTCCATGATCCTTGCAGAAGCCATCAGGAGAACTCACAACGGGGAATCTGTTTCCTACCTGTTTAGCCATGTTCTTCTATAATTGTGTAACTTAAAAAGCTTTCTAAAAAATAAGTCAATCCCACCTCTTGTTTTCTCTTGGTATTTGATGACAAATTCAGCAGAAGCCCAGTTTGCTCCAGTGTAGTTTTTTTTTTTTAAGTTACATACCCATATTAGGTATATTAGAATTGATCCTGTTTTGGAGCGAGATTGAGATTTACTGCTGGGACTTCCTATGTGTATTCTGTTTTCTTTGGTTATTTAATAAGCCTTGCAGCTTTAATTAGAGCTTAATTGCTGCAAGATGTACACATTTTTTGAGTGTTCTGTTACTCCCTTTGAATGTGTTTGGCATAGAACAACTAGCAACAAACTATGTGTGAGAAGTTTGCCAAGGTCTGTGCCACACTACAGCGAGAGTCCTGAGCAGCCTCAGAGTCTCTGTAGTTGAGTACCCTGTAAAGCAGCGGCAGGTAGCTAGCTCAGGGCAGTAATTGTTAATTGGGAGGAAGAAGCCTGACTCATCATCATCTGCTTGACTATGTAGCTTGGATTTTCCTTTGTACCTATTCCTTTCTGTTTGGCTTTATCTTCAGCCATCTAGACCTTTTCTTGACCAAGTATATTCTTGTGCTCAAATGCCCATTGTACCATCGTCTTCTATGAGGCCGATTACTTCCTGCTATGTAACTGCTAGCATTCGTATTAGATACCTGCTGTAGTGTAATCTTCCTTAGCCTACTATCACTGTAGTAGCAGGTTTTAGGTGGTGTCATAGTACCTTTTGATTAATTTAAGTATTTAAATTTCATCTTCCTTGGATCCATATGGTCTCTCAAATAAGATTTTTGTTAAAGTTTGATGTCATAATCTATTGTAGAATATACTTAATAAAGTGTTATGTGTGCAAAAAAAAAAAAAAGTTATAGATAAGCCGAGCATGGTGATACACATATTTAATCCCAGCACTTGGGAGGCAGAGGTAGGAGGATCACCGTGAGTTCAAGGCTACCCTGAGACTACATAGTGAATTCCAGGTCAGCCTGAGCTAGAATGAAACCCTACCTCGAAAAACCAAAAAAAAAAAAAAAAAATCATTGGAAAAAAGTAGGCTTTGTTAAGTAGATGGATGCCTATATTATTTTTCCTTGTTTTAGTATCATGTTCTCTAAAAATTAGTGATCTTTGGGGATGGAGAGATGGTTTAGTGGTTAAGGCATTTGCCTGCAAAGCCTAAGGACCCCGATTCAATTCCCCAGGACCCATGAAAGCCAGATGCACAAGGGGGCGCATGCATCTGGAGTTGGTTTGCAGTGGCTAGAGGCCCTTGTGTGCCTGTTCTCTCTTTCTATCTTCCTCTTTCTCTCAAATAAATAGATAAAATATTTATATATATTTTTTGGGGGGGCTGGAGAGATGGCTTAGGGGTTAAGCCTGTGAAGCATATGGGCCCCAGGTCAAGGTTCAGTTCCCCAGTACCCATGTAAGCCAGATGCACAGAGTAGTGCATGCATGTATCTGGAGTTCGTTTGTAGTGGCTGGAGGCCCTGGTGTGCCCATTCTCTCTCTCTTTCTCTCTCTCTCTCTCTCTTCTCTCTCTCTCTGCCTCCTCCTCTCTCTCTCTGTTGTTCTCAAATAATAATAAAAATCAAAAAGCAAAAAAAGAATTGTGGCCGGGTGTGGTGGTGCACACCTTTACTCCCAGCATTTGGGAGGCAGAGGTAGGAGAATTGCCGTGAATTTGAGGCCACCCTGAGACTACATAGTGAATTCCAGGTCAGCCTGGACCAGAGTGAGACCCTACCTCGAAAAACCAAAACAAAACAAAAAAAAAATGATTTTTTGTAGTTACACGTTTTTTTAAAGATTTATTTTTATTTATTTATTTGAGACAAAGAATGAGAATGGGCACGCCAGGGCCTCTAGCCACTGCAAATGAACTCCAGGTGCATGTGCCACCATGTGTGTCTAGCTTATGTGGTACCTGGAGAATCGAACCTGTGTACTTAGGCTTCAAAGGCATGAACTCCAGGCACATGTGCCACCATGTGTGTCTGGCTTACGTGGTACCTGAAGAATCGAACCTGGGTACTTAGACTTCAAAGGCATGTGCATTAACCGTTAAGCTATCTCTCCAGCCCCTGTAGCTACAAGTTTTTCAGACTTGAAGTAGGTTTTGAGACTTGAGGCTCTGATTGTTTTGTTTTGTTTTGTTTTGTTTTGTTTTGTTTTGTTTTGTTTTGTTTTGTTTTGTTTTGTTTTGTTTTGTTTTGTTTTGTTTTGTTTTGTTTTGTTGTAGGGTCTCACTCTGGTCCAGGCTTACCTGGAATTCACTATGTATTCTCAAGGTGGCCTTGAACTCACAGTGATCCTCCTACCTCTGCCTCCCAAGTGCTGGGATTAAAGATGTGCGCCACCACACCCGGCTGAGGCTCTTGATTTTTCAGGGTTAATTGGAGGTTTTTGTGATAGAACCCAAGAGAGAATAGAGGAGCTTCTGTCCTAGTTTATTCTATTTCTTGAGGCTCTTATTACTGATCATTTGAAAAAAATATCTGCTAACTCAGTTGAAAATCATTTGTCTGGTTCTCATTGAATGAAAAAAAAGTATAGATGATGTGTGTTTGTTTGTTTTTTGAGGTAGGGTCTCACTCTAGTCCAGGCTGACCTGGAATTCACTATGTTGTCTCAGGCTGGCCTCAAACTCATGGAAATCCTCCTACCTCTGCCTCCCAAGTGCTGGGATTAAAGCCATGTGCAACCATGAGCGAATAAGATGTTTTTCTTTTTCATCTAAATATGTTTTATTTATGAGAGAGAATATGAGCATGTCATAGCCTCATGCCTCTTAAAACTCCAGATACATGCACCAATTTGTGCATCTGGCTTTGTCTGGGTGCTGGGATATTGTACCCAGGGCAGTAAGCTTTGCAAATAAGCACCTTTAACCACAGAGCCATATCCCCAGCTATAATTTTTTTTTTTTTTTTTTTTTTTTTTTTTTATTTATTTGAGATACAGACTATGGACACACCAGGGCCTCCTACTGCAAACAAGCTCCAGATGCATGTGCCACTTTGTGCATATGGCTGTATGTGGGTACTGGAGACTTGAATCCAGGGTGTCAGGCTTTACAAGCAACTATTTAACCATTGAGCCATCTCTAGACTCTTAAAGTGGTTGTTTTTTAATTTTAATTTTTTTTATTTGTTTTTGTTTTTTGAGGCAGGGTCTCACTCTAGCTCAGGCTGACTTGGATTTCATTATGTATTCTCAGGGTGTCCTCGAACTCATGGCCTCCCAAGTGCTGGGATTAAAGGTGTGCACCACCTCGTCTGGCAATTTTTATTGTATTAATTATATATATATATATATATTTTTTTTTTTTTTTTTTTTTTTTTTTTTCCAAGGTAAGGTCTTACTCTAGCCCAGGCTGACCTGGAATTCACTATGTAGTCTCAGGGTAGCCTTGAACTTACAGCAATCCTACCTATGCCTCCCGAGTGCTGGGATTAAAGGCATGCAGCACCATGCCTGGCTCTTATCTTTTTCTAATATTTTTAAAATATTTATTTATTATTTATTAGAGACAGAGAGAGAGAGAGATGGAGGATGGGTGTGCCAGGGCCTCCAGCCACTGCAAACAAACTCCAGATGCATGTGCCACCTTATGCATCTGGTTTACATGGGACCTAGAGAATTGAACCTGAATCCTTAGGCTTCAATGGGCAAGTGCCTTAACCACTAAGCCATCTCTCCAGCCCCTCTTTTTCTAATTTTTGAGAGAGAGAGAGAATGGGCATGTGAGGGCATTGCAGCACTGCAAACGAAAACCAGACGCATGCACCCCCTTGTGTGCATATGCATCATTGTGTGCTTTGCATCACTGTGCATCTGCCTACATGGGACCTGGAGATTTGAACATGAGTTCTTAGGCTTTGCAGGCAAGTGCCTTAACCATTAACCATCTCTCCAGTCCTAAATTTAAATTTTTTGAATATTTTTATTTATTGAGAGAAAGAGGAAGATAGGGAGAATGTGCCAGGGCCTCTAGACACTGCAGATGAACTCCAAACACCTGTGCCACCTTGTGCATCTGGCTTTATCTGGGTACTGGGACTCAAACCTGGGTCCTTTGGCTTTGCAGATAAGTATCTTAACCACTAAGCCATCTTTCCAGCCCCTTTTCTTATCCTTAGTCCCAGGAACTATTATCTTTGCCCTTTCTGTATCTCCTGGTTGAGGGTGTGGTTGCCTTGATACTGGCTGCATAAATAAGTATGTTAATTAGCTGACTGTCCTTCTCATTTCCATTGAACTTGGTACTACTTCTGGACTCTTGGTGTGAGAGAAACACTCAGCTATTGACAGTAGCCAAGCCAAAAGAATACTTTTAGGGGCTGAAGAGATAGCTTAACCGTTGTTTGCCTGCACAGCGAAAGGACCCACATAAGCCACATGCACAAAGGGGCGCATGCATCTGGTGTTCATTTATAGTGGCTGGAAGCCACTGGCTCTATCTGCCTCTTTCTCTCCCCTTCTGTCTCTCTCTCCAATAAATAAATGAAATAAAAATTAAAAAAATAACAACAAAACCTAATCTCTCTTTGCCTCTGTTTGTCATACTTTAAAAAAAAACATGGGGCTGGAGAGATGGCTTAATGGTTAAGGCGTTTGCCTACAAAGCCAAAGGATCCCAGTTCAATTCTCCAGGACCCACGTTAGCCAGATGCACAAGGGGGTGTTTGCATCTGGAGTTCATTTGCAGTGGCTGGTGGCCCTGGTGCACCCATTCTCTCCCTCTCTCCCTCTCCTCTCTCTCTCTCAAAAGAAAGAAGGAAAGAAAAAGAAAGAAATATTTTTAGTTTTGGCCCTTGGGGAAAGACCCAGACTATGCATGGAATAAGTCTTGGGCCTGTGGATCACATGTGACTATCAAGCCAGGCGTGGTGGCGCACACCTTTAATCCCAGCACTCGGGAGGCAGAGGTAGGAGGATCGCCGAGAGTTCGAGGCCACCCTGAGACTACATAGTGAATGCCAGGTCAGCCTGGACCAGAGTGAGACCCTACCTCGCAAAACCAAAAAAAAAAAAAAAAACCACATGTGACTGTCAGCATGGACTGGAGAAAAAAAGACTATTCTGTGACTGCGGAGATGTTTTCTTTGTGTTGCAAGGTAAAATGATGACTTGTAGATCTGAGAGAAGTACTTGCTTCTGATACCTGGAAAGCAGAGTCATATATAGGAAAAGTGCAGGTTTATGGGCAAACCAGCTTTGAACCCTGGTTTTCTCTTTTAGGCTGACCACGTCCCCTTTTAGAACATTATAATCTGTGTTTGTCACATGGTCTCAAGAGATTCACAGTGATGCTTCACTCCATTGTCTTGTGGGACAGTTAAATAGAAAATAGAAAATATTTAGGGACTGGAGAGATGGCTTAGTGGTTAAGGCACTTGCCTGTGAAGCCTAAGGACCTAGGTTCTACTCCCCAGAACCCATGTAAGCCAGGTGCACATGCATCTGGAGTTCATTTTCAGTGGCATGCCCACTGTCTCCATTTCTTTCTCCCCCCCCATAAATAAAAATAAAATTCTTTTTTTTTTTAAATTTATTTAAGAGAGAGAGGGAGGCAGAGAGAGAGAGAGAGAGAGAGAGCGAGAGAGAGCATGCTAGGGCCTCTAGCAACTGCAAACAAACTCTAGACGCATGTGCACCCTTGTGCATCTGACTTACATGGGTCCTGGGGAATCGAACTGGAGTCCTTAGTCTTTGCAGGCAAACGCCTTAACCACTAAGCCATTTGGGGCCTTTCCCCAGCCCCAAAATAAAATTCTTTAAAAATAGGGCTGGAGAGATGGCTTAGGGGTTAAGGTGCCTGCCTCCTAAGCCTAAGAATGCTGGTTCCAATCTCCAGCAGTTCCAATCTCCAGGTCCCATCCATTTAGCCAGATGCAAAGTGACACAAGGACACAATGCCGCACTTGACCACAAGGGGGCGCACACACCTGGATTTCATTCGCTGTATCTGAGAGGCTGCTGGTGCGCCCATCTCTGTCTTCCTCTCCCTCTCTCTCTCTCCAAAAAAAAAAAAAAAAATAAAAAAAGAAAGAAAATATTTTGGTGACTTAGTCCTGCTTCTCACCACTGCAACAACCTCTCTTTGTAGCTCTGGACCTATTGGACAAAATGTTGACATTTAACCCCCACAAGAGGATTGAAGTTGAACAGGCTCTGGCCCATCCATATCTGGAGCAGTATTATGACCCAAGTGACGAGGTAAGAGCCCATGATCCTGGCTGCAGCCCCAATCATGTCCTGAGATGCATGGTGGTGTACCCAATTCCTCAGCCTTAAGGGACAAGTACTGTGGGGTGCAGCTTGAAACTTGCCTCCCAAGCCCTTTATGCCTGCCTCAGATAACTTCCTCCAGGTCACCTGCAACAATGCATGGACAAAGGAGAACAGCTACACAACTGTGAGCATGGAGAGAGTTGGGATCCCAGGCTAGACACTGTCATAGTCCATGACAACGAAGTCTGAACCTTGTGCTAGTCAGAATATGTGAGAGGTGGGAAACCTGCTGTGGAGGCAGCAAGCAGTGTGAGAAGTCAGCCAGGTGATTCACACTGGTTTGATGACTCTGTCAAATGTGCCATTCCCTGGTAACAGTACATGAGAGCCTATTTTGGTAAAGGATGATGTGTACAGGGGCTAGAGAGATGGCTCAGCAGTTAAAGGCCCTGACTAGTAAACCTGATGGCCCAAATTCATTTCCCCAGTACTCATGTAAAGCTAGATACACAAAGTGGCACATGCATCTGGAGTTTTTTTGCACTAGCAGTAGGTCCTGGCCTGTCATCTCCTTCCTCTCTCTCTCTCTCATAAAAAATAAATTTTTAAGCCAGGCTTGGTGGCGCATGCCTTTAATCCCAGCACTCGGGAGGCAGAGGTAGGAGGATCGCCGAGAGTTCGAGGCCACCCTGAGACTACATAGTTAATTCCAGGTCAGCCTGGACCAGAGTGAGACCCTACCTCGCAAAAACCAAAAAAAAAAAAAAAAAAAAAAAGTTTTTAGAGCTGGGCATGGTGGTGCATGCCTTTAATCCCAGCACTCTGGAGACAGAGGTAGGAGGATCGCCGTGAGTTTGAGGCCACCCTGAGAATACATAGTGAAGCAGACAGCTTCAGGTTCGCTGAGATGAACTTCCAGACCAGGCACAGTTATGGAGGAAGGGATATTATTTATTGAAGCTTACAGGTCCAGGGGAAGTTCCATAAAGTCAGGAGAAGCAGCCTGCTCTTCACAAGGCCGAGCAGAGAGAGCAAAAGCCAACCAGCCACCACAGCACACAGAGCAAAACTACAGCCAAAAGGTCACACAGCACACTTCAGGAACTCCTGCTAGGCACATTTGCGTATCTTTACAATGGAATCTCAAACCTACACCATTAACACCTTAAGACCGGCCCCCAGTGACATTGCCTCTAGCAAGGTGATTGCAGATGCAAACAATAACTAGTAAAACACTGAATATATTGGGGGACATATATTCAAACTACCACACATAGTGAATTCCAGGTCAGCCTGAGCTAGAGTGAGACCCTACCTTGAAAAGCCAAAAAAAAAAAAAAGGAGCCATGTGTGGTGATGCATGCCTTTAATCCCAGCACTTGGGAGGCAGAGGTAGGAGAATCCTTATGAGTTCGAGGCCATCCTGAGACGATGTAATGAATTCCAGGTCAGCCTGAGCTAGAGTGAGACCCTACCTTGAAAAGCCAAAGAAAAAAAAGGGGGGGGGCTGGAGTTGGTTCGGTGGTTAAAAGTGCTTGCTTGCAACGTCTGTTGGACCAGGTTCGATTCCCCAGTACCCACATGAAGCCAGATGCACCAAAGTGGCGCGCAGCTCTATCTGTCTTCCTCTCCCTCTCTAGTTTCTTCATTGCATTTGCAGTGACAGGTGGCCCCAGTACCCACATGAAGCCAGATGTACAAAGTGGCCCAGTGCATTTGCAGTGACTCATTCTCATTCCATTCCCTCACACCCACCCACCCCGCTTGCAAATAAATATAAATATAAAAGATGATGAAAGCCGGGCGTGGTGGCGCACGCCTTTAATCCCAGCACTCGGGAGGCAGAGGTAGGAGGAACACCGTGAGTTCAAGGCCACCCTGAGACTACATAGTGAATTCCAGGTCAGCCTGGGCTAGAGTGAAACCTTACCTCGAAAAACCAAAAAAAAAAAAAAAAAAAAAAAAAAAAAAAAAAAAAAAAAAAAAGATGATGAGTATAGAAGTGGGTATAGCAGCTCCTGAGAACAGGATGCATATGAGGCCACCTTGAGACGACATAGTGAATTCCAGGTCAGCCTGAGCTAGAGAGAGACCCTACCTCGGAAAACCAAAAAAAAAAAAAAAAAAAGATGAAATGTATGTTTAAGATGCAAAATACCAAGAAAAGGGAAAATTATCAAACCTAAAAGCTGGAGCTGGGAAGATGTTTCAGTGGTTAAAGGTACTTGCTTGAAAGCCTGCCAGCCCAGGTTCAATTCCCCAGTACCCACATAAAATCAGATGCACAATGTGGCACATGCGTTAAGTTTGTTTTCCCTACCAAGAGGCCCTAGCACACCTGTTCTCTGCCTGCCTGCCTGCCTTATCTATCTGACTATCTCAGTGTCTTGCTCTGTTTCTGTCTATCTCAAATAAATAAGACATTTAAGCCAGGCGTGGTGGCACACAGTTTTAATCCCAGGGTCAGCCTGGGCTAGAGTGAGACCCTACCTAGAAAAAGCCCCCCAAAAAAAAATAATAATAATAAAATAAAAAGTGATAAAGAGAATAGACATCAGAAGATAAATACAAGCCAGGCATAGCAGTGCACACCTTTTTTTGTTTGTTTTTGTTTTTTTGTTTTTTGGAGGTAGGGTCTCACTCTAGCTCAGGCTGACCTGGAATTCACTGTGCAGTCTCAGAGTGGCCTCAAACTCATGGCAATCCTCCTACCTCTGCATCCTGAGTGCTGGGATTAAAGGCGTGCACCACCATGCCCTGCTCACCTTTTTTTATTTCTATTTTATTTTTACTTATTTATTAGAGACAGAGAGGGGGAGAGAGTGAGTGAGAATGGGTGCACCAGGGCCTCCAGCCACTGCAGATGAACTTCAGATGTATGTACCACCATGTGCATCTTACGCGGGACCTGAAGAATCAAACCTGGGTCCTTAGGCTTCACAGGCATGTGCCTTAACCTTTAATTCTAGCACTCGGGAGGCTGAGGTAGAAGGATCGCTGAGTTTAAGGCCACCCTGAGACTATATAGTGAATTCCAGTTCAGCCTGGACTATAGGGAGACCCTATCTTGAAAACAACAACAACAACAAAAAAGTCTTAACTACACAATAATACCTTGTTCCCCATGAAAGTCTTTCAAAAAATTGGGATGTTGCCTTTAATCCCAATATTTGGGAGGTGGAGGTTAGGATGATCACTGTGAGTTTAAGACCAGCCTAGAGCTACGGAGTGAGGTCAGCCTACCTCATAACCCTCCCTCCCCCCCCAAAAAAAATAAAGTCAGGCAGATGAAAGGAATATTTTCTTCCCAGGTTATTTTTCTTTTTGAGGTAGTGTCTCATTCTAGCCCAGGATGTCCTGGAATTCCCTATGTATTCTCAGGCTGGCCTAGAACTCACTGTGATCCTCCTACCTAGTCCTCATGAGTGCTGGGATTAAAGGTGTGCACCATTACACTCACCTTGTATTAAACTTTTAAGTAAAGTGGGGTTCATTCTCTTTATATCTCCAGAATACTAATCTTCCTTGAAGCTTCATTTTAATGGTTATATGCCATTTCTTGAAATAATAAAAATATTCTTATATTTCTTCATACTATCATTTATTTAAAAAAAGTTGCTGGGCATGGTGGTGCACGTCTTTAATCCTAGCTCTCTGGAGGCAGAAATAGGAAGATCACCATGAATTTAAGGCCAGCCTGGATCTACAGAGTGAGTTCAGCTTGGGCCTAGAGACCCTACCTCTGTTTAAAAAAAAAACAAAAAAACTTTAGTTATCAGTTTTTGTTGTTGTTGTTTTTTGGTTTTGCGATGTAGGGTCTTACTCTAACTCAGGCTGACCTGAGTCATAATTAGACTATGTAGTCTCAGGGTGGCCTTGAACTCATGTGATCCTCCTACCTCTGACTCCCATCTGCATCCTGAGTGCTGGGATTAAAGGCGTGCACCACCATGCCCTGCTCACCTTTTTTATTTCTATTTTATTTTTACTTATTTATTAGAGACAGAGAGGGGGAGAGAGTGAGTGAGAATGGGTGCACCAGGGCCTCCAGCCACTGCAGATGAACTTCAGATGTATGTACCACCATGTGCATCTTACGCGGGACCTGAAGAATCAAACCTGGGTCCTTAGGCTTCACAGGCATGTGCCTTAACCTTTAATTCTAGCACTCGGGAGGCTGAGGTAGGAGGATCGCTGAGTTTGAGGCCACCCTGAGACTATATAGTGAATTCCAGTTCAGCCTGGACTATAGGGAGACCCTATCTTGAAAACAACAACAACAACAAAAAAGTCTTAAATACACAATAATACCTTGTTCCCCATGAAAGTCTTTCAAAAAATTGGGATGTCGCCTTTAATCCCAATATTTGGGAGGTGGAGGTTAGGATGATCACTGTGAGTTTAAGACCAGCCTAGAGCTACGGAGTGAGGTCAGCCTACCTCATAACCCTCCCCCCCAAAAAAAAAATAAAGTCAGGCAGATGAAAGGAATATTTTCTTCCCAGGTTATTTTTCTTTTTGAGGTAGTGTCTCGTTCTAGCCCAGGATGTCCTGGAATTCCCTATGTATTCTCAGGCTGGCCTAGAACTCACTGTGATCCTCCTACCTAGTCCTCATGAGTGCTGGGATTAAAGGTGTGCACCATTACACTCACCTTGTATTAAACGTTTAAGTAAAGTGGGGTTCATTCTCTTTAATGTAAACATGAGTATATCTCCAAAATACTAATCTTCCTTGAAGCTTCATTTTAATGGTTATATGCCATTTCTTGAAATAATAAAAATATTCTTATATTTCTTCATACTATCATTTATTTAAAAAAAGTTGCTGGGCATGGTGGTGCACGTCTTTAATCCTAGCTCTCTGGAGGCAGAAATAGGAAGATCACCATGAATTTAAGGCCAGCCTGGATCTACAGAGTGAGTTCAGCTTGGGCCTAGAGACCCTACCTCTGTTTAAAAAAAAAAAAAAAAAAACTTTAGTTTTCGGTTTTTGTTGTTGTTGTTTTTTGGTTTTGCGATGTAGGGTCTTACTCTAACTCAGGCTGACCTGAGTCATAATTAGACTATGTAGTCTCAGGGTGGCCTTGAACTCATGTGATCCTCCTACCTCTGACTCCCAAGTGCTGGGATTAAATATGTGTGCCACCAACCTGGCTTCCATCTATGATTTTTGTGTGTGTGTGTGATAAGAATCTCACTCTAGCCCAGGCTGACCTGGAATTAACTATGTAGTCTCAGGGTGGCCTTGAACTCACAGTGATCCTCCTTCCTCTGCCTCCCGAGTGCTGGGATTAAAGGCATGCGCCACCACGCCCGGCTTTGTTTGTTTGTTTGTTTGTTTGTTTGTTTATAGTGCTTGGCATTTTGTCCCAGCATCTTGCAAGTTCTCTACCACTGAGCTAATACCCCCAGTCTTTTTTACTTTATGACAGGATGTCACTAAGTTGCCAAGGCTGGCCTCAAATTTGCAATCCTCTGGCCTCAATCTCCCAAGTAGTTGCAACTATAGTCAAGTACCACCACCCCTGGTTAGTTTTATGTTTTTGATTATACTACCCCCATCCCAGTTTGTTAGTGCAACACTATCTGTATTTGAGAGAGATGGAATTAAAGCCTCGGCTTCATACTTGCTAAGCAAATACTGAGCTACATTCTCAGTTTCACATTTTTATTTTTGTTTTATTTTTTTTGTTTTGTTTTGTTTTGTTTTGTTTTGTTTTGTTTTGTTTTGTTTTGTTGAGTTAGGGTCTCACTTTAGCTCAGGCTGACCTGGAATGTGTGTTGTGATCCTCTTACCTCTGCCTCCTGAGTCCTAACATTTTTTATTTAAAATACACAATTAAGGTGTCTGGCTAGCTCAATTGGTAGAGCATGAGACTCTTAAATACACAATTAAAATGCTACAGGACAGGCTGAAGAGATGGCTTAGCAGTTAAGGTACTCACCTGCAAAGTAGAAGGACCCAGGTTCAGTTCCCCAATACCCGCGTAAGCCAGATGCACATAGTGGTGCATGTGTCTAGAGTTCGTTTGCAGTGCCTAGAAGCCCTGGTATGCCCATTCTCCCCACCCTCCAGTAAACAAATGATTATATTTTTAAAATGTTACAGGAGGGCTTAGCGGTTAAGGTATTTGCCTGCAAAGCCAAAGGACCTCAGTTCGATTCCCCAGTACCCACATAAGCCAGATGCACAAAGTGGTGCATGCATCTGGAGTTCATTCGCAGTGGCTGGAAGCCCTGGCGTGTCCATTCTCTCCCTCCTCCCCCCCCTCGCCTCCTTCCCACTCTCAAATAAATAACAATAGTAAAATAAAGAAAATATTTTAAAATGTAACAGGACTAAGCTGATAAAGAATTAAAACATATGAAAATTATTATGGAACTTTGTGATAATTTAGCAGAATATTTAAAATGAATATAATTACTGCCTGTTCTTTTTTTTTTTTTTTTTTTTTTTTTTTGTACTGTGCTAGAGGTAGGACCCAGAGCCTCTACAACTAAGCTACATCCATTCCTGGTCACTCATGTTTTATGAGACATCAGTTTGATTGTATAAATTTCAGTGTATAGCCACAGCCCTCTTATGAATCAGAAAATTACTGCTTTAACCATAACAACTTTTTTTGTTGTTGTTTTTGTTATTTTGGTTTCTCCCATAACAACTTTTTATTGTTTTTATTTTTTTGTATTTTCAAGGTAGGGTCTCACTCTAGCCCAGGCTGACCTGTGATTAAAGATGTGTGCCACCATGCCTGGCTTAAATGTCTTATTTATTTGAGATAGAAACAGAGCAAGGCACTGAGATAGCCAGAACTTGCTTTGTAGTCCAGGGCTGGCCTCAAACTCACATTGATCCTTCTACCACTGTCTCCCAAATGCTGGGATTAAAAGTGTGTGGCACCATATCCTGCATAACCTTTATTTTTTTAATTTTTTTTTGGAGACAAGCAGAGGGAGAGGAAGACCCATAGAGAATGGGCACGCCAGCAGCCTCTCAGCCACTGCGAACGAACTCCAGATGCATGCACCCCCTTGTGGACAAGTGCGGCATTGCACCCTTATGTCACTTTTCATCTGGCTAAATGTGGGACCTGGAGATTGAAACTGACATTCTTAGGCTTAGCAGGCAGGCACCTTAACAGCTAAGCCATCTCTCCAGCCCCACACCACTTTTTAAAAAAATATTTGAGGACTGGAGAAATGGCTTAGCGATTAAGGTGTTTGCTTGCAAAGCCAAAGGACCCTGGTTCGATTCCCCAGACCCCACATAAGCCAGATGCACAAGGGGGTGCATGCATCTGGACATTTGCAGTGGCTGAAGGCCCTGGAGTGCCCATTCTCTCTTTCTCTCTGCATCTTCCTCTCTCTCTTAAATAAATAAATAAATAAATAAATAAATAAATAAATAAATAAATAAATAAATAAAAAGTGGTTTTTCTTATCTTGACTTAATTAAAATAAATAAATAAACTCCTGAGTCTTATGGGGACATACATTCAAACGACTACAACTCCCAAACCATCTACATGATCAAATAGGCTGTCCCATGGGCTGGAGAGATGGCTTAGTGGTTAAGCACTTGCCTGTGAAGCCTAAGGAACCCGGTTTGAGGCTCGATTCCCCAGTACCCACATAAGCCAGATGCACAAGGTGGCGCATGCATCTGGAGTTGGCTTGCAGTGGCTGGAGGCCCTGATGTGCCCATTCTCACTCACTCACACTCTCTCTCTCTCTCTCTCTGCCTCTTTCTCTCTTTGTCTGTTGCTCTCAAATAAATCAATAAAATAAACAAAATATTTGAGAGAGGGGGCACAGAGAGAGAATGGGTATGTCAGGGCTTCCAGCCACTCCAAAGTCCAGACACATGCACCACTTTGTGCATCTGGCTTTATGTGGGTCCTGGGGAATCGAACATGAGTCTTTAGGCTTTGCAGGCAAGCACCTTAACCACTAAGCTCCCAGCACAACTTTTTATTGATCATTTTTATTTTTTATTTATTTATTTTTTTGGTTTTCAAGGTAGGGTTTCATTCTGGCCCAGGCTGACCTGGCCTTGAACTCACGGTGATTCTCCTACCTCTGCCTCCCATGTGTTGGGATTAAAGGCGTGCACTACCACGCCCAGCATATATATATACATAATAAATACATACATACATACATACATACATACATACATACATACATACATAAATATTTAAATATTTTATTTATTTATTTGACAGAGAAAGAGGGGGCAGAGAGATAGAGAATAGGCACACCAGGGCCACCAGCCACTGCAAGCGAACTCTAGATGCCTGCACTACTCCCTTGTGCATCTGGCTAATGTGGGTCCGGGGGAATCAAATAAGCCATCCCTCCAGCCTTTATATTTTGATTAGAATCTCGTTACCTTCTCTTGTCTCACTTCCTCCATAACTTTTTGTTTTTCATAACAACTTTTGACTAGTAAATATTTTGTTCTCTCTAAAAGCCCATTGCTGAAGCACCATTCAAGTTTGACATGGAATTGGATGATTTGCCTAAGGAGAAGCTCAAAGAACTCATTTTTGAAGAAACTGCTAGATTCCAACCAGGATACAGGTCTTAAATTTGTCAGGTACCTAAAACTTTAACACATTTAACCCTAGCAAAGGAGAGAAAATATAAGTTAAAATGTTACTTAAAAGATGGGTTGCTAGAGAGATGGCTCAGCAGTTAAGGTGTTTGCCTGCAGTGCCTAACAACTTGAGTTTTGATTCCCCAGTACCTATGTTAAAAAAAAAAAAAAAAAAAAAGCTTGTTGTATCCAATTGACTATAGCTTGTATTCTGATGACTTCAAGATTTTAAATTAAGAGAATTCCTTTTTCACAACTGTTTAAAAGATAAATTTAGAATTCTTTAATTTCTGACAAGTGTATATTGACCTATGGATTAATTTTTAGAATAATCGCTATTGTGAGGGTGTGATAGTGAGGCTGAGCATATATGTATGTGTGTGTGAGAGAGAAAATAAATCATAGAAAGGAACAAGTCTGATGTATTCACTCCTGAAAATCTTTCCTTCATATGGCATTTTATTTTATTTATTTTTGTTTATATATTTGTTTGTTTGTTTTCAAGGTAGGTTCTTGCTCTACCCCAGGCTGACCTAGAATTAGTCTCAGGGTGGCCTCAAACTCATGGCAACCTTTCTACCTCTGCCTCCCAAATGCTGGGATTAAAGGTGTGTGCCACCATACCCAGTTTATATAGCATTTTAAATGTTCAGAAGTTCTAATATGTAACTACCGTGGCCCTGGGGCTTAATTTGTTTATAATTGTGGGGATTAATTCCAGGGCCTCAAGTAAGTGCCTACAAGCAAACTACTCCTAAGATTTGTTCTGACATGGCTCAGTCCTTACTACCTACTTTTGTTTGTCTGTGTTTTTGTTGTTGTTGTTGTTTGTTTGTTTTTTTTTTGTTTTTTTTCGAGGTAGAGTTTCACTGTAGCCTAGGCTGACCTGGAATTCACTATGTAGTCTCAGGGTGGCCTTGAACTCACGGTGATCCTCCTACCTCTGCCTCTGTTTGTGTTTTTTTACAGGGCAAGGGCTCAGAGGACTGGACGTGCTCGGACAACGGTGTTCTTTTGACCCCTTGGTCCTGTCTCAGCCCATCTTGGCTTATCACTTTGACTCCTTTGAGCCATTCGGAGGGTCAGTTTCTGGTAGTTGTGGCTTTTATGCTTTCAAAGAATTTCTTCAGTCCAGAATATTTCTCCTGGCATCCCTGTGTTGTCACCCACTGGTGACCTGCAGCAGTATGTACTTTCAGTGCATCTACTGCTTACTGTTGCTTTAGTCACTAACTGCTTTCTGGTTTTGAAAGATGCAGTGGTTCCTCCCTTTCCTGAGTCACCTTCCTACATGTTGCCCTGCTGACCCATGTGGCCTCACCACAGCAAGATTCTTTCCAGACTGGCTTCAGCCACTGACATCTCACTTTACCATAGGGAAGTAAACTACCTAGGGCACTTTAAGTCTGTGACAGCCCCAAATTGGCACTTCATCCATTGGCCCGTAACTGCCTCCCCAGCATAGGAGCTTTTCAAAATACTTTGGATGATGTTGCAGCCTACAACAGGTGCTTCCACCTTGGGAGTCCTTCAGGAACACTGCTCAACATCTTACATCATGTTGTCCATTAACATACTTAAGATGTGTGCTATTTGCCCAGCTTTTAGAAAATCAAATCATTTTTTTCTAGAAAGAAGCACCGCACCTAGCAATGTCATTCTGCAGATTTCCTATGGTTACTTGTATTATTACAGAGGTGTAACACTACCCAAAATGTGTTACATGCTGTCCTTAGTGTTTGCAAGACCTACATGAAGAGATGTAAAGTGGCAGGTGCACTTGGCATTTGGTGCAAGATGGGTAAATGTCCGCATCATTGAGCTGTGGACCTTTCTAAAGAAGGAACAAGCAAGGTGACCCGGATGGTCAGGGTGGGGCTCCATATGCCTGGTTTGCACATGCCCTAAGCTGCTTCACACAGGCACCTGTTTGACCACATTCAAGGCCTCAGGATTTAGCAGAGAAAAACACTGCGTCTTTTAATGAGAAAGTGTACAGTTCTTTTCCTTCTACAGCATGTCAGCATCTCAAGTTCACTTTTCAACCTACAATATAACGATTTGTAATAAAGCCTTCATGAGCTCTCAACATGAAGCACTGTTCTGTCGCCAAATATTTTCAGATATTACTGGTACTGCTGATTTAAGACCATCAGAAAAAGCTAGCACTAAGTTGTGTTCGGAGCTCTCTCCATATTTCCTGGTATCTGATATTTGTTCCTGCACTGTGTGCTGTGGAGTTGATGGTGTTGTCCCAGTGCAGTGCCTCCTGACTCCCCCACTGCTCTCTGGTGAGAAGTTTGCCTTGTTCAATAATTACTGTGCCCTCGCATGACTGTTACGGCTTTCTGTGCAGAGACCACTGTCCAAGTGCCACATCCTATGATCAAGCAAAATCTATTGTTACCTCTGAGTTGTGTTCCAGGAAGAATGTTATCCAGCAGATAATTTAGGAAAGAATTCTATTTTTAGCTTTTTCTCAGCTGTCCTTTTTTTTTTTTCTTGATTGATTTTGACAGCAATGGAGAATGGGTTATATAAAGACTGCCTGCTAATATGAATAGCAATGCACTTGTAATTCATGGAAATAAATGTACATCTTTATCTCCACATTGATGATAAGATTCAGTGTTGATTTCCTCTGGATCAGTGTGTCTAAATGGACAGTTACTCACTGTATGCTTCAAACAGAAATGCTCATGAGCCTCACTCTCCCCCTTGAGAACCACCACATATTGCAGTTTACATAAAATAGTTTAGGAAAGTCCTTTTTTCACTGTAAAATCTGACATGTTCCTCTTGAAAAGACAGGTCTAAAGTAGTCAGACATTGATGACCAAGCCCTTAATATCTCAGGTTGGAATCTCTGGTTCCCTCTGAACAGGTCTTGCCTGCATGCATGCCCCAAAGCTGCTGCTGCTGCATGACCAAGTGTGGGGAGAATTACCCATCATCCCTTGGCACCTGCCACCAGACTCAGGGTGCTGACACTCACCTCACATTGGTAAAGGATAACTGACTTCTTCATCCTCAGATACCAGAATCACATCTTGATTCTTCCCTTACAATACATGCTTTTTGCATCCACACAGAGCTAACGTGGCGCCCACCCAGCATCAACAGAATACAGAGATTTGACTGTTACTCAGTACATCAGTAGTCAGTGTGCAGTTTTCAAAAGACATGGACAGTTTTACTACTCATTTCTTTGTATTTTTTAAGTGAAATGTTTATGTTATTGTGAAATTAATTTAAAGCCCACTTCTAGGGAAATCATAGCTCAGCTACTAATATCCAGAGGCTGTGAGCACTTTGTTAACCTTCTTCCTGGTACTGTGGAATCAGATTGGCATGAAACTGCTCACTGCATCCTAGCATCACTGTAGCCACAAACTTGCTGTGTGCTTTTTATTAACAACATGACAAATGTAATTAACAAATCAGAGAACATCATAACCAAGGTACCTACCTATGAAAACATTTTTTAGCTGTATGTGTAGCATACTCATTTTGGCTCTTTATCTAAAGATGCACAAATTAGGTCATCTCAATTCATACTGGTGACACTAAGTATCTCCATTTCAGATGGATGGTTTTTTGTTGTCTAAAATGTGAGCAAAATATACTGTTAAAACATTCCAGTGCTTTCATTTAGTATGAAATAGACACACAACAAGGGATAGATGAGAGAGTCCTTCGTAAGGACTCTGCCCTAACATAAGTCTTCAGAGGTGACAGTGATACAGACCATAGAGGCATCAAGGTAGAAGAACGTCATGTGCAATTCTGTGTGTAGTGCGTGGTGCAATTACACTTGCCGCACGTGCATTCCTGCTGCTTTTGGGTACAAGCAATGGGTGTATAGGTAAATTAATTTTGGTAAGCTAGAAGCTTACCAGTGGTTGTCCCTGAAGAATTTAGACCACCCATGCTGCATGCCACATAATATTCAGACTATTCAGAGAAAACTGTTTTCTTTATTTGCTTATAGGAATATGGTTTTTGAATTGATGACTTTTATATAGTATGGTAACAGTATGTTATTACACACATACATATGCTTTGGGTCCTTCCATAATACTTTTATATTTATAAATCAATGTTTGGAGCAATCCCAGGTTTAAGGGAAATATTTTTGTAAATGTAGTGGTTTTGAAAATTGAATAATCCTTTTGCGTGCACATTTTTAAAGCATTTGAGCTTTAAAATTGCTACGCTGGTGTTTGAAACATGATACTCTACAGTGCAGATGAAAAGCAAGAGTGGAGTAAGTGTGTTTTCTTACACTGTTGCCCAACTGTTCGTGGTGGATCAATATCAGTAGGAATCCAGAGTGAATTCTCTAGGGTTGCACCAGGTTTACCTGAAGCTTGTTGCCTTCTTTGTGCCATTTATTCATGTAGAGCACTCCAGAAAGTTCTAACATTGCTTTGTATCTGCTTTGTACTGTTGGTGCCTTTTTGGTATTGTACCCTAAACTCTGCATAGATTATTTAGGATAATGGTAAGTTTTAAAAAAAAATGTTAGAGGAAGATTTTATTAAGAATCTGAATGTTTATTCATATATTGTTAACTTTAACATTTATTTGTGGTATCTGTGATTTGGTTAATCTGTATAAAAATTGTAAGTAGAAAGGTTTATATTTCATCTTAATTCTTTTGATGTTGTAAACGTACTTTTTAAGAGATGGATTATTTGAATGTTTATGGCACCTGACTTGTAAAAAAAACTACCAAAAAATCCTTAGAATCATTGTGTCACTGTATTAACAGAATAACAGTACTGCACTTGTACAATTTAATTGCAATTTTACATGTGAAAGTATGAATTTATCTATTCCTTCATTGTAGCATGTCTTCTTGCTTTGACTTTGCTGGTAGCTTTTAGTTGTAGGATCACAAGCCAGTACTCCTTTAATAGGTGGGAGTTTTAGTCTTCATCATATATTGAGGTTATTCTTCAGACCGTGGGTATAGGGGCAGAAAGGCATCCCATATCCTCTCTTCCTGTCCCCGGCTGTCAGTCACCCAGATCCTGAAGCACACTGCAAGGCACTGACCCTTTTTTTTTTTTTTTTTTTTCCGAGGTAGGGTCTCACTCTGGTCCAGGCTGACCTGGAATTCACTATGTAGTCTCAGGGTGGCCTCGAACTCTCGGCGATCCTCCTACCTCTGCCTCCCGAGTGCGCTGGGATTAAAGGCGTGCGCCACCACGCCTGTCTCTGACCCTTTTTAATTCAAGAAGTTGTAACTATAGTAGTGAGACTGGGACGTTTGGTTCGCATCAATTGGGTGTGATGCAGTGACTTTACCAAGACAGAGACACTGGGAAATGTTTTTGATGCAGTATGAAAGAAAAACAGATCCCTAAAGCTATGTTTTATCACCTGCCCCTCTGTTCCTAACTACCACTTCTCTGCTCAGTCTCTGCAGCAGACCGTCAGCTGGTAGGTTATAAAATATAATTCAAAGTTGCTGGGTGTGATGGTACATGCCTTTAATCCCAGCACTTGGGAGGCAGAGGTAGGAGGATTGCCATGAGTTCGAGGCTACCCTAAGAATACATAGTGAATTCCAGGTCAGCCTGGGCAAGAGTGACACCTACCTCGAAAAAACAAAACCAAAAAAAAAAAAAGTGTGTTTGTGTGTGTGTGTGTGTGTGTGTGTGTGTGTTTGTGTTTCAAGTGATTAGTATAATACCTCAGTAGGTTCTTCCTAAGTGCTTTTTTTTTTTTTTTTTTTTTTTGGAGGGGGGATGTTTCCTGGCAACAAGGGGGCTGGTCTTGCTTCCCCATTTGATCTTGGTATCTGGCAACAGGGGGACTCCATATACATATATATATACTACTTACTTGAAGGCTGGAGAGATGGCTTAGCAGTTAAGGTGCTAGACTGCAAAGTCTAAGGACTCCTGTTTAACTCTCCAGATCCCACGTAAGCCAGATGATGCACAGGGGTGTGAGGCAAGCACAAGGTCGCACATGCCCACTACTGTTGCAGTAGCTGAGGCCCTGATGCGCCAATTCTCTCTCAAAAAAGGGGGGGGTTGCTGGAGAGATGGCTTAGCGGTTAAGACGCTTGCCTGCAAAGCCAAAGGACCCAGGTTCGACTCTCCAGGACCCACGTAAGCCAGATGCACAAGGGGCGCATGCATCTGGAGTTCGTTTGTAGTGGTCGGAGGCCCTAGTACGCCCATTCTCTCTCTACCTGCCTACTTTTCTCTCTCTCTCTCAAATAAATAAATAAAAATAAAATATTTAAAAAGGGGGGGGCTGGAGAGATGACTTAGTGGTTAAGGCGTTTGCCTACAAAGCCAAAGGATCCCAATTTGATTCCCCAGGACCCACGTAAGCCAGATACACAAGGGGCTGCATGCGTTTGGAGTTCGTTTGCAGTGGCTGGTGCACCCATTCTCATTCATTCTTTCTCTCTCTCTCTCTCTCTCCCCCTTCTTTCCCTATCTCAAATAAATGGTATGTATGTATGTATGTAAATGTATTAAGCCAGGCATGGTGGTGCACACCTTTAACCAACACTTGGAGGCAGAGGTGGAAGGATCGCCGTGAGTTCAAGGCCACCCTGAGACTACATAGTGAATTCCAGGTCAGCCTGGACTAGAGTGAGACCCTACCTCAAAAAAAAAAAAAAAAAAAAGGGCAGGACAGGCTGGAGAGATGGCTTAGCAGATAAGCCACTTGCCTGCTAAGCGTAAGTACCCAGATTGGATTCCCCAATACTCACATAAACCAGATGCATAAGGTGGCATATACGTCTGGAGGTCATTTTGCAGTGGCTAGTGGCCCTGGCGTGCCCATTCTTATTTTTTATTTTTTTATTTTTTGGTTTTTGAGGTAGGGTTTCAACTCTAGTCCAGGCTGACCTGGAATTCACTATGTAGTCTCAGAGTGGCCTCGAACTCATGGCGATCCTCCTACCTCTGCCTCCCTAATGCTGGGGTTAAAGGCGTACGCCACCACACCTAGCTAATAAAACTTTTTTTCATTTTTTATTTTTTATTGACAACTTCCTTAATTGTTGACAATATCCCATGGTACTTCTGTCCGCCCCCTTTTTTTTTTTTTTTTTTTTTTTTTTTGACCTCAAACTCATGGCAATCCTCCTACCTCTGCCTCCCAAGTGCTGGGATTAAAGGCGTGCGCCACCACGCCCGGCTACGCCCCCCTTTTTTTAAATGGGGGCTGGCTGGGTCAGCGTGGGCTAGAGTGTAAGACCCTACCTCAAAAAAACAAAAGAAAAAAGGGGGGCTAGAGAGATTGCTTAGCAAATAAGGTGCCTGCAAAGCCAAAGGACCCAAGTATGATTCCCCGGTACCCATGTAAAGTCAGATCCACAAGGTGACACACGTGTCTGGATTTTGTTTGCAGTGGTAGAGGCCCTGGTGTGCCCATTCTCTATTTCTGCCTCTCTCAAAAAAAATTTTTTAAATTGTAACAGGAACGTGAAAAATAGTAATTATAACAACAACTTGCTTTATGAGAATATTAACAAGATGTTTAGGGTGGCCTTAACTCCCCTTCACATGACTTTGACTATCACTATGATCGGTTGGAGAGATGGCTTAGCAGTGAAGACGTTTGCAAAGCTGAAGAACCCAGGTTCAGTTGCCCAGTACCCACATAAGGCACGTGCACAAGGTGGCACATTCATCTGGAGTTCATTTGCAGTGGCTAGAGACCCTGGTACACCCATTCTCTGCCTCTTCCTCTCTCCCTTCCCCCTTCTCTCAAGTAAATAAGATGTTTAAAAGAAACGAAAACAAGCCAGGCGTGGTGGCACACGCTTTTAATCCTAGCACTGGGGAGGCAGAGGTAGGATTGCTGTGAGTTTTGAGGCCAGCCTGAGACTACATAGTGAATTCCAGGTCAACCTGGGCTGGAACGAAACCCTAACTGGGGAAAAAAAAAAAAAAAAAAAAAAAACAGTTGCAAGCACTGTGAAACAGCAGCAGGGGTCCACCACCAGGAGTATCTAAAGAGGCTTTTGGGCAAGGCCATCCTGACTTAAAAGACACTTTCCTATGAAGTCAGATGATCCAAGTTCAATTCCCCTGGACCCAAGTAAGCCAGATGCACAAGGTGGTGCATGTGTTTGGAGTTCATTTATAGCAGCTGGAGGTCCTGTTGCACCCATTCTCTATCTGCTTCTGTCTCTTTCAAACAAAGATAATATATTTTTTAAAAAAGGATGGAGAAGCCGGGTGTGGTGGTGCACGCCTTTAATCCCAGCACTCGGGAGGCAGAGGTAGGAGGATTGCCGTGAGTTCGAGGCTACCCTGAGACTACATAGCTAATTCCAGGTCAGTCTGGACCAGAGTGAGACCCTACCTCGAAAAACCAAAAAAAAAAAAAAAAAAAAAAAAAAAAAAGGATGGAGAGAATTGAGATCATTCCATCCAAATGCTGTAGAATACACATTCTTTTCAGCAACACATGGAATATTCTCTAAAACAGACCATATATTAGGACTCAAAGCAAATCCTAACATATACAAAACACTTGAAATAATTCCTTGCCCTCTATCTGATCATAATGGGATTAAACTACAAACCAACAGCAAGAAAAGCTTAGAGCATACACAAAATCATGGAAACTAAGCAGTACTACTAAATAAATAATGAGGCAATGAAGAAATCAAAAAATTCATAGAATTAAATGATAATGAGAACAACATACTAAAACCTTGGGGCACAAAGCAGTCCTGAGGGAAATTTATAGCTTTAAGTGCTTATATTAAGAAATTAGATCACAAGAAAACAGCTTGATGCTTTACATTAAGCCCTTGGAAAAAGAACATAGCAAACCAAAAATCAATTGACTTGAAAAAATAATAGATTAGGGCAGAAATTAATGAAATAGAAACAAAAAATTCAAAGAACCAAAGAGTTGGTTCTTTGAAAGGTAAACAAGATTGATAAACCCTTAAAATCTGACCAAAAGCCAGGCGTGGTGGCGCACACCTTTAATCCTAGCACTTGGGAGGCAGAGGTAGGAGAATCGCCGAGAGTTCGAGGCCACACTGAGACTACATAGTTAATTCCAGGTCAACCTGGGCCAGAGTGAGACCCTACCTTGAAAAAAAAAAAAAAAAAAAAAAATCTGACCAAAAGAAGAGACACAAATCAGTACAGGTGGAAAGGGCACCATTAGGACGAATACAAATGAAATTCAAAGAAAGAGGGCATACTTTAAGAACATACACTCCACTAAGTTTGAAAGTCTGAAGGAAATGATTTCCTTGATGTGAACGACCTACCAAAATTAAATCAAGATGAGCCGGGTGTGGTAGCACATGCCTTTAATCCCAGGCAGAGGTAGGAGGATCTCCATGAGTTTGAGGCCACTCTGGGACTACATAGTGAATTCTAGGTCAGCCTGAGCTAGCGTGAGTCCCTACTTCGGATTTAAAAAAAAATAAGATGAGATAAACCATTTAAACCTTTAACACACATGGAGATAAAACAGTTGTAAGAAAAATCTCCCAACTAAAAAAGTTCCAGTAAAATGTTAGAGCTGATAAACAGCAATGTAGCAAGATACAAAATAAACACAAATCAGTAGCCTTCCTATATGCTAACAACAAACATGCTAAGGATGAAATCAGGGAATCATTTCCATTCACAATTGTATCAATAAATAAGGGACCTTGGAGTAAACCTAACCAAGGAAGTGAAGGATCTCTATAATGAAAACTTTAAACCACTCAAGACAGAAATTGCAGAAGAGCCGGTCGTGGTGGCACATGCCTTTAATCCCAAGTAGGGGTAGTTAAGTCTACCCTGATACTACATAGTGAATTCCAGGTCAGCCTGAGCTAGAGTGAAACACTACATTTAAGAAAAGAAAAAAGGGCTGGAGAGATGGCTTAGTGGTTAAGGCGCCTGCCTCCTAAGCCTAAGAACACTGGTTCCAGTCTCCAGGTCCCACGTTTAGCCAGATGCAAAGTGACGCAAGGGCGCAATTCCGCACTTGACCACAAGGGGGCACACACATCTGAATTTCGTTCACAGCAGCTGAGAGACTGCTGGCGCACCCATCTCTGTCTGTCTCTCTCTGTCTCTCTCTCTCTCTCTCTCTCCAAAAATAAATAAAATAAAATTTAGAAAAGAAAATGACAGGTCTTTAATCCCTCAGGAGGCAGAGGTAGGAGGATCACCATGAGTTCGAGGCTACCCTGAGAATACAGAGTGAATTCCAGGTCAGCCTGAACTAGAGTGAAAACCCACCTCGAAAAAAAAAAAAAAAAAAACAAAAAAAAACATGACTCTGAGAAATTGCAGAAGACTAAGAAATGGAAAGACATCCCATGTTCTTAGATTGGAAAAATCAATATTGTGAAAATGTTAATCTTAACAAAAGCAATCTACATATTTAACACAATCGCCATCAAAATTACAATGGCATTCTTCACAGAAAGGGAAAAAAATCAAAAATTAATTTGGAAGCACAAAAAAACCTCAAATATCCAAAACAACTTTGAGCAACAAAAATAAGGCCATTAGTATCGCCATACCTGATTTTAAGCTGTTGCAGAACCGAAGTAAAAACAGCATGGTACTGGCACAAAAACGGACACATAGATCACTGGAATAGAGGACCCATTGAGGGTAGGGGTTACAGGTGTGTGAGATCTCACCCAGCTTGTTTGTTTGTTTTTTGAGGTAGGGTTTCACTCTAGCTTAGGCTGACCTAGAGTTCATTATGTAATCTCAGGGTGGCCTCGAACTCACGGCAATCCTACCTCTGCCACCATGCCCGGCTTTGCACCCAGCTTTTTCATGGGTGGTGGAGATTGGGCATTCAAGCACTCTTACCCATTAAGTCATAAATTAAGAAGTCAGCCAGGCATTGTGGCACACGCCTTTAATCCCAGCACTCAAGGCAGAAGTAGGAGAAGCTGAGATCGAGGCCACCCTGAGACAACATAGTGAATTCCAGGTCAGCCTGGGCTAGAATGAAGCCCCACCTTGAAAAACAAAACAAAATAAAAATTGCCATCTGTGGTGGCACAGACCTATAATCCCTGCATTCAGAAGGCTGGGGTAGGTGGATCTCTCTGAGCTAAAGGTCAGCCTGGGATAGAGTGACCCTGCTGTAAAAAAAAAAAAAAAATGAGAAAGCAGGGATCACTGGGTCCAGCTGCTGAAGTCCCAGAAAACTTCAAGCTGCTGCCATATGGGTCTGTGGACCACACAAAGCACATTTAAGGAAGTTGGGAGAGGGAAGAAAGGCAAATGATGTCATGACAGAAGACAATGCCTCAGCTTTGCCAGCTTTCTCTGTTCCCCTGCCAGTGATGGAGGCTGGGGACAGGGTGAGCAAAGAATGGGTGCTTTGGGGTAGCCTTTCAGTTGAGCACCAAGCTGCCTGCAGGACCCAGAGAGGGCCAGAGTCCACCACAGCTGATTCTGGCTTCTCTGAAGGGAAGAAAGGTCCGAGAATAGGTGCACACAAGCTTGAAGCCACATGGAACTGGCACAGGTGCCCTCTGTAGCCACAGTTTGTTACTTACACATCCAACATTGATACGAAGCTGGCTCAGGGATGCATGTCTGTACAGGCTTGCTGTTTCCATTAAGAATTAAAAAAAATTTTTTAAAAAGGCTGTTGAGAGCCAGGTGTGGTGGCTCACACCTTTAATCCCAGCACTTGAGAGACAGGTAGGAAGATTGCTGTGAGTTCCAGGCCACCCTGAAACTACATAGTGAATTCCAGGTCAGCCTGGGCTAGAGTATGACCCTACCTAGTGTAAGATTCAGGAGTGACCACACAGACCACTCTTGAGTCAAAGATAAAAGCTTTTATTTGGGAAAAGCATGAGCTGCCCCTGGCTCACAAGAGAGGAGCATAGTCCACCTGAGTTCCTCAGGTAGTGGGCTTTATAGGGTCAGTTGGGGGAATGTGAGGAAAGGAAGAGCTGAACAAGAAAGGTTCCTTTAGAGGAGATCTAAGAGGCAGGGTGTGACATCAGAACAGCAACCAAGTGATTCACAAAATAAGGGGGGTTAGGAAACCATGACCTGGGGGCATTGCATGAAAGGAGGGGATAATGGCTGTTTCTTGAGGAATGTGGATAATCCACTTCCTTATGTCTCTGTCACCATCCTGCTGTCCTTGGTGACTCCATATTCCATACTGGAAACTTACCTAACACCTAGAACCCCCCCCAAAAAAAAAATAACCAGGTGCACTCCAGCTGCCAAGAACCACAGTTGGGACATCCAGAGGACATCCTGGCAGGCAGGGCAGGGCAGAAAACCTGTAGACTCTGCTGCCGAGCTGCTGACTTATTGTGGGATGAGTGCCAGGGACCAGCTTGGTTAATTGCTTCCCTGAGATGCACAGACACGCCCAGGGTCCAAGTCCTATGTGGACCTTGCTACTGAGTTGTTGAGTAGCTTAAAGAAAGGCTGTGACAGCCTGGTGCTTGTCCTCACCACCTGCCAACATACTCCCTGCTTTTTCCCTCTCTTTGCTTTGAGGTGTTTTGTTTGTTTGCTTTTGTTTGGTTTGGTTTTTTTGTTTTTGTTTTTTGAGGTAGGGTTTCACTCTAGCACAGGCTGACCTGGAATTCACTATGTAGTGAATCCTCCTTCCTCTGCCTCCCAAGCCTGGGATTAAAGGCGTGTGCCACCGCCACCATGCCCCGCTTTTTTTTTTTTTTTTTTTTTTTTTTTTTTGGTATTTTGAGGTAGGGTCTCACTCTAGCTTAGGCTGACCTGGAATACACTGTAGTCTCAGGATGGCCTTGAACGCCTGGCTGGTTTTTTTATTTTATTTTTTTTTTTGAGAGTGACAGAGAGAGAGAGAGAGAGGGAGAATGGGTACACCAGGGCCTCCAGCCACTGCAAATGAACTCCAGATGCATGCTTCATCTTGTGCATTTGGCTTATGTGGGTATTGGGGAATCGAGCCTTGAACCTCTGTCCTTAGGTTTCACAGGCAAGCTCTTAACTGCTAGGCCATCTCTTCAGTCCCTGTTTTTGTTTGTTTGTTTTTTTTTTTTTTTTTTTTTTTTTTTTTTTTGAGCTGGGGTTTCAAGGTAGGGTCTCTAGCTTAGACTGACCTGGGGAATTCTTAGGGTGGCCTCGAATTTACTACCTCGGCCTCTCCCAGGTTCTGGGATTAAAGGTATGTGCCACCACACCCATCTGTTTTTTGTTTGTGCCCCTTTGTGCATCTGGCTTACATGGGTATTGGGGAATCAAACCTGGGCCATTTCTCCAGCCCCCTCCCTTTTTTTTTTTTTTTTTTTTTTTTTTTTTTGAAGTAAGGTTTCACTCTGGTCCAGGCTGACCTAGAATTCACTACGTAGTCTCAGGGTGGCCTCGAACTCATGGTGATCCTCCTACCTCTGCCTCCCGAGTGCTGGGATTAAAGGCATGCACCACCACGCCCGGCTCCCTTTTTTTTTTTTTTTTTTTTTTTTAAGAAGAGAGATGTGTCTAGATCTGGAGGTCACCTCAGGTCTCTGAAAGAGCCTATGAGGCTCTATGAGGATCTTTGGTGGCAGCAGTACCAGCATCCCCAGGACATCCTCATCTCCGTGCACATGCAACAGCCACACAGTGGGAGCCAGGACATGGATAGCCCCAGATGAAGCCCGTCTTACAGAAGGCCCAGGCTTCTCCCTACCTGCTGTGTTCCATTCACCAAGAGTGAATTCCCAGATGGAGGCGTTGTCTTCGCTGCTAAAGGTGTTTGCTTGGAAAGCCTAGAAGTATTTGCTTGGCTGGAGACATGCCTTAGTGGTTAAGGCACTTGCCTGTATAGCCAAAGGACCCTGGTTCAATTCCCAAGGACCCAAATAAAGCCAGATGTACAAGGTAGCTTATGCATGTGGAGTTTGTTTACAGTGGCTAGAGGCCCTAGTGTGCTCATTCTCTCTCTCTCTGCTTGCAAATGACTGAAAATATTTATTTTTTTTTATTTTTTTTTATTTTTGGTTTTTCGAGGTAGGGTCTTATTCTGGCCTCGGCTGACCTGGAATTACCTATGTAGTCTCAGGGTGGCCTAAAACTCATAGCGATCCTACTACCACTGCCTCCTAAGTGCTGGGATTAAAAGCGTGCGCCACCACACCCGGCGGGGGGGAAAATATATATATAGAAAAAAAATATATATATATATATATATTTTTTTTTTTTTTTTTGGAGAGAGAGAGAGAAAAGAGAGGAAGACAGAGATTGGCGTGCCAGCAGTGGCTCAGCTGCTGTGAACGAAATCCAGATGCGTGTGCCCCCTTGTGGTCAAGTGTGGCATTGCGCCCTTGCGTCACTTTGCATCTGGCTAAACGTGGGACCTGGAGATGGAACCAGTGTTCTTAGGCTTACAAGGCAGGTGCCTTAACCCCTAAGCCATCTCTCCAGCCCCGAAAATATTTTTTTAATGTGGGGCTGGGGACTGGAGAGAAAGCTTAGCGGTTAAGGTACCTGCCTGCAAAGCCTAAGAATGCCCGGTTTGAATCTCCAGGTCCCACATTTAGCAAAACACAAAAGTGATGCCACCATGCCCGGTGAAATAATACATTTTATACAAGTACAGTGTAGTAAACATTTGTGTTTTGTTACTAAAGGTATAATAAAAACATTGGATACAGCCGGGCATGGAGGTGCATGTCCTTAATCCCAGCACTTGGGAGGCAGGGGTAGGAGGATCGCCGTGAGTTTGAGGCCACCCTGAGACTACATAGTGAATTCCAGGTCAGCCTGAGCTAGAGTGAGACCCTATCTTGGAAAAAAAAAAAGCTAAACATTGTATATTCTTACCAATTGAAAAAAATTAATATCTTTAAAAAAAGAAAGTTTTAGGGCTAGAGAGATAGCTTAGCGGTTAAGGCGCCTGCCTCCTAAGCCTAAGAACGCTGGTGCCAATCTCCAGCGGTTCCAATCTCCAGGTCCCACGTTTAGCCAGATGCAGTGACGCAAGGGCGCAATGCCGCATTTGACCACAAGGGGGCGCATGCATCTGGATTTCGTTCGCAGCAGCTGAGAGGCTGCTGGCACGCCCATCTCTGTCTGTCTTCCTCTCCCTCTCTGTCTCTCTCTCTCTGTCTCTTCAAAAAAAAAAAAAAAAAAAAAAAAAAGTTTAAAACAAAAATATCATATTTATTTTAGAGAAAGAGAAAGAAAGAGAAAATGGGTACACCAGGGCCTCCAGCCATAGCAAACAAACTTCAGACACATATGCCACCTTGTGCATCTGGCTTACATGGGTCCTAGGAAGTTGAACCTGGGTCCTTTGGCTTTGCAGGCCTGTGCCTTAACTGCTAAGCCATCTCTCCAGCCCTCGGGTACTTCATTAAAGCTTGTAACTTTGATCTCCTGGTGCCTGTGGGACAGTCCTGGTCAGTCTAACCTCAGAGGTAGAGCTCCAGTGGATGACTTGTGGAGGTCTTGACTTCTCTCTTGGGAGGAACCTTGCCTTTCTGCTCTGGCCTGAGGAATGTAGTCATGGATCTTTCCAAGTTCATTCTCATTTGTTCCAACACCAGAGTCAGACCTGGTGGCCACATGTGAGAATTCACTTTTTTTTTTTTTGGTCTGTCTGTTTTCTTTTTTCTTCTGGCTTTTCAAGGTAGGGTTTCACTCTAGCTCAGGCTGACCCGGAATTCACTATGTAGTCTCAGGATGGTCTCGAACTGTTGGTGGTCCTCCTTCCTCTGCCTCCCCAGTGCTGGGATTTTTTCTTTCATGCAGAAGCTCAAGCGCCACCATTTTCGTATCTGCATTTATTTCTTTTTTCTTTTGAGGCAGAGTCTCACTGCAGTCCAGGTTGACCTAGAACTCACTCTGTAGCTCCAGGCTGGCCTCAACCTCATGGCAATCCTATCTCAGCCTCCCAAGTACTGTGATTAAAGTTGTGCTCCAAGGATCTGCATTTAAAAAAATATTTTGTTTGCACATAGAGGCACAAGAGAGACAGACAGACAGAATGGGTGTACCAGGGGCCTCTAGCCATTGTTTAAAAAAAAAAAAAAACTCCAGCCAGGCGTGGTGGCGCACGCCTTTAATCCCAGCACCCAGGAGGCAGAGGTAGTAGGATCACTGTGAGTTCAAGGCCACCCTGAAACTACATAGTGAATTCCAGGTCAGCCTGAGTTAGAGCGAGACCCTACATGGAAAAAAAAAAAAAACACTCCAGATGTATGTGCCACTTTGTGCATCAGCCTTTATGTGAATACTGGGGAATCAAACCCGGATCGTTAGGCTTTTCAGGCAAGCCCCTTAACCTCTGAACCATCTGTTCAGACCCAAATATCTACTTTTTTTTTTTTTTTTTTTTTTTTTTTTTTTGGTTTTGCAAGGTAGGGTCTCACTCTGGTCCAGGCTGACCTGGAATTAACTATGTAGTCTCAGGGTGGCCTCGAACTCAGCGATCCTCCTACCTCTGCCTCCCAAGTGCTGGGATTAAAGGCGTGTGCCACCACGCCCGGCTTCCAAGTATCTACATTTTAACATGATCCCCCAGTGATTTGTGTAAGCTTTGAGGAACCCTGGGTGTATAGCTACACTGGGGATATAAATTCCCATAATTAGTTAACTATTCCTAATTAAAACATGTAATTTATTTTTCTCTCTCACTGTGGGAGGCAGGTCCTCATCTTCTCATGTACGCCTTCATTTGCATGAACTATGGAGAAATCAAGTGGCATCTGGCAGCTCCAAGGACAGCACGGCACCATGACAACTGCTTCCATCAATAACTTCACTTCATCTCTGCTCTCCTATCTTTCTCTCCTCAGTCCTAAAACTGGAAAATTTTTAATTTGGAAAGAACATCAGATGAAATGTAGTTGCTATGTTAATGGGACCTGAATGATTACTTAGCGGGCTTGGATAACATACAGAAGCTATAGGGAATAAGAGAATTTAGAAGTTGAGAAGCACCCTGCCACTCACATGGCTCAGACCACAAGCACCTAGGCAGGTGATGTCATCCATGGTCTTTCACAGGTTTCCAGTCTGCACTAAAGTTACACCTGGATGAAGCCGGGCGTGATGGTGCGCGCCTTTTATCCCAGCACTTGGACTCAGAGGCCAAGGTAGGAGGATCGCTATTAGTTTGAGGCCACCCTGAGACTACATAGTGAATTCCAGGCCAATCTGGACTAGAATAAGACCCTACCTCGAAAAAACAAACAAAAAAAAATTGCTTTAGCCAGGCCAGGCATGGTAGTGCGCACCTTTAAACCCAGCACGCAGAGGTAGGAGGATTTGCCGTGAGTTTGAGGCCACCCTGAGACTACATAGTTAATTCCAGGTCAACCTGGGCCAGGCCAGAGTGAGACCTTACCTCTAAAAAGCAAAAAAGGGCTGGAGATGACTTAGTGGTTAAGGCGTTTGCCTGCAAAGCCAAAGAACCCTGGTTCGTTTCTCCAGAACACACGTAAGCCAGATGCACAAGGTGGCCCATGCATCTGGAGTTCATTTGCAGTGGCTGGATGCCCTGGCGCCCCCATTCTCTCCCTTTGTCACTCTCTCTCTCTCTCTCTCTCTGCCTCTTTCTGCCAAATAAATAAATAAAATATATTTCAAAAAAAAATGTTTAAGCCGGGTGTGGTGGCGCAAGCCTTTAATCCCAGCACTCAGGAGGCAGAGGTAGGAGGATTGCAAAGAGTTCGAGGCCACCCTGAGACTACATAGTTAATTCCAGGTCAGCCTGGACCAGAGTAAGACCCTACCTCCAAAAAAAAAAAAAAAAAGGTTTTGAAAAAAAGAATTGCTTTAGATATATGTGACAAAGTACTGCCCACAGCGAAAGCTTAACAATGAGTCCAAGACCAAGATGTCTGCAGGGGTGGTTTCCTGTGAGGCCTTTCCTTGGCTGGTGATGGCTGTCTTCTCCTCATGGCTTCAAATGGTCATCTTCAGCATATGTCTGTGACTGGATGTCTTCTTTTATCCACTCCGATGAGTTAATATTAAATTTTTGTTGTTGTTTTTTCTTTTTTTTTTTTTTTTAATCGTATTTATTGATTTATTTATTAGAGACAGAGGGATGGAGGGAGAGAGAGAATGGGTGCATCAAGGCCTCCTGTTAATGTTTTTTTCAAGGCAGGTATCATTCTAGCCCAGGCTGGGCTTGAAATTATGATGATCCTACCTCAGCCTCCCCACTGCTAGCTAGGATCAAAGATATGAACCACCATGCCCAACTCTAATCACTTTTTAAAAAATACTTTATTGGGGCTGGAAAGATGGCTTAGTGGTTAAGGAACATGCCTGTGAAGCCTAAGGACCCAGGTTTGATTACACAGGTCCCACGTAAGCCCGATGCACAAGGTGGCGCATGCATCTCGAGTGCATTTGCAGGGCTAGAGGCACTGGCGTGCCCATTCTCTCTCTCTCTCTCTTTTATCTCTGCTTCCTTCTCTCTCTCTCTTTCAAATAAATTAAATATATATTTTTTATTTTTTTGCTTTTTCAAGGTAGAGTCTGACTCTAGTCCAGGCTGACTAGAGTGTGTCACAACGCCCGGCTTTATTTTTATTTTTTACTTTTTTGGTTTTTGCCTAAAATATTTTTTAAAAAATGAAAAAGGGGGGCTGGGCGTGGTGGCGCACGCCTTTAATCCCAGCACTCGGGAGGCAGAGGTTGGAGGATTGCCATGAGTTCGAGGCCACCCTGAGACTACATAGTGAATTCCAGGTCAGCCTAGACCACAGTGAGACCCTACCTTGCAAAAAAAAAAAAAAAAAAAAAAAAAAAAAGGACTGGAGGGATGGCTTAGCAGTTAAGGCAATTGCCTGTAAACCCAATGGACCCAGGTTCAATTCCCCAGGACCCACGTTAGCCAGATGCACAAGGGGGTGCACGCATCTGGAGTTCATTTGCAGTGGCTGGAGGCCCTGGTGCATTCTCTCTATCTCTCCCTCTTTCTCTCTGTCAAATAAATAGATAAATAAAAAAATATATAAAATGAAAACTGAAAAAATTATTGAGCTGAAGAGATAGCTATAATTTTTTTTTTATTATTATTATTTTTTTTTGTATTTTTGAGGTAGGGTCTCACTCTAGTTCAGGCTGACCTGGAATTCATTCTGTAGTCTCACTCACAGCCATCCTCCTACCTCTGCCTCCAGAGTGCTGGGACTAAAGGTGTGTAACCACCATGCCTGGCAAAACAAATCTTTTTTTAAATTATATTATTGGTCTGGAGAGATGGCTTAGCGCTTAAGGCACCTCCCTGCTAAGCCTAAGAACCCGGTTCCAATCTCCAGGTCCCACGTTTAGCCAGATGCAAAATGACACAAGGGCGCAATGCCGCATTTGTCCACAAGGGGGCGCACACATCTGGAGTTTGTTCACAGCAGCTGAGAGGCTGCTGGCATGCCCATTCTCTCTCTCTCTCTCTGTCTCTCTCTGTGTCTCTCTCCAAAAAAAAAAAAAAAAATTATTTGTGTGAGAGAGAGTGCAACAGGGCCTACAACCACTGCAAACGATCTCCCAGATGCAAGTACCACCTTGTGCATCTGGCTTACGTGGATACTGGGGAATCAAACCTGGGTCCTTAGGCTTCACAGGCAAGTGCCTTAACTGCTAAGCCATCTCTCCAGTCCCTCTAATCACTTCTTTTTTGTTTTATTTTTTGAGGTAGAGTCTCACTTTAGCCCAGGCTGACCTAGAATTCACTATGTAGTCTCAGGGTGGCCTCAAACTCATGGTGATCCTCCTACCTCTGCCTCCTGAGTGCTGGGATTAAAGGTGTGTGCCACCATGCCTGCCTCACTTTTTCTTAAAGGGTGAACATAGTGGGCATAATTAAAATGTAATGCCAGTGAAATGTGAGGCTGCAGCAGGAGGATTGGGCTAGAAAGCATACTCCTGACTCAAGAAAAATTGTAGATCATAGTATATTATCTAGATTTATAGAAACTGTCAATAAAAAATTAACTGAGCCGGGCGTGGTGGTGCATGCCTTTAATCCCAGCACTCAGGAGGCTGAAGTAGGAGGATCACCAAGGTTTCAAGCTCACCCAGAGACTACATAGTGAGTTCCAGGTCAGCGTGAGCTAAAGTGAGACCCTATCTCGAAAAAATCTACCATGTGATCTAGTTTTGTCACTCCTGTGCCCTAAGGAGTCTACTACACTTTACCATAGAGACACTTGAATCAGCCGTGTTTGTTGCTGCTTGTGGTGGTTTGATTTAGGTGTCCCCCATAAACAGGTGTTCTGAATGCTAAGTTCCCAGCTGATGGAGATTTGGGAATTAAGGCCTCCTGAAGGTGGTGTATTGTTGAGGGTAGGCTTATAGGTATTATAGCCAGTGTCCCTTTGCCAGTGTTTGGCACACTCTCCTGTCATTGTTGTCCACCTGATGTTGGCTAGGTGGTGATGTCCACCCTCTGCTCATGCCATCATTTTCCCCTGCCATTATGGAGCTTCCCCTTGAGTCTGTAAGCCAAAATAAACTTTTTCCCACAAGCTGCTCTTGGTCGGGTGTTTGCTGCCAGCAATGCAAACCTGACTGCAACACTACTTTATTAACAATAGCTAGGAAATGGAATCAGCCCAGATACCCATTGACTGATGAATGGATAATGAAGATATGGTCCATGTACACAATGGGGTTTATTTAGCTGTAAATAAAAATGAGCCGGGCATGGTGGCACACGCCTTTAATCCCAGCACTCGGGAGGCAGAGGTAGGAGGATCGCCCTGAGATCGAGGCCACCCTGAGACTACCTAGTTAATTCCAGGTCAGCCTGGACCAGAGTGAAACCCTACCTCGAAAAAACAAAAAAAAAAAAAAAAAAAAAAAAAGAAATTGTGCGATTCACAGGAAGTAGATGTATCTGGAAAAACTATACTGAGTGAGGTAGCGCAGGCTCAGAAAGACAAGTGCCACACATCCTCTCTCATATGTGGATCTAGCTTTGAATATTTAGATTTGTTTGCAAGTTGGAGAAAAAGTCAGTAGTAGAGCTAGAACGCTAGAATGAGGCTGAGAGGAAAGAGAAGTGGGGAGGGATTCAAGGAAAGGATAGGAGCTTTGCATGGTGGTGCACACCTTTAATCCCAGCACTCAGGAGGAAAAGGTAGGAGGATTACTATGAGTTCAAGGCCACCCTGAGACAACATAGTGAATTCCAGGTCAGCCTGGGTAGAGTGAGACCCTACCTTAAAAAACCAAAACATTATATATATATATATTTTTTTTTTTTTTTTTTTTTTTTTTGGAGGTAGAGTCTCACTCTAGCCCACGCTGACCTGGAATTCACTACATAGTCTCAGGATAGCCTTGAACTCATAGCAATCCTCCTTCCTCTGCCTGAGTGCTGAGATTATAGGGGTGTGCCACCATGCCTGGTCCAAAGATTTTTTTTGTAGTTGAGAGTGAGTATAGGTGTGTTGGGCGCATGCACATGCCCTTTGTGCATCTGGCCTTATGTGGTTAGTGAGGAATTGAACAGGCTTTTTTTTTTTTTTTTTTTTTTTTTTTTTTGATGTTTCGAGGTAGGGTCTCACTCTAGCTCAGGCTGACCTGGAATTCACTCTGTAGTCGCAGGGTGGCCTCGAACTCATGGTGATCCTCCTACCTCTGCCTCCCAAGTGCTGGGATTAGAGGCGTGCGCCACCACGCCCAGCTCTGAACAGGCTTTTAAGTAAGCACCTTTAACCACTGAGCAATGTTTTCAACCCTACAAATATAATTTATAAGAAAAGAGAGGGTTGAAGAGAGGGCTTGGCAGTTAAGGCACCTGCCTGCAAGCCTAAGAACGCTGGTACCAATCTCCAGGTCCCACGTTTAGCCAGACGCAAAAGTGATGCAAGGGTGCAATGATGCACTTGCCCACAAGTGGACACAGGTGTCTGGAGTTTGTTCACAGCGCCTGAGAGGCTGCTGGCATGCTCATTCTCTCTCTCTCTACCTCTCTCTGTCTCTCTCAAATAAAAAATTTAAAAAAAAAAAAAATAAAAAAGAGAGATTGGGAAGAAATACTCTACTGGGGTGGAGCAAGCTTTACCCTGCAGTTTTACGTTGTTGCATGTAAATCCTGCTGCCAGAGATGGTCCACCCCGGGTGAGTTGTTGGTCAGAGAAGCCCATGAGGCCCCAAAAACAATGCAGGCTAGTTTGAATGCTTTTGGTTACCCACCAAAACTAGAAGGTAAGTCCCTATTACTGAAGGCACCACGTGCTACCATCACAGGGCACTGAAAAATCAAGCTGGTATTGAGCTGGAAGCATCCTCCCTGCTGATTAGCTGGATAGCTGGAAAGTGCTGGAAAGTGTTATGCAGGCTGCTGGAGGAGAAAAGTAATGAACAGGGATGGAGAGATGGCTTAGTGGTTAAGGCACTTGCCTGCGAAGCCTAAGGACCCAGGTTTGACTCCTCAGAATCTATGTAAGCCAGATGCACAAAGTGGCACATGCACACAAGGTGGTGCATGCATCTAGTGTTCATTTGCAGTGGCTAAGGCCTGGCGTACCAATTCTCTCTCTCTCTCTCTCTGTCTCACACACACACTCACAACTCTCTCACACAGCACTCAGTTCGAGGCCACCCTGAGACTCTCAGCCTGGACCAGAGTGAGACCCTAAAAAAAAAAAAAAAAAAAAAAAATTTGAGCCGGGAGTGGTGACACACGCCTTTAATTCCAGCACCCGGGAGGCAGAGGTAGGAGGATTGCCATGAGTTGGAGGTCACCCTGAGACTACATAGTGAATTCCAGGTCAGCCTGGGCAGAAAAGAAAAAAGAAAAGTCCTCAACAGTCTTAGCTAGTAGAAGATCCTGCAAACTACACAATCACCAGTCAAGCAACTGGCCCCTGGTACAATAATGGCACAATAGCGGATGAGGTTAACCAATGACTCTCTGGATTTGGGGCCTACTCAATAGGAGGGAATTCATGCCTAGTACTGAAAACCAAGTAAAACAAGCCTTAATGGACCTTGGCTTGGAAGGATATATAGGTCTTAAAGGATGCTACAACTGTCTTTTGGCTAAATGGATACATTATTTTAGCTCATCAAATTGCCTTCTAAATGTATATGTTTATGCCTATTGATTAATACCATTCTTGCTTTTTTTGGGGGGGTTTTTCGAGGTAGGGTCTTACTCTGGTCCAGGCTGACCTGGAATTAACTATGTAGTCTCAGGGTGGCCTCGAACTCTCAGCGATCCTCCTACCTCTGCCTCCCGAGTGCTGGGATTAAAGGCGTGCGCCACCACGCCCGGCCCATTCTTGCTTTTTGTTAGTCACGCTTCTTTTACAGGTGGTGGTGAATACTGGAGACCAAAGACTCCTTAAGGCATGGAGAAGAGACTGGACAAGTCACCTCTGTCACACCCACCAGAGCTCAGGGAACAGTGCAGAGGAAGTGGCAGAAAGAATGTGAGTACTCTCAGGAGTCTGTACCTTCTGTGTTACTTCTCTCACTTTGAAATACGGTTAATTCTTTCGAACAAACTCAAAAGAATATGAGGGCAGTTCTCCCGCTGCACGGTGGGGGGCAGCTTCCCTGGCCCTTCACTGATGGCCTCCGCGGCCTAGCCACCCGGTCCCCGTCACCCATGACCAAGGTGACCAAGGTTTCCGGGCTCTGTGTGACACCCCCCCGCACCCTATGCAGGCGGCTTGGCTCACTCGGGGCCACCCACGACTGCGGGCCAGGTTCCCTTGGCTGACCAGCCTCCCCTCCCCAGGCCGCCTGGGCTCAGAGAACCCTGAGATGCCCAGGTGAGGGCAGGTGCAGCCCGCAGGACAGAGTCCACGCCCTAAAGTGATGGGAGTGAGGGGAGGATACCAGCATCATGACCACTCCCCTTTTCTTCTAGGTTTCCCCAAGGCTGACCCTGGTCATTGGTGGGTCAGCTTCTTCGGGAAGTCCACTCTCCCGTTCATGGCCACAGTGTTGGAGTCCCCTGAACAGTGAGTTCACCATCCTGAGGTTGGGGGAATGGCCCAAGAGTAGCAGCTCCTGACTCACTGACCCAAACTCTTCCCACAGCTCAGCAGAATCCCCCCTCCCAGACCTCCAGCAGCGTGGTCACCGGTGGCCAGGCTGCAGAAACCATGAAAAAGTAGCCAGTCAGCCAAGCCAACACCAAGCTGTAGTCCTGACCTGACAGAACCACAGCACAAGCATCCAAGGTGCTAGGCCAGAGCCCTGCCCATCCTCCCCACACTGCAAACTAGACAGGCTGCAGGAAGCAACAGACACCAGCAGAAGCTGGACAGAGCTCCCTCCTCTCTCACCACTCCAAAATTTCCTGACCCTGTAAAATCATGCCTTGCACCAAGCAGCAAATAAACTTCAAGTGGCCATCTTTAAATTATATTCATATATATATGTATTTGTATTACACTTAGTGCTAGCCAGAGAAGCTTTTCTATGGAGAAGACAGTAGACACTGAGGAGACTCACAACTCATCAAAGCTAAGAATAAGAGGCTGCAGCGCTGGACACTTTTTAGGACCTCTCTATCGTGCCCTCCAAGGCTCAGGACATGAGGAGGGGGCATCTAAGAGCCACCGGGTGGGAAGGAGTACCTTGGGGCACAGTCCTCCCAATATGAATTGACTAGTGCATTCATGACCTCGTCATGGTTGCCAGTACCCCCACAAATCTGCACTGTCCTGGGAGGACAAAAGGAATGAGACATCAAAAGAGAGGAAGGACGACATGGAAAGAGGACAGTGCTCAGTGGAATACAGATCAGGGAGGGGGGACAAAAGAGGGTATTGGATAGAAATACAATCAAATTACTGTATGTTCTTATATGAAAGTTCTCAATAAAAATGTTAAAGTTGGCCGCCCAGCACTTGGGAGGCAGAGGTGGAGGATGGTGAGTTCGATGCCACCCTGAGACCATTTAATCCCAGGTCAGCCTGGACCAGTGCCCCCTTCAAAAAAAAAAAAAAATGTTAAAAGTTGAGCCTGGCCCCAGAGACCACCAAAGAGTCCAGCACATATGCAAAAGCAAAGAGCTTTATTTTGGGCTTAAGCTCAGTCTCTTGACTTCACCAACGCAGTGGATTCATGCAAGAGCCCTGAGTTATGTTTGGGAGAAGCTTTTATTGGGCTCAAAGAGAAGGGAAATTTTTAATATGATTGGTTGACATTTACCATGAATTTACTTGTTACAAGTTAATTGGTTATACAGCAGCTGAGGAACGTTAAGCAAACTTATCTATAGATACAAAGCCACAGGAATATATAACACCTGCTTGGTTTTGTCTAGTTGGCCCATTATTTTTGGTTAGCATGGTCTTTCCAGTAACTGTTTGTTCTGACTCACATTCTGGGAACCTGACCTGAGTTTAACCTGAGGCCTGCAAGGCAGCTGAAGCTTGTCATGGCGTTACTTTGGTTCTTGGGCCTTTCAGCACTCAGGAGGCAGAGGTAGGAGGATCGCCATAAGTTTGAGGCCACTGAATTCCATGTCAGCCTGGGCTAGATGGAGACCCTACTTGAAAAACAAACAACAACAAAAAAAGTGAAGAAGAATTAAGCTGGTTTCCTGTGAATCACCGTTTCTAAACATTGTAGTTGGGTGAATTCTTGCAAGGACTGTAGGAGACTTGGCCATGGTGGTGCACTCCTGTATTCTTAGCACTTGTGATTGTGAGGTGGTCAGGAGCGTTCAGCTACATAGGGAGTTTGAGGCCAGCCTGGGGTACAAGAGAATCTTTCTCAAAACAAACAGAAGCAAGGCAGACGAGACAAGGATTTGTCACATCATGTGGCTCCACTAGACTGACTTTGATCTGTGGATCTTGTTTGTTTTTCAGTGCTAGAGATGACATCCCCAGAGCTTTATGCATAATGCACATGTGGTTAAGTGAACTATAGCACAAGTCCATTCCTTGGATTTTGTGATGTGGTGTGCATCGTCCAGCTGGCAGTGACCTCCTGCCTCAATCTTCTTCTAAGTGGCCTGCCAGACTTGTGTTCACTATCAAGCCATCAACCTGTGAAGAACAACGTGAAGGAGCACAGCTGTGGCCTGTGAGGACTTGGTGTCTGGTGATAATCTAGGAAACAGATGAGTATGGCTTGGTCCCACCTTGGCAGCAGGCATAGGAGCCCACAGAGTTGCCTTAGTTTGGCTGGGAGATGAGAGGAAGAGGAATGTTGAGACCTGAGGCCTGTGCCAGAAGGACAGCAGTGTCCTTCCTCAGTGTTGGAGACAGGCCTGATTTGGAACACACTGAGCTGCAAATGGATTTGGAGTGGGTGGCCTGAGCTGTGAGTCTGGAGTTCAGAACAGGGCTGAAGTGTGCACATCATGGACTCCAGGCTACAGGAAATGTTTGAAGCAAGTACTCTCACAGCGGAACACACACATATACATGTACACAAAAAATTTTCAGTTTGTCTCAGAAATCATGTCAAAATTAGGACTTTTTTCCTTCAGCAAAGGAAAGATTGAGAAAGGATATTTAAAATTTACCAAAAACAAACTTGGGCTGGTGAGATGGCTTAACAGTTTAAGGTACTTGCCTGCGAAGCCTAAGGACCCAGGTTTGATTCCCCAGTACCCACATGAACCAGATACACAAGGTGCCACATACATCTGGAGTTGGTTTGCATTGGCTAGAAGCCTTGACACACCCATTCTCTCTCTCTCTCAAATAAACAAACAAACAACAAACAAACCCATACTGGGAAAAAAAAAACTTAGAGAATCAAAAGAACCTAGAGCTCTTATCATAGCACTTAAGAAGCAGAGGGAGGAGAATCACCATGAACTCAAGGCCACTTTAAGACTACATAGTGATTTCCAGGTCAGCCTGGGCTAGAGCAAGCCCTTACCTCAAAAAATAAAACAAGCTGGGTGTGGCAGCGCACGCCTTTAATCTTAGCACTTGGGAGGCAGAGGTAGGAGGACTGCATGAGTTCAAGGACACCCTGAGACTACAGAGTGAATTCTAGGTCACCCTTGGCTATTTATTTACTTGCAAGCAGAGAGAAATAGAAGACCGGCAGACAGAGAGAATGGGTGCACCAGGGCCTCCAGCCACTGCAAATGGACTCCAGATGCATTGGCCACTTTGTGCATCTAGCTTTAAGTGAGCATTGGGGAATAGAACTGGAGTCCCTAGGCTTTGCAGACAAGCGTCGTAACCACTGAGGCATCTCTCTAGCTCTAACTTATTATTATTTATTATTTTAATATATTGTTAATATATGTATATATCTACCTAAAGAGAATTTGTGTGGGACCAATAAAAAAACAGTATTAGAAGTATGGGAATGCCGGGCGTGGTGGCGCACGCCTTTAATCCCAGCACTCGGGAGGCAGAGGTAGGAGGATCGCCATGAGTTCAAGGCCACCCTGAGACTACATAGTGAATTCCAGGTCAGCCTGAGCTAGAGTGAGACCCTACCTCGAAAAAAAAAGAAAAAAAAAAAAAAAAAAGAAGTATGGGAAGGAGGATGGTGTGTGTGTGTGTGTGTGTGTGTGTGTGTGTGTGTGTGGTCGGTCGCTCGCGAGTAGTGTTGGATCTGGTTTGTGGTTTCCGGACCAGAGTTCGAGTCCACACTCAGGTGTCGAGGTTTTCACATGGTGAAGCGGCCGAGAGGTGGGTGGAAGACTTAAGAGATCAAAAGAGGCTCAGAAGGAAAGCGCGGGGAACCAGCGGAGGTCCGGCCGCTGAAGGCCCGCAGGGCGTGCAGTCCGATGCCCACGGCTTCCTGCTCGCATCCTGGAGCGCGAGGGACCAAACGTCCCGGCGCAAGGGGCTGCGCCCAGGGCCCTCACCCACCTTGCGGGTCTATGCACGCTCTCCGGGATGAGCGCGTCACCCGCGGCCGTCGGGGTCTCCCACGAGGGCAAGACCCACTCCCAAACCGCCGAGCCTGGGCTCTGTGCTCTTCGCGGCCCGGCTCCGCCCCGTAAAGCCCCGCCCCCGGCCTCTCGCCCTCATTGGCTGGCCCCAGGCTGCGTCTGCCGACCCAGCCAATGGCAGCGCGGCGCGCCCGCGGCACGTGCGCCCCGCCCTCTCCCGGCGGGAAGGGAGCCGGCGGGGCTCAGTGAGCGCGCGGGCGGGCGGGGAGGGGCGGGGCCCCGGCGGCGGGCAGCGCTGATTGGCCGGCGCCGCGTTCCGAGGCGGTGGACGGCGACTGGGCAGGGCCGCGGCTCCAAAACAAAGGGCAGGCGGCCCGCGGGGCGGCGGCGGCGGGAGGATGCCTCGCGCCCTGCTGAGGCTGCAACGGCCGGAGCGTGACCCGGGCCGTGCGGTGCCGGAGCCGCCCGAGAGCCGAGCCCGCGCCGACTGAGGCCCCGAGCGGATGGATGCTGAGGGCCGGGGCGCGGACCGCCGAGCGGCCGTGAGTACAGGCGGGCCTCGGTGCAGCATCGCGGGCTGCTTGCTACTCTATGGCGACCTGAGGAGCCTGCGACTGCGGGAGGGCTCGGCAAGCACCTGTTGGGCGTCCGGGGCGGGGACCCGTTGACTTTTTAATTCTGATTTTTATTTGAAATGTTACCACTTGGTTCACTTCATTTGGGAACAGCTCACAAAAACCTACTTGTATTTTACCCTCCTTTCTTCTCTCCACCCCCACCTACCCATCCCGTGTTCTGAAAGGAGGTACAGAGCACGGTGCAAGTGAGGATTGGTTCCCCCCCCCCACACACACACACTTAAAGATTGGAGAGGAAAAATCCCAGCACTCGGGAGACAGAAGGTGTCAAGAGTTCAACCCTGAAACTACGTAGTTAATTCCAAATGTTTGTTTGTTGGGGAGGGGGTCGTTTTCGAGTTGCCTGTATAACAATCACAGCTAAAACGAATTGTCCTCATTGTTTACCACTTGTGGCACTAGGCGTTACTAATGCAGGGTCTGCCAACAAGAGCAACTAAATGGAACCTCCCTTTCTCCCTGCCTGCGCAAATGGGCATCTTTGACGCTCAAATTACGTGCTGCGTATCTATGACTAAAAGCGACCAAGTTCTATTTTGAATAGACAATAGACATAGAAAATACATTTCTCACTCCCGACTCCCTTTGTTCTGTTGCATTCTTCCTCTGGCTACTTAAATCTGCTGTGACCCACCCAAGCCTCTCACTCCGCTAAACTACTGAAGGCCAAGCGAACTTAACTGCTGTGGGGAGCCTTTTCATGCTCTTCACCTGAGCCTCACCTGTCACCTGTTTTGCCTTTAGCCTCTGCTGTGTTCTGATAGGTGTTAACAGTTGCTGAACACCTGTCCCTTCTAGGAGCTATGCTTGATCCTTTTACCATTTCATCCTACGACCACGTGCTTGTTCCTCAAACCCAATTTATGGGCTTTTAGGGGACAGGCCTGGCATGTTGGAGGAATGCTGATACTCAGGGCCTTTATGCTTTTGTGCCCCTGGCCAGTGCCCACCATGGTTACAGGAACTGGAAAAAATTCCTGTAGCCCAGGGGTTGGCCCATAGCAAACACTTAAAAAACTGAATTAGGGAGATGGAAAGATGGCTCAGCAGTTAAGGCATTTGCTCCCAAAGCCTGACGACCCGAGTTCCATTCCCCAGTATCCATGTAAAGCCAGATACACAGTGATGCATGCATCTGGAGTTCGTTTGCAGCAGCTGGAGGCCCTTTAGGCATTCGTTCTATCTCTCTCTTGCTCTTTCTCTCTCCTTGCAAGTAAAGCAAAATAAAGTTAAAAGGTATTTAAAAGGGCTGGAGCAATGGCTTAGTGGATAAGGCGTTTGCCTGCAAAGCCAAAGGACTCAGTTCCATTCCCCAGGACCCATGTAAACTAGATGACCAAGGTGGTATGTGCGTCTGGAGTTCGTTTGCAGCAGCTGGACTATCTACCTTTCTCTCTCAAAAGTTTAGCAAGGACTTGAGCAGAGATGAAGGAAATTCTAAATAGCTGGGAGGTGGAGAACTAAGCATTCTGGAGAAGGCAATGAGATACATTTAGGAAAGAAATCAGGATAGTATCAGTTTGGCCCCCCCATGGGACATTCCTCTTGTTACAGTCTTGCTGGAAATCCATCAGCAGGTAGTAATGGAATGGAAATCCAGAGTTAGCCCACTATTGGCCATACCCCAAGGTGTTCAGAGTCCCCACTGCCCCATTGTTAAACAGGTCCCCTAGCACCTGGAGAGTCACGGGACCAAGGCCGGGATTTCTGGTGTGGGTTGTGAGGGATTCGCTTGCTGGCCCTGTGCCACACTGTCACAATGACAGTGTTCTGTTGTGAAGCACTTGCCACATCGTGGTTGAACTGTGTCTACTGGTCATTCTTACCCCCTTAGTGTCGAACGTGAGTGTATGGACTGCTTTGTGCATTGTTTGTTATCCTGGTTTATAGATAGGGCAAAAATTAGCTCAGGGTCCCAGGGCCTTTGTTTTTTTTTTTTTTTTTTTTTGAGGTAGTCTCACTCTAGCCCAGGCTAACCTGTACTTCACTATGCATTCTCAGGGTGACCTCAAACTCATGGCAATCCTCCTACCTCTGCCTCCCTAGTGCTGGGATTAAAGGCGTGCGCCACCATGCCCAGCTATGACGTTTTTTATTGATGATTTTTATTATTGTTTGAGGCAGGTTCTCACTCTAGCCCAGGTTGACCTGGAAATCAGTCTGTAGTCCAAGCTGGCCTTGAGCCGTCCTCCTACTTCACCCTCCCACGTGCTGAGATTAAAGGCCTGAGCTATCACACCTGGCTTCATACTATATTTTGATCATAATCCCCTTCCATTACTTTCTTTTGTTCTCCCTCCCCATCCCCTATTCACTAGCTGCTCTTCTATTTTATTTTATTTTTACTTTATTATTTTTGGTTTTTCAAGGTAGGGTCTCACTCTGGCCCAGGCTGACCTGGAATTAACTATGTAGTCTCAGGGTGGCCTCGAACTCACGGTGATCCTCTTGCCTCTGCCCCCCCAAGTGCTGGGATTAAAGGCGTGCGCCACCACACCCGGTTTTTGCTCTTCTATTTTATGTCTTTCTTTCTGGTTTTGTTTTGGTTTTTTTTTTTTTTTTTTTTTTTTTGGCTTTTTGAGGTAGGATCTTGCTCTGGCCCAGGCTGATCTGGAATTCACTATGTAGTCTCAGTCTGGCCTTGAACTCACAGTGATTCTCCTACCTCAGCCCCTCCCAGTGCTGGGATTAAAGGCGTGTGACACCATATGGGGGTGGGGGGAGGAAATACAAGAATGAATGAATGGGTGTACCAGGGCCTCCAGCCACTGCAAACAGACTCCAGATGCATGTGCCACTTTGTGCTTTTGGCTTTACGTGGGTATTAAGGAATCCAACCTGGATCATTAGGCTTCACAAGCAAGTGCCTTACCCACTGACCCATCTGTCCAGCCCATATATATATATTTCTTTTTGGTTTTCCGAGGTAGGGGCTCACTCTAGCCCAGGCTGACCTGGAATTCGCTATTGTGAATTCCAAGTGCTGGGATTAAAGGCATGCGCCACCACGCCCGGCCAGCCCTAATATTTTTATTTATTTATATGAGAGTGAGAGTATGGCACGCCAGGGCCTCCCACTACTACAAACAAACCCCAGATGCATGTGCCACCTTGTGCATCTGGCTCCACATGGGCACTGGGAAATTAAACCTGGACCATCAGGCTTTGCAAACAAGCACCTTTAACCACTGAGCCATCCCTCCAGCCCATGTGGAATTTTTTGTTTGTTTTTTAAGGTAGGGTCTCACTCTAGCTCAGGCTGACTTGGAATTTACTGTGTAGTCTCAGGGTGGCCTAGAACTCAAAGTGATCCTCCTACCTCTGCCTCCAGAACATGAGTCACCATGCCTGAGTTGTTTTTTGTTTGTTTGTTTTGTTTTTTGAGGTAGGGTTTCACTCTAGCCCAGGTTGACCTGGAACTCACTATGTAGTTTCAGGGTGGCCTCAAACTGGTTTTTTGAGGTAGGTCTCACTCTAGCTCAGTCTAACCTGGAATTTACTATGTAGACTGATGTTGGCCTTGAACTCACAGCGATCCTCCTACCTCTGCCTCCTGAGTGCTGGGATTAAAGGCATGCGCCACCATTCCTGGCTTCCACATGGAAACTTTGTTTTTTTTGTTTTTTTTGAGGTAGGGTCTCACTCTAGCTCAGGCTGACCTGGATTTCACTATGTAATCTCAGGATGGCCTCGAACTCACAGTGATCCTCTGCCTCCCAAGTGCTGGGATTAAAGGCGTGTGCCTCCCAGGGAATAGTTTTAAATCTTTTTTAAATGTTTTTATTTATTTGAGACAGAGAGAGAGAAGAGAGAGGAAGAGGCAGATAGTCAGTCCTTTTTCAGCTTTTTTGTCCCAGTGGTGGTGTCATCTCTTCTCACAAGTCTTACCTGTTCACTCCCCTGTGGGACCACCTGTCTCTCTAGCATCCCTGGCCTTTGCTCTTCTCAGTGCTGGGCCCCTTCCAGCTCCTCTTTGTGTCTTTGTCTCTTTACTCAACCCAAGGTAAGGCTTTGAATGTTTGATTACATTTTATTCAACATGTGATTAAATAAAATAGTTTATTGGTCATTGTGGCAGGAGGCTTGGGAGTTCACGGTCATCTTTGGCTGCGTAGTGAGATTTAGATAAACGACCCTGTCTCAAACAAGAACTTCCCACCCTCTTTTCCTTCGATCATTGTCTAGGCAGCTGTGTGCTATCCTGCATCTTCCCCCTTGGTATCTGCAAGAAAACTAGGTGTCTCTGCTAGCATGCGTCTCAGGGCCAGTGCTGTGACAGACTGTTTTTAGCGGTACAGCTAGAATGAATGAGTTGCAGAGACTTCAAACAGAAAAGGCTGAGTGTATCTACGTCGTTGGTGGTCTGGTGAGACTTGATTTTAGTGAGGAGATGGAGATTGCGGTTTGAAGGAAGGGCGTCTGGTCACTTGTTTTCTGAAGAGTGGGGGCTGATGGCAGTCCACAGCAGACCAGGGAGCTCTGTCTTGGAGAAATTGTGCCGTGGAGCTGTGGGAGGGCTCCTTGCCTTGCCTGCTGGGGCTGCTGTGCTCAAAGTGCCTGGGAGGCTTTGTCACCCTTGCTTCACTAAGGAAGCTCGTGTTGCTAAAGGCCAGTGTGGTTCTTTGACGTAAACCCTTCCAGACTCTCCGTGCCCGTACGTGCAGGTATGATGAGCTCGAATAGGCGGTTTGTACACTTGGCATCAAAATATAAGGGTACAGGGCTGGGGAGATGGCTGAGCAGTTAAAGGTGATTGCTTGCAAAGACTGCCTGCCCAGGTTCAGTTCCCCAGTACCGTGTAAAGCCAGACGCACAAAGTGGTTCATTCACGTGTTTGAAGTTCTTTTGCAGTGGGAAGAGGCCCTGGTGCACCAGTTGTTTTCTCTCTCGCTCATAATACAAATAAAAAGGTACATAAAAGCATAAAACGGGCTGGAGAGATGGCTTAGTGGTTAAGGCACTTGCCTGAGAAGCCTAAGGATCCAGGTTCAATTCCCCAGGAACCCATGTAAGTCAGTTGTACATGGTAGTGCATGCACCTGGAGTTTGTTTGCAGTGGTTAGAAGCCCTGGCATGCCCATTCTCCCTCTCATAAATAAATAAATATAAATTAAAAGCATAAAATTACAAAAAAAAAAAAAAGCAGAGATTGAGGCAGTGGGGAGATGGCTCAATGGCTCAGTGGGTGTAAGCATGATGGCCTGAGTTCATTCCCCAGCACCCATGTAGGAAGCTGGGAAGGAGGTGTATGCCCGCCTATAAACCCAGCTCTGAAGGAAAGGGAAGCAGGACACTCCCTGGTCAGCCAGTCTAACAGGAAGAGTGCTGTGGTGGTTTGATCCAGGTGTCCCCCATAAACTTAGGTGTTCCTGAATGCTAGGTCCCTAGCTGATGGAGATTTGGGAATTAAAGCCTCCTAGAGGTGGTGTATTGTTGGGGGTGGGCTTATGGGTATTATAGCCAGTTTCCCCTTGCCAGTTTTTGGCACACTTTCCTGTTCCTGTTGTCCACCTGATGTTGGCCAGGGGGTGATGTCCACCTTCTGCTCGTGCCAAAATAAACCTGTTTTCCCCACAAGCTGCTCTTGGTCAGGTGATTCCTGCCAGCATTGCAAACCTGACTGCAACAAGTGGGAAGCTGTGCATTGATGAGGGAGATCGGGTCCTGAGGATTCAAACCAGGGTCCTTTGACTTTGCAAGCAAGTGCCTTAATGGCTAAGCCATCTCTTCAGCCCAATAAAATTTGTTTTGTTTTTCGAGGTAGGTTGTTGCTGTAGCCCAGGCTGACCTAGAATTCACTATGTAGTCTCAGGGTGGCCTTGAACTCATGGCGATCCTCCAACCTGTGCCTCCCGAGTGCTGGGATTAAAGGCATGCACCACCATACCCAGCCCAATGAAAATATTTTTTAAAATCATGTGTGCTGTCTGGTGTACAGAATTTGTTGTTTAGTAAGACATATTGATATTTTTAAAAGATTATTTAAAGATTTTTAAAAAATTGGTTATTTGCAAGGAGAGAGAGAAATAGAAGAGAGGCAGACACAGAGAGAATAGGCATGCTAGGGCCTCCAGCCACTGCAAACGAACTCCAGATGCATGTGCCCCTTGTGCATCTGGCTTACGTGGGTCCTGGAGAATCGAGTTGGGATCCTTTGGCTTCGCAGGCAAATGTCTTAACCACTAAGCAATTTTTCCAGCCCCCCCTTTAAAATATTTTATGGAGAGAGAAAGAGGCAGAGAATGGGCGTGCCAAGGCCTCCTGCCACTGCAAACAAACTCCAGACATATGTGCCACTTTGTACATCTTTTTCTGGTTACTGGAGAATTGTGCCTTTAACTGCTAAGCCATCTATCCAACCCAATATATTTTTTAAGTTTATTTTTATATAGTTACTTGAGAGAGAGAAAATGGGCACTCCAGGGCCTTCAGCCTCTGCAAACAAACTCCAGACACATGCACCACCTTGTGCATCTGGCTTACTTGGGTCCTGGGGAATCGAACCTGGGTCCTTTGGCTTTGCAGGCAAACACTTTAACTGCTAAGCCATCTCTCCAGCCCCAGCCAGATGTTTTTATTTGTAATTTCATTATAACAAATTCCTTTATTTTTATTATTATTTTCAAGCTGTATTTTAATTTTATTTGAGGGAGATAGAGACAGAGAATGGGCATGCCGGGGTCTCTAGCCACTGCAAATGAACTCCAGATGCATGCACCCATTTCTGCACCTGGCCTATGTGAGTCCTGGGGAATCGTACCAGGGTCCTTAGGCTCTGCAGGCAAATGCCTTAACCACTAAGCCATTTCCTCAGCCCTTCAAGCTGTATTTGTTTGTAAGCAGAGAGAGAGAGAGAGAATGGGCACATAGGGCTTCTAGCCACTACTGACAAGCTCCAGATTCATGTGCCGCTTTGCATCGGCTTCACGTGGATACTGAGGATCAAACCTGGGCCTTTAGGCTTTGCATTTTATTTGAGGGAGATAGAGACAGAGAATGGGCATGCCGGGTCTCTAGCCACTGCAAATGAACTCAGATGCATGCACCCATTTCTGCACCTGGCCTATGTGAGTCCTGGGGAATCGTACCAGGTCCTTAGGCTCTGCAGGCAAATGCCTTAACCACTAAGCCATTTCCTCAGCCCTTCAAGCTGTATTTGTTTGTAAGCAGAGAGAGAGAGAGAGAATGGGCACATAGGGCTTCTAGCCACTACTGACAAGCTCCAGATTCATGTGCCGCTTTGCATCGGCTTCACGTGGATACTGAGGGATCAAACCTGGGCCTTTAGGCTTTGCAAGAAAGTGCCTTAACTGCTGAGCCATCTCTCCAGCCCTACTTTCTCTTCCTTCCTTCCTTCCTTTTTTTTTTTTTTTTCCAGCGTAGGGTCTCATTCTAGCCCAATCTGACTTGAAATTCACTATAGAGTCTCAGGTTGGCCTTGAACTCATGGCAATCCTCTGTCTCTCAAGTGTTGGGATTAAAGATGTGTGCCACCACACTCAGCTCTTTTAAATAAAAAAAAAAAAATCATTTCTTTTTATTTATTTGAGAGAGACAGAGAATGGACATGCCAAGGCCTCCAGCAGCTTCAGACAAACTCCAGATGCATGCTCCATCTTCTTGCATCTTATGTGGCTTATGTAGGTCCTTGGGCTTTGCAGGCCAGTGCCTTAATTGCTAAGCCATCTTCTTTATCCAACCTTTTTTTTTTTTTTTTTTTTTTTTTGAAGTAGGGTCTCAGCCGAGCGTGGTGGCGCACGCCTTTAATCCCAGCACTTGGGAGGCAAAGGTAGGAGGATTGCCATGAGTTCGAGGCCACCCTGAAACTACATAGTGGATTCCAGGTCAGCCTGAGCTAGAAGAGTGAGACGCTACGTCGTCTTTTTTTTTTTTTTTTTTGGTTTTTTGAGGTAGGGTCTCTTCTAGCTTAGGCTGACCTGGAATTCACTATGTAGTCTCAGGGTGGCCTTGAACTCTCGGCGATCCTCCTACCTCTGCCTCCCGAGTGCTGGGATTAAAGGCGTGCGCCACCACGCCCGGCTTCGCCCCATGATTTTGAACAGAGCTGTAGGGGAGAAGCTAGGCTGGGAGACCCTTTCGAATTGCTTTAAATATATTTCTGACCCCAAGACCCAGTACATTTGTCCTGTAGGGCTGCCATGACACAATCCTACACCCTGGTGGCTTAAACAATGAATTCTTCTCACAGCACTGGAAGTTGAAGTCCAAGATAAAGGTGTCAGCAGGGCTGGTTTCCTCTGCTGCCCTTCCTCAGCTTACCTATGGCAGTCTTCTCCCGGTGGCTCCACACGATCACCTTCAGGTATGTCTCATGGAATGCATTACCTTTATGTTAAACCAAATTTGCCCTCGTAACCCATTTGCAAGTTGGGCACAGTTCATGCAAGCCTATGATTCCAGCTAGTACTCAGAAGCTGAGACAGAAGGATTGCAAATTTGAGCCCCAAGTGGGGCTACATAGCAAAACCTTATTTCAAAGCAAAGGAAAAAAAAAAAAAAAGGACTGTGGTGTCACATGCCTTTAATCACAGCAATTGGGAGGCAGAGATAAGAGGATCACTGTGAGTTTGAGGCCACCCTGAGACTACATAGTGAATTCCAGGCCTGGGCTAGAGTGAGACCCACCTTGCAAAACTAAAGACATTTTTTAAAAGGGAGGGAGGAAGGACTGGGTACTTGGTTACGAGCACCTGCTATGCAAGCATGAGGGCTTGAGACAGGCTGAGTTAAACTTCTCAGCACCTGGTAAACAGCTGGATGTGGTCATATGTCTGTAACTCCAGTCCTGCTGAGAGTGGAGACGGGAGAATCACCAGGTTCACTGGCCAAAGAACCAGTGAACACAGCAGCTGTTGCTGAGTGAGAAACTCCATCCCCAGGAAGCAGGTGGATGAGCAAAAAGGGGGGGGAGGGCGCCCACCCAGCACTCTCTGGTCTCCACACACCTAAGTACAGCGTGTGCACATCTGCACACACGTGTGTCTACACCCCAAATAAACTAAGGGTGGCTGTACAGCTCATCTGTGGTAAAGCACTGGCCCCTAGCATGTGCAGGGCCCTATGTTCCATCCTCAGCATCACGAGAAATGAAAGGAATTTGACCCTGCGTGAGGGACTTTGTTTTCTTGGCTGACAGGAAATCTGTTAAGGTTGAGTTAATACTTGCTTCGTCTTTCATGCTAATGACACAGTGCTTATGGAACATGACCACAGGGACCACAGGATCTGAGGTGTGTCCAGGGCCATTGCTGGGCTTCCTCAGTCTTATTGGCTGATGTTTCTTCCGTGCTTCCTAGACTCAAACGTGGTCCATGATGATTTGATCAAATTTTTTCTCCATTTATCTCCACCATTTTTGTGTAAATTAGTCCACATGCCATGCCTGACTAAATGTGGACTGGTTGGCAGTGCAGATAAGGAGAGCAGCCCCAGCCTAACTCTGTGCCTGGCCGTGAGCTAGTCCATTTTATTTATGTATTCACTTTTAATATTTCTTTTACTTTTTTGTTTATTTGTATTTATTGAAGAGTGACAGAGAAAAAGGCAGAGAGAGAGAGTGGGTGTGCCAGGGCCTCCAGCCACTGCAAACGAACTCCAGATGCATGTGCCACCTTGTGCATCTGGCTTATGTGGGTACTGGGGAATCGAGCCTCAACCAGGGTTCTGAGGCTTCACAGGCAAGTGCTTAACTGCTAAGCCATCTTTCCACCCTGACTTTTAATATTTTTATTAATTTATTTGCAAGGGGGGCAGAGAGAGAAAATGGGTGTGCCAAAGCCACTAGCCAGTACAAATGAACTCCAGACGCATTGACACTTTGTACATCTGGCTTTACGTGGGCACTGGGGCTGCCAGGCTTTGCTAGCAAATGCCTTTAACCACTGAGTCGTCTCTCCAGCCCGTTACTCCACTTTGGAAAGCAACAGTTTGGACCCAAGTTATTCCACTTTGAGTATAAATACAAGACAGAATGACTCTCCATCTTATTTACACAGGAAAGCCACCATCTGCCAGCACTTCAGGGAGCACAAAATAGTAATTTATTTGTACCAATAAATACTTACATTTATGAAAATACTAGTTCATATCAGAAACACCAAAGCTATGAGTTTATCACTTATACCCGATGGAACCCCCTTTACCTTGGTCTATAAAAGAAGCACCCCAAGACTGAAGTGTGGCACTCACACTGATTCATCACCCAGAACCTCATCTAAGAAAATTGCCATAGGAGGGCTGGAGAGACGGCTTAGCAGTTAAGGCGCATGCCTGTGAAGCCTAAGGACCCAGGTTCAACTCTCCAGGTCCAACATAAGCCAGATGCACATGGTGGCACATGCATCTGAAGTTTGTTTGCAGTGGCTCGAGGCCCTGGCGTGCCCGTTCTCACTCTCTCCCCATCTCTGTGTCTGTAATAAGTAAATAAAAATAAAATCCTTAAAAAAGAAAAAAGAAAACTGCCACAGGAAAGGCTTTCTGCCCTTGTTCCTGGCCTCCCACTCAGGTGCAGTTTCTGCCTGTGATGTTCATCCCAGTTCAAACTGACAGTTAAAACAGCCTGCTTCCTGGACATCTCTGTACCTGCTAGTTGTAAGACTTCCTGTGAGTAAGTGGCCCCTACAGTTTCTGTCGCTCTCTGCCTCTTTAGCCCTTTCTTAGTCATTCCGGAACCTGCATATGTATACATATATAAAATATTATATGAGATAGAATTTGTGGTCTGAGCATTAATTTAGCAATTAAAATTGGAATAAGACAGCCAGGTGTGGTGACACACACCTTTAATCCCAGTACTTAGGAGGCAAAAAGTAGGATTGCTGTGAGTTTGAGGCCACCAAGACTACATAGTGAATTCCAGGTCAGCCTGGGCTAGAGTGAGACCCTACCTCGAAAAAAAAACAGCCAAAAAAAAAAAAAAAAAAAAAAAAAGGGAAGGAAGGAAGGAAAAGAAAATTGGAATAAAGCAACCTGTGTTTGCCAGTGGCCACACTATCAAGTAAAATCAGGATTACTTGGCAAATTGGAGCCAATGACATTAATTTGTGAACTTGTCATTGTGGAAAGCCAGATCATCTGTTTATGACGTAGCATGCCCATGACATTAGGCCAGCTTGGACTATAAAGTGAGACCTTGTCACAAGAAAGAAAAAGAATCCTGGCCCTCGGTACTCGGGAGGCAGAGGTAGGAGGATTGCTGTGAGTTCGAGGCCAGCCTGGACTAGAGTGAGACCCTACCTCGAAAAACCAAAAGAGAGATTTTGGGCTCTCAATGTAGCTCAATGGTAGAGAACACGCTTTGTGTGTACAAGGCTCTGGGCTTGATCCCCAGCCCTGCAAAAACTAAATGAGTTAGATCTTTAACTTCTAGTCCTGTTTCCCACCCCCTTCAAAAATACATGAATCTGCCGGGCGTGGTGGTGCACGCCTTTAATCCCAGCACTCGGGAGGCAGAGGTAGGAGGATCGCCGAGAGTTCGAGGCCACCCTGAGACTACATAGTTAATTCCAGGTCAGCCTGGACCAGAGTGAGACCCTACCTCGAAAAAACCAAAAAAAAAAAAAAATACATGAATCTTAAACTATCTCTTGGGTGTATTTGATTCTCTATGTAACTTGCAGCCTTGTCTGATTCATTTGCAGGTTGTAACATTTTTCTCTTGTTCCAGTGTGTGGACAGTGCCACACGCCCTCCAGAACAGCAACGGCTCTTGTGTGCATTTTCCAGTGTTTCTTTTGTCAGAGAGTCCAGCACAGCCGCCGCTCTTCCAGTGCTGGCCCTGAGCAGAGTGAGGAGCATCCAGCAGATATGGTGAAAATGACCAAATCCAAAACTTTCCAGGCTTATCTGACGAACTGTCACCGAACGTACAGCTGTATCCATTGCAGAGCCCACCTGGCCAATCATGACGAGCTCATCTCCAAGGCAAGTGGCTTGTGTTCAGACGCTGAGGAAGCGCCCTCAACACAGTGACTGCTTGTCACCGTGGTGCCATGGGACGACCTGCATTTGCTGTGTTCTAAAGGGCTATCCTCCTCTGGGCAGATCTGTGAACATATGTGGCCATGCCACAATATTGGTTGTGTCTTTGGCTTTTTGGAAGGTTAGGCAGCTCGGACTGCTATCCGTGACAAAGAGCAGATATGTTGGTTTTTTTGTCAGAGCAGCAAAATTCACGTGAAATCAGAGAATTCTGAAGAAACAAAAGCAGGCTAGAAATCTATATAGTTTAATAATGAGGAAAGTTAGACCTTTTTGAAAATTCACGATGGTCGCCAAGTATAGTGCACGACTTTAATCCCAGCACCAAAGGAAGGAGGATCACTGTGAGTTCGAGGCCAGCCTAGGACTACAGGAATTAGTGTCAGGTCAGCCTGGACTAGAGTAAGACCTACCCTACATAGAAAAAGCCAAAACATGGCTGGAGAGATGGCTTAGTGGTTAAGGTGTTTGCCTATGAAGCCAAAGGACCCAGGTTTGATTCCCAAGGACCCATGTACACCAGATGCATTCAGGGGCACATGCATCTGGAGTTCATTTGCAGTGGCTGGAGGCCCTGGTGTGCCCATTCTCTCTGTCTCCTCTCTTTCTGCTTGCAAATAAATAAAAGATCATAAATTAAAAAAAAAAAAATTCAAAGATTGAGGGAAAGAGGCTGCTAAGAAAAGTGCCCAGGCTGGGGCTGCGAGCTGTGCTTGCCTAGTGTGTGCAAGGCTCTGGGTTCAATCCCCAGCATGGGGGCGGGGATAGGAGAGGAAAGTGCCCTGGAGGGTGTGAGCCAGCTGTGTGGAGTCTGTAGGAGTGAAACCCTGGATCATCTGTGTCTCAAGGCCTAATGGGAACCTTAAGGACTGAACAGCCCCCTCCTCCTCCTCCCACTGAGCTCTTCAGCATGTGGTGTTTGCTGCCAGCTATTTGGGAACATTTAGAAACATCAGTTGTATCAGATGAGTTAGAACTCCCTCTAAAACAGTCTAAACCCCTTGTCCACTTCAGCTCAGGATCTCTGACTGATCCTTTACAGGTCATGACCTCCCTACTGACCTTTTGGGCTGCTTTCAAAGTCCTGTCAAGAGGCCAGGGCCCTGGTGGCACAGGCCTGTCATTGCAGCTACTTGGAAGGTTATAGCAGGAGGATTGCGAGTTGAAGTCTGCCTGGACTACACAGTGAGATCAAGAGCAGCTTGGGCAACTAAGCAAGACTTATCACAACATTAAAATAAAAAAGAGGGTCTAGAGAGACAGCTCAGCAGATCAGTAGCTTGCTGTGCAAGCGTGAGTACCCGAGTTTGGATCCCTAGATGCCACACAGAAAAGCAGGTGCTGTAGTGTGAGCACTGTTACCGCAGTGCATCTGTGGTGAGACAGTACCCAGAAGCTCACTGGCCAGCCTGATGAACTGAGATGGGAAGGAGAGAGAAGGAGCCTGCCTTCAACAGGGCGGAAGAGAGGACTAACCCCTGACGGACGTTGTCCTCTGACATCACACACACGCTGGGGCTTGTGTGCACCCACAGTGTCACACACCAAAAAAAAAAAAAAAAGCTTCCTGGTTATGTACAAGGCTCTGAATTCAATCTCCAGCACTGCAAAAACAATACACTGCACACGCACAGTCCTGTCAGGAAAGCTCTGCCTTCCAGGAAGCTCACGCTCACGTTTAGTTAGAACGTCTTGCATTTTCATGCCTCGTTTCTGCTCATATTGGAAATAAAAGCTATTAAGGTAGTTTCTGCTTTCTTGTTGCTTCTGACTCCTTTGTCCCTCAAAGTTTCTAGAAAGCAATGGGAGCTCCTCAGATATCTTGTTTTCTGAAGCATGCTCAGTGCATTAAAATTATCATAAGGTCATGACAGACAGAGCTGCTCTGGGCCTGCAGTTGGAAATACAGGCTTTGAGGATCTGGTGACACCTACTGTTTGCCGTGACCTCACCTGAGCCTGTGGTCAGAGCCAGGCTTCATGTATAGCTATTTTTCTTCAGCATGTCGGGTATATCCACCATTGGGGGAACAGATAAAATTTGGTAATATTTTAATACCCCTAAAGCCATTAGCCGGTTTTAAAATTAGAGCAAGAGCAGAAGCGAAGGTTTGAAACTTACCCATTGTGTCAGATGAACACTTCAGGTTGAAGCCGCCATGACCCTTAGGTACAAAGGAGGCCGAGAGGTATGAGACCTTGCTGCTCAGTTTAACAGGAGATTTTGTTTTAGTTTACAGAGATGTCATGTCATGGTCAGGTGGCTCTGAGGCAAAGTAGGGACATTTGACAGGAGGCTGCTCACCTCGGGGAGGCTGGGAACAGAAAGAGGAAGAGGTCTGACTCCCAGCAGCCCCATGGGCTCACCTGTGGTACCTAATTCCCTGTTCCCTGCCTCCTAAGGCTTCTCCCATCCCAGTAACACCACAGACTGAGAATCAACCTTCAGTACATGGACCTCAGGGAACATTCAAGATCCAAACTAAGCTGGGCGTAGTGTTGTGTCGCACGCCTTTAATCCCAGCACTTGGGAGGCAGAGGTAGGATCACCGTGAGGTCAATGCCACCCTGAGAATACAGAATGAATTCTAGGTCAGCCTGAGCTAGAGTGAGACCCTACCTTGAAAAACAAAAAAATAAAATAAAAAATTTAAAAAGATCCAAACTGTAGTTGGGTGTGGTGGTGCACGCCTTTAATCCTAACACTCAAGAGGCAGAGTTAGGAGGATCGCCATGAGTTCTAGGCCACCCTGAGACTACATATTGAATTCTAGGCCAGCCTGAGCCTAGAGTGAGACCCTACCTCGAAAAAAACCAAACAACAACAACAAAAAAAAAAAAACTAGGCTGGAGAGATGGATTAGCAGTTAAGGTACTTGCCTTCAAAGCTAAAGAACTCTGGTTTGGTTCCCCAGTGCCCACATAAGCCAGATGCACAAAGTGGCACATGCATCTGGAGTTCATTTCCAGTGGCTAGAGGCCCTAGCATGCCCATTCTGTCTGCCTCTTTATCTCAAAAATAAAAGCTTAAAAGGAAAAGATGGGGTAGGAAAAATGGCGTAGCAGTTAAGGTGCTTTCCTACAAAGCCAAAGGACCCAGGTTTGATTCCCCAGAACCTATGTCAGCCAGATGCACAAGGTAGCTCATACATCTGGAGTTTGGGCACACCAAGGCCTTCAGCTGCTGCATTCTGTCTGCCTCTCCCCCCCCCCGAGGTAGGGTCTCACTCTAGCCCAAGACGACCTGGAATTCACCATGTAGTTTCGGGGTGGCCTCAAACGCAAGATGGTCCTCCTATGTCTGCCTCTGGAGTGCTAGGATTAAAGGCATGTGCCACCACGCTGGGCTCTCTGTGCCTCTTTCTATCTCTCTCAAATTAAAAAAGAGGACTGGAGGGATGGCTTAGTGTTTAAGGCATTTGCTTGCAAAGCCAAAGGACCCAGGTTCGATTCTCCAGGACCCACATTAGCCAGATGTACAAGGGGGAGCATACATCAGATTTTTGTAGTGGTTGGAGGCCCTGGCACACCCATTCTCTCTCTTTCTGTCAAATAGATAATAAAAATAAGAGAAAAGGTAAAGAAAACTGAGGTCCATGACCCTGTGAAGCAGATTCCAGTGCATTGGAAGTGGGAGCCACCTTACTTTTTTTTGGGGGGGGTAATTAATTGCTGGAAGGTTCTGTGTTGTTCATCAATTGATATGCAGTCCTAGCCTGGCAGGCTGCTAGCTTCTGTGAAATTTTGTTAGGTCACAGGTGTTTTCATCTGTTTCTGGTCACCTAGGGTGATTTTTTTTTTTTTTTTTTTTTTTTTTGAGGTAAGGTCTTGCTCTAGCCCAGGCTGAACTGCAATTCACTATGTAGTCTCAGGGTGGCCTCCAACTCATGGTGATCCTCCTGCCTCAGCCTAAGCACTGGGGTTAAAGGCGTGTGGCCTCCGCACCCGGCTAGGCTAGGGTGATTTTGTGTGTGTGTGTGTGCGTGCGCGCGTGTGCTACAAGAGAGTAATTGGGACAGAGGCCAAATGGCTCACAAAGCCTAAGCCATTTGGCTCCTGAACCTAACTCCTGGAAGCTGGCTGCCTGTGCACTTCAGCTCTGAGTCAGAATCCCAGAGCTGCTTCATTCCTGATTGATCCAAACCCTGGAAAAAGATCCAGAAAACATGGTTCATGGAATGTGCAAAAAGCCTTGAGACAGATATTAAACAGAACAGAGAGAAGACTCCAACCCTAGAAGACTGCTCGAGGGAACATCTTTTTTTTTTTTTTTTGGAGGTAGTGTCTCACCTGGAACTCACAGTGATCCCCCAACCTGAGTACTAAGATGAAAGGCATGAGCTACCATGCCTTGCTTCCCCTTTCAGCCTGAGTGTTACATCTTAAAATCTACAAACTTCTGGGGCGTCTGTGATGTAGCTCAGCCGTAGTTGTACTAGGGTTTAAGTTCCAATCTCCCAAATCTCAGGTTTATTTATTTTATTTTAATTAATTAATTTGGTCTTTTGAGGTAGGGTTTCACTCTAGTCCAGGCTGACCTGGAATTCACTATGAAATCTCAGGGTGGCCTCGAGCTCACAAGTGATCCTTCTATGTCTGTCTCCCAAGTGCTGGGATTAAAGGTATGTGTCACCAAACCCAGCTTGTTTGTTTTTTCGAGGTAGGGTCTCACTCTAGCTCAGGCTAACCAGAAATTTGCTATGTAATCTCAGGGTGGCCTCAAGCTCATAGTCATCCTCCTACCTCTGCCTCCCAAGTGCTAGCTAGGATTAAAGCCGTGTGCCACTACCCCCAGCTTCATGTTATTTTGTGCCAGGGTTTATTTTATTTACTTGCAAGGAGAAAGCCCAGGTGCATGTATCACTTTGTGCATCTGGCTTTACGTGGGTACTGGGGAATTGAACCTGGGTCGTTAGGCATTACAGGCAAGTGCCTTAACTGCTGAGCCGTCTCTCCAGCCCTGATTTTCTTTCTTTTTCTTTAAGTCTGCTTACCCAGGCCAGTCTTGAATTCCCAGGCTCAGGTGATGCTTCCTGCCTCAGTCTCTGAGTAGCAGGAGATGTACCTCTGGCTTGATTTGCCACAATTTCACAATATAGTCCTTTGCAAATTGAAGTTACAGTCAGCTGCCTTCTGATGCAGTCTCAACGCAGGATAACTGCTATTCGAGTTGGAAGAGACACCTGCCTGCTCGTTTGCCGTTTACCCCGGTGGAGCTAATAGCCTGCAGTCCACGGGTTCCAGGAGCATCTCGTGTGCTCTCTGTCCCAGAATACAGAGCTCACATACTTGGCATCTTCCTGTGACCCTCTCCTAATAGCTCCTTTTTCTTTGCAGTCCTTTCAGGGGAGTCAAGGGCGAGCCTACCTCTTCAACTCCGTGTGAGTACACGCCGTCACTGGTCTGGCAGGCGACAGTTGCTTCTGTCCATCTGCCTGCTTCTGATTAGTCGGAACATGTAAATAGTCTTCAGCTGTGGTCAGGAATTGCTCAGTGCCCAGAGCCACCAGAAAGAATCCAGCCTCCCCATCTGTGAATGCAGCTTTGTCAGAGTTTAGCTCCTGAGCTGGTGCCCCTGGGATTCTCTTGGGGAAAGAAGAAGCTGTTCCTGGGTGGGGTGGGGCTCAGTGAAAGAGTGCTTCTCATTAAAGCCTAGGGCGGGGAGCTAGGAAGGCTCAGTGCTGCTCTGGGAAGATCCCTGCTTCTGGCAAACTTTTTAAAATTTTGTTTATTTGAGAGGGACAGAGAAAAGAGGCAGAGAAAGAGAGATAACGGGCACGCTAGGGCCTCCAGACACTGCAAACGAACTCCAGATGCATGCAGCACTTTGTGCATCTGGCTTTTATGGGTACTGGGGAATTGAGCCTTGAACCAGGGTCCTTAGGCTTCACAGGCAAGTGCTTTACCGCTAAGCCACCTCTCCAGCCCCTGGCAAACTTTTAATGATGGGGTTCTGGGAGAGCCCTGAAGCAGTCACCATGTGTCTCCACAGGGTGAATGTGGGCTGTGGTCCTGCTGAGGAGAGGGTCCTCCTAACTGGACTTCACGCCGTTGCTGACATCCACTGTGAGAACTGCAAGACAACACTCGGGTGGAAATATGTGAGTTCCTGCCCTGGAGTGGGATGGCGGTGTGACTCAAACAGTAGCCATGGGTTGGGGTGTAGCTCAGTCAGTGTATGCCTAGCATGCTTCAAGCCCTTGTTTGAATCCCTAGGCATCCCTGTAATGCAAGCACTTGGGAGGTAGAGGCAGTAGGATCCAGGTTCCAAGTTTGAGCTAGGCATGGTAGCTCATGGTTATAATTCCAGTATTTGGGAGGGTGAAGTACAAGGATCTCTTGAGTTTGAAGCCAGCCTAGACTACATAGTGAATTCAATGTTAGTCTGGGCTACAGTGAGACCCTGCCTCAAAAAAAAAAGTTCCAAGTTTGAGGCTGATCTGGGATAGGTGAGACTCTGATCCCCACCAACCACCATCAAAAAAAAAAAAAAAAAAAAAAAAAAAAGGGGGCTGGAGAGATGGCTTAGCAGTTTAGCAGTTAAGACACTTGCCTACAAAGCCCAAGGATTCATGTTTGATTCTCCAGGTCCTACTTAAGTCAGATGCACAAGGTGGCGCATGCGTCTGGAGTTTGTTTGCAGTGACTAGAGGCCATGGCATGCCCATTCTCTCTCTCTCTCTCATAAACAAATAAAACTAAATCTTTAAAAATAAAAAAAGGTAACAGGTCTCCAGCAGTTCCTTGGAAGCTGGTTAGGGACAGCATCCCCGTGCCTGTTGTACTGACACCAAGAGGGACTGACATGGGGCCAGTGTCAGTGCTGAGGGCAAACTCAGGGCCAGGGCCACTGCAGCTCCAGGCTTTCTCCCAAGGCCCCACTTCTCCCAGATCCTGACTGAAGATTGCCTTTCTGCACATGGCAGATCTGATACCTTGAAGACAACAAGGTTGTTGCTCCTGCCCCCTTTCTAACTCCCGACCCTGAAGTCTCTGAGCTCCTCTGAGCAGAGGGCAGATGGTGCTGCCTATCTCCAGATCATATAAGCCTGGTCACATGTTGCTTTTTTTTTTTTTTTTTTTTTCCAGATAGGGTCTCACTCTAGCCCAGGCTGGCCTGGAACTCATTATGTAATCTCAGGCTGACCTTGAGCTCGTAGCAATCTGCTACCTCTGCCTCCCCAAGTGCTGGGATTAGCGTTTGCCCCACACCTGGCCTAGCCACATGTTTTTAGCAGCTTCACTACTAATAGAAGCTGCTGAGCCACTTTTGTGATGCTCCACTTTTTTTTTTTATTTTATTTTTTAAAATTTAATTTAATTTAATTTTTTTATTTTATTTATTTTATTTTACTGGAGAGAGAGACAGAGAGGGAGAGGAAGACAGATATGGGTGCACCAGCAGTCTCTCAGCTGCTGAGAACGAAATCTAGATGTGTGCACCCCCTTGTGGTCAAGTGCGGCATTGCACCCTTGCGTCACTGCATCTGGCTAAATGTGGGACCTGGAGATTGGAACCGGCGTTCTTAGGCTTGGCAGGCAGGCGCCTTAACCGCTAGACCATCTCTCCAGCCCTGCACCTTCTTTTGAGAGCTGCACTTTTGTAGGTCAGAGCTGCAAAGGACTGAACACATCTCCACATGGCATTAGGCTTTGGGAGGGCTACATGTGGCCCAGTGCCCCCCGCCCCCCGGCTGGCCTGTCCTATCTTGCTCAAGCCTGTCTTCCTTGGTGACCAGTCCTGTTCTGCTCACCTCTGCTACTAGAGTTGTGTATTCACCAGCATGTGTCCCCAACACACCACGCCACGTGTGATAAAATAAGGGAGTATCCATGGTCACACTCCCCCTAAAAGGCTGAGCATATCACTTTTGCTAGTGACTGCCACTCTGTGACACTACCCCTAAACTGCCCACAATGAATGGATGACAGGCTATCTGTCATGATGGGGCTCGAACCCAGGGTCTTAGGCATGCTAAACACACATTCTGCCACTGAGCTACATCCTCCAAACCCAGGAAAAGTTTTTTTTTTTTTTTTTTTTTTTGGGGTTCGAGGTAAGGTCTCATTCTAGCTCAGGCTGACCTGGAATTCACTATGTACTCTCAGGGTGGCCTTGAATTCTAGATGATTCTCCTACCTCTGCCTCCCAAGTGCTGGGATTAAAGGCTTGTGCCACCACGCCCAGCTCCATAAAAAGATTTAACATTGCTCATAAGTTTAATCAACAATTCAGAATTAACCTGCACTCCCTGTGCAGAGCCCTGGGCACATGGCCCAGGGAACATCTGGGTAGAGATAACACAATAAGTTTACTCTCTTTGCCAGAGTGTAATGAAGTTAAAATGAAAAGATGTTCTGAAACATTCATTCTCTCTTTTTTTTCCCCAAGGAACATGCCTTTGAGAGCAGTCAGAAATACAAGGAAGGAAAGTTTATTATTGAGCTTGCCCACATGGTCAAAGACAATGGCTGGGAGTGACATGGAAACTGTTCATTCCTGCTTGAATACTATTTTGTGAGAGCTGAATGTAATGGAGACGTAGCAGCTTGGATAACAGTATTTCTTGAACTTCGCAGTCCAGCTGGCTTCAACACTGAAGGCCTCTCTGAGGTAGGCCTTGAGTTAGGGCCCCTCCCATCTGTGGCTCCTTCACTTACGTGATTGTTCCTGAAAGTTTGTATTTTTTCCCCTAACTTCTTGAGTTCTAGAGAAAGAATTAACTGATGATTACCTGCCTAGTCTTCTGCATCACATGGCTGTACTTTTTCATGTTCAGTTAGAAACCAAACCCAAGTCTCCAGACAATGTCTCACAAGCACTCTCCCTTTTAGAGGGTTGTAGGTTGTTTCCCACCTCAGTTCTCAGAGTTACAAACTGGTTGTTTCTCTTGTAGATGAACTGCTAAGGCATAGTGACATTTAAAACTTCCAGAAGTAGTCAACAAATGTATATGCCGCGGGTGAGGATTTTTAAAAAATCCTTCCCACAGCAGAGACGACCACTGCTGACATTTTAGAGAAGCCATAGAAAGTGGCACCTAATAAACCTCCTGTTGAAGCTAATAGATTCCTTATCTAGAAAGCAAGTGACCCAGTGGCTAGAACAGACTGTTCCCAGAGCCCGCAGAGGCCTGTCACTAAGCGCACCTCCTCAGAGGCATAGCAACTATGTCCCTAGGGTTGCTGCAATCCACAGGTTGGGCTTAGTCAAAGTCAGGTGTCACTTTTTACCCTGGATGTACTTGAAATACAATTAGATTTGCATATGAGAGGCCAGAGTGAGCAGGTAGAGATTCATGTATTTTGTTTACAAAAGGTTGAAGTTGAGAGGCTTAACTATTGTCAAGGAAGAAATTGACTTGTTGAGGGAGTCACCTTCCTTGCTTGCAGACATCTCTTGGCCTTACGTGGAGGAGGGCCCTTCCTGAGCCCTACCCTAAGCCCTGTCTCTGTCACAGATTTTAAATCACAGACCATGCTATGTCCTCTGCAGGAAGTGGCCAGATTGCAGACAGTGGAATGGAGAGTACATCTTTTACACCCCAGCTTAGGGCAGAGGACAGGAAGAGGGCCTGGGAATCATGTGTGGAGACCTCAGCCTGGCTGGTCTAGCTGACTGAGGACAGGAAGAAAGTAGCTTCTTGTCTTTGGATCTCCCAGACCCAGCTCTTTCTAACTCAGAAAATCACAGGCACTGGGTTCTGCAGGCTCCTGTTAACTGCTCACACCAGAGCCTACTTTTCTGTTACCATCTCTGCCCGAGTGGAAGCCTGGTGACACAGGAAATTCTGTGGCTTTGGGCCCAGTGGCCAGATGGGCATGCCAATGACACACATCAACAGCAGGAAGCACAGTGTCCGGGTACTTTGGGAAAGGAGGGACATGCTTGCTTGGCCTGTGAGTCCCACACTGGGCCCTGGCCCAGCGAGCTGTAATTCCCCATAGTTCTCTACGGGCTGAGGCTGGACAAACACATCCCGTGCTCTTACCTGAGCAGACAAGGAGTCCCAGAGCAGGTATTGCTCTACCCGCAGAGCGCCTGCAGGTGGGGGTTTGAAGTCTGAAGATGCCTCCCTCATGGCTGGTACGTGAAGAGCAGCTGGATTTCAGTCCCTATCTGAGACCTCAAAGAACCCACACAACCTCCTTGAAGGAATGAGCACGAGGTAATGACTTTGGTGGAAAGTGCTGCTTCCCTTTTGGTCTTCAGACCTCTTGCAAGTGGGACCTGAGTGGAGAGTGCTAAAGCTAAGAGGATGGAGCCTGGGTGTGGTGTGATGGGGGCGGGGGAAGGGAGGCAAGAAAGCCTGAGCACCTCTCCATAGATGCTTCACTTAAATTATCAATCTTCTTAAATTCATCTGACCAGTTTTCATATACACTAAGATTATATTTGAAGCTTTTATATGTTCTGGGCAAGCGTACTGCCCCTTCCACTTGAGCACTTTGGTTTTGTATTGTTTTTTGATGGTGTTAACTGAAAATTTTTACTAGTACTCTTCATGACTTATTTTGTATTTTTTGTAATGTATACCAACAAAACACTTTAAAAATTAATTTGCACACACACATGTACGTGTGTGTAGGTACCAATGCATATATGCCAGGGACTCTTACCACTGCAAACAAACACTAGATGTGTGTACCACTGTGTCCGGCTTTACATGGGTGCTGGGGAATTGAACTTGGGCAGCAGGCTTTGCAAGCAAGCACCTTTACCTACCGAGTCATCTCCCCAACCCAACCAACAAAACTTGAATTTTTTTTGTTGGTCTTCTGTAAAATACAAGTTCCTTTTTAAACCAAATGAACTGACCATGAGCTGGCTTCAGGGGAAGTGATACAAGACCATAACCAGATGTGCTGGTGAAGTGCTAGAATGTTCCACCCTCTTAAATTCCTAAATAATAATATCATCTTATGAGTTATAAATTATTTAAAGTTCTTCCTTGAGAAGTAGCACCGTGGGTGGTGATGCCAAGTTACAAATGCATTCGTAGTGTGCTCTGGCACTCTGCTTTAGAACTGTCTTAGTTTTGTTGCTGTTGATAAAATTGTATAGATCAGTATTTTTATACCGTAATGCTTATTCTTGATGCCATCTGTCTAATATTTGAAGGGATTAGAAATGAAATTTTCCCCCAAGAAATTCCTTTATTTTTCTCTGATGACTTCATCAGGCACTTACAAAATCCAAGTGGTTTTAATTTCTAGAAAACTACAAATTTCAAGTCTGAAACAACCTACAGAAATGTAAGAGCCCTCATTTGTCAAAGGCCCCTGGTGGGTCCTGTCCTCTGTTCTGGAGGACAGGGTTATGGCTGTCCCTTTGGGGCAGGTGCAGGCTGCTGGACAGCAACGGGCAGTAGCCTGGAAGCAGCTGGAGGGTCACCGTGAGAAGCAGGACCGCCGAGCTCAAGTACATGGACCACCTTCAGCCTCCCTATCCCCATTGCCAGCCTTGGTCCCGTGTCTCTGAGGTGTAGAAATAAAGCTTCTTGATGTCACTGGTGAGAAGGTGGATCCTGGTTTCCTGCAGCTATGTCAGGTCTCAGAGCTCCTTGGGGACCACAGGACTACTAAGGTTCTTCTCTGACATAACCTGGTAAGGAATATATATATATTTTTTGCGGTAGGGTCTCTCTCTGGCCCAGGCTGACCTGCAATTCACTATGTAGTCTCAGGGTGGCCTCAAACTCACAGCAATCCTACTACCTCTGCCTCCTGGGATTAAAGGCGTGCGCCACCACACCTGCTCGTTCTTGTGAAATACCAGGTTGCCCATGGCCAGAGTACACAGGGAGGTTGCAAGGTCACTGGAGCACCAGGTGGACCCTGATGATGCCCACAGATGAGTGGCTACAGAAAGATGGGCTGGAAAAGTGCAGTTGACCTATGGACAAGGAACAGACCTTATCCTCAGACAAGACTAGCCAGTGATTAGCATGACGACAGTGGTAGCCATGCAGCAAAGACTGAAGTAGTCAAGGGGCAAGAGCAGAATGGTGACTCTGCCTGACCCTCAGGAGACAGAGAGCTTGGGCATAAGTGATGGAAATCACTGCATAGTACATTCCAGAACCAGAGCTTTTGAGATTTTTGAGCATTTCTCAAAGTTTTGGATGAGGTAAAACCAAGACTAAAGTTACAATTTAGCATGACAAGTTCTAAGCCCCAAGGACTAGGGAGGAACCCACAACACCAGGCTGAGCACCTCGTGGGTTAGTACTAGAGGGTGTGGGAACCTCTGGAGAGGTAGCTGGGGAAAGGCAAGAACAAGAGGAGAAACCTGGGGCCAGGCGTGGTGGTTCACGTCTTTAATCCCAGCACTCAGGGACCCTACCTCAAACACAAGGGGGGGGACATTGCACACCTTTAATCTCAACACTCAGGAAGCAGAGGTAGGAGAATTGCCGAGAGTTTGAGGTCAGCCTGGGCTACAGGGAGACCCGACCTCGAAAAATAAAAGGCCTGGACTAAAAGAACAGAAAAGAAAGCAATGAAGACCAGGTGGCTATTAACTTCCTGGACACAAGTCACAGGAAAATGGAGGCCAAGGGGGCGTCTTTGGTAGGATATGCTGACACAAGTGGCCTAAAATCCAAAGGAGTGGGTGGGGAAGTCGGAGGCCACCTCAGCTGCAGACTTTCTGAGGCATAACAGATAGGGAAGACTGGGGTCCCAAGCAAGGAGAAAGAGAAAAGGTTTGTAGAAGTGGTGCCAAGGGTTAGAAGCCCACGAGGCACTGTCATAAGAGCCTGGGAACACAAACTCCAAGCTCACAGGAACCAGTCTTAACCTATGTAGCCCAAGCTGGCCTCAATCTCATGACCCACCTGTCTCAGCACCGGCAGCTGTGCCCAATGAACACATGACAAGGGGGGGGGGGACAAAGGTAGGGGCAAAAAGGTTTATGGGCTTGTAGCCCGAACTTAACAAGGGCAGAAGGTTCAGTCTGCATCCTTACCGGGATCCAGGAAGGCCAGCTTGCTGCTACCAGGAGCTGAAGTCTCCAAAACCCTGGCTCAGCTTTTTCTTGGCTGCAGGGACAGCTGTGCTGGTCGATGGCTCTTCCTCTGCTGCTCGTTTCCTGTGAAAAAAACAAGACACAGCTTTTATGCTGAGCCATATAGCCCCATGACCTGAAGTCTCAAGATAGCCCACTCCAGCTCTTCAAAGGCCTCCTCTTTAAACACTGCTGTTACACCCCCCAGTTGACATCTTACAGGGGGCTGCTGGACCCTCATGAGGCAGATCCCCTGGCAAGATCGCCCCCAAGGCACAGAGTTGGTCTCCAGTGTGATGCCTATGTTGTTTGTTTTGTTTTGTAAGGTAGGGTCTCACTCTGGTCCAAGCTGACCTGGAATTCACTATGTAGTCTCAGGGTGGCCTCGAACTCTCAGCGATCCTCCTACCTCTGCCTCCCGAGTGCTGGGATTAAAGGCGTGCGCCACCATGCCTTTTTTTTTTTACCCCCCTGGTCTGCTCCTGAGAACACTAGATAGGCTCCAGCCTTCTGGAGGGATGTGGAGTATGCACTGCAACGGTACTCACGTGGCTGCTGGGTTGATATACTTTCCCACTCCCTGGCGGTACGTCTGGGGACCCTGGCTGCCTGGCTGGGGCTGGCTGCTCTTGACCTTTGCCTCCGGGGCCACTTGAAGCTGTGTTTTCTTCCGCTCCTCAGCAATCTAGAAGGAGAACTATTTGAGGTAGAACCGCACACAGTAGGGCTCTCCCACCCCAGCTAGGAGGGCTGTGGCTGACCTGGAGCCCCAGTCAACAAGCACACAACTTTCCAGAAACCTCCCCAGGGCCACCCTCCTCACCTGGGCATCAGCCTCCTCGTAAGGGTCTACAAACACTGTGGTGGTACAGATGCGTATCTCCTCCTGGGGGCGGCGGGAAGGTTCTGTGAGCAGTCAGCAGGCTCCCTCCAACCAGCACCAGCCCGACAACGACCCCTCTACTCTTAGGCACATACCTTAGGGCGGTCAGTTTTGGGATCACTCTCTACGTTCTCCATGGCCGTCAGTGTATCAAAGCCGCCAACAACCCTGTATCAGAGGGATGGTGGTGGTTCTGCATGTGCCTGAGCAAAGCACCCTGACAGCAGAGTCCCCAGGCACACCAGAAGGACTGATGCAGTGTGGGCCTCAACAAAGGTGCTGCCTGGTCACACTGGCCAGGCAGTGGGGCCAGCAACCAGGAGAGGAAAGGCCACAGACAGAAGGTGCGGCAGAACATCAGCCCGGCTCCAGCTCTAAAGGACTAAAGTGTTACTTTGGTAAAATCACACCCTAAGCTTCCAGACCATCTGTTACCTTGTTTCTTTTTTGTCGTTCGTTTTTCAAGGTAGGGTCTCACTCTAGCCCAGGCTGACCTGGAATTCCCTATGTGGTCTTCTCAGGGTGGGCTCGAGCTCACATTTTGTTTTTGTTTTTTTGGTTTTTTTAGAGGTAGGGTCCTCCTCCCTCCTGTCTCGTAGTGCTGGGATTAAAGGCGTGCCTCCCAAGTGCTGGGATTAAAGGCGTGCGCCACCACGCCCGGCCAGCATTTTGTTTTTTGAAATAGGGTCTCATGTAGCCCAGCCTGGCCTTGAAGTCTTGCCTCTACCTCCTAAGCGAAGGGATTATACACATGCCTGGCTCCCTCTTCCCCTATCTATTACATATTTTTTGTGCGACCCAAGAGTTGAGTTGTTATCAGAGTCGTTTGTGAGAAAGTCTGTAAAACCTCAGGCTACAGGATAAGGAGAAAGTCAGAAAGTGGCCCAGACTTCCAACAGAAGGAGTGAGGTATAGCCAGGCCAGGCAGGGACACTCCTCTTCTTTGCCCATTGAACTATGCCAAGAGCTCACTGACACCCACTGCTCTCAGCAGGGACCAAAGGCACAGGTGAGCGCACATTCAGGTCTGGGACAAGGTAGTGGAGGCTGCTGGAGGAGCCCCATGGCTCACCCAGCACCCCAGTCCTAATGCAGCAGTTGCAGTTACACTTACCGTCCAAAGATGGTGTGCTTCTTGTCCAGGTAAGCACAGGAGCGGAATGTGATAAAGCTGGGGAAGACAGACACGGGTAAGGGGAGCTGCAAGCACCCAATCCAGCCTGCCCTGCCCTTCTGACAATGCCTGGTCCTCAATGGGAGCCACCTGCCCTTCAGGGTTGGCCCAGGAATCTGCAGCTTCTCTGCATATACCTTACCTTGTGTGCCTTACTTAATGTCTGTGAGACATGTCCAATGCATACCTGCACTCTGACACCCTTGGTGCTGGCTATCCCTTTAATTAACATTTATTTATTCATTTATTTGCAAGAGAAAGAGCATGTCAGGGCCTCCAGCCACTACAAATGAACTCCAGACTCATGTGCTACCTTGTGTATCTGGCTTACACGGGCAATCTCTCCAACCTTATTTATATTTTATTTTTAATTAAAAAATATTTTAGCCAGGCGTGGTAGAGCACACCTTTAGTGCCAGCACTGGGAAGCAGAGGTAGGTGGATCACCGTGAGTTTGAGGCCACCCTGAGACTACATAGTGAATTCCAGGTTGGCCTGGACTAGAGTGAGACCCTACCTCAAAAATAAAATTATTTTTACTTGAGAGAGAGGCAGATAAGAGAATGGGTGCACTAGGGCCTCTAGTGGCTACAAATGAACTCCAGATGAATGTGCCACCTTGTGCATCTGGCTTATGTGAGTACTGCAGAATTGAACCTGGGTCCTCAGGCTTTGGAGACGAGTGCCTTAACCTCTAAGCCATCTCTCCATCCATATTTATATTTATTTATTTTTGTTTTCATTCAAGCCATGGATTCACTCTAGCCCAGACTGACCTGGAATTCACTATGTAGTCTCAGGGTGGCCTCGAACTCACGGCGATCCCCCTACCTCTGCCTCCAGAGTGATGGGATTAAAGGTATGTGCTACCACGCCTGGTGTTAAAATTCTTTGATAAGAATAATAGTAAAGAAGCCTTGGCAAAAAAAAAAAAAAAGTTGGGCTGGAGAGATGGCTTAGCAGTTAAGGAGCCTGTCTGTGAAGCCTAAGAACACTTATTCAAATCTCCAGGTCCTACATATAGCCAGATACAAAAGTGATGCAAGCGTGCAATGTCGCACATGCGCACAAGGGTTTGTTCATAGCAGCTGAAGAGGCCCTGGTGTGCCCATTCTCTCTCTGCCTCTTCCTCTCTCTCTCAAATTTAAACAAAAAAATTAAAAAAGGAAAGAGGACTGGAGAGAGGGCTTAGCGGCTAAGGCGCCTGCCTCCTAAGCCTAAGAACGCTGGTTCCAATCTCCAGGTCCCACGTTTAGCCGGATGCAAAGTGAAGCAAGGGCGCAAAGCCGCACTTGACCACAAGGGGGTGCACGCATCTGGATTTTGCTCGCAGCAGCTGAGAGGCTGCTGGCGCGCCCATCTGTGTTCCTCTCCCTCTCTCTGTCTCTCTTCAAAAAAAAAAAGGAAAGAGAAAGGAAAAAGGGGGGAGAAAGAAAAGAGGGAACAAAAGGAAAGAGATAGGGAAGAATAAAGGGGGAGGGGGACAGAGTGAGAAAGACAATATCTAAGGAGGCGATGAAGTCACGTTCTTAGATGATGAACAGAATATACACCTATTCTTCCCAATACACAGATGCTCCTCTCCCAACACTGCTCAGCATCCAGAGACCTGTCAGCACCTACTGCAGCCCCTCCACACAAAGTGAGCCTCACTCCCACCTCTAGCACCTCTCCCAGGCCACCTCTTACCCAGCACCTCTGCTTCCCAGTGTGCTGGTCCACTGTGCTTAACTCTCTGCTCAGCCCCTGACACATTCACATGCCCACCTTGCCACCAAGAGGCCTTTGGGGACCTCCTGGTAGACTAGTGGCTGCAGCTCAGCATGTATGCAATTCTACCAGCTGGCTCGGATTCCCTTACTACAGGTCTAGATTTGACAAAGGTGCAGCACATTAAGGAAGAACTAAAAGGAGGAACCTGCAGAAAAGTGTGGGCCATTCTGCAGGCCTAGACTGGGAAAATACTCACAACTGAGACTTGTTGGTGTTGGGCCCTGAGTTGGCCATACTGAGCACACCTCGGCCAGTGTGTGAGAGGTTGGGTCGGAACTCATCTCTGAAGGGCTTGCCCCAGAACGATTCACCACCTGTTGCCAGAAAGGACCACAACTAGTAGGGAGCCACAAACATCTCGGGAGCACTGAAGAGAGCCCTTGGCCTCAAGATACCCTCACTGTCCTCCAGACCCCAGTGTCTTCACACATGCCAAGGGCTACTCATCTATTCCCCTCCTCCATTCATCCAGGGATCAAAGCTTACAGAGGGGCTGGAGAGATGGCTTAGCAGTTAAGGTGCTTGCTTGCAAAGCAAAAGGACCCAGGTTCAACAACCCAGGACCCATGAAAGCCAGATGCACAAGGTGGCACATGTGTCTGGAGTTTGCAGTGGCTGGAGGCCCTCATGTGCCCATTGCCCATTCTCATTCTCTCAAATAAATAAAAATAAGATATTTTAAGAAAAAAAGCTTACAAAGTATCATTAAGGCCCATTTGGTTGCCCCGTGGGCTTCTCATCTTACTATGTGAGAGGAAAAGCCATGGCTGGCCCAACATGCTGATGAATTGGATGCTGAAGTAGCAGAAGGAAGGTCGTGCAGGGACTGAGGACCTCTCACCTTCCACTTGTGATGGTGGGGACCCTGAGGCTCGGAAGGAATCAGTGCTCCTGCACTGGGCAAACTTAGGGACATGCCCAAGGTGGTCCACAGGACCAGGGGCCAAATTACAATTCTCCCCTGATCTATCAGATTGTACATCCAGAACTCTCCCCACCCAGCTTTCCCTCATGCCCCATGGAGCAACTGTTAGGTATCAGACAACCATGGTGCTGGCACCTACCTGTGCCTGTGCCTGTGGGGTCACCCCCCTGGATCTGCAAGAATAAGTCAGTAGCAGGTCAGCCTGAGGTCACTGGCTCTGCTGCTGCCCACCACCCACTGCTCTTCCTGACAGAATTCATTATCTACTGCCAGTCTCCCCAAGGGGCCCAAGCCTTGGTGAGGAAAATGGGCCTCCTCTCTGCCTGAACTGAGGTCTGCCTGAGGTGCCGTTAGAGGTTCCCTGGCAGGAGTTTCACTTGCAGTCCCTGTCGTGGTCATCCACAGCCTGCTCAGGTCCTGGGATTTGACTCCCTGATGCCCTCCCATGCCATCTGCCCTCTGCGGCTAATGCCAACTTGTGCTGCTCACCACGAAGTTCCTGATGGACCTGTGAAAAATGGTGCCGTCATAATAATGCTTCTTGCAGAGCTTGATGAAGTTTTCACAGGTTTTTGGTGTCTGTAAAACAGCCCAATGTTTCTGTGAGGGATACGGCAGTAGCAGCAGAGCCACAAAAGCCAGGAAGGTGTTGATGACAAAGCAGGGCGTTCCCCAGTCTACAGAACCACAGAAACCTTAGTCTATTCTGGACCCACCAGGGTGAAGAAGAATCCCAGAAACGAAGCAACAGACCCTTGCAGCAATATAACACACAGCAGAGGGAGGACAGGAAGGCCCCTTTCCAAGGACCAGAGGACTTCAGTTTCCACTTGGGGTCAGGCAGGACCTTCTAGAAGCACCAATTAACTGCAGCAGCTCCATATTTAAGATGTGGCTGCCCAGTGACCCCAGAAACTGCCTGGCATTGGTAAAGGGATAGCCACCACGCCTACCAGGTCACAGTGCAGCTCCAGGTTGAGGTCGCCCTTGTTGGTGTGCAGCCGCACATATCCCTTCTTCTTCACAAACTGGTAGCGCAGCACGTCTTCGTCAATGGCAGCTGTAAGCAAGGCCTGAGCTCTGCACCTGGGGCGGCCCCTCCATCCAGATCCCGTGCCCCCCCACCCCCCCCACACCAGCTCAGCACCAGCAAGCCTTCAGCCAGGGGCCCTTAGCTCTGAGCAACATAGAAGCCAGAGGCTAAGGGTGTGCTTTAGCTCATGTGGGCTCTGTGGGGCTAGGGACCATGAGGGTCAGCAAGGGGCTTATTTGGCAATTAAACTGAGGGAGAGTTTTGGAAATATCTGCACCCAGACTGAGAGGAGTGGAGCAGTGTGGGACTAAAATGACAGGAAGGTCGGGTCAGACAGTGGGGGCTACCAACAGCTGAGAACACAGCAATATCAAGGACAGCCTAATGCAAAAGGCTCTAGGAGGCTTGAGGGGACAATGGGCCAAGGCCATATAGTAAAATATAAAAAGTTTTAAAACCTTAACAAGTCCAGGTTCACACAGGCTACCCATGCAACACAAAACCCACTTTTCAAGATGCTCACCCCCCACCACCACCACTGCCCACACTGCAGACTCCGAATACAGGCACAGTGGAGATGCTGAGGTAGGCAAGTAGTGAGGAAGCCCCATGTGCTGCTCCAAGGGACAGGGGAGGGGTCAGCTACCTGCTTCATGTGTGGTCTCAGGCACCATGGCAGTGGAGGTGAAGGATGCGCTGACCTTCCCTGTGGAATAGTGAGCCTACGAGGAAACCCAGCAACTCAGGCCCTGCCATCACCAGTATTTCCCGACCACAGCCACAGACCCATGGGGACAGCCCAGCCCAGACCTGGAGCCAGCAAAAAAACAGAGGACCAGGGATACACTACTGGCCCCAGGAGGGAGAGGTGAAGGCCAGGCCAAGGGAGCCAGCGGTCCATTGCCTCCACTGGGCTGGGCTTCAACAGTGACATTAAAAGCAGCAGCCTTCTCCAGGGACAGGAGGATAAGGCGGTTTTCAGTTTCTTCCTGAAGGTTTCTTCCTTTTTTCTTTTTTTTTTGGTTTTATAAGATAAGGTCTTGCTCTTGCCCAGGCTGATCTGGAATTTACTTTGTAGCCTCAGAGTGACCTTGAGTCATTCTTATTCTTTTTCTTTTTCTTTTTGTTTCTTTTTCTTTTTTTGGTTTTCCAAGGTAGGGTCTCTCTGTAGCTCAGGCTGACCTGGAATTCACTATGTAGTCTCAGGGCAGCCTGGAACTCATGGAAATCCTCCTACCTCTGCCACCACACCCAGCTCACATGGTTTAATTAGGGGGAAAAAAGTGTAAATAAATGTTCTTTTCTCATCCTAGAGAGAAGCTGCACCATGAGAAAGTAATATCCCAAGGTGGCTGTCTATAAGAAGGAAGATTGGGGCTAGGCGAGTGGTGCCAGCTCAGCTGCCCTGGAGGGTCCCAGCACTGAGGGAGTTCCACCCATCTGCCCTCCAAATGAATCCCAGGCCATGTGAAAGCTGCACTCCACAGCTCAGAGCCAGCCATCTACTCACAGCATTCAGCTGGTCCACCTTCTTCTCGGGGCCTTCATAGTAGCGGCTAGGATCTCATCCCCTTTGAATGCCCTGTAGAGCTCCTGCAGTGTCTCTCGGGTCTCAGCATTTGTGTTTTTCAAATAATAAGATGGATCCTGTTTGGCCTTTTCCTCATCTACAAAACAGTGTACAGGCCCCGGGCAGCTGAGCCCCAGTAGTGCCTACAGGTGGGCGTAACGGGACACAGAACAGAGCTGGCCACAGGCAGGTTGGGTCAGGATAACGGCCAGGTTATTGCCATGCGTCATGTGGTAGGAGCACCAGTGGCATAAGGCAGGGCAAATGGAGCACACACAGGGCCAGAGTACCTGAAGGTCTCCCTCGTGAAGTCAACAGGGATCTTTAGGTCGAGGGGAGGGTGGTACATGGGGTCACCCTGTCTTCACATTTATCTGTACATGGCAACCCTTTCACAATGCATGCTTTGCTTTTGTAATTCAAAAGTTATTTCAAATAACATAAGTGTTTGAGGGTCTTTCAGATGTGAAATGCCCCATCGTGTGCCCATGAGGGAGAATGTGAGCCGGATGCTGGGCCAGGGGCTCCTGCACCCCTGGGGGTTCAGCATGCCTGGTCCCTAGGCCTGGCCTCTGGGTCTCCTGAGCTCAGGTCTCCCTGAGTCACATTTTCTACCTCCCTAATCCTGGCTGTCCCAGTGTTTATTACGAGGGGCTGGGCACCAAGAACAGCTGAGATGAGTCTGGCTGGCTCCTTCAAGGATACAAAACAGCCACAAGTGAAATGAGAAAACTCAGTCCCCCTTCTTCACCCCACAGTGTATGCCAGTGTGCTTCATAGCACAGGCTAAACACAGAAAGCAGAGGCACCAATGGCCCAGTGGTGCTCCAGACATAGGTGTGATGTCAGCCTCAACCATGGTCCCTCCAGTGTGCCCTGGACAAAGCAGTGGCTAGCTGGGATCCAGGAGGCACAAGGACACGGGCTGACACAGGGCAGCACGTGGGACTGTTGAGGTTGCCATGACTTCAGCCAGCAGGTTTTCTCAACAGCTGACACTGGTGGTGGGTTCACAAATGTGGGGGCTACAGGGTGTAGTGGTACATGCCTGTAATCCCAACACTTGGGAGAGAAAGGAGGATGCTACAGGTTCAAGGCCAGCCTAATCTACATGCACAGTTCCAGGCCAGTCAGGGTTTCACACAAAAAAAAAAAAAGAGAGAGAGAAGGAATCTGGGGCCTAGTTGGGTACAGGCCAGGGCCCTAGAATCTCTGGGCCCTAAGAAGGTAGAGCTTGCCCAGCCCAGGAAGCACACCTGTATTCCACCCACAGCAGCACTGGTTGTCCATACCTGGGTCCGTTATTTTCATGTTATTCTTAACATGGAAGAAGTTGGAAACATTGAATTTATCCAAATTGGTAGGGTCCTGTGCAAGAAAAGAACACCCAGCAGTGAACTCAGGCCTATGGCAAAGAGCTGCCCAAGGTGACAAGGAGCAGGTATCCACAGGGGCTATGACGGGCCTATGGAGTCAAGCAGGGACAGAGGCTCTGCCCTGGGCAGGGTGACACGCAAGGGTGGGTAAGGACAGCTGGCTAGCTGCTCACCAAACAGGGTCCTGTGCCTCTAGTGCACATAGCTAAGGAGAGTGCTTGCTGGCTGGGAGCACAGGATGCACGGAGCTGCTACAGGCCAGGTGATACTCAGAGCGGAACAAGCCACAGATGGGAAATGGCTGTTCCTGCAGGCTGGCTCTGGCCTAGGCTCCAACCAGGCCAAACCCATTCTTAGTCATTTTCACAGTTCACCTGTGGAGAAGCCCATGCCTCCTAATGTTGAACTGGCTGTGAGGGAGGTAAGGGACCTGGTGTGGGAGCCTTGACAGCCAGATGGGTGACTGTGTCTGGGGAGGAGCAGTAGGGGTCACTGGCAAGGAGACTTTCCATGGAGGAGAGCTGGATGGCAGGGGGAGAGCAGGGCAACCCAAGCAGGCACCACAAGGGAGCCACTCACCTGCAAGGTGATGATGTCTTGCCGAGAAAAGGGCTCATCAGTCAGCAGATCCCGCAGGTTCTTGGCCTTGATGTTCAGTTGCTCCACCGCCTATAGCAGGACAGAAGTGGTATCAGTGCCCATCCAGGTGCCGGCACAGGGCTAGGTCCAAAGACATGTAGCAAACACACACACAAGGGTGACACAGAGGCCTCACCCTACTCAAGGGCACTAGTGAAGACCGCCTGGCTATGTCACTCTTCTGACCATGGGCTGCTCTGTGCTCTGGCCTGAACAGGGACAGCCTGGGAGCCACTACTTCTTGTGCCCACACCCACTCCTGCCAGAGCCCCTCCTCGGAGCACAGGTTCACCACTAAGGGCCTGGACCAGGCTGAAGACATGGCAGCCTCTCTTTGGCAGCGAGGAATGCTAGAGTTTCAGTTCTGGAGGCCACAGGACGTGCCTACTCCTTATTCTGAACCCTAAGCTTGATGTGATGCTCTGTGCTGGTGGCTTCTGAGGACAGGGCATGCTCAGTATGCCTGGCTCACTCCCAGTATACAGCAAAAACATTCTTCAGGTGCACACAGGAGTGCCCAGCCCCAGCACCCCTCCCCCACAGCAGCAGCCTACCTCATAGGTATAGACATTGCCAGTTGTCCTGATGGCCACAATGTGGGTGTTGTCAGTGAACACAGAGAACAGCACTGGACAGTGGTACTGCCCTAGAGAGAAGAGTTACACAGGCTCTGATCAAGCAGGCGTGGTAGCACACACTACAATCTCAACTACTCGAGAGGCTGAGGTGGGAGGATGGAGCACGCCACGGCCAACTGGGCAACTTAACAAGACGTTTTCACGTGAATTTTCTTTTCTTTCTTTTTTTTTTTTTTTTTTTTTTTTTGAGGTAGGGTCTCACTGTAGCTCAGGCTGACCTAGAATTCACTATGTAGTCTCAGGGTGGCCTCGAACTCACACGATTCTCCTGTCTCTGCTTCCCGAGTGCTGGGATTAAAGACATGCGCCATCACTTCTAGCTTTCAATCTGATTTTTTTTTTTTTTTTTTTTTTTTCCGAGGTAGGGTCTCATTCTAGCTCAGGCTGACCTGGAATTCACTGTGTAGTCACAGGGTGGCCTCGAACTCATGGCGATCCTCCTACCTCTGCCTCCCGAGTGTTGAGATTAAAGTCATGCACCACCATGCCCAGCTTCAACCTGAATTTTTAAAAAAAGATATTTTAGGACCAGAGAAATGGCTCAACAGTTAAGATACTTGCCTGCAAAGCCTAATGACCTGGGTTCAATTCCCCATACCCACGTAAAGCCAGATGCACAAAATGAAGCATGATTCTGGAGTCATTTGCAGCAGATGGAGGCCCTGCCATGCCCATTCTTTCTGTCGGCTCTCTTCTATCTCTCTCTGGTTGCAAATAAATAAATTATTAAAAATATATTTTAAGCTTCTAATCTCTCTCTGGTTGCAAATAAATAAATTATTAAAAATATTTTTTAGCTGGGTGTGGTGGCACACACCTTTAATCCCAGCACTCGGGAGGCAGAGGTAGGAGGATCACCGTGAGTTTGAAGCCACCCTGAGACTACAGAGTGAATTTCCGATCAGCCTGGAGTAGAGCAAAAACCTACCTTGAAAAACCAAAAAAAAAAAAAAAATTATTTATTTGAGAAAAAGAGGCATATAGAGAGACAAAAGTGAACCAGGGCTTCCAGCCACTGAAAACAAACTCCAGACACATGCCCCATCTTGTGCATCTGGGTATTGGAAAATTGAACTCAGGTCATTAGGCTTCAGAGGTAAATGCCTTAACTGCTAATACATCTCTTCAGCTCAAAAATATTTTTTTTGCCGGGTGTGGTGGAGCATGCTTAATCCCAGCACTTAGGAGGCAGTGGTAGGAGGAATGCTGAGTTCGAGGCCACCCTAAGATTATACAGTGAATTCCAGGTCAGCCTGAGCTAGAGTGAGACCCTACCTGGAAAAACAACAATACAAAAAAGATTATAGATAAGAAGTTGGGGTGTGAGCAGGGTCCTGAGGGTTCTTTGAGCCGGCCCTAGAGCTGGCAACAAAAGGGACTCTCACCTTCTTTGTTCTTGGCAAAGTTCAGCTTGATCAGGGACCTGCCATCAAGTTTCTGGAAGACACATAATTAGTGATGATGAAAGGAGGACATGAGGAAATGCTGCGGCTGTCAAGCCAGGTGTAACTGAGACAGGCTGGAAAGCTCTCTGCATAGTGGAGCCCTCTGCAGCCTGTATCACAGAAGAGACACAGCAAGACTCCTGCCAGGAAGCCTGGGTTATTGTCTTATTGTCTGCACCCCCTGCTGAGAACAGATCCCAGCATTATTTCCCCCAATAATAGATAGATAGGTAGGTAGGTAGGTAGGTAGGTAGGTAGGCAGGCAGGCAGGCATTTTTTTTCCGAGGTAGGGTCTCACTCTAGCCCAGGCTGACCTGGAATTTACTATGTAGTCTCAGGGTGGCCTCCAACTCTCAGCGATCCTCATACCTCTGCCTCCCAAGTGCTGGGATTAAAGGTGTGCACCACCACGCCCAGCTGTATTCTTCATGTTTTTAAAAAGTTATTTTTACTGGGGCTGGAAAGATGGCTTGCACTTAAGGCACTTGCCTGCAACGCCAAAGGACCCAGGTTCGATTCCCCAGGACCCACGTAAGCCAAATGCACAAGGAGGCACATGCATCTGGAGTTCACTTGCAGTGGCTAAAGGCCCTGGCACACCCATTCTTTCTGTCTGTCTCCTCTCTCTCTCTCTCTCTGCTTGCAAATAAATAAAAAAAGTAAATTTTAAAAAATTTATTTATTTACTTAAAGGAGAAAGAGGCAAAGCGATAGAGAGGCAGGGAGAGAGGGAAAATGGGGACCGCCAGGGCCTCCAGCCACTGTAAACAAACTCCAGACACATGTGCCATCTTGTGCATCTGACTTATATAGGTACTGAGGAATTGAACCTGGGCCCTATGGCTTTGCAGGCAAACGCCTTAACCATGAAGCCATCTCACCAGCCCTGTTCTTAATATTTTATTTCTTTGAAAGGACAGAGACAGATGAGAGACAGAGAATGGGTACACCAGTGACTCTACTCACTGAAAACTAACTCCAGACACATTTGCCACCTTGTGCATCTGGGTTTACATGGGTCCTGGGGAATCAAACCTGGGTTTGATTTTGGCTTTGTAGGCAAGCACCTTAACTGCTAAGCCATCTCTCCAGCCCCTAGGTTTGTTCTTACTGCTGTTTGTTTCCTGGTTTTCTTTAATTTTTTTTTTTTTTTTTTTTTGTTTTTGCAAGGTAGGGTCTCACTCTGGTCCAGGCTGACCTGGAATTAACTATGTAGTCTCAGGGTGGCCTCGAACTCACAGTGATCCTCCAACTTCTGCCTCCCGAGTGCTGGGATTAAAGGCGTGCGCCACCACGCCTGGCCCGTTTTCTTTAATTTTTATATTTTGTTTGTTTATTTATTTATTTTAAGAGAGAGAGAGAACGGGTGCACCAGGGCCTCTAGCCACAAAGGAACACCAGACACATGTGCCACCATGTGCACCTGGCTAACATGGGTCCTGGGAAATCAAACTTGGATCCTCGAGCTTCAAAGGCAAGCACCTTAACTACAGAGCCATCTCTCCAGCCCTACCTCGAAAAAAAAATTTTTTTAGGGGTTGGAAATATGGGTTAGTGATTAAGATGCTTGTCTGTGAAGCCTAAGGACATGGGTTCAATTTCCCAGAGCCCACATAACCACATAAGTCAGATGCACATGGTGGCGTACATGTCTGGAGTTCATTTGCAGTGGCTAGAGGCAATGCCATGCCCATTTTCTCTCTCCCCCTCCCTCCCTGTAATAATTAAATAAATAAATAAATTCCCAGCACTCAGGAGGCAGAGGTAGGAGGATCACCATGAGTTCAAGGCCACCCTGAGACTACACAGTGAATTCCAGGTCAGCCTGAGCTAGAGTGAGACCCTACCTCGAAAAACCAAAAAAAAAAAAAAAAAGTGTGTGCCACATGTCAGGTTTTTTTTTTGTTGTTGTTGTTTTTTTGGCACACACTTTTAATCCCAGCACTTGGTAGGCAGAAGTAGGAAGATCATCATGAGTGTGAGGTCAGCCTGAGACTACATAGTGAATTCTAGATCAGCCTGCGCTAGAGTGAAATCCTGTATTGAAAAACCAAAAATAAATAAATAAATAAATAAAAATAAAACATTAAAGTAGAGGAAGGGCTGGTGGTGACTGCTGTTTGGGTCTCTGAGCCATGTTCTGCACCTGTGTTCTCCTGATTGAGCACATCTGTACCACTACCACTAATTTCATCCCCTAACATCTTGCACATAAGAAACAGCTGGGTGTGGTGATGCACACCTTTAATCCCAATGATCAGGAAGCAGAGGTAGGAGAATCACCATGAGTTCCAGGCCACCCTGAGACTACAGAATGAATTCCAGGTCAACCTGGGCGAGAATGAGACCCTACCTCAAAAAACTAAAAAGGGCTGGAGAGATGGCCTTAGCAGTTAAGTCGCCTGCCTGCTAAGCCTAAATCAGTTCCAATCTCCAGGTCCCACATTTAGCCAGATGCAAAGTGACGCAAGTGCGCAATGCTGCACTTGACCACAAGGGGCCACATGCATCTGGAGTTCATTCACAGTGGCTGAGAGGCCACTGGCGCACCCATTCTCTAACTGTCTCCCTCTGTCTCTCTCCCCCTCCCCAAAAAATCTTGGGACTGGAGAGATGGCTTAGCAGTTAAGGCACTTGCCTGTGAAGTCTAAGGAACCAGGTTCAAGTCTCCAGTACCCACGTAAGCCAGATGCACAAGGGGGCACATGCATCTGGAAATCGTTTGCAGTGGCTAGAGGCCCTGGGGTGCCCATTCTATCCTTCTCTCTTCCTCTAATAAATACATAAGCCAGGCATGGTGGCACATGCCTTTAATCCTAGCACTTGGGAGGCAGAGGTAGAAGGATCGCTGTGATTACAAGGCCACCCTGAGACTACAGAGTCTGATTTCCAGGTCAACCTGGGCTATAGTGAGACCCTACCTCAAAAAAACAAATAAAGCCGGGCGTGGTGGCTCACGCCTTTAATCCCAGCACTCGGGAGGCAGAGGTAGGAGGATTGCCAAGAGTTCGAGGCCACCCTGAGACTACATAGTTAATTCCAGGTCAGCCTGGGCTAGAGTGACATCCTACCTTGAAAAACCAAAAATAAAAATAAAAAATAAAAATAAAAAAAATTAAAAGAAAAAAACTTGCACATAAGGACTATGTCCCAAGAGAGCTGGACCATCCCTGCCTAGATGCATGACCTAGCCAGTCCCCACAAGATACACTCCGCCAGGGCCCCAAGAAATGACATGTGACCAGTCAGTCCTTGGCCAGAGACCCTCTGAAGAGGTCGGGGAGAAAGGGCTCTGTTGGCAGAGCTGGCCATGCAGGTTCTCAGCAAGGGCAGACAGGAAATGGATGGGTGAGGTTTGCCAGACGTCCTCTAATGACACACACTTCTATACGATGCCTGGAACAAAGAAAATGGCCCCAGCCTCAAGTCATATGACCAAACCAACAACCATTTGGGGCTTAGCAAGTACAGGGCACAGCACAACTGACAAGACTTGATTCCCCAAAGAGCCTTTCTATGCATCTCAGTTTGATAGGACACGTCTGGCGTGTTTACTCCATTCCCACTGCAAGCCCAGTACATCAGAGGGCTGACAAATTCTTGCAGGTGAATGCATTCAAATGAACAGATGAAGAACAGGTCCACAAAAGCGAAGGAGATGGACCTTGGAGAGCAAAGGGGCCAGCAGAGCAGAGGCTGAATAAAATGTGGGAAAACCAATGTGGTATGATACAGGCAGAGGGGGACTAGAGGCCAAGCTGGAACTTTACTCTGGAACACTGCCTGGATGGAAGAAGTCACAGCACTGGACCTGTGTTCAGGCAAGGCCAAGAAGTGACTTAACCCCTAGTAACAATGCAAATACTTTTTGGGATGTATCCCAAGGCCATACACTGGGTCTCTCCAGCAGCAGCACGAGAGCAGAGTCCTGGCCGTGGGCTGACAGTCACAATAGGGTGAGCATTTAGAAAATTTCTTCTGCTGTCTGACAGTGTTGGATGAAAGGAGTGCAGCTGAAACTATAACCAAAGGTGACATCATTCTTCCAGAAAAATCTCAAGGAAAAGCATTGCAAATAAGAGTAGTTGCTATGGGGTCAGGCTCTAAAGCAGACCGAAGAGACGCAACCTGTAAGTGTGAAGGTTGGTGATAAAGTTCCTCTCCCAGAATATGGAGGCACCAAAGTAGTTCTAGATGGCAAGAATTAATTTTTATTTAGAGATGGTGACATTTTTGGAAAGTATGAAAACTGAAGTCACTGTTGAAATGGTGTCACATGAAGCTGCCATTCCATTGAAGTTCTAAAATGTTTCATCATATAATTCCCATGCCTCCCTTTTATAAGAAACTGTTGATATCTAAACTAATGACAACCACTGTCCCAGATGTAGTTTTGCCATACTAGTATAACATTTACAAATAAAATCATGTAAAGGAAAAATACTTTTTGGGGGTGAGTCCATAAGTAGAATAAACTGACGGAACTCAGTATTATCAAGGACATGGGGAAATAGACATTTTCTTCACAAAGCAAGACACACATGGGTCACTATGACTGATCTAAAACCCAATAAAAAGCAAATAAAACTGGATGTGGGAGCTGGAGAGATGGCTTAGTGGTTAAGGTGCACACCTGTGAAGCCTAAGGACCCAGGTTCAATTCTCTAGGTCCCACGTAAGCCAAATGCACATGGTCGCACACGCATCTGGAATTCGTTTGCAGTGGCCAGAGGCTCTGGCACGCCCATTCTCACTATTTCTTTCTCTCTATCCCCCTCTGTCCCTAATAAATATATAAATGAAAATAAAATCTTTAAGCCGGGTGTGTGGCACATGCCTTTAATCCCAGCACTCAGGAGGCAGAGGTAGGAGGACTGCCATGAGTTCAAGGCCACCCTAAGAGTACATAGTGAGTTCCAAGTCAGCATGGACTAGAGTGACACCCTACCTCGAAAAACCAAAAATAAATAAATAATTTAAAACAAATACAATTATACCTTTAAAAGAAAAAAAACTGGATGTGGTGGTTCACATGTGTAATCTCAACACTCAGGAGGCTGCAGAAGAACTGCCATGAGATGGCTACAGAGTGAGACCTTGTCTACAGAAAACAAAGACCCAAATTTTCCCTGTATATTCATGAGAGATGGGTTTAAGTTTCCCCAGGATACCAAAATCCACAAAAGCTCAAGCCTCATGTAAAAAGTTATGTGTTTACACAGAACCTAAATGGATGTATGTATCCTTTCATTTCTTCAAGCCGTCTCTAGACTGCTTGATACTTAATACAAAGCAAACACTATGCAAATAGATATTTCCTATACTACTAGGAAAAAATGATGGGGAAAAGGCTACAGATGTTCAGCACAGATACAACTTCTTTTCCAAATACTTCTGATCATGATTGATATACAAGGACACAGTAGCTGCCAACTGCACATGTAGACAAGAGACAACATTTCTGGAATGGTGTGGCAGGGAGGGGAGGACCATCGCTCCAGTCCCCATGAATGGCTTTTAAACACAGCCACTTGACGTAAGAACTATGAGGACAAAGTAAAGGCAGGAGAACACCCACTAGTACCACCTAAATTCCTGCACAGCCACCTACCTCTCCACTGCTGGGATTGGTCCCATACTTCTTAAGCCATGGAACAATGTTCCTGATGGGAAAAGAGAACAGAAAATGTCACCAGGACACCTACCGGCTGCCTGGGAACAACACCCTAGGACTTAAGGGCTGCTTCCAAGTACATGCCCTGTGCCTCCTGGCAGGAGAGAGCTACTTCCTTTATCTAAGCAAGTGCGGGAGCATCTGTGGGCACATGGGTTTCCAACTACGTTCAGGATTTGTTTTCTTGGAGCCAAGGATTGAACTCATGCTACATACTAAGTGCTAAGTATGTGCTTTACCACTGAACTATAAGTCTGCACAGTTTTTCTGCAGTTATATATAAATAACAAAAACTTTAACTGAATAGACGGGCGCGGTGGCACACGCCTTTAATCCCAGCACTCAGGAGGCAGAGGTAGGAGGATCACGTGAGTTCGAGGCCACCCTGAGACTACATAGTTAATTCCAGGTCAGCCTGGGCCAGAGTAAGACCCTACCTCAAAAAAAAAAAACTTTAACTGACCAAAATCATGTGAACAAATATTAATATATATAATCCTTACAATGAAATACTGAGCCTGAATTAAAATGAATCTTGTCAGGTGTCAGGAGGCAGAGGTAGGAGGATTACTATGAGTTCAAGGCCACCCTGAGACTACATAGTGAATTCCAGGTCAGCCTGAGCTAGAGTGAGACCCTACCTCAGAAAAAAAATAAAAATAAAAAAAATAAAGGCAGGGTGGTATGTACCTATGATCCCAGATATTTGGGAAGCAGAGACAGGAAACTGTATGAGTCAAGGAGTTTGAGGCTAACTGGGGCAACGTTCCAAGACCCTATCTCGAGGGGAAAAAAAATTCAGGCAGAATAAAGGGTACACAAACACATTTACAGTGGTCATTTTGATAGATTCCCAGCAGGGTGTGGGACTCACCTCTGTAACCTGTGGAGTGAGAAGACTCACTTCTACTCCCAGTGCGGGATGAAGGCAAAAAGACTCACCTCTATGCCCAGCAGTGGCCCCTGTGCCTGCCTAGCTCATGGTACAATACTGATCACCAACAGGTTTGCCCAGAACTCCAGGAACTGCTGGGACCAGGATTCTAGCAACCCTTAGCCTCACCTGGAGCGACAACCTCAACATCCCCCTCCTGAGTATGTGCAAATCCTGTCATAATTATTGGATCAAAATTCAAATGGCTCAGAAGCTAAAGGCATTTTGGTTTGCAAAGCCTGACAGCAGATTCAATTGCCCAGTTTCCATGTAAAGCCAGATGCACAAAACGGTGCATATGACTAGAATTCATTGACAGTGGCAGAAGGCCCTGGTGTGCCTATACTCACTCTCTCGAAAGATGGCTTGCACTTAAGGCACTTGCCTGCAAACGCCAAGGACCCAGGTTGATTCCCAGGACCCACGTAAGCCAAATGCACAAGGAGGCACATGCATCTGGAGTTCACTTGCAGTGGCTAAAGGCCCTGGCACACCCATTCTTTCTGTCTGTCTCTCTCTCTCTCTCTGCTTGCAAATAAATAAAAAAAGTAAATTTTAAAAAATTTATTTATTTACTTAAAGGAGAAAGAGGCAAGCGATAGAGAGGCAGGGAGAGAGGGAAAATGGGGACCGCCAGGCCTCCAGCCACTGTAAACAAACTCCAGACACATGTGCCATCTTGTGCATCTGACTTATATAGGTACTGAGGAATTGAACCTGGGCCCTATGGCTTTGCAGGCAAACGCCTTAACTATGGTGAAACCATCTCACCAGTCCTGTTCTTAATATTTTATTTCTTTGAAAGGACAGAGACAGATGAGAGACAGAGAATGGGTACACCAGTGACTCTACTCACTGAAAACTAACTCCAGACACATTTGCCACCTTGTGCATCTGGGTTTACATGGGTCCTGGGGAATCAAACCTGGGTTTGATTTTGGCTTTGTAGGCAAGCACCTTAACTGCTAAGCCATCTCTCCAGCCCCTAGATTTGTTCTTACTGCTGTTTGTTTCCTGGTTTTCTTTAATTTTTTTTTTTTTTTTTGGTTTTGCAAGGTAGGGTCTCACTCTGGTCCAGGCTGACCTGGAATTAACTATGTAGTCTCAGGGTGGCCTCGAACTCACAGTGATCCTCCAACCTCTGCCTCCCGAGTGCTGGGATTAAAGGCTTGTGCCACCACGCCCGGCCCGTTTTCTTTAATTTTTATATTTTGTTTGTTTATTTATTTATTTTAAGAGAGAGAGAGAACGGGTGCACCAGGGCCTCTAGCCACAAAGGAACACCAGACACATGTGCCACCATGTGCACCTGGCTAACATGGGTCCTGGGAAATCAAACTTGGATCCTCGAGCTTCAAAGGCAAGCACCTTAACTACAGAGCCATCTCTCCAGCCCTACCTCGAAAAAAAAATTTTTTTAGGGGTTGGAAATATGGGTTAGTGATTAAGATGCTTGTCTGTGAAGCCTAAGGACATGGGTTCAATTTCCCAGAGCCCACATAACCACATAAGTCAGATGCACATGGTGGCGTACATGTCTGGAGTTCATTTGCAGTGGCTAGAGGCAATGCCATGCCCATTTTCTCTCTCCCCCTCCCTCCCTGTAATAATTAAATAAATAAATTCCCAGCACTCAGGAGGCAGAGGTAGGAGGATCACCATGAGTTCAAGGCCACCCTGAGACTACACAGTGAATTCCAGGTCAGCCTGAGCTAGAGTGAGACCCTACCTCGAAAAAAAAAAAAAAAAAAAAAAAAAAAAAAGTGTGCCACATGTCAGGTTTTTTTTTGTTGTTGTTGTTTTTTTGGCACACACTTTTAATCCCAGCACTTGGTAGGCAGAGGTAGGAAGATCATCATGAGTGTGAGGTCAGCCTGAGACTACATAGTGAATTCTAGATCAGCCTGCGCTAGAGTGAAATCCTGTATCGAAAAACCAAAAATAAATAAATAAATAAATAAATAAAAATAAAACATTAAAGTAGAGGAAGGGCTGGTGGTGACTGCTGTTTGGGTCTCTGAGCCATGTTCTGCACCTGTGTTCTCCTGATTGAGCATATCTGTACCACTACCACTAATTTCATCCCCTAACATCTTGCACATAAGAAACAGCTGGGTGTGGTGATGCACACCTTTAATCCCAATGATCAGGAAGCAGAGGTAGGAGAATCACCATGAGTTCCAGGCCACCCTGAGACTACAGAATGAATTCCAGGTCAACCTGGGCGAGAATGAGACCCTACCTCAAAAAACTAAAAAGGGCTGGAGAGATGGCCTTAGCAGTTAAGTCGCCTGCCTGCTAAGCCTAAATCAGTTCCAATCTCCAGGTCCCACATTTAGCCAGATGCAAAGTGACTCAAGTGCGCAATGCTGCACTTGACCACAAGGGGCCACATGCATCTGGAGTTCATTCACAGTGGCTGAGAGGCCACTGGCGCACCCATTCTCTAACTGTCTCCCTCTGTCTCTCCCCCCCTCCCCAAAAAATCTTGGGACGGGAGAGATGGCTTAGCAGTTAAGGCACTTGCCTGTGAAGTCTAAGGAACCAGGTTCAAGTCTCCAGTACCCACGTAAGCCAGATGCACAAGGGGGCACATGCATCTGGAAATCGTTTGCAGTGGCTAGAGGCCCTGGGGTGCCCATTCTATCTTTCTCTCTTCCTCTAATAAATACATAAGCCAGGCGTGGTGGCACATGCCTTTAATCCTAGCACTTGGGAGGCAGAGGTAGAAGGATCGCTGTGATTTCAAGGCCACCCTGAGACTACAGAGTCTGATTTCCAGGTCAACCTGGGCTATAGTGAGACCCTACCTCAAAAAAACAAATAAAGCCGGGCGTGGTGGCTCACGCCTTTAATCCCAGCACTCAGGAGGCAGAGGTAGGAGGATTGCCAAGAGTTCGAGGCCACCCTGAGACTACATAGTTAATTCCAGGTCAGCCTGGGCTAGAGTGACATCCTACCTTGAAAAACCAAAAATAAAAATAAAAAATAAAAATAAAAAAAATTAAAAGAAAAAAACTTGCACATAAGGACTATGTCCCAAGAGAGCTGGACCATCCCTGCCTAGATGCATGACCTAGCCAGTCCCCACAAGATACACTCCGCCAGGGCCCCAAGAAATGACATGTGACCAGTCAGTCCTTGGCCAGAGACCCTCTGAAGAGGTCGGGGAGAAAGGGCTCTGTTGGCAGAGCTGGCCATGCAGGTTCTCAGCAAGGACCTTCTAAGAGGCCAGGGGAGAGGTATGGGCAGACGTCCTCTAATGACACACACTTCTATACGATGCCTGGAACAAAGAAAATGGCCCCAGCCTCAAGTCATATGACCAAACCAACAACCATTTGGGGCTTAGCAAGTACAGGGCACAGCACAACTGACAAGACTTGATTCCCCAAAGAGCCTTTCTATGCATCTCAGTTTGATAGGACACGTCTGGCGTGTTTACTCCATTCCCACTGCAAGCCCAGTACATCAGAGGGCTGACAAATTCTTGCAGGTGAATGCGTTCAAATGAACAGATGAAGAAAGAACAGGTCCACAAAAGCGAAGGAGACGGACCTTGGAGAGCAAAGGGGCCAGCAGAGCAGAGGCTGAATAAAATGTGGGAAAACCAATGTGGTATGATACAGGCAGAGGGGGACTAGAGGCCAAGCTGGAACTTTACTCTGGAACACTGCCTGGATGGAAGAAGTCACAGCACTGGACCTGTGTTCAGGCAAGGCCAAGAAGTGACTTAACCCCTAGTAACAATGCAAATACTTTTTGGGATGTATCCCAAGGCCATACACTGGGTCTCTCCAGCAGCAGCACGAGAGCAGAGTCCTGGCCGTGGGCTGACAGTCACAATAGGGTGAGCATTTAGAAAATTTCTTCTGCTGTCTGACAGTGTTGGATGAAAGGAGTGCAGCTGAAACTATAACCAAAGGTGACATTATTCTTCCAGAAAAATCTCAAGGAAAAGCATTGCAAATAAGAGTAGTTGCTATGAGGTCAGGCTCTAAAGCAGACCGAAGAGACGCAACCTGTAAGTGTGAAGGTTGGTGATAAAGTTCCTCTCCCAGAATATGGAGGCACCAAAGTAGTTCTAGATGGCAAGAATTAATTTTTATATAGAGATGGTGACATTTTTGGAAAGTATGAAAACTGAAGTCACTGTTGAAATGGTGTCACATGAAGCTGCCATTCCATTGAAGTTCTAAAATGTTTCATCATATAATTCCCATGCCTCCCTTTTATAAGAAACTGTTGATATCTAAACTAATGACAACCACTGTCCCAGATGTAGTTTTGCCATACTAGTATAACATTTACAAATAAAATCATGTAAAGGAAAAATACTTTTTGGGGGTGAGTCCATAAGTAGAATAAACTGACGGAACTCAGTATTATCAAGGACATGGGGAAATAGACATTTTCTTCACAAAGCAAGACACACATGGGTCACTATGACTGATCTAAAACCCAATAAAAAGCAAATAAAACTGGATGTGGGAGCTGGAGAGATGGCTTAGTGGTTAAGGTGCACACCTGTGAAGCCTAAGGACCCAGGTTCAATTCTCTAGGTCCCACATAAGCCAAATGCACATGGTCGCACATGCATCTGGAATTCGTTTGCAGTGGCCAGAGGCTCTGGCGCGCCCATTCTCACTATCTCTTTCTCTCTATCCCCCTCTGTCCCTAATAAATATATAAATGAAAATAAAATCTTTAAGCCGGGTGTGTGGCACATGCCTTTAATCCCAGCACTCAGGAGGCAGAGGTAGGAGGACTGCCATGAGTTCAAGGCCACCCTAAGAGTACATAGTGAGTTCCAAGTCAGCATGGACTAGAGTGACACCCTACCTCGAAAAACCAAAAATAAATAAATAATTTAAAACAAATACAATTATACCTTTAAAAGAAAAAAACTGGATGTGGTGGTTCACATGTGTAATCTCAACACTCAGGAGGCTGCAGAAGAACTGCCATGAGATGGCTACAGAGTGAGACCTTGTCTACAGAAAACAAAGACCCAAGTTTTCCCTGTATATTCATGGGAGATGGGTTTAAGTTTCCCCAGGATACCAAAATCCACAAAAGCTCAAGCCTCATGTAAAAAGGTATGTGTTTACACAGAACCTACATGGACGTATGTATCCTTTCATTTCTTCAAGCCGTCTCTAGACTGCTTGATACTTAATACAAAGCAAACACTATGCAAATAGATATTTCCTATACTACTAGGAAAAAATGATGGGGAAAAGGCTACAGATGTTCAGCACAGATACAACTTCTTTTCCAAATACTTCTGATCATGATTGATATACAAGGACACAGTAGCTGCCAACTGCACATGTAGACAGAGACAACATTTCTGGAATGGTGTGGCAGGGAGGGGAGGACCATCGCTCCAGTCCCCATGAATGGCTTTTAAACACAGCCACTTGACGTAAGAACTATGAGGACAAAGTAAAGACAGGAGAACACCCACTAGCACCACCTAAATTCCTGCACAGCCACCTACCTCTCCACTGCTGGGATTGGTCCCATACTTCTTAAGCCATGGAACAATGTTCCTGATGGGAAAAGAGAACAGAAAATGTCACCAGGACACCTACCGGCTGCCTGGGAACAACACCCTAGGACTTAAGGGCTGCTTCCAAGTACATGCCCTGTGCCTCCTGGCAGGAGAGAGCTCCTTCCTTTATCTAAGCAAGTGCGGGAGCATCTGTGGGCACATGGGTTTCCAACTACGTTCAGGATTTGTTTTCTTGGAGCCAAGGATTGAACTCATGCTACATACTAAGTGCTAAGTATGTGCTTTACCACTGAACTATAAGTCTGCACAGTTTTACTGCAGTTATATATAAATAACAAAAACTTTAACTGAATAGACGGGCGCGGTGGCACACGCCTTTAATCCCAGCACTCAGGAGGCAGAGGTAGGAGGATCACGTGAGTTCGAGGCCACCTTGAGACTACATAGTTAATTCCAGGTCAGCCTGGGCCAGAGTAAGACCCTACCTCAAAAAAAAAAAACTTTAACTGACCAAAATCATGTGAACAAATATTAATATATATAATCCTTACAATGAAATACTGAGCCTGAATTAAAATGAATCTTGTCAGGTGTCAGGAGGCAGAGGTAGGAGGATTACTATGAGTTCAAGGCCACCCTGAGACTACATAGTGAATTCCAGGTCAGCCTGAGCTAGAGTGAGACCCTACCTCAGAAAAAAAAATAAAATAAAAAAATAAAGGCAGGGTGGTATGTACCTATGATCCCAGATATTTGGGAAGCAGAGACAGGAAACTGTATGAGTCAAGGAGTTTGAGGCTAACTGGGGCAACGTTCCAAGACCCTATCTCGAGGGGAAAAAAAATTCAGGCAGAATAAAGGGTACACAAACACATTTACAGTGGTCATTTTGATAGATTCCCAGCAGGGTGTGGGACTCACCTCTGTAACCTGTGGAGTGAGAAGGCTCACTTCTACTCCCAGTGTGGGATGAAGGCAAAAAGACTCACCTCTATGCCCAGCAGTGGCCCCTGTGCCTGCCTAGCTCATGGTACAATACTGATCACCAACAGGCTTGCCCAGAACTCCAGGAACTGCTGGGACCAGGATTCTAGCAACCCTTAGCCTCACCTGGAGCGACAACCTCAACATCCCCCTCCTGAGTATGTGCAAATCCTGTCATAATTATTGGATCAAAATTCAAATGGCTCAGAAGCTAAAGGCATTTTGGTTTGCAAAGCCTGACAGCAGATTCAATTGCCCAGTTTCCATGTAAAGCCAGATGCACAAAACGGTGCATATGACTAGAATTCATTGACAGTGGCAGAAGGCCCTGGTGTGCCTATACTCACTCTCTCTCTGCTTCTTTCTTTTCTTTTTCTCTCTCTCAAATAAATTTTTCCCCCCCAAGGTAGGGTCTCACTCTAGTCCAGGATGACCTGGAATGCATTTGGTAGTCTCAGGGTGGCCTTAAACTCAAGGTGATTCTCCCACCTCTGCCTCCCAAGTGCCAGGATTAAAGGCGTGCAACACCACGTCCAGCATTTCTTTTTTTTTGGTTTTACAAGGTAGGGTCTCGCTTTAGTCCAGGCTGACCTGGAATTCACTATGTAGTCTCAGGCTGGCCTCAAACTCAAGGCAATCCTCCTACCTCTGCCTCCATCCTGAGTGTTGAGATTAAAGGTGGGCGCCACCACACCCAGCAAAATATTTTTTTCAAATATTTATTTGAGAAAGAGAGAGAGGAAGAGAGAGAGAGAGTGGGTACGTAGGGCCTCCAGCCACTATAAATGAACTCCGGATACATGTACCCCCTTGTGCATCTGGCTTACTTGGGTCCTAGGGAAATGAACCAGGGTCCGTAGGCTTCGTAGGCAAACGCATTAACCACCAAGCCATTTCTCCAGCCCATAAAAGTATTTTTTAAAAATTCAAAGGAAGGGAGCCAGATGTGGTGGCACACACCTTTAATCCCAGCACTCCGGAGGCAGAAGTAGGAGGATTGCTGTGATTTCGAGGCCACCCTGAGACTAGAGCAAATTCCAGGTCAGCCTGAGCTACATACAGTGAGACCCTATCTCGAAAAAATAAAAAATAAATGAATGAAAAATAAAAATTCAAAGGAATACTTACAGCAAGTCAAAGACGACCCCTTCTGGAGTACAGACTGGGTAGACGAAGGGCTGCAGGGAAAGACTGAAAAGGAGGCCCTGGTTAGCTGCTGTGCATACTAAGCATCCTGTGGGTCCCACAACCTCTCCAACTGTGCCGTTTTTTGTATCAGGTTCAAGTCCAAAAGAGGTCCCCAGTACTGGCCTTGGGGAAACAGGACTGAGATTCTATCTTCAGACTTATGCAGCAGGCAGGCAGAACTTTTCTTCTGAGCCATCCCAAGAAGGTCTGGTGAGGCTGTTTTGAGGTGACTTCCAGGCATTACCACAATGTACACCTCATCCCTAATGTTGGCCAACATGTGACTGAATCAAGACTGAGTTCCTGGGGGCTGGAGAGATGGCTTAGCGGTTAAGGCACATGCCTGCAAAGCCTAAGGACCCCGGTTTGATTCTCCAGGTCCCACATAAGCCAGATGCACAAGGGGGCACATGCTAGAGGCCCTGGCGTGCCCATTCTCACTTTCCCTCCTTCTCTCTTTCCCTCTCTGTCTCTAATAAATAAATAATAAATAAAATCTTTTTTACAAAAGTTAAAAAAAAAAAAAAAAAGACTGAGTTCCGGGGAGCCCTTGGGAAGCTGAGACACAGATGTACAGGTACAGGGTTCTCCAGAAGCCCTACTACCATGACCACCCTCCTCCACAGCACACATGCTGAGGAAAACCAGTCTACACAAGAGGTTGGTCAGCTGTCTGTAGCATTTCTCTTATTATTTTTTCACTACTTAGCTTTTTTTTTTTTTAACTTTTTTTTTTTTTTTTTTTTTTTTTTTTTTTTTTTGGTTTTTCGAGGTAGGGTCTCACTCTGGTCCAGGCTGACCTGGAATTAACTATGTAGTCTCAGGGTGGCCTCGAACTCTTGGCGATCCTCCTACCTCTGCCTCCCGAGTGCTGGGATTAAAGGTGCGCGCCACCATGCCCGGCTGTTTTGATATTTTTAATGGTTATTTATTTATTTGAGAAACAGAGAAAGGGTGCACCAGGGCCTCCAGCCATAGCAAATGAACTCCAGACACATGCACCTCCTTGTGCATCTGGCTTATATGGGTCCTGGGGAATCCAACCTAGGTCCTTTGGCTTTGCAGGCAACTGCCTTAACCACTAAGCCATGTTTCCAGCCCTAATTTTTTTTTTGGGGGGGGTGCATTTTGAGATAGAGTCTCACTCTAGCCCAGGCTGACCTGAAATTCAGCATGTGTTCTCAGGGTGGCCTTGAACTAATGGTGATCCTCCACCCTCTGCCACCTAAGTGCTGGGATTAAAGGTGTGTATGCCACCATGCCCAGCTCTTTTTTTAATTTTTATTGACAACTTCTTTAATTGTAGATAATATCCCATGTTATTTCCCTCCCTCCTCCCCCACTTTCCCCTCTTTTTAAAAATATATTTTATTTATTTATTTGAGAGAGAATGAATGGGCACACTAGGGCTTCCAGCCACTACCAACGAATTCCAGATGCATGCACTCCCTTATGCATCTGGCTTATGTGGGTCCTGGAGAATCGAACTGGGATCTTTTGGCTTTGCAGGCAAACACCTTAACTGCTAAGCCATCTCTCCAGTCCCTCTTTTTTTTTTTTTTTTTTTTTTTTTTTTTAAGGCAGGGTCTCACCCTTGCCCAGGCTGACCTGGGGCTCACTGTATAGTCTCAGGCTAGCCTCAAACTCACAGTAATCCCCTGCCTAAGCGTTCTGAGTGCTGGAACTAAAGGTGTGCACCACCACACTCAGCACTTCTGGGGGGGGCGGTGCAGAGGCCAGAGGAAGACATCAGGTGTCCTTTATTGCTCTTTCACTATTTCCTTGAGAGACAGTCTCTCACTGGACCCTGAACTCACTGTTTTGCTCCCATCTCCACCCGCTTTGGCACTGGGGTTACAGACATGTGTGGCTATGCTCTGCTTTTTACATGGACTCTGGGGGTTCAATTCAGATCTACATGTTTGCAGAGCAAACACTCTTATCTTCTGAGTCATCGCCCTAGCCCCTACTTTTTTTTTTTTTTTTTTTTTTTTTTTTTTTGGAAACAGGGTCCCATGTAGCCTAGGCTTGCCTTGAACTCACTATGTAGCTGAGGATGACTTTAAACTCCTGGTCCTCCTGTTCCACCTCCCAAGTGCTGAGATTACAGATGTGCACCACCAAGCCCAGTTCAGACTTGGGCTTCTGTTACCAGCCATCCAGAGCTCTAGCTAACCTGGCTCCTGCCTGTACATCATCCCTTTGTGAGTTTAGTCAGCACAGGTCAGGCCCTAACATGTGCACAGTCTGGCAGCACCAGGACTCTAACCATGCCAAGCTCCAACTGGGCCTGGAACAGTGAACTCCCTGGAGGCTGACCCAGGGGCCTACTGGGACAACTTGGCCACCACCATCTCTGGCCCAACCTTTGACTATTAACTAGCAAGCAGCAGGAGCAAAACCAGCACCACGGCCAGCTCCACAGGTCAGGATGAGGACCTTGCCAGGTCAGAGGCCTCTGAAGAAACTGGAAGCACAGGAGTAGTCCAGACCAGCACATTCCCAGGAGGCTGATGACAGAACTGCGCAAGTTAGGAGAGAAGGAACCCTCATTTTTCACCCTCCTGAGCAGGGCCTTCTGAACAAACACTAGGAGGCCATTTCTGGGCCCAAACAACTGTGCCCAGGAACCCATGCCCTGAGCCCTCTCACGCTTTCTCACTGCACGGTGGCATCAGGCTGATCTGCCTCAACTAGGTCACGTGACTTTCAGAATCAGAGTATGAGAGGAGGAGAATCCCGAGAGAACCACAGGATCAGGCTCAGGCCTGGCCAAACTCGGACCCTGGCTGACTATCAGATCTGCCAATGTTCATGGCCCCAATTACCCTGGGAGGGGCAGTGTATAGGAGCTGGTAAGTCCTACATATGCTTCCATAACAACCTCCTCTTCTGTTAACAAATGTTTGGTTTTAATTTTTATTTATTTACACATGTGAAAGTATGTATGATCATGCCGGGCTCTCGCCACTGCAAACAAATGCCCATCAAACTTTATGTAGGCGGCTGGCAAACTGAACCCAGGCCAGCAGGTTTTGCAGTCAAGTGCCTTGAACGTGGAAGCCATCTCCCTAACCCTCGCTTGTGTTCAGAAGCATCCGGTGGCTCTGCATGTGGTCAGTGCCAGGGTTGCAGGAAAGGAGAGAAGGATCTCACAGTGTCATTACTGTTGCTGCTGCTCTTAGAATCTTGAACGAGAGTAAAGTACAAGTGTGGTCTGGAGCTCACACCACCAGGATTGTGATTCAGCAGGGCCATCTTTCTTCTCAGCTTCATAAAGTAAGCTTAAAGTAAGCTTCACAACAGGGTCTGCTAACCTCAGAGTCAGAACAAAGCTAAAAGCAGAGAAGGTAAACACAGCCGCAATGAGCAAAAAATGCCCAGGAGCTGTCCCCATGGCTGAGTTCATTTTCTCACAGCTCAGGGAGGAGCACCGGAGAGCCCTGCGTGCATCTCCAAGGGTCAGATCCACTATAGACACTACATGCTGAGCATCCCTAAACTGAAAAGTCAAAATGCTCCACATTCTTGGGCTGGAGAGATGGCTCAATGGTTAAAGGTGCTTGCTTGCAAAGCAAGTTGGCTGGTTCAACTCGCCAGTACTCATGTAAAGCCAGATGCACAAAGTGGTGCATGCATCTGGAGTTCAATTGTAGTGTCAAAAGGCCCTTATCACCCCATTTTATCTCTCACTTCCTTTTCCTCTCTCTCAATTTTTTTTTTTTTTTGTTTTGTTTTGTTTTGTTTTGTTTTTTGTTTTTTGAGGTGGGGTCTCACTCTAGCCCAGGCTGACCTGGAATTCACTATGCAGTCTCAGGGGGGCCTTGAACTCACAGCTTATCCTCCTACCTCTGCTGGGATTAAAGATGTGCACCACCATTCCCAGCTTAAATATTTTTTTTAATGCTCCAAATTCTACAACTTTTTGCGTGTCACAACATTTCAGATTTTGGATGTTCAGACTAGGGAGGCTCAGCGACATCTACACAAATATTGCTCTGGAGCCAGACTAGGAGCCTGGGATCTAGTACTCAAAGGAGGAGGCAGGAGGATCAAGAGTACAAACTAGCATGAGCTACAGAGTAAGACTGTCTCAACAAGAACTAGGATTTTCAACTTGTTCTACAGAATGACCAAAAGAAAAGAGAAAGGTTCAAAAGTCTTACCTGCAGGGCTGAAGAGATGGCTTAGTGGTTAAGGAGCATGCCTGAGAAGCCTAAGGACCCAGGTTAGATTCTCCAGAACCTATGTAAACCAGATACTCATGGTGGCACATGCATCTGGAGTTTGTTTGCAGTGGCTAGAGGCCCAGGCACGCCCATTCTCTCTCTCTCCCCCTCTCTGACTGTAATAAATAAACTTTTTTAAAAAAATCTTTTAAAAAAAGTCTTAACCGGGCATGCTGGCTCACACCTTTAATTCCAGCACTCAGGAGGCAGAGGTAGAAGGATCACCGTGAGTTCAAGGCCACCCTGAAACTACACAGTTAATTCCAAGTCGGCCTAGGCCAGAGTGACACCCTACCTCGAAAAACAAAACAAAACAAAACAGCCTTACCTGCAATGGTCAAAAGGTAAGCGACGAAAATTTGTCTGTGGGATATCTGTTTGAAATGAAATAAAAAGCAGAAAATGTACTAGAAGAGATAAGAATGCCTGTCATGTAAGTGTGAGGACCCAAGTTTGGACCCCCTCCCAGCGATCACATAAATGCTGGATGGGTATGACGGCCTCCTGTAATGTCAGCTCTCAGGAGACAGAGACCAGGATCCACTGGGCAAACTGGCTAGCTAGACTAGCTGAATCAGCAAGCTCTGGGCTCAACTGAGAAACCCAGCCTCAGTAAATGAAGTCAAGAGCCAAAGAGAGCCAAAATTAACCTGGGGCTGGAGCGGTGGCTCAGCTGTTAAAAGTACTTCTTGCCGGGCGTGGTGATGCACGCCTAAAATCCCAGCACTCATAAGGCAGAGGCAGGAGGATCACCGTGAGTTTGAGGCCACCCTGAAACTACATAGTGAATTCCAGGTCAGCCTGGGCTAGAGTGAGACCTTACCTCGAAAAAAAAAAAAAAAAAAAAAAGGCTGGAGAGATGGCTTAGCAATTAAGGCATTTGCAAAGCCAAAAGATCCTGGTTTGTCTCTCTGGGACCCACATAAGCCATATGCACAAGGAGGTGCATGCATCTGGAGTTTGATTGCAGTGGCTGAAGGCCCTGTCTCTCTCTCTCTCTCTCTCTCTCTCTACCTGCCTATTTCTCTCGCTCTCAAATAAATTATATATATATATTTTTTTTTTTTTAAAGGTACTTCTTTGCAAAACCTGTAGCCCAGATTCAGTTCCCCAGTACCCACATGAACCCAGATGCACAAAGTGAGACATGCATCTGGAGTTCATTTGCAGTGGCAAAAGCCCTGACATGCCCATTATCTTTCTCTTTCTCTCTACTTGCAAAACGATTTTAGGCCAGGTATGGTGGCTCCAACTATGAGCTGTAAAATGATGGTGCACACCTTTAATCCCAGCACTCGGGAGGCAGAGGTAGGAGGATCACTGTGAGTTCGAGGCCACCCTGAGACTACATAGTGAATTCCAGGTCAGCCTGGGCTAGAGTAAGACCCTACCTAAGATGGAACATCTTCTCCTATGCTAAGTGAACCTCCTCTTGCATGGACAATGTCTGCAGCCCAGTTCTGCACTGTTAAATCTGTTCTGATTTTTGTCCTCTTTTTCTGGCTGACTGTGTAAGGAAGACATCAATCCTCACTACCAGCTCTATCAGCCACAGACAGCAGGACTGCATGCCTTACCTGGCTTCTTGCCACCATAGAAGTGAGTGTATTCAGCACAGGTAATGTACCTGAAGGAAAGAGGGAGAGAATATTACTAGCTCCCCTTCACGGGAAGGTCAGAGGCAGTAGATGTAACTTATGATATGACAAGAGCTTATTAAACATCTGCCGGGTGTCAAGCTGTAGTTATAAGCACAACAGACACAGGACACAAACTAGTTAATCAACATAAACTTGCTTTCCTCTGGAGGTATGAACTGGATTTATAGAAAATCTAACAATGAGGAGGAGCTAGCCACATAAAAGTTCTGGGGATGAGCTTAGCAGTTCAGCACTTACAGACGCAAGAAAAGCTGGATGTGAGCTAGAAGGGAGATTCGCTGGAGCAGAGCATGCACAGGGAATGTGGTAGCAATAAAGACAGAGACCAGGGCAATGGCTGGGTCACAAAGGGTCTCAAAGGTCATGATAAGGACTCTAGATTTGCCATAAGGGTGATGGGAAGCTGTTGGAGGGTTTTGAACAAGACCCTGACATGGTCTAACATATTTCAAAACATCACTCTGAAAAATAAAATAAATTTTAAAAATAGGGCTGGTGAGCTGGCTTAGCAGTTAAGGCATTTGCCTACAAAGCCAAAGGACCCCAGTTCAATTCTCCAGGACCCACATAAGCCAGATGCACAAGGGGGAGCATGCATCTGGAGTTCGTTTGCAGTGGCTGGAGGCCCTGGAGAACCCATTCTCTCTCTATGTCAAATAAATAAATAAAATATATTTAATTAATTAAAAAGACATGCACCACCATACCTGGAAAAAAACCACTCTGGCTACTGTGTATAGGCTACTGAAGGTGTGTAAAGTTGAAAAATTCTAAGTCAGCCCATGGTGAATCAGGGACTGTTGTAGACAGCTCCACAATGCTGAGATGGACATCCAACCACCAACAGTTTAGGGAAAGAACAAGATTTATTTCAAGGTTACAGATCCAGAGTAAGTTCCATCAATGGCGGAACAAGCTGGCTCCCACTCATAAAGCCAAGTAGAGAGAGAAACCACCAGCAGCCAGCCAACACCAACAAGCAACAAGCAGGACCCCAGAGCTCAGATCTCTGGGCATACCTCTGAACTGAAAGATCTGCCCCAGTGACATGCCTTTAGGCTGGACCCCAGGATCTGCCCCTAGTGACACCTCCTCCACCCAGTGGCTGGAGACCCAAGTTACAAACTTAAGTAACACACTGAGTTTATGGGGAACATACACTCAAACTACCACAGGGACCACTGCAGAATAATCACTGAAATTGAGAGAATGGGATGGGGGAAGGCTCAGAGGCTGAAAAATCAAGAGTTCTGCTTGAGACATACTAACTCTGAGACATCTATCAGTTCTCAAAGTGGAGATGTTGAGTAAATAACTGACTACTGCAAGAAGTGATGAGGCAGGCACAGGACACTGGTTGGCTTGAGCAAAAAATACACTCTTCTCCCACACAACACCTGTTGGGAACCTGAGACCTCCACCTGTACTGAGGTGCAAATATACCCTGCTTGCTCCAGGGAACTAGTTTTCTCCTCCCTTTAGTGACCACTGATCATGATCAATACCAACCTGAACAGCAGAGGGTCATCCAGTCTGGATAGGCTTTGGGTACATGCACAGTAAGGCAAACTATGTTCTCAAAGTGAACTTTTAGGAAGAATACCTTATTTACCATCTTTGCTATGAATAAAATCTGATGCTTCAAAGCTGGGCATAGTGGCGCAGACCTTTAATCCCAGCACTCTGGAGGCAGAGGTAAGAGGATCGCTATGAGTTCAAGGCCAACCTAAGACTACAAAGTGAATTCCGGGTCAGCCTGGACTAGAGTGAGACCCTACCTCAAAAAAAAAGTTAAAAAAAAAAAAAGATGGGCTGGAGAGATGGCTTAACAGTTAAGGCACTTGCCTGCAGAGCCAAAGGACCCAGGTTCAATTCCCCAGGACCCATGTAAGCCAGATGCACATGGTGACACATGTGTCTGGAGTTTGTATGCATTGGCTAGAGGCCCTGATATGCCCATTATCACTCTCTCTGTCTCTAATAAATAAAGGGCTGGAGAGATGGCTTAACAATTAAGGTACTTGCTTGCAAAGCCATAGGACCTTGGTTCGATTCCCCAAGACCCATATAAGCCAGATCCATAAGGTGGCACATACATCTGGAGTTCATTTGCAGTGGCTGAAGACCCTGATGCACCCAGTCTCATTCTCTCTCTCTCTCTGCCTCTTTCCCTCTCTCAAATAAATAAACAAAATAAAATGAAATGAAAAAGCCAGGCATGGTGGCACATGCCTTTAATCCCAACACTCGGGAAACAGAGGTAGGAGGATCAACGTGAGGTCAAGGCCACCCTGAGACTACAGAGTAAATTCTAGATTAGCATGAACTAGAGTAAAATCCTACCTCAAAAAACCAAAATAATATACAAACAGATATGGTTTAGCAGTTAAGGCGCTTGCCTGCAAAACCAAAGGACTGAGGTTCAATTCCCCAGGACCCACGTTAGCCAGATGCATAAGGTAGTGCATGCATCTGGAGTTTATTTGCAGTGGCTGGAGGCCCTAGCGTGCCCATTCTCTCTGTGTGTGTGTCTCAAACAAGCACGTAGAAAATATGTTTTTAAAAAACAAGAGTGAGCCGGGCGTGGTGGCACACACCTTTAATCCCAGCACTCTGGAGGCAGAGGTAGAAGGATTGCCGTGAGTTCAAGGCCACCCTGAGACTACATAGTTAATTCCAGGTCAGCCTGGACCAGAGTGAAATCCTACCTCGAAAAACTAAAAAAAAAAAAAAAGAGTGCCAGGCATCATGGAGCACACCTTTAATCCCAGCACCTGGGCTAGAGTAAGACCCTATCTCGAAAAAAAAAAAGAAAAGAAAGAAAGAAAGAAAAATTAAAGAGGGCTAGAGAGATGGCTTCGTGGTTAAGCGCTTGCCTGTGAAGCATAAGGACCCCAATTTGAGGCTCGATTCTCTAATACCTATATAAGCCAGATGCACAAAGTGGTGCATGCATCTGGAGTTTGTTTGCAGTGGCTGGAGGCCCTGTTGCACCCATTCTCTCTCTCTGCCTCTTTCTCTAACTCTCTCTCTCAAATAAATAAATAAAAATATTTAGAAAAAGAAGTAAGAAAATATTTAGAGAAAAGAAAATTTTATGTGGGATGGAGAGAAGGCTTGGCTGTTAAGGCACTTGCCTGCAAAGCCTAACAACTTGGGTTCAATTTCCCAGTACCCACATAAAGCCAGATGCACAGTGACCCATGCATCTGGAGTTTGTTTGCAGCAGTTGGAGCCCCTGGAGCATCCATTCTCTATTTCTCTTTCTGTGTCTCTCTTCTATTTTTCTCCACTTGCACATAAATAAAAAAATTTAGGGCTGGAGAGATGGCTTAGTGGTTAAGGTGCTTGTTGGCAAAGCCAAAGGACCCAGGTTTGATTCCTCAGTGCCCATGTAAAGCCAGATGCACAGGGTAGCACATGCATCTGGGGTTTGTTTGCAGGGGCCAGAGGCCCTGGTGTTCCCATTTTCTGTCTCTCTCTCAAATGAATAAAATAAAATAAAATTATAGATAGATAGATAGTTGTTTTGTTTTTCCGAGGTAGGGTCTCACTTTAGCTCAGGCTGACCTGGAATTCACTATGTAGTCTCAGAGTGGCCTCGAACTCACAGCAATCCTCCTACCTCTGGCTCCTGAGTGCTGGGATTAAAGGCATGTGCCACCACGCCTGGCTTAAAAAAATATTTTTTAATTAAAAAAAAAAAAAGAAAGAAAAAAAATGCTATGTAATATAACTCAAACCTGTCAATCAAACCAGAGGACCACCCAAACTGCACCCCTAGCAACTGATCCATCCTCCTGTAAAAGTGCTATGGATAAGCCCCAAACCACTTCCTCCACTCAAGTAGCCCACTACCCTTTTGGCAGTGTATTGAAATCTTTTTTTTTTTTTTCGAGGTAGGGTCTTGCTCTAGTCCAGGCGGACCTGAAATTTACTAGTCTCAGGGTGGCCTTGAAGTCACTGTGATCCTCCTACCTCTGCCTCTGGAGTGCTGGGATTAAAGGCGTGTGCCGCCACACCCGGCCAAATCTTTACTCTTTAACAAAGTTTCTTGCTGCTTAACTATTGGTGTGAGTCTTTCTTCACCTCTTTAAGAGCTGGGGCCAGAAGGATGGCTTAGTGATTAAAGGCTCTTGATTGCAAAGTCTGCCTGTCCAGGATGACTGCCCAGTACCCATGTAAAGCCAGATGCACAAAGTGGCACATGCATCTGGAGTTCTTTAGCGGTAGCAAAAAAGGCCTGGTGCACCCATACTCTATGTGTGTGTGTGTGTGTGTGTGTGTGTGTGTGTGTGTGTGTGTCTCACAAATAAAACATTAAGAGGCCAATAACCTGGAAACACCCAGAGAGAAAGAGAAATCACCATTAACAGAGGTCAACTTAACATGACTGGAAAGACAGAATAGAAATGAAAGGGGGAAGAACCCCTATGAGGTCTAGGATAAGGAAAGAATGCCCAACACAGGGGGCTGAGATGAGAGAGGCCAGTGAAGCAAACAAGAGCGAGGCCGTAAGAGCGCAGGCACCAAGGACCAGCTTCAGAAAGGGGAGAAGCCGAGAGCACGGGGGAGCGGACCACAGGTCTGCGCGCGCAGGAGGACGGGAGGCCAAGAAACGCGGCGGCCCGTGGAGAAGCAGCTCGGGGCAGGGCAGGGCAGGGCGAGGCGGCGGGCCTCGGCTCCCGGGACCAGGGAGAGCGGGACGCCTTCCCGGAGGAAGTGACGCCCGCCACGGCGACGTGCCGAGAGGGAAGGGGGAGCGGCGGGCGGGGGACTGGGGCACAGGGGTTCCAGGCCCGGCAGCGGCCGACTTACATCTTGTCCTTCTGGTGCTGTCGCTTCCCCATGGTGGCGGTGTCGGCGGTGTTGGTGGCGGCGGACGCAGAGACGCGACAAACGAGTACTCAGAACTGCGAGCGGACGCCCCGCTCGACAACTTCCGGGTACGGGGGCGGGCCCTTTCCCCGAGGCGCCGGAAGTTGGTGCAAGGCATGTCGGGAATTGTAGTTTCTTGGCACAAGCGCGTATGCCCAGAGGGGGAATACAGCGGAGCCATGGTCTTCTCCAGGGACCCGAGCTCTCTGCATCGCCCCTTTGCCTGCCCATCCTTGCTTGCTCAATCGTGCCTTACATTCTTTTTTTTTTTTTTTTGGTTTTCGAGGTAGGGTCTCACTCTGGTCCAGGCTGACCTGGAATTAACTATGTAGTCTCAGGGTGGCCTCGAACTCTCGGCGATCCTCCTACCTCTGCCTCCCGAGTGCTGGGATTAAAGGCGTGCGCCACCACGCCCGGCTCGTGCCTTACATTCTTAGATGTTGCAAAGGGTCGCCTGCCTCAAGTGCCACCTTCTCCACTTCTCTCCAGGAGTGAAGCCCACAAAGCCACACCTGCAGTCTATTCACCTCCTTTACTCTCCACCTCATCATGACCACTCCGAAGTCAGAGGGGAGGTGATCAAGCCTGGAGGTCCAAATCCTTAAGGGTCCCATATGTGCCCTATGCTAGAATCTTCCTTCGGGCCTCATCAGTGTGTTTATGTGCCCCCAACCTGGGTATCTTGTCTGTACTTGGGTCCTGGTGGATTTATCCAGGTTTGTGTTTTTCTGGGTGCCAAGGGCAACTGTGGATTGGATCCAGGACCTCAAGCATGTACAAACTCATGGTTTGAAATACCATTTATATCCCGTGATTCCCAATGCTAAGTTGCTGGCCCTTGGGTAACTACAGACGTCAAGTTTAACATATCTTATCAAAGCACAATTCTCAAGCTCAGGGCTGGGGAGATGGTTCAGCGGTTAAGGCGCTTGCCTACAAAACCTAAGGACCAGGTTGGATTCCACAGTAACCACTTAAAACCAAAGTGGCACATGAATCTGGAGTTAATTTGCAGTGGCTGGAGGACCTAGTGCCATATCCATTCTTATTTTTTTCTCTCACCCCCTCATTGAAAATAAATAAAATATTTGAAAATTATCAAATTCAGCCAAGCATGTGGGGGCATACACTTTTTTTTTAATATTTTATTATTTATTTATTTATTTGAGAGAGAGAGAGATACAGAGATAGGCAGAGAGAGAGAGAGAGAGAATGGGTGCCAGGGCCTCCAGCCACTACAAACAAACTCCAGATGCATGCACCCCCTTGTGCATCTGGCTTATGTGGGTCCTGGAGAATAGAGCCTCGAACAGGGGTCCTTAGGCTTCACAGGCAAGTGTTTAACCACTAAGCCATCTCTCCAGCCCGGGGCATACACTTTTAATCCCAGTACTCGGGAAGCAAAGGTAGGAAGACCACTGTGAGTTTGAGGCTAGTCTGGGGCTACATAGTGAGTTCCGGGTCAGCCTAGGCTGGAGTATGACTGTACCTTGAAAAAACAACAAAAAAGGCCGGGTGTGGCCAGGCGTGGTGGCACAAGCCTTTAATCCCAGCACGTAGGAGGATCGGATCGCCAAAAGTTCAAGGACACCCTGAGAATATATAGTGAATTCCAGGTCAGCCTGAGCCAGAGTGAGACCCTACCTTGAAAAAAAAAAAAAAAAAAAAAGGCGAGTGTGGTGGCGCACGCCTTTAATCCCAGCACTTGGGAGGCAGAGGTAGGAGGATCACCGTGAGTTTGAGGCCATCCTGAGACTACATAGTGAATTCCAGGTCAGCCTGGGCTACAATGAAACCCTACCTCGAAAGAAAAAAAGAAAAAGAATTCTCAAACTTCCTGCCCTCTGCACCAGTACCTACTCAAACACTCACTAACCGCCAAGTGTGGTGGTGCACACCGTTAGTCCCAGGACTCAGGCAGCTGAGGTAAGAGGACCACTGTGAGTTCAAGGCCAGCCAGAGAAGAACCCAGCCACATTAGGCTTGGTTAGAGGCCAAGGTGTAGGAAAATAAAGTAGATTTGCAACTCAGTGAGGTGAAGAAGGCCCAAAGGGGCTTGAGTCACTGACAGAAGGACGGCAGTCCTCACGTCCGTGCTTCTCAGGTACGTATTCCAGAACGAGGGCAAACAAGGGGATTTCACATTGGACTGATTCGAGGGATCATCTTTCTAGCAGGAGGGCAGTGGGGCGGGCACAAGTCCTAGGCATCCAGCACAAGCAAGGCACCTCCGCAGGATTTTTATTCATTCCTCAGGCATGGTATGTAGGAAAGAGTTCACTGGTTTCTCTTGGCAGCCATGGACCCTGCACTGCCAGGGTCATTCTCTGAGTCGTCTCTAGATCTGCGCACAGGCTGGAACTTGAGTAGGACAGGTGGAGAGAAGACGGAAGCCTTCGCACTGGGAGACGGAGTTTCATCAATGTTGGGGGATGCAGTAGAAGCTGAGGCCCTGCATAAGAAACATACAGCACATATCCACAAGGTAGAACATGAGCACACAGACCACCAGGCAGTCTTACTGTTTAGACCAGGCTACCCTTGAATTCCCTATGTAGTTGGCCATGAACCTGAAGTGATCCTCTTACCTCAGACTTCCCAGTGTTTTTTTAATTTTTATTATTATTATTATTATTTTATTTATTTTTGGAGAGACAGAGAGAGATAGACAGAGAGGGAGAGGAAGACAGAAATGGGCACGCCAGCAGTCTCTCAGCTGCTGTGAACGAAATCAAGATGGGTGCGCCTCTTTGTGGGCAAGTGTGGCATTGCGCCCTTGCGTCGCTTTGCATCTGGCTAAACGTGGGACCTGGAGATTGGAACCGCTGGACATTGGAACCAGCATACTTAGGCTTAGCAGGCAGGCGCCTTAGTCGCTAAGCCATCTCTCCAGCCCCAGACTTCCCAGTTTTGAGGTTATGGGAGTATGCCAGTCCAAATGTTTTATTGTTTTTATTTATTATTATTATTATTATTTATTTGGAGGGGTTGAGGTAGAGTCTCACTCTAGGCCTGGCTGACCTGGAATTCACTATGTAGTCTCATGGTGGCCTCAGACTCATGGTGATCCTCCTACCTCTGTCTCCAAAATGCTGGGATTAAAGGCGGGTGCCACCATGCCCAGCTTCCAAATATTTTTAAAATATTTTTATTTATTTGTGAGGAAAGAGAAAGAGAGTATGGATGTGCCAGATCCTTTTGCTACTGCAAACAAACTCCAGAGGCATGTGCCACTTTGTGCATCTGGCTTTATGTGAGTACTGGGGAATTGAATCTGGGTCAGCAGGCTTTGCAAGCAAGTACATTAAACAACTGAGCCTCACCACAGGTCCCATGGCTTATTAATGAAAAACGAACAGGGCAAGCCGGCTGTGGTGGCACACACCTTTAATCCCAGCACTCGGGAGGCAGAGGTAGGAGGATCATCGTGAGTTCGAGGCCACCCTGAGAATACAGAGTGAACTCCAGGTCTGTCTGTGAGAGCCTACCTCAAAAAAAAAAAAAAAAAAAAAACCTTAGGGGCTGGAGAGATGCCTTAGTGGTTAAGACATTTGCCTGCAAAGCCAAAGGATCCCAGTTTGATTCTCCAGGACCATGTATGCATTTGTTTGCTGGAGGCCTTGGTGCATCCATTCTCTCTCTCTCTGCCTCTTTCTCTCTCTCAAATAAATAAATAAATAAAATTTTTAAAAAGTTTAGGTTGTGCCTGTGTGTAAGCAAAATATTTGAAAGGGTACATAAAAAAACCTTAGTTTTAAATTTTTAAAACTTTAGTTTTAGCATCAGGAGCTGGAGAGATGGCTCATTGGTTAAGGAACTTGCCTGCAAAGCCTAATGACCCAGGTTCGATTCCCCAGTATCCATGTAAAGCCAAATGCACAAAGTGGTGCATGTGTCTGGAGTTTATTTGCAGTGGCTAGAGGCCCTGCAGCACCCATTCTCTCTGTCTTTCTGTCTGTATCCTTCTGCTTGGAAATAATTTAATTTAAGCTTTTTATTGATAACCCCCATACAATATACCATGACCACAATCCCCTTCTGCCACCTTCCCTTCTCCGCCTCATTAATCCCCTCCTTCTGAATTCCTTCTTTCCCACTAGTCCTTCTTCTAATTTGATATCATTTCCCCCCTCTTATTATACAGATATTGTATAGATAGTTTTAGCCACTGTGAAGTCTTGACTCAGCAATTTGCATTTTAAAAAATTGGGGGCAGGGGAGATGGATCAGTGGTTAAAGTGCTTGCCTACAAATCCTAATGATTCAGGTTTGATTCCCCAGTACCCACATAAAGCCAGATGCAAAAGATGGCACAAGCATCTGGAGTCTGTATGCAGCAGCTGGAGGCCCTGGCATGCTTAGTCTCTGGCTCTCTCTCTCTCTCTCTCTCTCTGTCTTTCTGTGCTTGGAAATAAATAAAATATTTTTAAAGCCGGATGTGGTGGCGCACACCTTTAATTCCAGCACTCGGGAGGCAGAGGTAGGAGGATCACCATGAGTTCAAGGCCACCCTGAGACTACATAGTAAATTCCAGGTCAGCCTCAAAAAAAAAAAAAACCAACCATATATATATTTAAATTGGAGGGGGCCAGGCGTGGTGGTACATACTTTTAATCCCAGCACTTGGGAGGCAGAGGTAGGAGGATCTCTAGTGAATTCCGGGTCAGCTTGAGCTAGAGTGAGACCCTACCTCAAAAAAAATAAAATAAATAGAATAAAATAAAAATAAAATTGGAAGGGCCTGTAGAGAAAGCTTAGCGGTTTAGGCACTTGCCTGTGAAACCTAAGGATCCAGGTTCAACTCCTCAGAACCCATGTTAGCCAGACATACAAGGTCATGCATACACACAAAGTGGCGTATGTGTCTGGAGTTTGATTACAGTGCCTAGAAGCCCTGGTGCACCAATTCTCAGTCTTTCTCTCACTCACTCTCATAAAAAAATTGCTTTTTTTTGTTGTTGTTTTTTCAATATAGGGTCTCGCTCTGCCTCCCAAGTGCTGGGTTATTTATTTATTTATTTATTTATTTATTTATTTTTGAGGTAGAGTTTCACTCTAGTCCAGGCTGACCTAGAATTCACTATATAGTCTCAGGGTGGCCTCGAACTCATGGTGAACCTCCTACCTTTGCCTCCCGAGAGCTGGGATTAAAGGCGTGCTTGTTTTTTTTTTTTTTTTTTTTTTTTTTTTGAGGTAGGATCTCACTCTAGCCCAGGCTGACCTGGAATTCACATGCACCACCATGCCCGGCTCTAGATTTTTTTTTTTTTATCAGCGACAGAGAGAGAGAAAATTGGTGCACCAGGGCCTCCAGCCACCATAATCAAACTCCAGACATGTGTGCCAGTTTGTGTGCACATGTGACCTTGAACACTTGCATCACATTGTGTGTCTGGCTTATGTGGGACCTGGAGAGTTGAACATGAGTCCTTAGGCTTCACAGGCAAGCACCTTAACCAGCCAATAAGCACCTATTTAATTAGCCTCTGAGCCATCTCCCCAGCCTCTGATGCAGGTTTCTTGAGTCATGCTGGGGTGGGCTTTTCACTGATGGAGCTGAGTCACCCATGCTTCCATAAGTAACTTCAATAAGCTTATTGGTTCACAAAACTGGACTTGGGTGGAATTCATCAGGCCCTATTTGGGGAAAACAGAAATTTGTTCTTATCTCCTCAGGAAAAGTTATGAAACAGTATGTATGATCACGTTTTCCATAATTTTTTTTTTTTTTTTTTTGGTTTTTCGAGGTAGGGTCTCACTCTAGTTCAGGCTGACCTGGAATTTACTATGTAGTCTCAGGGCAGCCTTGAACTCATGATGATCCTCCTACCTCTGACTCCCAAGTGCTGGGATTAAAGGTGTGTGCACCACACCTGGCACAAACTCATTTTTTTTCTTTTCTTTTCATTTCTTTTCTTTTCTTTTCTTTCTTTCTTTCTTTTTTTTTTTTTTTTTTTTGTTTGTTTGTTTTGTTTTGTTTTGTTTTCTGAGGTAGGGTCTCACTCTAGTTCAGGCTGACCTGGAATTCACTATGTAGTCTCAGGGTGGCCTTGAACTCACAGTGATCCTGAAGGGTTAATAGCCTTCCTTGAAAACTAAAGGGAACTAAAGAGTTAATACCTGTCCCTAAGACCAACAAGCCATAAAACTTCAGAAGCATGTCCTTGACAGGCCTGTCTACTCCCGAATGATAAACTAAACTTCCCTTAGCTCAGAAAACCTCGAGGGAACAGAAACTGTCTGGTGTGTTATCCTCCCTAGACAATTTGGCTAAAAAAGCTTATTCTGAGCAAGGACACAAATAACTACAGTTCCTTGTCTACTTCCCTTGGACCTGCAGCTGCTACAGTCTGTTTGTCTTAGGATCCCCCTTATAAACCTTCACCCCAGCCTGGCCCAGTGCTTCAGCCTTCATCCTGCAGGAGAGCTGAGACCCCTCCCCTCGCTGTTTCAATAAGCAGTCTGTAGAGATCAAGTGCGGTGTTTTGCTTTTCTCTCACACTTTCCTTACAGGTCCTCCCATCTCTGCCTCCCAAGTGTTGGGGTGAAAGGCATGTGCCACCACGCTCGGCTCAGCTACTCTTTTCTGAAACTAAGGCTAGGGAGATGGTCAGTGAGTAAAAGCACTTGCTGCAAACGTAAGGGCTGAGACTGCCTGTGTGCAATTACCCAGGACCCACATAAACATCTGAGTGTGGCCACAAACATCTGTAACCCCAATCCTATGGGAAGAAGAGATGGGAGAATGACCGGAGCTTGCAAAAGCTGAGGGCACACATTCAGAGAGCGCCTGTCTCAAGGACCTATGCAGATGGGCGATAGAAGAATATCCAATATGCTGGCCTCCACATACCTACGCGTGATCTGCACATGTATGTGGATACACACACGCACCCCACCATACCACACATAGTACACATGGAAAAAATTCTAAAATTAAGCCGGGCGTGGTGGCGCACGCCTTTAATCCCAGCACTCGGGAGGCAGAGGTAGGAGGATCGCCGATAGTTCGAGGCCACCCTGAGACTACATAGTTAATTCCAGGTCAGCCTGAGCCAGAGTGAGACCCTACCTTGCAAAACCAAAAAAAAAAAAAAAAAAATTCTAAAATTAGGTAGTGGTAAAGGCTGCACAGGTATGAATATATATAAATCCACTGAATTGGAAACATTAAGTGGGAGGGTGGTAGGCTACATGAGTGATCTCAAGGTTAAAAATAGGACTGGCTGGGCTGGAGAGATGGCTTAGCGGTTAAACGCTTGCCTTTGAAGCCTAAGGACCCCAGTTCAAGGCTCAATTCTCCAGGACCCACGTAAGCCAGATGCACAAGGGGGGGCACACACATCTGGAGTTTGTTTGCAGTGGCTGGAGGCCCTGGCGTGCCCATTCTCTCTCTTTCTACCTGCCTATTTCTGTATCTCTCTCTCTCTCAAATAAATAAATAAATAAATAAATAAATAAATAAATAAATAAATATTTTTTAAAAATAGGACTGGTTGGCACACGTGCAGCTCAGTGGTAGAGTATCCCAGAGCAAAGCCCTGGATTCCATTCCCAGAACCATAAAAAAAAAAAAAAAGACAAAGCTTGGACTGGAGAAGATGGCTTAGTGGTTAAGACATATGCCTGAGAAGCCTAAGGACCCAGGTTCAAGTCTCCAGGTCCCACGTAAGCCAGATGCACATGATAGCACATGCATCTGGAGTTTGTTTGCAGTGGCTAGAAGGCCTGGCACGTCCATTCTCACTCTGTCTGTGTCTCCTTCTCTCTCTGACTGTAATAAATAAATAAATAAATTTTTTAAAATGACAATGCCAATTTGGTAACATAGCTAAGAAAAATCTCTTCCTAAAGGCTAAAACATCTCTTCCTAAAGGCCCCTAAAAACATTTCTTTAGCCAGGCGTGGTGGCGCATGCCTTTAATCCCAGCACTCGGGAGGCAGAGGTTGGAGGATTGCCATGAGTTCAAGGCCACCCCGAGACTATAGAGTGAATTCTAGGTCAGCCTGGACCAGAGTGAGACCCTACCTCGAAAACCCAAAAAAAAAACAAACAAACAAAAAACACATTTCTTTAAGGATTTGCTTATCTGGGGATCCACTTGGGTAAAATCTCTGACTATATTTAGGTCCACCCTGGAAATGGAAGAACCATCATGACGATTTTGTTGTTGTTGTTTCTGGTCTTGAGGACACTACCATGATGCCTGTGAGAAGCACAGACCGTGGGGCTGGGGAGAGTGAGTCCAGGGTTAGGGTCAGAGAGATGTAGACACTCACCAGTGGAAGCCAGGGCAGTGGAGCTTGCGTAGACTGTTTCCTGTCAAATACGAGAAATGGAAGCCTCCAGGATTGAGGACCAAGGGGGTCAGGTCGACCATGTGACTGCAAGACAGTGCAGAAACAGGACATGGCTTCTGAGCCCCTCCACAGAATGTGTGCGCATGGGCCCAAGGATCCCCACACTCAGAGCCAGAACTCCCACCTCCTAGGAATTAAACACAATGACCACCCAATATTGTGGAGAGAATTAAGAGGTGAGAACAAAACATGTAGTTTTACTCCCAAGATGCCCCCCTCCAAATGTGTTTTTGTTCCCCTCAAGCTGAGTAAACTTCTCCACCTCTTTGGGTTTGATGAAAGGCCATTCCAATTTAATTTCACTTCAGACTTTGAAATGTTCAGATTCTCCATCTGCAGGAAACAGGAAATCTCGGGATAAGCGTTAAGTGTGGAAGCCATACCAAGCAGAAAAGCCGTCGTTACAAAGGAAGCACGACCACATGCCTTCACTCACTTAGCAGATACATGAGTGCCCACCTTTAGCTTAACATTTTTTTAAATATATTTATATATATATATATATATATATATATATATATATATATATATATATATATATATATATTTTTTTTTTGAGGTAGGGTTTCACTCTCGTCCAGGCTGACCTGGAATTAACTACATAGTCTCAGGGTGGCCTCGAACTCATGGCGATCCTCCTACCTCTGCCTCCCAAGTGCTGGGATTAAAGGCGTGCGCCACCACGCCCGGCTTAGCTTAGCATTTTAGGGGTACAAAAGACAGGATGGTGGCTGGGGGTGAAAGTCCCCCAGCTTGGAGGAGAGGGGACCTAAAGTGAGGCCTCCAAGAGAAACCAGGAGCCCAGAGGTGCAGATACTGCAAGTAGGGGGCAGCGTAAGGACAACACTCCTGGGCAGAGGTGGACACGGGACCAAAGATGTGACTGTCCTTTGGGAGACCCAGCACCCCTGTGCTGGGCTGTCCCCAGCATTGTCTTGCTATGTGTCTTCAACCCCCTGCTATGGCCTTTCACTCAGGGAAGCCGCCTTCTATCTGCTTCACAGATACCACCCAAGACGATGTCTGCAAATCATGCCATATAGACACTGAGAGACACTGCTGTGGCCTGGAGTGGTGATTGTTCTGAGCAGAGAACAGAAGCTGACCTCCCAAGACTGCCTAGAGCAGGGTGTGTTCCCACTGACCGGAGGGTAGGGACCAAACACCCTGGGCATAGTATAGACTGGGGGCGATGTGGTCACCACAGAGGCCACCGTGTTGACTGGTGATGGCACAGGGAGTGGTGGCAACAGGGCTGGTGGCAGACATGGGGAGGCTGGCTGGTCTCGTAAGAGGATGGATTCTGGTTTCTTTGGTTTTAGCTTCTTCTTCTTCTTCTTGGCATCTGTAACAAAAGGTGTCCCAAGGGTTGGTGATGGAAAGAGAGGGTTAATGTAGGTAACTAGGGGTGGCTGGGGCCATGGTTCTGGCTAGAGCTAGAAGGGAAGGCCAATAGCCAAAATAAATAAATAAATAAAATAAAATAAATAAATAAACCAAACTAAAACCAGCTTCAGCTGTAGATGGCTGCTTCTGTGGTCGGCTTGCCCAACACAAAGGTTTCTTTTGGCCACTTAACTACTGAGAAACTCTCAAACAGAAAAATCAATCAATGCCGGGCGTGGTGGCACACACCTTTAATCCCAACACCTGGGAGGCAGAGATAGGAGGATCACCGAGAGTTAGAGGCTACCCCGAGACTACATAGTGAATTCCAGGTCTGAGACCCTACTTCAAACAAACAAACAAAAAGCCCAAAACCAAACAAAACAAAAACAAGCTGGATGTGGTGGCACACACCTTTAGTCTCAGCGCTCGGAGGCAGAGGGAGAAGGGTCACCATGAGTTTGAGGCCAGCCTGGAACTACAGAGTGAGTGTCAGGCCAACCTGGGCTAGAGTGAGACCCTACCTGGAGAGAAAAAAAAAAAAGAAAGAAAGAAAATCAATCAGCCTATGACTCCTTCAATTATGGGCAGAGACGGCCCCAACATACTTATATCCCCAGAATTTAACCCTTCAGACAAATCTCTGGCTCTGGGGTTCCCATCCTGCCTGAAGGGTATTTTTCTTTTTCTTTTTCTTTTCTTTCTTTCTTTTTTTTTTTTTTTTGTTTTGTTTTGTTTTTCAAGGTCAGCTCTCGTTCCAGCCCAAGCTAACCTCTGCCTCCCAAATGCTGGGATTAAAGGTTATGTGCCACTACACCCAGCTTCCTTCTCTCTCTCTCTCTCTCTCTTTCTTTCTCTCTCTTTCTTCTTTTGTGAGGTAGGGTCTCACTCTAGCTCAGGCTAACCTGGAATTCACTATGTCTCAGGGTGGCCTCAAACTCACAGTGATCCACCTACCCAAGATTAAAGGTGTGAGCCACCATGCCGGCTTCTTTGTGCTTTCACTGTACTGTCCAATAAAGCCACTGTTCCTCTCCCACTAGCCTTGTGAATTGTCTCAAGTAATTCTTTACCACTCCAGGGTCAAAGGCTTGTTCCAGAGGAGCTTGCCAAGACTCTCTCCTCTTCACTGACACCTGACCAAAGCCAGGTTGAATGAATAGGAACAGTCACAATGACACAGGGTCTTCACAGCATCCCTCTAGCAAGGAAGTAAGGCCCTCAACAAGCACACTGGGACAATACCTGGGGCCACTGACAAGTGCTAAAATGTATCATCTAAGAAATGGGACTTTTTCTCTCTCTTTTAATTTTTTTGGGGGAGGGTTTTATGAGACAGGGTCTCGCTTTAGTTCAGGCTGACCTGAAGTTCACTCTGTAGTCTCTGGATGGCTTTGAACTCATAGTGATCCTCTGCCTCCCAGGTGCTGGGATTAAAGTGTGTGCTACCACTTCCAGGTTTTTTTGTTTGTTTTTTAAGAAAGGGGACTTTTTCTCTCTTTTAATTTTTTGTGGGGAGGGTTTTATGAGACAGGGTCTCACTCCAGCCCAGGCTGACCTGGAATTAACCATATAGTCTCTGGGTGGCCTTGAACTCATGAGGATCCTCCTACCTCTGCCTCCCAAGTTCTGGGATTAAAGGCATGGTGGCCTGCTAGGTTTTTTTGTTGTTATTTTGTTTTTGATAATTTTCACTTTAACAGTTTTTGGTTGTTGCTGATAGTGCTAAGTCCAAGGATGTCAAGACTTTCTTATATGTTTTTCTTTCCCTTTTTTTACTTTTAAAAAATTTTATTTATTTATTTATTCCAGTCAGAGACAGAGGGGGGGAAAGAGAGAGAGACAGTTTGTGAGAATGGGCGTGCCAGGGCCTCCAGCCACTGCAAACAAACTCCAGACTCACGCGCCATGTGCATCTGGCTTCCGAGGGATCTAGACAATCGAATCTGGGTCCTTAGGCTTTGCAGGCATGTGCCTTAACCACTAAGCCATCTCTCCAGCCAGGACTTTTTTTTTTTTTTTTTGAGGTAGGGTCTACTGTAGCCCAGGCTGACGTAAAATTCACTATGTAGTCTCAGGTGGACTCAAACTCATGGTGAGCCTCCTACCTCTGCTTCCCAAATGCTGGGATTAAAAATGTGTCTCGGGCTGGAGAGATGGCTTAGCGGTTAAGGCACCTGCCTCCTAAGCCTAAGAACCCGGTTCCAATCTCCAGGTCCCACGTTTAGCCAGATGCAAAGTGACCCACAATGTTGACCACAAGGGGTACACATCTGGATTTCGTTCTCAGCAGCTGAGAGATTGCTGGCGCGCCCATCTCTGTCTTCCTTCGTCTCCCTCTCTCTGTGTCTCTCTCCAAAAAAAAAAAAAAAAAAAAAAATGTGTCATCAGGCCTGTTGACTTTTGAGAGAGAGAGAAAAATTTCAGCCATGACCACGCACCTGTGCACTTGATTCTAGAGAATCGAATCGAGCTGACATCTGGATTTCGTTCAGCAGCTGAGAGATTGCTGGCGCATCCTCTGTCTTCCTCCCTCTCCCTCTGTGTCTCTCTCAAAAAAAAAAAAAAAAAATGTGTCTCATCAGGCCTGTTGACTTTTATATTTTTATTTATTTATTTATTTATTTATGAGAGAGCGAGAGAGAATGGGTGCACCATGGCCTCCAGCCACTGCAAACGAACTCCAGATGCATGTGCCACCTGTGCATATGGCTTATGTGGATTCTAGAGAATCGAATCTGGGTCCTTAGGCTACTCAGACAAACGCCTTAACTGCTAAACCATCTCTCCAGGCCCCCAAAACATCTTTTTTTTTTTTTTTTTTTTTGAGGTAGGGTCAGCTCTAGCCCAGGCTGACCTGGAATTCACTATATAGTCTCAGGGTGGCCTCCAACTCACAGCAGTCTTTCCCAACTCTGCCTCCCAAATGCTGGGATTAAAGATGTATGCCACCATGCCTGGCTGCCAAAAAAAATCTTTGGATATAGTATCTTGTAGTCCAGCCTGGCTTCAAACTTGCTATGTAGCTAAATAGTACCTTGGACTTCTGCCTCCACCTCCCAAGTCCTGGGCTTACAGTTGTGCACCACTACACTAGTTTATGCAGTGCTGGGAATCAAACTCAGCGCTCTTGCTTGCTAAACAAGAATTCTACCAAGTGAGCTACATCCTCATCCCCAGAAATACTGTCTTACAGGGGCAGACAGAATCCATTCGAATCTCTTTGACATCAAGGGCAGAATTTCAAAGGGGGTGATGGGTATACCAGGCCCAGCAGGCAAACCTACAGCCAGCCTCCTCTTCAAGCACTGTGAAAGGCTGATTTATCAATACCAGCAGAGGTATCCAGGCCCCAGAATCAAGTTGGGGTGGAAAGAGTGCTTCCTTCACAAGAAAATCCATAGTAAGTTGGCTTTACACTGGTGGGTTCAGAGATGGTATCTCTGGGGGTCAGACCCTGGCCTATACACCTGTCCACTCTGTCTTCAGACTGCTTTGAGTGAATCTGGCTATTTCTACTGTTCAAGTTGGAGACCACCAGCAAAGTGGATGTTAAAGCACTTCTCACACAGCCCCTCAGAATCAGCTCATCAACCAGACATGTGGTGCATACCTGTAATCCTGTAAACCCAACACCTGGAGAAGGTAGAGGTAGGAGGATCAGGAGTTCAAGCTGATCTCAGCTCTGTATTGACTTCAGTGCCAATGGGGTCCAGCTCCAATGCAGCTCTGGTCCAGGCTGACCTGGACTTGTAGTCTCAGGGTGGCCAATGGGGCCTCCTACCTCTGCCTCCCGAGTGCTGGGATTAAAGGCGTGTGCCACCACGCCCAGCCAATGCTTTTTTTTTTTTTTAGAGAATTGGCAGGGCCTCAGCCACTGCAATGGAACACCTGATGCTTCCGCCACCTAGTGGGCATGTGAGACTTTGCACTTCCCTCACCTTTGCATCTGGCTTATGTGGGATCTGGAGAGAGATGGAATATGAGTCCTGAGGTGTCACAGGCAAGCACCTTAACCACTAAGCCATCTCTCCAGCCCCCTCATTTTTTTTTTTTCGAGGTAGGGTTTCACTCTAGCCCAGGCTGACCTGGAATTCACTATGTAGTCTCAGGGTGGCCTTGAACTCAAGGCGATCCTCCTACCTCTGCCTCCCAGGTGCTGGGATTGAAGGTGTGCACCACCACGCCCAGCTCTTTTTTTGTTTTTTTGAGGTAAGGTTTCACTGTAGCCCATGCTGACCGGGAATTCACTATGTAGTCTCAGGGTGGCCCTGAACTCAAAGCAATCCTCCTGTCTCTGCCTCCTGAGTGCTGGCATTAAAGGTGTGCATATGCTTTTAATTCCAGAACTCGGGAGGCAAAGGTAGGAGGATTTCTGTGAGTTTGAGGCCAGTCTGGAGCCACAGAGTGAGTTCTAGGTTAGCCTAGGTTACCTCAAAAAAGAAGGAGGAGGAGGAGGAGAAGAAGAAGAACAGAAGGAGGAAATAGATAAAGATGGGGAGATGGTTCAGTGACTAAACTGCTCGATTATAAAGCCTGCTGTCGTGGGTTTGATTCCCTAGTCCCCACCTAAAGCCACATGCACACAGTGACACATGCATGTGGAGTTTGTGTGCAGTGGCAAGAGGTCCTGGTGCACCCATACTCCTTGTCTCCATTTCTCCCTCCTTGTAAGTAAACAAATAAATATTTTAAAAGAAAAATAAGAATCTACAATGATAATCTTCAGCACTGGAGACTAAGACCCTGTGCTCCAAGACCAGCACAAACTCAAGTTCATACACAGCTTCAACTACTGACTATGTGACCTTACATAGAGCAACCCACTCCTAGTGACTGTTTCCTCTTCTGTGTAACAGGGATAGGTAACCTCGAAGACATCTCAGGGCAACATGTACTATTGGTTCAACCACCAGATGAATAGATAATGTAGAGGACTCACATAGGGCACCATGGAAAGTAGGGAACCCCATGTGAAGACCTCCCAATATGAAGCAGGAAACTGCTGTCTGTAGTGTAGCATAGCCCTGAACACAAATAAACCAACAAAACTCAGCCTGAGGGGCTGGAGAGATGGCTCAGCCTCAGCAGTTAAGGTGCTTGCCTGCAAAGCCTAACGACTACAGCACCCAGTGAAGCCAGATGCACAAGGTGGTACAGGAGTCTGGAGTTTGTTTGCAATGGCTGGAGGCCCTAGCCTGGGCTAAGAATGAGAACCTACCTTTAAAAAAAAAAAAAAAAAAAAAAACCTCAGCCTGAACCTGATCAAGATGACTGAGGATTGAAGAGACGGTTTAGTGGTTAAGGCATTTGCCTGCAAAACCAAAGGACCTATATTTGATTCTCCAGGGCCCACATAAGCCAGATGCACAGGGTGGCACATGCATCTGGAGTTCGTTTGCAGTGGCTGGAGGCTCTGCTGTGCCCATTCTCTATCTGCCATTCTCTCTCACATAAATAAAAATAAAAAAGAAGCTGGGCATGGTGGTGCATGCCTTTAATCCTAGTACTAGGGAGGCAGAGGTAGGAGTGAGTTTGAGACCACCCTGAAACTACATAGTGAATTCCAGGTCAGCCTGAGCTAGGGTGAAACCCTATCTTGAAAAACCAAAATAATAATAATAATAAATAAAATAAAAAAGAGCAATGATGACTGATGAAATACACATAAAAGAGAACACACACCCACACACCACCAGACTTGTTAAAAGCTGTAAACCTATAAGGGAGGAGGCTCAGAGGACAGCAGTTGGAATGGTGACATGGTGGGAAAGAAAGGAAGGATTCCCAACTGCAATAGGAGTGGCCATGGAGCCTCATTTGCCCTGGACAAGTTGCGCTGTTACTCAGCGATCACAAATATCCATCTTTGACATGAGCTATATGGTCACCCTGGTGAAAAACGGACCTAAGAAACCTGATTCCCATAACGTGGGTCTCCACAGACTCTGGATGTGACAGAGTGTACAAAGACGTTGGTAGACTCCGGGTAGAAATGAATGGGGCTAATATTAGGGAATTGTCAGTAAGAATAATAACACCCTGGGCTGGAGAGATGGCTTAGCGGTTAAGGCGCCTGCCTCCTAAGCCTAAGAACGCTGGTTCCAATCTCCAGGTCCCACGTTTAGCCAGATGCAAAGTGATGCAAGGGCTCAATGCCGCACTTGACCACAAGGGGGCGCACGTATCTGTATTTCGTTCACAGCAGCTGAGAGACTGCTGGCACGCCCATCTCTGTCTCACTCTCCCTCTCTCTCTCTGTCTCCCTCCAAAAAATAAATAAAATAAAATAAAAGAATAATAACACCCTAACTGTCAGGAAATGTTTAATTTTTTCAAGGTAGGCTCTCACTCTAGCACAGGAACTCACTCTGTAACTCCAGGATGGCCTTGAAATCACAGGCACCCTCCTACCTCAGCCTGGGAATAGTGGGCCGCCATGCCTGGCCATCTCCTTTTTAAAGAGTCTCAGGGGGGCTAGGGTGATGGTTCAGTGGTTAAGGCGCTTGCCTGCAAACCCTAATGACAAAAATTCGATTCCCCAGTACCCACATAAAGCCAGATGCATCTGGAGTTCATTTGCAGAGGCTGGAGGCCCAGACACACCCATTCTTTCAGTCTCTCTTCCATTTCTGTTTGCAAGTAAATAAAAAAATATATATTTAAAAAGGGGCTGGAGAGATGGCTTAGCAGTTAAGGCACTTGCCTGCAAAGCCTAAGGACCCAAGTTCGATTCTCCAGGTGCCACATAAGCCAGATGCACAAGGTGGTACATGCATCTGGAGTTCATTTGTAGTGGCTAGAGGCTCTGGCACGCCCATTCTCTCTTCACTCCCCTCTCTCTGTCTCAAATAAATATATAAATAAAATCTACAACAAAAAAATGAAAAAAATATATTTAAAAAGAAAAAACAAAAAGTCTCAGGTAGGGGCTCAAGAGATGGTTCAGGGTTAAAGGTGTTTACTTGGAAAGCCTGCTGTCCCAGGTTCAATTCCCCAGCCACCCATGTAAGGCTCAATGCAAAATGTGGTGCAAGACCCTGGTGAGCTCACTTGATCCAGACCAGGCTGGGCAACATAGTGAGACACTGCCTCTTGAAAAACTAAGCCGGGTTGGGTGTGGTGGTACACACCTTCAATCCCAGCACTCAGGAGGCAGAAGTAGGAGGATCTCTGTGAGTCTGAGGCCACCCTAAGAGGTAGAGTGACACCCAACCTTGGAAAACAAAAAAACAAACAATTAAGCTGTATATTGTGGTTCATGTCTTTAATCCCAGCACTCAGAAGGCTGAGGATTTGCCCTGAGTTCCAGGTCAGCCTGGGCAAGGGTAAGACCCTGCCTCAAAACAAACGCTTCCAGAAAAAAAGGTAAGGGGTACAAAGAATGAAACAAACATGACCTGATGGTAAGAATAACAGGATGGTGGGCAGCAAATAGCTGAATGTTTCCTGCAACTACTAGTTTTAGGTATTCTTAACTTTCATAATAAAATCGTTTAGTGTCACCGGGCATGGTGGCACATGCCTTGAATCCCATCCCAGCCCTTGGGAGACAAAGGTAGGAGGATCGCCATGAGTTCGAGACTACATAGTGAATTCCAGGTCAACCAGGGCTAGAACAAGATCCTACCTGGAAAAATAAAATAAAAAAAGAAAAGCCACCAAACACACACCGCTCCAAAACAGGTTAGTGACAAGAGGTTCAATTTCCCCAGGACCCACATAGGTCAGCTGCACAAGGTGGCGACATGCATCTGGAATTCGTTTGCAGTGGCTGGAAGCCCTGGCGCCCCCATTCTCTCTCTCCCTCAAATAAACAAATTAAAACACTAAAAAAGACAAAAGTGAAAACCAAACCAACCAGTGAAACAACAATAACAAAAAACCTGATCCAAAAAAGGCAAACCCAACCCTCGAGAGCGGAGGTGGGAACTTCAAGGGGCCCTGAGCCAGTCATTAGCCCAGGTTTGGCTGACTGACGCTCAATGACAAGCGGGGTTGCCCAGGGTTCAGAAGTCGAGCCTCACCCAGGGAATACAGGTGCACGCGGTGAATGCGCCTCTTCAGCAGTTGCAGGCGCTGGTGCATCTCCAGGACACCCATACTGTTGCAAAGGTTCAGATCCCCCTGGACGGCGCAGATAAACTTCGCCTGCAACAGCGGTGGAGGCAATGCAAGGCTCCATTTCCCCAAACACGGGGCACCTTAGCCTTATGTACCCCTAACTGCCCCTTTATGACCTTCTCCCCTTCCCAGAGCTCTGGCCGGAAAGGGACAGTCGGCCGGGGTGGTGGTGGTCTCCCCGCACCCCCAGGGCCCCCACCTCCCGCACCCAGAGGAAGGAGAGGAGCCCCCGCTGCTCGCACTCGGCCAGCTTGCCCTTGCGCACGGCCCTCTCGGCCAGCGCGGGGCTGCGGTCCAGCGCGCGGAAGAGGCGGCGCAGCGCGCGCTCCGTGCAGGTCGCCGCCTGCCTCTCGAAGTCCTCCTCGGAGATGAGCCGGCAGAAGGTGACGCTCTGCGGGAACTCGTGGTCGAACTCGTCCAGGACCTCCATCGGAGAGCGGCTGCTGGTGACGAGCACCCGGCGGGGGCTGCGGATTCCCGGGTTCCCTGCCCACCCGGGGAAATGCCCGCGAAGGCGCGTGGAGGGGGCGGGGCAGCGCCGCGCACGTGACAATGCACACCACTCCGGGCATGCGCGCTGATGTCCTCGACGGCGTGACCCGTCCTGCGGCCTTTATCTGCGCTCACTGCGAGGACACGGTCTCCATGGCGCCCACTCCTCTTCCCACCAAGGCGACGTTCAAGAAGGGCTTCCTCTGCCCTAAGTCGTCCGGCCTCAGCCTTTCCGCCCTCTCTGGATTCTGTCCTGTCCTCCGCACCGGGACTTCCTTGCTCTATAGTCACTGCTTCTCTACTTATGTCCTGAGCCCCTCCTGTGCCCCTTTTCTTCTGCTCCCTCCCCCCCAATGTGTTGCTCAAGGAAATGTCTTGGAAGGCCTTCTCCACCTTTTGGTCCAGGGAACTGACTCAACTAGCCCAGATCTTCTCAGGCCCAGACCTCCCTTGAGCTCCAGGCTCACACATCAAGGGAAGGATTCCTAGGCATTACAGCGTGAACTCATGCAGATTCCAAAAAGCTTCATTCCTGTGACCTGTTGTGTCAGCCATGGCCCACATTCACCCTAGCCACCAATGAGGGTCTACGTCTGTTTGCTCCCTCTTCCCAAAAGCCTTCCATCAGCTCGGAGACCCATGGATAGACCAGATTTTTTTGGCTCCTACAGAAAAACTAGCTGTCCAGTCCCAGCGCCACCACCCCCACAACACAGGGATTTCTTCGTGCTTGAAACCAGGGTGCAAATGGCAAATATCCCAAGGGGAAGGAAGCATGTTGAGTGCATCTGGCCTACAGGTGGAGATAGGACCAATCAGATACGACTGGGTTCCGTCTCCATCCTGTGCCCTGGAGAACTTAAAAATAGACTTTTATATACTAAGTGCTTTTTGTCAAGAACAAGACCCTCTCAGATAGTTAATGTGAACCATGTTCCACACTTTAACATTTGTATGTTTTTAAAAAGTAAATGGAAAGCCGGGCGTAAATGGAGCACTCGGGCAGGCAGAGATGGAGGATCGCAAGTTCAAGGCCACCCTGAGATTACATAGTGAATTCCAGGTCAGCCTGGGCCAGAATGAGACCCTACCTCGAAAAACAAAAAAAAAAAAAAAAAAAAAAAAAATGGAGAGCTGGAGAGATGGCAGAGTTAAGGCACATGCTTGCAAAGCCTAAGGACCCCAGTTCATAAGCCAGATGCACAAGGGGCACATGCGTCTGGAGTTCGTTTGCAGTGGCTAGAGGACCTGACGCGCCCATTCTCTCTTTCTCCCCCTATCTCTAGTAAATAAATAATAATTTTTTTTAAAGTACATGGTGGGACTGGAGAGATGTCTTAGCAGTTAAGGAGCCTGCCTCCTAAGCCTTAGAACGCTGGTTCCAATCTCCAGGTCCCACATTTAGCCAGATGCAAAGTGACACAAGGGCGCAATGCCACACTTGACCACAAGCATCTGGATTTAGTTCGCAGCAGCTGGAGAGGCTGCTGGCGCGTCCATCTCTATCTGTCTTCCTCTCCTTCTCTCTCTGTCTCTCTCTCTCTGTCTCTCCAAAAAAAAAAAAAAAAAAAATATATTTTTTTTAAAAAAGGTACATGGTGAAAGCAGTGTGGGGGTGCACGCCTTTAATCCAAGCACTTGTGAGGCACAGGTAGGAGGATCACCATGAGTTCAAGGTCGCCTGAAACTACACAGTGAATTCCAGGTCAGCCTGAACTAGAGTGAGACCCTACCTCGAAAAAAAGTATTTGGTGAGCTGGGCATGGTGATGCATGCCTTTAATCCCAGCACTCAGGGAGGCAAAGGTAGGAGAATCACCGTGAGTTTGAGGCCAGCCTGAGACTACATGGTGAATTCCAAGTCAGCCTGGGCTACAGCAAGATCCTACCTCCAAAAAACAAAAGTAAAATAATTAGGGCTGAAGCCGGGTGTGGTGGCACATGCCTTTAATCCCAGCACTCGGGAGGCAGAGGTAGGAGGATCACCGAGTTGAGGCCACCCTGAGACTACATAGTTAATTCCAGGTCAGCCTGGACCAGAGTGAGACCCTACCTCGCAAAAACCAAAATAATAATAATAATAATAATAATAATAATAATAATAATAATAATAATTAGGGCTGGAGAGATGAGACGTTTAGCCAGATGCAAAGTGACGCAAGGGCACAATGCCGCACTTGACCACAAGGGGGTGCACACATCTGGATTTCGTTCTCAGCAGCTGAGAGATTGCTGGCGCGCCCATCTCTGTCTTCCTTCGTCTCCCTCTCTCTCTGTGTCTCTCTCCAAAAAAAAAAAAAAATGTGTCTCATCAGGCCTGTTGACTTTTATATTTTTATTTATTTATTTATGAGAGAGAGAGAGAGAATGGGTGCACCATGGCCTCCAGCCACTGCAAACGAACTCCAGATGCATGTGCCACCTGTGCATATGGCTTATGTGGATTCTAGAGAATCGAATCTGGGTCCTTAGGCTACTCAGACAAACGCCTTAACTGCTAAACCATCTCTCCAGGCCCCCAAAACATCTTTTTTTTTTTTTTTTTTTTTTTTTTTTTTTTTGAGGTAGGGTCAGCTCTAGCCCAGGCTGACCTGGAATTCACTATATAGTCTCAGGGTGGCCTCCAACTCACAGCAGTCTTTCCCAACTCTGCCTCCCAAATGCTGGGATTAAAGATGTATGCCACCATGCCTGGCTGCCAAAAAAAATCTTTGGATATAGTATCTTGTAGTCCAGCCTGGCTTCAAACTTGCTATGTAGCTAAATAGTACCTTGGACTTCTGCCTCCACCTCCCAAGTCCTGGGCTTACAGTTGTGCACCACTACACTAGTTTATGCAGTGCTGGGAATCAAACTCAGCGCTCTTGCTTGCTAAACAAGAATTCTACCAAGTGAGCTACATCCTCATCCCCAGAAATACTGTCTTACAGGGGCAGACAGAATCCATTCGAATCTCTTTGACATCAAGGGCAGAATTTCAAAGGGGGTGATGGGTATACCAGGCCCAGCAGGCAAACCTACAGCCAGCCTCCTCTTCAAGCACTGTGAAAGGCTGATTTATCAATACCAGCAGAGGTATCCAGGCCCCAGAATCAAGTTGGGGTGGAAAGAGTGCTTCCTTCACAAGAAAATCCATAGTAAGTTGGCCTTACACTGGTGGGTTCAGAGATGGTATCTCTGGGGGTCAGACCCTGGCCTATACACCTGTCCACTCTGTCTTCAGACTGCTTTGAGTGAATCTATTTCTACTGTTCAAGTTGGAGACCACCAGCAAAGTGGATGTTAAAGCACTTCTCACACAGCCCCTCAGAATCAGCTCATCAACCAGACATGTGGTGCATACCTGTAATCCTGTAAACCCAACACCTGGAGAAGGTAGAGGTAGGAGGATCAGGAGTTCAAGCTGATCTCAGCTCTGTATTGACTTCAGTGCCAATGGGGCCCAGCTTGGTGGCCAATGCTTTTTTTTTTTTTTAGAGAATTGGCAGGGCCTCAGCCACTGCAATGGAACACCTGATGCCTCCGCCACCTAGTGGGCATGTGAGACTTTGCACTTCCCTCACCTTTGCATCTGGCTTATGTGGGATCTGGAGAGAGATGGAATATGAGTCCTGAGGTGTCACAGGCAAGCACCTTAACCACTAAGCCATCTCTCCAGCCCCCTCATTTTTTTTTCGAGGTAGGGTTTCACTCTAGGCCAGGCTGACCTGGAATTCACTATGTAGTCTCAGGGTGGCCTTGAACTCAAGGCGATCCTCCTACCTCTGCCTCCCAGGTGCTGGGATTGAAGGCGTGCACCACCACGCCCAGCTCTTTTTGTTTTTTGAGGTAAGGTTTCACTGTAACCCATGCTGACCGAATTCACTATGTAGTCTCAGGGTGGCCCTGAACTCAAAAGCAATCCTCCTGTCTCTGCCTCCTGAGTGCTGGCATTAAAGGTGTGCATATGCTTTTAATTCCAGAACTCGGGAGGCAAAGGTAGGAGGATTTCTGTGAGTTTGAGGCCAGTCTGGAGCCACAGAGTGAGTTCTAGGTTAGCCTAGGTTACCTCAAAAAAGAAGGAGGAGGAGGAGGAGAAGAAGAAGAACAGAAGGAGGAAATAGATAAAGATGGGGAGATGGTTCAGTGACTAAACTGCTCGATTATAAAGCCTGCTGTCCTGGGTTTGATTCCCTAGTCCCCACCGAAAGCACACAGTGACACATGCATGTGGAGTTTGTGTGCAGTGGCAAGAGGTCCTGGTGCACCCATACTCCTTGTCTCCATTTCTCCCTCCTTGTAAGTAAACAAATAAATATTTTAAAAGAAAAATAAGAATCTACAATGATAATCTTCAGCACTAGAGACTAAGACCCTGTGCTCCAAGACCAGCACAAACTCAAGTTCACACACAGCTTCAACTACTGACTATGTGACCTTACATAGAGCAACTCACTCCTAGTGACTGTTTCCTCTTCTGCGTAACAGGGATAGGTAACCTCGAAGACATCTCAGGGCAACATGTACTATTGGTTCAACCACCAGATGAATAGATAATGTAGAGGACTCACATAGGGCACCATGGAAAGTAGGGAACCCCATGTGAAGACCTCCCAGTATGAAGCAGGAAACTGCTGTCTGTAGTGTAGCATAGCCCTGAACACAAATAAACCAACAAAACTCAGCCTGAGGGGCTGGAGAGATGGCTCAGCCTCAACAGTTAAGGTGCTTGCCTGCAAAGCCTAACGACTAGAGCACCCAGTAAAGCCAGATGCACAAGGTGGTACAGGAGTCTGGAGTTTGTTTGCAATGGCTGGAGGCCCTAGCCTGGGCTAAGAATGAGAAACTACCTTAAAAAAAAACAAAAACAAAAAAAAACCTCAGCCTGAACCTGATCAAGATGACTGAGGATTGAAGAGACGGTTTAGTGGTTAAGGCATTTGCCTGCAAAACCAAAGGACCTATATTTGATTCTCCAGGACCCACATAAGCCAGATGCACAGGGTGGCACATGCATCTGGAGTTCGTTTGCAGTGGCTGGAGGCTCTGCTGTGCCCATTCTCTATCTGCCATTCTCTCTCACATAAATAAAAATAAAAAAGAAGCTGGGCATGGTGGTGCATGCCTTTAATCCTAGTACTAGGGAGGCAGAGGTAGGAGTGAGTTTGAGACCACCCTGAAACTACATAGTGAATTCCAGGTCAGCCTGAGCTAGGGTGAAACCCTATCTTGAAAAACCAAAATAATAATAATAATAAATAAAATAAAAAAGAGCAATGATGACTGATGAAATACACATAAAAGAGAACACACACCCACACACCACCAGACTTGTTAAAAGCTGTAAACCTATAAGGGAGGAAGGCTCAGAGGACAGCAGTTGGAATGGTGACATGGTGGGAAAGAAAGGAAGGATTCCCAACTGCAATAGGAGTGGCCATGGAGCTTCATTTGCCCTGGACAAGTTGCGCTGTTACTCAGCGATCACAAATATCCATCTTTGACATGAGCTATATGGTCACCCTGGTGAAAAAGGGACCTAAGAAACCTGATTCCCATAACGTGGGTCTCCACAGACTCTGGATGTGACAGAGTGTACAAAGACGTTGGTAGACTCCGGGTAGAAGTGAATGGGGCTAATATTAGGGAATTGTCAGTAAGAATAATAACACCCTGGGCTGGAGAGATGGCTTAGCGGTTAAGGCGCCTGCCTCCTAAGCCTAAGAACGCTGGTTCCAATCTCCAGGTCCCACGTTTAGCCAGATGCAAAGTGACGCAAGGGCGCAATGCCGCACTTTCCCACAAGGGGGCGCACGCATCTGGATTTCGTTCACAGCAGCTGAGAGACTGCTGGCACGCCCATCTCTGTCTCACTCTCCCTCTCTCTCTCTGTGTCTCCCTCCAAAAAAAAAAAATAAAATAAAATAAAAGAATAATAACACCCTAACTGTCAGGAAATGTTTAATTTTTTCAAGGTAGGCTCTCACTCTAGCACAGGAACTCACTCTGTAACTCCAGGATGGCCTTGAAATCACAGGCACCCTCCTACCTCAGCCTGGGAATAGTGGGCCGCCATGCCTGGCCATCTCCTTTTTAAAGAGTCTCAGGGGGGCTAGGGTGATGGTTCAGTGGTTAAGGCGCTTGCCTGCAAACCCTAATGACAAAAATTCGATTCCCCAGTACCCACATAAAGCCAGATGCATCTGGAGTTCATTTGCAGAGGCTGGAGGCCCAGACACACCCATTCTTTCAGTCTCTCTTCCATTTCTGTTTGCAAGTAAATAAAAAAATATATATTTAAAAAGGGGCTGGAGAGATGGCTTAGCAGTTAAGGCACTTGCCTGCAAAGCCTAAGGACCCAAGTTCGATTCTCCAGGTGCCACATAAGCCAGATGCACAAGGTGGTACATGCATCTGGAGTTCATTTGTAGTGGCTAGAGGCTCTGGCATGCCCATTCTCTCTTCACTCCCCTCTCTCTGTCTCAAATAAATATATAAATAAAATCTACAACAAAAAATGAAAAAATATATTTAAAAAAAAACAAAAGTCTCAGGTAGGGGCTCAGGAGATGGTTCAGGGTTAAAGGTGTTTACTTGGAAAGCCTGCTGTCCCAGGTTCAATTCCCCAGCCACCCATGTAAGGCTCAATGCAAAATGTGGTGCAAGACCCTGGTGAGCTCACTTGATCCAGACCAGGCTGGGCAATATAGTGAGACACTGCCTCTTGAAAAACTAAGCCGGGTTGGGTGTGGTGGTACACACCTTCAATCCCAGCACTCAGGAGGCAGAAGTAGGAGGATCTCTGTGAGTCTGAGGCCACCCTAAGAGGTAGAGTGACACCCAACCTTGGAAAACAAAAAACAAACAATTAAGCTGTATATTGTGGTTCATGTCTTTAATCCCAGCACTCAGAAGGCTGAGGATTTGCCCTGAGTTCCAGGTCAGCCTGGGCAAGGGTAAGACCCTGCCTCAAAACAAACGCTTCCAGAAAAAAAGGTAAGGGGTACAAAGAATGAAACAAACATGACCTGATGGTAAGAATAACAGGATGGTGGGCAGCAAATAGCTGAATGTTTCCTGCAACTACTAGTTTTAGGTATTCTTAACTTTCATAATAAAATCGTTTAGTGTCACTGGGCATGGTGGCACATGCCTTGAATCCCATCCCAGCCCTTGGGAGACAAAGGTAGGAGGATCGCCATGAGTTCGAGACTACATAGTGAATTCCAGGTCAACCAGGGCTAGAACAAGATCCTACCTGGAAAAATAAAATAAAAAAAAAAAAGCCACCAAACACACACCGCTCCAAAACAGGTTAGTGACAAGAGGTTCAATTTCCCAGGACCCACATAGGTCAGCTGCACAAGGTGGCGACATGCATCTGGAATTCGTTTGCAGTGGCTGGAAGCCCTGGCGCCCCATTCTCTCTCTCCCCTCAAATAAACAAATTAAAACACTAAAAAGACAAAAGTGAAAACCAAACCAACCAGTGAAACAACAATAACAAAAACCTGATCCAAAAGGCAAACCCAACCCTCGAGAGCGGAGGTGGGAACTTCAAGGGGCCCTGAGCCAGTCATTAGCCCAGGTTTGGCTGACTGACGCTCAATGACAAGCGGGGTTGCCCAGGGTTCAGAAGTCGAGCCTCACCCAGGGAATACAGGTGCACGCGGTGAATGCGCCTCTTCAGCAGTTGCAGGCGCTGGTGCATCTCCAGGACACCCATACTGTTGCAAAGGTTCAGATCCCTGACGGCGCAGATAAACTTCGCCTGCAACAGCGGTGGAGGCAATGCAAGGCTCCATTTCCCCAAACACGGGGCACCTTAGCCTTATGTACCCCTAACTGCCCCTTTATGACCTTCTCCCTTTCCCAGAGCTCTGGCCGGAAAGGGACAGTCGGCCGGGGTGGTGGTGGTCTCCCCGCACCCCAGGGCCCCACCTCCCGCACCCAGAGGAAGGAGAGGAGCCCCCGCTGCTCGCACTCGGCCAGCTTGCCCTTGCGCACGGCCCTCTCGGCCAGCGCGGGGCTGCGGTCCAGCGCGCGGAAGAGGCGGCGCAGCGCGCGCTCCGTGCAGGTCGCCGCCTGCCTCTCGAAGTCCTCCTCGGAGATGAGCCGGCAGAAGGTGACGCTCTGCGGGAACTCGTGGTCGAACTCGTCCAGGACCTCCATCGGAGAGCGGCTGCTGGTGACGAGCACCCGGCGGGGGCTGCGGATTCCCGGGTTCCCTGCCCACCCGGGGAAATGCCCGCGAAGGCGCGTGGAGGGGGCGGGGCAGCGCCGCGCACGTGACAATGCACACCACTCCGGGCATGCGCGCTGATGTCCTCGACGGCGTGACCCGTCCTGCGGCCTTTATCTGCGCTCACTGCGAGGACACGGTCTCCATGGCGCCCACTCCTCTTCCCACCAAGGCGACGTTCAAGAAGGGCTTCCTCTGCCCTAAGTCGTCCGGCCTCAGCCTTTCCGCCCTCTCTGGATTCTGTCCTGTCCTCCGCACCGGGACTTCCTTGCTCTATAGTCACTGCTTCTCTACTTATGTCCTGAGCCCCTCCTGTGCCCCTTTTCTTCTGCTCCCTCCCCAATGTGTTGCTCAAGGAAATGTCTTGGAAGGCCTTCTCCACCTTTTGGTCCAGGGAACTGACTCAACTAGCCCAGATCTTCTCAGGCCCAGACCTCCCTTGAGCTCCAGGCTCACACATCAAGGGAAGGATTCCTAGGCATTACAGCGTGAACTCATGCAGATTCCAAAAAGCTTCATTCCTGTGACCTGTTGTGTCAGCCATGGCCCACATTCACCCTAGCCACCAATGAGGGTCTACGTCTGTTTGCTCCCTCTTCCCAAAAGCCTTCCATCAGCTCGGAGACCCACGGATAGACCAGATTTTTTGGCTCCTACAGAAAAACTAGCTGTCCAGTCCCAGCGCCACCACCCCACAACACAGGGATTTCTTCGTGCTTGAAACCAGGGTGCAAATGGCAAATATCCCAAGGGAAGGAAGCATGTTGAGTGCATCTGGCCTACAGGTGGAGATAGGACCAATCAGATACGACTGGGTTCCGTCTCCATCCTGTGCCCTGGAGAACTTAAAAATAGACTTTTATATACTAAGTGCTTTTTTGTCAAGAACAAGACCCTCTCAGATAGTTAATGTGAACCATGTTCCACACTTTAACATTTGTATGTTTTTAAAAAGTAAATGGAAAGAGGGCTGGTGGATGGCCTTTAATCCCAGCACTAAGGCAGAGGTAGGAGGATCGCTTGAGTTCAAGGCCACCCTGAGATTACATAGTGAATTCCAGGTCAGCCTGGGCCAGAATGAGACCCTACCTCGGGCAAAAAAAAAAAAAAAAAAAAGTAAATGGAGAGGGCTGGAGAGATGGCTTAGCAGTTAAGGCACATGCTTGCAAAGCCTAAGGACCCCAGTTCATAAGCCAGATGCACAAGGGGCACATGCGTCTGGAGTTCGTTTGCAGTGGCTAGAGGACCTGACGCGCCCATTCTCTCTTTCTCCCCCTATCTCTATCTCTAGTAAATAAATAATAATTTTTTTTAAAGTACATGGTGGGACTGGAGAGATGTCTTAGCAGTTAAGGAGCCTGCCTCCTAAGCCTAAGAACGCTGGTTCCAATCTCCAGGTCCCACATTTAGCCAGATGCAAAGTGACACAAGGGCGCAATGCCACACTTGACCACAAGGGGGCACAAGCATCTGGATTTAGTTCGCAGCAGCTGGAGAGGCTGCTGGCACGCCCATCTCTATCTGTCTTCCTCTCCTTCTCTCTCTCTCTCTCTCTCTCTCTCTCTCTCTCTCTCTCTCTGTCTCTCCAAAAAAAAAAAAGAATATATTTTTTTTAAAAAGGTACATGGTGAAAGCAGTGTGGGGGTGCACGCCCTTAATCCAAGCACTTGTGAGGCACAGGTAGGAGGATCACCATGAGTTCAAGGTCGCCCTGAAACTACACAGTGAATTCCAGGTCAGCCTGAACTAGAGTGAGACCCTACCTCGAAAAAAAAGTATTTGGTGAGCTGGGCATGGTGATGCATGCCTTTAATCCCAGCACTCAGGGAGGCAAAGGTAGGAGAATCACCGTGAGTTTGAGGCCAGCCTGAGACTACATGGTGAATTCCAAGTCAGCCTGGGCTACAGCAAGATCCTACCTCCAAAAAACAAAAGTAAAATAATTAGGGCTGAAGCCGGGTGTGGTGGCACATGCCTTTAATCCCAGCACTCGGGAGGCAGAGGTAGGAGGATCACCGAGAGTTCGAGGCCACCCTGAGACTACATAGTTAATTCCAGGTCAGCCTGGACCAGAGTGAGACCCTACCTCGCAAAACCAAAATAATAATAATAATAATAATAATAATAATAATAATAATAATAATAATAATTAGGGCTGGAGAGATGAGTTAGCGGTGAAGGTGTTTGCTGCAAAACCAAAGGATCATGGTTTGACTCTCCAGGACCCACAAAAGTCAGATGCACAAGTGGGCGCATACATCTGGTGTTCATTTGCAGTGGCTGAAGGCTCTGGCACACCCATTCTCTCTCTCTGCCTCTTTCTCTCTCTCAAATAATAAACAAATAATTTTTTTTGTTGTTGTTGTTTCAAGGTATGGTCTCACTCTGGCCCAGGCTGACCTGGAATTAACTATGAAGTCTCAGGGTTGCCTTAAACTCACGGAGATCTTTCTACCTCTGCCTCCCAAGTGCTGGGATTAAAGGTGTGTACCACCACGCCCGGCTAAATATATATATATATATTTTTTAATATTTATCTTTATTCATTTATTTGAGGGAGAGAGAGAATAGCTGCAGCAGGGCCTCCAGCCACTGCAAACAAACCCCAGATTTGTGCACCCCCTTGTGCATCTGACTAACGTGGGTCCTGGGGAATAAAACCTGGGTCCTTTGGCCTTGCAGGCAAACGCCTTAACTATTAAGCCATCCCTCCAGCCCCCTAAATATATATATATATAAAATTTTTTTTTTTAAGGTAGGGTCTCACTGTAGCCCAGGCTGACCTGGAATTTACTATGTAGTCTCAGGGTGGCCTCAAATTCATGGTGATCTTCCTACTTCTGCCTCCCGAGTGCTAGGATTAAAGGAGTGTGCCATGATGCCCAGCATATAAATCTTTTTTTTTTGGTTTTGCAAGGTAGGGTCTCACTCTGGTCCAGGCTGATCTGGAATTAACTATGTAGTCTCAGGGTGGCCTTGAACTCTTGACAATCCTCCTACCTCTGCCTCCCAAGTGCTGGGATTAAAGGCGTGTGCCACCACGCCTGGCCTAAATTTTTTATTGTTGTTGTTTTTTGTTTTTTCCAGGTAGGGTCTTGCTCCAGCTCAGGCTGACCTGAAACTCACTAAACTCACTATGTAGTCTCAAACTGGCCTCGAACTCACAGTATCCTCCTACGTCTGCCTCCCGAGTACTGGTATTAAAGGTGTGTCCCACCACACCCCGCTATAAATATGTTTTAATAAGTATACTGGGGAGGGAAATGATGGTACCAACACATGACGTGTCCATACAAAGTATATGCTAAATAAATAAATAAGTAAATAAATAAAATAAATACTGTGGTTCTGGGAACATGGCTTAGCACTTGCCTGCAAAGCCCAAGGACCCAGGTTTGATGTCCAAGTACCCACGTAAAGCCAGATGCACAAGGTAGCGCTTGCATCTGGAGTTTGTTTGCAGTGGCCAGAGGCCCTGGCATGACCATTCTTCCTCTCTCTCTCTTCAAGTAAATAAATAAAATATATTTTTATTTTTATTTTATTTTTTGTTTTTTTTCGGGTAGGGTCTCGCTCTAACCCAGGCTTACCTTACCTCAAAAAAACAGGAAAGCCAGGCATGGTGGCACATGCCCTTAATTGCAGCACTCAGGAGGCAGAGGCAGGAGGATCGCCATGAGTTCAAGGCCACCCTGAGAATACAGAGTGAATTCTAGGTCAGCCTGGGCTAGAGTGAGACCCTACCTTGAAAAATCTAAAAAGAAAAAAAAAAGGAAAACATAGAAAAACAAGGAAAAAAAAAAGTATACCGTAAAAGCTGGATGGTGTGACACCTCAACTCTTAGGAGATAGAGGCAGAAAAAACCCTGTATAAAAAGGCAGGGGAGGCCAGGCGTGGTGGCGCACGCCTTTGATCCCAGCACTTGGGAGGCAGAGATAGGAGAATTGCCATGAGTTCGAGGCCACCCTGAGACTACATAGTGAATTCCAGGTCAGCCTGGGCCAGAGTGAGACCCTAGGGCTGGGGAGATGGCTCAGCAGTTAAAGGCACTCCTTGCAAAGCTTGCTAGCCCAGGTTTAATTCCCCAGTACCCATGTGATATCAGATGCAAAAAGTGGTGAATGTGTCAAGTTCTTCTGCAGTGGCTAGAGGCCCTGTCTTTCTCTCTTACTCAAACAAATAAATATAAAAAAAATAAAGCTGAACTTCGTGGTGCATGCCTTTAATCCCAGCACTTGGGAGGCAGAGGTAGGAGGATCACCATGAGTTTGAGGCCACCCTGAGACTACATAATGAATTCCAGGTCAGCCTACCTCGAAAAAATAAAGTAAAATAAAATAAAATAAAATAAAATAAAAATAGTTCAGTGTGGTGGTGCACACTTTTAATCCCAGCACTTGAGTGGCAGAGGTAGGGAGATTGCAGTGAGTTTGAGGCCAACTTGGTACTAGAGTGAGTTCCAGGTCAGCATGAGCTAGAGTGAGACTCTGTCTTGAAAAAAGACAAAATATAAATAAATGAATAAATAAGTAAAATAAATAAGAGGGCTGGAGCGCTGGCTCAGTGGTTAAGACTTTTGCCTATAAAGCCTAAGGATTGGGGTTCAATTCTCCAGTACCCATGTAAAGCCAGATGCATAAGGTGGCACATGCATCTGGAGTTTGTTTACAGTGGCTAAAGGCCCTGGTAGCCCACTGTTTCTCTCTATCTGCCTATTTCTTTTTCTCTCATAAATAAATAAATTAATAAAACAAAGTATATAATTTTAGTAAGGTAGAGAATATGACCAAAACTTGTCCAATCAGAATCCATCAGAGGGCGGGAGAGATGGCTTAGTGGTTAGGGCATTTGCTTGCAAAGCCAAAGGATCCCAGTTCAATTCTCCAGGACCCACATAAGCCAGATGCACAAGGGGGCACAGGCATCTGGAGTTCGTTTGCAGTGGCTGGAGGCCCTGGCACACCCATTCTCTCCCTCCCTCTCAAATAAATAGATAAATAAATAAAATATGTTTTTTAAAAAGAATCCATCAAAGGGATTTAAAAAAATAAATAAAATAAATGGCAAGAGGCCCTGATACACCCATTCTCTCTCTCTCTCTTCTTCTTTTTTTTCTTTTTGGTTTTTCAAGGTAGCTCAGGCTGACCTGGAAATCACTCTGTAGTCTCAGGGTGGCCTGGAACTCATGGCGATCCTCCTACCTCTGCCTCCCAAGTGCTGGGATTAAAGGCCTGTGCCACCCTGAGACTACAGAGTAAAGTCCAGGTCAGCCTGGGCTAGAGTGAGACCCTACCTCAAAAAAACAAAAAAACAGAAAGTAAATAAATAAAATAAAGTAGGGGCTGGAGAGATGACTCAGTGGTTGAAGGTGCTTGCTTGCAAAGGCTGCCAGCCAAGATTCAATTCCCCAGTATGCAAGTGAAGCCAAAAGCATAAGGTGGTATAGGCACCGGAGTTCCTTTGCTATGGCAGAAAGCCCTGATGCTCCCATTCCTCACCCTGGACTTCTACTTGTAAATAAATAAATACTGAGTATGGTGGTGCACACCTGTAATCCCAGCACTAGGGAGGTAGAAACTGGAGGACAAGAAGTTCAGGGTCATCCTCACCCTCGTTTTATTTATTTATTTATTTATTTATTTATTTATTTATTTATTTTTGGTTTTTCAAGGTAGGGTCTCACTCTGGCCCAGGCTGACCTGGAATTAACTATGTAGTCTCAGGGTGGCCTTGAACTCACGGCGATCCTCCTACCTCTGCCTCCCGAGTGCTGGGATTAAAGGTGTGCGCCACCACGCCCGGCCTCTTTTTTTTTTTTTTAATGGGGCTGGAGAGATGGCTTAGTGGTTTAAGTGCTTGCCTGTGAGGCCTAAGGACCCCGGTTCAAGGCTCAATTCCCCAGGACCCACGTTAGACAGATGCCCAAGGTGGCGCATGCATCTGGCGTTCGTTTGCAGTGGCTGGAGGCCCTGGCGCGCCCATTCTCTATCTATCTACCTCTTTCTGTCTCTGTCTGCCGCTCTGAAATAAATTAATAAAAACAAAAATAGGAAAAAAAAAGAATGTTTGTTTGCATCTCCAGGTCCCATGTAGGAGCCAGCCGCAAAAGTGACACAAACGTGCAATGTCACACATGCGCATGAGGGGGCACACGCGTCTGGAGCTTGTTACAGTGGCTGAAAGGCCTTGGTGTGCCTTTTCTCTCTCTCTTTTTTTTTTTTTTTTTTTGGTTTTTCGAGGTAGGGTCTCACTCTAGCTCAGGCTGACCTGGAATTCACTCTGTAGTCTCAGGGTGGCCTTGAACTCAGTACCCATGTACACCAGATGTACTTGGTGGCACACTGCATCTGGAGTTCCTTTGTAGTGGCTGGAGGCCCTAGTGTTCCCTTTCTTTCTCTGTCTTTAAAAAATAAATTTAAAAAAATGAAAGAGTTCAGTTCCAAAGCAGGGCGTGGTGGATACTTTTAATCCCAGCACTTGAAAGGCAAAGGTAGGAAGATCTCTGTAAGTTTGAGGCCAGCATGAGACTACATAGTGAATTTCAGGTCATCCTGGGCTAGAGCGGGACCCTATCTCAAGGAGAAAAAAAAAAAAGCGGCCGGGTGTGGTGGCGCATGCCTTTAATCCCAGCACTCGGGAGGCAGAGGTAGGAGGATCGCTGAGAGTTCGAGGCCACCCTGAGACTACATAGTTAATTCCAGGTCAGCCTGGACCAGAGTGAAACCCTACCTCGAAAAACCAAAAAAAAAAAAAAAAGCGTAATAGCACACACTTTTAATCCTAGCACTTGGGAGGCAGAGGAAGGAGGATTGCTGAGTGTTCAAAGCCACCCTGAGAATGCAGAGTGAAGTCCAGGTCAGCCTGGGCTAGTGTGAGACCCTAACTCAAAAAAAAAAGAAAGAAAAGAAAAGGGAAGGGAAGAGGAAGGGAAAGGGAAAGGGAAAGGGAAGGGAAGGGAAGGGAAAGGAAAGGAAAGGAAAGGAAAGGAAAGGAAAGGAAAGGAAAGGGAAGGAAAGGAAAGGAAAGGAAAGGAAAGGAAAGGAAAGGAAAGGAAAGGAAAGGAAAGGAAAGGAAGACAGAGGGGCCGGTCACACGCCTTTAATTCCCAGCACTTAGGAGGCAGAGGTAGGAGGATCACTGTGAGTTTGAGACAAGACTAGGACTAGAATGAGTTCCAGGGTGAGACCCTACCTCAAACCTCACCCCCTAAAAAAGAAAAGTGCAGAGTAGTTTCTTAGCAACTTTTAGAGATCTAAATTGAGAGCCATCAAAATCCTTTACCCACTACAAAGAAACCTAACTGTGACAATCCCTTGAGAAGTCCACAACCACATGTGGGTTTGTCTTATTCTTTCCCTAAACATCTCCCCTTTTTCTTTTCTTTTCTTTTGGTTTTTTTGAGGTGGGGTCTCGCTCTAACTCATGCTGACCTGGAATTCACTATGTAGTCTCAGGGTGGCCTCGAACTCACAGCGATCCTCCTACCTCTGCCTCCCAAGTGCTGGGATTAAAGGTGTGTGTCACCACGCCTGGCTCCTCCCTTCTATTGACCTCTATGCTTAAGATATGACAAAAAGGTTCTAATAAACTACAATCTGGCTCATCCTGGAATTCTCTTTTGTGGTGAAGCCACATATCCCAGTTTGGCCTGAATGGAGTTTCCTAAGGAAAGGGGGAAGTCTAGGGGAAGGGGGGAGTTGAGCTTTGTTTCTGTCTATTGCTAGGGACAAGATTACATGCATGCATGAGCCAGTCTTACCTGGGGAGCCAAGGTAGAAAGAGCAGTCCGGAGCCTTTCTGAATCTGGGGTCCCCACCTTTGCATCCATTCAGACCTGGAGGATGTTCTCTCGCATCCTCCACCTTACCCTATCTCTGAGGGAGAGTCCAGTCAAGCTCTGCCCCGTTGGCTAACTAATCCAAGCACTTACCCTCTGGGCACCTCAGCATTCTCAGCTGGGAAGTGGATTGAGCGCTGTGAGGCGGGCAGGGCCTGACAGATGCCCTTTCATCATTGCACTGCTTGCCAGCCGCCCACAGTAGTGCAACAGGGAAAGAGTGTCGGGCAAGCCCATTAGCCCCGGTCTCGGAGGTGGGGGTGGGTGGGATATAAGACCTCAAATGCTGGCCCACTGGGGCGGGGCCTCTGCCTGGGGGAAGGGTGCCCTTTGACCCCAGAGGCCCAGGCCTGGCTAGAATTTCAAGTTTCCATGGAGAAAGGAGCTGAGCAGGGGGAGGGGAAGGCTTGCAGGGCCAGGCCTGGAGGGAGAGGGAAAGAAGGGATTGTGGGTGAGAGAGGTCCCCAAAGCTGGTCCCAGATGCTTTGACAATATCATTGCACTGCTTCTCAGAGCACAGTAGTGCAACCTCGTCAGAGCACCTGCAGCCAGCAGGCAGAACCCCTTAGCACTCGATGCACCAAGGGCGGGAAGCTCAACTGCGGATGGGTGGGTGGGGCCCTGGTCCAGCACACTAGACACAGAAGGGATCCCAGTGGGACTGCTTGCGTGGGAGTCTTCAGAAACGCAGGACACCCAAACCTTCCCCAGTGTGATTCAGGTCCTGGTGGGAAAGAGACCCCCCACCCACCCAGCCAGCAAGCACTGATGGGCCAGCATGGAAAGGGGGCTCACACACAAAGGACAAGGACCCGCGCTCGGCCGCAGCGGGAGCCAGCTCACGCTCGCAGCGAGGTGAGTCCAGTCCGAGGATGGTGCACCCTGACTCGGCCTGCGCCTCCCAGATGACAAGGGTGGCCCACCCAGGGATGATGTGGCCCTTCGCGCTCAATACCCCGTCCGTGGTCTCGTGCAAGCCGGGATGAGCTCTTCATCCTGTCCTAAACGTTCTTCTGCCCGGAGGAGCAGGGCGGAAGAACCAGGGGCCCTTTGGAGGTCCAGGCCCAGAGAAGGGCCCCGGGGGCCCTGGTGGCCGCCACACGTCGGGCTGAGCAGGGCCGCCCCCCCCACGTCCCCTCCTCAACCCCGCTACTCACACGCACCGATACCCTGTCCGCCCAGGGCGGAGGCTGGACGCGGAGGAGCGGGAAGGAGCCGGGGCCGCCGTCTGCCCCTGTGGTCCCACCCAGACGACCCTGTACCTCGTGGCGCACTCTCGCCCACGGGCTCCATCTTTAACCTGCTGACAGTCGGAGGGGGCCGGGCCCCCAGCTAATTAGCATAGCGCCTCGCCCATTGGCCGGCGACGCCGCCGGGCCGCGCACTCCCGCACACCTATTGGCTACTACCCGAGCGATTTCAAAATAACCTCCGGGCTCCCATTGGCCCTGCGGCGCCGGAGTGTCGGACTTAGTGGGCTTTTTTTTCTTTCTCTTTTTCCACAATGAGTTCCACAAACACTTTCTCCTCATTCATAACTTATCAAAGGGAACTTTACCCGCCTTTTCTCAACTACTGCCTCTCTGCGAGTTTTCCGGGGGTGATGGCGAGAGCGCGGCTATGCGCCCGCGCAGCTCTGACACACTGGGAGGGAGCTGAGATCCCGGGAAGGGTCTGATGCCCTGGCCCAGCCTGCAGGGTATTGTGTTCGGCGTCCATTATCGAGCCCCCCACCCACCCCAGAGGTTATTCATCTCCATCAAGTGGGCTTCCCCCTTCCGCCCAACCTCAGCGCGGCGCCCCAGTGTGGTAGCCTTGCGCATGGGAGGGAGCCACTGGGGAAAAAAGATGCGTGGGTACCGATGGGATAGCGAACCGCTTTGTGGATCAGCGTCCATTAAATGCGTCCTGGGCTGATGGCGGGAAAGATAGCTAGGCTATTGTATGGTGAGGATGGGAGGAATATGCTTAGGTGACTGGGCATCTGTACTTTTTTTTTTTTTTTTTTTTTTTTTGAGGTATGGTCTCACTCTGGCCCAGGCTGACCTAAAATTGACCTGGAATTCACTCTGTAGTCTCAGTGTGGCCTCAAACTCTAGGCTATCCTCCTACCTCTGCTTCCCAAATGCTGGGATTAAAGGTGAGCGCCACCATGGCCAACTCTCTTCTTTATCCTTAATTCAGTGGCTGGGAGCAAATGTTTTTGAGGCAGGCAGAACTGGTTTTGAAACTTTAGGAACATAATCTCATTTTTTTTTTTTTTTTTTTCGAGGTAGGGTCTCACTCTAGCTCAGGCTGACCTGCAATTTACTCTGTAGTCTCAGAGTGCCCTCGAACTCATGGTGATCCTCCTACCTCTGCCTCCCAAGTGCTGGGATTAAAGGTGCGCGCCACCGTGCCCGGCTAGTCTCAAATGTTTTTGCAAAAATATTTTATGTATTTATTTATTATTTGCAAGCAGAAAGAGACAGACACAGAGAGAATGGGCTTGCCAGGGCCTTTAGCCACTGCAATTGAACTTCTGATGCACAGATTTTAGGGAATTGAACTCTGGTTCTTAGGTTTTGCAGGCAAGCACCTTAACAGCTAAGCCATTTTTCCAACCCTCAGTTTTTAATTTTTATTTATTTGAGAGAGAGAAAGAGGCAGAGGGAGGGAGGGAAGGAGAGAGAATGGGCTCCAAACACACGTGCTACTTTGTGCAGCTGGCTTACATGGGTCCTGGGGAATTGATTGGGTTCTTTGGCTTTGCAGGCAAGCACCTTAACCGCTGAGCCATCTCTCCAGCCTCCTCAATTTTTTAAAATTATTTTTTTGGAGAGAGACACAGAGAGAGACAGAGAGAGAGAGGGAGAAGACAGAGTTGGGCGCGCCAGCAGCCTCTCAGCTGCTGTGAACGAAATCCAGATGCGTGCGCCCCCTTGTGGTCAAGTGCAGCATTTCGCCCTTGCGTCACTTTGCATCTGACTAAACGTGGGACCTGGAGATTGGAACCAGTGTTCTTAGGCTTAGGAGGCAGGCGCCTTAACCCCTAAGCCATCTCTCCAGCCCTCTTTTTTTTGTTTTTTGAGGTAGGGTCTCACCACTCTGGCCCAGGCTGACCTGGAATTAACTTTGTAGTCTCAGGGTGGTCTCGAACTTACAGCGATCCTCCTACCTCTGCCTCCCGAGTGCTGGGATTAAAGGCATGAGCCACCATGCCTGGCTCCCCTCAAATCTTTTTTTGGGGGGTTTCGAGGTAGTCTCGCTTTAGCTCAGACCTCAAACTCATGGCAATCCTCCTACCTCGGCCTCTCCAGTGCTGGGATTAAAGGTGTGCCCTCAAATTTTTAAAAGTATTTTTACTTATTTATTTGCAAGCAGAAGGTGAAAGGAAGGGAGGGAGAGACAGAATAGGTACGCCACAGCCTCTTGCCACTGCAAACTCTAGATGCATGCACGCACTATTTGCTTCTGGCCTTATATGGGTATTGGGGAATCGAACCTGAGCCATCAGGCTTTGCAAGCAAGAACCTTCAACCACTGGGGCATCTCTGCAGCCCTGCCCTGTTGTTTTTCTTATTTACTAACAAACTGAGACCAGTAGGCTTTGCAAACAAGCACCTTTAACCACTGAGCCATCCTCCCAACCCCAAATTTCATTCTTTGAGACTGTACTATGTAGCCACCACTAAGCTGGAGCTCACTCTATAGACCAGCCTGGCCTTCAGCTTCTGGGGACCCCCCTGCTTCTGTCTCCACACTGCTGGGCTTACAGTGTGAGCCAAAGCACCTGGCCTCTCTGCAAAACTGAGGCAATGGCAGTCAGGTGCAGTAGCCCACACTCCTGGAAGATCAGGAGTTCAAGACCAGCCTCACCTTTACTGCCTTTACTGCTAAGCCATCTCTCTAGCCCCTACCCTGGCTTTGAAGCCCCTTATCCAATGCACAGATCAAGTGGGAAATGCTGCTGAGTAATTGCCCCTGCCCACCCAGGAGCCCTCAGCCAATGAGGAGAGATGGTTTGACAGGTGCATACCCTGGCTTCCTTGCTTCTCGGGTGGGATAACTTTGATGAGATAACCAACGAGACTGGGTTCTAGTTTCCCACAAGAGTGAATCACTCCTTTGTTTCCCCTCACAAAGCCCTATGGGACTGTTCCAGCATTTGCTGGGATCCTGGCCCAGTAATATACTTCCATCCAAATCCTCTCCGATCCTGATCCAGAGTAATACACAGGAGTGCAGACTTGTAGCTCCTGCTCAAGAAGCTTGGCAGTGGCCAGGGTCTCATGATGGAAGAAGATAAATGGTCCAGGTCCTACACATGACTCCCTTCCCTCAGGAAGCTCTTCTCTCTATCTTTATTTTTTATTTTTATTTTTATTTTTTTGAGGTAGGGTCTCACTCTAGCCCAGGCCGACCTGGAATTCACTATGAGGTCTAAAAGTGGCCTCGAACTCACAGTGATCCTAAATGCTGGGATAAAAGGCTTGTACCACCACATTGGACAGGAAGTTTCTTCTTGAGGCTCTTAAGGAGTACCTTCTGCCCCCAGCAGCTCCCTCAAACCCTTACTATCCTAAGCAGCTTAAATCCAGGAAACTTGACATTTCTTTAATCACCTCTAGAGGGCACACTCACACCAAAAGAGCTGTTAGCTTGCCTGATTTGAGTCCCAATTTCTTTCCCTACTGCTTTGCTTTAATATATGCTCTATAAACCTGGCGTGGTACTGCACGCCTTTAATCCCAGCACTCAGGAGGCAGAAGGAGGAGGATCACTGTGAGTTTGAGACCACCCTGAGACAGAGTGAATTCCACGTCAGCCTGAGCTAGAGTAAGACCCTATCTCAGAAAAAAAAAAAAGAGAGAGAGAGAGACTGATTGAGAGGGGGTGGGGATATGATGGAGAGAGGAGTTGTAAAGGGGACAGTGAGGGGGAAAGGAATTACCATGATTTATTGTCTACAATTATGGAAGTTATCAATAAAAAAGTGTGTGTGTACATATATACATATACTCTATAATTATGGAAGTTGTTCATAATAAAACAATTTAAAAATTATGGGCTGGAGAGATGGCTTAGCGGTTAAGGCATCTGCCTGCAAAGCCAAAGGATCCAGGTTAGATTCTCCAGAACCCATGTAAACCAGATGCACAAGGGGGTGCATGCATCTGGAGTTTGTTTGCAGTGGCTGGAGGCCCTGGCGCGCCCATTCTTTCCCTCTCTCTCTCTCTGCCTCTTTATCTCTCTCAAATAAGTAAATAAAATTAAATTAAATACACTCTAAGGCTTGGCAGTCATGGTGTTACACCTTTAATCCCAGCACTTGGGAGACAGAGGTAGGAGAATCACTGTGAGTTCAAGGCCACCCTGAAAATACACAGTGATTTACAGGTCAGCCTGGGCTAGAGTGAGAGACCCTACCTCGAACAAAAAAAAAATAAATAAATAAAAATAAAATTAAAAAATAAAAAATAAATTTAAAAAGCTGGGCATGGTGGCTCATGCCTTTAATCCCAGCACTCAGGAGGCAGAGGTAGGAGGATCACTGTGAGTTCGAGCCACTTTGAGAATACACAGTGAGTTACAGGTCAGCCTGGGCTAGAACAAGACCCTGCCCTCCCCCCAAAAAAAAATATAGGAACAGCTGGGCATGGTAACCCCACCACTTGGGAGGCAGAGGTAGGGGAGGATCGCCATGAGTTAGAGGCCACCCTGAGACTACATAGTGAATTCCAGGTCAGCCTGGGCTAGAGTGAGACCCTACCTCAAAACAAAACAACAACAACAACAAAAAAAAAAAAATATATATATATATATATATATATGGGCTCTGGAGAGATGTCTCAGGGGTTAAGGTTCTTTCCTGAAAAGCCTAACGAACCAGGTTCAATTCCCTAATACCCACATAAAGTCAGGTGTACAAAGTGGCACATGCATCTGAAGTTCATTTGCAGCAGCTGGAGGCCCTGGCATGACCATTCTCCATTCTATCTCTATGGTGGCACATCCTAGGCTAGATTGAGACCATATATATATATATATATATATATATATATATATATATATATACACATACATACATACAATACATACATACACACACACACACACACACACACACATTCTATGTTACACACATTTATGCAATTTAGGTTTTATTTCAGTGTTGGGGATGGAACTCAAGACCTTGCACAGAAGCATTCTACCACAGACCTGCATCACTTGCAACTGAACAACTGAACTCAGGGCCTCACGTATGCCAAACCCCTGCTCTCCACTGAACTAACCAGCCAGCTCTCTCTGCTCTGCTTTACCTTACAATACTTTGTGTCCAAAGTGTGTCTTCTCTTTCAGGAGCCTTCTCAGATTTCTACAGAGGTTCTTCAAGGCTGCCTTCTCTTGAGATGTTTTTTTGAGGTTCTCTTCTCTGTTTAGGAGTTTGGAAGGTCATGGTAGGGGACCTCAGATGCCACACCCTGGGCAGGCTGGGGAGGATGTCATTTACACCAAGAGTGAGGAAGCTTATGATTCTACTCTCTGGCAGATGGGTAGAGTCCTCATGTGGTCCTTTGTCAAAGACAGGTGTCAACAAATGCCGGGCGTGGTGGCGCACGCCTTTAATCCCAGCACTCGGGAGGCAGAGGTAGGAGGATCACTGAGAGTTCGAGGCCACCCTGAGACTACATAGTGAATTCCAGGTCAGCCTGAGCCAGAGTGAGACCCTACCTCGAAAAACAACAAAAAAAAACAAACAAAAAAAAAAAAAAGACAGGTGTCAACTGCCACAACCACCAGGAGAATGGGATCCTCATGGCCAGGGATACAGGGGCCTGGGACCAAGGCCTCGTCTCATAGGAAAGGTGACTAAACTCAAGTCTCAGTAACTGAGTTATCTTGCCAGGAGACCACTGAAGGGTAGGAGGTGATTGCTCCAGGTCTCATTGGACTTCATGGACAAACATCACAAGGGTTTGGACAAGTTCAACATCCTGGCTCACCTGGGGCAGATGAGATGGAGAACTAGGCCAGGGATGGATGGCATGGGCTTTCTGGCATCCCCAGGCTCACAGCAAACACAATCAAAGACTAACATTCTTTAATTGCAAAGGCACTTGAGAACAAATACAAAGTCTTCAACAAGAGTGGCCCTGACTCTGTCCCTACCCAGCCCCCTTCCCTTCCAGCACTCAGAGTTCATCGTGACTTGCAGAGGGCTCCGCACCAGGCTTGATGAAGACGCCTTCCATGGCCTTCCATGTATTGTGAGTGCTGGCGCTGGGCATGCCATGTACCTCGTGCTGCCCACGGATGGGGTTCCCGTACTGCTCACCAGTGACAGACAGGAACACAGAGGTGCCCACATGCTGGAAGCGCACGGGGGCCTCACGCTCCCAATGCTGCCCAGAGCAGCGCACTGTCCACAGATCCAGGTCGTCACCCTCACCGTCTTCCCCAAAGGCACTCACCTCCTAAGGGTATGGACGACAGTCACTACAGAGCACCCTGGAGCCACATAACCTAGCAGTTGCACTTGTACCAACCATCCTGGGACTCTCTTTTCCTCCACCTCCCTGAACCTCAGCTTCCACAGCCGCTTAAAGGGAACATCAGAACCAACCCCAAGGGCGGCTCTTCACGTGCATGCACACACCCTCTTGCACCTGTCGGTATAGTGAGCACTGGCCCCTATAGCTAAGATCTCCAAGACCTCTATCTCCAACTTTTTTCCTCCAGAAACTCTTCCCCACACCAGCTGTAATGTGGAAGAGCTTTGACACCAGCAATCCACTTCCTCCCCCCCCCTCGCTCCCCAACCCCCCTAGGTCCCTCTATTCCAGAGTTAGAAAGGGAGCTTGCCTGGTTGTTGGACAGCGGCGACGCGAAGTGGTGCGTGTGCAGGTTCTTGCCGGTGAGCACGTGCGTGAGGCGTACAGCCTGGCCGCAGCGCACCGGGAGTCCGCGCGGGCACCCTCCGTCCGAGCCGCCGCGGATCCGCCAGTAGCTGTTAGCGTCGTCAGACGCCTCCACGCCGGTCACCGACTGTTGGCCGCTGCCTGGGGAGGGACATCCCACCCCACCCCACCCCCGGGGGAACTCTGTCAATCTCTGAACCCCGGACCCTCGTCCTGGGCACTAAAGTGTCCCCAGCTTTAGTACCTCAAACGGATCACCCCATCCCCAGCCACCGCCTGCACCCCTAACTCCCTAAAAACCTTTCGCGTGCCCAAGCCCCGGCACACACACACCACCCTTGACTAACCCACCATGCCGGATACCCACCTGGCCTACCACCGCCCCCTGACTACCCCCAGCCCGGCCCCGCTCCGCCCCGCCTCGCCCTGCGCACCGGATCCGTATTTGATGTCGTGCGAGTGCAGCCGCACCCTGTGCTGAGTGTTGAGCAGCTTCAGCACCGACCCGCAGGTCACCGGCCCCGTGCCGGTCTTGGAGGCGCCACCACTGGACACCGAGAGTGCCAACAGCAGCCCCAGCAGCGCCCCTCCTGCAGCCCCGCAGCCGCCCGCGCTACACATCACGCCCGCCGAGCTCCAGTGGCCCCTGAGCCCCCGAGGTCGCTTCCGTCCCGCCACAGGCCAATCCAGCCCTGACAGCACCCCGCCCACAGCAGCCAATCGCCGGCCCGCGCGGCGCTCCGCCTGCGCTGCCATTGGATAGGTACACAAAGGCCACGCCCCCAGCCTCCCAGAGCGATCACTGGGAGGAGGCTGGAGACACGATGAGGGTTTGGATTGGTCCACGCTTCCGAGGACTCACCAATGGGTGTGAAGGGACCAGCACTGAGCGTGGGGAGGCCGCGGAGTAGCATATGCGTGACAGCGCTCGGAACTCTGCTGTTGCTGAGCTTCAGAGTGAGTTCAAGGACAACTTTGACTAGAATGACACCTGAAAAAAAAGTCACTTTGCAGTGGTAGTAAGCTCTGGCTCGCTCTCTATCCAATAAATAAATAAATGAATAAAATTTTAAGGCTGGAGAGACTGCTCAGTGGTTAAAGCACTTGACTGCAAAGCCTAACGACATGGATTTGATTTCCCAGTACCCATGTAAAGCCATATGCACAAGGTGGTACATGCATTTGGAGTTCGTTTACAATGGCTGAAGGCCCTCATGCTCATTCTCTCTCTGCCTTTTTCTCTCTCTCAAATACATAAAAATTAATTTTTTAAAAAGTTAAGTTCATGTTTAGGGCTGGAGAGATGGCTTGGTGGTTAAGGCGCTTGCTGGCAAAGCCAAAGGACCCAGGTTTGATTACCCAGTACCCACGTAAGCCAGGTGCACAAGGTGGTGCATGCATCTGGTTTCCTTTGCCACAGCTAGAGGCCATGGTGTGTCCATTCTCTCTATCTGCCCCTTTCTCTCTCTCTCTCAAATAAATAAATTTTTTTTTAAGTTCATGTTTGGGGCTGGAGAAATGGGCTAGTGGTTAAGTTGCTGGCCTGTGAAGCCTAAGGACCCAGGTTTAATTCTCCAATACCCACGTAAGCCAGATGCACGAGGTGGCACATATGTCTGGATTTCATTTGCAGCCCTTAGAGTCTCTGATGTGCCCATTTTCTCCCTCTCCCTCTCTCTCTCTCTCTCAAATAAAAATAAATAAAATACTAAAAAAAGTTCATGGGACTGGAGAGGTGGCTCAGTGATTAAGGTGCCTGCCTGTGAAGACTAAGGACCCATGTTCGACTCTCCAGATCCCATATAAGCCATATGCACAAAGGTGAGGCAAGTGCAAGGTTGCACATGCCCACTAGGTGGCACAAGCATCTGGCAATGGATTACAGTGGCTGAGGCCCTGGCATGTCAATTCTCTCTCTGTCTCTTTTGTGTGTTCTAAATAAATAAATACATTTTTTTTTTTTTTTTTTTTTTTTTTCGAGGTAGGGTTTCACTCTGGCCCAGGCTGACCTGGAATTCACTATGTAGTCTCAGGGTGGCCTCGAACTCACGGCGATCCTCCTACCTCTGCCTCCCAAGTGCTGGGATTAAAGGCGTGAGCCACCACGCCCAGCCCACATAAATTTTTAAAAATAAAAAAGCTCAGGCTGGAGGGATGGCTTAGCGGTTAAGGTGCATACCTGAGAAGCCTAAGGACCCAGGTTCAATTCTCCAGGACCCACGTATGCTAGATGCACATAGTGGTGCATGCGTCTGGAGTTTGTTTGCAGTGGCTAGAAGCCCTGGCGCACCCATTCTCACTCTCTCTGTCTCAAATAAATAAAGATAAAACCTTTAAAAAATAAAAAAAGCTCATATTTAATTGAATCATCTAGATTTTGTACTTTGCATTCACAGAATCCAGAATAACTCACTTTTTTTTTTTTTTTTTTTTTTTTTTTTTTTTTTTGGTTTTTCGAGGTAGGGGCTTACCCTATCCCAGGCTGTCTGGAATTCTCTATATAGTCTCAGAGTGCAGAATAATTCTTTTTTAATAACAGCAATATGCTGATTTAGTTTTTCCTTGTTTGCAGTACTTGGAACCAAACTCAAGGTATCAACTACTCTACCACTGAACCACACAACCCAATGTTTTTTGTTCTTTTGTTTTTGTTTTTGTTTTCCGAGGTAGGGTCTCACTCTAGCTCAGGCTGACCTGGAACTCACTATGTAGTCTCAGGGTGGCCTCGAACTCTCTGTGATCCTCCTGAGTGCTAGGATTAAAGGCATCGCCACCATGCCTAGCTGGATTTCCATGTTTAATGTTGGTTTTATTTTGAATTACATATAGGATAAGGCACATTGATTTTATTTACACTTAATTTAAGGGTCTGTCCTGGACTTGGGCAGACCCAGCCCTTGACAGGCCTAGGTTCAGAGTAAAGGGCCACAGCACAATCTGAGAGGCAATAGAAATGTGAGCATGTCTAAGGCAGAGTTTGTTTATTATTATTATTTTTTGTTTGTTTGTTTTGAGGTAGGGTCTCACTCTAGCTCAAGCTAACCTGGAATTCACTAAGTATTCTCTGGGTGGCCTTGAACTCACGTGATCTTCCTACCTCTGCCTGGGTGCTGGGATTAAAGGCGTGCACCACCATCTGTTCACTGTTTTAACCCTAACACTCATTGTAAACATTGCATTCTCAAGGCAAGAGATAGGCATCTAGGCAGACAGGCTTAGAGGCCATTAAAGGACTGACTCAACCTCCTGTTTCCCTGGTAACATTAGAAAGGAAAACATCACAATTGCTTCTCCATAAGACTGAGAATGCCATAGGAAAAGAAGGAGGATGGAGGTATCAGAGCTTTTTATTTTTCTTTTAATTTTTATTTATTTATTTGCAAGTAGAGATAGAGGAGAGGCAGACAGAGAGAGAATGGGTGTGCCAGGCCCCCTAGCCACTGTAAAGGAACTCCAGATGCATGTGCCCCTTGTGCATCTGGCTATACGTGGGTCCTGGGGAATCTAACCAAGGTCCTTTGGTTTTGCAGGCAGACGCCTTAACCGCTAAGCCATTTCTCCAGCCCCAGAGCTTTTGATTAGGGAAAGCTAGTTAGAGTTTACCTCTGACCCTGGATGGGGCTATGACATTCTAGGTGACCCAAAACAAATGATTATGGTTTGCTCTGTTTAGAGTTAATTCAACTAAGTCTGTGATCACCTGGCCCAGACCAACACTCACCTTTAGACAGGCTAGAGAGGTGGGAGGAATATTTATCTCCTTAATGAGATCATATACTTAAACCTGCAAAAGTTCTTCCTTCAATGCAGTTGCTCAGGTAGTTAGGGCTTTTGTTTGTTTTTGGTTTCTATCCTTTTTTGCAGGTCAGGGAGGGGTTCAAGATAGGGTTTCATTCTAGCCCAGGCTAAGCTGGAACTCACTATGTAGTCTCAGGGTGGTCTTTCTACCTCTGCCTCCCAAGTGCTGGGATTAAAGGTGTGTGCCACAACATCTGGCTCTCTTTTTTATCTTTATTAAATATTTTAGGGGGGCTGGAGAGATGGCTTAGTGGTTAAGGAACTTGCCTATGAAGCCTAAGGATTCAGGTTCAATTCCCCATTTCCCATGTAAGCCAGATGCACAAGGTGATACATGCAATCTGGAGGTCGTTTGCAGTGGTTGGACACCCATTCTATCTGAGTCCCCTCTCTCTGTGTGTCTCTCTTTCTCAAATAAGTAAATAAATAAATAAAAATTTAAAAATATTTTAGAGTCAGGCATGGTGGCATACATCTTTAATGCCAGCATTTGGGACTGATAATACATAGTGAATTCCAGGTCAGCCTGAGCTAGAGTGAGACCCTACCTTGAAAAACATATATATTAGGGCTGGAGAGATGGTTTAGCAGTTAAGGCGCTTGCCTGCAAAGCCAAAGGACCCAGGTTCAATTCCCCAGGACCCACGTAAGCCAGATACATAAGGTGGCACATGTGTCTGGAGTTCATTTGCAGCAGCTAGAGGCTCTGGCATGCCCCTTCTCATTCTTTCTCTCCCTCCCTCTCTCTCAAATAAATAAATATAATTTAAAAATATTTTAATTTGGACTGGAGAGATGGCTTAGAGGTTAAGGGACCTGTCTGCCAAGCCTAAGAATGCCGGTTCAATTCTCCAGGTTCCACATTTAGCCAGATGCAAAAAGTGATGCAAGAGCACAATGCCGCACTTGCCCACAAGAGGGCACATGCATTTGGAGTGTACTCATGGCAGTTGAGTGGCCGCTGGCACACCCATTCTCTGTCTCTTTCTCTGTCTCTCAAAAAATATTTTAATTTATTTGAGATGATAGATAGGTAGACAGATAGATAGATGATAGATAGACAGATATAGAGACAAAATGGGCACACCAGGGTCTCTTGCCATTGCAAACAAATTCCAGATGATGCCTGCTTTACTTTGTGCACCTGGTTTTATGTGTGTATTGGGGAATCAAACCCAGGCCATTGGGCTTTGCAAGCAAGTGCCATCTCTCTATCAACATATTGTCTTTTGTTGTTGTTGTCTCTTTTTTTTTCTGAGGGAGGGTCTCACTCTAGCCCAGGCTGACGTGGAATTCTCTGTGTAGTCTCAGGGTGGCCTCAAACTCATGGCAATCCTTCTACCTCTGCCTCCTGAGTGCTGGGATTAAAGGCATGCGCCCCTCACCCGGCTTTTGTTGTCATTCTTTGTTTGCCAATGGTTACCTTTCATTTTTTTTTTAGGCAAGCCCAACAGACTGGCCTTTTATGAAAGAGAGAAAGAATTGGCTGAACAGAGCCTCCAGCCACTGCAGTTGAACTCCAGATATGTGTACCAACTTATGTGCATTTGCAATCTTGTGCACTTGCGTCACCTTGTGTGTGTGATCTGCGCGGGACCTGGAGAGTTGAAAATTAGTCCATAGGCTTTGCAGGCAGGCGCCTTAACTGCTGAGCCATTTCTCCAGCCCTCAACAATTGCCTTCTTATTGCTGGTACAGAACATCTGAGCAAAACCAGTTGATGAGGGGAAAGGACAATTTATTTCAGCTTATAGTCGCAAGGGGAAGCTTCACTATGGCAGGGAAAAGCATGGCAAAACAGAGAGAGCAGAGGAAGGAAATAGTCCAAGTGAGCTAGCTATGGAAAGGGAGCCCAAGACCCATCCCAATCAACTCACCTCTTCCAGCATGGCCTCCCAGATTGTCTCCAGCTGAGGCAAACACAAAGGCTCTGGGAATGTTTTATATTCAACTACCATAGTTGCTCTTTCTCTTTACAGCCCTGGACTGCAGGAAGGTACCCCTTCCTGGGCCCCTAGAATGATCCAAATTGGCCAGCACAGGCCTGGCATTTTCTGTTTTTTGAGGTAGGGTCTCATTCTAGCCCAGGCTCACCTGGAATTCACTATGTAGTCTCTGGCTGGCCTTGAACTCACAGAGATACTCAGGATCGCCGAGAGTTCGAGGCCACCCTGAGACTACATAGTGAATTCCAGGTCAGCCTGGACCAGAGTGAGACCCTACCTTGAAAAAACAAACAAACAAACAAAAAAAAGCTGGGGCTGGAGAGATGACTCAGTGGTTAAGGTATCTGCCTGCAAAGCCTAATGACCTGGGTTTGATTCCCCAATACCCACATAAAGCCAGATGCACAAAGTGGCATATGCATCTGGAGTTCATTTGCAGTGACTTGAGGCCCTAGCACACCCATTCTATCTGTCTCTCTTCTATCTCTCTGTCTCTCTGCTTGAAATAAATATTTAAAAAAGAAAAAGAAAAAAACAGGCATGGTGGCTCACACCTTTACTCCCAGCACTTGGGAAGCAGAAGTAGGAGGATCACCATGAGTTCAAGGCCACCCTGAGACTACATAGTGAATTCCAGGTCAGCCTGGGCTGCAGTGAGACCCTACCTCAAAAACAAAAACAACAACAACAACAAAAAGCTGGTTTGGACAGGGGCTGACCCATCCTGAAGATACTCAAGGGCAGGTACACACGTGGAAGGAAAGAGAGGCTAAAATCTCAGAATCAGACCATTGTGTTTTATTTGTATTTTCTCTTTCTATCTTCTGAGAGTGTTCCAGCTTCTTATGGGCATCCAGCCATCCTGACCCATTCATGGCACAGGCCAGCTAGGTGGGAAGCCTCTCCAATGGGGTTAGGAGGAGGCACAAAGAATGAAGCACTCTGTGTGGCTTAACAGGGATTTTAAGGGAGGTCACTGGGGTTCATGGCTTCCAACTGGGTCTCAGGCTCAGGTAAGCTAGGGGACGTGGTCTCATTCACGAAGGACAAGTCCTTGCCTTCCTCCTCCTCACTGTTCTTGCCCTTGCTCTCCTCACTGCCCTCACCATCCTCAATGGTCACCATCATCTCCTTCAATGTGGGCAAGCCAGAGGCTATATCGATGGACAAGGACGGCTTGGACTCTAACCCTATGCCATTAGGTGTCTCCTCCTGGGCTGTATCAGGATCCTGAGGACCGGGCAGCTGGTGGATGGGCAACTCAGGGTGGAGGGAGACCTGGGACTCTGTAGGCTCGTTCTGGTTTGTGTCATTGGAGGGCTGGGGCTGTGTCAATGGGGGCCCTGTGCCCTGTTGGGAGATAACAAGGTGTGAGCCCAGCTGGGAGGTTCGTGACCGGGAGATGTGCTTTGAGGACTGTCGTGTCACCTCAGCCTCCTCCAGCTTGTGCAGCAGGCAGCTCCAGTTGATGTCTGAGGACAGGCAGATTTGGGCGCCCTTCACCTCCTTGAAGCCCAGAAAGATGTCCATGAGAGCCTCGGTAACGTGGGAGGAGATGAGGCCAAGCTGCTTATTGAGGCTGTCCTCAAACTGGTACTTGCAGATAAGCAAGGAGACTGCCTGCTTAATCAAGAAGTTGGTGAGCTCCTCACAACAGGGGTTGGAGATGTAGGACAAGCTGGAAATGGATGAGATGGAGGGCAGAGGTTTCTTCTTTGTAAGCCTATGGTTGGGGCTCTGCACAGCAGGCAAGAGGAAAAAAGAAGACATGTCACCCCCTGCTGTTCTCATCCTTTCCTGCCCTGTGACGTCAAAGCTGCTCTACCTACCCTCCCGGGAAACCCTGCCAGTCCTCCCCACTACAAACACAGGAGCCATGCTTGTCACACTAAGGACACAAGCCTGCCACATCTGCTATGCTGTCACACTCAATCACTCCATCTGCTTCACCTGTTAGACCTGGGCAAAGCCTGTCACCAGACAGTACAGACTGAGCTCCTACCAGGTCACAGACAGGCTTGTGTTCCAAAGGAAACATATATGGGCTCTGATAAAGGTGGGGTGAGAGACGGCCAGAGACCTCCAAAATCGGGCCATCTACATCTTTACATATATCCTTCCTGGGCAATATCCCCTTAACAGGGCAGAGACACTGGTAAGTCCTATAGCTGGGTTAGAGGGCACCAAACCCTAGGATGTAGAGCTATACTTTGGAAAAGTCTCTTGTCCATAAGAAACAGGGCCTTCCCACGTGGAAAGGCCTCAGAGATTCACATGCAAACAATGATAAAACACCTATGGTGCCTGGTGTGATGTAATGCCAGAGCTTGGGAGGTGGAGGCAGGAGGATCAAAAGGAGTTTCCATGGTGTGAAGCAAGTGTCTAGGCTACAAGAGACCCTGTCTTTAAAAAAAAAAAAAAAACCAGGCATGATGACACATGCATTTAATCCCAACACTAGGTATTGGTGGGCAGGCAGTGGTAGGAGGATCATCAAGAGTTCTAGGCCAGCCTGTGACCACCTAATGAAGTCCAGGTCAGCCTAGGCTAGAGTGAGACCCCTATTTTGGAAAAAAAAAAAAAAAAAAAAAAAAAACAGGGTTAAAAATAGCTTTTATTCATCTTGGATAACACCTGATAGCTATGCCAGGATTTCTGGTCCCTCAGCAACTTCTACCCTACCAAGGAGATTTCCAGAGTGCAAGGCAAAAGATCTTGACCTTGAACACCGGCCAATGACAGTGTTCTTTCCCTGCACAATTTCCCCAAGACCTTCCGCCCTAATCTTGAGGCTACCTCTGGACACGGTGACTTTGAAGGGGAGACACTTCTTACCAAACAGGGGAGTACAGAGAACATAGGGAGAGGGAAGAAGGTGGTGGGAGGCACGCTAATAATGCAGGATTGGGCCTCTGAGATTGACCTGGCTAGAGGCCACCTCCACGGTGATTCCTGGGGCCGGAAGGGTAAGATGCAGGCCATGCCAGTGCTGGGCCATCTGGCTAGAGTTCTGGACCACAAGCGGTTTCTGTAACTTAAGATTTGAGTCAGGTGTCTTTTGCGTGGAATGAAGTGAGGGGGTCCGGACGTTGTGTTCTTCCGTGGGTGTCACCTTGAGCTTGAATCTGGTGGCATTAGGCATGGAGGGAGAGCCTTGTCTGCCCTTGCTTTTTTTGGGAACTATCTTGGGGCTAGACAGTGTGGTGGGAGAATCACAGGGCTCCTCTCTGTCCTTTGCATTGATGGATGTGGCCAGCTTAGAGTCAGGTGGCAGCAGGTCAGAGTTTCCAGATGGCATTGGGGTGGGCTTTGAGTTGGTAGGGAAGAGAGGGAGGCCATTGTAGCGGCGGGCACTGCTGAACTTGTCCACAGCCTGGTGGACCACACTCTGCAGGGCAGGGAAAAGTCGATGCTCAGCCAGGAAGTCCAGAGTGCGGTAAGGCTCCTGCAGCGAAGAGGAGCCAGGCAGGTTGAAGGATGCTGGTTGGTTCACCAGTGACTTCACATCATTTAACTCTTGTTTGAGGAACATTAGCTCCTCTTCTCCAAGTTCCAGCTCTGAGGCTTCAGGGGTGACTGAGCTGGAGCCTAGAAGCCCCGAGATCCAGGATAGGGGCTGCTCCCGGGTCCATTGGCTACTAGTCTGGTTGCTCATTGAGTCCCACAGCAGGGGGTCCCTCTGAGAGCAGCACTGACTCCAGATTTTCTGCAAAGAAAGGGGATGCTGAGAGGGGGTGCTGAGAAGGGATCCTGAGAGGGGTGCTGACAGGGGATGCTGAGAGGGGGTGCTGAGAGGGGATGCTGAGAAGGGATGCTGAGAGGGGTGCTGAGAGGGGGTACTGAGAGGAGATGCTGAGAGGGGGTGCTGAGAGGGGGTGCCTAGAAGGGATCCTGAGAGGGGATGCTGAGAGGGGGAGCTGAGAGGGTCGCTGAGAGGAGATCCTGAGAGGGGTGCTGAGAGGGGGTGCTGAGAAGGGATCCTGAGAGGGGACGCTGAGAGGGGATGCTGAGGGGGTGCTGAGAGGGGACAATGAGAGGGGATCCTGAGAGGGGATGCTGAGAAGGGGTGCTGAGAGGTGGCCAGGTACAGTTCAACCAGCTTAGCTTTGGCCCTAGGCTCAGATGCACCTTCTGTTAGCCCCAGCCACGGCCCTAGATCTCACCCCTTTGTTTTCAAGCCGCAGTAACCTCTTGAGATTTTTCTCCAGCAGGAGTTTGTCTTTCACAGGTGGCAGTGAGCCTACGTTTCGGGCACCTGGGTCCAGATTTTTGTCGGAGCCAGGCCAGCCAGCTAGGACACTGCTATTGGAGTCAGACATGGAGCTGGAGGAGGATGGATAATTGTTGGGACGTCCAAGACACAGAGTGGGCTGAGTTCGGTGCTGGTGCAGAGTCCTAGAAGTGGGTCGGGCCCTTGTCCGCCGTGCACCTCTTGGCACCTCCAGTGGGTCTTGCACATCCACCAGTGGTAATCCAGCCTCTGTCTTCAAGGCAGCCATTCGCTCTGCTGCCTGCTCCACCACTGACTGCAGTCTGTCCAGTACCTGGCCCTCAGTCAGAAAATCCAGGAAGTTGCCAAAGGCCTGCGTGCACTTAGCGTTTCGGCGGTGGCCCTGGTACACTGAGTTGCCACTCACCGGTTGCGGGTAGAGCACACGACCCAACTTGGAGGATGACTCCAGTTTTGGCAATGGTGGCTTCCTGGGTGGCCGCACCTGAGTAGACAGGTTTGTCACTGCAGACTGGGTGCCCTGCAGGGGAAGGGTCTCTGGAGCTCTTTCTAGGGTGACACTAAGAGCAGGGTGGGGACTGACTGAACAAAGGAAGACATTGTTTTTCTTTTCTCTTTTTCTTTTGGTAGTGCTGAGTACTAAACCTCAGGTCTTGACCACACTAGGCAACTGTTCAACCCCTGAACTACATGTTGTGGTCAGATATTCCTGGGTTTGAACCCTGAGTCTGCTGCTTTTAGGTTGTGTTGACAGTGCCCACAATGGCCCCTCTTGAGATCCAATTTCCTCCTTTGGAAAGAAGGAATTGACTTTATGGTTGTCCTGAAGGGTCCCCAACACCTACATTTCATATACTCAAGGCATAGCTGGGATCCTGAAAGCCAAATTGTGTCCTACATGGGCAGGAATGGAATGAGCACTCATGAGACCTCTCTTAGTCCCTCCACCTCCTTCTCTGTCGCCAGCCCTATCTTCACTGTTGTGCAGCAGGAAGCACTTACAGTCCTGAGCCTACTTGTCCAGTTTCACTCCCAGACCCTAAACTGACTCCATGCTCCCTCTCAGGGTTCCTAATCTACCAAGTCCATCCTGGGCTGCAGGAGTCAGAAAGACAGGTGGATAGAAGTGGTGAGGTCAGAGATCAGGGCCAGCAGTTTGGTCATCGAAGCCAAAACCACAATAGGGACTTCACTAAGAGATTCAGGGAGATCAATGGAAAATGAGAAGGCAGTGGGCAGTGGCCCAGACATGCAGGTAGAGCTGGGTGGACATACTTACCCTGGCCATGTATGTGTTGTGACAAGCCTCGTCGTCAGCCAGGTATCCTGATTGGCGGTGGTGGTACCTGGCCATGATGCAGATGGTCAAAGATGCTCCCTGCCTCCTTTCTCAGGTTGCTCTGAACAAATGCAGGCTCCTCTGCGGTACAGCGGGGACAGGGTGTGAGGGTCGGTCCATATCTCTATGGATCTATCCATTCGTCCCTCATTGTGTCAATGACTCTGGGGTCCGTGGGTCCCTTTCTCGTGGGTCTCCCTCCCCCGCCGCATCCTGTATCTTTCATGCATCCTGCCCTTCTGCCGTCATGCTGTCTGGGGACCACCCCATTGCAGTTATTGCCTCGGGTCTGCAACCGTCTCTGGGTCCGGGTATGTGTCCACCCTCGCAGACTAGGGACGCCCTGACCTCCTTACCGCTCACCAGAGATCCGTGCTTCACATGGGCTCGAGGTATCAGCAGGGGTTCGTAGACTACAGACTACGGCACAGAGCACTGGAATCATCCGGCTACCCACCCCCAGCCACGCTGCTTGCTCATTTACATACTCCGTCGTGATTGGCTAGCTAGCTTCACCAACACAATTGTTGGGGGCGGGGTCCACGTTGTCCCGCCCCCATCCGCTGGCCTCTCACGCTGGAATTGGATTGGGGATACTGCTGACTCAGCTCTATCTCGCTTAAAGGAGCTCTGGATTTCAGGGCAAAAGCCACAGCCTTCAGCGCTGACACACTTTGTTCCCTGGTCACTGCACAGCCTTGTACTTCTCACTGTATCTGCTTCCTTCCAGTGGCCTCGTCTACTGCGGAGCACTCAGCACCGGTCTTGAGCTCTTGTCTGCCTCATGTAGTTTTCTTGGGAGCAGTGCACCTGGCTTCAATTCCAGTCTGTGCTGTTTCTTGCCTTGTTTGTAAATTGTTTTCACATCCTTCCATGGGGGAGTATGGAGGTGACATAAAACCTTACAACACTCCTCATGCCCTGTGATGTGAGAGGCCCTTTACCTCCTATCACTCCTTTCCCCTTTAGCCTGTCACCTCCAACAGATTCACAGCACACCCACCCCAAACTTTGCCACATCACATTGCTACTTGTCTATCAACTGACGCTTTTTTTTGAGTAGGAACAAGAACAGTCAACCCTGTTTTCTAACAGCTCAGCTACCTAGTGCCACAGGTGCTTAATAATTTCCTTTTAAATATTTTATTTATTTGACAGAGAGAGAGACAGAGAGGGAGAGAATGGGCACACTAGTGCTTCCAACCAGTGCAAATGAACTCCAGACACGTTCGCCCCCTTGTGCATCTGGCTAACGTGGGTCCTGGGAAATCGAACCTGGGTTTTTTGGCTTTGCAGACAAACGCCTTAACCGCTAAGCCATCTCTCCAGCCCCTAATTTCCTTTTTCCAAACTGTGGCTCTCCAGGCTTCCTAGTGTCGGTTGAGGTTTGAGGGTTCAACAGTCACAGTGATTGTACGCAGCATGTTATGCCAAGAGCCTGACTGAGGGGCTCTCCGAGGACTACAACCTTTACAGGGAAGCACGATGCACTGTTATGCTCAAGCCCTACTCTAGCCTCTGCTCCAGACAGGGAGGGCAGCGGGTCAGGCAGGAGAGAGAGGACCAGAGCAGGACAGGCACAGAGCAGCAGAGAGTGGGCTCTGCTTTACTTCCCCTCTTGGACCCTCAGTTTCTGTATCTGTACAACATAAATGATATTACTAATCTCATAGGCTGGACCCAAGTACCACACTTTCAGTTGTGAAAACAAAACATTACCATGCAAACTCTGGCTGTCACCTTGGTGACTACTGGCACAGTCACAGATAAAGAAATCTTCTGGGCAAAGAGCAAAACGGTGTGATTATATGATTATATAAAAGCTGCCTGAGGCTCAAGGTGGAAATGGCTTTCTCCAGGGAAGCCATTTGGCAGACGTGCTCAACTTCCTTGTTTAGAGATGGGTTTACTAAGAAAAGGATGGGAAAATCAGTGAAGAGCAGGCAACTGAGAAAAAAATAAAATGAACAATTAATAATATGAAAATGATCATAAGCATTTCATGACAATAAAGAAACTTAAGCCAGGTGTGGTGGCGCACGCATTTAATTCCAGCACTTAGGAAGCTGAGGTAGGAAGATCGCCGTGAGTTCAAGGCCACCCTGAGACTACATAGTGAATTCCAGGTCAGCCTGGGCTAGAGTGAGACCCTACCTTGAAAAACCAAAAATAAAAAGAAAGAAAGAAAGAAAGAAAGAAAGAAAGAAAGAAAGAAAGAAAGAAAAAGAAACTTTACATGAGATAAACTGATAAGCACATCTCTGTGTAGGGGAGAAGAGGAAGTTGTGCATTTATTTTCTTAGAGAAAATACTGGAAAGACAAGACACGGCCCAGAAAGTTAGCAGTAGTAATCTCTAGGAACAGCAAAGATTTTTTTCTTCAGTATATATATTTTTTCACCTTTTTTTTTTTTTTTTTTTTTTGAGAGAGAGAGAGAGGGAAAGACAGATAAAGATGGGCATGCCAGCAGCTTTTCAGCTTGTGCCAACGAAATCCAGATGAGTGCAGCCCCCTTGTGGTCAAGTGCGGCATTGCGCCCTTGTGTCACTGCATCTGGCTAAACGTGGGACCTGGAGATTGGAACCGCTGGAGATTGGAACCAACATTCTTAGGTTTAGGAGGCAGGCGCCTTAACCGCTAAGCCATCTCTCCAGTCCTCGCCTTTTTTTTTTTTTTTTTTTTTTTGAGGTAGAGTCCTCTAGCCCAGGCTGACTTGAAATACACTATGTAATTTCAGACCAGCCTTGAACTCACAGCAATCTTCCTGCCTCAGCCTCCCAAGTCCTGGGTTTAAAGGCATGTGCTAACATGCCCAAATAGTATATATCTTTTTAATTTTCTGAGATAGGGAGTCACTCTAGCTCAGGCTGACCTGGAATTCACTATGTAGTGGTGGCTCGAACTCACTGTGCTCCTCCTACCTCTGCCTCCCAAGTGCTGGGATTAAAAGCGTGTGCCACCACACCAAGCTTTGTTTTTTGGTTTTTGTTCAAGGTAGAGTCTCACTGCAGCCCAGGCTGACCTGGAACACACGGTGTAGTCCCACGCAGGCCTTGAACTCACAGTAATCCTCTTACCTCTGCCTCCTGAGTGCTAGTATTAAAGGCATGTGCCACCATGCCCGGCTTCTTTTTCTTTCTTTTTTTTCAAGTTAAGAGTCTCTTTAAATATTTATTTATTTGAGAGACAGAGGAAGAGGGAGAGAGAGAGAAGAGGGAAAGGACGAGCCAAACCTTCAGCTGCTGCAAACAAACTCCAGATGCATGTGCCACTTGGTGCATCTTGCTTATTGTGGGTCCTAGGGAATGGAACCTGAGTCCTTTTGCTTTGCAGGCAAGTGTCTTAACCGCTAAGCCATCTCCCCAGCCTTCCCTCTTTCTTTGTTCTTTTAGAGGTTAGAGTCTCACTCTAGTCCAGGCTGACCTGGAATTCACTATGTAGTCTCAGGATGGCCTCGAATCAAGGCGATCCTTCCTACCTCTGCCTCCCCAGTGCTGGGATTAAAGGCCTGTGCCACCACGCCCGGCCAGCCTTCTCTCTTATTGAATTCCAAATCATTGTTTTGTTTAGTTTTTCTTTTTTTAAATCTAAAATAAATTTTCAAAAATCAATTTTGGGCTGGAGGGATGGCTTGGCGGTTAAGGCGTTTGCCCGCAAAGCCAAAGGACCCAGGTTTGATTCTCCAGGATCCATGTTAGCCAGATGCACAAGGGGGCGCATGCGTCTGGAGTTCGTTTGCAGTGGCTGGAGGCCCTGGCGCGCCCATTCTCTCTCTCTCTCCCTCTACCAAGTAAATAAATTTAAAAAAATTAATTTTTGCAAAGCCGGGCGTGGTGGCGCACGCCTTTAATCCCAGCACTCGGGAGGCAGAGGTAGGAGGATCGCCGTGAGTTCAAGGCCACCCTGAGACTACATAGTTAATTCCAGGTCAGCCTGGGCCAGAGTGAGACCCTACCTCAAAAACCAAAAAAAAAAAAAAAAAAAAAAAACACATCTGGCTTTCCCCCCAGTTATAGACACTGCCCAGGTGGCTGTGACAGATCCTAACAGCATCATTTTTAAATCCACTGGTACTTTCACTATGCTTAACCTTACTGGCATTCAGCTGGGCCAGAGTGAGACCCTATCTCGAAAAAAAAAAAAAAAAAAAATAATTTTGCAGTCAGGTAAAGTTCTGCCTTACAATAAGAAGCCTTGGACTGTTAAAGCAGAGCAGTCTGAGGGGTGGTTGCAGGGATACAAAGAGACCATTAGGTGGCAGAAACACGGTGGCTTGCAGCGGCGTCTGGACGCGCGCGCGCGCGCGCGCGCGGCGGGCCTGGATCTCACTCCCACTCCACCCAGGTTCACAGCCAGGGCTCGAGGCGGCCATGGCGAGGCCGCGAGTGCGGCTGGTAGTGACAGCGGATGACTTTGGTTACTGCCCACGGCGCGATGAGGGCATCGTGGAGGCCTTCCTGGCAGGGACCGTGACCAGCGTATCCTTGCTGGTTAATGGCACGGCCGCAGAGAGCGCAGCGGAGCTGGCCCGGAGGTAAGAGCGACCCTCCGGGGACCGGGAGGCTCGAGTGCGCCCCGAACCGCGCGGCCACCCGAGCTCCGGCTCCCGCTCCGCCCGCAGACACAGCATCCCCACGGGCCTCCACGCCAACCTGACGGAGGGCCGCCCGGTGGGTCCGGCGCGCCACGGCGCCTCGTCGCTGCTCAGCCCCGAGGGCTTCTTCCTGGGCAAGATGGGATTCCGGGAGGCGTTAGCGGCCGGAGCCGTGGCTTTGCCTCAGGTGCGGAAGCCTGCCTGCAGAGGGACGCTCGCGAGGATGCCCAAAGCGCAGCTCAGAGGGGACGGCCGGCGGCGAGAGCGGGCGCTGCGAGGAGACAGCGCGCCGGGCGCACCCTCCCCTGCGGCAGCTCACGGTATCCGCGCCCCCCTCTAGGTGCGGGAGGAGCTGGAGGCCCAACTCGGCCGCTTCCGGGACTTGCTAGGCACCGCCCCCACGCACGTGGATGGGCACCAGCACGTGCACGTGCTCCCAGGTACGTAGGTTGCCTATCCGAGGTGGGTAGGGGCGTGGCTCTCGCGGGTGGCCGGTCCCACCCAAGCCCCATCCTCTGGCAGGCGTGAGCCAGGTGTTCGCGCAGTTGCTGCAGGCGTCCGGGGTGCGCTTCACGCGGCTGCCGCTGGAACGCGGCGTGGGCAGCTGCGCGTGGCTGGAAGCCCCAGCTCGCGCCTTCGCCATCACCGTGGAGCGCGATGCCAGGGCCGCCGTGGACCCCTTCTCCCGCCACGGCCTGCGGTGAGCATCCTTCCATCGGACCTCATAGATCCCAGGGTGTTTACCTAGTTAAAGGGTGGGGAGCCGGGCGTGGTTGTACACGCTTTTAATCCCAGCACTCCGGAGGCAGAGGTAAGAGGATCACCAAGAGTTCGAGGTCACCCTGAGACTACAGAGTGAAATCCAGGTCAGCCTGAGCTAGACTGAGACCCTACCTCGAGAAGAGAGAGAGAGAGAGAGAGAGAGAGAGAGAGAGAGAGAAGGAAGGAAGGAAGGAAGGAAGGAAGGAAGGAAGGAAGGAAGGAAGGAAGGAAGGAAAGGGTGAGGAGGCATTTACCCACCATTCTGCTCTGGTTCCGCCCCTGCTCTGCCTTGCCCTGCTTACTGTCTGATGCTCTGGCGCTCACAGGTGGACTGACGCCTTCGTGGGCCTGAGCACTTGTGGCCGGCACATGTCTGCTCACCGAGTGTTGGCATCCCTGGTGCGGGCCCTGGAAGATATCCCTTCGGGCCATACCCTGACAGCGGAGTTGATGACACACCCTGGGTATCCCAGTGTGCCTCCAGCTGGGGGCTGCGGGGAAGGACCCGATAATTTCTCCTGCTCTTGGGAGCGGCTGTATGAACTACACGTCCTCACAGGACCCATGCTAAAGGCTCTGCTTGTCAAGAATGGGATGCAGCTCTGTGCTCTGAACGACCTGGACTCCAAAAAGCTAGGAGAGGGAGTTCCCTGCGAGACAATTCTGGAACCAATCCTGGAGCCTTCCCCACCCTGACATGAACAGCACTATCTCCCCTCTTTGGAGATGAGACCCAGGACTAAGCTTGACCACAGTTTTAGAACCATGCTCTGGAGCAGGGTCTGTGACACCACTAGCCTTGCCCCCAAGTCCGAATGGCTCAGAGCGGTAGCCAGAGCTTGAGCAGCTCTTCCGGGCTGCTAGCAAGCTCAGCCTGTGACATCTGGACCTAGGTAGGGCTTGCAGAAAATTTGTTTCATGATAAGCATCTGCTTAGGAGCAGTAGGAAGAGATTGGTGTATGAATAAAATAATGTGTCCTTCAGATTTGAGTGGTTTATAAACAGTGACCAGGAAACCGTTACAGAATTAGGAATAGATACAATTCTTCTGTGACCCTAAAGCATCTCCACATCTGGTTTCATTTCTGTGAAGGTGGGGTTTTTGATTGTCTTTTTTTGTTTTTGTTTTTCAAAGAAGGGTCTCACTCTAGCCCAGGCTGACCTGGAATTGAACCTAGGTCCTTTGGCTTTGCTGGAAAGTGCCTTAACTGTTAAGCTATCTCTCCAGCCCCTTAAATATTTTTCATTTGCAAGCAGAAAGTGTGTGTAGGCGCACCAGGGCTTTTTGCCCTGCAAACAAACTCCAGATGCATGTGTCACTAACATCTGGTTTTACATGGATGCTAGGGAATTTGAACCCTATATGTCAGGCTTTGCATGCAAGCACATTTAACTACTGAGCTATATATATATATATAATTTTTTTAAGGTAGGGTCTCACTATAGTCTAGGTTGACCTGGAATTCACTGTGTAATCTCAGGGTGGCCTCCAAATCATGGCGATCCTCCTACCTCTGCCTCCTGAGTGCTGGGATTAAAGGCATGCACCACCACGCCCGGCTTTTTGTTTTTTTGAGGTAGGATCTCAATTTAGCTCAGGCTGACCTGGAATTCATTATGTAGTCTCAGGGTGGCCTTGAACTCATAGTGATCCTCCTACCTCTGCCTCCTAAATGCTGGGATTAAAGGTGTACGCCACCATGCTCAGCCCATGACTTCTTTATAAATCAAAGTTGAAAGCTGGGCATAGGAGGATTGCTGTGAGTTTGTGGCCAACCTGGAGTTACAATTCCAGGTCTCCAGGTCTGCCAGGGCTAGAGTGAGACCCTACCTCGAAAAAAAAAAAAAAAATCATTACTATTGTAAATAAGCCACTTTAGGGGACAGTTGTGAGGTAGGTCTGCAAATAACACTTGATCTTAGCCAAAAGGTCAAGAAGCAATTGCAAATTTATAGGAGTGGATTTAGTTTTCAAGGAGAAACAATCTTGTAGATATAGGAACCTGGCCTTCTAGATGAATGTGGTGCTGTGGACAAGTACAGGGACCCCGTGTCCATGGATCAAGGTCCCTGACAGACATGCAGGGAGCAGATGGGAAGGTTATGGGGAGTTCTGAGAAGCAGTCTTACTGTCCCATCTTGAAGGCATTGGGAATACCACATAGTCCTCATCTCTTTTTGGTATTGGGGATTGAGTCTGTGGCCCAGTGGTGCATGTTAGACAAGTGCTCTGCCAAAGAACTCTTCTTTGAAACAGGATCTAATGTAGCCTATACTGGACTCCAATTTGATATGTAGCAAAGGATGACTTTGAACTTCTGATCCTCTTGCCCCCCAACTCAGTGCTAGAATTAAGAGTTAGGCCACCATATCTGGTGTATGTGGTGCTGTCTCAAACCCAGGGCTTTGTTCATGCTAGGTAAGCATTCTGCTAACAAAGCCACATCCCAACCCTCATTTGTGTGCAGGAGTAACAGAGCAAGGCTTTACACCTACTCACTTCTGACATGTGAACTGGGCCCTGGCCTACATCAGCCTAGGTCACGTGGCTTTCTGGATGGCTGAAGGTGGAGATTTGCTCCTTTCTGCCTCCAATCCCCATGAAAGGCTTCAGCCCCCTTTGCTGGCTCCATGCCCATCTTCCATGTCTTTTTTTTTTTTTTTTTTGGTTTTTCGAGGCAGGGTCTCACTGTGGCCCAGGCTGACCTGGAATTCACTCTGTAGTCTCAGGGTGGCTTTGAACTCACGGCGCTCCTCCTACCTCTGCCTCCCGAGTGCTGGGATTAAAGGCGCGTGCCACCACGCCCGGCCCATGTCTTTTTTTAAAAAATATTTTAAAATATTAAACATTTTTAAAATATTTTATTTATTTGAGAGAAAGAGGCAGAATGAGAAAGAGAATGGGCACGCCAGGGCCTCCAGCCACTGCAAACGAACTCCAGATGCATGTTCTCCCTTATGCATCTGACTTACATAGGTCCTGGAGAATCAAACGGGGATCCTTTGGCTTTGCAGGCAAACGCCTTAACCCACTAAGCCATCTCTCCAGCCATCTTCCATCTTGACCTTCCCTGAAACCTTGGCAGTTTCAACACCTTCATTCCTGTGACCAGGAATTGGGCAGCCTGGTTCCAACGAGACAGCTCTCAGTAGTGGTTTCTACCAGTGCTCAGGAGGCATTTGGCTCTGGAGCTCTGAGGAGAGCTCTGGAGGAGGGAGACATGATTTTGCACTAATACTCATCATGAGCAGATACAGGATGAGAACAGACCTCAGGATCTTTTTATTTTTCTTTTGTTTTTTTTTTTTTGGAGTAAGGGGCTCACTCTGGCCCAGGCTGACCCAGAATTCACTTTGTAGTCTCTTGGCGATCTTCCTACCTCTGCCTCCCAAGTGCTGGGATTAAAGGTGTGCACCACCACGCCTGGATCCAGACCTCAGGATCTTAAGCATTTGAGTAGACTGGCAAGAGAATCAGGTGAAAAAGGCTCACCTCACTAAGAAGGAACCTGTTATAAGGGGTTGGGATATAGATGTGACATCCATCTAGTCAGTGCCTGTGATATGTTTTGTTAAGGGACAGAGCCTGGCCTACAAGTCATTGAGGAGAGGAACTCATAGTAATGTGGGTCTAAGCTGGGTGTGGTAGAGGACAGCTTTAGTTTCAGCACTCTGAAGGCAGACCCTACCTCAAAAAACCACCACCCAAGCCCCCCCCCCCCCCAGTAATATGTGTCTACCACAGGGCTGGGAATTGTCTCCAGAGAAAGCAGCTTCCTCCCCTGGGCTTCAGGTATGGTGTTTGGTAAATACGGTCTTCTGGACTGCCTAGTTCCCCAAGATCCCGACATGGCCATGCTGCCCAGAAGGTGTCTCACCCACAGCTGTGCACTCTGGTGCTGTTTGCTCACATTGCATGTGGGACGAAAAGCCAGGGAAGGACAGGAAGAACCAAGGCTGCAGTGGCTTCTCCCTAAGTTTACATAGCATGTGTAGACATGGAGCAGTCGTCAAAGCTGAAGGCCTGACAAGATACTTGGCAATAAGGAAATCATGGCCCGTGACCAAAACAGCCTCAAGGTACAGAAGCTAGGCTACCCTGGACACGAAAGTCATGAACAAAATGATTGTTTCAAACCAAGGAAGTATTGGAAGGTGAAGAAAAAAGACCCTGGCATAGTGATCTACATCTATAGCACTCAGGAGAAGCTGAGTCAGGAGGTTTCCAAGTTCAAGGCCAGTCTGGGCTACACAGTGAATCCCTTGTATCAAAACCAAAAAGCCAGGCGAGGTGGTGCATGCTCATTTCCCAACATTCAGGAGGCTGAGGTAAGAGGATTGCCAGGAGTTCAAGGTCAACCTGTGCTATAGAGTGAGGTCCAGGCTAGAGGGAGACACCTTGCTTCAAAAACAAAAAAGAAGCCGGGCGTGGTGGCGCACGCCTTTAATCCCAGCACTTGGGAGGCAGAGGTAGGAGGATCACTATGAGTTCAAGGCCACCTGAGACTACAGAGTTAATTCCAGGTCAGCCTAAGCTAGAGTGAGACCCTACCTCGAAAATACAAAACAGAAACAAAAAAGAGGGGGGCTGGAGGGATGGCTTAGCAGTTAAGTACTTGCCTGTGAAGCCTAAGGACCCTGGTTCATGGCTTGATTCCCCAGTACCCACATAAGCCAGATGCACATGGTGGCGCATGTGGATGGAGTTAGTTTGCAGTGGCTAGAGATCCTGGTGCGCCCATTCTCTCTCCTTTTCTCTGTCTCTAATAAGTAAATAAATAAAAATAAAAACTTAAAAAAAAAAGAGGGCTGGAGGGATGGTTTAGTGGTTAAGGTGTTTGCCTGCAAGGCTAAAGGACCCAGGTTCAATTCCCCAGGACCCACATCAGCCAGATGCACAAGGGGGCACACGTGTCTAGAGTTCGTTTGTAGTGGCTGGAGGCCCTGGTGTGCTCATTCTCTCCTTTCTTTGTTAAATAAATAAATTTTTTTTTAAAAAGAGAGAAAGCAGCCGGGCATGGTGGCGCACGCCTTTAATCCCAGCACTCTAGAGGCATAGGTAGGAGGATCATCGAGTTTGAGGCCACCCTGAGACTACATAGTTAATTCCAGGTCAGCCTGGACCAGAGTGAGACCCTACCTTGAAAAACAAAACAAAACAAAAGAGAGAGAGAGAGAGAGAAAGCAGCAGCAATAAACAATGGGGCAATTACCCAGAGACAGACAATGCTTTGGGAGGAAATGTGTTCATTGGGGGTGCAACAGGCCCTGAAGTATAAAACAGCCTGGTGTTCTAGGCTATCACCCAGTCTCAGGTTTTCAACCTAGGTAAAAACAGATCTGGATAATGGGGTGTGGTGGTGCTCCCAGTACTTGGGAGGCAGAGGTAGGAGGTTCACCTTGAGTTTGAGGCCACCCTGAGACTACATAGTGAATCCCAGGTCAGCCTGGGCTAGAGACCCTACCTTGAAAAACAAAACAAGATACTAAACTACTACATTCCCTTCAAAGACCTGCAGATCTGGCTTGTAGCACACTGAGTTGAGACTACCATAGTGCCTTGACAGCAGCTGTCCTGAGGACCCTGGGCCAGTTTCTGGCAGTGACTATTCAGGGAGAAGACACATTCCTTTCATCATCAGTTCCAGGATCTTTTTTTCACCCCAGATAACATTTCATTCTAGCCCAGGCTGACCTGGAATTTACTATGTAGTTTCAGGGTGACCTTGAATTCATGGTGATCCTACCTCTGCCTCGAGAGAGCTGGGATTAATGGTGTGTGCCACCACACCTGGATAGTTTCAGGATCTAGATCAAGCCACCCTTCTCGGCTTGTCCTCACCTCTGCTAAATGGAATTCAGGTCACTCTTGGGATTACTGGAAGACTGAAGTGACATACCCACATTTGTCAGTCACTATCACCTTGACAGCCAGAGTTCACCTGCAGCTTTCCCACTACTGCCTACTCCACCTGCTTCCACCTGCACAGGTAGAACCACTGTGAGCCTCCTTTGGAAAGGCTGAGAAGTAGGAAAGAGATCAGATGCTCCAGCCTCCAAGAGCTGGCCCACCCCCAAATGAGGAAGAAACCGGTGAGCAGACCAGTGTTGGAGAGCATGTTTATTAAGGACAGCAGGATGGGTTGCAGCATTTTAGGAAGCCTATTCACCACTGTGGAAAGGGCAGGGAAAGGACCTGATGTTAAGAAACCAGGTAGTTGTAAATTCCTGAGCCAGTTCATGTGAGCAGTTGGTGGCTGGTTGCCCCACAACTCTCCCCTTCTCCAGAGGATCCAGCTCTTTGGCTTTGGAGCAACCAAGGCTGGCCATCAGCTTGCTCAAAGCCTGCTCCAGATCAGGGCTGGTCGAGCAAATGATGTGGGCCAGTGACAAACCTACTGACTCACAAGCCAGGCCTCTACTGCAGGGGCAGGCCATGGGGTCAGTGCCAGGGCTGAGAGTTTCTGAGAGGGGCTGCCGACGTAACAGTACCCTCCCGTGGTGAGCAGAGAGCAATGAGAGGTGACAGGCAAGTTGGCAGAGATATGAAGCAATGGGACAGTTTCCAAGAACAGTGGTAATTCTAGATTGAGAGAAGCAACACGAACAAATGGTTTGCTTGGATAGCTTCTGACCAAATTTGGCGTTTTATTACAAATCTGAGTGAGTTGCTAAAGTCCATTATCACCTTTCTGCAAGTGAAGAGATGGATGTGGAAATGCTGGCCTGGTGCTCTTGCCCTCCTGGGAGTCTCCCTGCACATGGGAGTCTCCCTGGCATACTTAGAACTAAAGAAGCTAAGTTTATTTAAGCATGGCACATGGCAGGGTTGAACCTGAACAACCAAGAGTGTCAGGCTCTCATCTGTTACTTCACACCCGCACAGCACAGGCAAAACCCAGAGCTGTCTCACAAGTCTGTGAGCCCTAGGAAGCCTCCAGTGACAGAACTATTAAAGTTGAACAGAAAGAAAACCTCCTTCAAACCATCTAGTCCCCCCTCCCAGTTCTCAGAAGGGAAGCCACCAGTGGCAGAAGTGGACTTGGTGATACATAGGTGATGGGATGTGATAATCGCCTTCCACAAGGTGTCAGAGAACCATGTGTTTGCTACTGCTTCAGGGACAGTTCCATTTGCCTTGAAAAGACATTAACATTCAAATCCTGACAAAGTTCATCTGATGATAAATTCTAAGGTCAATTTTTATTTCTACAAAAAAAAGCAATCAAAACAATATAAAACACATTGAAAGGATATTACTGAGTGAGCTTCAAATGGAGGTTGACTCTGCAAAGGCTCTGAGTCCAAAGGGAGTGGGACTGATATCCTGTTCCTAAGCAGGGCCAGCAGCTGCTCCGAAGGAAGGGGCCAGCAGGAGCCCAAGCAACCCCAGCTGGTTTCAGCTACAAAGCAGAGTCCCGCCAACTCCAATCTCCCAAAGGGTCAAACCATGCCAAGGAAGGACTGTGGTGGGGCTGCTACGCTGAGGAGGCGAAGAACTCCATGGCACATTCCAATGGAGCTTGGTGATGGAGGAGCCTGGAATTTCAAAAGGACATTGTGGCTTTTGTTTTGCCTGTGATGACCAGCAGATCTTCTAACATGGCTGCAGGGAGGGGTGCTGACCTTTGGTCTCAGGAGACTTTCTGGTGATAAATTCATCATACAAGTGCACAGGTCTTCAGCTGGCAGGCCCTCCCTCCAGGCCACCAAAGACATGGCATTGCAGGGTTCCCTACACAGGCCAGGCTAGGCACAGTCTAACCACGTACACAAACAGTGGAGTTTGCCCATTAATCTGTTATTGTGGAAACATTTAGCCATATTTCTTTTTTGGAGTAGGGGGTAGGGAGGAGTGTGGTATTTGATTTACAATTCTTTCAAAGGATGTTACAAATTGGCCTCAAGAGAATCTGAATAATTGCCCAGGGGCCACAAGAGAAAAGCTGCCAGAGCTGTTTTTTCTCCTTTGTTGGAGAAGTCAGGGCCTGGGTCTCAAGAAGTGATTCTGTGAAAAATAATATGAATGCAAGAAAGTGGGAAGGGAGGGGAGCCATAACTGTTTCTTTTTTAAAACCTTCTGGGCTAAATGTGACTTGAAGATATGGGGTAAATTTGGGCAAGAAAAGAAACACCATTCTTCTGAAGTAGACTGAAGCAGTGATTTGTAAAACAAAGAAAGCAGAACTAGAACATCTGAAATCTTTAATCCTTTCTTTACAGGTTACCTAGACCACTTTTGATTAAGAAAACTGTAGAAAGTTAGTAACTGCCACAAGCCAACGCCAGGTGATGGCACGTGTCAGTTTTCCAGAGTCCTGCTTCGCGGGTGTCTGAATGCACTGCTGGGTCTCTGCTCACACTTGCTGGAATCACTCACGGCAGATTTTAGTCCACGGGTCGCTTTTCCCCATATTTCTTTGTAAACTCTTCAGCGTTCTTACAGAATTTTTTACGGTCCTTAGAGTACTCTTCAGCTAGGTCAGCCCGGAGGGGGTGCTCAGGCTGGGGGTCATTCACCAGTGCTATGAGGGACTGGATTACTGTCAAAAAAAGGATACGGCATTGGGGATTATGACACTCAAAAGAGCACAGGAAAGAGGATGCGACTTCAACAATGATTTACAATCAATATGCTTAAGACAAAGCAGCCTATTCATTCAAAGTTCTGGCCATCAGAACTCAACCCATCTTTCCTATGTAACTAGGAGAAAGTGAAAGAGGACAACCAACCAACACCACAGTAGGTAAGTGTTGATGCTCTGCTCTCTGAGAAGCCTTCCAGGCCTGACACCTGGGACAGTCCTGGCCCCTGACATTCCCATTCTCCCAGGCTATGGCCACAACATGATTACTATTGAGATCTGCTTATACACACACATATCTGTATACAGGGATATGTGGGCAAGACTAGGTGGTTATGTCAACACCCTAGCCTGGCATCCAGCACTGTGTTCAGTTCAGGGCAGTTCAACCAATGAGCCTGGGTCAGCAGGCTAAGGCAGCAGTACATGACAAAGATGCTTGCATTTATGTTCAGTGAATCCCAGGAATCTGTGGACTGCAACTGAGACCACAGGACAACACCTTTTCAAGCCCCTGGGAGGTTGACAATTACTGTCAATGCCACAGACGTAAGTTCAAGAGGCTTCACCAGTACCAAAATGTCCTCTACCCCAAGCCCCAGAGGGAAGGTCAGTTGGGGGGGTTTTTTTACAGAGGGCAGGGATCAGTATCCTTCTCATACTCACCCCTAATCTGTAAGTACCAGCATCCCCACAATGCTGGTGTTTTCCCCACCAACATTCCCACCTCAAGGGTGGACTGCCGGTGCCTTAGAGGCACCCACAACCATGATTACGAAGCATGAAGGGAAACAGGGATTTGCTGACTAGTCAATAGCGAGGTTTCCAACACAACAGGTTCCCAGTGCAGCCTAAAAATGCAACAGGGAGGCAAGACTGACAACAGAGGGCTCCTGTGATCACAGGGGCCCAGATGAGGTATGGGGTGAAGGCGGGGCAGGGGCGGGCATGTGCTGGGCTTGTAGGGTCCAGTTGAGGAGGTAAGGAGGAAGAAGGATGGCTGGGAAGTAGCCAAAGGGTCTGGTCAGTTCTCTGCAGGGCAGGATGGTCTCTAAATCAGTTTTCACACCACTAAGGAGAAATGAAATCTCCCTGCACCCACCACATGTTACTGCCTCTAAAGGAAGCCCTGGGAGACCATTTTTATAATTTTTCCTCTCTAGATTTCATTCTCTCCTGACTAAACAAAAATGATGACACAGACCAGGAGTGGTGGCACAAACCTTTAATCCTAGCACTTGGGAGGCTGAGGTAAGAGAACAGCTATGAGTTTGAGGCCAGCTTGAGACTGCATAGTGAATTCCAGGTCAGCCTGGGCTAGAGCAAGACCCCAACACCTCAAAATACAAAACCCCAACACCTCAAAATAACACAGACTCTTCATTCTGCTCCTATATCCTAACTTAGCCAATGCTGCTCTGTGCTATACAGCGGTGTAAGTCTAAGAACATTCTGACTGCTATTGACAAATTCTTTTTTTATTTTTTTTGGGGGGGGGGCAATTCAAGGTAGGGTCTGACTCTAGCCCAGGCTGACCTTCTGTAGTCTCAGGCTGGCCTTGAACTCACAGTGATCCTCTTACCTCTGCCTCCCAGTGCTAGGATTAAAGGTGTGTACCACCACATCTGGCTTAGCTTGTTATTGACAATTTTAACATTTGTACTTCTCTGTACCTACCTAATAAAAATATGACTTTGAGGGGCTGGGGAAATAGCTCAGAGGATAAAGGCACTTGCCTACAAAGTCTTGTGGCTTCAGGTCCAATTCCCCTGAGACAGAGAGAATGAATATGAATGGGTTTGCCAGGGCCTCACCAGATGCATGGGCTACTTTGTGTATCTGGCAGTGCCTAGCAATATCTTCACAAGATCCTCATAATAGGAGAAAAGGATGATGACATCAAATTAAAAGAAAGACTAATGGAGAGAGGAGGGGATATGATGGAGAGTGGAGTTCTGAAGGAGAATGAGGGGAGGGGAGGGAAATATCATGATTTATTTTCTGTAAGTATAGAAGTTGTCAATAAAAAATAAAAATTACAGCCAGTTATGGTGGTGCATGCCTTTAATCCCAGTACTTGGGAGGCAGATGTAGGAGGATCGCTATGAATTCAAGGCCACCCTGAGACTACATAGTGAATTCCAGGTCAGCCTGGGCTAGAGTAAGAGCCGACCTCAAAAAACCAAAATAAATAAGTAAAATAAAATAAAATAAAAACTAAAAAAAAAAAAAAAAAAATGAATGAAGCTACAGACTTCCCCAACAAAAAGCTAAGACAAATCAGGCCACTTGAACTAAGAAG